>JBAMCD010000109.1:0-1349333 GCA_037075365.1 Drosophila emarginata | reverse complement strand
CAATGTTGTAAAATTTGTTTTTTTTGTTTTTATCTCTTTAATGTTTTAAGATATCTGTCTTAAGTAAGCGTTAAATTTACTTGCCAACTCATATACACAAAAATGCTAAAGTAAATAAAATTAATAAACATAATAAAAGAAAAAAACAGGCACAACAATGGGCTACTTATTTATACATTAAATAACTCCACAGCTGCTTATTTAAATAATTTGTTTGTACATGGCTAAATAAGTATTTTCTTTATGTGTTGTTGGCCTTTTAAAGACTTCGTTTCGCTGTGTTGCCATAATGTGAGGGTGGAGGAAATGTAGTGCCCACAATTGACGCATTCCCATTCAGTCTTGATGATTGCAGAGATGGCAGGTGACAGGCTAACATTGCGTATGATTGATAAACACGTTACATACAGCATAGTACAGAAAAACAGCAGCTGCTAAACTGAGTGCTCAACCTTGAGATGTTATGTCTCTCAAGTAAAAGCAAATATCGCATTTATTTTATTCATTTTTTTTTTCTTCTCTTTTGTTGCTTTTTCGTTGTTTTTATTTCTGTATATGTGTTGTTGTTCTTGTAGCTTTGAGTGATGAGCCGCATAATGGAATATGCCAATTGGCGTTGACAACACGCACAAAAAAAAAAACAACAAAAGTTGAGAAGAAGCAAAAATAAAAATAAATTATATGTAGTTATAAATGAAAACGGGAAATGAAAACAAATAAGTGAGGGTTGTATTGAAGAAGGCATTGGCAATTAATTAACTCAAGGTTAATGAGGTTAATTACTTAAATGTTGCGTATACGCAATGTATGTTGATGGAATGATTATTGCTGCTCATAAGGAGTGGCAACACAATCAGATATAAATTTATAGCATTTTTGTGTATTTTTATTTTATTATCTTGACTCTTGTGGAGATTTTAAGTGTGGTGTCATATCAATTTGATCTTTTATTTTCTTCGAGTAACTCTGGGAAAAACCAAAAAAAAAAAAGGAAATGTCATAACTATATTTACGATATCCAGAAAGCAAACCGAACTTAACTTTGTTATGAAAATTATGCATAAAAATTTGTTGATAATGTCAACTTGCATATCCGTTTTGTGGAAATAGGGAAAAACCACCACCACT
The DNA here is from genome assembly GCA_037075365.1 of Drosophila emarginata. Lineage (NCBI taxonomy): Eukaryota > Metazoa > Arthropoda > Insecta > Diptera > Drosophilidae > Drosophila > Drosophila emarginata. Next base: position 1,348,205 of record JBAMCD010000109.1, on the reverse strand, counting down.
CACTTTTATGGCCATTTTATATTTACTAATTTGACACACTACATGCCACAGAAAAACAACAAAATTTGCCATGCAAATAAAGAAAAGTACATATCAAAGTAATTTGCACGAAAGTGCGGAATGCAGCGGCCAAAAAAAATAATAACAACAAAAACAAATGTTTGCATATAACAACAGCAATGTACATCAAAAAAACAAACAAAAAAACAAAAAAAAAAAAAAAAAGGCCAAACAACAACAATGGCAATAACAACTGCCAACTGACAACTAAATAGACACGTAATGTTGACAAAAGTCTGACATGAAATCTAACAGAGAAACAAGACACGAACCAACGAACGAACTAGAGACCCCAGCCAAGTTTTCCAGCAAAAGTCACCAAGAGCGTTCACTCAGCCTACTCAGTGTCTCTATATCGAACCATGGGCGTTGCAAAGGGGTTATAGTTCTTTTGTTTAAGTTTAGATAATTTAAAATAAAAAGAAAACGTGTAGTTTATAAATAATAATTGTTTAGTGAAACGTGACAAAATCGAAATGGTAAATACATATCTTAATGTTATAATGACAATATTTTAAATCTAAACCCAATGTAAGCAATTCAGTTTACTTATCAATTTAGATTGAAATAAAAACTTGTGCTTCAATGGAATAATTTATTTATTAATTTATTTAATTTTTTATAATAATTTAATTTGTGAAGATCGTATGACTCTATCGATAAACGGAAGCGCTCTTCCTTTATTAGACCTGCCTTGGAAACATAATAGACAATACTTTTCTTAAAGGTTTATAGAGTTTAATAAAAAAATAAATCCTAGACGGGCTTCTTTTTTAAAAAATTAATTTTCAAAAATTATATGTCTATAACTTATACATATATACATACATACGTACATACATGGGGAATGGGAATAGTTTTGAGATATACAAATCGACAATCAAACAAATCATTATGAAATCGAAAGGAAATGAATAACTGAAATCTATATATAAATAAACTTTTTTTGTTTATTAAAATGCTCTATAAATGTGAAATATATTTTTATTTTTGTATATTCCTTAAGTATTATATTTATATATTTTTTTTTTTTTTGTTAAAGTCTTAGAAATACTAGAAAATATTTCCTATCCCTGCAACTCTGTTTTAGAATAAGGAGCACGCCCATGTTCCTATCACTCTGTGTCTCGTCTCTACTGAGTCAGCCAAGAGACTTCAAATGAAAGAAAGAGTGACACATGAAAATGGCATTAATGTGTCACTCAAAAAGCATACACTCGAGCAACATCTACAACAACAACTGCAAATAGTGACAACAAAATGCAACTGTGACAATTGCAATGATATGGCTGACAGTTTTTGTTGTAGCTGTTGCTGTTGTTATTGTTACTATTATTGTTGTTGTTTTTTGGGGTCTCATGCAACGTTTGCAATTGCAACATTGTCTAACGCCAAGTGCACTTCAGCTTTTGCCTTGTCTGCATATGTGTCTATGTGTGTGTGTGTGTGTGTCAAATTAAGTGGCAACTCTATGCCAGGCCAGAGATGGCCTCGGTTTTCATTTTTTTTTTTTTTGTTTTTTTTTTTATGTAGTTCGTTTGCCCTCTCCCCTACTGCCACAAGCATCAACCCCCATTTGTATGATATTTACTTTTGGTCTGAGTTTGACAGTCAAATGACGCTGTCACTTGTCAATATGACAAGTGTCAGTTTTGCAGCAGTTGACAGTTAATGTGACAGCATTTTGTGTTTTGTGTGCGCCGGTTTGAAAATAAACTAACAGGCATATTGGATTGCAATTTGTGGTTTTAGGTTTTTCAGTTTTCGACAGGGTTTTCACAATTTGTATGCCATATGCGTTGAATCACGCGCTGATCATTTTCAAAATGCAATTTTCTTTGAGTTGAAACCAAATGAATATGAAGATGAAATCTCTAAAAGTATTTGAAAATTTTCGAATTTTCTTGTATTACTTAGAATCTTACAATTTTCAACTCTCAGAAAATATAAAATTTTGCAACTATCGGCAAATTCTTTGAAATCAATATAAATGCTTAAAAACTATCCAAAAATTCTTTCAAATCTTGTAGAAAAAAAAACAAACTATGTAGTTGATTTTGAAATATTTTCGATTTAGGTTTTCAGTTTCAACACTTTTCTGCTGTCATGGTTTCCGGCAAAAGTACACAGAAATATGTCAAATAAAAAAACAAAAAGAGAAAACATAGACAAAATTTTGGCATGTCATCAAGGGGCATGCGGCGGTGTGTGCCCCAAAACGAAACTGAAAAAAGAACTAACAACTTGTCGACGAGTCAACAAAAAAAAACAAATTGATATTTTTTTGTCTGCATTTATTTATTTGTGACATGAAAACAATTTTCTCACTTCTTTGTGAGAAACAAAAAAGGAAAAGAAAAACGTAACCGAAACTCAAATTTGCCAATGAATCATAAAAAAAGGAAAAAAAAACAAATTTAGCCTCGTTAGACATAAAACGTTTTCATGCAAACTAAGCATATTTATTAAAACCTCAACAAAAAAAAGGTGTTAACAGCTAAGAAAAAGATCATATACATAATAAATACATATAGTATAACAAAAGTGTCATAAGCAAACATAAATAACGACTTTTGGGTACCCTGGACCAACGAAATTTAGAACCTGAAATGGAGTAGTGTAGTAATGGAGTTTTAGTAAACAAAAATATATTTGCAATTTATTGTTTAGGAGTCTTTTTTATTGAACAACTGGTATAGAAGTCATTGAAAACATTTCCATTTATCGATAACAAATAAATAAAAGAAAATATTTTTTAAAGACGTTAAATTAAAATACTTCTGGATAACATTCTTCCTAATTGATATGCCTTGACTAGGAGAGAGTATCAAGAGCAAAGGCAAGGGAAATACTTGCCAAGTCTGCATAAAGTTTTATACAATTTTTATCGCTTATTTTATAATTCCCCTGCGGCAAAACTGGAAAAGCGCCTTAAGGTTTTCATTTTTTTTTCAATTTTTTTTTTTTTTTTGTTGGCTGCTTGGATATGGTTAAAAGGAAGTGGGTCTGGTTGGCTTATGCAAAGCGACAACTACACCGACGACAACGATGTGAACGGCGGCACACAATTTCCGCTTTTTATGCTTATCCTGTAATTCATATTTATAGCAGCTATTTTTGTATCGTAATGTTTAGAGCAGGGAAAGCTTCCTGAGCGGCAGAAGGAAAATGTTTTGAAAATTGCATTTTACATATAGTATAGTATAGTATATATGGGATGCTGAATTTCATTATAGATAAATTTTATTGCTGCATAAATCATTTGTTAATAAATGTATAATTTAACCATATTTTTCTTTTTTATTTACACTTTCTAACGCATTTGCCAATGGTGGGCATTAAAATACTTGACAACGGTTTGCCACATCATAATCCTCTTTTATCCCAACAATAACATGCAAATGCTTGCTATATATTATTTTAGTATAATAACAATTATAATTTCACTACCCCACAACTATAAGTACCAAATCGTAAAAGTTTCAAACATAACAGAAAAAGTTTTAGCTTTAAGTAAATGTCTTTCTTAAGTGAGGAAATCTTTTCATAATAATGGAAGTTAAAAGATAATGAATTAATTCTACCCAATTTCTTTCTTTCTCTAGTTTTAAAACTTTTTTTTTTGTGTCTATTCATCAGTTCAATTCAACCCAATTCCATTTAAATTTTATTTGTATATTTATTAACAATAGAATACCGACAATATATAATATTATTCAGCAATATTCCAGTATATTTCGCTTTAGTCACTTTTTATCTATTCTTTCTATTAGTTTCAACTTATGATTAAGTATTTATCACTAAGTTGACTTTTATTTGCACAATACTTTGTCTTTATGGTTGGTAAGGTGTCGAAAAAAAAAAGGAAATGGTTTAAACAATTTATGGAGGGCCAAATGTGTCATATTGAATGTAGCGGCTTTCCTTTAGTTATCTTTCGTATATGGTAATAATGGCCCAAGTAGTTGGCTGTCTATAATTTTGATAGGGCCCACTCAACATTGACACATCAACACGTCTCCAGAGCCATCGACACACTTTGGTTAACCAAGCAAAGCAACACAAAATAAGAAAACAAAAAATACAAATAAATATCCAATCACTTGAAACAATATTGAAGTCTTCTTTCCCTTCCCGCAATCTTTTTCTCTATATATAGGTAGACATTACTTGAATACGTAAAATTTATTGAACAATAAACAAATGGAGGCACGCGAAGCATGATTCGTGAATAAATACATATATATTTATATACATTTATATGTATATAAATAATAATTTAGTGTCTTTTGATCACACCAAACGCACTTGAAGGCCACTTGAAAAATCATACTTTATGTTAATATGACAAACAAAATGTTGAAATTTTGTTCAAAAACAATTAAAAGCAGTGGCTTAAAGATAAGTTCAAACGTGAATATAGACAGAGGGAGGGAATGAGAGGTATGATTACGGGGAATTGACAGTCAGCCAAGCAGACACATCGAGAGACATACAGCAAACAAGCCAAGATCAATTGAAAGCTTGTGAGTTGCTTTTCAAATTGAAATTTCATGGGATAAAGTCTTTGAAGTTTTACCGAATGATGACTTAAGTTTAGTTCACACAATGTTTTCCCTTTAAAATAGATTTGTCTAAAAAAAAAGAAAGCGCAAAAATTTAAAACGATTTAATATTTCCGACCATTTACGGCAGTAAGTTCGAAAGACTTCTTAAATCGATACCGAAATATTGATTATAAATTTTAATATTGCCATTTTATTTAAGCAATTCTGTTCTTTCTTTTTGCCAGTCATTATACCCTGTACCCATAGGGTAAAAGGGTATACTAAAGTCGCTAAAATGTATGTAACAGGCAGAAGGAGAATTTTCCGACCCCATAAAGTATATATATTCTTGATCAGTATCAATAGCGAAGTCGATTGAGACATGTCCGTCTGTCCGTCTGTCCGTCTGTCCGTCCGTCCGTCCGTATGAACACCGAGATCTCAGAGACTATAAAAGCTAGAGCAACCAAATTTGGTGTCAACATCCGTCTATTGTATAAGCAACTCAAGTTTATTTTAAATTTTTGCCACGCCCACTTCCGCCCCCGCAATTCGGGAAAAACCAATAACTAGAGCAATATTAAAGATATCGTATTCTTATTTGGCATGCACATTTATATAGCCAAAATGCACCAGCTGACCAAATTTGACCAAAATCGGACAATAATTATCGGAGATATACGTATTTCCGTTTTGTACTGAAACGCCCCATGCAAAATGGGCTGTTAAGTGTGAGCGAGATAGCATGCGTTCGCTGTTGCTGCATGGCAAGCAGTGCATGCTAAGAGAATTTTTTTTGTAAATTGATGGCGATTTTGATCGTTTTTGACTTTATGGATTACTTTTACTTGGTACAGGGTATACTCAATGTCGGCAGGGACGACTTGCTTGCTTCATTTTTCTTATATAAATGTGTCTTGGCTCTATATAATCGTTTATTTTATACTCTTATTGTGGTCATAATCTCTTATATATACATAAATATATGTGACAGCGGTTTATGTTTCTAGCCAGTCATGTTGCCAGCGAGTAATGTCTCTAGCCAGTCATGTTGCCAGCCAGAAATGTTTCTAGCCAGTCATGTTGCTAACCAATAATGTTGCTGTTTATCAGCATTGTGACTTTATATTGAAGTAATTGAAAAAGAAAATAAATCTCGGCTCTATATCTGATAAATCTTTATATAGTTTTATTAAAGGAAAAGTTTGTATTTTCCCTGGCCTATTCCGTATCAAATACATTTTAGAAGGCTTTTAATGCTGTCATTAACCTGTCAACAACAAAATGAAAGCAAAAAATATAATCAACAATTTGCCGACATAAACTTTATGACTATTGCTAAATTAGTAGTAATTGAGTTAATAGAAATTATTGATCATAAAATGCCTTAATAAACAATGACAAAATTAAATATATATATGTATATGAATATTTGATTAGTTTATAGGCTCCAATTGAAAGCTAATCATTTGAGGACACTTGCTGAAAATTATTTTCTGTTCAACCCAAAACACTGAAGATTGAAAATTAACCGTTTGAAGTACATAATACACTACATTATTAAAGGCCAATGCCGACAAAAAAAAGCAAAAACAACAACAAAAATGAGAGGTAAAGTAAAAAAAAAAAGTGCAGTCGTATTCATAAGTGTACATAAATGAAATGAATATTACCCACTCTTACAGTTCGACTGAGCCATAAACTCGAAACATGTTTTTTTTTTTTGCAATAAAATCCATTTCGCCGCATGCCATAAATTATGGCACCATAGTGTGGTGAGCGAGAGGAAGTGGGCAAAAGGGTAGCAGAGTGGTGAGGTAAGGCGAAAAAAAAAAACCCGAAACTGAGGCAAGAGTTGAACGTCCATAACTCATCGCACCAAACTATTGTACAATGGCCCCAACTGAACACATTGAAAATAATGACGTACAGTTTGTATATACATACATATATATGTATATATATGTGAATCTCTTTTCCTCTCTACCTCTCTCCTTGACCCTCGTTTCTTTCTCCGTTTCTCTTCGAGTGTTTGTGTGTAATTACGCCCAAGCCCAACTGGCGCAAGTCATAAACTACAAAATATTGAAGCTTTTATAACACTCAATGGGATGCCATAAATTATTATGATACTATTGTAAAAATGGCAAAATTTCTTATCGGTACTTAAGAGTACTTTTGATACCCTATATTGTTTTCGGTTTTGTTTTTTTTCTTTTGGTTAATGGATAGAGTTTCCAATTACATTTATTTTATATGAGCGCAAATAAACTTTAATAAAATTGTTGAACTAAAATCAACTTCACAGAAAAAACTTACAAAACTTTTGTTTGCTAAAAATTTAAACAGTCTGGAATTAAATTGACATAATTAACATATTTCACATACATTAATATTTTTTAATTTTCAACTAACAATTTAACATTAATTTCATTTAATATAAAATCATGATGAAAACATATATTTAGAAGATTCTAAGATATGTCTAAATGTTTAAAGATTTGTTAAGATTTATTGATGATAAATTAAGTCTGTACATTTTTTAAAGTAGTAAAAAATTTATAATTTATAATTATATTTATATAATATATTTAATTACAATTTATAATTTTTATAATATTTGAGAGTTTCTATTAAGCAGATAAACAACAAATTTGAATTTCGATAAAACCGTAAAGAACTTACAGAATCTTTTTCCTTGATTAAAGCAATTTTGCTCAAAATGTTTTAAAATTTTGAAATGTTTAGAAAATATTTGTTTAAGGCATTCTTATTGAAATTTGTGAATTTCTGAAAGGTTTCACAAATTTACAAGTGAGAAATGATGGAACAAACTAAGTCTTTTTTAAGGCACAAAAACTACTCTTAAACTAAACTAAGTCCCCCAATATGTTTAAGGTATCAACTTAGAGTATTTTAAAGTTGACTCTTTTAAGTTATCAGTCATTGTAGACTCAAAAACAAATACCTAAGCGTATTGGATATATTTTTATAGATCTATTGATGGATGAGAAATTGGATCTTAAGGTACTTTTATAGTCAATGTCTATATTGCTGCTAGGCAATTTGTTATTTATTTGATTTGCTTAGGCATATTGATGAGCCACTCCGTCAACATTTTATTAAGTATTGGCAACCAGTATATACGCACATATTCACACTCCGATTTCGTACCTCCTTAGGGTCCCTTCCCCACCTTCTTTCAACATTTTTAGCACAATTATTAGTCATAATTTATTTTTCGTATATTGATAAAGTTGCCGTATTGATTTTTCATATTACGCCTAATACTCGTACACACATACGTGTCACTCATATTGTATGTATGTATGTGTGTGTGTGCGTGTGTGTCTGTTTGGTTTTTGTTGGTTTGTGATTTAGTTTATAAATATTGTTGAAATTGTGTGTGGGATAGATAACTGGGGGAAGGGTGTGCCGCCATATGGGGCTTGTTTAATTTATGATTGGACAATAGTTGTTATATTGAAGCTCCGTATAATATATATGTCTACCCTATGAGAAATATATATATATACATATATATGTATTTGCCTGGGTGGGCATTGCTGTAACTACAAAAACAAAAAAATAATGGTTAACTAGGCCAAGTAAGGGTTAAGAGTAATTGTGTGAAATAAACTTCAATTTTATAGTAGCTTAATTAACAACAATGATTATTGAGTGCAGGCCATAAAATCCCCATTAACATTAATACAATAAAAATAAAAAATAAAAAAAAAAAACGTAGTTATGACACTTAATTAGCCAGTGTAAAATGTATATACATACATACATATATAAAAATGAAAACAGGCATTTGCCTTCCATTTTGCATCCGTTTACAAATTATGAATATTATGTTAATTAAAATGTTACACCTTGTGAAACAAATATCAACAACAATAACAACAAATGCAGCCATGAGTGAATAAGTTTAAAATGAAACTGCTGTGATTCGTTTTATGAGGGTTAATTCAACAATTGCAGCAGAAAACATTTAAAAATAAAAATTTCTATATTATTTTATTTATTTCCGTTTGGGAAATTTAAAATTATTTATTTTGACAACTATTATATTTATTTAACTCATTGTTATTTATTTATATTTTCCTATTATTATTTTGTCATATTATCTGTAATTTTTAACAATTACAATAGATTGATCTACTTATTTATTTTAATATAATAATGTTTCATTGTTTTAAATAATATTTTTAAATAATAATTTAATTCCAATTTCCTACCGTATAATTTCAAAATAGTTCTCTTCATCGTTGAATATCCTTTTTTATCTAAACAAACTTACCATTTAAACCCAAAAGAAATCAAATATTAAAATAACCTCTCTATCTTATATGTTCTTCTTTTAAAACTAAAAGGTTTCCCCTCGTATACTGTTGTGTGTGTGTGTGTGTGTGTATTTAGTTATGCCTTTTGCACAATCAAGTCACAGTTGCCTGTTAAATGCGGATAATTTAATTAGACACTTCAAAAACTAAACACAGTCAGTTGTTCATGATTTACTTTACTCTATTCGTATTTTGTGTATTTTTTTTCTTTGTATTTTTTTTACAGTCTGTTAATTTATTTTTTTAAGGTGTGTATGCTACGGAAGTTGGTAGTTTGTATAACTAGTAAATGACGGGGTGGTGATGAGAAGGGCAAATGTCAAGTATACGCAGTGTGTGTCTACGACTATTTTAATTTTATATAATTGTGGCTATGTTTTTGTATGTGTTCGTAATTACTCATTTATTATACGGGCTTACCGAATTCAAATACAATGATGAATAATTGTTTAGTGTAGAAAGGTTTGGGTTTTGTTTTTCTCTCTAAAATATTTAAATAAAGTATGGGAAATTTTTACTATAGTATTAAAATAATATAGACATCATTTGTCTATAACGAAATAGCGTTTATAAAAGCAATAAATACACGTACAGATTAAAGATCTGACTATTTCTCATTTGTTACAAGTTATTATTATTAAATCGTCTTTCATGTATGTATGTATATAGTAAGTGTACCTTACAAAATAGCATTTAACTTATCATAAAAATTATCTTTAGAAAATTTATATTTTGCACTTGAAGTACGATTAAACTAAAAGTGTATTTTTTATATTCTGCATAAATAAGTAGGCATATAATAAAATGTTCTATTGTTAAGTCATGTAATTTTCTACGATTTACATTACATATTAATAAGGAACAAATCTTCACAAACCTCTATAAAAACATATAAGCTAAACATAATGTATTCGGGCTGAAATTATATATATAAATATATATGTACATATATTATAATTTTGATAAAAATTATTTGTTTAAAATAATACACAATTTAATTAATTACCAGTTTGACTTTCGTTGCAAGTTTGTTTTAAAACTGTGGATTCACATAAAAAATTTAACTAAATTCCTCCAATCTGTTCTCAAAATGAGCGCCAATAAAGTAAATAATTTCGAATTTTGAAATGAATATTATCAAAAGTAATGTAAATAACTCATATCGTTCGTGCAAGATAAATTTCTAATTAATAGTAGAGGAGCCTAATCTAATCATAAAGTTTGATGGGATTGCCATAAAAATAACTGAAAATATTTTATTATCTATTTGAATGGATAAAAACGCGAATTTTAGCCACTTTATAAAAATTCCACCAGAGTTTGTTTGGATGAATTTTTAACTTTAAAATCGAACACTAAAACTCTTTGAAAGGTTTATTCGACATAAATGCCATTCACCATAAAAAAGTTGCTAGTGTTTTTAAAAAGAAAATAATCTAATAACTAAATTTAATATTAAATTGTTACAAAGTTTGTCTTTCACGGAGTAACGAATTGTACTAGTTGAAAGTATTATAAAGAGATTTTATGTGATTTAAGAAAACAATTTAAGGGCTTAAGTTCAAGTTTAAAGGTGTTATCTTAAATCACATAAAATCGATTTATAAATCTTTCACACATAGAACATTTTCTTTTTTCAAAAATATATTTCTATTTTTATAAAATCATATTTACAGGCACTTAAATTATTATCCCCCTTAACCTTTCGCTCACCCCTGTCTATTACCACATTTTTTTATTATTACAAGTTTTTTCCCCCAAGCTACTTGCCTGATTTTCAGCCCCCAATTTTGGTATGTCCTTAGCACCACATTGGCACAGCATAATAATATTTATGTATATTTTTTTCAACATTTTATTCGGCTTATTTTATTTAATAGCCTCCCCCATAATGCGTTTTTATATTGGTTTTTGTTGGGCTTAGGATTATAAATACTGATTTATAATAATAATAATAAAGGGAGGCATAAAAATTCTCTAGAGTATTTCAAGATCGGATGAGCTTTGCTTGCTTTTTTTTTTCTTCTTTTTGGGTTGTGTCGAGAGATTACGATCAGACAAAAGGAACATTTTGGTTACGGGCTGGTTGGTTGGTAAAGTGTTTAAGGAACAAAGAAAAGACAATAAATGAGATGAGATCTTATCGGTATATTGAATACAAGTCTGCCAACACACAAAATAACTTCAATACAAATATACATACATACATACATACATAAATACAAAAATATATATTTATTCGTTATTTTATTTTGTATCCTTGCAGCTGGACAACAAAAGCAGTCCATTGGCGCTATTGGCGCAAACATGCAGCGCTATTGGTGCGGATACTGCAAATCCCAAATTGCTGGCGGCAAATATTGAAAAGGCCACAAAGCAAATTCAACCCAAGGGCGGGACCAGCAACAATAACAACAACAACAACAACAGTAATAGCAGTTTAGCATTTGGTCTGGTAGCGGCAACAGCAGAAAACGGACGCGATAAATCCTCACCGGTTAGTAGTCATTCATCCAGCGTTAGCACTGGCTCAGTAGAACAGCAACAATTGCCGCCGGCACACAGTAAAACACCCAGCACCTTTAAGCCATACGAACCCAACAACAACAACAACAATAATAATACAGGCAGCAATAACAACGATTGCGGCGCCACAAATCTCACCAGCACTAGTAGCAATGGAAGCCAACGGGTAAAGACTCCAAAATCGAATGGACAACGTTGCGATTCGAACCAAAGTGCCAGCTCACAGCGAGAATCACCCAGACGGACACCCACCTCAGTCACATCGGGTGGAGCAATAGGTGGTTCTACTCAACTAAATGGCAGTCCTGGCCTGCCTTTAACGTCCACACCAGGACGTACAAATTCCAAAGAGTCCGCTGCCATGCACAGTCCAAGTGCAGCAGCAGCAGCAGCTGCAGCAGCGGCAGCAGCAGCAGTCAGTTCAAATCGCCTCCAGGAGGCAGCCGCATTGCAAGCGGCCAAAGAGGCTAGCTATGTGAAGGCTTTGCATGCGGCCAGCCAACAAGGACCCCCCTCGGCGGCAGCGGCATCTTATTATCCACCAGGTGAGTTACGCAGTAAGAAAATTTATTCAAATTCTATTTAAATGAAACATAAATGTTTAAATATAAATGTTGAAAATTAACTTTTATGTGAATTTTCTAAGCATTGCGTAAATCGTGACTAAATAATGTAGGGAAAATAATGTAACAAAAAATTTAAATAATCTGTATTTATATTAATATGGATTCCCTATATTAGTATGTCCTTATAACCACTAAATGGGGACAGTATTTAGTCGACAATAAAATATTAAAAATCCGCTAGACAAATTTGAATTAAATTTAGAAAATTTTAGAAACTCGAATTTATCAATTATTTCTGAAGGATTACTTTTTAGTTTGTTTTTAACCGAACTGGTTTTTTTTAAACAAACTTTTGACTTGTTATACACTTGCAAAAGTGTATATTAATTTTGGTCAGAAGTTTGCAACGCATAGAAGGAAGCGTATCCGACTATATAAAGTATATATATTCTTGATCAGCATGATGAGCTGAGTTGATATAGCCTTGTCCGTCTGTCCGTCTGTCTGGATCAACGCAATCTCCTCCGAGACCCTTGGTGCTACAGGGCTGAAATTTTGCACCTAGGCTTCTTTTTGCTGCAGGCATTGTATATCTCGGAATCATCCCGATCGGATGACTATATCATATAGCTCCCATAGGAACGATCGGTCAGGAATAAGGTTTAACATCAATAACTCAGTTGTTTCTTAATCGAATGTCACTAAATTTGATGTTTATGAGTTTTATATAATCCTCAATACATATACCAAGTTTCATTAGAATCGGTTGACTATATGATATAGCTCCCATAGGAACGATCGGCAAAGAATAGGGTTTAACATCAATAACTCTGTTGTTTTCCAATCGAATGTCACTAAATTTGGTGTTTATGAGTTTTATATAATCCTCAACACATATACCATGTTTTATCAGAATCGGTCGACTATATCATATAGCTCCCATAGGAACGATCGGCCAAGAATAGGGTTTAACATCAATAACTCTGTTGTTTTTCAATCGAATGTCACTAAATTTGGTGTTTATGAGTTTTATATAATCCTTAACACATATACCAAATTTTATGAGAATCGATCGACTATATCATATAGCTCCCATAGGACCGATCAGTCAAAAATATAGTTCTTGTTCAATAACTTGGGTGTTTTTGAAGCAATCGTCACGAAATTTGTTATTTGACAATTTTATATAAAAAGAAATATATCTTTTAAGTTTCATCAGAATCGGTCGACTATATGCTATAGCTGTCATAGGAACAATCGGGGGAAAAAAAATTTGTTTATATACTTCCTTATGATTCTGGCAAATTATATATAAATCAAAAAGACAGTTTGCAAGGGTATACGAACTTCGGCACGGCCGAAGTTAGCCCATCCTTCTAGTTTTTTACTTGGTTTTTACTTAAAAAATTCAAGTATTCTTGTATATAGAAGAATCCGATAATTATAAGGGGTTATCAAGATAATTCAGAATTTTTTAATTAAACGAGTAACATTTGTTCAAAAAGTTATTGCCAGGAACTACCACTTTGAAATGATTTTAAATTGAACGATAAATTTGTCGTATTCTAATATGATTTATAAATATTTTTATTGTGCATATTTCGCCGTCTTTAAATATTTTTTTATTTTGATAGGTTTTATATTTTTTTAAAGATTGTTTTTAATAGATTAATATATTTATATCAAATTGTATTATAATAATAAATCAATCGGTATAGAGAACTAAGAAGATTTTATAGATTTTTCAAAACAAATTTTAAAATTATCAAAAAGTCCAATCAATTTTCAAGCTATTTTAAAGTTTCCTGTAAGTCTTAATGAAATTTTTATTAAATCATTAAAACTTTTAGTTTATCCAATATGCTAGAATGTTATATAAAAATTAGTTACAAATTTTATTTTTCTAATATCTTAAATTACTGATCAAATTATTTAATTACGTTAAATTGTAGTACTTATTTAATGATTTAAACTATTATTAAAACTTAATTATAAATCAGCTACATTTATTTATTTAAATTTATAATCTTTTTTATATTTTGCATTTTACAGGTTACGGTAGTCCCTATCCCATGGATCTGATGACAGCCAGTTCACTGATGTCCCCACATCATGCCATGTTTAAAGCCTCGGCCATGAATCCATATCTAAATTATGCCCGCCTCAAGGGACTGACGGATCCATCGATGATGGCAGCAACACCGAATATATGCCGTGATCCTTATTGTACCGGCTGTCCGGCCAGTCCACATTATATAAACAAGGCAGCAGGTCAACCATGCCCAGCTGGTTGTCCACAGTGTGAAGTTTCTGGCGGTGGTGGACGTGGAGGTGATGGCAAATCAAGTGGTTCACAGGGCTCAGCAGGTGGCGGATCCACATCGAGTAATGCAGCTGCAGCAGCGGCTGCTGCCTCATATCATGCCCAATTGGCAGCTCTGGCGGCTGCATCTCAAATGCCCTATGTTTGTTCATGGATTGGTAGCGATGCGGCTTATTGTGGCAAACGTTTCGGTACCTCCGATGATCTATTCCAACATCTGCGCACACATACAGCCTCCGTGCCTGATGCAGTGTTAAGTGCTGCGGCCGCTGGTGGCATACCACCAAATCATCCGCTATTTCAGCGTACATATCCCACACCTCCGTTAAGTCCATTGTCGGCGGCAGCACGCTATCATCCGTATGGTAAGCCATCAATGTTGCCACCATCATTGGCTCCACCTGGCATACCCGGACTACCGCCTCATCCTGCTTTGGCTCAATATTTTGCGCCATATTCATTATATGGGCCACGGATGGGCTCATCTCATCCATAGTAGTAGTGAGTTTAATTATATATCAGTCAAAAAACAACAACAACAACTAAAACAACAACAGCAAAAAAAACAAGATGAAAATTTGTAATTTCTCACTCGTGAAACGAAAAGCTAGTGATCTAATGTACTTTAGTTACATACAAATGTTTACAGTTTAGCTTTTAGATCTGTACTATCTATCTATCTATATATATACATATATATATATATATATATATATATCTAACAAATCGGAATGCATAATTCGATTCCAAGGCTAAATGCAATACATTTTGCATAATTTGTGTGTGTGAGTGTTTGTAATTTAATGCTTATGGTAATTTTAATATTATTTATTACACAAATACAAATAAAACAAAAAATATATGAAAACAAAAAAGAAAAAAAAAAACAAAACCACAACAAGAGAGAGATAAAGAAAAGAAAAGCGTTAAGAAAAGTAAAAAAAAGAAAAAATACAAATTAAAAGAAAAACCAATTATGAAATGAAAAGATTGTCCAAAAAACTTAAAGTTGTAAAATTCTTGTACAATATAATTAACTATGAATAACTTATATGTATGTATATGTATATGTGTATTATGAACAATCTTTTAAATGTTCAATTAAGTCACTACAACAAAAATCAATAAATCAAAGAAAAACTACATATACCCATGCCAAAAGTGCAGTTTCTTTTTTTAACAACCTCTTAACTAATGTGAGTTCAATTCCTTTAAATATTTATAGTAAGTATTGCAATTTACATATATTATTAACCGAAAACTACAAACAGTTTTGAAATATTAGTTTGCTAAAAGGGAGAAACTTTTGCGGCACGAGTAAAAATACACTTTTCTGATTCTGATAACAAATTTTAAATAATATTCCACAAATAAAAGGATCTCGTTTCAATATTGAAATGAACGTTTTTTAGTCTCTTTAAAAATTTTAATTTTATTGAATGTTTCATATTAGGCATTGAATATTTTGTGGAACAACATTAAAAGTTCAGCTATTTAATTAATATTAAAAAGATTAAAATTTAAGATTTCTAGAATCAGATTTGTAGCAGCTTCTTTAAAATCTTAGAAAGATATTCCACATGCTAAATATCTGAATATATTTTTTGAAACAATTTTCGCTGGATGAGTTTTGTATTAAAAGCTTTTACTGAATTTTAGGATCCGTTTTCCTTCAACGTTATTCATCAATGGTTTTGGTTGTTATTCAGTACGTGTTCCTATATAGAGTATGATAATTTATATAATGAAGAATATCAAGTCTTAATTTGGCGGAAGTTACTATAATATATTATAGAAATTTTCTCAACTCATGGGATTATAAAAACCTTTCATCGTTAATTGCTATTGTTGGTATATTGTATATTAACTTTTCTTAAAATATCTCTGTTTCTACGCATACTTTATTTGCTTTTTTCCACTCTAATGTTTTGAAATGGTATAAAAATTGATCTATATAAAAATATAAACCTTAAGACGGTTTTAAAATAAAACAGAAATATACAGACTATTTGAAAGCCCAAAAATAAATAAGTTTTTGAAGAATGAAAATGAAAGTTTAAAAAAGGAGAATCCTATTAAAACATGGTAATCAAGAATATATATGCTATAACCATCTATGATCTTTCTTATTATGAGTAATTAGAATATTACACAAATAGTTGAGAAAACTTAAAATACCTAAATTCCATCTAAAAGGACCTGCAATTTTTTTTAACTAACTATTATATATACAATTTACAAAACGAGTCAAACATAAATTAAATGTCTGAAAATTGTTTTTCATCAAATACCAAATTTCTATTTATTGATCTAATTGATCTTTCTGACTGATTATATCTATTAGAGCTATATGGTATGTATAGTCAACCGATTTTGATCAAATTTGGGAGAATTATCACTAAAAGAAACTAATGAAAATCAAGTTTAGGACCACTTGATCGAGAAAGTAAAAATTTTTAATACAATGTTTAATAAATCTAAATCTTTTTTTGATCCAATCGTGGGAATCTAAGAGACCTGTATGATATAGTCAACCAGTTTTGGTGGATATGTTTATAAGTACATTCGATTAAAAAACGACAAAGTTATTTATGTCAAACTCATTTTACCACCGATCGTTCTCGTTGAAGATATTAAATATACATACATACATACATATGTATGTACATATATTTATGTATGTATATATAAGATAATTATATAGTTTGTTGAATATTATAATAAATCGTGGATAAGGTGGCGAAATAATACTTTTATAACTTTACTTCTGAAGACTTCTCTTTCTCTCTACTCTGCTGCTGATGCTTCTTCTTCTCCCCTGTTGCTTCTCTTCTGTCTCCGGAGTTGCACCAACTTTTCCACATCTTTGCCACTTCTTTATTTAACGGGGAGATGCCACTACGTTTCAACATGCAACGGAGATGCATTGCATCTTATACATTAATATACTTTCTTTGCAATCTCAAGATTAGGCCAGTTCAAATAAATTAGTTTGAGCATATGCATAACAAAAGGAAATTAGGTCAATTGGAGATGTTGTAAAAAAAATAAAAACTTATGCACTTGTCACATTGTTTTTAAAAAAAATCAAAGATTAAAAAGATAATTTCCCGTTTGATATATACGAATGTTTTTTGTCGTTGTAAATTTTTTTGTTAATTTCCGTCTTACCTTTTCTTTCGTTTGCCTTGGTCATATTGTGGTAAATTCATACGTTCGAAGTGTCGCCTGCAATTGCAAACCGGCAAAACAGTATCTTTCAATGGCTTAAAGCCGATATATATACACACACACACACATACACTGAGAGGTAAAAGCCAAGCCCCATAGAATATCCATTGGGCACACAAATCATAACATTCGGTCTACGGTTACGTTTGGCTACCTAAATTATACCCGAAGCCAACAAAGACTAGAAGCTACTACCGTTTGCCATTCCCCCCATTTACCCCAACCAAGCAAAAAGGCAGTAAATCAAATTTTATATTTTCCTCACCCCTCTCAAATATGTCCCTTCATACCGTAAAGAAGTTATAGTCCAGAGCAGCAAGACCAGTGGCAACGGCAATAGCAATAGTTCCACTGCCCACATATGGTGTCGATAAATTAAAATTTTCCTTCCTCCTTTACTTTTTTTTTTTTTGGCAATAGAATGGGACAAGAGATGGCAAAATAGAGGGAGAGAGAGACGAAGAATAGGAGAAAAGGGGGAGAAAGAGAGAGAGAGAGTTATGCCCTAGCATTTTGACAGCTAGCCGCCCTACCTGACAATTTATTGTATTATACAGTTTGGCATTTGGCAACCCACACCGTGTCCTGACCAGCTACCTCTCTCTCCACTCCGTTCTCTTTGCAGAAACATCTTTTACTCTCTGGTCACCATCATAAAAAATATGGCATTGGCATCAATAATTCTTTCATAAATGTCCATTTCGCCACATATAGTCGAGAATCGTTTCCAGTGTAAAGGACGGGTCAAAGTGGCATGAGGTGGGGGGGGAGGGGATCTCTACAGGGTTCAACAGGGAGAGAGACTGATGTTCACGTTCAATGCTTTTGACAAGCAGAGAAAGAAGAAGTTCTCTTTCTTTCTCTCTCTATCTCTCTCTCGCTCCCTCTCGCTCAGCTATTTCAGTTTTCAAATGTATATGGTACTACCAGGTGAAAGCCACCGCCTCCTTCGTACCCATTTATCACCGAGTGCATACCCACAGCTTTTCCCATTGCCCCATCTGGCCACCAAGCTGGACTTGTCACCCAGAAAGCGTGGGTCGGTTGGGCGTATGGAAAAATTTATCGTTCCGAGATTTTTGTGGAAAAAAATATATATATATTTCTCTTTCTCTCTACCGTTTGCAAATTTATATTTTTCCTGCAAAATAATGGAGATGAAAAATCGGCATAACAAAAAAAAGAAAAAAAAAAGATGAAGATAAGCAACGAATAAAAAATATTTAAAAGAAAAAAAACTACATACAAAAGGGGGAAAATGGAAAATAAAATATGACCCCATCCATTTGGTTTGGCATGTAAATTTTAAAGAAGCCAATTGGCAAGAAAGAAGTTTACTGTGTAAGCCATTAAGAGAAACGAAATACGGCGAGTACGACTTGTTGTTGTTATTGTTCTTGTTGTTGTTGTTGTTGTTTGGTGCCTTCGTGATAAGTGTGCGGGACTGCATATATTTAAAATGCAGACATAGTGCAAAACAGGTAAAATCGTAATTCATTGAAATTTACGATTGCAGCAGCAGCAACAACAACTGCAACAACAACAGCTAAACAAAAGAAAAACCACACAATGATAGGGAGCCGCCTTTTATATGACATCACAATGAAACCTTAATACCCTTACAACATAAAATGTTTATTTTTAGCAATTTAAAAAATCGATACAAACTTTCGTAACAGATTTGACTAAACAAATTTGCATTTACCTTTCTTTCTTAAAGTAAAAACTATTTAAATTAACTTTTATTCATTTTTTTCATTTATTCATATTTCTTATTTTCTTACTAAACGAATCGGTTAAGCAAATATATACAGATGGAGTTAAACCTTTTGATTCTTACTACAATTTATGCTTAATTTATTTTAGCATTCCCGATCTTCTTTTTTTATATATCTACCATCTATATTTATTTACATATAACCACATTATTTTTCCTATAAGTAAACTGTCTCATGCACATTAGCTAGTAAAATTTGAAACATTTGAAAATTCTTTTAGTGGTGATAAGTGATATTACATCACTCATACGACATGGTTTCCAAGACATAAAGTGTTCTCAAAAACATTTCAAATTACAATTTAAATTTTTACCATAATAAAACATGTTCAAAATTATTAAGTAAATTAAATATCAGCTATCCATAAATTTAGAATTTAAAATTGTAAAAGAGCTTAAATAAAGCTTCAATTTTAATCGAAATTTTAACACTCACATTTAGTGTTAAGTAGTAATTTTATTTAAATAAATTGCAATATTGATAAGTGATAAAAAAAATTGTTAAATTTTAGTAATTTTATTTAACTTAATTTCAACATTGTAGTGCTCTAAAAAATAGTTAAATTTCAAAGTTGGGTAAAGTAACAAATTAAATATGAGTCAAGGGAAAAACAAATGCGTCAAAAATTACGTCAAAATAAGCAAATGTCTGTTGCCAATTCTAAAAGTCACAAATTTATCGAAAAGGGCTTTTAAATAAGTTGGTAAATTTTTGACTGGTTTATTGTCTGCACTTAAAGTTTAAGTACACTCATTAAAACAAACTATAGTAGTTACTATACATTTCATTTGTTTAAATACTCTTACAATAGCATAAAACCAATACCCTTGTAAAATGTAAGAAACACCCTGAACAGAGCGAATGAAAAGTGTAGTAAAGCAAACTCAACCAAAATCCCAATGTGCCAAGCCACAACAATAATTTTCAAAACTAAATGACAGCCGACAAAACCATATATCATTGTGTATATAGTGGAGGTATAGAGAAGGGAATAAGAGTCGAGGCTTCTTGTCTGACTTTACCACCCACGAGCTGAACTTTTGTCACTTAAAAGGCGTCGTCGCTTGGCTGTCTTAACCAATGTCTGTCGTCACCTAAGCTCCAACAGCTCCTCCATCATGGGCCCCCCTCCCCCGTCCATCATAGCCTCCTCTTTCTTACATGGTAATTTTTAATTTTTCTCAAAAGCAAAGGAAAAAATAGCATTAAAATTGTTTAATAAATTACCCAACGAGTGCCGACTGAAATTATCGCATGTGTTGACGCATTGCAAGCAAATTATGCGGACTATATGTATTATTTTTCTTTCCTGTTTTGGTTTTTCTTTCTTTTGCATTTTTTTTTTTTCCTTTTCGGCATAGACCTCACAGAGAAATCAACTTCCCCCCGTTGCATTCTCATGTCCCCCTGATGACATTTCCATAATTAGTCGAGCGTGTCTTGGTTCTTGTCTTTTCCTTCATCGTTGCATGTTTGAACGCTTGCCTTAATTTGATTTGATGCCCAAAGTGCTGCAGTTCGTTATGGACATTTTTGACAGTGTACTGAATTCTATTATACCCTATAACGAATCGGTTAAGCAAATAGATACAGATGGGGCTAAAGATTTTGATTTTGATTTGTTGTGTCATATATCCGCCATCTACATTGCCAGCTTTTATTGAGATCAAAAAGATAGCTTTATTGAATTCTATAATATTAAAAAATATTTTCAACTGTCTGTAAATAATTTATCGAAATATCTACATACACTAGCAAATTTTATTGGAATAAATCGAAATCATACAATCAATAACTTTTAATTTTCATTTCAAAAATATATTCTTATTTTTTCATTACTAAAATATTTTTAATATCAGTATGCGTATAATATATATTTGTATTACAATGTTAATATTACTAAAATATCATGAATACCTAATAAACATGCTTGGCAATTTTTCTCAAATTCATTGAGATCAGAACAGAGACCAGTCAATATAATTTTTCCTTTTCTTTCATTTTTAAAGATTCTAATTTACATAGTATCCGCTTCTAATTATCTATTAGTTGCACCTTTATGCTACTGAAATTTATATTCCAAAATTTAACTATTATCATATTCGAATTTTGTTCAATTAAAGTTAAAGATATATCAAAACATTTTCTACAATTAGGAAAGTATGCATAAAATATTTGAAAAATGTCTCTTAAATAGCTTAACACACAAAAAAGAAATAAATCTTTTGATTAAAGTAAAATCAAAATAAAATAACTTACAAAATATAATATTGAAAGTAATATAAAAACTATAAAATATAATAACTAATAAAATAATAAAAGTTTTTAAAGAATATTATCATTTTAAGATTTTTATTCCAAGGAGAAGCTACTATAAATTCAGACGATTTTAGATTGTAAAGCAAATAACGAAATATAAGAAAAATATTTATAAACTAAATTAAGCTTTTTTAATATTAAGAGCTTTTGTTTTATAAAGTTCATAAGGCAAGTATATTCATTATATTACTTGGTGCAGGGTATTGCAAAGTCGCCACTCCGACACAATGTAAGTAATTTTACATTTTATTATTATTATTATGGTTTTTTTTGGTTTAGTTGTGTTGGGTGCAGTGTTGTCCCCATATGGCAACTGGCAAGGCTTTTCATATTTATTATTTATTATGCACACACAAACACACACACACACACAACAAAATTTCTGCAAGACATCATCAGTATCGCGTCGAGTGTGTGTTCCTGTCAACGTCTCCTTCGGCTGCAACAACAATCCATCCGTGTGCGAATTGATGCCGCATTTATGGTGTTGAAATATTAATGCCGGGACCGAGAGTTGGTCATGTCACTTTGATTTATGGGTCTCATGAATGGGTGAGGCGAGACCTGCATGAGGGCATAAGCATTGAGATGTTGAAAGTACAAGTCGTTATGCTTCGCATATACACAGGCACTGTAAATATATATTTACAGTATGTGCAATATGAAAAAGAACCAAATGACAGACAGACTGTTGACTGACAGGCAGAGTTAGAGGGACAATGTGACACTGTGTTATGAAAATAGTTAAATCATTGCTTTAATTTTAATATGGTAACTGCGATTTGTCTATAAATCAACACGTTCTGACAGATCAATATACATACATAATAATAAATATAAAATAAACATTAAAATAAACAATAGTTCCTGTTCAGCATTTTATTTGTGAAATTAATGAGAACAAAATTTTATTGGCTTTAGAATAAATGCTTTTCATTATATATTCACGAATGTTTCAATAATTTTTATAATTTTCAAAAATTTTTAAATAATAATGTTGCAAATAGTATTAGAACTAGATAGATTTCAAAATTCTGATTATGTATTATGTATAACCCGAAATTAGTTCATTTTAAATAAAACAATTTTCCTGATGACATAATCGCAATGCAAGAAAATGGCTTAAAAATCGTTTAGGCTATTCAAGACACACACAAATGGGACACCATTTAAATCTGCAAACCAGAGTCGAGTACCTAACATCGCCTAAGCCTGCCAATCGGTACAAGACAAACAACAAGCTAAAAGACAGCTTCTTACTGAGTAGCTGGCAATATTCGAATCTGGAAACCAGAAGCAGATACACAACCCAAGCACAGACGCTACTTGTTGTCTGTGCCGATGGAGGACAAGGATGCAGTCTCGGGCAGATGGAGTTTGAGCTGGGTAACTGGGAGCTATATTTGTAAAGGTTGAGGTCGCCACGGTAACTGCATTTTATCTTTTTTACTTTTTTTTTTATTTATATATTCTCTTTCTTTTTTGCTTCTTTTTTTTTTTTTTGTGCAACGAAAATGCGTGGACATTAAATATGCATGAGAGAACATTACATATAAATAAATTTAGCAAGCAGTTTGTATGCAGCGCGCTTGCAAATGCATTTATCGATGATGATGGTAATGATGATGCCCGTTTGAAGGTGTTAAACTTGCGTCCACGACAACCACGACGAAGAGGCAGGCACGCAATGAATGGGGCCCAAGCTCCGGGACCGCCATGAAACGCCAAACGCATTTGACAGGCCATCAGGGAAGGGTGGGGGACAGGAGCAGGTACAGGTACAGAGAAAGATGCATTGGAACATGCACAAAATACACTGCCTACCACAAGAGTTTGGTTTGGTAGTGAAGTTCAGTTCCAATTGCCCTCCTCGTACAGACCATGCCGACCATACCAAACCAAACCAAACCAGACCCATTGTGGTCAATTTCGTTGGCCATTTTAAATATGAGCACAATGTTCCCTCTGTTCTGCAATGTTGTCAAGAATTTTCGCTGGCAGTTTGACACTCCACGTAGTAGGCACTGCTCCTTCTCTTCTCCCTCTATCTGTTTCGTCCCGACTCCTGTCATCAGTTGTTGTCGTGTTGCATGTTAATTTTATATATAACGAGAATATATATGCCACGATTTAATGGCAACCACTTAGCACGCGCGATTGTCAAAAGAAATTTTTAAAGTCCATGAACGATTTTAGTATCTTAGTGGCAATTCAATCTTAAATCAATGAAATTTTATTTATTTTACAATTGAAGTATCCGATTGGATTTCTAAAAGTAATCTAAAGCTAATGTAAAATAAAATTCATACTGCATCTGTAGCTTTTGTTTAAATATTGTGTAAAAGTTTTTATACTTTTTAATACTTTTTATAAAAATTTATAAGCTCACTAATAACATTTTTTGTAAGATGCTCACTCGAAATTTTAATAGATCTCCGTTTTAAATATAAATATTGTAGACAATTGTGAAGTCTTTCAAAGAAAATTAGTTTGTAAAGGCTTTGAAAGGATATTAATTAAAAGAATATTCATTTTACATAATTAGTTAATTTGCAACAGAATTACAAACTAAAGAAATTCTAATTATTAAAGGCAAATTTTTAATCATCATACAAATTCGTTAAGTAATTTTTTATCTATTTTTTTATACATTTAGATAAAACAAATGCGAAAATGGATGATGGTAAACCGTTATTGAAGCCGTGAAAAATCCAATCAAAGCCACATATAAAGGTGAATTAAAACAGAAACTCCAAAAAAAAATATATTACCATTTCGGAACATTGAAATTATGGTTGACCTATTCAATTGATTCGGTTGGTATATAGATACTTCTAAAGATACAACAGAATCTCACATAAAACTTCTATAAAAAATCTTCTATAGAGAGAAAAGAAACTTTTTCGATTGACCATGGACTAAACTTAAGAATTAAATGGAAAAACTCATATAAATATATAAAAATATGAGTATATGTAAATGTGAAAATCTACCTCACAAGATATGAGACAGTCTTAATGCAGTTTATTATTAAGAAAGATCTTAGAAAAGATTTAGTATGATTGTTAACATTGTGAACAAATTTTCCAGCAATCTAATCGAGCAATACCACTGACTAGGTCATTGAGCATTAACTTATTTGTTTTAATATAACTATTAATTATAAATAAGTAGCAAGGTAAATATATACAAGCCTGGTCGCACCTGTTAACCTATCCGTATATCACTTGTACACAAGATATGGGACATGTTATATAGACAGTGTCAGACTCGCAACCTTTTAATAATGTGTCGCCACATATTCATATATAGATAATTTCCTCACTGTCCGGCAGTAAGTTGGCTGCTGCTATTGCTGTTGCCTGTAGGCAATAAATTATGGTCTATGGCATCGTCCAATACTGTTGATTTTTATCAACGTCATCAGCTTAATTGCCTCACTGTGCCACTTGTTCCCCACTCTTTACATTGCACTCATTGCCTCTTTCAACTGCAGCGTTCCAGTTGGGCTGTATTTGCAATTTTATCTTCGAAAATATTGTGTTATACGACAAGGGAGCGAGTGAGAGCGAACGTTGCAATTATTAATGAAATATTGCTGTCAGTAATTATTTGTTATAAATTTGCATAGAAATTGCAATTTGTACACTTCACTTGCAATGCGAGAGAGCAGCGGCACAAAAGTGGCGATTCATCGCCACAATTCTATCGCCCAACTTGGCGGCATTATTAATGACAATGTAAGCACATGATAGATATCGTTGACACACACACACACACACAAACAGACAATAGTTAGTTACTTGGATATATTGCTCTGACTTAGTATCTAACCAAGTAGTTGACTCTTAATTATTATATACTATTCGAGTCATAACTGTCGTTGAAATTACAAAGAGTCAGGATGCCTCATAAATTGTTCAAACAACTGTTCTAAATAAATAGTAGTTATTAAACAAATCGCAACAATTTATTAATAAAGTTGTTGCTATTTACATACTTCAATAGAAATACAAACACATGCATATAATAAATATAAGATGTGGTTATTATTATTCGTTATTTTCAACCAGTTTGTGAAAGGTAATATGAATGGCTCTTGTCAATAAATATTTATAAATTACCACATAAATTCAACAAGATTAATCAGCCAATATAATCTAACTTAGCGAAATCCTAATATAATTAAAAGTTGTTTTATTTATGCATATAAATGTTTTCAATAATAACTGAAAAACAATTCTCTTACAGCCATGAAAATTTCAGGAATCTAATTTAGCTTCATTATTAACAATAAAGTTTAATTGATACTGTTGATTGTTTGTAAATTTGATAAGTAAACATTATATTAAATTGTTTAAACAGGTAATTAAATTATAATATAAATAAGATATGCCAAATAAAGGCTTAAATAAATTATATATACTTTTATTTGTTTTATTTGCTTCAAAATTAATTATAATAACGAATGCAATAATGGTAAACGGATTACAATATATGGATGTAAATAGTTAGTTAGTTATAATTGTAGTTATGAAGATTTATTTTTTTTTTATTAGATGCACTTTTGTGTAGTCTTTTCAATTTAAATTAAATTACGAAATGAGCTTGCCATTGAGATATACGTATTTCGAATTGTTTATACATAATTATAATTCATTTTGTAATCTTGCCAGGTATTTACCTTATGACTGAACTTGTAATTGGTAACTGACAAGATGACCGTCCACTTTTACCCAGGGCTAATCGTCTGAAGTAAATTCAACACAAGAGCAAAAACAACTTCGACTTCAGCTCAACATGCATAATTTACGTAACAAATGATAACTCGAAGAAATGTGAAACCAAGCATAAATTTTCTTGGCTTACAAGTGCAAAAGATACTGCAACTGCAACACACAGGCAAACACATAGAAAAGGTAAGACAAACCGACTATGAGACAGACAGACAGTAACCAGTCCAACTGCAAGACAGACAATTGCAGATGAAACTGCTTTTGATTTATTACAGGAGACGACTACATAGGAGCGGCCAGGATGAAGATGGAAAGGAGTACATGAAGTACAGGCAATACTGGCGTACAAGGAGCCAGTGAAAGGCAGACAACTCATCAACAGATGCAGTCAGCTTTTGGCATTGGCTCATAATTTATAAACAAATGTAAGAGAGAGAGAATGATGGCCAGAAGCATATAACAGTTATTCATCAGAGTTGCCTGCGTTTTTAGCCTTATGAATTGTATATACTCCTTGTTATGAATTGATGGGATTATAACGTCCATGCATATGTATATAATGACCAGGACAGACAACCATTTGATACACCTTAAGGGTTCCTTACGAGATAAAATGCCAAATAAAATTGAAGAGTCAAAATATATAAAAATGAACAGTTAACATATATATAGTACGATGTTATATATACATATGTAATGCGTAGTTAATTAGTTAACTCACCCACTAAATAAGTTAAACTGGAGATTATACGATTTTACATATGTTTATATAGTATGTAAAAACGTCATCCAAAAAAATCAATAAGGAAACATTTTAAAAATATTTTTCTTTCTAAAGAAGTACAAGTTGAACAAATTATATATTCAAAATTTATATTATATATATACTTTTTACCCCTAGTTAATTTTATTATAATCTATTATCTATATATAAGCTATTATCTTTCTCAAAAACTTTTAAACTACAAAAAATAACAAAGCATAAAATCAATGTATAGTCGATTGAAATTCATTTCGACAATCAAATAAATATATATTATTGTCAAAGTAGTTCATTGTATATTAAAATTCCCAATATTGCATTTAGTTATTTATCAATCTAATATCATTTATATTTTATTACAAATATGTACATACATATGAGGAATTGGATTACTTAACAAACTGTTTCATATTCAATTTTTAATTTTGTCAAACATTCACAACATTCCTTCAAAATAAAATAAAAATATTTGTTATCCATAAGGACAGAGCGTCAATTATTCAAAAAGAATTGCTAAAATGTATCTATACAAATATGTACATAAAAAAATATCTGCCAGACTGTTGTGATGTTTTGCCAACATTCGTCAATTTGATTACAATTGAGCACAGGGACGGACTATCAGGTGAACCTGAATCAAAAATAAATTCAATAACAGCTTTAAGTGGAGAATTTGCACAATTTGATCAAGAAGTTATAAATATGTGTACTGAAACTATAAAGAATTTTATTAGATTTCACAACTATTCCAACGTAAAAAGAATTATTTAAATTCAATTTGAAATTATTTTCAATTTCGAAAATTTTTGTAGATGTAAAAATGGGCCAAAACTATTGAAAAAACTTTTCGAAAACATACCCAATGAAAGCTGAAAGTTATTTATAATTTTTCTGTAGGTATACAAATTTATATAATCCATTTTTTAAAAATCTCTATAAATTTATGTGAAAAATTTTAATTTTAAACTAATCTTTAACTTAATTCAAAGAATAACCCCCAATATTTTAATTCGCCCCTGTCTGTACTGAGAATTCGAAGGGAAATAAGCAAACAAAACTTTTGAAAGAATTTGTTATAAAGCCCATTAAAATGTAAATAATTTAATGAAATGTAAGCAAAAAGAAATAGCTGAAGTTGCAAAATTGATAAATAAATTGTTATATGACAATAAAAAAAAAATAAAAAAAATAGGAAAATAGAAATAATAACAAGAAAAACCTTATCTAGTTATAGGAAATATATTTTACGACTTTTGCATTTACGTCAATGTCTGCTTCAATAATAAGTCCCATACTCATTAAGCTCATTTATCAATTCATTTAAGGGTATGTAAAACCCACAAGCAACTGATAATTATCTGTACAAGCCTAATGATTAATAACCATATATGTATATACTTATATAATATATATATATATACATACATGTGTATGTACATACATGTGTATGTACATATGTTTGTAGGAAACAAAATAAACGCCTCAAACCACTTTTAAAAATATCAGAATGTACATATATATCGCATATACATAGTAATTTAGTGCTGTTGGTAACTGAAACACACATTTGATCTGATATTGAGAATCTTGTTAAACAGTAGGCACCTCGCCCCGCCAGCTAAATGGGGCGTTGTCGATACAAAAAAACAAAGACAATAAAATTAAATAATTACAAGTCGTGAGTGAATTTCACGCGAAACCAAATGCTGATGCACACACTCCGATAATGCTAAAGTCCAGATCCGTATACACACACTCACACACACACACACACCCCAGAGAGGGAGATGAAGAGTTGGCTGACTATTCGAAATATGCGCAACGGATGCCTTCTTGACCAATGGACAAACGAACAACAGCAACAAAAACAAAACGACCGTTTTATATCGATGACAATGTCGCCAAATAAGTGCCAAACAACTCGCAGGCTAAGAGACTCACAAAATAACACAGTAAAAAAAAATAAAAACAATAAAAACAACAACACATAACCAGACCGCACCAAAGCAAAACTAGTAGGCAGACAAAATCAAACCAAACCAAACTAAAACAAAACCACGCACGAATGCAGACGATACTGCCGATGATGTCGATGATGTGACCACCATTTGGGTTGGCTCGGACCTCGGTCTGGGCCTGCTGGAACTGAACCACAGCCAGTCGCTTCAGCATAAAAGGCGCAAGTTAGCCACTAAATTCCAGGAACATGTTTAAACCATGTCGAGCATTCGACTGAAAGAGCAATGTAAGCAATTCCATACCATGCCATGCCATGCCATATCATGCCATTGGGGTGACAACAATATTTTGTTAGCCCAGAAATCATAGTAAATATATTTTTTCAGTTAACACAAAAATTGAAAATAAATTTCATTTTCTAATATGATATTTAGGAAAAGAATCTGTACCAAAATGAAATGATTTTCTTTATCTTTAAAAGAATGGAAAGATTTATAAAAAAGTTCATATGTAATTTGTAACTGAGCTTTTAATTTAATTTTAATTTGCTTTATAATTTATTATTGCTTTTTTTTTTTTGTATTGTCAATATCATAAGATTCTATCAATGCCAATATATGTAAGTTCTGATGACTTATAAACTGACTTTAAATTTTATAAATTTAATTCTAATTCTCTCAATTCAAATACCGAGAGTAAGCATCCAAATTGCTTTCTCGGTGCAGTGACAAAATCCTTCCTTTGGAAAGGTAGCTCCTATTTAGAGACATATAGAGAGCCTTTGAGCCATTTAAAATAGAACTGCCGGAAATTTTTGAATTTCAGTCATTTTAAAGGAATTTTGATGAAACTTCTCATATATTCAGCCACAATTTATAATTAAATATAAGTACATTAGGACCTTCGTATAAAATAATAAATACATCCCAAAGCTCACTAGACTGTTGCACATCCCAGGGGTGCCACAAGGCGCACCCAGTTTTTGTTATATTTTGTTATTGTGTCACGTCACCTATAAAAGGACACAATTCTAAGCAAGTTGGGTTAGTTGGCCACACGCTTTTCATACAGCAAGATAATGGCCGAAACTAAAGGTGAACCGGAGCAAGAGAAGTCATGCAGTATATTGCCAGGACCAGAATTGTTAACAATACCTGGTTTGGATCAGCGAGCTAGCATTGCCTCGGCAGCTCTCAGTGATGTGCCCAGTGATGTGATCATCAAGTCTAGAATACGGTATGGTAGTCCGTTGTCAGCTTGTAAGGGTTTACTCTTGGAATACTCAAAGAGTACGACTATACATGGCATACGATATATCTTCGAGGTCCATAGACCCATCTATGAAAAGTAAGTGAACAATAATTTGGAATACGAATCCTGGTTGGGGAGGAAAGTAATTAATATATTTTACAGATTATATTGGTTAATATTCACTTGCATATCGGTCTACTTTGCCATATCTCTTATTTGGGACACGTACCTTAAATGGCAGGATTCACCAGTGATTTTGGGCTTTGATGAGACTTTGGTGCCAGTTCATCAAATACCCTTTCCAACCATAACAATTTGTCCCGAGATAAAAATGGAACGAAATATATTTGATTTTACCAACATTTCGCGACTTATGTGGGAGGAATATAAAAATGGCAACTTATCGGAAATCGACAATGAAGAGTTGAGTAATGAATGCCAAACCCCCCTATAGAATTCTTTTAATCTTTTAATCCATTTAGTTTAATCCGAATGACTGCTGCTATGCATATTTGTGATGCCGAAGTCACTGAACGATTTGTTCCATTAATCAAACAGATGCAACCGCCTCCAGTGGATGTCACCGAAACACTAATTGATCTGAGCATTTCGAAAAATGTTACGGCTCCATTTTGTAAATGGAATGGTCGATTTTTCTTTTGCGATAAACTTTTTACTTTTGTAGCTACGGATGAGGGGATTTGCTATCAATTCAATGGTCTTCAACCGAAGGATATATATCGAGATGAGCATTTTATAGACTACAAAGATCCAGATGTGGTTAATTTTGATAATTATTTTGATACGGATTTACCAAAATGGAATGAAATCAGGGGCAATTGGTCATTGGATACGGGTTATGTAGAACAGCGTGAAAATGCATATCCGCAACGTACAGTTTTCTCATCGGCTCGGAATGGTTTCTTTGCGTTTATGCAGGGACTTGAACATAATTTTGATTACGATTGTCGCAGCTTTAGACAGGGTTATAAAGTGTGTATAGATGGATATAACAATTGTAAAAACTAGACAAGTCAAGTAATTTTTTATTAACAGGTATTTCTTAATTCTCCCGAGAGTGTGCCGCTTACCACAGGTAATTATATACTTGTCCCACACGGCGATGAGGTTTTGGTCAGTGTCTTGCCCAACTATGTCGTGTCAACGGATAATTTACATGAAATTAGTCCCGAGAAGTAAGTAAGAAATGAATTTAGAAAATCAATTGTCTTTATACATATTTAATCCTTTGTTCTTTTAAGGCGTCAATGCTTCTTTAATGATGAAAGAAGTTTACGCTTTTTCCGTTCGTATTCACAAAATAATTGCCAAGTTGAATGTCTGGCCAATTATACAATATCGAAATGCAAATGTGCCAAGTTTTGGATGCCCAGTAAGTAATTGAGTTAGTCTCTCAATCTTTGAATTAAAACATTTATATTTTATACTTATTATTTTAAGAGCCCTTGGGTACTCCAGTTTGTGGGTTGGATGATATAGCTTGTTATACCGCTGCTCAGGATGAACTTAATGAGTTGTTGCAGAATGAAACAGTGCGACAAGCAATTGATTCCAATACAAAACTCAGTTGCAATTGCATGCCCGCATGTACTTCATTGGATTATAATTTTGAAATATCCCGGGCTCGTTATGATTTAGAAAAAACCATTAAGGCCTTTCGTGAAGTTTATGAACATACTGAGTAAGTTTTAATGCAATTTTGTTTTGTAATTATTACTAAATTCTTTCAACTTGCAGCTCCATTGGATCACGTCTCTCGGTCTATTTCAAAGAGAATCAATTTACGGCTATTAAACGGACAATTCTATTCGGTGTCTCCACTTTGATATCCAATTGTGGTGGCATTTGTGGTCTCTTTATGGGTATCTCTTCCTTAAGCTTCCTCGAGTTACTTTATTTCTTCTGCATGCGCATTTGTGGCAGTTGTCGGGATAGGCGCAAGCACAAGAAACAACAAATCTATCCAGAAGACGATCGATCCAATGACAAGGAGAACTAAATATAGTGTCTCGTCATTTTACAAATCTGCTGTGTAGCTTATGTGAATACAAATAAAAAATGAATTGCATTCTAAAATACCCAGTAAAAATTTATATTCGAAAACAATTTAAGAATTCACCAAACACATAATTCAAATATTTGGTGAAGTCTACCAAAAGCACAATTTTGAAAATGTTGAAGAAGTAGTATGGAAACTATATTCAAAAATATCTACCATCAACAAGGTTATATCTTGAACTATCAAATAACGAAAACATTATTCAAGTTTTTAATTTCGGACGTACACCAATTTCAAACCAGTCTTAGGAGAGTTTTTTATGAAACTTTTACTTATATAAATTAATAATTAAATAATTGTAAATGTGGAGCTACCATGAAATAATATATCCCTAAGCTCCCTGGACATCCCTAGAGTGCCACAATACAAACCTAAATTTTTTTTTTTCCTTGTTGTGTAATTTATTTATTGTACAGTCACGTAAACAATAAAAAGAAATAACTGCTTCAAAGTTGGCTAAGTTAGTCAGATGCTTTTCATACAACAAAAATAAGGCCGAAACTAAAAATGAAAGGATTAGAGACAAATTTAAATTTAAGTTTTTCAATAAAAGTTAATAGTGGCTAATGATTTTTAAAACTCATCAGGAATCATAAGTTAATATCTGTGAAAATATATTTAGGAACTCTCTACACACATAAAATATAATGCCAAGGGAAGATGAGTTTAAGTTTTGTTAAGAAAATAGTTTCAAAAACTACTACTACAATGGTATTAATATTATATCTATTTAGTATTATATCTATATAGAAACATCGTTACAATTTCCGAAAATTGAGAAGACAATCTATTTCCGATTTCTGAACTATAAAAGAGTCTGTCCCTGTAAGCTAATCTACCATAAATTTTTTGTTTACCAGGCAACACTTTATATGGCTTTTGGTGTGAACTTGTAAAACTTAGTTTGAAGGGTAAGAGTGCCGCCAATTTTCTTAACAGTGGACCACATATGGATGTACATACATACATACATACGTGTACATATGTACATATGAGGTAATGGTCAGTACATATGTCATGTCTATAGACGATTTGCATAAAGTGACTTTGAAACGTTTTATATAATAACACGCAACTAAATGTGTAACACTTTTTCTTTAATTCCCTTAATATAGTAAAGTACTTTCAATTATACACACATGCTAATAATATGGTATCCGTTTAATATCGAAAATAATTAAAATATATGGCAAGTATAATTTCAAGAAATTCCAAAAATAAATTCATCATATTCTTTGTATCAAGATTTAAACGTAAACTTAAAAAAATTGTCGTTAATGTTAATTAAAGAGATATTTACTGTTCTTTCAAGCCCCCAAAGCTTTATAAACGATATTTAAAAATGAATATACAATACAAGTTCATTGACAATGGATCGAAAACTTCTTTTTAGGTTGTGTAAAAAATGTCAAACTAAAATAATAAAAAGTTTGCGATACACTTACATGTTTGTTATTCTTCTAGGTACATATGTATGTATGTATGTATGTATATTCCAATCAGAACTAAAGTATGTATCCGAAAACACTGATAATGTTATGTGCTTTTTCCGCAACTGCAAAATTAAATACGAATTAAATTAATTAATAGAAAAACTGACGTAATCTTTTTCTTAAGCTTTTTTTTACTTTTGCTTTCTTCTCTGCTAGTCGTTAGCTTAAATTCACTTTCATTAAATTTGATTCCAGATTTGAAGAATAAGCCTAGTTTTTAAGCCAAACTAAATATAATATGTACATATGTATACATATTTTCGTTACCGATCTCCGATAAAAATTTGCCTTTTTTGGCGAAAAGTATGGCAACATGCTAACTAAGACTGCTGCGGACAATCTGTTAACTGACGCTGTGGCGGCTAAGTTGCAAATCAGATTTTTCAAAATAAACGGCTTGATTGCTGATTTCTACCAAATTTGCCAGGGTCAACACAGTTGAAGTTGAATTTTCTTTAGTCTCTAACACGCTTTTATAATAAATAATACTTACCTAAATAAACAACGGCCAAAATTCCTTGAATTTCACACACGAAACTTTGGGGTTACGGTAGCCCATTTTAAATAACCGACTGTGGGGGGAATACGTCCGAACACTATGACTCTCCGTGGAGGTAAGAACCACGTTGGCTCTACATTTTTTCTTTAACTTTCTTTAACTTTAAGTCTTAACCACACTCCATTTATAGAAACACTGGCTCAAGCACCTTGATCAGCTGACCGGTGTTGCCACATCGTCACTGATGCTAACAGCTGTTCACCTTTACTGTGATATTCACCACTCTAACACTTTTAAATGGTAAATCAAGCAAACATATGTAAAGTTTCTAACATGTTCATTGTACTTCTCAATTTTTAAAAATTGTACAGATTTATTCTTAATCCTGTTAGTTAGACATTTTATAGTCCTTCTCACTATTTCTTTAGCTGTCTCCAGAAGTAAAATAATTGCTGAAGTCATATGTACATTTGAAATTGATCCTTATGATTCCTGGTGAGTTTTTATAAAATGTACCAATAGGATAAAAGCATCGAACAATAAAAATACTTATCCGTCTGTCTGCATGAATTTTATTTTCCAATTTTTTCCAATTTGGATATCAAAGTGGAGACACCAAATAGAATTGTACGTTTGATGGCTGTAAATTGACTCTCCCTAAAGTATACCGAGAGACGTGATCCAATGGCACTGTAAATGGAGAAAAAAAAGTTTACAATAATTATAAAACGAAAATCGGAAATGCATTGTTACTTACTCAGTATGTTCATAAACTTCACGAAAGGCTTTCATGGTTTTTTCTATATCAAAACGAGCTCGAGATATTTCAAAATTATAATCCAATGAAGTACATGCGGGCATGCAATTGCAACTGAGTTTTGTATTGGAATCAATTGCTTGTCGCACTGTTTCATTCTGCAACAACTCATTAAGTTCATCCTGAGCAGCGGTATAACAAGCTATATCATCCAACCCACAAACTGGAGTACCCAAGGGCTCTTAAAATAATAAGGAAGAAATATAAATCTTTTAATTCAAAGATTGAGGGACTAACTCAATTACTTACTGGGCATCCAAAATTTGGCACATTTGCATTTCGATATTGTATAATTTGCCAGACATTCAACTTGGCAATTATTTTGTGAATACGAACGGAAAAAGCGTAAACTTCTTTCATCATTAAAGAAACATTGGCGCCTTAAAAGAACAAAGGATTAAATATGTATATAGACAATTATTTTCTAATTGATATTTTCTTTCACTTACTTTTCGGGACTAATGTTATGTAAATTATCCGTTGACATGATATAATTGGGCAAGACACTGACCAAAACCTCATCGCCGTGTGGGACAAGTATATAATTACCTGTGGTAAGCGGCACAGTCTCGGGAGAATTAAGAAATACCTGTTAATAAAAAAATTACTTGACTTGTCTAGTTTTTACAATTGTTCTATCCATCTATACACACTTTATAACCCTGTCTAAAGCTGCGACAATCGTAATCAAAATTATGCTCAAATCCTTGCATAAACGCAAAGAAACCATTCCGAGCCGATGAGAAAACTGTTCGTTGCGGATATGCATTTTCACGTTGTTCTACATAACCCGTATCCAATGACCAATTGCCTGTGATTTTATTCCATTTTGGTAAGTATTGGTCAAAATAATTATCAAAATTAACCACATCTGGATCTTTGTAGTCTATAAAATTCTCATCTCGATATATATCCTTCGGTTGAAGACCATTGAATTGATAGCAAATCCCCTCATCCGTGGCTACAAAAGTAAAAAGTTTATCGCAAAAGAAAAATCGACCATTCCATTTACAAAATGGAGCCGTAACATTTTTCGAAATGCTCAGATCAATTAGTGTTTCGGTGACATCCACTGGAGGCGGTTGCATCTGTTTGATTAATGGAACAAATCGTTCAGTGACTTCGGCATCACAAATATGCATAGCAGCAGCCATTCGGATTAAACTAAATGGATTAAAAGATTAAAAGAATACTAAAGGGGGGTTTGGCATTCATTACTCAACTCTTCATTGTCGATTTCCGATAAGTTGCCATTTTTATATTCCTCCCACATAAGTCGCGAAATGTTGGTAAAATCAAACATATTTCTTTCCATTTTTATCTCGGGACAAATTGTTATGGTTGGAAAGGGTATTTGATGAACTGGCACCAAAGTCTCATCAAAGCCCAAAATCACTGGTGAATCCTGCCATTTAAGGTACGTGTCCCAAATAAGAGATATGGCAAAGTAGACCGATATGCAAGTGAATATTAACCAATATAATCTGTAAAATATATTAATTACTTTCCTCCCCAACCAGGATTCGTATTCCAAATTATTGTTCACTTACTTTTCATAGATGGGTCTATGGACCTCGAAGATATATCGTATGCCATGTATAGTCGTACTCTTTGAGTATTCCAAGAGTAAACCCTTACAAGCTGATAACGGACTACCATACCGTATTCTAGACTTGATGATCACATCACTGGGCACATCACTGAGAGCTGCCGAGGCAATGCTAGCTCGCTGATCCAAACCAGGTATGGTTAACAATTCTGGTCCTGGCAATATACTGCATGACTTCTCTTGCTCCAGTTCACCTTTAGATTCGGTCATTATCTGTATGGAAAGCGTGTTACCAACTAATGAAACTTCCACAAAGTTAAATCCTTTTATAGTTGCCATGACCCTTCAAAAAATAATTTACATAACACTGAATAAAAGAAAATTATGTTCGTCTTGTGGCACTCTTGGGAGTGCCAATGAGTTCCGGAATATATGTTTTTATGCTTAGCTCCTCATGTACTTTTACTAATTATAAATTAAAGCTTAATGTATGTGTAGCGTAGCAACGCAGCTAAAAACTTATCTTTAGAACTAAGTTGTTTACTGCAGATCTAGATTAAACCTGACTAAATCAGTCCTCGTTTTATGCCGACAAATCGGAATTATAGAGCCATATTTTTTAATTAGTATTTGTTTGAGAAATTAATTCAACTAAACTTAAAACTTATTGATAACTTAAACTGTTTAAACATTTAACAGAAATAAGAAAATTTGATTTCCGATTATTGTACTGAACAAAATAAAGTCAAGTGTTTATATAGATATAATAATTATTCATTAGCTTTACACAGATCTAGCTGCAGCTGCCGTTGCTGTTATATTTCCACTTTAATTGATTACAAATTAAAAATGCATTTTAATTAACACACTCATGGCAATTGATTTACTCTAATTAAATGATAGTCACACTTTAGTAAACATAGAAATAAATTTAATTGAAAAGAGTTGTAAATAATTGAAAACCAGTTCCAATTATTTATTATAAATACATACATACATATATTAATATATTACTCAAAATCTGAAGCATTTAGAACTGGCAACAAAGTATTCCAGAAATGCTTTATTCTAATCTGTTGTCACATCTAATGACTTTTGTCACTAGTAACAAATCATAAAAGAAAAATATGTGACAATTTTTTTTTTTAAATATTAATAATACAATTTTCTTTTTTATTTTCTTTGATCTCGAGAGTCGATCTACTTCTCGCTGTCGTGTGGCTGTCAAAAAATTTTGCTAGATATTTATATGACAAAAATATTTTTGTCATCAATGAAAGATCGTTCAGGAATAAGTAAATATTGTATATTTTGTATCTATAGGTTAAGTCTTTAAATTTTGATTTCCAAAATAAAACCTTTCTATATAGTATGCTGGCTGACAAATTGTTGGCACAGCTGTTTTGTATGTTTTTGAAATAAGCAGGCGGGATTTGAGTTAATGACCCTCAACCGTTTCACTTTAAGTTGTTTATGGCTTTTGTGTGACGAAAATAAATTCCATTTGAGTGGAGGTGGCATAACGGCCAAATTCATTCGATGTACAAGATCTTAAATATATATGCTTAGTATTATGTTAGCATAAATCATCTATATATATACACGTACATGCACTATCAGCTCATAAATTGTAAAATATTTCACAATATTTCGAAGAAAATTAGGCACTCTAATTTTATTATTTTTGTCATATTACAAATGAAAATACCGGAACAAAAAATACGCTACTAGAGATAAATATTAAATCATACTTTTTAAGAATAGTATAAAAAGTTCTAAAACCGATTAAATGTTAAACAACGCAAAGGAAACCCGTAAAAGGACAATTTCACAAACCGAAAGCTTTAAGATTATAACTGTGGTAACTTTTTAAATACAATATATAGTTAAGAAACAAGCTTAATAATTTTTGAAAATCAAATAAACTAATTCATATTTCATATATGCCAATTTTATTTGACGTGAATAATTTTAAGAGTATTTCTTCATGACATAAAGTACCAAACAGCCAGTAAAAAGATAATTAATCAAGTCAACTTAAGACTGTGTATTTCATCAAGTAATAACCAAAATAAAAAACAAAAGAAAATTTAGAATTTAGAATACCCTGTATATAAGATTACTATATCATAAAGGTCATCTCTTTACAACTATCGATAAAAAATACTTATTGGCACATTTTCACCAAACTTTGAAAATCATATATAGACGTAATTATTGGTAAAATATATTTTTCCCTTACATTTCTATATAAAATCCTTTTGGTCTTTAAATCTAAGCTTTCAATTTGAAATCAAATATGTATAGCAGCTAATCACGATCTAATTTTAAAACCTTTAAATAATCAATCGATTTCAGAAATCAGTTGAAGCGATTTATAGGTTTGCTGTGCATTATAATCTGATTCACAATTTAAAAAAAAGCGAACCGTTTTTGAAATAGAGTTGTATAAATATTGTTGATGTTAGTTTAATTAGTTTGAAATATAAATATACAAAAACTTTTCGATCAGAAAGAAGTTAAATGGTTGTCTACAATAAAAAATATTGTTCTTTTTTAAAGATGAAATCAAGAAGAATCAAATGCATTTTTGTGAAAATTCCCAATAATTTTTAATGTCATCGAGTTAAAGGTTGATCGTGCGGATCTGCTATCTGTAAATTTGGTAATATACCCTTTAATCGTCAGAGTACAGGGTATTATAAGTGATAAATACTAGGAAAACACGAATTGCCATATATTTAGGCCATTTTTCAAATAAAATAAGACATCAGCTAGTCGTAGAACTCATAAATAAATCGCACAAAATACAACGTACTTAACATTAGCATTTCTATATGCCAATATATATATACATATGTATATAGATATAATACTGCATAGCATTTCGGATGAAATAATGTGTAGAAAAACACAAATTAGAAAAACAAATAAATAAAAATCTTTAAGCTCCAACACCAACGCCCATGTCAGGTCCATGCCCACTCCCATAGAGCATTTCCCCTAGAGCATTTTAAAAGTATTTTCAAATTAATTTTTATTAGCCGTCGGCTAATAAACAAAAATAAAAACTTAAACAAATGCACACACACTCACATACACCTTAAGAGCAAATATAAATCTAGTCAAGAGAAAGGAGAGAAAAGAAAAAAAAAAAAGAAACGAAATATTTTTATTAGCATGTCGCGACATTTTTCAAGGCACATGTTTAAAATAATGTGGCCCCACTATTTAACCATTTCACTTTCAGAATAGGTG
The DNA here is from genome assembly GCA_037075365.1 of Drosophila emarginata. Lineage (NCBI taxonomy): Eukaryota > Metazoa > Arthropoda > Insecta > Diptera > Drosophilidae > Drosophila > Drosophila emarginata. Next base: position 1,308,101 of record JBAMCD010000109.1, on the reverse strand, counting down.
GATACATATATATGTATAATCCTGTATATATATATATATCTGTTCTCTGCCTCGATTCGTGTGTCTTTTAATTTAATTTATTAATCGTGCGTGTTCCCGCAGAAAACAATTTTTGTGGGTGGGTGATGGCTATGCGGCTCACTTGAGATCTGTCGTCTGAGATGTGGAATTTTTGTATGAAAATTAAAATTGCTCAATGAGTAAACCAGCCGGCGCACACACAAATTGAGATGCTGTGCACCCACAAACACATGCACACACACTCACACATAAGCTTTTGAATAGAGGCCGTGAATCATGAAAGTGAATCCATTAAAATGTTGAATATCTTAATGGTAGCTAATGGCAAATTGTGAATTATTATATTTAGATTGAAATAGTTGTTGAAAGCCAGTTTGAGTTTTTAGCCAACTTGTCTTACAAGCATCTGTACATACATACAATATGCTTTCACAACTCACCAAAAATCTAGTTAATTTTTTCAATTTTAAAAGTCCTAAAATACTTCAAATCAAACTGTCATTTAATTACATGTATCATAAAGAAATTTGAATATAGATTGTTCTGGTGTTTCGATTAAATAAAATTAGTTATAGCTAAACTTTAATATGGTTTTAATCCAATAATAGGATTTTAATACGAAATTATAAACTAAGCTTGTTATGATTGATTAATGTATAAATCAATAATTATCGGATAAATGTATTTTCAATTGACATGATCCATAAATTGATCATCGAGAACTATTGTAGAACAATTTAACTACCTAACAAACCAATTTCTGTAATTCAAAAGTGAATCGGATTATTTGAAATTATTTGAAAATTAAGTTTTGCAGTTGGCTTTCTAGATATCTAACTAACTAAAGCTTAAATTAACATATTATTTTAAAGACAACTCTCAATTACTACTTAATCCATTTTCATTAGTCAAACAATTAATGATTCTTATTGCATTCTTTTATTTTATTTTATAAGTTTCTATAATCATCTTTTGTTAAGTTTGATGTAGAGCGAGTTCACTGTTCAATTATTGCAATCAAGATGAAAAATTAATTTTTTAACTAAAATGCAATTTATAAACTATACACTTAGTATAATTTAATTGGATTTGTCGATAGAATTCCTAATTGCTCGTTCGACATTCAACTAGATGCCCTCCTCCGAACGACAACCTAACCCAATGATTATGCTAATTACTATGATGCCTCCAACTGATAATTTAGTCACATGTACAATGCATATGTATAAGTAATTATACCCTCTTAAATAGGTACATAAACTTTGATCAGAAGCTGGAACACTAAACAACACAATTTTATATATCCTATATAACATTTTCCCCCTGTTCAAAAGCTAAAAAGATTCTTCCAAACGATGAATCGGGTAATGTACAAGAACTGACTGAATGATATTGTTAATATTTAAATAAAATCAGTAAAAACTTAACTGATCGTTAAACTTGTTAAATATAATACACTACAGAAAGTATTATCAAAATCGAGTATAAAACTAATGAAAAATTTTAATAGAATAAGTTTTATTTATAGAAAGATTTGGCCATCAAATATGTACATAAAACTGAAGAAAACTTATCGATCTCAATGATTACTTTTAATAATAGAAAACAACAAAAAGTACAATGTTTATTCGGTTTCATTAAAAGAAACTTCAAAATTTTTCATTTTCGAAAGATTGTAAAAATTAGTTTTTTTTATAGTTTTAGACTATACTCGAATTTTTTAGCTTAGTTTTATTATCAGTTGACTTTTAAAACAAATAAAATTTACATCATATAAATCTTACTACACTTTTAGAACAGTTTGTATTAACATTATAATAATTAACTAAGCGAAATTGGTCTAGAAAGAGTATAAAATCTTTGACTTATAATAAGAAATGAGAACTTCCCTCGAAAGAGTTTAAAATGTTGTATTTTTCCTGAGCGCCAATTAATTTATTTTATTACAATATTGTTGGGAATTTTCTTTGGTTTATCTTTTGCTGACCATCGTTATATTTAAGTTAATTGCTTTGCATAAATTTTTAATGCGGTCAAATTAATTAGCTGGGCTCAATCAGTAGATACTTTTTGCCGTTGTTGCTGTTTCTGTTTCTGTTGGTATGTATCAACAAATTATATTTATGCATAATGCAAGAGTTGTGGCTTATAAATGTAGCTGTCAGTTGTCATAATTTATAGAATAACTGTCATAGTCTGTAACACCTCCAAACACGATTTTCACTCCCAATCCAAAAGAGAAAAAAAAAGAGGCTACCCCCAAAAACACAAAAAAAAAAAAATGAATCAAATCAGACTCTTATTGCTCCGTTGCCATAATCATACCGTCAACATTTTTTGATTTATGTATACAATTCTGTATTTTTTGTTGTTGTTGTTGGACACGCTCTTGGGAGCTGCAAAGCAGCCGAGCAGCTTCAATGTAAAATAACCGTTAGTGGGTTAGCCAGGTTAGCTGGGTAGGTAGGTTGGCTGCTAGTCTGGTAGTGTAGTAGGTAGGCTCCATGTCGAGGTTTTGGAAGTTATACGACAGTTGATTATGATTAAGTGCTAAGTCAAAAGCCAATGCTGAATATCATTTTCTATGTTTTAGTCATAAATAATATTGAATACTCTTGAAAGCAAATGAAAGTACATTAACTTGAGCTATAAACTAGTTTCTGTTTAAGCTCGCAATTATTAGTTTAAGTATAATTTCAAGGAATTATTATGTCCATATAAATCTGAAAAGATTAAAACACTTTACTTATAAACACTTTTCTATAGCCCTATTTTTGAATCTTGCAAAAGGAAACTAAACAAGTATTTATATTTAATATTATTAAAAGTTTGATTGTTTTATATAATATTTAACTTTATTAAATTTATTATTTTTAACAGATAGTGTATTCCTTTCTTCTTAAAAAAAATATAACTTATTATTTTATGTATTTGTTATGCCAAACGCAAAGGTTTTGGTTCATAAACAGTTTTTGGATTTCTCTTGACTACGGAAACAGTCAGAGCGGAAGTTCTATGTAAATTTTTTTCTCATAAATGTATTTCAATATTCTCGACACTCTTTTTTAACATCAACTAAATTTGGGACATTTCCATCTACAAATTGCCATTTTAAGACAATTTGCTGTATGTAATGTAAAATAAAAAAAAAAATAAATAAATCACAAATCAAACTTAAATGCATGCATAAATCAATCAATCGCACCATTTGATAGACATAAAGACAGTCAAAGGAGAGACAGTCCCATAGAGAGTAATAGATAGACAAAGAGAAAATGTTAGAGGGTAGAAGGATGGGAGATATTCCGACTAGAGCTGAGTGACAGACGGTTACGTCTTTGAGACATTTGTTTGTAAAATACATCAATCTTTTCTTATACAACATAGACAGTTAAAATACCGTAGAAAATTTAACAATATTTCCATTGGTTGACAGCTTGATTTAGTAGCAAAAAAAAAGAGCAAAGATAATTTTCGCAATAATCAAAACATGTTGGAAAAGAAATTAGCGATTTTTAAAAGAGATAACAAATATGCTAATCAATATTACTAACTAAAACATGGCAAAAAAAATTGATTGGCAATTAAGGAACAGATTTCTAAACCATTTCAAAATAAAAAAAGGGATAAATAAATTTTCTAATAAAAAGAAAAACTATATAATAATTATCATATTCTTTCTTCTTATCGGAAAGAATCACTCTGAAAATTTTATGTGAATCATTCCAATGAATATACAAAGGATTTTTATACACCCAAATGCATACAATTATAAGATACTTATCTATTTCTAGGTCATTTATGTGGTCGATCAATCTATATTTCAGTTTTCATTACTTATTGTATATACCTGTCATACCCCCTTCCCCGTCACACCCACCAAATAGCAATAGCAGCAGCAGCGTTCAGCTGTCAAACTGATTTATGCACACTGTTTGACATATATAAATGGGCTGCGGTGTAAATAAAATGCGCATTAAAATATTAAAATGTTAGGTTTTATTTTATTTGTTTGTATTATTGTATTTGATGATTGTTTTGTATGCAAATGCTCATGTCTAATATGGACGATAGGTGCCTTTGCCAATTGCTGCCAATTAAGCTTTATACAAATTAAATTTATAAATACATATGCATATAGATATAATTGTACATACATAAATATATAAAAATCAATCATTAAAGCAAAAAAAAATATATGCATACATATATAAACTAATGCAAAAAATTAATGGAATTTTGATTCTTAAAAAACTTAATTAGGTTTATTGAATTTGTTGTATTATATTCATTTCGTTTTGTGGCATTAGGCGAGGTCTTTGCATAATTCAAATATGTTTGACTATAATTTATGGTTTTAAAACAAGCCGACATGTCACGACATGACGTAATTTAAGTATTAAGTAAAGTATACCATATTTTTATACAAATATAAATACATAAAATATGAACAACAATAAAAATACGCACAAATATTGTTTCGAAAACAAACAAACATAAATCTGTCAACACGCAATGCCATAAAAATTGTGTCACAATTAATTATCAATTTTTTTTATTTATTCGCTTTCCCACTCTATTTTTTTCATTTTGCTCTTTCTCTCTCATTGTGGGTTTTTTAATTACTTTATTGGCATCGTTTAAATGAAAAAAAAATAATAATAATAAATAATCCATAATTTGTGCATGGAAAGTGAACATTTTTTGACATTTTCATTGGGTTTAACAACTGATTATACGAACTCATCCCTTAATTGAAAACGGATGAAATGTAGATCATATTTATTCACTTTATTGAAAAGCCTTTTATAATTCACACAGAATGTGAAAGGACTTTCACAGGTGTATTTACAGAACTAATACGTTACTCAATTGTCAACTGTATGGACCAATGGAAAAGTATATAAAAATCAATCAATTAATTTCAATATTTTTTAAAAAAAGACTAAATATTTCCTTTGAGACTGTAAAAAAATTCTAACATATACAGATACTTAGAATACATGTAAAACTTTAAAAACTTTTTCTGACTTAATTGAATTTTAAGAATATCGTCTGGAATATTATAAAGATTTTATTAAGAGGCTTTAAATACTACTTCTATTTTATATAAATTCTTCAACATTTTTTTAAGCTTTTTTAGGCTTTAAACTCTGAAGTTTAAGAGTTCAATAGATTCTTCGAATTCACAAAAACATTTTAATACGTTATGGAGACTTTTAAATGGGTGAAAATTTATAAAGCTCGTAAAGACTTCAATGACGTTCGAAAACTTTAAAAACTTATTGAGACACACTTTCGAAACAATTAAAGTTCACAATTCTTTGAGGTATAAGATTATAAGATATCTGATATCTTTACTGAGTCTTAACAAGTTCACTATAGTTTAAAAAGTAAGCCGATTGTTAAAAAAAAATTCTATGTGGATTTTGATTTAAGACATTAAAGTCTTTTTAATGTCTCACTAAGACAATTGAAAATAGTTTAATATTTTTAAACATATGTAAATATATTTTTATATTATTTTAGTTATAAAACTTTAAACTCCTTACATTCAGAGTTACGTCAATAAAACTTTTAGACAGTAAAATAAATCATGAAATGCATATAAATTAATGAAAATATAAACATATTAAATTGAGAAAAAGATATTAAAAGTATAAGCTATTTTATGGAATTAATTTCAAAAAGATTTTATAAGAATTGATATGCTTAGATTTAAAAAAGAAACCAAGGAATCAAAATTATAAATTACGATCAGTTTCAAAATATGATTCATTAATTTAAAAATATTTATTAATGATCTGTGAAACTAACTAATAAATTAAATGACTTTTATAGAATTTGTACAAGTTTAATAATTGGGTTAGTATAACCATATTTAGATTAACCACTCCCCAACTGACCGATCTTTGCGACAGATTGTATTGATATCATAAATATGTCAGTTTACATTTTCTTGTCTCATAAATTACATTATTTAATCTATTGTGCACTTCCTGCATGATTTCCATACACAGTTTTTGTGATGAAAGAAATTAACAATAGCTGCCATATTGATTCAATCTAAATAAATACAATAAAATATAGTTTTAATAGCAAATTAGAATACATAGCTTCCACTCCACAAATAAGCACAAACTAAGCAGACTATAAAATTTAATATATATATGTATAGCTTTTGTTTTGCCTTTGATATATCGTAACCGATGCCATTGCTTGAGCATTTTGCTAACAATTAACATAAATTATACAAAATGAAAAAAAAAAAATTCAAATGATGCTAATGTCTTTTGACATTGTGAGTGGCTCAGGAGCAAAGAATTGTTTTAATAACAACTGTACAAAAAAAAATTGATGGCAAGAGACAGCGGCAATATGTGATTTTTCTTATAAATTATGCATAGCATTTCATATTAACACATTTCAATTTGTCCGAAAACATTCACACCCAAATCTACACGAACACTCAAAAATGCCGCTGACTAAAGATATATACTCTTCTATAAAACAGTATATTCGCTTTATTGAAATGCTTGTAATGTAGTTTTTGGGGTAAATTTCTAGTTCACCATTTAGATCAGCAAAATTTGGGGAAATTTGTAAAGCCTTTAGTTAAAAAAGAAATCGATCTTATAAAAATCGTAATTAAAGGGTTTTTTGCAAGATATTATTTGATTTTTTTATTAAATGTTATTTTTGATATTAGTTTTATTTAAAATAAAGTCTTATAATTTATAAAAATCACATGTATATGTATATATATTAACTTTAGGTTTTACTTTTAATTAATCTTATTAAATTTGATGGAAAAACTTTCTGTTCTCAGAAACAATTGCCAAAAAAAAAGATAACTATAAATATTATAGATATTTTCTAACAAGCATAGAGTATAGAAATTTTATCGCTCCTCTGTTTTTGTATCTTCCTTCAACAATAAATTAGCAACAAAATGCAGAAATTAAACAAATTATTTAGAAAACAAAAAGTAAAACAAAGCACCACACACACGAAAATACAAACAGACAAACAGACTGAGAGACAATTTGATATAAAAATATTTTAGTGAATTTTACGATGCGTGCGCATTTCATTGACATTAAATATTGTGTTAATTTAATATTCAAATTTTGTTTAACGAAATGACAAACGCGTCAATAAACAACCAAATAATTTCTTTTTCATTTTTGTTTCTTCTTTTTTATTATAAATATATAAAATAGTTAATACACTTACTATTAAATTTAGTGTGGGTTAAACTAAACTTGCATACACATTGAAGTTTTCAAATATTAAAAATATATATATATTTAGATAATATTTTGACTCGAGATTTTCGTTTCCAAACAAATTCCAAATAATATATATTCTAAAATAATAATCAAACTAAAACTAGCTTTAAAACCAATTTGAAATTAAGCCTCATGAAGCTATTCTTAGAAGAAATAGAAAAAATTACTTTTTAATATATATTCTATATTTTTATATTTTTCATTTGATTCAAGAAAAGAGTTGATATGAAGTTCTGGGTAGTCGCCAATAAAAATTTCTTCTCTAGCTAATGTCTCTTAAAATTTAAAGGCTTAAAAAAACGATAAGATAAAAGTTGATTCAGGCTTTTGGTCCAAAAGACTTTAGAAAATTGTAATGCTCTACTTTAGGGTATATATGGGGGTTTATTAGTAATCAAAGATCAGGGTATATCAACTTCGTCCCGCCAAAGTTGACTATTATGAATTTTTAAATGTTATTTCAATATAAATTCATCGCCCACTTTGCGTTTATTGAGGGTAACAGCAACAATTAACATATCGGTTTTTGGCCTTTACTGGTTATTTTAGACTAATCATTAAAATACAATATTTTAAGAGTATCATAAAATTGTATAATAAACTTCATTAGCGTAGTCGATACGGGGTTTGGTTTCTATATAAATGGAACGATTATCTAATCGAAAAATTTAGTCATCATTGTCACGCCCATGTTTGGTTTAAGCTTTCAGATTTCATCAGCCAAAATATAAATGCACCTGAGGGTAGATAAATAAATCATGCATATATATACAAATATTTATTTGTATATTTCCTATTGCAATTAATCTGCATCGTTACGATTGGAAATCAAAGAAAAACTGTCGTACAAATTGATATTGCAAAAAAAAGAAAAAGAAAAACTCATGCCTGAAGCCAAATTGACCAACAGATTGACTAGCAAATACGCAGATTTTGGCCCAGACCATTGATACGAGTATCTTTGACCAGTTTGCCCACACTGCTGCCATTCATATCCATTGGCAACCATTGACAATGTTGTTTCTATGGTGGCAGATCCTCGACCATTTTATGACCATTTGCCAAATGCCAAAAAGCGAAACAAAATGTCCTGACATTTGATGACAGGCACATCGACAGACAGGGACATGGACACACAAACACACACATACACACACATACACACAGAAAGAATATTGTGCATAGCTAATTGGACTTGGGTTAAGGACCAACAAACAGAGTTCTCTTTGAGCCAGACGAGTCGTACATATAACCCAAATGGAATGGCTTAAATGCCGATTAATTATGCTGGCCATGTACATGTGTATATGCATAGCGAATCCTCTTAAAACTCTTGCATATTTATTGAACATGTAAGTTTACCGCAAAATACATATTTCATAAGGACTTCCAGAGCTATTTACCAAGATTTTCAAATAACCTTAAGTGATTTGTTATTTATTCTGAATTAAGATTTTTTACTAACAAATAATTTAAAGAGAAATTTAGAGAAATACATAGAAATAATCAATTATTTCAAGGAAGTCTTTTTTATAAATGCTTTTATTTGTTTACATAACATAACTTGCATGAAAAATAATAGTAAAACATTTTCAAAAATAACTATTTAACTGTCAGTTCAATAATTATGTAATTATCCCTATCTCAAAAATATTCTACATAGTCCGCTTACTTTACATCCGAGAATTACTGATTTTTATTAGATATATGTATTTATAATTATTGTTAAATTTTTGCCTTTTTATTAAAGTTGATCAAAACTATTTTTATTAAAATTCATTTATCAAGCAAGTGTTATATTTGTTTTATTCTTTAAGGCCAGCTTAAATTTCTTGAGCTTTAAACAACAAATAAAATAATTATTTAAATAAATTTATTAGAAATAAAACTGCGGATCCCTCAAAAGTTTTGTATTCAGTAATTTCACAGTGTCAGGATCCGCAGTTTTGTTTCTAATAAAATTATTTAAATAATTTTTCTTTCTTTTGTTTAAATCCTTCAATTTTAAGTTGGATGATTTTGAATCTTCGATAGAACTTGGGATAGGTAAATTTAAAAAAAAACACATTAAAAATTATATCAGTTAATCATTTTTTGCAGGCAAAAGTGTGTCCTTTAAAAGATTCATAATACTTAATTATATTCATAACAAATAATAATAATTAATACATATATAATTAAAAGTTATTTCGAAACATTGTTAATATTTATTACGAACCGTTTAATGTTTAAAATATAAATAATATAATAATAGTTTAAGATAAAAATAATATAATAATAGTTTAAAATAAACTTAACGAAACTGAATTAAAATATATTAAATAGATGATATCGAGTAACAAATTATTGGACTGGGTTTAGCCACCAAACTTATGTATTTATTTAACTTTTTAGTAATTAAATTTTGTAGTATCTACAATTTATTTTTAATAATTTTTATTGATTGGGTTTTTTCATGCAGACAATGCAATTCCAAAGAGCCAAACAGTCTTAAATTAGAAAATATTATATGTTCCCATCAAAGTACATTTGTATATACACATAGACGAGATGACTTCCATTTCAATTAAGCTTTCCTCATGCATGCTGCAAGCGTTTATATTGATTCATCTCAAATTCCATTTGCAAAGTTATTATGTTGTGTTTTCTGCTACGCCCCACAAAATCATAATCTTTATCATCATTATTATCATAATCATCATCATCATTGTCGACATCGACAACATCAACATCATTTTCATCAATATTTTATCATCATGGCATAGGAGCACTTCTTCTTACTCCTATTTCAAGAGTAGTCATCATCATTGGCAATATGGTTTGCTTGGATGTTTGCCACTTTCCTATTTTGGTGACTATGATGACGATAAGCCTGCCACTCTCCCTGGTTGCCAATCCTGCCTTTGTCTTTGGGTCCTCGGCTGTTGCCACTTCGACCATTCTTCTTCCTGTTGATTGTGTGTGTGGTGTGTGTTGGCTCATATTGTAGGTTTGTAACGTTTTTATGATGCCTGGCGGCATGTTAAAATTGAAAAACGCATTTGCGTGATAAATTGCAATATTTAACACACATACAGGCACACACACACACACACACAAACACACACACACACAGAGAAGGGAGAGCATGTGGTGTCCAGTTGTAATTGCAACCAACTGCGGACTACAACGACGACTCCAACTCGACTCTCAACTCTAGGACTGAGACGGAAGTGAGACAGGGGGAATGGTTATGGGGATTGGGGTATGAGGGTATGAGTTATGGCCACCCGTCATTCTGCAGCTCGTTGTTGAATGTGGCGAAATACGAGCGTATAATGCAAACGCCATTGCATGAGCCAACACACAACCAACTGGTACAAATACACACACACACACACACACATACAGAAAGTTAACATGTTTCTCCTTCAGCTTTTTCTTGTTTTAAGCCGCCATCAGGCTGACGATATGAGTTACATGCCGTGCTTAATGGCATAATTTAAAGCTGCAAATTTTGTCATAAATTTTAAAATTGATTACCACGAGAGAAGGCAGTTTGGTAGTTTGTTGGCTGTTGTTGTTATTATTGTTGTTGCTGTTGTTTTTGCTCGTTAGCTGGAAACATTGCATGACGCCTGATGGCTACATTGGCGGGCACTGCCTTAGTGTTAAATTCGTGTTAGTTGTTAGTTGCCCTACCTCTCTCTATCTCTCTCTCTCTGTTTAACTAGGCGATTGGATTTCCGCACGTTGGTTAAATAAAAATTGCTTTTTGTTTTTGTATAATTTTTTTTTCTTTTTTTGTTAAGGTAATCACTTTTTGTTTTTGTTTTTAAGAAGGAATAGGTTCTTTTTTAATGAACAATTTTATTAAATACTCATAAAAGTAATTAGCAAATATCAAAGGCCAAAAAGTGGAATCCTTATAATAATCTGGCAACGTCAAATTTTTTGGTTTAGACATAACAACCATAAAGATGAACAGTCGGTAGAGCAATCAGCTAATATTATTACTTTGAAAAATACTATTAAAACAGAAAAAGTTATGGTAAGGCTATTTTATTGTTTTTCCGAGATTAGGATAAGTTACATAAAGATCATGTAATATCTATTTATGTATCTCTGGCAACGCTATATAAATAACGGTATCTGGTACAGTTTTATTATCAGAAAGATAAGACATAAGTAGAAACAAAGAGGTTGATCAATTGACTAAACTTTAGATTGAAGGCAGGTATATCTTTTTTATGTATGTATGTACATATGTATGTATTTAGTTAATAATTTTAATTTAACATAAAGTGAATTTGGCAACATTGTCAACCACGCAAAAAATATACAGAAAATAATTATTCTAAATTGGAAGAGGAAATAACGATACAGCAATACAAAGTAATTTATAAAAAATATTTATAGTACAATATATGTATTATAATTTTTTTTTGTGGTGGATGTTTGTTCCTTTTAAAAGTAAAAATGATCATCAATTATTATCAAAAGTTTATTACAGTGGATCAATGATATATGTATGTATATACATATGTATGTATATTCCATTAATATTATTAGTGTCATTCTTTTTTTTTTTAATTTCATGGTCTTTAATTTGAGAACAATTTCTATGCAATAATTTTCAGTTAAGATTTCTTTTTAAATATGTATATATCCTAAATTTAAACCAATTATTTATTTAGCATAAAATATTTAGCTTAAAAGTTTGCTGTACTTTAAAATTGCTTTTTTCTTCTACTTTTTAAAAAATTGTTTGTGTTGAAAGTTTCGTGCTTCAACACTCATTTGAAATGAATGATTAAAGAAAAAGGAAATTTTTAAATGAAGTTTATTAAAGGTTTGCACGTTGTCTCGTGTTTATATCACATTTAACCACTCTCACACCTTGACCAAGAAGAGGAAAACAGCAACTTATTGCCTCTTACCAATCAATTATGGTCATAACACTTCAAAGACTCCAACACCATTGAAATCTTATCTCTCAAAAGACAGCTGAGGCAGAGAGTCATGGATACATATACATATATAATTACTGGCCATATCGAAAATGATTAGCAGATAGACAGAAAAAGATAGAAAGATATTGACTCTAAGGTATAGAAAGAGAGACAAAGATGAAACACCAACTGAGGCTATGGTGTGGAAATGGTTGAAAAAGCTACCAATTATGAACAAGTTGGCCTGCATCATCTAAAAGCTGATTATAGACTATAAAAGGGTGTAGCACAACAGTGGAGAATTGTGGTGAGGTAAGGTGAGGGGAAAATGTGCATAATACTAATTTAATTTTAAACGAAACAGAATTCGCCTGAGCATCTCTATAATTTAAATAATTGCATAGGCGGCTATATTGATGATGATGATGATGATGATGATGTTATCATCATGCTCGCTCCTCTTCAACGCTCTTATCAACAATTTCCGCTCTGCACTGTTGCAGCTGCAAGTCACAAACACACACTTATATATACATACATACATACATAAACATACATACATATGTATGTATTTATATATGTAAATGCACCAACTGATAAAACAATTTACTTTGTTTTCTTCAAGTTGGGCAAATTATGGTTACAAAATTTTATGAAGCCATTTATATCACTCATAAGCTGAAACCGCCGCCGCCTATATCATGTAATATAATCAATGGTCTGGGCCCTTGTCCTCAACCAGATCGTTCACGTATTTTTTCTCTCTGGTACTTGTTTTCAATTTGGCTCATGCAAAAAGAGGGAAACTACATGGTAATTACTGTTACTTTGCCCATACAAAAGAATTAAATAATTATACAAATTAGTTATGTAGTTGGTTTTTATTTCTTTTAGTGGTGGGGAAAGCATGACATTAAATTAAGTATTTTATTTAAAGCTTAACAATAATGGTACAAAACTAAATTGGTAAATAAAATTGCATAAATTTGAACAAAATTATACTGAAAATAGAATCATATGTGAAGCCAAATAAATGGCAACAAAAAGTTATGACTTTTAAGGTCCACAGAAGGTAATCAATACAAATTTTTAATAAATTATGCATAAAATATATGTACAGTTCTGCTCAAAAATATAGTAGTGCCTCAAGTCACAATATTCATATCAATTTTTCTATATGTTAAACATTACAAATTAATCTAGTTTTCATATATTTGTAAAAATAGCAGTCAAATAAGAGAATAGTAAACCGATACCGTTAGTTTTCCAATGGTTTGTGTAATTTTTTTATCACTTTTGCGAAATGCACCGAAAAGTGGCGTTCATAATAATAGTAGTAGTTACTTAATAGATAAAAACTAAATAACCTCATTCAAAAATAGTTTTTTGAGTTCTTCGTATTCAATTTAGTCTATTATTTGGTCGTATAGCCTTTATTATTAATTACACATCGGAAGGACATGGAATCGGTAAGGTCCTAAAAACGCTTCAAGGAAATTTGAGTCCATTATTCCTCCACTACTTTGACTTTAAAAGTTACTTTTAATAATGATTTTCTTCTTTTTTTATAACTTTCTATTCGCATTATTTATCATATAATCAGTTTTGTACAGCAACGACAGGTAGTAAAAAACCATATTCATAACCACAGATAAATATACACATAAACGGCATACTAAAACCGATCCCCCGAGCAATGACTACCCCTCTAACAAAATACCAACCTACATACATACATATGTACATACAAACATACATACGTTCCATCATTAAATCGAACAGACAATTTGTCAAAAGAAACAAGAAAATTTGCATAAAAAACTAACAAACAACTAACATTAGACACACCAACGAAGAATAAAAACAAAAGAGGAAAATTACATAGCATAAAATATAAGCCGACTTAGAGATATCCTATAAAATATATGTACATACAAAGAAATCCTAAAAATTGAACAATTTTACCATTTTATTACTAGCAGTAAAAATGTTGCAAAACCTATTATGTTGCTGGTTACCTAACAGACCATGTTAAGTTTAACATGATCTTATGTTGCTAGCAACATATTTGACTGTTATTAAATATAGTAGAATTAAAATTTTTACCAGACTTTAGCATTAGAAAATACTTTCAAATTATATATTTTAAGAAACAAAACAACTTAACTTACTCTGCATTAAATCGACTATATTTAAAATTGTTACTTGTTTGAAAATAATAATTTTATTTTAACATTTCTGTCAATTTAAATTATTTTAATAAAGAAATTTCGCTTACAACTTAACTCTACTTAACTTTAAAAGCTCTGGTTATTTGGAATCCGAATAATTGAAATTTTGTTGTAAAATTATGTGACATGCTTTTCCTTTTTTTATATGGTCTTCAAATATGTTTATATGCTCTTTAAACTAATGGGTATTTGATACAAAAAGGAAAAATTTGCATGTCTGACCGACTAAAGTTGGCCAACAATCTACCAACAACAAATAACAATTTTCCACAAGCTGCTGGCTGGTAATACAGAAGCTTCAAGCCAACCAGACGAACGGCAATTACCAAAAGCGCGCCACAAGAGCCAAAGAGATATCAAAGGAGATCGGCAACGTTGTTGCAGTTGCCGTTGCCGTTGTTGCTGTTTCTGTTGTTTTTGTTGTTGTTTGCGGCCTAACCAACAACATGTGCGTTTGTGTCCGTAACGATTAAGTAAAAACAATTTACACGCCTGCCTTGCCTTACCAGACAACGTTGAAGTTAAGTTAACCACGAATTGGTGGCAAATGGATAAAGGCAGGGAGGATATGAACGGGAGTCGGAGTTGGAGCTGAAGCTGGAGCTTAAGCTACAGCTTGAATTAGAGGTGGGACATAAGAGCACACATATATAAGTAACTGGCTAAAAATCAATAAATTTCTGATAACGAAATTATGTTCTTTTTGTTATTTATCCAGCAACTAACTTTTTAATATAATTTTAAGAGTTTACCACTTTACAAAATAATTAGTAATAATTTTTTTTATATTATTATTAAAAAGAGCAAAAACAAACTATTTAATATAATTTGTATTATTTTTATAGTTATAAAATACTAAGCTCAAAAATATTGAAGATTTTATTTTCAAATATTTTTAAGTCAGTCTTTATTTTAGAATACTTATAGACAATAAAATATTAATCAGCAGTGTACGATATTCAAAAAAATGCACCGAATCAACTTGCCTCAACTTTATAAACAATTTATGATCTTCAGTAATTAAACTTTAATTTAAAAATTTTATTTAAATTTCCTTTATCGTTTGGCAAGTGTCATCTCTAAAATCAAAACCACAGGCCATTCAGTACTGGATCTCAGCCATGGCGTTAATATGCTTCGCTTTCTGGCTTAGTGCTAGCTTGTTGGCCAAGTTGTCTGCATGTTGGTGCTTCCTTTTTGGCATCGGCAACATGTCAATTATATCGTATCAAATTAATAATTGTAAGCGTCGCGTTTGCCGCATTGCACGTCTGGTTGGCTGTTTGGCTAAAATGAAGTTGGTTATTTAAGGAGCCAGAAAGGCAGAAAGCTTGGCTGGTTTGGCCACGACAACTACTTACTAATCGTGGCCGACAAGCATGGTAAGAGAATTGCCCACCATTGAAATACATTTTAAGAGTTGCCTGTCAATGTTTAAGATGTTGTTAAAGCGTTGCTAACACGAAAGTAGTGGTCGACTTTCCGATTGCAAAAACGAAATAAAAACATTTGAAAATATTGGTAAAAATATGTCTTTGGTTAGAGTAATGTATCCATTCGAAAAACCATGGCTAGGTATTTAGGCTATTAAGCCAAAGAAGTGTACAGTATTGTCATTTCCTGTGCCATGTGCAATTTGTTTCGGTTATGTACCGATACAATTTATGAAATATTTCTTAAATTTATTATATTTGACAAAGGTCAAGTGGAACATCTTACCTGGTATAGATTATATCAAAGACCACGATTTCTAGAGCTTAAAAATTGGACGCTATTCTCGCCTCATAATCCGGCTAAAAGAAGTTCTGTTTCTTGGCATTGTAAAATAGAAATACTCACGATTTACCACATGATTTGATGTTTAATTGATATACTAGAACTAAAAAAAAGTTCAACCAACACTCAAATTACCCCACATAAATAACAATCAAAACATTAATCTTATTCATCTATGTACTATGTATAAAAAACATGCTCTAGAAACACCAAGACAACAATTTTTACCATGTCCAACAAACATTTTAACACACTTAGGTAAAATAGTAAGTTGGCCTGATGTGGCATGGCCTGAACTGGCTTGGCTTGACTTGGCATTCTGTCAATTTAATCGGCCACGTTTTAACCTTAACTGTCAGTTAAGTTAAAACGTTGCTTTTATCGCCCCGCTTGCCCCGATCTTTAGTGTGACTGTCATTACCAAATTCAGCTTAAGTGCTGTCAAAAGATAATTACCGTTTCAGTTTATTTTTCATCTGATGCCAACAAAATGAATTTGGTTTTTTTTTTTTTTTTAAATTTAAACCAGTTTTTTTTTTGTGATATTGTTTTAGAATTTTATTGTAGTTTCGATGCCCTTTGGCTTGTGGGAGAATATTTTAGTTTGGTACCATGTAGGCGGAAAATACGTTTAATAAACTGCTTTATATTAAACTAAACTAATCTTTCTATATACAGTCTTTTCATGGCTATAAACTTGTATTCTTAAGGGTATATATTTTAAATATTATAATCACGTTCTTTTCTATTTATCGTTTTTACGGTATTCCATTTTCACAATTTGTCACCGTCACTGCTAACAGTTACTTTCCCATTAATTAAGTTTCACAATTCGCTCAGTGTATAAATACATACATGTATATTCGTTTATATAAAACTAAATACACATCTATACATTTTTAAATTTATCAAGTACAGCTGTGCAAATAAATTATTTTAAAAATTATATTTTGAAAAATTAACAATAATTCGTATACGCAGAACATACTGCCACAAAATAAAACTATCAACTTCGGGCACATCACTAACGCGCCCTTTGTTTACATAATGAGCTTGAGCTCACGACTCACGCGTGATGGGTAAGAAATAGGAGGGTAATGAAAAGCGCGCAAAAGATCGAAGCGGATAGAAACGGAAAAGTTTTCTACATGCATCGTGGTCTTAATAATAAACTCAACAAAAGTTAAATTAATTTGTGAAAGACCCAATAAGATAAAGAACATAAGAACGAGGAGGTAAACAGACGTTAAATAATAGTGTGAATTTCCAGCTGATTTGAAAAATATAAATTACAGCTGAGAGCAGAACAATGGCAAGCAAACGGTTGATGCTTGATGATGAGGAGGATGCTGAAATTCTTGAGGAGATTAATGATGATTCAAATCAGGAAAATCTTGAGAATACAGAACCATTGCGATCGGCCAAGCGCTATAAGGGCGCGAAAACGCCACTACAGCGTATGCTTAAGCGCCAAATTGGTAACAGCACCGGCAACTCTTCCTCAGTATTGTCCCCCATCACAGAGTTGTCTCACAACATGCGTCTGACTAAGCTAGATACGTGTATTACCGGAACACCGAAATCCTCAACATTGCGTACTTTCAATAGTGTGTCAAGCTATGATTCTGGAAATTCTTTGGATGATGAGTATATGACAATGTTTGATATTGAAAATCAAGAGGAGCTTTTACCATTACCAGAGAATATAGATCGCCTAATATGTGGACAATTAAAAATAGAACCGAATCATGAGACGCCTAATTGCAATGTTGATCCCACCCAAAATCGTCGCTCTGTTCGTCGTTGTTTAAGTCTTTTTCACGATAAGGAGAATGAAGAAAAGGAGCCGTTGGTAACGCAGGACAAGGTGGTGCTAAAAAAATTTGCTTCCATGAACGATGCAGATATACTCAATGCTTTAGACGACGAGCAACCTGAGCTTATTGGGGATCTGAGCAAACCATGTGCGTTACCACTACAACTCATTGGTGTGAGACACCAAGATCTCAAGACCATATCCAGTGAAACATTAGCACGCCTGATTAATGGAGAATTCGATGAAAAACTCGGGAAGGTCGTCTATCAGATTATCGATTGTCGATATCCTTACGAGTACGCTGGTGGTCATATACGTGGAGCCCAGAATTTTTATACAAAGGCCCAAATAAAGGAAGCATTTCCATCTACTTCCATAGAATCGGAAGTAACGGAAGAACCGCAACGACGCCTCTACATATTCCATTGTGAATTTTCATCAGAGCGCGGTCCAAAATTGTTGCGTTTTCTGCGATCAAATGATCGTCATTTTCATAGCCATAATTATCCAGCTCTTGACTATCCGGAACTCTATATTTTACACAATGGTTACAAAGAGTTTTTCAGTCTGTATGGCCAACTGTGTGAACCCTCCAGCTATGTGCCCATGTTAGCTCCAGCTCATAGTGAAGAATTTCGTTATTTTCGTGCCAAAACCAAATCGTGGCAGTGTGGTGAAAGTGGCGATGATATTGGAGGTGTCGATAGTGGCATTGGTGGTTCACATACCCTCCGCAAATCACGATCACGCCTACTTTATGCCGAGTGATACACAGAACACAAACTTAATTTACATATGAAGGACGCAAAATTTAGTTAGTTTTTTGTTTATTTTATAGTTCCATTGTTTGCCAATTTCTTGTGAAATTTTTTTCCTAGTTGAAAGTTTTGATATGTTCCTCTAGTCAGTAAACGAAAATTTCTAAAAAAAATTTAATTTTTATTTCATATACATACGTACATGCATATATAGTATCATTCAGTTATGTGTTCGGCATTAGTAATAAAACTAATATTTTAAATTTTTAAGCATTCTTTATAGTTTTGCTTAGTAAATATAACAAAATAACTTAAACAACAAAACGTACGCATAAGACAAAACCAATACAAAATTTTATTTAAGTGTATAATTATTTTAAATATGCATAATTTTTTTCTACAAATTTATTGTTATAAGAATATAAGAAAAAATGATAATGTGTACAAATAAGATTAAATTAAACAACTAATTTTTGCTTGTTTTTTTCAATTCGAAAAAGCAGTTTCAATCAATTTTAAAATTAATCAAAATGAAATCAATAACTTAATTAAACGATTGAAACATAAATTGAAGAAAAAACATGCCCCAATATAAGAACAAGTTCATAAATTTAATAAATCCCAAAACAATAATCTCTAGCTATAACTGAATAAATAGTATAATTCGTACTTATAATTCTTTAAGGAAACTTTGAAGAGTCCAGTGAAATATTAATTGGTAACCTATCTAAAATATCGTCTTAAATTTCCCTTCTATTTCCGTACACTCAAATTTTTTCCAAAACAATGAAAATCAATGTTAATATGAACCAAAGATTTTTTTATTTTATAAAATAGTTAACAATTTATTTAATCAAAACAATTTAAGTAATATATTTAACAATTATGTATGAGTTTTCAGGATTTTTCAATTTTCCAAAAAAATCTTCAAATAATAAAATAATTATTTTTTAGTCTTGAATCTTTAATACTTTACTGTAGCCTTTGGAAACACTGGTCTACGATTTTGGACGAATCCTAGCCCTTACTAAGCCAGTTTGAGCGCAACTTCTAATTCTTTAAGGTGTGAATGGAGATGTTCCAGCACCTGACCAAAACTAATATATATTCAATAGTTCAATAAATATTTTCACCTTCTCCCACTGCTCGTCCTCTATAGTGTATAGTCGATATTCTCCTTTACTCTTGCCAAACAAGTGAAAGATAATAAAAATGAAATATTACTTGGCCAGTTTCGCTCTCAGCGGCAACACCAATACCAACCACCATTCTCACTGTGCTCTCCGAAAATCGGATAACATATTTTATGTTGGCCTGGTCTGGCAAAAATATCATATTATTTATTACACACAATGGGAACGCGTTACAAATATTACATAAGAGAGCCGCCGTGTCGGCAAATGGGAGACAGAGGAATCGAGGAGGCGAGGAAATAAACAGGAAAAAACAACAAAAATAAACAAAAATTTTCATTCTAAAATTTTATTAAATTTATTTTAATTCAACATGGTTATTACCAAATATAAAATATTGAAATGAGAATATAAAATATACTTACACGATGTTCAATCTTAAATTTTGAAAGGATAAGGTGGGATCGGAGACAGTTGAATAAGTAAATATGTATAAACTGATGAAATTTCGATCAATTATTCTCAATAAATAATATAAAAGTTAACACAGTGGTTGTGACTATAAACTAGTTAGTGAATTTATATGATTGATCAGGAGATTATAATTTACAGCTTAAAATACGAAATTGGTAATATTCAAAAAGTAAGTGAAACTGGGTTTGGTTTATTCTGCGTTAGTCAGTAATATGGAAGAATACATAACTTTACATAATAGAGATTTTAGTTTTCAATTCGAAATATTTCCATCGGCGGGTGGGGCTTCAAACGGAGCTTTACAACCGGCTTTATTATAAAATTCCAAAGGCACAGGATCCTCACTATCAAAGAAATCTGAATCGCGAGACCAGATTGGACCCAATTCTAGATCAACAATTTTTTCGCTCCAAAATTCGAGAAGTTCCTTTTCTAACAGTTCATCCCGAAGCTTGACAATCCATTCATTATAATCCCATGGACCATAAAATGTAGCATCGGATCTATATTCCTGAAGTAAATCGGATATCTTGTCCATTTCCTCTTGATTGGGTTTTGGCGATTCAAAGAGCAATTGCCAAATAACTTCACGAGTAACCTTGGCTATTTTTTGGATATTACCTTGATGTATTTCATCGGGTACTATGATTTTTGTAAGGACAAAGCGCTTCATCAAGTCTCGATAGTCGGCCAGTGGTGCTTCTTTGCTTATGGTGGCCTGAAAGTTTCCTGTGAGAGCGGCAAGATTATCTTCCTCATTTGCAGATTCATCGCCCATCTCATTATCATGTTCTGTTCCGTCGTGAATTGCATCGCGAACTCTCAAACTGGCAGCAAATGGTGCCACACATCCAGCTTTGGCATAAAACTCCACTGGCGGTGTATCATCTCCATCAAATAAATCAGAGTCTCTCGACCAGCATGGACCTAATTGTTTCTTCACTATGCTATCCTTCCAGAAATCCAAGAGATTTTCCTTCAGCACTTCATCTCGCAACTTGACAATCCATTCATTGTACGGCCAAGGAGCATAGAAGCACGCATCAGTTCTATACTCCTCCAACAATTCCTCGGCTTTTCCTTGTGCCTCTGCTTTATTTTGGTCGGTATTAAACAGCAGTTTCCATACAACATCACGAGCAGCTTGACCGATGCGTTCAAAATTAGTCTGAGTAACTTCATCATCAACAATTTCATCCATCTGAACTCGCGTCTCTATCAGCGTTTGATAATCCTTTAGCGGTTGATCAAGGCCAATCACAAAGTCCTAATTTATTGTAAAAAAAGACAAGATTTTAATTTGTTTTGAACTATTTTCCGACTTTTGACTTACTGCTGTGGCTCCCGCATCACCGGGAGCTGGCAAGCTATCCGCAAATGGTGCCACGCATCCAGCTTTGGCATAAAACGCCACTGGTGGTGTATCATCTGCACCGAATAAATCAGAGTCCCTTGACCAGCACGGTCCTAATTGTTTCTTTACTATGCTATCCTTCCAGAAATCCAAGAGATTCTCTTTGAGAAGTTCATCCCGCAACTTGACAATCCATTCGTTATACGGCCACGGTGCATAGAAGCAGGCATCGGTTTTATATTTATCCAGCAATTCCTCGGCCTTGGCATGGGCATCAGCTTTATTTTGGATGCTATTGAAGAGCAATTTCCAGACGGTATCACGAGCCGACTGTCCTATGCGGTCAAAATTTCGCTCAGTGACTTCATCGTCAACAATTTCATCTATCTGAACATGCGTTTCCATTAGCTTCTGGTAGTCCGTTGAAGGTTGCTCCAGGCTAATCGCAAAATCATCCTTTACAAGGGAAAACATTAGTCTTAATTGTTTTGATTAAGTTAAACGTTTCAGTTTTTAACTCACCGGTGCGATTTTTTCAGCTGTGGCTGCCATCTCACTGTTGGTTGCGTCCGCTTTGCGCTTGGACATAAGCCTAAATTTTAGTTGTTTAAGACAGAATCTAAAATGTGAGTTTATAATAATAGTGCTACGTAGCTTAAGGCGATGACTAATTTATAAGGATGACTAATTTTCTGTCCACTTTTTTTACTCAAAAACAAAAAACCAACTAGAAGTATATTATCGATAATTAGTCAAGTATCGATTTAATCATTTGTTAGTAAACATAATCGATTTGCGCGACTATCGATGACAAATTTTAATAGATATTCATTTTCGTATTTTTGTTTTGTTTACATATTGCAAAATATATAATTGAAAATAAACAGTTTTACCTTGTTTAATTTACAAAGCAAATGTTGAAAGACAACATTTATATCTTCGTTCCACTTTTAATCATTTCAAATATAACACTGGAGAGATGAACCCAAAAATTGTTTGGACTGATGATGTTTTAAATTTTATTATTAAATATGTTCAGGCCACGCCATATGTTTGGAACTATTCGCATCCACACTATAAAAACCAACGGAGAAAATCCAAGTTCTGGGATGACCTGACTAAAAAAGTTAATTCATATGGGGGATTCCGTTCACAAAATCCAAGTTTAACCCGAGGTAATTATAATAACTACTTGTGGCTTCTGAGCAAAGAGATAATACAAAACACCCATATTACAGATGTATTATCACGGAAGTGGAACAACATGAAATCATACTATGTTTCTGAGAGGCATCGCCTCCGTGGCGAAAACATAAACGACCCGGATCCCGATACTATCGTTTGGAAGTTCATGCCAGCCATGTCCTTCCTTAATGTCAGAGGACTTGACGAAAGTTCTGCAAAAAAAGATACGAGGACTGACAGTTCGTTTAGCAACGATAAGAACCCCACTGACGAAAGTGATGACCCATTCGAGGAAGGCTACGAATTATCACTCGATCCTCTAGCGGCAGCTAAGATTAAGGAAGATGCTAGGATTAAAGTGAATGCACAGCGGTTTCTGTTATCAGAAGAAACCTCCGACCATAACAATGACAAATCTTATTTAACTAATGATCTAGAAGATGATGACTCTGAAGAGTGTCTTGCGCCTGTTCAAGAGCAGATGGTCGAATCTGCAAAACCATTAGGTACTCCAAAAATTAGAAAGATGAATAATTCTTTCTTTCATTTTGCTATGATTATAGCTCAGGACCTGGATCAACTTGACGAAGACTTAAAAATTGACGCAAAATTGGAGATAATGCAAATTGTGGCCAAACACAAAAAAGAACATTTGCGCCTCAAAAGAAATATAATAATAGTGAAAAGTGAACCTACGTAATGTATTAAGTAAATATTTAACTCCTTTTTTTTGTCTTTGGTTACCTCGTACCAGGGAGTATTAAAGAATCCGGTGGAAAAATATCGATAAATAAATAATAATTTAAAAGTTAAAACTCGGGAAGCTTCTCTTAGAAAACAAAAATTTTAACTGAAATTAACGATAGTTTCAGAAACATTTTCTCCATTTCCAACATAAATAAAGCTTTCCGATATGTATCAAAATATCGATACTTCTCATCTGTAGCCCTGATTTTTTATTGTTTTCATTGTTTGAAATAGAAAGTGGCGAAGGTGATACAAAGTTTTTTAAAATTTAGCATATATTTTTTATATAATAATTAAATTTAAAAAAAAAGAAAACACAACAATTGTCAAAAGAAGACAAAAGTTTCATTGCGGGCCGTATTAGCCCTGCAACAACCAGCGCTCGCAGTGCAAGTTGTGCGCGAAATCAATTACAAAATCGATTTCCCAGGCCCAAGATCCCAGACAGCTGTGTCAGAAATAGAAGCAATGACTACTTCAACACGAGCACATACATGCCGGCCACAGAAGCGCTGGAAAACTATCCTTATAACAGGCGTTGTGCTGATTGGTCTTATCTGTAACGGATGTCAAGCAACGGATACGGATATTGCCTTGGATGCCAAGGCCACCTTAAATCATCGTATACAGAGTCTGGATCTATTGGTCTTCGTTTTTCTTCTGGCCCTGACTGTCCTTACGATTTGGCTATTTAAGCATCATCGCGTGTCCTGGCTTCATGAGACGGGACTGGCAGTAATTTATGGTAAAAAAAAAAGAAAAATTGAATTTCATTAGACGCATTTAAGTTTTTTGTCGTTGTCATGGCCAGGGCTTTTGTGTGACATCGATTTGTTTTATACAGGTCCGCAGTGGGGGCTCCGTTTCAGTTACAGTATTGCTATTTTGGTTTTATCTATGTATATCATGTCGCAATTTCAACGTTAACTTAACAATCAAGTAAATGGGGAAAGAGTACAAAATTATAATAGTAGGATATTTAAATGACTTTAATACTAAACGTCACAGATAGAGGTCTATTATTTGTTTCAGAATTAAGAAAAAAATGTTATTTAGTATTATAATAAATTATTGATTTATTTGCTGAGATCATAGTCCGCTCCTACTATTATACAGTGCGTCATATATCCACACCCCCCAATCTGGCAGAAACCTCTTTCGAATGCAATTACGTTTTTTTCTCTAATATCTAAGCGTACACAATATATAAAATGTTTGTAATTTGGTTGCCACTTTTTATTTCGTTGCTTTCATGTCCGAAGATTTGCCAACAAGACCGCTTTGGGCTTAATTAAAGCTAATGAAACGATTCAATAAACAGGTTAAAAAAAAGCGTATATTCAAAAAATTCATTAGTTCGGTGTACTGATGGGTATGAAGCGCTATATAAATATACACGTGCCCATAAAACATTATACTGTCATGTACATACATATAAGTATTTTCAGTCGGTATCTAAATTGGTTTTACCCATTGTAAAACAAATCGCAGATATCATACATATGGGAAACAACAGATAGACTGTAAAGGGGGGAGTAAATAAACAACTCAATAAAAAATTTATTTAATTTTTTCAAGATAAGCAAATGTTAAAAGTTTTAAGTAGGAACAAGTTTGCTGATAAGTAAGTATCATATTTCAGCCAAGTCAGCATATAGCACGGTGGTTATTCATAACAAATAAAATCTTGATTCATGGTTCTAATCAACAAAATGATGACTAATCGCATTTTGTGATAGGTCAGTCAGTGAAACTTTCATTTAGATTTTGTATAAACTATCAGTTTCCGTTCTTGAACTATTACCATCAACTCTGACAATACTAAAATATATGTATAAATTTTGTGAAAATGGTGAAATTTCTCCTGGCTCTCGGACGCCTAATTTCCTAATCCGGAATCTATTTGTCTTTGCAAGTTTTTTTTATTTCCAACTTTATTTCAATTTCATTGCAACCTTCTCCTTGAAAGGCAATATTTCTTTGGTTTCACTTCTGTTATATGATATCATGATAAATTAATAGATATGAAACTCAGAAATATTTTGTGACTTTGTTTATCAAATGCTAACAAGACTAAAAAAGTGCTGAGTCTTTAAAATATTGTAAGAATATCATATAAACGAATTTCAGACATTTATTACATAAATATGGTTGAGAAATCTTCAGGATTTGCGATTGTAAAGACTTATCTGTACAAATAAATTTAAATAGTCTACCATAAAAAGTTATAAATAAGTTATGTATAAATAGTAATTAAATATATAAAAAGTCATGCATAATCGATAATACTGCTTTTACATTTAAAGAATATATAAGATATTTTTACACCATGTAGTTACATCATTATAATAATTTATAATATATTGATTTTGCAGGCTTAATTGTGGGAGCCATTATACGATATGTAGGTACTTCCACTACTCTGGTACATATGCAGGTGGAGCATCAGGGTATTCCCACATATAGCGATAAATTGCCACCCGACACGCTATGGTTTAAGGTAAGTTACATTACAAATTGTTATTCAATTATTATAATAAATTGCCTATATCTTCTCCTCTAGTATCCTGTTAATCAAACGAATAGCACTAAGTTACCAGAGGGAATTAAGACATATGCTTACGTATTTCGGGGTCAGGTCTATGATGTGGATGAAAATGAAATTGATTTGAAGGCCACATTTGATCCGGAGGTGTTTTTCAATATCATCTTACCGCCTATTATATTTTATGCCGGTTACAGTTTAAAAAAGGTTAGTCAAATGAGATGCTTCATTAAGTTTGAAATGCTTTATTAACTTATTTTGCTAATTTTGAAACATTACAGAAATATTTCTTTCGGAATTTGGGTGCCATTTTAACATTTGCCATTGTGGGTACCACATTGTCGGCATTTTTAATTGGCGGCTTTATGTATGGCTGTGTGAAACTGATGCCAAAATATTTGAGCAGCAGTTTTACCTTTCTGGATACTCTCTACTTTGGTGCGCTGATATCGCCTA
The DNA here is from genome assembly GCA_037075365.1 of Drosophila emarginata. Classification (NCBI taxonomy): domain Eukaryota; kingdom Metazoa; phylum Arthropoda; class Insecta; order Diptera; family Drosophilidae; genus Drosophila; species Drosophila emarginata. Next base: position 1,281,382 of record JBAMCD010000109.1, on the reverse strand, counting down.
CAGATCCGTTAACAATTTTGGCTATATTCAATGATTTGCGTGTGGATGTTAATCTTTATGCTTTAGTTTTGGGTGAATCTGTTTTGAATGATGCCGTGGCCATTGTTCTTAGCGGGTAAGCTAATTTAAAAAAATTTGTAGGGGTATTCATATCATAAAACTTTTCGTATTATTTTTCAGGGCCATACAAAACTATGGAGAACATTATTCAAACACGGGTGAATTCGAAACGACGGCTTTTCTACGTTCCTTAAGTGACTTCTTTTCCATCTTCTTCCTATCGCTATTAATAGGCGCTGCCATGGGCTGTTTAACAGCATTGATATCCTTTTCATACATATATACAGATATATATAATATTTTAGTTTTAGTTATTACACATTCAATTTGGTATCCTTAACTCCCGCCACACTTGACCAAGTTTACGCGCGTACGTGATTTTCCTTTACTAGAATCGGCCCTATTTGTCCTTATGAGCTATAGCACATTTTTGCTGGCTGAGGCCACGGAATTAACCGGTGTGGTGGCTGTATTATTCTGTGGCATTTGTCAGGCTCACTACACTTACAACAATTTATCTGAGGATTCAAGGCAACGCACCAAACAGATTTTTGAACTTCTCAACTTTTTGGCTGAGAATTTCATCTTTTCATATATCGGAGTGTCAATGTTTACCTTCCCTAAACATCATTTTGATGCTGGATTTATTGTAACAGCCTTCGTAAGTGGTTGACGATTTATATTTTTTAAATTAATATGATTAACTTAAATATTTTTTAATATGTTTCGTTAAAGATCTGTGCCGCTATAGGACGAGCTGTCAATGTATATCCCTTGTCTTGGCTGTTGAATATCAAACGCAAACCGAAAATCTCGTCAAATTTTCAGCACATGCTTTTCTTTGCCGGTAAGTTTATCTAAAAAACAAATAAAAATCGTTCATTACAATTTATTTTTATAGGTTTGCGCGGTGCAATGTCGTTTGCTCTGGCCATACGTAACACGGTGTCGGATGCACGTCAGACCATGTTAACAGCCACATCTCTAATTGTTATTTTTACGGTCATTATTCAGGGTGGGGCAGCTAACTTTTTGCTCAACTGGTTGAAAATACCGTGAGTATTTAAAATCTAAAATATATATATATCGAATCAATTAAACTTAAAAATTATCCCCTCTTCAATTACAGTGTGGGCGTTGATGATGAGACTGAACAATTAAATAACTATCAAGTGCATAGTGTAAGTATTTGTAAAACATGATTGCAGGTTTAAAAATTAAATAAAATGTAGCTTAAGGTTTTACTTTTAATGGTATTTACTACCATTTTTAGGCCAATCCGATTCAATAGAGCCGTTCAAACTACTTTTACATAACTTTGTGTTTGCGAATATAAATTAATATTAATATTATTTAATTTGGCCTAAGTCGGCTAAATATGCCATATCCTTCATAAAATTCAGTGCGATCCACTTCTTTGTGTTTTCTATTATATTATCAAATAACTTCGCAAATATCAGTTTCATAAAATCAAATAAAAATTTGTAATAACGCAATCAATAATACACATATAAATATTATCAGGTATATTATATCATTACATATTTGCGATCAACATTTAATACTCTATGCAAATCCAAAAATGTCATAAAAGTATTTATCTTAAATTGTTAAATCATTAACAATTGGTCACAGCTGTTTTGCCAAGGCTCTTAAAATTATTCAAGCTTAAAAATGATAAATGAATTTTCTAGGGTTTATGGTAAAATAAAATCATATACATTTTCATTCAGTATGTAACGTAATTGATTTATACAATATTTATGTTTAAATTTCTGCTCAAATCACCAACAATTTTATTTGCATCCATTAATAAACCAATAAACAACAAAAGGTTTACAATTCCATGGATAATTCACATCAGCCTCCGGTACGTTTTACAATTAAAATATCATATACCTACCTACCTAATTTATTTTTAGTTTGTTAGGTTCATAATGTATGATTTATGTATGTGTAAAATGTGAAATGTTGACTTGTATTATATTAAAGTTATTTGGGTTAGTCTGATGGTTATTTGCAGGATTTGGAGAGTGGAGGACGTGGAAAAGCCCGCATTCCTGGTGGATCCGATGGCAATTTGGATACTCCGATAGAGGGAACAAATGGAAGTCTTAGCAGCGGAGCCAGTGGCAGTCGTCGTCGTAATAGCCATGAAAAAGCCATACTGGCAAGAATTTGGGCCAACTTTGACACCAAGTGAGTTTAATAGAAATTATTATATTTTTATAATTATTCAATATTGTCTTAATACCAATAACATTTAACAGATATATGAAACCATTGTTGACACACTCGCGGCCAACTTTGTTGGAAACTTTGCCTAATTGCTGCAATCCCATAGCCCGATTGCTTACTACTACGCAACAGCTGACACAGGTGAGTTGATTGAAAAAAGATTTCTATACAGTATATATTATAGTGACTTTTTATTATATCTCAAAAGGATGGCGGTGAATTTAGGCGTGTTGATTCCGATTCAGATATTTGCATTGACAATGATTCGGGTAATGGTCTTTCAAGTCAGGCTGGTGCCGGTCCAGGCGGTAATCAAGCGCCGGGTCGTCGCAACTCATTAAGTCGCGTAAGTATTCGATATACAGGCGATACTCACAATCTTCTTGCTAGCTACAGAAATCTTGAATGAAGCCAAAACCAAAGACTAATCCAAAGAAACAAAAAACAATAATAAATAGAGTAGAAAATGAAACCAACTACCTAACGACAAAAATGTGATTTCCATTTGATTTAACTTAATTTACTTGTTACATTTTTCCGATGTCTTATATTCGTTTTGTTATTAATTATTTAGCTCTTTCTAGCCTAAAAACAATCAAACAAAAATAACACCCAAAATGTATATATTTATTAATTTACTGTTAATTACTATTTAATGCATGCTATTTAAATACATATAACTAAAAAAAACTGTAACAATCTTCTCTTTAGCAAAAATATTAATTTATTTATTTAACTGCGGCATCTTTCTTTTTTTCTTCTGTCTTTCCTTTCCCAACAAAAAAAAACCTCATCTAACCAAATCTCTCATGTGGACTCTCTTCTTTGTACAATTTGACTTTTGGTTGCCATAACTTTACACTAAACAATAAAATAAAGTCAAACATTTTAAACGAAACTAATCACATTGCAAATGAGCTCAGTCTCCTCACTAATAACTTTATGTAAAAATTGCTTTTATTATAATTTCGTTATTATAGTTTAAAATACGAAAAAATTATACGCGCACATATACCGAAAGAATGAAAGAAAAGAAGTCTGTCCGATAATATATATATACATATACATATAAATATATACATATGTATGTATGTATGTGTGTGTAAGGGTATAGAATAGGATAATTTATTGTGATTGGGTCTAGATAAACTGTTTTGGTATTTGAAATTTTTATGATTTTTGTTTTTATATTTCTTAGCATTTAACATGCAACTAACACCCAAGTAAGTACGAAATTTATATATTTATTTCTTTTAATTGATTTCTATTTTGTGTAATATATATATTTAAATAAATATGTATACAGTTGGGACTCACACTAACAGCTTCTTATGTATTTAAAGATTTTATTATTGTTTAATTATTCATTTTCTTTTACATTTTCTTTTTAATTAAAGGTTTCTACACAAGAACATCGAAATAATAATTTTTAAGTTTACGTTTTCATTTTTTTAATACTTTATCTGTTGTTATTTAATTGGTCTCATTTTAATTGAAAATATGTACAAATTAGTTTTTTATATGTTAGTTTTTTTTTTGCTTGTGATTCGATGAAAATAAATATACGATACATATATGTATAAATTAAGAGAACTTCATCAACCGACTAAAAATATGTAAAAAAAATTATAAATGATTTGGAAATCTAAACACTTTGGTAGTAAACCAGCTTCTTATCTCATAACCTTATATACTCTCTCTGTTTTTATTTGAAATTGCTGCAAACTTTGTAATGAAACTCAAAAATAATGTTGATCAAAAACCAAAATGAATAAATTATGCAAAACAACTTTAAACAATTAATATTCAACACACTTAGATGGAAATTATGGAACATGTGCAAAGTCCGGTGTCAACAAGAATTCGTCTCTTGGGATTTTATGGCAAAAAGTTATAAATTGAAAGTTATTTATCAAGTAATTTGCTTTTAAATGTATATATGTTTTGGCCACTTAACAATAATTTGAAATTCTTACAAGTTTATTATAAAATGTACACTTAGAAGGGGAAAAACCCTTTAGTCATATTAATTGTTGTGCTATTTTATTTGTAAATTTAAAAATAATAAAACAACTATGAAACAATTTATTCTTTTAAATTTTTAATGAACAATCGATTGCACGCGCCCATTTAATAATCGATTGCAAGACATTACAGCGATTTCATACAGCTGAACATTTTTGTCATCGCTAAGGGCGCTAATTTTTTGGGAACGATAAAGTAAAAATTAATTGAATTTTATTAAAATTTATTTTAAATCAGTTTTAAATATGGATATAGTAAAACTAGGATTTCTCCGAGCATGCAAAAATCATAGCTGTCTAAGCCATGAACTGATTGACCAGATACTGACGCCGCTATGTGAACACAATAATGTTAGAAAGCCTTCTCAGCTGGAGGATCTAAAATCGTTTGTTAAAGAGATTGATGATTCTATTAGCGAATTTAATCAGACTCTGACTTTCATTAAGCATCCAATTAAGGGCAAAGAGTATTTGATTTATGCCAAAACTGACGCTACACCCGATTCTACTGTTGGATTGACCACTTTGGCGCCCATAGAATATCAATACTTTTCTATCCTATTGGATAAAATAGCTAAAGAGGAGGAATGTTGTATTCTCTGGACCGGCGCCTATAACGATCTACCATTTGAGGCCACAGCCAAACCACCGAAGAAAGCTCGCTTGCAAACGTTGCTCCAAAAATGGTGCGAAATGGGTTACTTTCTATCTGAAGAGGATGATAAGATATATTTGGGGCCCCGGAGCCTAGTAGAATTTGAATTTTTTTTACTCACCAATCATCCAGAGACAATCAAAAAATGTGTGCTCTGCAACAACGTGGTCCTTTGGGATATCAGATGCGCATCCTGCCAGGAGCAAATACATCGGGATTGTATCCATAGATATTTACAAAGACGTTCACATTGTCCATCCTGCAACAGTTTATGGACAACACCCACACGTCGTTCTACTTCTAGCTCATAATAAGATATAGATAATAAATATATAAAAGTTACAAAAAACAAGCTGCTTCTATATAAACTGTCAACTAAAATTAATAATTGTTAACCTTTGTAACAAACTTAAACAAATATATGTAAGTATAAGCCAAGCGATCTGTTGTTGGTTCGTTTTCCTTTTAAATGAAATACGGATAACTTTATAATTTATGAAATTTTCAAGCTTTTAAGTTAAGCACCATTACAGTTATTCTCTTTCCCAGTCTCCCACTCTCTCTCTCTCTCTCTTTACCTACCTCTTCCAGCATAGTATATTAAAGAAAATGAAGTAAGGAAAGAAGTGGAGAACATTTTCTAAACTCGTGTACTGTGCATCGTTATGAGTCTGTGTGAAAGTTCAAATAATATTTCTGTAATGGACCCAAAGTCCTGTAACCCATTTACGAAACAACGTCGCAAGGATTGGCAACACGAAGTATACAAGGTGCTACATAATATGATTGCCGACAATTTTTTAAAATAGGCATTGAGTTAATAATATCTAACCCAAAAAAATAGAGAGAAATAAATTTAAAGCGCCGGCAGATGAACTACCATGGTGGCGATCGTTTTATACCCAAGCGTTTTAAACGCGAGAACACTGACTTCAATCTGAAATATATTGAACTTAAGGAAGATAGGGATATACTTAATTCGGGCAATTCCTTAGATACTAGCTACTGGCGTCAAAATAGCTTCATTTCGCTTATGAATAATTCATTTAATTTACGGGATCATCGAGTGCTACAGTTTGGTCCTTGGTCAGAACATGATTTACATTCTAGAGTCAATGAGGATTGGCCGTGTAGACCGCGTGCCCGCCCTCAGGCTTACCCTAACGCAACACACGAACTTCCGGAATCGCATGGAAATTTTGGTGGGAAGAAAAAAAAAACATGAACTTTTTCAAGAATTTCTAATAAAAGTTTACTTCAACAGATAATAACTTAATGGATTGGTCAGTAAACAATCAAATGGCCATTTCAATTGGCCAGGATGTGATGATTTGGCGCAGTTATGATGCGACTACCATGGTATTTGCCGTCAAATGTCCAACTGCTTTAAAATATTCGCCAGATGGTAAATATTTGGCCATAGGGTACATACATCGAGGATTTCCTGGTATGTTTTTATACTGTATATCTATCAAATAAATTAATGATGTCGTTTCATTTTCAAAGTTATGGAATTCTGGAAAATTGAGACTGAAATCGAATTCATAGTCACTGATGTCAAATGCTTTGATATTTCAGTGGGTCATATTACCTGCATTGAATGGAATCATAATAGTAAAGAAATTGTATGTGGCACCCGATCTGGTCACATAATGATTATCAAGTTATACAATATGCGAAAGAAAAAATTAAGAAGTCAAAACCATAAAATAACCATGTTAAAATTTTCGCCATTTATGTGCTATTTGGCCATAGCTGATGCAAATTGCACTGTTTTTGTACTTGATTATCGGAGCCATAAGGTCATCTGGAAAATAGAAATGAGTTCCCATTGTGTGGTCTTTGATTGGCATCCCTGGACGGGTGTGGAATTGGTAATTGGTTAGTATGTTTATATCTTTTAACTTACAAAAAAAATAAATAAATTGTATTTCATTTTTAGCGGAGACTTGTCCTGCCTCACTTTCGGTTATACATTTACCGAGTCGTAAAATTGTAGCAAATTATAAACGCAAAGATGACGACATCAAAATCCGTACAATAACATTTAGTAAAATTACTGGCGAGTTACTGGTGAACGTTATGCGGAATGGTATGTAAAAAATGTCCTTGAAAATCACTGTACTATATATTTTTGTTTTTTTTTTTTTCTTCAGATAACGGCCAAAATATGTGTGAAATTTTAGTACTTTCTTCATTAAATCGTGTTGTGGATATATTGGGATATTGTGATCGTGGTGCCGTCTTTATGATGTGGAGTCCTGATGGCACGAAATTGTCAACTGGAGGATTAGATGAATCGTTTTCGGTGTGGAATTTTTATCCTGCCCTCACAACAACAACACAGACCAAAAAACCAGAGGAGCAAAGGAGTCAAAGAAGAAAAATACCTCTCGAACAAACCTTTGGGCTTTTCGGGCATTTTAAGTAATTGTTTGTTTGTATTCAATTTCAATGTTTAAACTGTGTTTTTTATTTGGCTATTATAATATATTTTAATATTTTCATTGTGTTTTGTTTTCAATTCAGATATATTCCTTTCATTAAATTTCCATAAGAATTTCCAACTTAATTATAACAAAATCAATTTTTTTAAAGGTAAAAAGGGCAATCCGGTGTATAATATCCTTTCTTCTAGTAAAAATTTCAATATTCATATTGCAAAAAAGCCATAGAGGATGTTTTATAGATAATGGTAAAATGTCAACGTCACTGGAGAATGGTAAATGGTCATTGGTTGTTGTTGGTTCGTTCATTTCCTCGGTTTTGGGACTCCTGTTGAAATATATACTCGGCCCAAGCTTCAGCCTGAATTCGGCGCCTTTTACTTAAATAAGGTTTGATTACAAAGGCATGGCTGGCGAAAATAAAGACAGTTGAACCGATGCCAATGGCCATCATGCCAACGGTCGTTGTAGCAAACTTCTTGAAACCATTAATGAAACTCATCTGCAAAGATAAAAGTATATTAAATTAATTAGTTATTTATTAAAGCAACAACTTGTAATATAAAAAAATTCAGACTTTGGTGGATTTGTTGCAACACTTTCTGCAGGTTCACTGTCTGGCTTATTTTCGTTTTTGTATCGCAGTATCAATGGTTTCCAAATGTAAACGCCTCCAAGAAAACCAATTGCAGTAACAACCATTAACTGAGTTATTGTAACACCACGAGGACGACGTATTTGCATGGCACGCTAGTAAACAACAATTTAAAAAATCAAAATGCAACCAAAAGTCGTGCCGGGTTGTTATTTAACAAACAGTTGAGACAGATAGCTACATATGTTAAACTAGCGTTGTGCAACACTCTTTAAGTATTGTAAGTGTTGTAAGGAGTTGCCGTATTTTGCAAGTCAATCAAATTTTAAATTGAAATTAGTATTATCAGAATATTGATGAAGGAAAAAAACTACAATATTTTATTTAATAATTTTACTTATTTGCTGAATGGAGTTCAATTCAGTTTAAACACAAATAAAGTGCTTTACTGCCCTAATTCATTTTGAATTTTTTAATAAAAACTATCATTAGTCCTGCCTTACTACAATCTAACGGTTTTTTTGTTAGTAATGCGGTTAGCTGTAATATTAAGCGATTAAGCTGTAAATATTTGCTGTTTCCTCTAGGTAATTTTGAATAATAATTTTTTTTTTTGCACTGAGAAATAATAATTAAAATAAGATAATAATTATCAGCCACTGTTCTTTTGGAATTTCCTTACTTCTGTATATGCTCAATGACGTATGGAGGAATAAGTAAAAAGACTTAGTAAAACGGTAATCCAACTTTGTGTATATCACGAATTTAGTAAGTAAAAGAAGCGGGGAGATTGGATGTGACGCGATTCTAAACGGAGATGACTTTGGGACTCCCAATACAGCAAAGAGTCACAGACACACACAAACACAGGCAAACATAGTAACAACAACAGCAGCTTGGAAGCTGGTTTTAGAGCTTTTGGTTTTAAATAGACTCGCTTCTCTCAATAATTTGAGTCACTCTCAGTTGGAACTGCGTGCTAAACGGTACTCGATCCGTCGCACACACTCAACGTTAAACAGTTGCTTGTACAATAAAAGAAATCGGTGGATATAAGAAAGTGGATTTATAAAAAGAGGAAAAATCCAAAAGAAAAAGAAAGAGCAACATGATAAGCTTATTACCCTACCTGGCCCTAATCATATTAGGAGCAAATGGAAATAGTATACCGACGGTAACTACACCGCAAGGTGTTTTTCAGACCAGAACGGACCTTAATGTGGCTCTACTGCCAACGACCCCAGGCCCAGGGGCGGGTCCCAACTCCTACGGTGTCATCGATACATTTGTGCCATTTCGCAGTGATTCCCATGATCAATTCTCTTGGCATTTATTAACGACTATTTTACAGAATGAGACATCAGCTCAGAATGTGATTATATCACCATTTTCCATTAAGCTAGTACTGGCCCTCCTCTCTGAAGCAGCTGGAGCTAATACTCAGACTCAAAGGGAGCTAATTGACACCCAAACGGATATACGATCACAGAATAATGTCAGAGAATTCTATCGGAAAACTCTTAGCTCGTTTAAGAAAGAAAATCAAGTCCACAATACATTAAATGTGCGTACAAAACTCTTCACCGATAGCTTCATTGAAACACAGCAGAAATTTACGGCCACCCTGAAACATTTTTACGACAGTGAAGTGGAAGCATTGGATTTCCATAATTCACCAGAAACTGCAGCTGCTACCATCAATGATTGGGCCAGTAATATTACCCAGGGCAGGCTACGAAAATTGGTAACCGCCGAAAATGTGAGGAATAATGTTATGCTGCTTACGAATCTTATTTACTTTAATGGTGAATGGCGTCGACAATTTGTAAACATCTATCCGGGTGCCTTCTTCCGTCATGAGAAGGATCAAATCCGTGCAGAGTTCATGGAACAGACCGATTACTTTTACTATCGCAACTCGGCGAAATTGAAGGCACAAATTTTACGTTTACCCTACAAGGGAAAGAATTCTCTATTTGTTTTGCTACCCTATGAAATTGAAGGCATTTATGAGTTGGTAAATAGTTTGGAAAATGATGAACTAAAAAGTGCCCAATGGTCAATGGAAGAGGTTAAGGTCAAGGTTATATTACCAAAATTCCATTTTGATTATCAGCGTGATATGAAGGAAACTCTACAAAGTCTTGGAGTCAGGGAAATTTTCGAGGATACCGCTTCATTACCAGGACTAACGCGTGGCGCCGATGTAGCCGGCAAAGTGAAGGTATCAAATATATTGCAAAAAGCCGGCATCGATGTAAATGAGAAGGGTACTGAGGCATATGCAGCAACTGTCGTTGAAATAGAAAACAAATTCGGTGGTTCCACTGTCATCGAGGAGTTTAATGTTAATCGTCCATTTGTGTTCTTTATCGAAGAGGAGTCTACTGGAAATATTTTATTTGCTGGCAAAGTTCATGATCCCCATGACGCCTAAAATCTATGTTAGATTAAAACTCCCATCAGTCAGACAAAAGCTCGTTTTGCTTGATGTTTATATTTAATAACAAACAAAAAAAACAATCACATACACACACAAAAAGAAATTGAATACAATAAAAAAAAAAAAAAAAAAAAAAACGACTTTGAAATGGATTTTATGAGTTCTGCTCTTGACACGCTTTTTTCCCCCGTAATCTTAAGTATTTTGCCACATCCCATTCCATTTCATTTACTGATAATGTACCAACACAGCGCCCAAAGTCGTGCCTTACGGAACAATTGAGACAACAAAAGCTAACAACGATCAAATCAATAAAATGCAAAATATCTGACAACTAAGTTTTGGGGAATGCCCCACTCATATGTATGTACATACATATGCATACATATGTACATAGATGTATGCATGTAGTAGACACTTGCTAATTCTGTAATGCTGCCTTACGATTGGGGGGAAAAATAATTTAACCAAAAGTAATAATCAATAACTCATGAATCACAAAAATGTACACAAATCGTTTAAAAAAGTTTTGAATTGTTTTGAGATAAATAAGGAATTTTCATCAGTTTGTTTATACCGGAAATAATTTAAAATACCCTAAACCAGTTAGATACCCCCACTTTGTTCGATTCTAAGAAAAATTCAAGGCTTATTGAGTTCGAAATCTATCAGAGTATTAAAAAGTTTTTTCTTGAAAGAGCTTTCATTTTGACCTGCTATGGAAACTATTTGGGTTGTGGTGATAATACCTGTAGAATCCATAACCTCCTACATATGCACCTGGCAAAAAGATTTATCGCTCAAAAACTATACTTATGTATGTATATATTTTTGGTGTCCCATCTAGAGATGTCCATCTGATCCAAACTTTCACTTTACATCTTTATTACAACAGTGTCAGCAAGAATAATTGTATACAATGCTTCCTTTTTAAATTGTAATACAATAAAAGTACAGTCATCTTGGTTTCTAAATAATTTTACTCGGTGGCTACTTAAATTAAGAGTCAATAAGTGGTATCACACGTTTTTATGTAAGTATTTTTAAGTAAATGTTTGCTGTGATCGTTAAATCAGCTCATAAACATTCCGTGAAAGTGGAATTAAGCGAATTTATGTTCATATCTGTAATATTTGTATTGCTTTTCAGTGACAACGTTTTTTTATTTATTTAACGCAAACTTCATTTCCAAAACCAATGGAGGAGGATTATGATTAGGCAGGTATGGTAAGGGAACTGGTCACCAAAAAAGACATTAAAAAGCAAAATATCTATACAAATATCATAAAAACAATTGTTTTAAATTTTAACTATATGTTAATTATTATTTCATTTATGGCAAGTCGTGTTAAGTCTGTTAAAATTTTAAATAGACTGGAAATAAATATCTATTGTTGCTGTAACTTTGGTATAATTTTAATAATTTTATGGATAACTGTTGCTGTCGTGGAATATATAAGTATAAATTGTATAACAAACAAAGTAATCTGTGTAAAATACAACAAATTAATATAACAAAAGAAATTTTGGATTATCGAAAAGAAGCAAAAGTTTGAAAATATGAAGCATACCACATTGAACAACACGGTATTTTTTGTTGTAACGTTTATTGTGCTGCTGGTAAGCCTAATACTGATTTCAATATTCTCGGGATTCGAACATGAAATGAAAAAGTTTAAAACAATGCTGGTGACCATTGTTTTAATTGTACTATTTCAATTTTTAATCTGTGATCCCATTAAGTTTGCGGTTTTGTCAATTGATGCGGCTACTTGGCCAAAATCCCACAAATATCAAGTTAAAAAAGATACTGAAATAAAATTCGATCACATTGATTATCTAAACTTGAAATTAAAAAATTTACAATCTCAATTGACAATTACCGAGGAACATCGAAATGAACGGCTAAATGAAAAATATCATATTATAGCAACTGAAATCTGGCTATATGGTTCATATTTTCTTGTACTATTGGTATATGTGCTGGTACATCAAAGGGTAATCCTATACTATAATACGAGCCATGTTGTTGAGTTATTTAATCAAAATCAGAGCGATACCCTGGGAGCCAAAGAGATTACTTATATTTATCAGATATATACTTATATCAATATGACACTGATTCAGCCATTTGAACCAAATGTGGAAAAATTCCATCACGATGGTTGGGCACAAATTGAACAAATGAAAATGTTGGGTGTTGTAAGGTTCCGTCAAGTGCGTGCTGTGGATACCCACATTGGATTAAGTGTACCGAAATGGGAAAAAAATTCTTTTTTACCGGAATGGCGATTGCCGTATAAGCGTTTGCATTATACTGACGATTATTGGCGCACTTTTGAGCCGTGGCAGCCCCTAACCCATGAACCCACATTGCTTAATGGTTTATTACTTAATTTTGATCATATCGGATCTTTTCAACTTTATCCAGAGCTAACCGGTTATGTAGCCCTACTAACAGCATCTAAGATAGATAGCTTAAAGGTATTAGAATTTCTTAAAGCATACAATTGGATCAATCAAAATACATCGGCTGTTTTTATGGACTTTACATTATATAATGTGGATTCAAATATATTCTCTGTGTGTACCGTGAGAGTGGAGAATACTCCGTTTGGCATGCAAATACCTAATGTGAATGTGGAGAGCGCTTTTTTGATTAAGAATTTGGATGAACACACCCATTTGGAGCTTATAATACTTTTTTTATACTTTTTGCTTCTCACTCAATTTGCTCGTAATTTAATAGTCAAAATTTGGTACGATAGAAAGGAAATTCGAAGCGCATGGAATCAAGTGGATATGGTTATATGCTTGCTTAACATTATTTTATTGATAATAACAATAATGCGGGAGGCAGAAGTTTCAAAGCTTTTACAAGTAGTTGAATTGGCTTCAAAATCGGAATTTCTTGATTTTCGCCGTCCCACAAGGCTATATCTGTTGACCAATATTGTTAGGGGATTTCTCATCTGTCTAACAACGTTCCGCTTGTGGAAGGTTTTTCAGTTTGGATCAATATTTCAAATTTTTACAAGAACACTGTATGTGGCCTGGCCAGCGGTAGCTAGTACCGGACTTATAATTGTAATATTTATTGTTGCAGTCGGTATAGCTGTGCAAATCATAAATGGTGATAATAGTAAACATTTTTCTGACACTTCAAGAAGTACTGTCAGCTGCATGTGCTTTGCTATGGGTTTCATCTCTCACATGACCACTCCTGATTTGTTCTTTGGTGGCAAATTTGTTGGGGTCGTTTTTTATCTTATATTGGTCTTTATAGTCGCTATAGTGCTAATCAATGTATTTACATCTATAATCTTTGCCCATTTTGGTGATGAAAGAAGTACTACCCGAAACACAAATGTCAATTTTATTCAGTTTTTACGTGTGGAATATGCCCATTTTTTCAAATGTAGATGGGTTTGGGTACACAAACGATATCATAGAAATGGCCGCACAGTAACTGAGAATATTAAACGGATACTGGATGAACGTGAAAGATTTGAAATACAATCACCACAAATTGCGGTCACAGAGAAGCCCAATGATTTTGATATAAATTTAGAATATAGAAAACGATTGGAGAAATCATATTGTTTAGTCGCAATTTTGCGTACACAAATTGAATTGATTGAACGATTGGTATTTGGTGATAAAAATGGTTATTTGGAGCCACTTTCCGATTCGGATTATACCAGTGATTCAGATATACCCGAAATGTATCGCAAGAAGAAATAAACATTTTATTCCTGAACGGTTTTGCAACATTATAATTAAAAACGTTACAAATGTTAATCAAAATATATCCATCAATTTCATTGCCAATGAAAGAGTCCAATTATTCCAGATTATAAATGAAATTATTTCAGTTTCAGATACAAAAAATTCAGGTAGGTAATTGTCACATCTAAAGTCATCCAAAATCAAGACTAGAAATTGTCAAAAATTGTTATCTCAATCAATTTTGATTGATTGTTCCCATAATACTGGAGCATATGTACATATAATATTCGCTTTGAGAAACACTTAACGTCTAGTCGATTACAGAAATCCCAGGATCTTATCAATTTATATTTATGATATCTCTTTCTTTGTACGATATTTAACTGACAGAAGGAAGAAGCTCTTTTGAATCTTTCATGGATATTGTTTAGTCGCGGCATATACTAACTGAAGAACTCCACTGATTATATCATTAGACAAATATGTTGTACAATGTAATCAATTATATTATACACTTACCTCCTCCGTTGGGCAACATGGTTATAGATTGATGAGTCTGTTTGTTGTTGTGACGTGTGTGCGGCGATTGCTGTTGTTGTTGTTGTTGCAGATGCTGATTCTGTGTTGGCTGCTGTTGATAAGACACTAATGCTGGGAAATGCGACTGACGCGTCATATCACCAGATGCTTGCAAGTTTCCATTTTCCACGAAACGACGTGAATTTGGATTCAGATGAGTTGGCTGCTGTTGATGCTGGGTTTGCGGCGGCTGCTGTTGCTGCTGCTGTTGATAATTACCATAAATCAGGGCATTCAGTAAAGCATTAGAAGATGTATCTTGACGGGGATTACGTTGCTGTTGTTGTCCATGTAAATTGTTGGTAGCTGTAAAGGAGCCAACTCCTCCTCGTGGTTGATGCTGTTGCTTAACTGTCGCTGCACCAACGTGGTTTATCTTTGAATTTTGCTCTTCCATTTTTCGTTTCATTACAGCATTACGCATTATAACATTGGCATGGGCCTGTAAATCAGATTATTTAATATAACAAATTGAAATTTAAGCTTATAATAGCGTATAAATTCGTACCTGCAAATCTTCTTGGGATAGCTGTGGCTGCTGTTGAGTTAGTTGTTGTTGTTGTTGCTGCTGCTGTTGCCTGACGGCCAAAGTTTGCTGTACAATAGCCAAATTGTGAAGATTCTGCAATTGACTGGCAATCACTGTACTAGATAGCATCTCGAGTTGTTGTTGATGCTGCTGCTGTTGTTGCTGGGTATTGGTAAACTGGAGTACAGCTGTAATCGCCTCACGATCCATATTGGATAGGCGTGGATTTGCCAATTGGACTAGTAGACCATGTTTTGATATTTCACCTGAAAAGGAAATGAAATAGTGTTAAGAAGTTTCTAATATACTATAGAATACATATCCTAAAATACATTATATATCGTATCGCATCGGAAACACAAGCATTATATTCTAATTATATTGGATTTCATTTCTAAATACAAAAAAGTTGTAGACAAATATAGTTTTGATTTGCCATTACTACTAACTGATAACTGATTCGGGTGGTATTCCCGATAGAATTATGGAAAAAACAGAATTCTAGTAAATTCCACAATTTGGTCTAGGAAATTATTGTTAAATTAATTTTGCAAACTATTTGATTACAAATATAATGATATTCTTTTTCAAATCTAATATTAAACAGAAAATCTTGGTTTAAAAGCGATGCAAGAAAATTTCAGACCCGGTTAAAAAATATACTATTCCCCACCTTTGGTTAAACGTAGCAAAAGTAATTGGGTATCTGCACGTCCCAAAATGGCTTTTAATTGAAGTCCAGCCAAAAATGCTGTCTGTTGTTGCTGCTGTTGGATAAGCATGTGTTGCTTCTGCTGCTGTTGCTGATATTGCTGCTGCTGGAGTATAAAATTCGAGATGGCATCTGGTGGTGTAGGATGCTGTTGCACATCAGGTTTGGCTACATTAAGAGCACCAATTAATTTTTGAAAATTATCCGATTGCTTGATTGGATCAGTGCCGCCACTGCTAGCTGAGGTTGTTGTTGTGGTAAGAGAATTACGACGCCATTTGGCCTCCAATTGATCAACCGATGGCATGTGTCCCAAACTTTTTGGCTGTTCTGTTTGATGATTTGGGTTATTGTTCATTGCCTGCTTAAAGAACTCATTTAATGAAGACGACGACGCATTCTTCTCTCTCTCGGCAAAGAATGACATAAATTTCGAATTATTCGTTGTGTTGGTGGTAGAAGCTTGAGAATGTGGCTGTTGCGCTTGTTGATAATTTTGGGTATCATGGCTCATTTGATTTTGGAATGATCGAGCTCGGAATTCTTTGGTTAATGTCATATGTTCGGCAGCGTATTGCTTATTCATATTCTCCGCATTATTATTATTGTTATTATCATGTTTGGGCAAAAATTTGTTGCGCGATATAGAGTCCGGATGAGTCCATCTATATTTGCTTTGATCCAACTGAAAAACAGAAATTATAAAAAATATTTCTAGTATTTTAACTTTCTTCCCTATCTAAATACCTTATGTTTCTGTACTTCTCTTTCCAATTCATTAGATTTAGGGCCGTCCTTGAGTACTTCTTCCTCATCTTCACTAAATCCACATAGCTCAATCGTATCTAGCCGTGAGGTTGGACCACAACTAAACCATTCCGGCTCTTCATTATGTTGATTTCTATAGCGACGATGGTTGTGTTTCTCTTCCATTTCGCGAGATTTCGGTTTAGAGACAACTAAAAATCCAGACATGACACGCTTCACATAGTTCTCATTAGCACGATTTAGATCATCACTGGATGATTCATTCGATTTTAGCGATTCATTTTCCATACGATTAAGACGATTCTTATAATTATTGGACATGCCCATTATAGGAGTATTTGGTCGTCCATTTGATGGTAATTTATTGCTGCCAATATCTCCACTATCATGATATTGCATATAGCTCATATTGTTGTTGTGATGATTGCTGTTATTGTTATTTTGATGATGGTATTTTTCATTAATGTCATCCAATTGGGATTTATGATTTGCATACGATTGTGTATGATGATCCAAATTATTGTATGACCATTTCGTATGACTAAATCGACCGCTACCGATGCGCCTTTGATTCACAATTGCGGGATCCTACGGTTAAAAATAAAAGGAAAACTTAACTTTATCTCAATTCGAACGATTGGTTAAGAGGGGAATTTTAATGCTATTTATTTATTATCAAAATAAATTTTTAAGCTTAATAAATTGGTTATATTTAGGAGTATAAACGTTTTTATATCAAACTTCTTTAGATTCTACAATTCCTCAACTTGATAATTAATTTCCAATGGCATGGCATGTACATGGTAAAAAAAAATTGGTTTTCTTTTAGTTTTAAACGAGTGTATACTATAAGCGGTAGGTCAAAAATATAATTCTAGTAGAGTTCTCTATTTTATCCACCTAACTTGTTAAAATAGTTTGAAGCCTTTGTTATAAATTCGAATTAGATTCGTATAACAATTGAAATTGTAAACTAAGATTCCATAACTCATAAGAATAAAATTAGATATAAATTCTATATTAATTTAATTTACATTTAACTTCAAGTTATATGAAAAACTATCGTAAATACAATATATTACACATCTCTAATAGTCGCCGTATCAGTAACCAGCTGTGCTATGAGTGGAAATTCACAAAAGAGAGACAGAGGAAGAGACATTAACTGATAAAAACGGTTTAAGTAAACCTAAGTAAATTTACTTTGAGAGAGAGAGAACGGCTAATAATGAGGGGAAACCGTACGCTTTATGAAATCACAAAAACAACAAACTCAACTTTGCCAAAGAAACATGCAAACAAATAGTAATCTATAGCCAGTTGACATTCTGCCGCCTCGTGGACCTCAACTGAACTTAACTATAAACAGTTAGTAATCTGATTCCAAATTGACTGATACGACGACGAAAGATTGAGAGATGCAGTTTGTTGCCGCTGGTAAATAGGTTATATAGTGCATTACTCTAATATTACATTTACACTGTATTTTTTTTTTTTGTTTTTTACTATTGCAGAACATCAACATAGACGATTAAATCCATTGACTGGCCAATGGATACTTGTCTGTCCGCATCGCATGCTGCGCCCATGGTCGGGACAGCAGGAAAAAGCGCAAAAAAATGAACTACCCGATTTCGATCCCACAAATCCACTTTGTCCCGGTGTAAAACGACCAAATGGCATTGTAAGATTATAAATTACACACAAATATTAATCTACATATAATTAATATATATATATTTTTTTTGTAGCTAACTCCCAACTATGAGAGCACTTTTGTCTTTGACAATGACTTTCCCGCTCTGGTGGAACAGGTGCCAGCACCGCCAACTAGCGAGGATCCCTTGTTTCAAGTTGCACCTGCCCGTGGAACATGCCGCGTTATGTGCTTTCATCCAAAATCAAATTTGACCTTGCCCACAATGAGTGCCAAGGAAATTCAAGTAGTTATCGATGAGTGAGTAGTAATGGAAACATAGGAATACTTAAGCAAAAGATTAAGTTAAATTCCGGTTATCATATACCAAATTTATAGATAGATTGCAAATGAAACTAATTTGAATTTTTCTATGTTTCTAGATGGATTAAGCAATTCAATGAATTAAGTTCCAAATATGCTTGGGTACAAATATTCGAGAATAAAGGCGCTGCAATGGGTTGTTCGAATCCTCATCCACATTGTCAGATTTGGGCATGTTCATTTTTACCCACGGAACCACAATTGAAGCAAGAACGTTTACGTGCCTACTATGCCACACATGAGCGTCCCCTGTTGGCCGATTATGTGGACCGAGAATTGCAACGAAAGGAACGCATCGTTATTGAAAATCCCGATTGGCTAGTGGTTGTACCCTATTGGGCCGCCTGGCCATTTGAGACACTATTAATTTCACGAAACAACAACAAGAGGATCAATGATCTAACTAGTGGACAACGTGAGAATCTTGCACTGACTATTAAGGAGCTAACAACGAAATATGATAATCTATTTCAATGCTCCTTTCCCTATTCAATGGGTTGGCATGGTGCACCGACTGGACCAGAGCATGCACATGCCTCCAGTGCCCATTGGACACTCCATGCCTTATATTATCCGCCGCTTCTACGTTCGGCAACGGTGCGTAAATTCATGGTTGGCTTTGAATTGTTGGCCATGGCTCAAAGAGATCTCACCCCCGAACAGGCTGCCCAACGTCTACGAGAAATTGATGGCAAATGCCATTATTCACAGAAAGAAAAATTAAGTGGATAATAAAGAGATTTGCTGGCACAATTTCTTATTTGTATAATTCTGATGGAAAAGATGTGAAGATTAAACGAATTTTTAAATAAAAACCTAAAGTTAACAATGTTAAAATTAAAAAATTAAAAAATCGCCAAGATATATAATTTGTTAAGGAATTATATACGGAAGAAAAATATATATTTCGGATTTTGTCGGACAATGGCAAATCTATATAAAATGTATATAAACAGGAATCGTTTTCTATATAATAAAATTATTCAATTTAAAAGTTTTTTACGTTTTTTTTTCGATTCGGTTAATTTGAAGGTCATTGCAATTGTAATCGTATTAGCTGAGAAACAACTGGACACAGATTGTAAAATATATATATATATATATATATATACATATGTATGTATACATAGTAAATGTTTTTAATAAGGAGATAAGGTTTTCTAAGCGCCATTACTCACCTGAAATTCCGTTTGCGGCTGTGGTGGTTGACTTTGAATAATGGACTCATCGCTGATCAATTGAGGCTTATTCTTATTCTTATAGAAGGCTGGCATACATTCATTATTATTGTTGTTGGTAATTGATCGGGCCTTAAAGCGCTGCCCATCTGAGATGCGCCATAGATTCAAACGTCGCAATCGTGCTTCCAATTCAATATCATCACAAGTGGCAATGCGTGGCATGACAAAGCTCTCCTTGGAGCGATGCATCAAGGCATTAAACATTCCATTACGTATATCGATCAGATCGGAGCGTGCATAATGGGTTGCATTGGTATTCCGAGTTAGACTTTTGGTCCTTCTTTGTTGTGTTCCTGCCATTGGCTTTTGATTAATTCCAGCTGGAGCTGCTAAGCGTTTTGGTCGCTGTTCTTGAGGTGCTAACATTGTTCCAGCTATTCCCGTTTTCTTTTTAGGCGACTCTTGATCTAAGTCACAACTAACTCCTGTACACGACAGTATACTCGATGTGGGCTGGGTGTATGGTGTCGATGCTCGTGCCGAAAGCACTTGCAATGTTAGACCTTCATCGACAACACCATCTGATGATGGTAGTGGTATAGCATCTTTAGAGATAACTTGATTTTTAATTTTACTTTGTTTTGCCAACAGATATGCAATTTTACGTATTCTTTCCAATTGTAAAATGGACAATGGCTTATTATATGCTGGATGCAGCACTAAATCCTGACAGCAAGACAAAGTGGTAGTTGTGGTAGACGACATAACAAACATTTCCATAGTGTCGCCTTTAATTTTCTTCAACTGTGAAAATAGGTAATCAAATTAAAAATAGAAATTAAGGTAATTGGAATAAAGAAGAAGATAAATTTGGTATTCTTTAGATTAGAAAGAGTTGTTTGAATAGAAATAACAAAAATTAAATACCAGACATTAAAATATTTAAAGATAAAACAGAATGAAAGAAATCAGATTTATCATAAATATTCTTCCTTGTCTGATATAACAAGGGATTACCGATTTTTTAATAACCAAAACACACATACCGATTCAATTCCGCTACTGTACATGTTAAACAAATATCTTTATGTTTTGGGATTATTAAGATCAATTACTTTGTTAAATTTACATTATAAATTTTCTAAACGAAAAAATAACTTCAAATGAAGGACTTTATTTGTAACATAAATTTCCCGACTGTTTAGTTAATTTTACAAAATCGATTGAAATGTCTTCTAACACTGACACATAATACAGATTCTCATTTAGTCCATCTCTGATCCTGAATACTGTGTTGGAAGCTTCTGTTGATATTTGATCGATTGGACGAATTTCTAATTACGACTTTCTTACCTCCTTAGTCAACGGTTTTTGTTGTCTGTTGCTCTCTCGTTTGTTAATAGCATCCTCTAGGGCATCCTTTAACTTTATAGCGGTTAGCTTTATATATCCCAAGCTTGAAGATATCAAAGCATTTGTGGGTAAGGGTGGTGGTGGCGGAGGGGCACACGGATCTTCCCATTTCTCTGAATTTGTCTCATCTTCTTCTGCACTTTCTAACGGCATCTGCAGGGGAGACAGAGTTGCTACCCGATTGGCGGGAGTCTGCACAGGTGTTGGTGGCGGTGGTGGCGGAGGATGTTGCGGCATGAGAAACTTTGTCTTATCCACAGGTGTCAGTACTTCCGACTCCTTAACATTGTTCATATCTTCGGCTAACAGGGGAAAGTGCTTGGGTTGGTGATGCTTTCCAATCACTTCTTTTTTTACACTTTGCATTTCCAAGGCGCCAGCGCCATTTTTTTCTTCCTGAACCTCAGCCATTTGCATTAAACTAGACATTTGTCCAAGTTTTTATATTCCTTGGTTATTTGCACTATTCAATTTTCTTTGATAATACTTACTCAGTTAATTAAATAATAAAATTTATTAAATCGAATTCGGTTAACTTTTTTTAAAAACTCAAAAATCCAAATGGAAATCACGTTTGTTGGTTGCAAACGAGGAGGATCGGAGATCCGTTATTTGATTTAGAGCAATAGAGATGGGAAAGCTTTTTGAACGAGTAAAAAGACGTATCTAAATTACGCGACAAGATCAATAAAGGGTGTTCAAGTTAAATTAAATGATATCGGTTTGCCAACAATACTTTATTATCTCTTTAATTTAATTTTTGGTTAGTTAAAAAGTGGTTTTTTAAATTCAGAATGAATTTTAAACAAACTAGTTTCATGTACTTCTATATTGGGTACTTTAAGGAACCAGTTTAAGAACTACAATTTATGGTATCGACATTGTATCGATACTCTCTAAGGACATAAGGCATTTAGTTGGATATCGATCATTTTTCCATCTCTAGCTGCACACATACAAGCGCATCGAAGAAAAAAGCGAATTTAGTAAATTTTATTTTCGTTTTTTAAGCACATAAAATCCAATAAAGCAGCAGCGGCGATACTTTACATCAAGCCAAATGGATCTTTAATGTATGTTTGTTTACTTTGCATTGTATGGTAAACACAACACCCAAATCAAAACATAACCTAAAAATCGTTTTCTTTAGTTTTCCAGACGAAGGTAATAAACAAAAAAAAAACTAAAAATAGGAAAACTAAAACACATCTAGCAAGCATGACCCAGTATCTACCGCCAAACCTTTTGGCGTTATTCGCCGCAAGAGAGGCCATACCGTTTATGCCGCCTGTGGACAAATTGCCACACGAAAAAAAATCACGAGGCTATCTGGGAGTGGCAAATTTTATGGCCGATTTCGAGGATCCCAAGGATACACCGCTGCCCAAGACAGTGGAGACCCGGCAAGAGCGTTTGGAGCGGCGCCGACGTGAAAAAGCGGAACAAGTAGCCTACAAGCTAGAGCGTGAGATTGCTTTATGGGATCCTATCGAGATTAAAATGGCAACAGAGGATCCATTTCGCACTCTTTTCATAGCGCGGATTAACTATGACACTTCTGAGTCAAAGCTGCGTCGTGAATTTGAGTTTTATGGCCCAATCAAGAAGATTGTGCTTATCCATGACCAGGAGTCAGGTAAACCCAAGGGCTATGCCTTCATTGAGTACGAGCACGAAAGGGATATGCATGCCGCCTATAAACACGCGGATGGTAAGAAGATTGACAGCAAACGGGTTCTAGTGGATGTAGAACGGGCCCGCACGGTAAAAGGTTGGCTGCCCAGACGACTGGGCGGAGGTTTGGGTGGCACTCGCCGTGGAGGTAACGACGTAAATATCAAGCACTCTGGCCGCGAGGACAATGAGCGTGAGAGGGAACGCTACCGACTTGAAAGAGAACGTGAAGATCGTGAAGGCGGGGTTGGGGGTGCTGGTGCAGGTGCTCGCGGCCTTGACAACCGAGGTGGTCGTGGTGCAGCCTTTAACATGGGCGAGAGTCGTCGACGGTCCCGCTCGCGCGATCGTCGGGATAGGGAAAGGGAACGTGGTGGACGAGGTGGAGCTGGCAATGGCGCTGGTGGTGGCGCACGATCCCGCAGCCGTTCGCGAGAGCGAAGGAAACGTCGTGCTGGCAGCCGAGATCGTTATGCCGATGATTTTGATCGCCGTGATAGGCGGGACAGAGGTGGCGACAGAGATCGGGACCGTGATCGCGATCGTGAGCGCGAGCGGGAAAAGAAAAAGAAACGCTCCAAGTCACGAGAACGTGAATCATCGCGCGAACGACGAGAACGCAAACGTGAAAGAAGGGAAAGGGATCGTGGAGGCACCAGCGGAGGCGATGTCAAAGAGCGTAAGCCAGACTTCCGTGACATGGATGTTATTAAAATTAAAGAAGAGCCTATGGATGATGGTTATCCCACATTCGACTATCAAAATGCGGCCGTCAAACGCGAAGAGTTGGACGATGATCAGCAGGAGGAGAAGTATCGCCCGCCTCCAAATATGTTCAGTGTTCCACCACCGCCCATTATTGGACGGAACAACAACAATAATAGCAACTCCAATTCTAATCCCGATAACGGCGGGCCAGACCAAACCTGGTGGCGTCAATAGATATGGAATATGGGATTCATTCACAAGTTTATGCACTTTAACACACTCAGAAAAGAAAAAACTTTGACAGCGATCCCTAAAAATTACAAAAAAAAAAAAGGAATTGTAATTGCAAATTCAAATTCGCCTAAATGCTAACGGTCAACATTTCGCAGGTTCCATTTTTACACTAAAAACAAAAAACAGCAAGAAAAAAAAAAAACTAATTGTGCATAGCTTAAACTAACAACAGAAAAAAAACCATTTACAAATTTATAATTAAAACATATTTAATGAATATGAGAAAGTAAGTAAACTAAAATAAATCCAGCTTCGATATGTGTGTTTGTTTCCCCACCTTTGGTAAGGGGGTTAAAGGGAATAATATCCAGATGATCAAGAAGAAGAAGAATGAATCAATGGCAGAGAAATAATTTGGTTTGGATTGGTAACTCCTTTAGCCCATGGTGGTTCGTGGGTTTTTCTTCTATTCTTTTTGTCATACATTTTGTTTTATTCTTATATTACAACAAACAAACAAAACCTTGCACTAACTCGTGCTTTCTATTTTCTCTATTTTTTTGCAGTTTTCAATCAGTTGAAAATCTGAAATTAGTTCCGAAAAGTAAGAATATAAATAGTTAAGAAAAAAAAAAAAGAAAAAAATGAACCAAGAAACCATTGAAACTTACATCAAGGTAAATTTTGTTGTTTAAATTGCACAAAATCTCACTAATATGTTGTTCCGTTCCCCCATCGTTCTAGGCCAACACTAGAAACGTGATGGCTCCTCCAGAGATAGAATATCTCTCTCTTCTCCTAAATATGGGTGTAAGTGTGTAAGTTAATTTCACAAAGTAAAATGCAAAATATTGCATATCAATGTAAGTTTATCTTCTGGTAAGATTTCGAAGTTTATTCCATTTTTGGTAAGAAAGTGAGTTATTTTTGTGCAGTGCTTGGGCTTGGGCTTCTATCTCCCCCCCACAGACATGGAAAAGAACATAATAATGGTAACATTTTCAATTTCGATCTTCATTTCATGTAAGAGAAGGACTTCTTCGTGGTTTGTGGAGTATATGGTTTGACATTGGTGAAATTGGAAAATAAAAGGAAAGGATCAATATGGGGTTTGCATAAATAAGTGTTTGTGTATGTATAGGAATAATTAATTGTATAATTTCACCAAAAGTAGGCCACGTTGTAATATCAAAATTTTGTATTAAATATTTAGTTTACAAATTTTCCTGTTTTAATCTCCAAAGGAAACAATAAATATCTCGGTTTTAATTTAAATTCGAGCATAGTATTTGAGAACCACAAAATGTTATTTTATTTTATCAGATTTTTGTAAGTATAAAGTTTAATGGAACAATACAATGCAAGTTTTAAAATGCTAAGTATTTATAGCAATCATTTCCAGCTATCTTGCGTTTGACTTAAGAAAAAATATGTTGCGAAATTGATGGTCTTTGCGTAAAGAAATTTTATTTATAAAAACAAAATTACTTGTTACACAAAAGGGAGATAAGTTGGTAATTACAACGCCATGATATTGGTGTGGGACTTATTCAAAAGTACATGCATATGTACATATGTATTTGCTTATCACTACCGAGAATCGAATGTACATTTCTGACTAAACATTACAATGTCATATAAATTATTGAGTATTGGGTAAATATTATATTAAATTTCTTTTATATAAGAGTTTTTTTTATAAATATCTGTGTCTTTAATATAGAAATTAATTATTATGTATATTTAAATTTTGCGGTATTTTTCTTAAACCAAAAATACTTCAAGTACTTTTGCAAATATTTGTACTCAACTATCGATATATGCACTTGAAATTCTCATCGATATATTAAATACTATCATTTTTTGGCGTGTGTAGCAAAAAGAAGCCGCTTAAAAAAGAAACGGCAAAAACGCTCATTTATAAATATAGCAAGCAAGACTGAAGGCTTATCAAACGCTAGGTATATATTTACATTATCGGATAAATAAAATAAAAGTTATTTGCATGGTTAAATCGTAAAATCGGGATTTTTTCAATTACATCCCCCCGTACCGTCTCTCGCTAAAGCAATTCTCTCTCTATTCTCGTACAGCACGCCCGGCATCATCAGAAGAGGTATAAGTTACGAGTATATTATTCTCATTTTCCTCCTGCAGTAACCAGTCAACAAACCAGCAAATCAGCCAAAATGTCTGATGAAAAGAAGGTTGGAGAAACGGAACACATCAACCTTAAAGTATTGGGACAAGACAATGCTGTTGTCCAGTTCAAAATAAAGAAGCATACACCATTAAGGAAACTAATGAATGCTTATTGTGACCGTGCAGGACTCTCAATGCAGGTGGTGCGCTTCCGTTTTGATGGCCAGCCGATCAATGAGAACGATACACCAACCTCATTGGAAATGGAGGAGGGCGACACCATTGAAGTATATCAACAGCAAACTGGAGGCGACGGCAGCACCGCTGCCTTTTATTAAATAAAATTTTATATTTTACATAGTTAAGCTTCTAGTTACACCTCATTTTTATGACAAACAAACAAACAAAAAAAAAAAAAGAAAACTAACACTTTACATGAAGACAACAAAACAAAAACATTAATAACATAAAAACTGTCCGGCAGCATAATGGAAAAAATAAAGCATTCTTGTAAAACTACGATTATGATGAAAAGGATATTTATGGTCTTTTCTTTCCCCGTCCAATACCCTGTAAAAGTGGCTTCGCATTTTTTGCCGGCTGGCGCGAGTTTCCCGCTTTTATCCCTCTAGTTTCTGATAGTATACACACACATTGGCTTATGCATGTGCGTGTGCGGGCAAAATGTAAGTGTATTGTGTGTGTGTGTGTGTGTGTAAGTTGGTATACATACACATTCGAGGCTGACCCGACCTTAACTGAATGTTGAAGAAATCCGCAAGTATACATACATGGTAAATACATGGCAAAACCATTTCATAACCTCACTTTTCGAAATACGAAAATTTGATGCATATATAATGACGTCATCTCCGGGAACATTAAAAAAATATTAATATGTAAACTGGAAGTTTTAATTAAAAAGATCTTATTATTGTTTTTTTTTTTAATTTCCAAATTTAGGATTTTTTAAAGGTAAGAAAAAAAATTGAACATTATATGGATTCGAATTTTAAAATATTTTTATAACCTGTAAGGTATTATACAATATGGTGAAATAATAAAGAAAGAAAGAGTTTAAGTAACTACCGATTTCTATTAGAAGATTGATCCAATACATACATACATAGTACATATATACACACATACTATTTAAGTATACATACTATATGTACATTCATGTGTTAATACATAATACCTTAGTTTACTCTTAAGATAATCGTATTCAACAAGTTTAATTACTTTGAAAGATACATTTCATTAAACTAAAAATTTTGAAAAACGTATAAATATGTACATATATGCACATACATATGTACATATGTATGTATGTATGTATATAGTATATACGTATGTGTGTATGTACATATGTATGTATATTCTTTTACGGAAAATTTTTTAAAGGACTACCCACAAAATACGTAACGCTTTCTGTGGGGAAGGGGAGGTCCAAAGGTACTGAAAAGTATACGTATCAGTTTGTATAATAGGTGGAAGGGGAACAAGAAGTCATCGCCTTTTTTTCAGCTCTTAAAAAAGCACGACATAAATATATGGATTATGGATTATAGATGGATTGCTTGTTTAAATTGTTATTTACTTTGTAGTAAAATCTGTATTTTGCTTTTATTAATATATTTAATTTAAAAAAATGGTTCAACAATTTTGTTTGCATATGTTTTATAAACCATTGAATCAGATGTAACAATTTTAAAGAAAGAAAGATAAATAAGACGTAAAGTTCATCATGTATATCATGTAGCCAGTCCATACATAGCTTCTGTAGAACTAAAGGAACGAAAAAAGTGGGAAATAAAAACTAGCGTCACATGAAAGTTTTACACAATAACAATACAAAATAATTTTCTTTTTTCCATTTTAATCTTAATATTTTTCAATACTGAAATAAAGTTAACTGTTGGCTAAAATTTAAAATAACCCTTATTTTTGCAGAAGATATACATAGTTAAAAAGCATTTTGCAATTTATTATCGATATATGTATGTATGTATTATTAATTAATAATAATATTATTAATAGTCAACAATGTTATGGCGAGCACATTTTTTATTTATTCTGAGTCCAATTATTTACATAAATTGTTAATATTTTGCAACAAATTTATACTATTTTAAAGAAGGCACCAAATCCCAATTTTTGATCGACTAATAAATAAAATAAAAGTTCAACTTTCAACGATTTAACGTTTATACCCAGTCTCTGGGATTCTTAAGCACTTTCAACAGTTCGCTTTCTCTGGTCCTTTCCTTGGGCTCGTGCATATACTCCCACCGAGCATGTAGAGGTAGAGACATTAATATACTCTCGTATCGAGCTCCAGGCGTATACAATCCAAATTTGGTTCCCCGATCATAGATTAGATTAAACTCAACATAGCGTCCACGACGAAGCAATTGCCATTCACGTTCGTTGGTTCCATAATCATCATTTTTGTGCTTCTGGACAATAGGCAAGTATGAGGGGATGACGGCACGGGCGCAGCTCGCGATAAAATTATAGCAGGAATCCTGATTTGGACCATCAATGTCATCAAAGAAGATTCCGCCAACGCCGCGGCATTCGTGTCTGTGCTTGATGCGAAAATATTCATCGCACCATTTCTTGAATTTGGGATAGTAGGTAAAGTCATGCTCATCGCAAGCATTTTTCAGAGTCTTGTGGAAATGAATGGCGTCCTTCTCATCCAGATAGTAGGGAGTGAGATCGGTGCCGCCTCCAAACCACCATTGTTTCTCACCATCGGGAGTCTCTACCTCAAAGTATCGATAATTAAAGTGTATAGTGGGGACGTTGGGATTACGTGGATGAATTACGGCACTGACACCACTGGCAAAGAAAGGCAATTTAGTTCCCTCTGTTAGATTCTTGCCACGGGCGCGCATCTGTTGCACAGCTTGGGGAGGAAGCCAACCGGTAACAACGCTAATGTTTACTCCGGCCTTTTCGAAAACATCCCCATCCTGAAGGACACAAGTTATGCCACCGCCACCTTCTTTGCGTTGCCAACGATCTACTTTAAATTTCTGGCCGCCCATTTCTTCTGATTCCAGAGCGTGACAGAATTCCGATTGGATTTCCATTATTAACAATTCCATACGATTTCGCATATTTCCTTTATCCTCCAGCAGGACAGCGGCGTCGGTAATAGGCTCCGCCATGAAACGGGTCACGTTTAGTTTACGTTTGACCTTTGCGGCATCATCGGCCGCCGCATCTGCGTACGTGACCAGTGTGGCGAAGCCACTGCTAGCCAGAAGAAATCCACCGACATAAAGTCGATGGCTCCTTTTGCTTGTCCGTCTTCCGAGCTGGAATGTGCCTAACGACACCAAAGTAGAGAGCCTTTGCCGTAAAGCATTCATCCTGAGTAGCCTACTGTAAATTTTTAATAAATAACTTTTAAAACAACCTTTCCTGTTATCTTTTTGCACCCGGCATAAGCACTTGTTGGAGCTTAAAGGGGTGGGTGGGGGCCGACTAAATTGGTGGCCATGATTACAAATGCATAATACTCAAGAAAGCGATAAGATAATTTTTATATCGATAGTTTAGTGCAAAGGTTTTATACTTTTAATACTAAATAGATTGAATTTTTGGTAATTACGTTGAAATTTGAAGAAAATATATTGCATAAATTAAGAATACAAAAAAAAACACTAAAATGTAAGAATATATATTCTTTTAATTTAAAATTGTAATTGAAAGTGTCATACTAGCATGCTGTAAACTTAAGATTCTGCCCTTTATAAGAGAACCACAAAGAATCGATTTCAAATTTACCCGGCTCTGTCCTGTGTAAGACATTCACAATGAATCGATTTCAAATTTTGCCGATTCTGGCTTTAAGACGATTTTTGAATAATAT
The DNA here is from genome assembly GCA_037075365.1 of Drosophila emarginata. Lineage (NCBI taxonomy): Eukaryota > Metazoa > Arthropoda > Insecta > Diptera > Drosophilidae > Drosophila > Drosophila emarginata. The sequence continues at coordinate 1,251,345 of JBAMCD010000109.1, read as the reverse complement.
TAAAAATTCTTTAACAAATAAAATAATAAAAGTGAGCAGTTCAGTAAAGTCGTAACGATTTGAATATTTTTCCTTTTAAAGAAGTACGTAAATAAAAAAAAAAACAAAATCAATCAACAATCAAGATAATAAAAGACAGACAGTTCATTTTTAAAAAAATATCTGTGCTATGGAGAATAAGGAAATTGCTTAAACAGCGAGGACAATCAACAAACTATCCATTTGGTCAATCATCGAACAAAAAACCAAGAAATTTAATTGAAAATTAAAGTATTTAATAACTAGAATAAAATATTTGCCCTAGAATACGCGTATTCTGTGTTCTTACAGTCTGGCAATCATCTTTTAGCGATTTATAATCAGCTGTAATTTTGAATTTTACTACTAGCTATTTATAAAGCTAAATTTAGCTATGAATCGAATAATGTTCGAAAATTGAAATAAAAACAAAAAAATTAATCTTGGAATTGTACCGGACGTTGTGCTCAGGGTTTTTTCCTAAGACTGTTTTTATGCATTCTATGGTAAAGGTCAAAAACTTTATTTCAAATTCGTCTCACTGTCACATTTATCGATAAAACATTTTTATTATGTTTTTTTTTGTCCATCTCTAAGGCGACCATATTCTGAAGAAAACTAAAGCAGATCGTTAAAAGAATAATTTGCACAAACAGATATAAATAAATGGCTTCCACATCTAGGTAAGCACTCCAGGAAATTGGGTTTGTCTGAGTTGTTCAAATTTCACCATGATTCCCATAACGCAAACTTAAGAAGAGAATTGATTTTTAGTATACCCTTCAGATCGAATTACTACAATGAAACAATTCTTTGCTAATTTTGAATTGTTTGTTATTAAATTCTTAAATATTCAATACTAGTATGTATATACTTAATTATTAAGTCTGCTGATCCGGATAGCTGGCTGAAATATTTACATACATACGTATGTACAAACCTACAATATGTATGTATGTATGCATTAACAAAAAAAAAAACATGTATGAAGCTAGTCTTTAGTTTGTGTACCTCAAGTTTTTTTGAGTACCCCCCGACGATTCTACGATAGTTATTACTTACATTTTTTTCATTTAATATCCACAAATTAAATGTTGTGAGATCTTAAATCCCATAAAACTATTTTTCACATTTTAACAATGTTTTCGTTACGATAAGTGATGAAATGGCCAGCGCGAAAATAAACAATAATAAACATTGGCAATTATTATGGATTGTAATAACAAAAGGGCTCCAAGGGCGAGCAAAGAGAATCTTACAACTAAATTGGCCATTGTGTTCTATCTCATCACATGTGTTACCCTATTATGTCAAAAGTTTTTTAAATTTATTTCTTGGATTTGATAGAGTTAACTAAACATGTTCACTATTTTTAGACTTGACAATAACAAGGTGTGCTGTTATGCACATCCTGAATCACCGTTAATTGAAGATTATCGAGCTGGTGATATGATATGCTCAGAGTGCGGATTGGTTGTCGGAGATCGAGTAATTGATGTTGGTTCTGAGTGGCGAACATTCAGCAATGAAAAGAGTGGAGTGGATCCAAGTCGTGTGGGTGGCCCAGAGAATCCACTTCTCAGTGGAGGAGATTTGTCTACCATTATTGGACCAGGAACAGGTTCAGCATCTTTCGATGCCTTTGGAGCCCCAAAATACCAAAATCGCCGTACAATGAGCAGCTCAGATCGGTCGCTCATATCAGCATTCAAGGAAATTTCATCGATGGCAGATCGCATTAATTTACCAAAAACTATTGTCGATCGAGCCAATAATCTTTTTAAGCAGGTATTATTTAGACTTAGTTATCTTTAACGTTTGTATTTAAATCGCTCTTTTTTGTTAGGTTCACGATGGCAAGAATTTGAAAGGTCGGTCGAATGATGCCAAGGCATCCGCCTGCTTGTATATTGCATGCCGTCAGGAAGGTGTTCCTCGTACATTCAAAGAAATATGTGCCGTCAGTAAAATAAGCAAGAAAGAAATTGGTAGATGCTTTAAATTAACATTGAAAGCTCTGGAAACTAGCGTTGATTTAATAACAACTGCCGATTTTATGTGCCGTTTTTGTGCTAACTTAGGTGGGTCCATTCATATTTTACAATTATACATTAAATATCTTATATTTATATATGTATTTTAGATCTACCAAATATGGTACAACGTGCTGCTACACATATAGCTAAAAAGGCAGTCGAAATGGATATTGTCCCGGGACGATCACCCATATCTGTAGCTGCGGCCGCAATTTATATGGCGTCACAAGCATCTGAGCACAAGCGTAGCCAAAAGGAAATCGGCGATATTGCCGGTGTCGCAGACGTAACCATTAGGCAGTCATATAAATTAATGTATCCCCATGCAGCGAAATTATTCCCTGAAGATTTTAAGTTTACCACACCAATTGATCAGTTGCCGCAGATGTAGATCGTTCCAATTAAAAACATAATGAAGGATAATTTCCACGTTTAAAGAAATGTGGTTTTATGAAAGCATATATTCTTTATAGTTATGAGAATTTACGGTTTTATATATAAACTATTATATGTAAATATTTGTAGGTACTAAAAGTTGGCAATTATTGTTTTTTTAGAATCATTTTGTAACTACTTTTTTGAAATACTTTATAAGTAAGAATGTGTTTATTAAGCAAAATGCAAAGTACTTGCTAATTTTCAGTAGTAGAGTTAATTAAATAAACTATTTTTCAAAATGTAAACTATGCGGATTATTTCTATAAAAAATTATTTTTTTAAAATATTAGTCTCATATAAAAAAACTTTTGTCGCAAACTTTCTTTTCTGTCTGTAAGTTGTTGGCCAATTTGCCTTTTTTCTCTACTTCAAACTTTAAATTGAATGGCGGAGAAACTTTCGTCCTATTCCTCATTATTCGGATTTCATGACAACTCTGTTTCTTTAAGCTATCTGAGAAATGCGCCTGCGCTAAAACTTAAATTACAATGTGTGTTCCATTACATCTTTGTTCCGTTCCTGTACCGTCGTCAACATCGACAGCAAAAAATTTAGTAAATTAAATAGATTTTCGAATCGGCCGATTAGTTAGTAGTAATAATAGTGAATGTCTATGACCTAAACCGAATGATGGTCGGCAAAAATCAAAATTAAAATTTTATCACCTAGATCGATTTCCTTCGCCCTTTTATGCGCATATAAAATCCATTTTAAAATAATAAAAAGAACTGCGATATTGCAACACAGCAACTTTAATCAGCAATTAACAAGGAAATAAAAATGCCAATAGGAAATATAATTAAAAAGGCATCCACCTTTATACTCGGCGATGAAAGGTCAGATAAAAAAATCGATATTTCCTACGAAGACAACGAAATCCTCTTCTGCAAAAATAATGTTTGCATTCATCCACCAACATTGGCAAGGAACGAATCTGATATATTACATTACCCAGGATATTTGACGTGCACCACTAAAACATTTATTGACCAATATAATAGCGCAAAACGACCAACTCTCCTACTAACTTGGATACCGAACTCTTCGCTATGCAAATGTACCGCTACAGCTTTGGACGATGGAAACTCTGAGAACTGCCACCGGGCTAAAGGATTATCAGATCATGGCAATGGTTTTTCTCATACCCCTCAAATGATTGCAACAGTTCCAAAAACATTGGAATTGGAGGGTGACTTGGGGCGATCACTAGATGAATGTGCAGCTGAAATGCAAGAGCTGAAGAACGAGTTACAACCCTTGCTGGGGGGTCAAACGGCATCCATAGATGATTTGGCAGTTTTGCTAAAAAAGAACCCTATAACATCTGTTAATATTACCATTTCTAATCCACAGATTGAAAATAGTAATATATCACAATCATTTAATTGCATAACAATAACACCAGACCGAGAAAACGACTGCAGTGGGGTTGGTCGCCAACATGGGCAACATCTGTTAAACTCGGATGGCTCGTCGGCATCAGATGAAAATAATCCTAATTGGATGACGCCAGAACTTTTGGCTTTCAAGCATAATTTGGATTTCCCCGACAGTGCCAATACAACTCCAACAGTTCGTCGTAAAGCCTTAATGAAGTGCCGACGATTCTCAGTTGATCTTAGTCAAATGCGTTCCCTTCGATTATTCTTTAATGACGACAACTGCACTTCTGGTCAGTTGGTCATAGCTTCTCGCGAATCCCAATATAAAATACTACATTTCCATTATGGCGGACTTGACCACTTAGCCCAGGTACTGCATCAGTGGCACTGTTTCCTTCATAATATCACTCTGGCACCTGGACAAGAAAAACTTAATTTACCGTACCGTCATTTCATGGTTTGTCGACCGGAAGTCAAGAAGTCCGAAATGCATCCCGATGAGGGTAATGTGAAAAAGATTACAACTAACTTCTTTTACGGCACATTGTTAAACGAGAAGGGACAGATTGAAGATGATTTGCTTCTACGTAAATGCGTCTTTTTTGGTGGTCTTGAAAAGAGCCTTCGCAAGACAGTATGGCCGTTTCTATTAAAATGTTATTCATTTTCCTCTACATTTGAGGATCGAGCTGTTCTAATGGATATCAAACGGCAGGAGTATGAAGAAATTACACGTAAGCGCCTATACTCAATGTCGCCAGAACAGCAGGTGCATTTTTGGAAAACAGTTCAGTGTGTGGTAGAGAAGGATGTTGTGCGTACAGATCGAACTAATCCGTTCTTTTGTGGCGATGATAATCCAAACACTGAGGTTATGAAAAATATATTATTAAATTTCGCTGTTTACAATACTGGCTTATCTTACTCCCAGGTGCGTTAACTCCCGCAACTGTTTATATCCATTTATCTATATTGTTTGTTTTCATTTTCATTCCAGGGTATGAGTGATTTACTAGCACCTGTCCTGTGCGAAGTGCAAAATGAGTCAGAGACATTTTGGTGTTTTGTTGGTCTCATGCAGCGTGCATTCTTTGTATGCACACCCACTGACAACGATGTGGACCATAATCTAAGATACCTGCGTGAGCTAATAAGGCTGATGCTGCCACGTTTCTACGAACACTTGCAACAACACAACGATGCTATGGAGCTCCTATTTTGTCACAGATGGCTCTTGCTATGCTTCAAACGGGAATTTACTGAGACTGTAGTCATCCGTATGTGGGAAGCTTGCTGGTCAAATTATCTCACGGACTATTTTCATTTATTCCTTTGCTTGGCAATTATTGCTGTTTATGCCGATGATGTAGTTGCTCAGAATTTGCGGGCTGATGAAATGTTGCTGCACTTTAGTTCACTGGCCATGTATATGGATGGACAGTTGATCTTACGTAAGGCTCGCGGTTTGCTGCATCAATATCGTCAACTACCGAAAATTCCATGCACCTTAAGTGGCCTATGTAAACGATGTGGACCGGGCATGTGGGATTCGGAGCATCGCCCAGCCCTCGAATGCATTGGGCACACCGATGATGAGAAGTGCTCCTTGGCCATTGATTAGTCGCTTCAATACTGCTTAAATTTTGTAAATGTGATTGCTGGAAAATATGCATGCCCAATTGTTATTTTTTTTGGCCATGAATTTTGAAGATTTCATATTCAGTACTTAATTGAAACTAGAGAAACAATGCTATCGAACAATTTCAATACTCCCAGTTTTGAATTAAGTTACTTAAATTATGCCGAATATTGTATGTTGGCTTATTGTACATTCCATGCATATTTAACCGCTCAATACACTATATTCAATATGTATATAAGCCTAACTGCTGCTTGTTATCCAATGATTCAAAATACGGAAATCAATGAGCGTTAATAATACAAAAATAAAAATAATACTAAAAAAGAAATTGTGTGTTAAAGCCACATTAAAGGCCTTAAAGTTTGACCCCCACCAGGTTCTAACCTTTACAATTTTTTTTACACATTTGTTCCCCTTGTTTTATAGGTTGCATTTTAAATTAGTTGGCTTCAATATAATCAAACAAAAGAATTCTTTAAAAAATAACTTTTCAAAAGCTTTTAATTTTTGTTTCAGAATTGCGCTTTTAAATACATTTTAAAAAGAATGCTTATTTTTAAAAATATACTATGGTTGAGTAAACAATATGGTTTTATGTTACCTAAATAAATTTATTGGAGACAATATTTGTAAGCAATCAAAAATTTATCTTTTCCGTAGTATGTATTCACAATGCCTAAAAGATATAAATAATTAAGTCATCAGCAGCTAATTTATATACATTGCAAATAAAATATATGAACATTTTGCTTTTGTGTTCAAAGGTTTGTTAAAATTGATTTTTATATTTTATATCCTTCAGCAAAAAAGTTCAAATCAATTTTGATATTTAAAATCAAAACAGCGAAAATCGGGACGTTAAATAAGGATGAAAGATTCACTGTTGTAGTCCTCAAAAACTTTTCATCAGCCCATTTAACTACAAATCCATTACAAAATATTACACAATTCAGGTTGACGATTCTTAATATAATCTACCATAAAAACTAATAGTTGTCTGTCGAAGAAAATGAATTTCTGCCTTAGTGTATTTGTAATTAATTTGATCGTTTTAATGAGTTTAAAATAAATCTTTAAAGAAATTAAAACAATGACACAATTCTTACATAAGATATTTATATCGATTGATATCCGGCTTTATTAATATCGATGGATTTTTATGTTTTACATCATCTTCAATCTGATGAAATTAATCTAAGTAGTGTAAATATACGTACATACATACATAAGTATGAATAATGTTTTACATTGAATATAAATATTTTGGAATCAAGATTCGGCTGCTCTCATTATTCTTCAAAAATTTAGTACCGTTTTCCATATCGATTCCATTTCGGAGTTTTCCAGTTCTGTTGTAGACAATGTATTTATTTTGATTTGGTTTAAGAACTTGGAACATTAATGCAAAATCCACAAAGTCAGATGTTACACCCAAATTGTGGATAAATCCCAGACTTTAATTAGCCTGTCCTGGCCAACAGTCAAAAGCCGTTTTCGATCTTCATCCAGATCCATGTGGACAATCGAATGTTTGGCATCATGGAAAGATGCTAGCGATGGTCGCTCCACTGTTTGCAGCTGTTTAAAACAGGGATCACAGCAACGTACATCAAATTCAAATCCCATAATTGGAATATTAATACGGTTCGTCGAACAATTATCGCATACAGCTTTACCGCAATGACGACAATGGTGCTGTCGAATACCTACAAGTTAAGCCAAGTAAAAATGAAGTCAGACACATCTTTTGAATAATTCATATACATACCCAATTGTTTCTGATCCATCATGGAGCGGAAATTCCAAAAGAATGGCCTAGAACATAGCTGGCAATTATTTGATTCTACCCATTCTGGTACCTCCTTTCGCATGGCATTCATTTCCCAAAACACAACAACCGAATCTTCACCGCAGCTAATTAACTGTTGTGTTTGATTGGCATAAGCAAGAGCAGAAACTTTGTTGCTAAATGAAATAAGTGACAAGGTGGTGTTAAACAATATAACTCCCAACTATTTCTTTAAATTTTTGATTAGCCTTTACCTGTGACCTTGAAGCTCATAAATGGTGCCACGTTTGCCACCGACATCCCAGACAATAACCGACTGATCGCATGCACCACTAAACAACAGCTGTGGACCTTCGACCCATCGCAAACAACGTATTCCTGCAGTGTGACCTTTAAAAGTAGTGATAAGTTGAACTCCCTGAACATCGCAGCGCAGCATTGTTATTTGACCAGCGTTATCGCCAACAAAAGCATATTTGGCAAGGGCATCAAACCTAAATTTATATTCAATTATAATTTCTTTCTTTTTTTTTTTTTAGTTGTATATATACTAACTGTAAAGCCGTGCATGGTGTCTCAAAGTTGTATCCGCCCACTCGGGTCCCACTCGATGTACAATGGTATGCAAATTGTTTATCTTTTCCTGCTGACAAGACCCAATTATGAGTCTTGGAAAATACTACGGCGACAACCCGAGCTTGATGTGACAAATAGTCGCGTACAAATGACAAGCGGTTGCAATCTTCAGAAAGTGTGTATTGGGTCACAGTACCGTTATCCTGACCAATGTAGAGGAATCGCGAATCCGGAACGTATTCAATGGCTGAGCATCCGGAGGGCATATACTGACAAATGCTTGGCCAATACTGACCAGAGTCACGCTTAAGCCATACACGAACGGTTCTGCAAGGAAAATAATAATTAATTTTAAAAATTCAACCCATTCGAATAATTAATGATAAAACTCACTTATCATCCGAAACGCTTATCACTCCATTCTCTCCGGGTATCAGTATGGCAGCATTCACATCATCGCCACTTCCTTCCAATTTACCCATCAACTCTGGCTTCTTCGAGGTGCTAAACCGATCGTTGCTACGCTGGGCTGGTTTAATTTCGGCTGCCATGTTACTGGTCATAGAATATTTTCAGACTTCACTTTACCAAATTCTGTGTGCACTGTTATTTTCTAATCAAAAGAAAAAGTTGGGGGTGTAAACCAAATTGTAGTGTTGTTTTGATGGTTTGCGCTATGAATCACAATCTTTACAGCACTTAAACAAAATGTTGATTTTTATTGCATATACATATGTATGTATGCATGTATATCCAAAGAGTTGCTAACTTTAGAGGCGTGAGCTGCGCTCCTAAAATTTAAATATTTAGCTTAGAGAAACCGTAAATATAGATGCAAACGGTAATAATTTGGAATCAAAAAAAATATGCATTGCTTTAAACACAATAACAGAATATCGAACCTCATAAAAATGCAAACCATAAAATAGAAAGTACCAAACACTTCTTAATTGTTAGGAACTCTGTCAGATTTTAAGGGCTGTTCATATGTGTCGAACTATCGAAATTTCGATTCCTAAAGATTTTGCAAGAACTAGATCCAAGGCATATCTGTCAAGTTATGCGAAAAAAATAAAAAAAAAATAATAATAATATTCCATGAAAATGCGAATATTTACAGTTACTATGTAATTATTATACTATTTATACATTTAAGAGAAATCCCATTACCGCTTTAACCTAACAAAGAAACTCTAATAAAAGAACCACGAACACTATTTATTCGTTCAAAGGAACAAGTTCTTTTCGCTCACTCGTCAAGCGGGTGAGATTTTTTTCGAGGCTTGTGTTTTGCGATACGCCGGTTGTTGTCTGATAAATAAACTGTTTTCCTGCAGAAACAAAATACTAAAATGGTGAGTACAACTAAAATTCTTATTTGAGGTTTATTTGTAAATGTTCTACTATTCAAACTACACGACTATTAGTAAAGATGCAGGTGGCTCGACTTCCATGCTTGCATTTATACGTTTATGCAAAAATACACACACACATGTGCACATAATTATGTTTAATGTATTATAAAAAGATTTCCAACCTATGTATATAAAAGTACGCTGTTATGTTTTACATTATGAATTTTACGATTTTTACTTTTAACTACAAATAGCTAAAAGTAGTCATAAACATTTAGGCATCCATGTACATACACATATGTACATATGTATGTCTCCTTAAATACGAATATAAACAATGTAGATGTAACAGTGTTTCGATTATGTTTACTTACTGTCGACAGGATTACGCTTTACATTTATTCTCGTTACAAACACATGCTAACAATTTAACTACTTAAAAATACAAAAAACCTCTGGACTTTAAATTAAAATATATATTAATTATTTTGTGTGTTTTTCTATAGACTATCGGAAAGAACAATAAAATGATTCAGCACCTGAATTATCGGGTGCGAATCGTGCTACAGGATTCACGCACATTCATTGGAACATTTAAAGCATTCGACAAGCACATGAATCTTATATTGGGGGACTGTGAAGAATTTCGAAAAATAAGATCTAAAAATTCGAAAGTTCCTGAACGCGAGGAAAAACGTGTATTAGGTTTTGTATTGTTGCGCGGAGAGAACATTGTTTCACTAACAGTAGAGGGACCACCTCCTCCGGAAGAGGGGCTACCTCGTGTGCCAATACCGGGAGCAGCTCCTGGGCCTGGCATTGGTCGAGTAGCTGGTCGAGGAGTTCCAATGAATATATCGGCTGTTCCAGCTGGATTGCAAGGACCAGTAAGAGGTGTCGGAGGACCTGCTCAACAACATATGGCGCCAATGGGACGAGGCGTGCCAAGGGCTCCAATGATGGGTGCACCGCCCCCAGGCATGATTCCTGGTGGCATTCCTTCCATGCCAGGAGGTCTTGGTCGAGGAGCACCACCTCCAATGAGGGGACCCCCACCAAGCATGATGCGCGGCGCCCCACCGCCAGGTAGAGGCGGCTATTAAAACAACTTTCTATATATTTAGGGAATAAAAATTTAATTGAAATAAAAAAATCTTCATGTGAGTTTCATTTGATTTTCTTGTTACTTTTCGATTACTTCGATTTTAATAATATTCTAAATATTTTTTCATTATATTAATGTAACTGTTAGATTCAAAAGAATATTCAAACATTTTTATTTACCGAAGTCAATGCGGGGCTTAACAGAATGAGTGGTTGTGTCATACATACGTAGATAAGTATCTACATGTGTATGTAAAATTGTAACTAACATTTATGTACATATGTATAAATATGCTTGTGTTGCGCTGCTGTCATTTTTCTAAGTAGAAGACTGCAAAATTTGTTGAAGTAAATTATTATCAAGTTCTTGAATTCGTATGAATCATTTAGAAAATCTATGTAAGTATTTTGCAGCCCTGTTATGTTAGTTAAGAAGAAGTTTGAAACCAAGACTCAGTGTTCATATGCGGCCACGTCACTTTGCTCTCTTTGTTTCTCTCTCTTTCTCTTTGTGCTGACATTCTACGTAGAAGCTTGAGAAGGCGGTGAAGCCGAAAAGTTTTTTTAGCTCGTTGGCAGTAAATGTACATACATAAGTGAAAATTAAACAAAACTTAAAAACGTATGTTTAAATAAAATAGTCGACACGGCATAAACTTTTTTACAAATTTGTTCTTTCGTTCTTATGCAGGTGTATACGAAAGCAAGAGCGAGAGGGAAAACACAAGAGAACATCGTAATCAAGCTAAAATAAAAACATCGTCGTATACGTATCCGTGTCCAAAATGAATATCTTTCGGTTTGCCGGAGACTTGTCGCATGTGTTTGCCATAATAATATTATTACTAAAAATATGGAAGACCCGGTCGTGCGCCGGTATATCTGGCAAGTCACAGATATTATTTGCTGTAGTTTATCTGACACGTTACTTGGATCTCTTTACAACATACGTGAGCCTCTACAATTCTGTAATGAAGGTGCTCTTCTTGGCCACATCCGGAGCTACAGTTTACTTGATGTACGTGAAGTTCAAGGCAACTTACGACCACAACCACGATTCATTCCGAATCGAGTTCCTCTTAATACCTTGTGCTCTGCTTTCCCTGGTCATTAATCACGAGTTTACTGTAATGGAGTTACTTTGGACGTTTTCGATCTACTTGGAATCGGTTGCTATTCTGCCGCAACTGTTCCTTGTAAGCAAGACTGGGGAAGCTGAATCCATCACAAGCCATTATTTGTTTGCTCTTGGCTCGTACCGTGCACTCTATTTGCTGAACTGGGTTTACCGCTTCATGGTGGAGTCGCATTATGACCTTATTGCGATTTTCGCTGGAATCGTTCAGACCATTCTGTATTGCGATTTCTTCTACCTATACATTACCAAAGTGCTCAAAGGCAAGAAACTACAGCTACCAGCATAAGTGCAGAGCAACAGCGTCCACTATTCCCTAAGCATCGTCACTGTAGAGGCAATCAGAAGGATGAGTTTAATATCATAAGTCCAAATATGAAGGATGCACATGCACGGACCGCTGAGCAAAGCGTTATTAATAGTTCTTATATTATATAAATGAAGATATACATACATGCAAGTAACATACATATATTGAGAGAGAAGATCATTTTGTGTTGTAAATTAGTTCATAAACAGTAAGGATACAAAAATCCATTTTGGCACCATTGTTGCTAACTACCATCGGCAAAAGCAAAAAAAAAAAAAAAAAAAAAAAAAACAAGTAAAACTTATAGAGAATATGCATTTGTTTCTAAATGGGTTAGATCAGTACATTTAAACAGCAATCTTCCCAATCTTAAGTTAAAATCGAATTCATGATAATGATTCCAATAAGTAATAAACCATATCGGAATTTAACTTCTGAACGTCGAAGTTCATATACCACTGCAATTTCCCAAGATTTTATACTGTTTTAAGCTTTCTCTCCCAAATACTATTTATGTATGTATATTATAGATCAGAACTGAATATATTGATATATACGGTATTACTGACGTCAAATCTGGTTGATTTATCAGTAATTGGTTAATGGCCAATATCCGACCGATTATTTTCACACCAATTCATTTCAACTGAGTTGAAACAAATTCGATCAGTTTTATACATTTAGAGAAGTAGAAAAACATAGAACTAAAGCAAAATAATGGAACTTTGCAATATTCAGAGTCAAATTTTGTCATTAAATAAAACGGCTAAATAAAAAATTATTTTAAATAATTGAATTGTAACATTATTTGGGCATAATTAATTATACGACAGAATTTAAGGCAATGCGCAGGTCCATCATTCAGCGATAGAATGTAACATTTACTGCCGTATTGCCGGTATCATACTAAAAACATTGCGGCCGCAAATTAAACTGCTATATCCTTTCAAGTATAGGTTTTTAAGAATATATTTTTTTAATAAAACGGTGCCCTAATAAAAAAAAAGATGATTAAAAAAAACGTAAATTAAGTTTGTTTCACGACCAGTTGTCACGGTCCCACATTGACCGAATTAGCGCTATGCTATCTTGACGTACGAATGTACATTATTTTTTTTCTTTATTATGTCCGTAAAGATAGCGACGGTCTGTTAATGTCGAGTTAGGGACGGTCGCTGTTAAGCCACTGCTAAATTTATTTCATTTTTTTAAATTCAATTACTTTGTAACTAATTATTTTAGTCAAAATATAGATAAAACTTATTAACAATACCATTATCTATTATTGACTTTTGGGCGGTTTTAAGCGGTACAAGTATGAAAATGTTCACCTTTAAAATATTGGCTCCCCACATGTTGGGGAATGTAGTCAACATGAATGCTCCATATATTCAGGAGTACTTCCAACAAATTTAATCAAAATCGGTAGAGCCGTTTTTAAGAGAGTGCCTTATCAGTCGACTAACATAGAGTTGAATTTTTTTTTGGCGGCACCTCAACTTTGTAAGTCTCTAGTTAATTCCGACCTGATTTTTGAAAATGTTGAAAGGGATAGCATCGTCTGTAATTTGGCCATCTTGTTGCCAAATTCAAAAAAAATTAGATCGTTGTCATCACAACTAAGCGTAGAAAAAAAACTGCATTAAATCATTCAAAACTGGAAAAACTTCTAAGATTTTCAAAAATCGGGTCGAAATTCGGTTTAAAAAAAAAAAAATTTTTTAAAATAATGGAATCTTGGGTAAAAAATTTATCTGGCAGCCTTTTGCAATTATACTTCACACCATGGGCGGACTCAAGGGGGGCCCATGGGCTCACAATAAAACTATACATATAAAAAAAATTTATGTTACATCTTTAGCAAAAAGTATTTAGTCCTTGGTTTACACTATACATATATGCGATCTGTTGGTACCCACATGAAAAGTTAGCGACGATTTGGTGTGATTGTTTGTTGCTCTACTTTTTCCCTATCTTAATTCTATGGAATTGCTTTCCAACACTGATTGGGCGCGTTTTGCACCCTTCAATTTAATTATTTTTTTACCCAAGACCATCACAAGTCCATACACTTTTTGAGTTTTCTCAAAAACCGGTGTACCGATATTGATTAAACTTTGTGGAGATACTAATAAATATGTGGACATTAACAGACCGTCGCTATCTTTACGGACATAACTCGACCTACGTAGAATTATTATACATTTAGGCGATTACATGATGCCTTACGTTCGTTCGCTACAGATGTTGACGCTGTAATGTACATAAATGTTTTGACAAAAGTGGCTGTTACATTTGACCATTTTTGAAGTGAATGATTTTAACAAAATAAGAAAGTACATCGCCAATAATGTTTTGGAGTAAACGGGCACTCTTTTTGACTGTCTATATGTATGTATGAATATTTATATCAAGGTTGGACACCTAGTCGATCACTTGGCTCATTGAGCTCTTTCCGTTATTTTTGCTGGCAGAGATCATAAATGTGCTAGTTCATTTACTCGCACATTTTCGAGTCGAGTGTTTGAATTCGAATTCTGCGAATTCTACCTCAGCGATCTAAACTAGATTTCCCTTGTATCAAAAGTCCTTCAATCACTAAACTTGTCATGACTGATAATACCCCGGTAATCTACTTTCTTTTTTAAATTTGTAGTTGTTTATTGCGTTTTTTATGGGTTACATTTATTTATTGTATATTGTATACATATGTATGTATGTATGTATATATGTTAATAATGGCTGTCTTTATTTATTAGACGGCCATACAATACCTTCTATCCATTTGCGGTGTTTAAAAACTCTTGCATGTTCTGTTCTTGCACCTCGCGATGTACAAGCATTTCCTTGTCCAACGACACCAAAAACTTGACCCAAACAACTTTCTGGGTGAATTATGGCGAGAGGACCACCAGAATCGCCTTTGCATACATCACCTATTCCCTTTGGTCTACCTGCACATATATTATACTTATTTTGCATTTTGTGAATTGCACTACTGCACTTTCGAGGCTTCAACTGCCTTAATTCAATCTTCATCAACTTCTTTGGTAATTTCTCATTATGAGAAATAAAGCCCCAACCGGTTCCGATAAATTTTTTTATTTCAACTCCGGAAGTTGTTGGTAGACATGCTGGCCTGATTGACTGATCGAATTTGACTGGTCGTTCCAATTCCAATAGACCTATATCATGGTCGTCGTGTAGACTTTTATTTTTCACTTTAATTTGGACTCCATCAGTCAGATTATAACCACCCAAACGTACAAACATCATATCTTCCGGAGTGATGCAATGGGCTGCAGTTAGCACATATTTTTCGTGTATCAATGTGCCACCGCAATCAAATATTGGTTTTGGTGATTTTGAATTCAATTTTCCAACATTTGCCATGTAGGGAAATTCATCTTTATTGGCTTCAGTGCCGACAGTGCCGGTAATCAAATTTATTCCTTCACATAGTTCGCGTGAGTAAGCATTGCATGCTGAAATTACAAAGTCGATCAAAATTCATTAATTTAGTTTACCTGTATGTATTTATTTTTATTTTACCCAAACCAGATGGCGAAGATCCAAAATAATCTATAAAATTCGAGCAACAAGCTTTCAAAGGATTCATTCCACAGAAGTTGTCGAATCCTATAATTTGTGCGTCGATGCAGTTATCAGCAAGTATACATGTTCCATTTTTGCAGATTGTGTCATCTCCTTTTGAGATCGAGATAAGGAAACAAAGTATATAGGCTAATATTTGCGCAACTGAAAAGACAATAATTGTAAGTGATTAAAGAAAATTTATTTGAATATGAAATTGGGAAACTACTTTCCCGACTTACTAGAATGTTCTTTAAACATTTGAACAATTGTAAGGATTTGCAGACCTACTTCAATAAACGAGCTAACGATACTAACAATATGGTGTTAATACGCGGTTCAAAAAAAATTCTTTGCCAAACCGAAATATGTATGTATGTATGTACTTTGTTTTTCTTTATAATCCATATCTATAATTTTGAACCGGAAATGCCACTGTATAAGGAATTAATGTGTCGTCGGAATTTTAATAAAAAAACACACAAACGAACGATCTGAAAGTGTTCCAGCAGTGGCTGATAAAGTTCATCAAACACAGTGGTTTGTTATTTATCACAGGGGGCGTTTTCGTTATCGAAAATGACCAGACGGAAGACCGAATCTCAAAATTAAATATATTAGCATTTTTACAAAATTTTATAAAAATTTTTAAATTGCTATCAAATGAACGTTGAAACAAATTCCAAGTACGTATGTATGTATGTTTGGAGCAACGTTCCGAATTCTAATTCTTTAACCTAAGTGTTCTATTCACATAAATGTAACCAAAAATTAAGCAAGCAAGTCGTCCCTGCCGACATTGAGTATACCCTGTACCAAGTAAAACTACTCCATAAAGTCAAAAACTATCAAAATCAATTTACTAAAAAAATTCTCTTAGCATGCAGCAACAACGAACAAAATTTGGTCAGCTGGTGGATATTGGCTATATTGTTAAGTGTGCCAAATGAGAATGCGATATCTTTATTACAGCTCAAGTTATAGTTTTTTCTAAATTACGGGGGCGGTAGTGGGCGTGGCAAAAATTTAAAATAAACTTGATCTGCTTATACAATAGACGGATGTTGACACCAAATTTGGTTGCTCTAGCTCTTATAGTCTCTGAGATCTCGGTGTTCATACGGACGGACGGACGCACGGACAGACGGACATGTCTCAATCGACTTCGCTATTGATACTGATCAAGAATATATATACTTTATGTGGTCGGAAAATTCTCCTTCTGCCTGTTACATACATTTTAGCGACTTTTACCCTTTTACCCTATGGGTACAGGGTATAAAAAGGACCTTAGGCATATTATGGCCGTTAATTTTTTGATTTGAAGTACAAGATATGTTGGTAGACATGCTGGTATGATAGACTGCTCAAATTCGACTAGACGTTCCAATTCTAATAGACCTATGTATATGGTGTTGTACTTGTAATACATATTTAAAAAAAAATCGTTAATCGTTCCTTATTTCATTTGCTTACGGAACACGTTAAATATAGGTAGGGTTGTCATTAAGTTGAAATAACTTTGATGGGTAATCGATAAACACTAGCACGATATTGTTAAGAAATATACTGGGAAAAGGACGTGAAATTTATCATTGGTGGATTCTCTACTCAATTTATTTTAAATATATAATGACCATCTGCTGCCTGTATTGTCAGGACCAAATTAAAGACGATAACTATCTGGAATGTCAGGAATGCAGACATAATGTTCACATCAAGTGCCTGAAGCAAGCAAGTGTGTATATTTCCAAGTCATTAAAAGTGTTTCCCTTATCTGAATTTATTTCTAGCTCCTGGCGATCTACTTGGTGATGTGTTCTTTGATTTTTCTTGCATTAAGTGTGCCAGCGAGGAGCGTTATGTTCGCCAGCGCATTCCCTGGTTACTGGTACTGACCCTAACACTATATAATCTGTCTATCAAACAGAAAGGTTTGGGACACCATGGATACTTTCATTGGCGTACGCATATAATTAGTTTTGTGGGCAAACATTGGAACTATATATTTGGTTCGCATGTGTAAGTACATCGAAGGATGGCAATAATAGGTGGTACCTACTTAAATACTATAAATTATCTCTTAGACGACGTCGAAAACAATGGGCTGGCTCTGTCTCCGGTGCTTTGTCCCACAACAGCCCAGAATACTTTCAATCGGGTTTGGATCTGTTTCAAGAGCACGGATGGTGGAAATTGGCAAAGCGCTACCAAACCCCAAGAAGTGTACTTAGGGAATATGAGAAGAAACAGTTGCAGCGTCAACAACTGCGGAATGAAAAGCGTTTGCCTGTTTTGGACGAGAATAGCTGCAGCAGTGAATTATCTGTAATCAGTGAAGAAAAACCGAAAAATGTCGGAACTGACGACATGATTGCCACTAGTGAAGGCTGTGCAAGAGCTATGTAAGACATACACACAGTTTTTATCAGTTTAATTAATAAACTTCGTTTTAATATTTTTCTCTTTCCTTTAGTCCCTATATGAGTCGTGGTCCAAAATTAAAAGGTGTTGTATCAGATTCATCCCAGTCGACTGATGTTACAACTATTCAGCAGGTTTTCCCTCTCTCAGAATGTGTGGAAGAGGCACCACAGCAAGCTCTGAGCTCTGTCCAGGCTAGTCTAATGGATTTTCTTGCCGAGAGTTTAGGTGGTGACGATTTGAGTATGTTTAATAGTTTGCCTGGAATTATGCCCATGCCTCCCCCCTTAATTGGGACGGGAAAAAGTGATTTCTTTATGACAGAAGCATTGCTAGAAGCACCCAACGGTACGGAAAGTTTGTTTGAATTAGAACCAAACTTTGGTATTACCACTGCCGAAGTTGATGATGATATTACAGAAACGCAATCCCAACATAGCAGTGCAGAAAGTGAAGAACAAATGGAAAAAGAAGATGCGGAAGAAAAGGGTTCATTGATCTATCAGCCACGTATACTGCAAGTCACAAATTTTCAGGCCCATGAGTCATCGGTTCACATTAAAGATGAGCCCTTAGAGCAAGAATTAGAATCAGCTGCCGAGATTGCGTCTTATAAATCTTTTATACAACCCTGTATACCAAGTGGTTTTAAAAGACAGCCGCGACGTAACTGGCCTTGGCTACAGGAATTTCAAGAGACGGGTGGTGATCATGATAATGAAATCCATAACTCCATACCCTGTGAGAATCTCACTCTGATGAGTGTTTATGAAGAACAAAAGTTGCATCAACGTCTGCGAAAGATTTTCTCTGTGGATCAGCAATCTCAGTTAAATATTCCGTCTTTTGTGCGTCGTCTATATCGAAAGCTTTGCTTACGCAAATGGAAAAGAGAGCACAATCGTCCCATTTTCAATCTAGATGAGCAAATCGACCCGACATTGGCGCAGCGCATGAAAAAAACCCAAATTTTAGATCGGTATCAATTATTAACACAAGCATGGCAGGATCCCCGTAGCTCTTTCTATGCGCGTCTTGCTGGTTCCACTCAATACGAGCTATTTGAGTCGCCATACACCCAGCGAATTCTACATCCATTCATCTTTAGAAGCGAGTCCATTGCCCCACCTTGGCTAAGACTGATGTGCGAGCTGCAACATCGTGTAACAGTCTGTCATCCTACAAGGGGTACCATTGACTTTTGTTATGTACGACCACAACACATTCCAGCTGTGAATGCTCTGCTACAAAGTGTCTTTTGGCCGGGCATTGATGGTAAGTTTTAATTAAAAGAAAACCCATATTTAGTATTATTTAAATTAATAAATTTTTTTCTTAGTAAGTGATTGCCTTAGCTATCCGGATTATAGTGTGGTTGCACTTTACAAAAAGTTGGTAATTGGATGCGGTTTTCTGGTTCCTGATGTTGGCTACAATGAGGCCTATATTTCGTTTATGGCAGTGAGACCAAATTGGCAACGGAGCGGTATAGCCACATTGATGCTTTATCATCTTGTACAGACTTGCATGTCAAAGGATATAACACTTCATGTTTCCGCCAGCAATTCGGCCGTGATGCTTTATCAAAAATTTGGCTTTAAAATTGAAGAAATAATTCTTGATTTTTATGACAAATATTTGCCACATGACTCCAAGCAAAGTAGAAATGCATTCTTTCTTCGTTTGATGAGATAATTTAACAAATTTATAACATATGTACTTGTGTTTAAATTATATGTACATATATACATGATATACAAAATATACGAAGATATATTGTTCAGCAATTTTTAGTATTTAAATGTTAATGAATTTTACATTTTATTTGTAGCTGTAAGTTAACAACAAACGAATCTTGTAATACATTGTAAGGCTATCAAATTGATAAAATATGAAATACAATTAGACGGTCGTCTAATCAATTTCATAGAAATAATTTCTCTGATTGGTTAATAATTTTTGCACACTTTATTTAAATTTTATTGGAATTTTAAGCAAATATTTTCTCCTCCCTGCGCTTTTTGGTAACTACTGTTCCCGGTTTATGTTGAGCTTCCGGATGGTTCATCAATTCGGGTGGACACACTGATACCGGACTAGCTGTAACGCATTGCTTCAAATCGTAGAATAGGCTGCTATCGTCCTTGGTGACAAATGAAATGGCAACACCATTTTTGCCGGCACGACCAGTACGACCGATACGATGGGTGTAGTCCTCAATTGTCTTGGCCATATCATAATTGATGACCAAGGAGACATCCTTGATGTCAATACCACGACCAGCCACATCAGTGGCAACCAAAATATCTTTTGCTCCAGATTTGAGTGCAGCCAACGCGTATTCTCTCTGCTCTTGACCTTTGCCACCATGAAGAGTGCAAGAATTGTAGCCGAGCTTCTCCAGCCCCTTGGCCAGAACATCGGCGCCTTTCTTCTGGTTAACAAAGATAATGATGGGCGGATCAATGCTGCGGGATAGAATCTCCATAAGTTTCTTCCGTTTGTCATTCTCGCCCATCATGTAAACGATTTGCTCAGTGCGTTCTGTAGGTTTGCCGACAGAACCAATATAGACAGTGGCCGGACGACGTAAATAAGACCGAGCCAATCGCTCCACCGCCGGCGGCATGGTAGCTGTAAACATAACCGTTTGGCGATATTTCTTCTTAGTGTAGAAGTTCTCCATTAATTTATTTTCATCCTCGGCCTCCTCAGTGTCAGGTTTGAGATTGGTGACCGGCATGTACTCAAGAATCTTCTGTACATCTGGCTCAAAACCCATATCAATCATACGATCTGCCTCATCCAGAACAATATAAGTGCACTGATTAAGCACTAAATACCGATTTTCCAAGACATCAATCAAACGACCAGGCGTGGCTATGACAATTTCACATCCAAGACGCAGGCGGAATCCCTGCTCCTCTCTTGACAGACCTCCGACTACGACAACTGTACGAATGCCTAAGGGTTGACCAAATTTAGTTGTTTCTTCCTCAATTTGTTGGGCCAATTCGCGGGTGGGTGCCATTATAATGGCATATGGACCCTGATCAACATCTTCTAAGCGCTCAATTTTTGGCAACGATTGAATCCAAGATAGCAGAGGAATAAGGAAGGCTAAAGTCTTACCAGAACCTGTCTCGGCCACGCCAATAATATCCCGATTTTGTAAACCAATCGGAATAGCTTGACGTTGAATAGGAGTAGGTTCCTTATAGCCTACTCTATCGATTATTTCGATGATTTCGGTCGGGAAACCCGATTCACTCCAGCTACGTATAGGATTTGGTATCTTGCCACCCTTGATGGTTATGTTGTAATCCTCACGGAAGATACGCCAATCTCTTTCAGTCATTTCATCGTTTTCTTTCTCTGACCAGTGTCGATCATCCCATTTCTGTTTGTCCTCTTTGCGTTTCATTTTCTTCAATCGCACCTTTTCCTGTTCCTTCTCTGCCTCAGTGCGTCGCTTTTCTAACAAATCTCCATAAAATTTACTTTGAGTACGCTTCTGTTCTTTGATGTCAATGCCAGCTACATTGCCGCGTCCAAAAAACTGGACATGATGACGCTCCTTGTATAAATTGTTATAATCTATTGATGTATCTTCTCCGGCGTCCCAGTCAAAAACGAATTTGCGATCATTAAGACGCCTAACACGACGCTTTTTCTTTATAATTCCCAGGTAACGCTCACGAATGGCTTCCAGTTCCTTCTCCTTGTCTTTGTGTGTGAGATCCTCAGCTCGCTTGTTGTCGCGATCTCTTTCAACTCCTCGATCGCCTCCACGTTCGCCTCCACGGTCACTGGTTCTATCACCCCTCTCGCGTCTATCGGGCTTGGCTGGAGGCGAAGATATGGCTGGTGCTGTTGGTGGAGCTGATGCCGTTGCCGTGGCCATAGAAGTAATGCTAGCTTTTGTCATTGACATTTGCTCTCTGACTGCATCTTGAACGGCACGCAAGTGTTCTACTTCTTCCTGCCGCCGTTTGATGGCTTCAGCGGCGCGTTGCTCCTTGGTAAGAAAAACGGGCTTGCTACGTGCCATCTCGTCGCGTTTCTTCTTGTCCAGCAGTTCTTCCAAAGAGAGTGGCTCTTTCTTTAACTTTAGCTCTTGCTTATCTTCGGTCAGGTCTTCCTCCATTTTACCACTAGCAGCTTCTGGCTTAAGCGAGCCATCTAACCTTAGCTTCTTTTCGGGTTCGCCAATTCGTTGCCCTCGATCTGGCGAGCGTCGACGATTCCGATCCTCTCTGAGGCACAGATTTTAATACTGATTAACTATCAATTCATATTTAAAATTACAAAACTCACCTAGAACGCGGACGCCGCTGACGACGTTCTCGGTCCCGTTGTTGCAGATCTCGTTCCTTGACACGTTCCCGCTCCCTTTGACGCTCACGGTCACGGTCGTTCCCACCTGGGCGTTCATCTCTGTAACGCTCCCGCGAACGAGAACGTCGTTTTTTATCATTTACCATGGCTTGGAGTACAAAAAAGAGTTCAAACGTTTTAACTTGTTACCGGAACAGCTGAACAAGCAATCGTTCGATAACTTATTGATAACAAGGTCTGGTAATTGGTGATGAGAGCGTGAATAGTTGAAATATTCCCATGGAACACTAAAATCTGTCATTTTCCATTTAACTGAATTACTTCATAATGCAAACAAAAGTTAAACATTAGTTGTATATAGTAGTAAGCAAGAGCTATAATATGTTCGACAATTGTGAAACCTGTTTTGGCTATTTCTGATATAACATAAATGTATATTATAAATATATTCTATAATTCTTTAGTATTTATCGCAAAATTTTTTCATAGGGGTGCCCCTGTTTCTGTTATCGATAAATGATTGACCCGTACGTTGAAAACAAAACAAACGGTTGTGGACTTTAATGGGGAGAGGGGACCATTAGTTCTGAACGCTTTCTCTGCTCCAACAGACAGCTGCGGCAATATAGAAGTGACAAAAGAACGAAAAATCAACAAAAAAGAGATTGAGCGTTTTTAATCTCGCGGTCTCGGTGGAGTGCGCAAATCACATAATTAGCTTGAAAAGCTAAGCTTTGCTTTTCATACTCTGGGAGGCGCTGCATCATCTTTTTATCTTTCCCCTCTCTTGTTTTCCTTCTCTTTTGTGTGTGCATACATATGTGTGGGAGAAATTTTGTTTTGTTAAATTGAATCTACAGAACAATGAGTATCAATACGGATCAAGAAACGGCACCCATAGCCACACCACGTAATGGAAGCGCAGCCAATGTATTCCGCAGCTTTGGTTCGCTTTTTGGAGGCGGTAGCGTTGCCAACTCAGTGGCAGAACGTAGCAGTTCTGGCGATGGATATGTAGAATTTGGCATGCAGGATCCAGAACGTAATGGACGGACATTGGGAACATTTGCCGGTGTCTTCAGCCCTGTGGCCTTGTCCATGTTTAGCGCCTTGATATTTATTCGAGTCGGTGTGTGTGACGTCATAAATGCCTGTTGAAGCCCTTTCCAATTATATATACGTAAATGTTTCCCTTGTTTCAATTTCAGGATTTATTGTGGGAAACGCGGGACTATACATAACTTTGCTGCAGTTTATCATTGCCTATGCTATTTTACTCTTTACGGTAGCCTCTGTCTGCGCTATTTCCACAAACGGTGCTATTGAGGGCGGCGGTGTCTATTGTAAGTTTTGGATTTCCATGAATCATACGCTAAATATTTTAATACTATCTCTCTATCTCTTCACCGGATTAGTTATGATAAGTCGCACATTGGGCCTGGAGTTTGGCGGCTCAATTGGCACCCTCTTCTTTTTTGCTAATGTTGTTGGTTGTGCTATGGCTATATCTGGTTGCACGGAAGGAATAATGAATGACTTTGGTCCAGGTGGACGTTTTGTTGATGAGGGAGCTACTTTACCCGGTGGCCCATGGTGGAATTTTCTTGTGAGCAGTTTGATCAATACATGCATGTTGCTTGTCTGTTTGGTGGGTGCCGCCCTCTTTGCCAAGACGTCAGTTATTATTTTGGGAACTGTGATTATTTGTCTATTTGCCACATATATCAGTTTCCTGGCTGTGGGCGCCACCAACAACACGGTAAGTTATTAACCGACCAATCATTCATTTCAATGAAAATCCCCCTACCATACGCGATATTATTAATATACATAGATGTCAATTGTTATCAATTTAAGGCCTAAAAGTTTTTGGATTGACCAAAAAAAACATGATACAAAATTTAGAAAAATATACATATGTATACACATATATATGTATTTGTATATAAATATATTATATTAGTATTTAAGACTTACCAGAAAAAATGTATATTAAAGTAATTTTTTTTTGTTTTAGTTATTTAATTCTTCTTATCATTAATGTATTTCTTTTACCTTCATATCTAGTTTAAAAAAAAACCAATATACATGATATCTTCATATACATACATACATATATCGTCATTCTTCCGTACTTTAGTCATATAACCTTCGCTCTGTTCAACATTCGTTAGCTTTATTTTATCTTTGCGGTCATTTTTGCCCAAGTTAATCCTCCATAAGTCCCCATTATGCATACAAGCGAATATCTAAAAAAAAAAGAAAAAAGATAAGTTAGTTATGTTTATGATTCACTGGTTACTAATTGGTATTTATAGTTCGATAACATATATATATATACATATTAATTAGATGCCTTAACCTGATAACCGATTACTAATTATTGATTACAGATACCCGATGCCAGTAAAAATAATGTAACTGAATTCCTTAACTACACTGGTCTAAGTGCCCAGACTTTACGGGAGAATCTGGGATCGCATTATGGCGTTGATTATACATCGAATAACAAAAAAGTGGATTTTTCCACGACTTTTGGCGTTCTGTTCTCTGGTGTTACTGGTATTATGGCTGGAGCTAATATGTCGGGAGAATTAAAGAATCCATCAAAGAGTATTCCATGGGGAACACTGTCAGCGGTGGCCTTCACATTTGTTTCGTACATTATACTGTCATTCCTGATGAGTTGCACTACACCCTTTATCACAATGCAAAATAATTATCTCTTCCTAATGCCAATTAATTTATGGCCACCATTTACCGCAATTGGCATACTTACAGCCACATTTTCAACGGGTTTGAGCAATTTAATTGGCTCTAGCCGTATTCTAGAAGCTCTGTCCAAAGATCAAGTGTTTGGGTCCCTGCTTAATTTTGTTTTAAGTGGCACATGGAAGGGTAATCCTATTGCTGCAGTAGTGGTCAGTTGGTGTCTGGTGGAGTGCGTTTTACTAATTGGTTCATTTAATATTATTGCGCAAATTAATTCGGTTTTATTTATGCTCTCCTACTTGGCCACAAATTTAGCCTGTTTGGGCATTGAGCTAACGGGTGCTCCAAATTTCCGACCTCTCTTTAAATTCTTTACATGGCATACGTGCCTGGTGGGTCTTTTGGGCACACTAGTCATGATGTTTGTAATAAATCCGATTTATGCCTCAGTATGTATTATCCTATGCCTAATCTTGGTGATAGTATTGCATCTATTCTCGCCGGCAACTCAAGCAGCACAATGGGGCTCAATATCCCAGGCACTGATGTTCCACCAGGTACAAAAAATCAAAAACTAAAAAAGAAGACCATTTGAAAAAATAACATTTTTTCCCCTTAGGTGCGAAAGTATCTTCTGATGTTAGATCCACGCAAGGATCATGTCAAGTTTTGGCGACCACAAATTCTTCTATTGGTTTCCTCACCAAGATCGTGCTGTCCCTTAGTTGATTTTGTTAATGATATGAAAAAGAGCGGCCTCTATATCATTGGACATGTCAAATTGGGTGACTTCCGTGGAGTTGAAGATCCAGAGGAGAATCAAAAATGGTGGTCATTCTTAGATCACATGCGTGTTAAGGCCTTTACCGAAGTAACACTAAGTCGTAGCATTCGCGAAGGTGTTCAACATTTGATAAGACTATCAGGCATCGGAGCCATGAAGCCAAACACTATCATTTTGGGCTTTTACGATAGTGAAGCACCCAAAGACTTCTTTCAAAAGTAAGTAATTAATACTTATTGATTAATTTTTTATTATAATATAATTTCTTATGCAGTGGTTCTTCTCCCTACAAAACGGATGATTTTAATAATGGGGATATTCAAAGCTTTCCCATTCGACGTGATGGTGAACCCAAGCATTTTCAGGTGCAGGAGTATGTACAAATACTTTGCGATACTCTTCGCATGAAAAAAAATCTATGCCTGTGCAGAAATTTCCAGAGACTAGATAAAAATTTTATATCTATGTAAGTTCAAAGACACAATTCTTAAAAGTTTTTAATGCAAATTATCCTTACAATTAAATTACAGAAGCAAACATGTTAAGTACATTGATGTGTGGCCTATTAACATATTTAATCCCACATCTGGTGATCCCTTTGACATGGTATCCTTATTTATGATGCAATTAGCAGTGATTATGTTGGCGAAATGGAAACATTTGCGTGTAAGAATTTTCCTTTGTGAAACCCAAGAGGCACGCACTGTGGGGTAAGTTCCCAACTTTTAATGATTGTCATCGGAATTTCGTATGATTTTGCTTTTTCCACAGAACCTTTGACTCTCATGCCCCACAAATGGAAATATTCTCCAAGATGAAATTGGAACAATCTCTAAAAGAACTGCGTATCAATGCCGATATCATAGAGATTCAAGAATGGAGCCGGGATACAGAATTTACCCGCCATACACGGACACTTAAGCAGTTTACTGCCCAAGCGGATGAAACTCTCCTAAGTGATGACGATGATGAGGTTAGCGAGGACAAACTAAATAGTTCGCTATTATATATGCAGCGTGCAAATCAAATCATACGTCAGCGTTCAGATCAAACTGCACTTTCGTTTATATATTTGGCTGCACCACCAAAATTATCTATACCAGATTTCAATGAACGTAGCGCAAACTATGTGGAGTTACTTACAGAGCTGACGGCAGAATTACCGCCCACAATATTAGTACATGGCGTTAGTACAGTGACCTCAACGACGCTTTAAAATGAAATTGTGCGAACCAGAAGTGATATACAGAAAAACCCACTAGAAGCGGATTAAACCAATTTGGTAGATTGCTCGCTATCGTTTTTTCACTCACTATATTGAATGTGTAAGGCATATCTTTGTGTGCATACAAAAAAAAAGCTGAATCCATATAATTAGGTATGAGTAGTGTTTATTAATTACCCGATAGAATTAAATATCAAATGAAAAAAACAAATGATCAGTTATACATTGATCCGTTCGTAATTGAACAAAATCTATCGTGCATTTAATAAAAACTACTCTCAACGACATATTCAAAATCCGAAGAAAAAAAATAATTTCTATATATTTTTACTTTATTTGTATTATTAAAACTTTCAAGAAATGGCAATTAGCAAAACATATAATAGGTTTTTAGTTTTAAATACATGTTTTTTAAAATGTAGCTTTGATAATTTAGCGAAATTACGAATAGAAATTGAGTTAAATCCGGTATCTGTTTATAGCCAATTGGAATTCATTTACACATTAACATTAAGGAAAAACAGTTTTAATATCAAACAAAATAATTATCATATCAGCTATTTAACACCCCATTTTATACACAAACGAATAACAAAAACTTAGCAGTAAATTAATATTTACAATAACGAGAATGACATCATCCCAACAAAAGAAAAAAACACCGATACTAAAACTTTTTGTGATGATAAATATTGAGAAATAGAAAAGTATTAGGAAACCATAAATGAAATAATGGATTTGATAGCAATAACGATAGCGAATGATAGGATGAAAAGTACTCACAGTTTACTAATAGCATCAAATTTTATTTCTTTATTCGTGTTTTGTTTAAATAAGATTTACATATATAATTATTTTTAAATTTGCATAATATGTTATCTATTAAAACTGTGCAATACCCATAAAATTATTTATAATAGTTTATTATTGCAATGTGAATTCTGTTCTTTCCAATAACATAATAAAACTAGATATATGTACCTATTAATATATACTACAACTATATCTGTGTATATCAAAGACTTTGTTTCTTTTTCAATTAACACTTTCATGATGGCTGTTTGTCGTATGGCATTTATCCTATTTAAAGACTGTTTGTGTCTCATTTACCGCTACCATTAAATGCTTATTTAGATAAGGAGTCGGCCCAAGTGTAAAAAAGGACACTGATTGCCGCAAGGAGCAGCAACAGAAATAGAGTCATAAATGTCAAACGATCCTCGAACAGTATTTATGTGATGACAATTTATGATACGTCTCAGTGTCTCAATTTTGTGATTACCTGCGCATCCTTTTCAAGGATCTTCAAAAGATTTCGATTACCTGAATATAAGGATTTGCTGTTTTTACCCAATCACGGTTAAGTGTCAATAAATTTTCATAAAGCCAGCCTTTGGGTTATCCGAATAAGAGCCTAACGGTTAGTAAACAGTCGGTCCACTTATGTCCTTGACATGCGACTAAGTTATGGGAGCACGCTCTACTTGAATGAGATCAGAAAAATGTAAGGATTTTGTCGTACATTCTAAGTAGCCTCATCTTAAGCTCTTGTCCAGACAAACAGTCTGGAAATTTTAACAGGTGTTCCACAAAATTTCACCAAAACGAATTTTCGTAGAAACAAACAAATATCTTTGTATTTGTATGAATATAATATTCAATAATTCTCCTATATTACATGGTAATTTGGATAAAGTCAGTGTATGACTGGCTCTCAGGCCTTTCAGTCAATAGAACAATGGCCTTTGACCATTGTCCTTTAAACAAAGAAAAATGTGAGACAAGTGTTGCTTAAAATTTCCCATAGACAGTCACACGCAATCTTTACTTGAGTGTATAAGTTGTAATCTTATTTTCGCAATTTAGCGCCAACGTATAATCCGCAAAACGAAAACGATTAATCTTGAACAGAAAACACGCAACTAAACATACCGATGGATTACCATCAGTTGTTCTATTGTTACCTAAAGAATTGTGGAAAAGGCGAAAGAGGGGTTCAACTTTCAACCAGAACCGCCTCTTCTACCTATTGTTACTATTTTGACATGTCCCTATCCCAAAAAGTCAGGTAAACCACATGCTAATTGGAAATACCCAGATCCCGACTACTACTCAAGGGCGTTGACGATCTTTAGACGATCGCGTCCTTTCGCTAGAAATATTGCACCATAATGCTCGATGTTAAAATCGCTTATAGAATTTCTGCGGTCGCGTGGCAATCATGACAATGTCCGACGATGTGGATCCATCAGCGTCAAGATCAAACGTCAGTATCCTTTTGTCGGCAGATCAAATCAAGGATCTTCCACTCTCTCTCTGTCTCTTTCTCTGATCGACTTTGTTCATGTCAATTTGTGTGAAATATCAGAAAGATCAAGTAGTAGCATCATTTGTACACTTTAGCCATAGCCGGCGCTGTTTTCGAATTGTTTTGGCCGTTTTCTTTAGAAATTCAGTGATCTGTTTGAATTGATTTTATTTTTCGGTATGTGGAGTTAATTAACCATTCGTTTCGGCCACTTGAAAGTGGGCTTGAGATACCCGAGCTGATTACTGGGGCAAATATATCGCCGAAATTGAGAGCAGAAAAGTGCAGCATGGATGTTACGATGATTGATTTACAGAGCATAAGGTTTACAAAAAAATATGTGATCCCCAATAATTTTAAATAAGTATTATCTAAATATAAATCGAGTAAATATTACACTATCACAAAACGTTCAAAATTATGCATAAATAAATCTTAAACTATCATAAGACTAAAAAATAATATTCGAAACGATTTTATTTCTTTATATGTTCCATCAAATGCATAACGTAAATAATGTTAAAAAAAAACTCAAAGAAACCTGTGCTAATACTTTTATTCATAATGATGATCATTATAACAATATTTTTAAATATTTTATATATTATTTAACTTAAAACTCTTGTTATTATCATATTATATGGACGATTAACTACTCGTTTATCTGCCTGAATAAAACTCATTTTATGTTTTAATGGATCTAAATTGAATTAAAGTCCCTAAATAAGCAAAAAAAGCTTATTGTCATTTGTATTCCTATTGAATGCTATCAGATTGCTGTTCCGCCTTATGGCCTAGTAACTGTATATAACTAGTATATAAATATATAAAATGGATATTATATTGTATATATAAAAATAATATTGTCACGTATTGTTTACGTTAAAAAAGTGTAGCATATTAAAATATTCAAAATTTATGCTGTTCAAACTTTAAAGGTTTTACTAAGCTCTATCACCAATTAAGTCAATTGCATCCTTTTTTTTTACTGGTTTTTCGTTATTCCATTTTTAGTTTATAAGATTATTTTGACATCTTTTGTACATTTAAGCCACCTTAATTTCATGTTAACATAAGCTTTTGCAGAGTTTTCAGCGTGTGAAGACTGCAAAAAGAAAGCTACTGACATTATAAATGGATATTTACTTTTGACCTAATAAAGAACAATATACGAAAAATCGAAAGTTGAAAACCACACAGGAGATTAACAATTCTTTTTGCAAAAAAAAACGAGCAAAAATAAATAACACTTACTAGACCACAGACATGCAACGCTATCGATTGTTATGAAAGGAAAGCAGATCGAATGCATTATCCATCGATGAATGCAAATTAGTTTCATGCAATTCTTTTGTACTCGCAATTGACCTTGGTAGCAATTGTTTAACTTATAAATTAAATATGTTTTTTTTTTATCTAAAGAAAATAACAGACAAACGTACAAAAGGAGTCAGAATTATGATTCCGGACAGTAGCCAAATGGCAGGTCA
The DNA here is from genome assembly GCA_037075365.1 of Drosophila emarginata. Classification (NCBI taxonomy): domain Eukaryota; kingdom Metazoa; phylum Arthropoda; class Insecta; order Diptera; family Drosophilidae; genus Drosophila; species Drosophila emarginata. The sequence continues at coordinate 1,220,685 of JBAMCD010000109.1, read as the reverse complement.
AAAGAAAAAGAAGAAGTGGCAATTAAACGTTTTGACCACAAGCCAATTTAGGGCACGGGTATAAGAAAAAAGAAAAGGTTGTCTACCTACAGAACAGGATCAAAAAAGGGCCAGCGAATCAGGTAACAGCATTTTCACTTTGGCCTGGACCAATCAACGTTAAGTTGCGCGAGCTACTAGGTATATAAAGGCCTCTGATGATTATTGCTGCTTCAGTTATCCTTGAGTATCCGAACATTGTACAACCATGTTGACAAACAACGACCTAATTGAACACTTTTACTACAACACCGAAAATCACGATGATGCAATCCTTGGGCATAGTGCTGAAGATGCTTTCCAACAACTGGAGCAATTCATGTATCAGCAGGATTTTAATGGATGCAGCGGCGATAGTCTCTCGGATGGCACCAATAGCAGCTCACTTGAAATGTATTATGATACACCGGCAGTCCTCGAATTGGAGCAAATGCTTAGTGCCCAAACACAACAGAATACATGTATATCGACAAATTCGCCTAACAAATCCCAAATAAAGTCTTCCAAATATTGGTCTAAACAACAGCGAGCTAAACCATACAATAGCTCCTCCTCATCCTCCTACTCAACGGGCCTAGCATCTGGATTTGGGACAGAAGTTCTTCGAAAACGTCGCCAGGCGGCCAATGCACGGGAAAGACGACGCATGAGCAGCTTGAACGATGCATTCGACAAGTTGCGCGATGTGGTACCATCTCTGGGACATGATAGGCGCTTATCGAAATATGAAACTTTGCAAATGGCCCAGGCCTATATTGGCGACCTCGTCACTCTACTCTCAAGAGACTACTGATATCAGAATGAGAAGATTCATAATATAAAAATGGATCGCTATATGTGTTGTAGCAACACGTGAACCTAGTGTAAACTTATAAAGGCTGTTAGTTCTAAGTTCCTAAAATGTAATATAAACTAAAATATAATTTAAAAAATTTACAAAAATTGATTTGTATATATTTACCGTTTTCAAATTGATCTTCAACATCAATATAAAAAACTTAGGGATGTTTCTGAGTGTTCAAGTTTTAGTTTGAATGCATTTGGGAATTATAATTCTTATAAATTCTTACTTTATTTACTAAAAAAAATAATTTGATTTATTTTTTAATTCCCTGCGCAAGATTCCAGATGGGCTTTTCAAAAATATATATTCTCTGTCCGATACATACAATATATGTATCTGAATTTACTCTTTATAGTAAGGAAAATAAAATTAAAAAATGAGTCTTACGATATTTTTTGATGGAACTTTCCTTGATTTTCCCATGTTTTTGTACTCGTATTCTTTGATATTTAAAAATATTTACGAAATCCTTTGATTAATATCCTTGGAAATTGTTCACATTAGTCGGAATATTCATTCTTAGTCTTTCTCAACTAAGTAGGCAGTAGTGCCTCGCCCACTTTCAAAACAAAAAACCATCAAAATACCAGTTACCGACAGAATTAATGAGTTCCGACTTCCGACACAGACCAACTCAGTTTAAACAGAAGTGATTAAGTGCCGCAAACGTCAACAGGTAAGACACACCAAGCGCATCCTTAGATCCTAAACTGAGAAGGATCCGGTACCCGAAAATTGATTTAAACATAGTTATTTGTAAATGGTGGAAAAATGTTGGAGGTGGTCCCCACATAGGCAGGTTACAAATTACAATCTTTTTAATGTAGCAAGAAAAGAATTCAGTTTTTGTTTTGTTTTAGATTTTTAAATATCACATTGTATTTATAAAACTAAATACTCAACTTTAGATATACATTAAATCTATACACTATATATACAGATAATATCTTACTTAACTAAATTGCACTGTTTTACAATTGACTTGCCGAGATTTTATGATTTTCAAAAATGTCTTCTTTTGGCAGATATAAAGCGGACAAAGATTTCTTTTAACCCACTTGAAATATAATTATCGGAAAGTTCGCAACATGAAAATAAATAAGTCTTAAAAGTCAGAGTATAAAGATTGCATAGTTCGATTTATAAAAGATACATAAGTCAAGTCAAATTCAAGTCCAACACCGAATTAAGACCCCTCCTATGCTGTGTCCGTTTTAGTTTTAAATTTTTATTTAAGTAATTTTTATTTGAATTTATGTTAAGGAGATTTTGCAGTAGAGATACATTTAATAAAGAGCATAAAACGTTGGCATAGTCCAAGATAAAACTAGATTTTGTTTTTTTTTTTTTTGCCTAAATTATTCTATTTACATAATTCATATATACTAATTATATTAAAGATTTCTATAACTAAAAGCAAAACATTATGTCTAATGTAACTAAAGAAAAATAATGCATATAAATTTTTTGCATGTGAAAGTCTTTGTGGTTTGTCTAGTTTAGGGAGCAATTTTGTCGAGTTTAGAATAGGTTGACTATTTGCAAGAGATCGGGAATGGTTTAATCTATATTTATTTATATCTGGCAATTAGTTGAACTGATTCGAATTATTAACTGGCTTGGTGATGACGCCAAGAAATGAAAATGCTTAATCAAAAATCACTCAACGAAACTATTTAGATAATTTTATTTTTGGATTATTTTGTTATTTAATGTTTTGTATTTTTTCTTTTGCATAAATTGTGCCAACATATTAAATATAATATAATAGTTACTTGAGACAGTTAAATACAATAAAAACTCGGAAAACGATCAAATCTATAAGGTTTATTTACGAACCGCAATTATCTATTTATAAAGAACAACTCTTTTTTATGGTACAATCAAATATGAAACGGAATTATCAAAAAATCGAGTTGAGCATTTTAAATAAATATCTAAAAGAGTTTCTAGTTGGATATAATTTTTATCTGGATCTTCAAATTGCTCAAGTTTTACATATTTTTATATAGATAGTTGACTTTTTGGCAATATATTTTATTATTAAGATTAATCTAAGAATTTTACAATTTTATTATCAGCCAAAAATATTGCAAATACCGAAAAGAATATTGATATTATATCAATAATCTTTGTTTAACGTTTGTTCGTAAATCCTTTTCAGAAATAGTCATAAAGTTTATTTGCATAATTCTTCAATTAGCCAACCTATTGTCGCTCTTGGGTAAACTAAGAGTGTCGATGGGTAAGTGAATTGTTGATTCGGTCTGTACATACTTTGCGTTACATTGAATCCAAGTGAGATAAGAACTATAAACTAAAACCATTAGGCGTGTTTTTGTGTGTGTGTGTGTAAATCTATAATACGTAATTACATCATCCAAGTTTTACCACGCATGCGCCCACGTCCTCGCATTGGTCCACCACTGCCAGGTCCACCACCACCTCCTGCACCACCACCGCCACGATGAAAGAATGGACGTTGGCCTGGGCCATTACCACCTTCAAAGGCACCACCAGCACCCTGCATCCGTTGATAGGGTGGCCTAAATTGACCTTGACCAGACCAACCACGACCCCTTCCACGCCCCCGTGACATATCAGAACTGTTCATAGGGGAATTAAAACGTTGAAACGGAAATGGAGTACCATAAGCTGGTCGCGGTGGCGGCGCCGTGCCGGGACCCGAGCCACCATGCATGCCCATTTGATTCCAAGATTGCTGTGGATTAGGTTGCTGTTCATCGGGAGGCATGTCCTGCATTGTACCTAAGAAACTGTTGTTGGACTCCCATGGGTTTATAAATTCTGATGGTGTTTCAAGCAACACTGGGCGGGAAGGTGTTAGAGAGCCATTAGCATCTGTTTCAGCCTCCGGATTTTCCATGAGTAGCTCATCTTTGGGATCTAAGAAAAGAAATTTAATCTATTACCAAAAAATCGATCATAATCTGAAAATTATTAAGTCTCAAGACGTGGGAAAAGAAATAATAAAACATAATTAGAAAAGAAATAATTAATAAATAGAATTATAGAACAAAAACTAAGATAAAATATAAATTAAATTAGTACAAGAACATAACATAAAAAAAACTTAAAAATGAATGGTTAATTTTACATTTTTAATAAATGGAATTAGAGATGAATTTAAGAACAAAAGATAAAAAGCTAGATAAACCAAAGCAACAAAAAATTTAACTAATTGAGACTTAGTTTAATGGTTTTTGTTTCTTTTAAAACCCCACCTCGAAGCGATTCATCAATGTCATCATCTGACATGTCCATATCTACCACCATGTCTGCCGGATCGTACCGACCCGAACCATCCACTCGATCCGATTCTGATGAGGAACCTTTGGGATATATTAAAATGTTTATAAGACGCAAAAAAGAAAGGAAACTTTTGACTTACTCGCATTAGATTTTTGTGGGGAGTTTGTCGATTTCTTTGCATAATTGGAGCCTGGTGGAGCCATTAGCCCTTCCTCATTTGATCCCGGTATAGTTCGATAGTCGACATCGCTATCACCAAAATCCTGATAAAAATAAAATACTTTGAAGTTTATATGGTAGATTTTCTTTAGAGATCTCTTACCTTTTCGGTTCCACCGGGTGAACCTGTCAACGATATTAAATTCCTATGATCAATATCCACAAGCTGCCTCGATTTATCCTTGCTCAAACCTAATTTTGCACCAAAATTAAAAGCCGGTGGCAATTGTAAAGAGCGATGATCAACATCTTCGGCGCCCAGCGCTGCACTCTGATTATGATGATGCTCATTGTACTCGATCGATGGAGCGCCACTGCCTTTCCGCTCGAAATGTGGCGGCGAGTGCGGTGTCGCCTGGGATGTATAGGCAGAGCTGCTAGATGCACTGCTATTGAGACTACTGTCCAACGGCGTCCACGACATGCTCATATCCCATGTGCTGTTGAAGTCATCGGATCCGCCTGTTGGTGCTACCGGTGGTAATGGTGGTGGCGGTGCCATTGCAGGTGCAGGTGTATACGGACTGTTCTCACGCCCTCCACCTGCCCCATAGCCATGCGGGGGAGGCGGTGGCACATATTGTTCTTGACGAAGAGGTGGCACAGGAGTTGGCAATGAACTGCCATAATGTGACTGATTGGGATTGTACTCTACGGCACCTCGGCCCACAGATAGGCCAGGAATGGAGCCGCCATTATTGGTGCTGTTGTTATTATTTGTATAGAAATTTGCACCCGGCGTATAGCCGCCTTCATCATCCGATCGGGAGCCAATTACTTCAATTGCGCTTCCTCGATCTCTCGTATCTCGTTTGAAATCATTTATATCAAATGGCAATTTGCCACTGTCCAAATAACTGGAAAAACCATTCAAACTGTTACCAAACATATTCTATATAGAGGAAGATAAATCAAAGAAGATATCGAAAAATATATAATTGAAAATATAGATTCGATTATATCGTTATTATTTACCAGTCCCCCGGAAGTATTGTTTTCATCGGGTAACTGAAGATCGGCATCCCGTTCCGGCGATGGAGCATTGATATCCGGTGAGGGTATGGGACTGGACAAAGTCGGTATAATTTCATCCAATTTCCGTTTTACAATTTTGATGCGAGTACCAAAACTTTTGTAGGCCTTTAATAATTTAAAATAATATAAAGTCAATAAAGTCTTTTAGTCGATTATATACGAATTTAAACCAAAATAATTTAATGCTATACTTCAATATTTGTTTAAAATTTAAAATCATTTAAATTTTGTTTTAAACTGTGGTAATAACATTTACTTAATAGCTAAAACTGTTAACATTGCAACAAACTTATGAAATAGAGAGAAGCCAAATAAGTTAAACGCAATGTTTGAGATAACGACTTTTGGTACATATATTACTTTTAGTCACTAAATACAGTTAAAAATATATATAATGGGTAAAATATATGACTTAAAAGTTGTCTCCAAAACAATTAAATTATGTCTTAGAGCTAACTTGTTAAAATTTAGTTCACATTTAATTAAAATCCTAAATTTACCGACTGTGTAGAGTGTGTATATGAAAGTGTATAGAAACAAAACTATTTTCTTTTTTCCTGTGAAAAATTACCATTATTTAACCTAAGAAAAATTTTGCTATTCTTTAAATAAAATTTTCACGTTAAAGTTTATATTTTGACTTACACTTGCCACCACTTTAACTTCCCGTCCCTGATGCTCGTAGAACTTTTTGGCCGCCTCCAGATTTTCCAAAACAGCTTTTCGACTTTTGATCTCATTCTGTAAATTCTTGTTATACGTATTGATGAAGGCCACACAGCGTTCCAATTCTTTTTCAATGTCGCCTGAATGACTTTTATCCTTTAGCTGCTGTTTAATGGTTTCGATTTCGAATATTGGAGGCTTTGGGAGTTTATTCATGCTTTTATCGGTGGCCTCGGCAAGCTCAACGCATTCCCGTATCTGGGCAATGAGGGTAGCGTTTTGAAACTCATCGCTAACATCTACTTGGGATTTTTTTGGTGGTGCTATATTCAAAAGACCACTCAGATCGCTTAGATATTCCTCATTGTAGATTTCACGCTGTTCCCAGATTTGAAAGATGCGCAGAATTTTATCCTTGACACGTTCGTCCCTAATAAGGATAGGTGTGGATGGGGTTAGTTGCAATTGAAGGTGATATACTTGTGTATATCAACTTCTGGGCACAATTTCTTTACTTACCTCACCATAGTGGTGGCTCTTTGGAGGGCCGTTGCCCAGCATTCGACAAACTCATAACGTTTCCGTTTGCTATATTGTATCACATCATTGGCCAGATAGAATAGAACCAGGCGATGTTCCACACGCACTAAACATACACCAAGAAAACGCACATATACACTTTAGCTTGGAGAGGATTGAAGCGCCAACACAATTGGGCCTTACCTTTTTTAAACACATTTAACCAACATTGAATAATCTTCTTGTGATTACTGCGATGCTGCAGGCACCAGTTAGACATCTGCTGAATTCCCTCTTGTGTGTCCTTAAGAGCCTCCAGTCGCGTCTCAAAGAGTTCCTCGTCGAATGTTTCACGTTCACTACTAGTTTGGCTCATTTTTTATCACTTAGTAGCACATTCCAACGTAACACAAGATGTATAATTACACTAGGCGAATACCACACGGTTTTCTTCGGTTGTTTACAACGTTTACTGTTCACTTCCGCCTAATATTAAGCGTTTTTCCTTCTTAATTGTTGTATACGGCAGGCGTGGAGGTCCCGCTTGTACCGAGATTAGTGCTGGAGGAAGTATCGATATAAAACAAATATCGATATATCTATATCGTTCAAATTATTTAAATAGATTCAATTCCGATCAGATTTTTGGAGTGGCTTGGCGATTTACTTCCTAATTTCTGAAATAAACAAAATTATATTTATTAATTAATTTAAAATATTTCGATATTAGTGTAATTTAAATGTTAGTGCTAATTAACAGCTGATAAAAACTACTTGATCTAGTGTTGTCAAATGCGAAGCAAACATTGCCAGACCGCTAAAGTGAAAATACGTTACTTTTTATATGTAATTCAATTTGAGAGCTCACATATGAAGTTTAAATCGCATAATCCATGTGTTATGCGATTTGGACTTCATGTGTGAGCTCTTAAACCGAATTACATATAGTATACGTTGGAACTCAGAAGTGTGGCACACCTTCTGCTGTTTTTGATCAGCAATATTTTTGTATAACTCCGTCAAAATTTTTCCTATAAATCTACAATTATTTGTATTTGTGAATCACCAGTTGACCTTGATTTGATATGCCAAATTTTCTCATGTAGACATTGCTTTGTGCCTGTCGAATTGTTCATTCACACCAGTAAAGTCTACTTGTAAACACACAACTTCAGAAACAAATATAGAAAAATTTTAAATATTTTTACATTATTACTCTTCTAACCAACCCTTTTTCTGTAATAAAGCTAAGGTAAGCTTAAGTTAAATCAAAAAAATATTCTATTAAATCGTCAAATTCTTTCGTTCTAGGGTTATCGTAAGAAACCTTTGCTTTTTTAGAACGAAATAAGGATCAAATTGATACTGTGTTTTGACAGGCAAATTATAAATCGTATGTTTAAATCAACGCAAAGATAAAAATGTGAGATTCAAGTCGACTTTAATATCTTTTTTTCTTTAGAAAATGTGTTGCGGACCTTCTGGCTGTTGTCCTACCTGCGGACCACCATGTGGATCGTGTTGCAAAAGTTGTTGCGTAGAACTATGCTGTGTACCGTGCACTCCAGCATATTTGCAATGTTCCTTCGACTGTTGCACCTTGCCCTGCTATCCAAGATGCTGTTGAATTGTTAGGAAATCCGCCAGTTTGGTACAAAGCAATGAATAATGTAAACTAAAAAAAAATAATACATAGATACATACATAAAAAACATAATAAACGATGTTTTATTTTATGCAATAGTTTATCCATGGACGTTACATAAAAACTAAAATTTAATATTGCAATTCACAAGATTCCGTTGCTTGTTGCTGACCACCATGTTAACCTATTTTGAAGTTAATAAAATTTTGAAATAACCTAGCGACCGATATTTATTTAATTTTTTTAATTTTCATGTATCAAGTAGGCCTGGAAATCGTATGGATCAGTTGACCTATCTGAGTATATTCCAGACTTAAATCAGTCTGCCTCTGAGTTTTGTAGTGTTCACAACAAATTAAAAAATATTAGAATAATTTCACCTTTATTGTTGTTTGTGGTAAGTGTATGGATTCTATTATTTTATATGTAGACTAAATTTTCCGTAGATATATGTTAACAGTGACCCGATTTTAACTAATCTTTACGTTTTTACAGAACCTACAATCTCTTCAAACGAAACTTTCTCATTGGACTATCTCAATCCAGCCAAATTAATCCGTAGATAAAGCTAAAACCTGTTTACTTCAAAATGTGCTGCAATCCTGGTGGCTACTGCAACATGCCCGCTTGCATTCAGTGCACCAACTTTTGCTTCAACTGTTGGACAGGATGTGCCAGTACACCCTGTTATCGTACCAGCTGTACACCCTGTTGCCCAACTTATAGAGGCTGCTGTGGTGGCCCCCGCGGTTGCTGCTAAATGGCCATTTTACCTAAAAGTACTGAAATCTTATTTATTTTGAACTCACGACCAATATTAAATTATTGAAAGAAAAATAAATTACCTGGTAGAAAAAGGGTTAAAAACAAAATAGAAAGCTTAGTGTTCATTTATATAAATATTTTATTGACAATTTTTAGTTTTAAATAATTGCTGGTGCCTTTAATGGAGATGCCTCACAGATATATGCAAGAGATATTCCGCAATCGGCATCATTTAATGCTGGCGCTATTTCTGGGTGGTCTCTTGGCACCCAACCCAAGGCATCGCAGTGCTCTGAATTTAAATTATTATCTGGCTGTCCTTGTGCCCATATTTTCTGGGATATCTGTTCACCATTCGAAAACCATTTATGCGCTCCAGCATTGGCCAAATCAGTACCAGAAGTCCAATATGAAGTTTCCATATGCATATCTTTCAGATATTTATTAATCGCATTCCATTCTTCAATTGTATCGATTGTGATGAGCTCAGAACCCTTTCGACGGCAGTTCTCGTAGGCATCAAACCAATTGGTGACCCATTTCCGCTCAATGAAATAGTAACCATTCCCAATCTGGGTAAAAAGTCCTGTTGATACACAATTATGTATAATATTATGCGCTTATATAGTTATAAATTTATAGTTAATATATTTTACTAACCATCCCTGGTTATTGTATCAATGGCCAGGACTGAGGCCAGTAGCCCCATAAAGAAGCTGAATTGAATGCACTTTCTAAACATTTTTTCAATAATGCCAAATATCAAATCGGGTTTTGAGCTTTTATACAGTAAATTCGCAATTATACGTTAAAAACAATTAGCAATTTGTAATGTCTTTATCAGAAAATTGATTACATTAGAAGTGTAAGCAAAAAAAAAATTATCTTAACCATTTTTAATTGGATAAGAAATGTTTTTATTTTAGATAGGTTAAACTTCATCAAAATTAAGGGAAACATGTATCGAGGGGAGAAAACATAGACAATAATTTTTATCATTAAAACTACAAAACACAGAAAATAATACGACAATTATAACTTATTACGAGCTAAACAGGAATGACAAGAAGTTTATTTTTAGTAAAAAAGAGACATTTATAATCAGAGTAAAGAACAAGAAGTGGTTAGTGTACGTATAAAGAGATAAATGTATATAGTTTGACAGACTTACCGGCTAAAGAGCTACGAGGCATTATTCTATGGATAGAGTCTGGCCTAATGTAGTTGCCCTTTAACATTTTACACAAATTAATCCGCTTATATTGAGAGCACGATTTGCAGGCTTTCAATGTAAAGACTTCTCCCGCGAGGCAATTAAAGTTTTGATTAGACAATTTTGAAGTATGTATAAACGTTTAAATCGAATTTGATAAATATTCAAAATAATGTTTATTATTAAAAAGCCTGAAAGCTCAGAACTGATTACAATGTAAAGACATTTATAATTAGAATAAAGAATAAGAAATGGTACATGGACTTTAATACAGTTACACGTTCGAAAATTTAGCATAATCAATTCTAAGGTACGTACTTTATTATTGTTTAATCAAAACTTGAATTGGTTTGGGGACACTTTTTAAATTGAAACAGCTTTCAGAACCGGTTTTCAAATTAACCGCTGGTGTCGAAGGGCTGGTAAATTTGGCGAAATTGGCATCTGGTCATACTGTGTTAACAGCATTACCAGAATCACGAATTTTTGTTTCTGGCAGCGCCAAAGAAAAACGTAAACAAAATGCCTTCAGAAAGCAGGTAAATATTTTATGATAATAAAAACCAATAACAGACATATGTTTGTTTAATATAACACCTTTTAACTTCTATACAACTTCATTTAGCATCAAGATAATGCCAAAGGCAGTGGTTTGTGAGGAGACTAACTTACGAGGTGACATCATTTTCTCATCGGGTTGTGTGGTTCACCCCAGCGCTACAATTTTGGCCGAGGCGGGGCCCGTTATAATTGGAGAGAATTGCATAGTTGAGGAATATGCTACCATTGCACATCGCCTGGCCGAAGGAGCTCAATGGGACTCAAACAATATACTAAGCATCGGCACTCACAACGTCTTTGAAGTCGGCTGCACGGTAGAAGCAGCTAGAATCGGAGACAAGAATGTTTTTGAAACCAAGTCTTTTGTGGGCCAAGGTGTAATTGTCACAAGTGGCTGTGTGGTAGGTGCTGGTATTCAAATGCGAAGAGCTCAAGTGATGCCAGAAAATACCATAGTTTACGGCAAGGAAGCTCTGCAGCGGGAGGCCATAGAAAAACAAGGATCGCAGACTCTACAAATTGATTTCCTGCGAAGGGTTTTACCTAATTATCACCATTTGCGCAAGCCCAACTATGATCCAAAAAAACCACGAAGCGTAGTCTAAGGCTAATTATATATTTTCCACTGTTGCCGTAGAATTAAAGTGATTCATTTCCTTCTCAAATGTGTCTATTGTGTGATCACACAGAGCCTCCAAATCCTCTAGACCACGTTTGAGTAAATCTATGGCCCTCTCCCGATGGGATTGGATACGAAAGTGAAGCTTTTGCTCTGTAGGATGGGGAATAGTATAGCCAACAAAATCCACTTCAGGATATCTTGCTATGATCGTCTTTAGAGCATTGCCCAATGTGTGTCCCTCGTTGGTAAACACAAATGTCCGGGATCCTTCGCCGTTTTTCTCATCGCCGGCAAGCTAAAATACATATATAGTGAGAGTTAGATGGACAAAGATGAATAAATGACATCGTACCTCTGCTAGCGCACCCATTTCTAAGAACTAAAATTATGTGTTTACAAAAAACAACGTGCCGAAGAGTTCTCGTTTTAGAGATGGTAATAGGTTAAAATCAGGGCTACACAGGCTTGCATCTTTGAACTGAAAATGCAGGTGTTTAAATATAAGTCGACATGCGTGAAGAAAAATAATATGAATGTATATCTTAACGTCTCCTATTTTTGGTTTTGATAATATATGTCGACAGCAACAATTTCTCATTGAACAATGTAATTTCTTATTCCAATTTTGGAACCAGTGTCACGACTGTTGTGTTTTCTGGAATCGGTCACACTTGTGACCATACCGGCTTCCTCACTGCTAGGGTCATTTGAACTTCTGGCAACGCTAAAGGAAATTTAGTGATGTGAATTCTGGCAACTCTTGTTCTGGTTCTGGCACGGGCGCGCTTCGGCTTGTTTCAACCAAGACGTCAAGCTCAACAATTTTTTGTCTACTTAACTTTTGTGTGAGAATTTGTCACTTGTATTATTATATGTCTTAAGAAAATTAGAAAACCTCAATATAGCTTTTTAAAGTGTAGTTCACCAGAAATTTTCAAAATAGTGAAGTAAAGAAAAAATTGCATACAGTGCGAAACGTTTCTGTGGATTTGTGTTTGTGTGTGTGTGTATATGTTTGTCGGCAGCGCGGTCGCAGCCAATTGCAACAACAAAAACCTCTTATACAGCAGAAAAGGCGGCAAAAGAGAAAAGAAAACAGAACACAAGGCAAAGCGGCATAGGTAACAACAACACAACAACAAAAAATGCAACTGCAAACATAATTATTTTCGCAATACACAACAACAACGATAACGAAGAAACGGCACTTAACGCTTTTTTTTCTCTCTCTTTCTGACCGTATATGTACGTAGAGGTGTGTGCGTCTGTGTCTACTGCAAAGCCGACAGGAATAAAAAAAATACCAACAACTGCAATACAGGTTTGTGCAAAAGCAGCAAAAAAAAAAACAGAAAAAAAACGTAAATTTAATGCAAATTGTGCTTAAAATTAAAACGCTTTATTGAAAATTTTGTTTATGAAAAATAATATAAAAATACAACAAAAAAAGGTGTCATTTCTGGCCGCCACGCCTCCCCTGCCTGGAGACACAAAAAAATTTATGCAAATTCATGCACACGACGCGCTGCCGTTAACAAACTGCGACGTCAACCCAAGCGAAGGCGGAAGCGTTCTGGTTTATATATTATGTATACATGCATACATACATATGTATGTACAAACGTATAAGTTTGAATATAAATTTATCTGCTTATAATTGGGCATAAAACCAAATTAAGTAATAAGTTATTAAAGTAATTTATTTTGTTGCCAAGTCCTTTTATGCAAATGTATAACAGTATTCATGTACATACATACATACAAGTATACATGCTTTTTTTGATCAGCAAGTCAAAATTTGCTGATATGAGCACATTTGTCTTTTAGCCTTAAAGAACTACAGGAATATATTATATAATAATTAAAAATAACTTAATCAATGTATAGAACAATTTTATACAAAAATTAACTAGTTTTAGAAAAAACCTGTTACATTTCTGGGTTTTTAAATGATTGTGGCAAATTTCATTTAGGGAATTTGCAAGGCCCTGCTGAAATATGCCCGCAATGTTTCGCGTACCCAACAGATACTCAACTGTATTCGATTTTGAACCGGTTTTTGAACATTGTTTTAAAATTTATTTGGGAACAACTAAAATTCAAATTAGATGACACATTTATTATTAGGAAAGTTTGATGTTATTTCATCCCTCACATAGGGATAATAAAAACTATATGAATATAAAATAAAATTAAGTGTTAAATTTAAAAGCTTTTCTTTTTGTTACTAAGTCCTTTTGCATATGTATGTGTGTACATACACATATGTATGTATGTATTTGTATCACTTTGGTTATTCTTTCGGCTGGTGATGACTAATCCCACTGGGTCTGTTCCGTTATCTCAGGCGTCTCCTACACACACACACATTCACGTAGACCAAAAACTTGTGTTGTAATGCGTCTCATGTTTCACTTTGGCGCCATTGCGTTCCCCCTTGTTGCAATTTTTGTTGGAGGTGTTGTTATTGTAGTTACTTTTTTTGGTCTAGGCTGGTGTTTCATTTTCCATTTTGTTTCCCCTATTTGAATGGTTTTTGCGCCCTTTTTTGCATTCTCGTTGTGGTCGTATTCTCTGCCCGCCCAGCCGGCGTTTGTCTGCATTGTTCTATGTATACATATGAATATGTTTGTGTGTATATCTCCGTCCATATGTTTGTGTGTATAAATGTATTGTGTGAACATGGCAGCTGCCTTTGACGACTGAAACAAAAAAGGGGTTCAAATTCCTATTTTTATTGTTTTGCATTTATTTGGCTTGCATCTGATGTATTTGTCAGATCGTAAAGTAACATTGCCCGTTCGGTTTCGCTTGCGACATAGATCAAGTCACAAACGCTTCAAAAAAGGAAGATACCAATGGTTTTATGTATAAATGGATATGTCCTGTAACAGGTAACCTTATCGAAACAAATTAGTCTTTGGATCAGTCTGCAAAGGGTTGGAATTATTGCTTCGATTTGAAATTTACCTTAGTTCTTCTTATAATACTTTTGAATCATTTCTATTTGGAATTTTTCTATTTGTTTCTTATTGTTTCGAATTTCTGTTTTGTTGACTGTCTTCTAGTACCTGAGTGCCGACATGGAATAACAGTCAGGCAAAAACCTTTGTAAACCAATATGATATTTGTTTGTTTGGTTATAATCATCGATCGAATTGATATATACACATCCATATAAACATACATATATCATCTGCAGTACCGATCCTTAGCTATATATGTATATACATACATACATACAGCCGTATCAGAAACGCTTCAAGTTAAGAATCAAAATATATAATTATACATACTTTTAATATTAGTGCCGATCAATTAATTTGTTGAGGATCTATAACAAAATTCGAATCCATTTCAACTTTCATTACTTCAAAATGTTTCAATATATGATTGAAATTATTCATGCAGGTATATTTATTGGTATAACATTCTTACATTTCTTTTTGGTATATAGTAGTTTATATAGTGTTACTAACTTCTTTTGATGCAGTTCAAAGTGGCTTAGGTACCAATAGATCGTGTTGAAATCTTACTAAAATCTACCTGTATATCGATATACGATTCCATGCATATTTTTGATATACCGTAGAAATATATTTTGCACTCAAACAAACACAGATAGTTTTATACATATGTACATACTTCATTGTATATACATGCATAGATATATCCATGTGTATGTATGTGTGTACATATGTATGTATGCAGAGGGTCCAGAGACTAGTGAACTAAAGGACGGGACAGGCAGGCGAAGCAGATACACAACAGACAGACAAAAGGCAATGGCACCAGCAGCAGCAGACGTGCCAAGCCAACATCCTGTGCAGCAGCAGCAGCCACGAATAAATAAAAAAGAAACAGAGGGAGGAACAGCAACAACAAAGAGAAAAAGAAGCAGGCAGAAAAAAGAAAGAAAAACCTGTCATCTGTTTGGCTCTTCTCCTCCATCTTTTTGCATTCGATACGGCTTCGCTGTCGTCCCAGGATGATGTTTCTGCTGCTGCTGCTGTTGCAAGCATTTTTAGAATTCCCAAAATCAACATTAAAAAAAAAAAATTGTAGCAGACAAACAAGAACGCATACACACACAGAGATACACATGCATACAGATACAGCAAGGAAGCAAAAAGTATCTGTGTGTGTGTATGTATGTATGTCTGTGTACGTGATCAGACCCAGACTCAGCAGCAGAGCTAACAAGCAGAACATTATTTCATGTTATTTCCTTTTAGAGATGTGTGATATTGACACAATCACGACTCACGCAAACTTCACACTAGGCGATAGAAAGTAAGCACACAATTTAAATGATTAGCAAACATAAAAACTATATTGGCAAACAAACTAATTAAAGGCAACTGAAGAAACACAATCGATGACCTTTTTTATCTGTAACTACATCTAAAAACGACCAGGAAACTAAAAATTATCGCCAATTGATTTAACCTAAAATTGATAATAAAATCTTGAGAAATTTGAATTATTATTCTCATAATGATAAAAAACGCTTTGGTAATTTCTTAAACTTAATGTTAAATCTTTATATTAATCTGCTTATCTACCGATTCATATAAAGTGCTTTTACAGCCATATGAATGTATTCGACTCACGCTTGTATCCCTATGTTGCACTTTTTTGTTGCAGCTTTCGTATTTCGTATTATTTTTTTTTTATTGTGGCTACAAAACACAGTTTATACAGGGCTGCATCGATTGACGGGCTGATTTTGTTTCATTCAAATATACCACTCTGAGACCAACAACAACATCAAGTAAAAAGCTCTTTACGCTTGCCTGATTTGCATAACGTGCGCTATTACAATAACGCACGACCATAAAGGTGTATGAAAATTGTTGTAGTAGTAGTAGTACCGTCTGTTGTGGCCCGCAAACATATTGGTGGTTGGTTGAAAAACGACGCAAAGAGGACTAGTGGCGGCGGCGACGGCATCGAGAACGAGGCCTGGAGGACTACCCTCGATGAAGGCAATGTCCTGAGCCGCCGTCCTTCGTTGGCAGTATAGTTTCATTTCATTTCGTTTTCACTTATTTGCTTCCTACTTTTTATTGTTGAACTTTTACAGCTGCTGCCTTTTCAACTTGCATTCGTTCAATCTTCCTGCTACCGCTGCCGCTGCTACCCCAAGGGTGGAATTTATAACAAATTTGGCTGTATGGAGTGTGTGTGCTGTGTCTGACTTTGATCCTTCTTCTGTCTGGCAGTTTTAGCAGCAGAGCAGCACCCCAAAAAAAAAAATGGAATTTTCAGCATTAGGGAAAGTGTCTTGCAAATAAATAAATAGTCATGTCAGGGTCGCCATATTATTAATGCCTAGACAAACGAATGTACGTCCAAACGTTGGAGAGAACGGAAGGCAAAAGGTAGATGTGAAAGCAGTGGGCGGAGGCATTGCTAATTCAACCCTCTTTTGGTATGCACGCCCACAAAAAAAAAGTTTCAACCGCCTTATTGTGAGGTCAATAAACTTTTACAGGCGGCACCGGCAGGCGGCGGCCCAGCATCATCTCAGAACCACCCTTTTGTTTGTTGGCGTTTTGGCGCATGTTCTACGCATTTTTGTGCATTGACCCCACGGTGCACGCACAGACCCAGACGAGATGATAGAATATAAGAGAGAGAGAGTAAATAAGGGGTCGGAATATTCTGTCCCCCCCACACCATACGCACAATGGCAACCCTCGTTGTCGCTGATTTGATTTTCATTTCAGTTAAATTGGGGGAAAGCGAACTCAACTCCAAGACACTTCTAAGACCATCAATAGGGAGTTTTTTATGAATTTTACTTTAT
Organism: Drosophila emarginata; assembly: GCA_037075365.1. Taxonomy (NCBI): domain Eukaryota; kingdom Metazoa; phylum Arthropoda; class Insecta; order Diptera; family Drosophilidae; genus Drosophila; species Drosophila emarginata. Next base: position 1,203,472 of record JBAMCD010000109.1, on the reverse strand, counting down.
GGATTTTTATATTTTTTTTTTTTTTATATATGTATGTATTAAAAATATAATATGTGCTGAGAAGGAGTGTTACAGAGAGAGAGAGAGAGAAAGAGATAAAAGGAAGCCACTAACTCCGATTACACCTTTATGATGTAATAAATTCAAGATGCGAGCGTTTTACCAATGCGGCTTTAATTGCACTCACATAAAATACTTTTAGGAAAAAATGAAATTTTCGGTTATACAATACATGTTCAAAATGTATATGTAGGAAATATATAATAAAAAATACATATGTATGTATATGTATGTACGTATAAATAATATGATCCTAACTTTAAAAATATTTGTTAACTTATTCGTTAAAAAATCTGAAAGTAAATTTAAACTTAATCATATTTTTCACTTTTATTTCGATTGGTAGGTAAGATAACCCAATTAACCACTTTCTTTGTTACATTGTCCCCAATTTTTTCTAGTCTCTGAAAAATTAAAGATTCCCACTTTAAATTTCATACTTTCGCTCTCCATTTTAAAATTATCAAAGAACAAAAAACGCATTGGATATTGGATAACTGAATTGAAGTTTATACATTTATAAAACTTTTCACTTTTAAAATTCTTAGATGGTAAAGTTGAGAATTTTTCGAAAGTGTTTGAATTTCTTTCAGTGCCGGATGTGGTCCGAAAATTTTTAGTATTATTTTACCTTTGGGGGGGCCTTTTTCTGTCTCACTTTCTCTCTGTCTATACACATACACAGATATAAAACGGTTTTTATGCGTTTTCCTAACTCCCCCAATTTCCTCTTTCAGTGTTCTAATGGGTGTGGCCAAAAAGCAAAAGAGATTGATGCGTTTAGTTTTTGTTGAATGATTTTGTTGTTTTTTCGACAACCAGTTTTAGTTTCTATTCCATATAATTTGGCTTGACATTACAATAGAAGAGAGTAGAAAGCAAACAGAATGAGCCAGAACATCATCATTAAAGGTCATTCTGTCGACCGTATTCCAGGGGTAGTTTTTTCCTTGGGAAAACAACGGGAGGTCACAGTCCTCTCCTCATGAATATGCGAAATTTTACGCATGCAAATGGTTACAAAATGTTCAAGGAAAGTGTCTTGTAAATGAAATCTTTATGGTTTTCTTACACTTATAAGGCTGAAACTAACTGATAGAGTGAGCGAGAAGGGCACAGACACACAATCCGAAGGAGGGTTTTCCTGGGAACTTATTGAAAGTAGTTTTGAAGTTTTTTTTTCTTATTCTTTGCCTTTGTAATGAATTTGTGATAGGGTTAACATAAAGAGGGTAGAAAAATATTCTGTTGAACAGGTTGCTCCCGTTGTTCACATTTTCATTTAAATAGAAAGAAACCAGATTCTATTATGATAATGGGTCTACTGGGATAAAGACTCTATTCAGAACTTATATCTTTAAAGAAGAAGATATTATTTGGCTGTATATACATACATAGTTTGCATATTAAAAGTAAGGTAGCGAATAATTTAAATATTAAAGCAGTTAATTTTTTTTGTGTTTATTACGAATATTAAAATGTTTGTTTCATTCGAAATAAGAAAGCTTTGATTATTTTGTGATAGTTAAAGTATTTGTTTGATATAATGAAATGTGCTATTAAAAATTATTATATAAAATTTGTCCGACTACGTCAAATACATATGTATGTATGTATCTATAAACTGAAGAATGAGAACCAAGTCCGGCTGATCGAAATATGCCCATGCATACATACATATGTACATATGTATACAAGAACTTTTTCTTCAACCTTTGTCATTATATATAGCGAAATTAAATCAGAACTCTAAAAACAATCGATGGCAAACATGTTTTAATATATGTATGTATGTACATATGAATATATTACCATTAAAATTTGTTTTATTGTGCAACCAAATTCTATCTAGTACATCTGAGAATACTACTAGCCAGTATACGCTTGGTTTTTTAAGTAACTAAATTCTCAATAGGGTATTAAAAAGTTGGTCGTTATAATAATGTATATTTTGGTTAGCCGATCTTTTGATTAAATTTTGGTAATCGGGGGCGCTTCTTTTTAATAAATTTCGAAAGAAAATCGAGCTTTGAGCTTTTTGTAAATATTCTTAGAAAAACCTCAACATGTGTTCTCAGCCGACTTTAGCTCGTATGTAGAGCTGTTAAAGTATATACATATGTATGTATGTACATACATATGTATGTATTTGTGGATATACACACATTTATTTTTTATGCCTTTCCCTCATCTCCCGCGATATCATTTCATCTTAGCCTTGTGGTTTTAGTTGTTTTTTCTTGCACTTGGCGCTCTTGTTTGCTCATACAACAAAAACCCAAAAAAAAAAAAAAAAAGTTCACACGCTGACTGCGATTATTGCTATTGTTGTTCCTCTCCTTATTCTCAAACCAGCTGTTAATGCAAAGCAAAGTTTAAAAACGAAGAATAACTGAATCGAAACACATTAGAACACTGTGTGTACATATGAAGAAATATACATTTTGTCGAGTATATGTAGTTCAGCTGAAATTGAAATATACATACATACATACATATAAATGTTTTATTCTACTGATAAAACAAAGCACATATTTATATGGATGGAGGAGCACTAGGGGGAACCGGGCGTTAGACCCCAGTACATACATATCAATGCCTCTTCTTTTTGGTTTTCGCGTTGTTTCCGTTGTTTCTTTTCTAGATGTTGTTCTTGTTAATTTCGTTGTTGTTGTTGTTTAGAAATAGAAATGATTTCACAATTTACTTTGGCGACGACAACGAAAAATGTTTAAGCTTCAGCTAAAGTCGGAAACCCAACCTCCCGGGACGGGACAACCAGCAAAAGAAACACGTTTTCAAAGTGCTGATATCTTATTAGATATTCTTGTGGTTGTGTGTGTATGTGTCTGCCTCTATACATACATACATACATACATATGCGTTATATGTTGGTGCCTGGGCCTGACTCTGGGGTTTGCAACCAATTTATACCCTGGCAGAAAGAAAGTATATTCATTGCAATCACAAATTTGGTCTCTAACATAAACAAATATATTTTAGTTTATTTATCTTCATAATCGTTTCTGTTTCTGTTTTGGTATGTATTTAGTTTCTTTCTATAAACTGTGGAAACAAATACATATGATTTTTAAAATCAATAAGTGTACAGGAACATATACAAATGTATGTACATACATACATACATACATATGTATGTATACATTAGGATGTCGCTTTTCAGAGATGTGTATGTACATACATACATACATACATACATACATAGGTCATATAGTCGTTAAGCTGATAACCTTTGCAGCTTTTTTATGGAAATGATCGTTCAAATAATCAATTTTGCAAGAGTATTAAAACTACGACATAGTCATCAATGTTAGCCTGGTCGTCTGATTTTTTCACGTCTTTGGAATATTATTTATTCTTTCGCTGTTTGAAGTGGTTTTTTGGTGATTCAGCTTGAAACGAGAAGTGAATGTACGACGGACGGCAACGTTGTCTCTCTAAGCGTACATTGTTGCTGTAGTTGTTTCTGTTGTAGTTGTTGTTGGTTGTGTTATTCAGTTGTAAAAATGTCATCGTGTCAGTGTTAAATAATATTATGTTTTTTGTATGCAAAATGTACCGTTTACTGGGAGAGCGACTGGTAGCAGTGGGAGAGTAAGCTACATGTGGGGCTTGTGTGTGAGAAAGACCGAGAGCAAAGTTTTTAAGGAAATGTCTGTAAAATTGTACATACATATGTATGTATGTATGTATATGCTTTTGTGTATATGTATGTGTAAGCATGTGATTGATGGCCAAGCCGCGCAATTAGTCAGAGAGTGAGAGAGATTGTTGCTGCTGCTGTTGGTGCTGTTGGCGGTTCTTCTGCTTCTGCTTCTTCCTCTTCTTTGATGAAGGTCAATGTTCGTGTGCGTTGGACGCCACCGACGCCAACGTCGCAGTCAATAATGGCTTCGCTCCGTTTGCTAGAGATTGCTGATGATGATTGTTGATGGACTTGTGTATGTGTGTGTGTGAGAACATGTTTGTCTGTATGTGTGTTGGCGTTTCGCTTTGAGTTCATTTAAGTACAAGTAAAAACTCCAAAAACCATGTTAATGATGATTTTTATTTTAATTTTTTTTCTCTAGGCGTGGTGATTCTTTTAACTCGTTTGAGGTTCCATCTAAGACATAATTTTATTGTTTCAATTATATGTATTTACATATGTGTGTATGTATACACTAGTGAGAGGGTACTATAAAAATGAATCATTTTTGAAAGCATGTAAATATCTACATATGTACATATGTATGTATGTATGTATGTACGTATGTATGTATGTATACTTACGAAGTTAAGTTAGGCTATTCCGGTAGACACTCTTCAAATATAGTGACACATGAACCCTTTTGGTTCTTTAAGGTGTTCATGCAGATGAACTTTAAAGATGAAGCAATCCGTGTATTATTTTCAAGGTAATCGATGCGAATCTGAGTACCCTATAAATCGATATCCTATCATTTTAATTCCGATACTGTAGTGTAGTATTTGACACTACTTATTATTATTAAATTAAATAACTTTTTCAAATGATCTAAATTCAGAAAAATTGTCAAATTGAAGTTATTAAATTTGTATAGTTAAAAGTCCGAAATTTAACCCACAATATTTTAATTAGCACAACAGACAAGAAGGTCTCCATAAACTAAACTACACACCTACATACATACTACATATGTACATACATTTAGTAGATTTTATCCTCGTTACTTTCCCGATTTTTAAAGGCATAATTTCTTTAAATTTACCTTGATTTTCGTCCAAGTGTAAATTAAAAGCGTTGTTATAAAATATGATTTTAGTTTGTTTAGATAGAATCTATTTACAATGGCAATGGAAAATTCTTGAAAATAGAAAATATAGCTTATGAAAACATAAATAATGGGATTTTCCATGAAAGCTTAGACTTAAAGAATGCAAAAGCCACTTTTCTTAGCTCTTTGATTGGGTTATACCTTTGATGTAAACAAAAATTTCTATCGAAATACGAAATATGACAAAAATTGTTTACAACTTATAGATAGAGTCGAGTTATCCTTAGGTCACTGGATACACCGATGTAATCTAAACTTCGATCCATGATTTCCCATCTGGGTTTCATCTTCAACCCAAACATTGTTCTTTGGGGAAATTAGGGGGGCGGGCAAAGTTCCCTTCACAATTAGTTAGTAGTAGCCTTCAAAAAGAAAGAGGGAAATGTTTTTTGACTCCCTAGAGAAAAACTACGGTTCAAAGACCTAGGCAAAACAGAATTGTTAGTTTTCAAGTCTGCTTTCTGGCATTTCCGTTTGAATCTAATTTGCCGCATCTAATACATATTATGACCGTGTTGGCGAAGGGGGGTAGCGGTACAACAATTATGAACATTGACCTTTTTTTTTTTGGCAAATTTTCTACTAAGGTGAAAGAACACACACAAAGAACAAGCAACAAGAGCAAGGTAAAGGCAAACCTAATGACAGCTGAGGGGACAACCAAACAAAGCGGATAAGAGAATAAGAACAACAACAGCAAGAAGAAAAGTTTTTAAAAGCAAATAAGCAAAAGACAAAGTTTTTTTTTTAATTTTTTTCTTTTTTTTTTGGCCAACAAAGAACTCCCAGATCACGAGGTCTCTCCTCTATATACATACATACATGTACATATGTATGTACATATATACATATACATGTACATTTGTATGGACTATAACCTGGCGTTGACTTTGGCTTTTTGAAAGTTGAAATGTTGCTGCTGGTTGCTGGCTAGAAGCCAATAAACGAGTTTGAAACAAAAGAACAGACGCGCTTACCTACCCACTACCTACCACACTCACTCCCCCTTCTTACCAAAAAGCGCGCGTGTGAAGATCACAAAAGTTGAAGGAACAAAATGGTAAATGAAACAGAAACCACCTACTACTGCAAAAGCAACCCCCTAGCCGAATAATACCTGCATGGGTCTAAGCAACCCACAAGTGACATGCCAAAGCCCTAGTATATCTCTTGTCATAATTAACAGCGTTTCATTAAGGGTAGCAATAGCTGCTTCTTTTACCGAAATAAGAAATATTGCCTGGTACTTAAGAGCTTAAACATAAATCATTTCACAGAGAACTGTGATGAGAGAAGGAGAAAGGCAAATTGACAGAACCTTGAAACCCAATATCTCACGTACTCATCCTGTCGTTACGAAGGCGGCTTGAAAAGTATAGGAAACAAGCTGCCTTTAAAATAGCCACTAAAATAGCTTTAGTTAAATGTTTAAATATATCGGAAACAAACTGCGTTTAACATATGTATCCTCTAATAAGCTTTAGTTAAATGTTTAAATTTATCTTATCCGTTAGTAAAAGTAATCTTGCTTTATTTCGAACGGAATACTTACAACGAAGTTAAAATTTCCCTAATTTTCCAGTTCCTTTTGCTAATAAATGGACTGAACATTCTGTTATCCTGTTGCTATTAAATGAATTTGAAAATAACTTTAAATCAATATTCAACTAAAGAACTTATAGAGTATTCTTCGCATGCGGACAAGTATAAGTAACGCAATTTCCGTAGATTGTATTATTCCGGGATATATACATTGCTTCGATATTTTTCATGAGTGATGATGAGGTCATACAAAAAATTACGTATGCTATGGTCACGACTTTGAAATACTCTGTGCTAAGCAAGCGTATTACGAGGCATCAATATTTTGTGTTAGTATTTATAGGGATCTTACCCTCCAGCATTATTTCTCATCTCACTTATGACTGTTCCAATTTAAGACAATGCCTCATACAAATTAGACTGCAGCTTATCCATGTGGAACCGCTTTCCGTACATACATATTATCTGTAATTTTAACAATCGGTTTTATGGACAAACGATTTTAGAGACATTTGGTAAACTATACTATGGAATTTTGGGTATCTCGAAGATATTTTTTGAACCAATAGTTAAAGAGGACTACTCAATTGCCAAACAAGATACAAATGTATTTATATAGCGCAGCGTTCAATATTATAACCAAGACTTAGGCAACGTTTTTTTCTGGCTAATAGGTACAGGGTATAAAAAAGCTCAAAAAAAATTCAAAATGATTCCCAGGCAACAAGTTTTTTTTTATATTGCTTAGGTATAGAAATAAATTCTATTATCTATTTGTTGCCTATTCATGGTCTACACACGACGCGGGTCGAAGCGTTGGCTAGTAGCTTGGTTTATTGACATCGGCACCTAACCACTTCTGCCGACGTCGCTGCCAAAAGCTCTATCTACGGCTATTTTTTTTTTGTATACTTTTTCAAGTTCGTGAATTTTTAGCCGTTCGTTGACTTTTGTCGCGTTTTTTTTTTGTGTGTTATGTGTTGTTATTTATGATGTCCAAACTAATGTCATTTAGAGAGCTCTTTGGGGCTTTTCGCAACAATTTGTTGTTGGTCTGTTAGTTTTTTTTTTTCTTTTGTTAGGTCCATCTTTTTCGACCAACCACAGCATTTTCTGGGAAGCTTTATTTTACGTTTTTTTTTTTGTTGCTTCTCGAAAACCCGCAGAAGTTGATTGAAATTTCCTGCTGCTCTGTTTTTTTTAATGCGAATTATGAGGTCAGTGCAAGACGAGACACCAGCCAACCCTAACCCAAACCCCAACCTCATCCCGAACCGAACCGAGTCGAAGAAAACACAACACAAACTGAGCAACCAGAAAACCAAAGACAAAGAAGAGAGTTCAATAAGTGGCCCTCATTAGCTTTAATGTAAGGGGATATCGTATATTTGTTTGTATTTCTGTCTATATGTACGTCCACTGGGAGGCCGTCGGATCAAATGTGTGCAATATGCGGGCCAAGTGTTCTAAAGTTACCAAACACACGATTCTTCAAAATTTCAAAATCAGGTAAAGAAATGGAACAAGAAGAGAGCAATTGAACTAGGGTGATGGAAAATTTTCTTATAAATAATAAAAAAAAAAAGTAAAATAACATTAGGTACAAAAATTTGTTGGTCTAATGATATTTTTTGTACTTCAATATAATCCGACCTGTGGAAATATTCTATATACCATAGCTAACAGGTGTGACTAAATGGTATTGTACTGTACATACAAATTTGTTCTGGCCATATAAACTAATAATGAATAAGGGTTTTTTTTCCAAAAGACTTTTTTAATGATGATATTAATTAAAGTAATGACAAGAACTTATTTAGACTTGCCATCAATCAAAATCCCACAGAGATCATTAAATTTTAAATATTTTAAATATGTGATATTTAAGAAACGAAATTTTAAAATTAAAAATTCAGAATTGCAATATAAGTGAGGTAATCTTGAACCCAGATTTATGATTATATCTTGATAAGCACTTGATAAAACTTTGCCTTTTGCCAACTTCCGGCCAATAAGAGGTTAAACGGAGAGAGAGAGAGAGTCTGCAAGCAAGATCGCTGCAATCCTCTCGCCTCACCTGGAAGAGAAAAGTAGTCGAGAGCAAGCAGCTGCGGCGCTGCAGTATCCAAGCTGCCTAATTTCCGGTTTCAAGTGTCACATTTTTCTTCTTTTTTCAAAAATTATTGAAAGAGCCATAACAAATATGTGTATATTGTTGTTTTTATGGTTTGTGGGTTGGGTTTCTTTTTTTTTTTCCCCACCCCTCATGATGGCTCGTTCGCTCTCTTTCTCCCTCTTTTTTCCCTCTTTCTCCTGTGCAGAGGGGAAACATCTGTCGTTGATCGGATCGGGGTGACAGCTGCTAAAAGGGCCTGCTCGCTCGCTCTGTTAATTGGCTTTGGCTCGGGTTATTGAATTGTCGTGTCAATATGGTCATAAAACTGTTGAGGTCGGCGCATTTAGGATATTAAGAATATCGGCTAGATCCCGATGCTCGGAACTCTGAAAATAATGTTTCAACATTTTGCGTAATTTTTTTATTTTCCCCCCACATTTTTTTTTTTTTTGCATCGACGAGGCTATTTTTTGCGCTTGCTGATGATGGTGTGAGAGAAAGAGCACGAAAGAGAAAGAGGGGTTCATGAACCGCCGGCAAGGACAAATTTCCGAGCTTAAGCGGCAGCGGATCGATCACATTGAAATGGAACAGACAATAACGATAAGTCGACGTCGAGCGATGGCAGCGGCTGAGGCGAAGGCACTCCGCTGTATGTAAGCCTTGTTGTTGTCTCATATGCCACTTGTTCCCAAGCCACTTGAACCCATTATTCTTGGAATTCCAGACAGACAAAAGGAGAAGGTAGAGAAGAAGAACAAGAAGCAGGAGATGCCAAGATCTCTCTTGTCTCCTGCTGCGTGAGTCATGAGAGCGAGTGAGATAGACAAAGAGAAGTCCAAATTGAAATTGGCGAACAAGAAATCACTGACCTTGACTTTAAGCAAAGTTTAAGGCCCTTTTAACTGCCAACCACACACACATTCATACAATTACACTCACACTCTTGTACATAAATGGACTTGGAGCAACATAATTATATAGCCAAGCCAAGAGCGCCGTTTTAGTCGTCGTAGCGCGTTTCTAGACTGGTTTTTGTTGTTACCGCTGGCTTCTCTGGCTCTGGCTTTGACTCGAACTCTTTTGCTATTCTGAACGCACACATGACGCAAGCGCGCCAGCGATGTAGACGTTTTTTTTTTCTTTTCTTTTATTTTTACATACTATAATTCCTCATTCGCATTCTCTTCTTCCTCCTATTGCATCAGCGTGTGTGGAAAGAAAAGTTACAGCTTGTAATACCGAACTAACTGGTCGTCGTCATCAGACTAGGCTTCTTGTTTATAGCTTATAACCATAAAAACTTATTGTTGTACATTAAAGTATATAGTATGTACAAATCTATATAAATATGTACATATATGTATGCATGTATGTATGTACATACGTACATATATACATACATACATACGTATGCACGTCCGTTGGATTTCTTTGTATGGGGAACTCAGAAACAATAACAAAAGCAGCCAACAAAATTGTCTTGATCAACTCATTTCTCCTTTCTCTTCGGTCTCCATCAAGCATTAAAACAAGATAGTTTTGTGTTTTAGAACTTATTTTTAAATAATCTTGTCGAAAGAGGGGCACTACTCACTAAGATACAAAAAACTCACACGAAAACCTGATATCGAAAATTCAGCAGAATCTTTTATGAAAAGTTGGGGAAAAGTAACTCAGCAGAAGGTGTAAAAAAAGTTAATTTTTTCCCCCAAAAAATGCTATAACAATTTATTTATTGCATAACATGTTAAAGCTCTATTAATTCTCTTCGTGCCAAAAGTCGCATATAAAAACAGTTTTTACAAAGTGCATTTTGGGGGACTGTAGCGAGCAAAGACATGGCCAGGTCAGACCCAGACCCTCGTGTATCGACGTAAATTGCTAAAACAGTGCAACAACATTTTCCAAAAAACAAGACGAAAGGAAATTATGTTATACGTCCTTCGGTTGCTTGAGGGGCACGGGACATGTCTGATTTCTCATTCGTTCATATTGTTACTGCAATAAATATTTTAAGGTTTTAAATTGAGAGATGGAACGTAGATTCATTTCATATATTTATGTATGTATGTATGTATGTATGTATGTATATGTACACCAAATTTAAAATTCTCATCATAAAAATTCTGGTTTTGATACCGGAAATAATATCTGGTTTTGTTTGGTTTTAGATTTCATAAAATCAAGATAAAGGTAATAATTACAATTTTATATCTTTATTTCCATGTAAATAATCTAAATGTTGTTGAATTTCGATTATTACTTATTATAACTTAGGATTTTAGCTCCAAAAGTCTTGGTTAACAAATGCAAATTAACATTAAAAAGTATTAAAATAAATCTTGCGTTTGTCCTGCAAAATTTGCTTTGCAGCCAGCTAATTCGTCTCCCCTTTCTTTGGATTGTATCTCTCGTTTTGGCCTTTTCTCTCTTTGTAACTGTGCTGGTGCTGCAACTCTTCTTTTGCACTCCCACTCCCTAAAAGACTTAGGAGTGCAGTGCTCCCTCGCGCAATTTATGTATGTTCTGGCTGCTGTGGGTATGTGTGTTTGTATGTATATACATATGTATGTATGCATGAGTAGGAGGTTGTCAGAGGTCAGTCTCATCGCTGGCAGCGCAGTCTTTGTGAAGTTTCATATTCCAATTCATTCCGTTGCCGTTGTTCTGTAGCCAAACTAGATTTTGCTACCACCGACGTTGGCCGTTTTGCCCGATGCTCTCTCCCGTTCTTTGTCTCACCCTCTCTCTCTCTCTATTACTCTCTGGTTTGCTCTCCAGTTCTCTGAACTGGTTGTGTGAGTTTTTTGTTGGTTGTATTTTTCTGTTCGGCGTCGTTTCATTTCCGTGTTCCCTCTGCTATAACTCTGAGTTCGTTTCGTTGTATGTTGTAAAAATGATTCTTTGCTATGTTTTCAGCGTTCTCATTCAGTTCTTAGCGTTCGCCGGATAAACAACGTACATTTTCGCGTCGCCGTTCAATTTTGTTAACGTCGTCGCTCGCGTCCGTTGTATATGTTTGTGTGTGTTGTTAGTGTTTGTTTGTATGTAGTAGAAGGAAGAAAAAAGCAATAAAGAGTATTAATAATAATAATATAAAATAATAATAATAAAAAAGTGCAACAGCAACATTTGCATCTCAAACACATACAACGCATACCTTGATGAATGTACGTATGAATAAAAAAAAAACAACATAAAACTTGTGTGAAATGACGTTGGCGTCGTCGTAGAGTTCATCAACTTGTTTAGAATCGTTGGGCATCAGCAGCATTTTCTGTGTACGTGAGTGCGTGGCTGTCTTTCTCTCTCTGTCGCTCTCAGTGAGTGTGTGTGATTGTGTGTGTGGGTACGACACGTCTGTGTTGCCTTCTTCCTGCTCGTCGTTGCGAGCCTCTTCTGAATATCTTTTGCTTTGCATCACTTGCATTTTGTTATTTTTCTTCTGTTTGTTGCACGAACGAACAATTTCTTGTGTTTTCTGTTTGTTCTTCATTTTCGTGGAAAATCTACAACGCCGCAGCGTGTCTTGTTATTGTTTGTGTTTGTTTATACGTCTTTTTTTTTTGTTATTATTATCTCATTTCGGTGCGTTGTGGATGTACACTCGTGTCTAGAAATTAAATGAACAGTTGGTGGGACGTGCATTCTGCCATATATATGTTTGTATATATCCAAAACAATTATCAAATATCAATATCAATTTCATCAGTGCAAATTCCGGAATCAAAAACAAGAAACAAAGTTTTTCACCATTGTAACTTCAAATCTTCAATCTGTCATTATCAATATTTTCGTGACAGCTCAAATTCAAGATATTCCAATTGACAACTTATTATGTAGATGGAATGATACTGATGAAAGATTAAAAATGATGATTAAAACAAAAAAAGTGCATTCAACTTTTGACTCTCAGGCGACCTTGCCTATTTATTTGCCCACAACTGTTTAAATATACTTCACAAGATTTTTACCTCCACTGTGTATATGGCTGTGTATTTGTGAGGTGTTGATGCGGAAGAATATTAAAACACAAGTTTTAAATCGAAAAAAAAAAAATTATTACGGCAATGTTCTTTAATTTTACTCACACGCCACGCTTTGATACCAAGTCAAGTCTACAGAGAAAATAAAAAACACTGAAGTCAAAAAAATAAACGTGTTTAAAATGTGTGTGAGCCGAACGCGCAAAAGCCATATGGACAAACACACATACACACAAACAGACATTTGTGTAGTATTATTATATTGATTGTTGCTGTTATTCCATGTGTCTTGTTTCACGCTCGATTTCGCTTGGCCAGCGGCTGTTTTATTGTTGTTTGCATTAATTTTTTTTTTGTAAGTCCACTGATTGAAAGCTGTCGCCATTGGGCGACATTACTGCCTCTACCAAATATATACATATATATACATATGACTAATGATGGTCCTCTACTCAGGGTCATAGTTACAAATCGTTTGGTTATAAACTTAAATGTGATTAGCATCAAAGAATATTTCTTTCCTATCCAAAATATGTAATTTCATACCAGCAACCATAAATCCAATAGATTCGGAAGCGGTTTTTTGCACTGATTGATCATTCGGTCACGTATGCCGTAAAGGATTCTAGATAATTTATGAACTGAGCTACCCTATTCTTAATACAGATATTTTTTAATACAAATCTGGTTGGTTTTTTTTCTTGAAAGATCTTGATTGGTTATAACAGATGTATTTCCTCTTTTAAAGAAAAAAAAACTGGGTCGTTTCTTTCATTATCAAAAATTATAGCGAAAAGAAAAGAACAAAGTCGCGCTTACTTAGTTGTCCGCTTGTCCGTCAAAGATAACAAAACTATGAAGAAACAGAAGAAAACGAAAATTGGTACAAGTCTAATTGAAAATGTTAAAGCAAATGAAATGGTTGCAGATAGTAAATATTTATCAAAAAGTTTACACGACAAAGGGTAAACGATGCACGACAGACACGTACGTGCCGTAGTTTGATTAGAATGTTGTCTAAATGCAAAAAGAGAAAAAAAAAACCTATACATACATATGTATGTACATATGTATATGGTAAAGGTACATAGCAAAAGATACGATGAAGAATGAACGAAAGACTGGCTTAGAAGACACATTCCAATTCTATAAATTTTAGTGAAAATCCATGAGACAAAAATAATTAATTTTAATTTTATAACTAATGATAAAGCACATAAATTAGACATTGGTTAATACTTATAGTTTGCTGTTATTTATAGTTGATGTTTAATGAAGAAATATATAGATTTAAAAAATGCTAGACTAGAAGCTAAATGATATTGTAAAATACCATTTAAGAAGCTAAAATGATTGCTTTTCAGGACAAAGAATATGATGAGAACCACAGACACTACAAAGCGCAGTAAGAAAGAAAAGCAAAGCAGACAAAAAATCGCAAGAAAAAAAAAACAAAAAATAAATTGCAGCAATGCCGTCGTTGACCTGCCTCGAGAAGAAGAACCATCGGTGTTTCTGTATGTGTATGAGTGTTGGGTGGTCTTTAAATTGGATGCTGCTTCTGCTCGCTCTTCTTGTTGGTGCTGTCTTGTCTCCTACAACAATAAAACTCCCTTGTGTCGTTGTCGCGGTTTTTTTCCCCTTTTTGGCTCATTGTCTTTTCTCTGCTTTCAATAATTTCATTCAACAGCAGCAGATGCTTTGGGGGTCTCGGCTGACGCATCATGGTCGATGTCGTCTGGATGGGATAAAAGAGGAACGCAGTATTCCACGAATTATATTTGTACATACAAACATAAATACATACATATAAAAGTAAGCATGCTATGTCTTAAAAAAAAAAATGAATTTGCATTGCGGCGGTTCCTTTGTATGCGGTCCCCCCGTATTTGTTAGTATGTTTATGTATATGTATCTGTGTATGTCTCGGGATGGGATAGTTTATCTGCCCCGTCCCTTCCCTCCTCCCCCCATGCTTCTTGACAGCGACGCTTAGGAAGGTAGAGAGATGAGGCAGGTAGACGCAGACTTTGCCTGGCCTGGCTGAGTTTTGCGCTTTGTTCTTCTGTTGTATATGGTTTGCTCTTTGTATTGGTGTTGTTGCTATTGCTGTTGGTATTGGTTTGTATATTTGTGTGTGTGGCATGCTCTTTGGTACCATTGAACTCTCTGCTGATGACTGCTGCTGCAATTCACCCCCAAGTGGCGCAATAAGTGAAATGCATGGAATTGAAACAGAAGCAGAACTCGTTTTGTTGTTATTGTGGGCAATTTTTAGTTAGTTGAACTTGATGTTGTTGTTGTTGTACGTTGTTGTACGCCTTGCTCTTTCATTATTATTTTTCTTGTCGTTATATCTTCTTCGTAGTCGCCGTCGTCATTTTCCACTTCTTTTCAGCCATAAAATTTATAATCTTGTACAAATTGTTTTGCATTAGTAATGCCTGCGCAGTTTTTTGTTCCACTTCCCACAATGACGACGTAGCACCCCCTACATCTCTCCCCTGTACCTTCTCATTCTCTTCACTTAATTACGGCACGCCCTCAGTGGTAATGCAGTGCACTCACATTCAACATTTATTAGCTTCTTTTCTCCTCTTTCTCTCTCTTTCTCCTTTGCTCTCTATTTTTAAACATTTTTACAAGCGTTCTGGAATTTGTTATATGTTTTTGCCCCACCAACAAAAGAACAACTAAAAGTCTTACATTATGGCAAGGCATCGACATTGAGGTACCCTGCAGGAAGTTCATGGGGATGTAACTTATGATACTGTCAATTAATTACCATACCAATAATCCCTACGTAAAGCCAACTAGAATAATTATTTACGGATCTAAAAAGGATTGCAGAAATTGACGAAGATGTTATTAGAAACAGACACATTGAAGTATTCACGGCTTCTGTTTGCCGGATATGCCCCTTTTAGATCATCTGTATAGGGTATCAAAATACAACACATATGGCACTCCACAGTAAGAACCAAAAATGATATTTATCTTGTCAATTTGTCTGTGTGATAGATATACAATCCAACTGTCAGTTTTGGTTTTGGCTTGTCTCCCCTTCTCTTCAAACGATACAATTATTTTGCTAATCTAATCGATGTGATGTGAAGTCAACTTCACTATCAAAACTAGTCCACTTCCCTCTCTCTCTGCTACCATTTTGGCCAAGTAACCTTTACCATGGATATATGTATACATATACTGCTTATTTGCCTTCCCTGACGCCTACTACCAATTATTGTGTTTCATTTTTAGTGAATGACGTTTACTCACTTGGCTATTCTTGTATAGTTTGTATTTTATTTATATTAACTAACCTGTTGAAATAACTGGAAAGCTTGTTGTTTACTTGGCTGAGAGGCTCTCATGAGTCAGTTAATAAAATGACGTGTATAATTATTATTAGGTTATAGGCACTTTTGTCTGTTATTTTTGGACAAAGTTCGGAAATGTATAAAAGCATTAATAATTTAAAATTATGATAATATGTACTCAGAAATGAATTGAGTTTAACTATGATTGAAATTGCATTTGCATTTATTTCGATGTATACCATATACCAACATCATGTTTATTATTTAATCTTATCTTTTAACGATGTCATTCGGTATAACGATTAAAAGTTCTTTTAATGTAAAAACCTTTTATCGATTTAACGGGTTTAATGAATCCGGTTCGTATGTTGTTATTTGCAATCAGAAAATATGCAAACCATTTAATTGTTCTTAGAAAAAGCATAAAACAATAAAATTGTTTATAAAAATGAGTAGCTAGTTTAAAGTTACTTTCTAAACTGGCAATGAAATAAATTTCAATTTCCATTCAAAATTTATACCTTAAATAATACGCATAATATGTTAAAGGGAAAGGTGTATATACATACATACATATGTATATGTACATATGTAAGCATGTTTGTATGTATGTTTAATTAAATTGAATTTGCAACAGTTGGGCTCCCGCAACTTCTACATTTTTGTTTTTTGCATAAATACTTACTACATGAATCTGTCTCGGCGAAAGCATATTTATGTATAGAACATACATATAAATATGTACATATGTATATATGTAAATACATATGTACACTGTGATTTATGCTTCTTCTCTCGCTTTTGGTGTCGTCTGGCTATTTCTCGAACGTGAACATAAACATACTTACATACATACATACATATGTATGTATATTGTATGTACATCTGTTTTCATAGGTACATACAATTTTGAGCTCTATGCAGTTTCATAGTTACATGTGTTGTTGTTTTTATGTCGGCTTGCATTGACTGCTGCTCTGGCCCGGCCTGGCCTGGTTGGCCTGGCCCTCTGTTGTCTGCAGCATAAATTTCTTCCTTCTGCTCGAAAGTTCTGCAATTTTCCATACCACCCACCCCTACCTCCACATAAACACAGACTGTCCGTTGGGAAGGGAAGGGTAAACATAAAGAAAGAGATAGAACTACTAGTAGAAAAGAGCCGAAGGGAGAGAACGAAGTTTTGTTTGCTTTTGCGGTCGTTGCCCAAAAATGGAGGAAAATACATGCGCGCCAATGTGTTATCGGTTTATCGAAGAAAATGCTTCCTGCTCTCTCTTTTCTCTCTCTCTTTCTCTCTTTCTCTCTCGCAACCTGTAGCACGCACAAAAAAAAAATAAAATTGTTGCTCTTGCAAGGGAGGATTTTATGTTGTTATTGTGGGGGGAGTGAGTGGGTGGTTAGTTGTGGTGATGGCAGTTGCCGCCATATTGTTTTTAGGGGGTTGCCAAGTGCTGAAGTGTGGAGTGTGTGTCTGTGTGTGTGTGTATATATATAAAATAAATATGTATATATGCATATATAGAAGGAAAATGGATGGCAGAGGGAAAAGGCGGGGGCGTCTATAGCTGCAAACGGGGGCCGGCATTCAACAGTTCGGCTTTGCTCTCTTTCTATCTAACGCTCTCTCTCATGTAAATAGGAAATTTTTTTGGTATTGATTTTTCCCTGCTTGTATGTAATTCTGGGTAATTTTGTTATAATTTTGCACAAAAACAAAAAAAAAAAGAAAATACCCCGGCGTTTGATTTCCAGGCTTTTTGTGACGTAGACGAGCATTCTCTTCTGTCTTGTCACTCCTTTTTGTTCGCTCATTCGTTCGCTCACACTCGCATTCAGTTTGAAGGAGCGTTCGTTTCCTTTTTGACATGCACAAAATTGCAGCTGGCGTCATTGCATTTTCACTGAGAGATCCTGTGACAATGCCTGGGAACCGCTGCTGCTGTTGCCCCTCTCTGTCGGCTCCTCTATGAGTCCGTGTGTATGTGTGTGTACCGTTGTGTGTGTGTGTGGAGCTTTACCCGGGTCGCGCCTGCATAAAATGCGCAAAGTTAGTTTTGCAAGGAACTGCGTCGCATACGCGTCGACGGGGTTTCCTTTTTTCTTCGGTGCTGTTGTGAAAACTTCTGACAAAAGCAAACCGTTTTATTGTTAGTTTTAAATTCTAAAATCCTAATGGATAAATTCAAATTTATATTATTTCAATGTTTTGCATTTTTGTTTTGTTTTACTTGCAGCATTTTGTGCTTGGAACGCAGTTAATTGACAGCACCAAAAAGTATGCTACACAATTTTGTCACAACTTGTTACAAATGCAACAACATCTCAATCACAAAACTAAGGCCCAATTGTTAATATTAATATTGACTGCATAAAAATCAAATCGGAAGCAACTTAAAAAAAAAAGAAAACAGGAAAACCAATTCAACTAACTATCTGGCAACAACAAAAGCTTTAAAGGTAATTTCCTAGATTTGTGACGTTGCATGTGTGTGTGTGTGTGTGTTTGTGTATATGTATGTATGTGTGCATGATAAATGTACATCCAGTCTAGACAGTTGCACAACCCTCCTCCCTTCTTCAACCCCTCTCTCTTTTTTTTCGCTCTCTTTCCTTCTCTTTCTATCTTACTCTTTTTCTGTCTCGCTGTCTTTCCATCGTTCCATCCCCGTAATAAAAGGGAACCGCGCGCTTTATTTTTGTTTTTGGGGTTGATTTTGTTGACGGAAGTTTTTGGTTTCGAAATCTAGAGAAACTTCTTGTTTACTTTTTTTTTGTTTTTTTTTTTTTGCCCAGGGGTTGTGCACCCTCGACAACTGTGCGTGCGTTTATTGCATTTGCCAAAGACAGCATTTGTTTGATGGTTAGGGGTTGGAGGGAAATGTCAGGAACCTTTCTTATTTACTTTCATCCCATCGTAGTACAGCCTCGCCAGAAATTAGAATTGTGTTAAAAAGCACTTTGTTTCCATTTGTTCTAGTCGTAGTTTGATTTGTCCAACAGCAAGGGGAGCACGAAAAGTGGAAGGAGATGGTTGGGACAACGGGTAGGAGGAAAGCAACGCAAAAGTCACTCAACTGTCTTCGACGACGTTTAATAAAACGGGTCACAGCTGTGCTAAGGATTAGAGTAAAGCAAAAGGGGAACCTGTACGGTACGTGCTTTGGTTAGACGGTTGAGGCAATTAGTTGCAAATTATGATAACAAACAAGTTTTCTGCTCCAGAAAAGAGGGGCCTTTAAGGCATTTGAGGAGGTGTGGTAGCGGTTGGTATATACAATATATGAGTATCAAGGATGGAGGGAAGGAGGGGTGGTTTTAGGTTCGAAATATTTCTTTGAGTGGGTGACTCATTGAAAAGAGTCTATGTGACTCATGGGAGGCGTCGGACCAGGTAAAACAATATCAGTGCCAAGAAATGGGAAATTTCAATGACTTAAAAGAGCAGGTGAAATGCCCCGCCCCCCTTCAAAAAGTTTTTATAATTTCCTAAAGACATGATTATAGATAAATTATTCATATGGTGGTATAATATAATTAAATGGGATCAAACGATTCTCAACAAGAATTTTTTTGTTATACTTAACTTATTAGATGAATAAAATATTAATTAGATGCTTTACTTTGATTATTATGATGTCTAATGCGACAGATTTGTATCCTATGCTATCTGATCCATTAGATGGATAACTATATAGTATACATATATACTAAATTTTTAATAACAATCCTTCATATTTTGCAAATGAATTTATGTTTAATTTAGACTTTTGTATGTCTTTTTTTTCGTTTTGTTTCTTTTAGCTGTTACCATTAACGGAACTCATCGAAGCCAACGGCAACAAAAATTATTATTATCAGATAAAGATGGCGTCCTCGCCGACACCATCATTAGATTCGATGCGCGGCGGTGCCAACTCAATAGAATCCTACGAACATGCCGGTTATCTGTCAGACTCACCGCTCACTTTAAGCGGCTCATCGCCACCGGCCAGCGATTCGGCCATTTGCATTGATGAATATACAACTGGTAGTGGTAGTGGAAGTGTTGTAAGCAGCTCAAAGACCCGATCATCGGATGTTACCGTAATCAATGGACATCATCCAATTTCGGCATCCGTTTCATCTAGCTCATCAGCTAGCTCATCATCCTGCTCTTCGTCATCCTCATCATCATCATCGTCTAGCAGCAGCAGTGCATCGTCCAGTTCATCCACCAGCGGTCTAAGTGGCTGCGGTAGCACAAGCAGTAGTGTCATCAGTTCCAATGCGGTTGTAACCAATGGTCCTGGAGTAATTGGTAGTAATCTACAGAGTTCGGTAAATGGCGGAAATTCATCCTCAACGACAACCATAAGCAGTTTGGTAGTGGGAGCAGGTAAAAGTAATAGCACCACCACCTCATCCACAACATCGATGCCAGCTCGTTGCACTGCATGTAAAAGCAAAAGTAGCGATGCGGTGGCCAAATGTTTCGATTGCCAGAGCTATCTCTGTGCCAATTGTGTGACAGCTCATGAATTTATGCATTGCTTCAATGGACACAGTGTATGTTTAATAAAGGGATTTGAAGCGGTTAGCAGCAGTGGCGGGAGTGGTGGTAGTCCGCTATCATCAATGGGATCGCCTAGCAATAATCCAGCATCGAATGATTTTAAATATGCCAGCTCATTGACCATGATGTTGCAGCAACAGCAAATGGAATCCCAACAACAACAACAACAACAGCAGCAGCAACAGCAACAACAGCAGCAACAACTTGGCTTAAATTCTCAACCCTTAAGTCAACTATCAAAGATTGTTTTAGCTGCCGCAGCCAATAATCAAGAGCAACAGCAGCAGCAACAACAACAACAACAACAACAACATGATAATCTATATGCCCCACAACGTCAGATTTTCTGTCCACGTCATAAACATGAATTATTGAAATTCAGTTGCCGAACTTGTTGCACTCTGGTCTGCAAGGAATGCATCGTTCTGGAACATTCGACAGGACTGCACGAATTGGAGAATGTGCAAACACCCGCCCTGACCTCGACTAACAACAGCAGCAGCGGTAGCATTAGCATTGCCAACAGCAACATTGGAACAACTAGCAACCAGACAGCAACAACAAATGAAGTCGCCTTGCAAACCCTTTTGGCCGACATGCGTGGTAAAATTGGTGAAATTGTGGCAATTGCCGCAAATTCGGAACAAAATCAAACCAAGGTCAAATTGCAATATCAAAAGGCACACAATGAGCTTAATGAGACGCATCAGTTCTTTGCCTCCATGTTGGATGAGCGTAAAACAGAATTATTAAAAGAACTCGAATCGCTCTATTCGGCTAAGGTTAATGCAAATAATGCCTGGCTCCAGAGAGCTAAGGAATCAATTGACAAGGGCGTGGCCACATGTGAAGCTGTTGAACGTTGCCCCCAACCGCAATCTTCTCTACTAACCGAAGCATTATTGTTACGAAAGACACTCGAACAGCAATTGCATACTGGAATACAGGATATGCAATCGCCCTTTGAATTGGAATTCATGTCCAATTATCAGTCGATACAGGCGGGAGTACGCAATACTTTTGGTTATATACGTGCCAGTAGTACAGATAATGGTATAACTGGAGGATTGGGACAAAATTCCACAATGCATAGCAAACAGCCGCCAATTGCTAGGCCGACACAGAGTGCAAGTAATAGCAGTGCCAGCAGTGCGGGTAGCCATCATCATCATCATCATCATGCGGGTCAACAGCATCTCCATCAACAGCAGCAGCAGCAGCAGCAACATCATCTCCATCAACAGCAACATGGCCTGGGTTTGGGTTTAACAGCGGGCAGCTTGCTGGATAGCACCACAAATGGCGGAGTCTATACCAATGGAGGAGCAGGATGTCTTCTACGCAATTCCCTAACTGTTGCCGAACACTTTGAACTTTTACCGAAACGTGGCGGTGGAAATGGTATAACCAATGGTTATAGTAGCTCCACAAATGGCTCATCTTCACAAATTTCCCATTACAATGCCTATGAGAAATGGAGCAATGGTGGCAGTGACAATCTTTTTAATACACCCTCAAATGGCTCCCAATCATCGGCCATAGCTGATGCATTTGCCACCCAATTGACTAGCCTGTCATCGGCTGCAGCTGCTGCTGGTGGTGTGGTTGGTGGTGTTGTTGGTACCAGTTCTGAATCCTTGCTGGATTTAACAAATAAATTGCTCTCGGCCAGCATTTATCCACCAAAATCTCAAATAAAACGTCAGAAAATGATCTATCATTGTAAATTTGGTGAATTTGGTGTGATGGAGGGACAATTTACTGAGCCAAGCGGTGTCGCTGTTAATGCCCAAAACGATATCATTGTTGCCGATACCAATAACCATCGTATCCAGATATTCGACAAAGAGGGACGATTCAAATTCCAATTTGGTGAATGCGGTAAACGTGATTCGCAATTGCTCTATCCGAATCGTGTGGCTGTTGTACGAAATTCGGGTGATATTATTGTCACCGAACGTTCACCCACCCATCAGATACAGATTTATAATCAGTATGGACAATTTGTAAGGAAATTTGGAGCCACAATATTGCAACATCCACGCGGTGTAACTGTCGACAATAAGGGACGGATAATTGTCGTTGAATGCAAAGTGATGCGTGTCATTATATTTGATCAGAATGGCAATGTTTTGCATAAATTTGGATGCTCAAAACATTTGGAATTTCCGAATGGTGTGGTGGTTAATGATAAACAGGAGATATTCATTAGTGACAATCGTGCCCATTGTGTGAAAGTCTTCAATTATGAAGGTCAATATCTAAGACAAATTGGCGGTGAGGGTATTACCAATTATCCGATCGGTGTTGGCATCAATTCAAATGGCGAAATCTTAATTGCGGACAATCATAATAACTTCAATTTGACCATATTCACCCAGGATGGGCAATTAATATCGGCACTCGAATCTAAGGTTAAGCATGCCCAATGCTTCGATGTGGCCCTAATGGACGATGGCAGCGTTGTGCTGGCTAGTAAGGATTATCGCCTGTATATCTATCGTTATGTACAGTTGGCACCTGTGGGTATGTGAATCAAATACACAATTTATGAATGAATGAGTGCAACAAGCAGCAACATCTTTAAATGGATATATAGATGGATGGATAGATGGATGGATGGATGATTCCTGCATATATATATATATATAAAGAGTATAAAACAAAAGAATGAAAGAAAGAAAGAAAAGAAACTGTAATCTGATTCTCCTCGCTCTAAGCTAAGTTCCAAAACACATACACACACACACAAACAACACTATATATATACATATTTTGTAGTCTGACTTGCGCGGTCTCTCTCTCTCCCACACTCTGGCTCCGTCTCTATTTTCCTCCTCTTAAACTATCTTTGTCTGTTTTTCTAAATGTCTCCTCTATCTATCTCTCATGACTTTGTTCAAGATTTGGGCAAAAATACATATATATATATATTTATATATGCATATGGCATTTGATATATTTATTTTTTTGCCCGATTCTTGGCCTAAGATCGAACCTTAGAAGCGGCTCGCTTTAACTAACGAATTACGCACACACGCAAACAAACAAACAAACAAACAAAAAATCTGTTGGTTAACATTTTTAAATTATTGTTGAATTTTGTTTTTTATTTTATTTGATTTGAATTATTTTTTTTCTTTACTTGTATACTGTTAAGCTTAGTTTTTTTGCGTATTATAATTGTAATTTTTTTTGTTTTCAAAATGATGATAGTAGATCGAAATGAATGATATATAGAAAGTAAACCTCGAATTGTGTGCAAAACTTTCGAACCGACAATCCGAGTAGGCAAGGCAAGTCGAAAATCAGCATACTGAAAAGAAAATCCCTCCAATGCATTAATTACATACATACATACAAACAAACATACATATATAACAACAAATTTTCCAATTAAACTTTTTGATTACAATTTGATTACCCTAACACTTACACTTAAACACACACACACACACACTATAATTAAGATTAAAACATTAATTATTATTGATTGTAATTTTAAGTAATTTCTTGATAAATTGTTTGTTATTTTTATTTTTGATGATTGCATAAAAATTTTTATCTATATTATATATATATAATCTGTTTTTATGTTTATAAATTATTTTTTGATTATATACATTTTTATTGATTACTGATTAATTCATTA
Organism: Drosophila emarginata; assembly: GCA_037075365.1. NCBI lineage: Eukaryota > Metazoa > Arthropoda > Insecta > Diptera > Drosophilidae > Drosophila > Drosophila emarginata. The sequence goes on along the minus strand of JBAMCD010000109.1, from coordinate 1,179,424 downwards.
TTTATACCTTATCTTACACACACACACACTTACATATATATATTATATTATATTATATTTACATAAAAACAAAAAAAAAATTATGAAAGAATGAAAACGAAATTTAACAACAACAAGAACCACAAAACTTTTTTATACTCGCCTAGTTTTTTATGTTTCATTGTTTTTTTTTCTTCTTCTTTCTTTCTCATGTGTATTATTAAATTCTTAATTAAAGTACATAGAATTTTGGAATTTCTCTCTCATCTTGTAAAACCGAAAGGAACTGAGAAAATAGTTGAAATTTATTATTATTTTTTTTTTTTGTATTCTTTATTGTTGAAACTATTTTATTTTTATACATATATATATATATATATTTAATTATCTACTTACAAATACGCGGAATATCAAATAATAAACATAAATTATTTGTTGTTAGTGTTGTATGCATAAAAAAACAAAAAAAAAACAAAAACCGAAAAAAAATACAATTTTAAACTAAAAGTTGGCAATCAGCGCAGAAGACTTAAACAATTTATTATATTATAAAACAAAAACTAAAAAAAAAAAAACAAAACAGAAGCGAAATACTATTAATAAATATTTAAAGATCCAACTCTACATAAAGTTATGTATAATGGAAAACTCTTAAAACTGAATCGCAAATTAATTCAAAATGCCAATTATCGAAAAATAGATTTCGAAACTTTAACCATTCTTGTGAGTGAATAACTTTCAATTTCTAACTTTGTTCATATAATGTTTAATTTTGCATTATATTATTTTTAATTCGATCGAAATCCTAATTAAGCCAATAATAGATTTGGAATTTTAAAAAATATTCTTGAGAGAAGAATGCAATGTTCTTTCAATTGTTAACTTATAGACCGACCCTAATTTGTTCATGATGCAAATCTACTTATAAATTATAGAAGATTTTATATTAAACTGAGGTTTAAGTATGTTAAGCAAATGTGTAAAATTTAACACTGTTTCTTGCTTGACTCTATTCTTTTCCCCCTTCTTTCTCTCTTCGTCTCTCCTTATATTTTTGTGAGTGAATTTGTCCGTTACTTTAAAAATGTCATTTTTTTTTCATATTTCTGTTGGAATTAAAAAATGTTTCTCATAGATATTTTCATAATTTTCAATATTCAGGCAATCGCCCACTTTCTTTCTACCTTTTTTTTCGATTTAAGGATTTAGAATAAAGATAAAATATATAAAACAGATAAAGAAAAAAACCAAGCAAACTTTTTGAGACTACAAACGCAACAGTAACAGGAACAGCATTTAAAAAATGTTTTTATTTTTTATTAATTTAAATACATTAAAAAAAAAAAAAAAAAAAACACAATTAATTATATGTACGTATATTTGTTAATGCTTTTTTGCTTGGGCCCCCCCCGGCATCTCCCTAATTTTACATACATACGCAGGTATTATAGAATTTTGTTGGTTTTCGAAAAACGCTTTTAAATGTTGTGTAAATTGAATTTTTTATGTGCATTTTTGAATTTCATTTCGTTCGTTTATTCTTTGTTTAATTTAAGTGAGATTATTAAATGGTAGGCAAGGAAAAAGTAAACAGAAAACGGTTTCCTCTTAATGATTTTCTTTTAGTTATTCTTGTTGTAAACTATAATCTAATATGATTATGATATGATATGTATAAACATATATATATATAGCCTGTAAACTTATGGAATGGTAAAACACAAAAAGTATTGTAAATTTCTTGTGAGAAACTTTTTACTTGACACCAAAACTGATTAAAAAGAAAAGAAAAAACACACAAACGAAAAAAACTGTTGAAAATTTTTTATATAAAAATTGTTAAAATGCTAAAAAAAAAGAAGGAAAATAATGAAACTGCTAATTGATGGTATTTATAAAGGCCTAAAAATATATATATATATATAAATGATATATATATATATATATGTATATATTTTAATGGTATATACATATATATATATATATTAAATATTTGCTTACTATATATATTTGTATTTATTATTAGCATTTTTAGCTTGCACAAATTTTGAAAAAAAAAACATTTTCGGCATTTCGTTCGAATTTTCTATAACCTTGCAAAAACAATTCCTATTTCGAAAAATCATTCCGATAGGTTCTAAAGGAGCTATATCTTCTGTTAATCTAAATCTTTTTGAATATACAGAGAACTGATTATATTCAAAACTATTTTATTACACATATACATACATAGATATTAAATATTAAAACTAAGAATCAACTCAGATTATTGGGCTGATTAAATATGCTTAAACTTTCCCTTCTGTGTTTCCAAAACTTCTGTTCAAAACTTATATACTACTTTTTGCAAGGTTATAATGAAGGGTATTTTGATAATTTTTGTATTTTTTGTGCTAGCGACATATTTGTTTTTATGTTTATCTACTTTATTATTATTACATTTTTAAATGTTACACACACAAATACACAACAAACAAAAGGGACACAAACTACAACAATACAAAAAAAAAAAACAAACAAATAATTAATTGAATATTAACAATTAAACGTAGTAAGCAAAATACAAATTGTTGTAAAAGTAAAACAAATATGTGAAGAATGAAACTGAAAAACTACTAAAACAAAAAAAACAACAACAACAAAAGAAGTACCACAATTAAAGATTTTTTATATTTATACTGATAATGAATGAATTTTGTTTTCTTTTCCTTTGTATTTATATACTGTTTTTAGTTTTGAAATTTCAGTAATGTTTATCTTTTATTTCGTAATATTTTCGTTTTGACCTACTACTACCCCGCCACCCTCCTCGACTCAACAGATTAACTAGAGCCGCCTGTTTCGACTATATACATAGATCACCCATCTTTTTTCGGAAATATTTGTAGTATATGATTAAATATATATATATGTATAATATATATACATAATGAATGTATGTTGATAACACAATTTGATGAATTGAGAATCTAATAGACTGTGCAAAAACATAAAAAATATTAAACAAAAAAACCAACAGAATAAACAATTTTTTAAATATTTATATATATTTCTCTATATACATATTTAAAGAAACAAAAAAAAAAACCCCTTTCCCAGGCATATTTAAGCTAAACTTCGTGTGTAAACTATATATATATATATATTATATATGTATATATATATTTGACACAAAAAGCTATCTATCAAAAATAATATATATGCATATATAATATTTTACATATGTATATATAAATTTGTGTCGTCGAACAAAAAAAATATTCGAACATTTTATACCGCCAATTAACTGTGCTCTCTCTTTTTCTATACACACCAAACCAGATCAAGTATTTATATACATATATGTATGTATATAAATATATATATTCACTTGAATATAGATCTGGATCTAACATTTTAAGATATCCGTATATCTATATATGAATATATATATAATATATGTTATATTAACTTTATTATAGAGTATATATATGTAGTGGGCGTTGTCGCCATTTGTGATTAGTTTTGGGCGTCTCTTCTCCTTCGCCACCACACCTCGATCTCCAGTTTCCCCCTCCTACTCCACAAACATACATTGTCAGTCGTTTCATAAATGTCGCCAAAAAAAAAAAAATAATAATGAAAAGAAAAGAAAATATTATTGAAAACCATTTAGAACACCACCAGAAGAATAGTAATATGATAATTAAAGAAAATCATAAAATAACTAATGCATATTTTAGTAGAGTTAAGTGTAAGTGTTGTTGGTATGGGCATGCTACATTTTTTGATTGTTAGGCTATGAATGTTAATCTAATATTAAACTATTTCAAAAAAAAAAAAAAAGAATGAAACGATGAAGTTTGGTCTAGGTCTCGGCATTGGTTTAGGTTGGATTCTCAAGACTGTCAGGCACAAGTTACATTTAGAGAGACATCAAATTTAGGATATATTCTATAATCGTGTGGTATATATGGTGTATGGTATTATATATATAAAATATGGATGTGGATATGTCGTCATCAGCAAATCATTTTTAATGTAGTTTATATTTTTGATAAATGTTATTAAAAAACAAAAACTGAAATCAAAGCAAAATAAAGTAATGAGAAAAGCAAGTCAGGAAATCATGTTTAGAGAGTCGGCAAAATTGTTGAGCATTTGTATGGAATTTAAAAATATATAAATCTATATACATATATAAATAAAAAAAAAAACAAAAGAGTAATTATAAAAGCGATAAGCAGCGAACTAATAAATGAAATTCAAACTGGCTTCGTAGAAGTGTTTTTAAGTATTATTATCTAGATCTATGGCCCAACAAAAAAATATTAAATTAAAGCTATACACATATATACATATACATATGTACATATGTATACATGCCACTATTGAAAATCCCCCAGTAAAATGGTTAAATATCGATTTCAATTCAGAAAATACGAAAAGTAAAAAAAGAAATTAATTAGGCATATTTATAATACAAGGTAACCAACTTGAGTGTGTGTTTTTTCAACTAAAGCTAGAAATGACTAAAGTAAAATGATTCAAAAATGATGATTATATAAGTATATTCAAACAACAAAAGAACCAAATAATATTTTATGTACATATTTCGGGAGGAAAGTCCTTAACTTGTTTAAGCAAATTAAGGATGCAGAATGTCAATGTAAAAGAGTTTTGAAAATTTTGTTGTACAAAATCCAGAATCGAAATTCTATAGATTTTCATAATTCTGTTATGAAGTGTTAAATTTGTGCTTAGAAAAATGCGCGTCATAGCCAATTGTAATCGATATCGATCCTTTAAAACAATCGATATTGTTTAAGCTCATGAAAAAATTCTGTTAAATTTATAACTGACATTTGAATTTAGACAGAATTCAAATGTTTCTTGATATTGTGTCTATTATGATATGTATTAATTTTGTTTAAATATTGATCAATATACATATATTCTGCATCTTTAAACGAAAGTTAAACAATAGACCAATTCTTTTAAAATGTATCATCTTTTTTGAAATATTTTACACTTCTGGCATTTTTAGTAGTCAGTTGAATTCAATTAAATTCTTATATCCGTCAAAAGCAACAAAAAAGAAGAAAATTACTAAGAAATTATTGAAGATAAGAGAAATGATAATATAAAAACCAAAACTGTTAAAATAGATACATATACATATGTATATGTATATTTTTAACATTTCAAATTAACAATTACAATAAAACAAAATGCATGCTTGCGTAGTGAAATGAGCTAAACTAATATTAAAATACATTTGTTTGTATGTATGTTTATAACGTAAGTGTATGTGTGCAACTTTAACCAAAAAAATAAAAGAAAAATTAAGTAGAAAGCCGGGAAAATTCTCTATACATACACATAATGCATTGTTATTGTCGCCATACATAAAATATTAAGCAAATTAGAAGTAGGTCAAACGAGATCAATTCAAAAAAAAAAAAAAAACAAAAAACTCCCAAAAGAAAAATATTACACAATATTTCTTTTTACTTGATTTTGCATTACTTTGGTTGAATTTTTATTCGGTTGATTGTAACAAAACTCTTTCTCTCAAAAGTTCACACTAACTATACAAAACAAGAACAAAAATTGATAACTCTGACTGATTTTTACACAAAAATATACATACACATATATATGTATGTATATGCATATATATATACATACACTACATATATATATTTATAATGTTGCTACTAAATAAAATGTAAAATGGTAATATTATCTCTAGCATTTTACATATGTATATTTAAACTTAGGCTTAATTCTCTTGAAATATATTTGTATATATATACATATATATACAATAGTCTGTATATATATGTATATTTGTACATATATATATGTATATTTATGTGTGTACTTAAATGAAAATTAGTAGTGAAACGAAATACAAAAACAAAACACACTTTTTAACAACACAAAAAAAAAACAAAATAAAAAAAAACTACAAGAACAACAACAAAATCTTAGACTGCTTCGAAAACGTAAACGTGAAAACTAAATAATTTTAAATCCTTTTGTGAAATAGAGAAACAAAATTTGAAATCAGAACGAAGAATGAAGACTCGTTTAGGGAATTTTCTAAAAATTTATGTGCTTGGGTTTGCTTCTCTGCATTTGTTTTCATAACTGAGAAACTTATCTAATATTAACTATATTGCTTATGACTAAAACTACATCTTCACATTTTCGCTCTATTTCTAAAAATTTCACTTGTTTTCTACTTTTATTTTAATTAACGCGCAAGACAAAAACAAAAAAAAAAAACAAACACAAGAAACCAAAGTATAATATTTATATACATTTACATACATATATACATGCATATATATATACTCTATATACATATTTATATATATAAAATATGAAATACTTAAACATTGTTGTTAGCTGCTTAAAATCTTCCTATTGAAGAAACACAAAAAGAACAAAACCCAAAAAAAAGAACAGAAATTAACATTTTAAAAAGCAAAAAAAAAAAAAACATTCATATCCATGCATTTGTATTTTAAAATTAATTAAAAAAAAAATTACGAAGATGAAAAAGCGAACCAGAAAGGCAATGAATACGCAATAATAATTAAATAATAACAATTTTTAAAAAATATTTTAGGGTTTTTTTTTTTATTTTTTAATTTTATTAATTTTCTATTATTTTTGTATATTTTACAGTGTTGCGTAAATTTAATCATCACATGACAGATCACAGCCAACAACTACAGCAACACCTACACGAAATCATTTAATTCATTTAAATTAAACGGAATCGAACATCGGCACTCCGAAGTTCATATACCCTTGCAAATACTAAAACTTTTATCGACGACCCATTAAGGAACATCAGAACGTAGGAAAAAATCAATTTTAATTCCTATTTATTTCAACGAAACTTGATAAAAACAACTCAATTAACCAATAAATGATATCACTTACTTTGCCTGGCGAATTATATCGAAAATCATAATACACAAATAAGTTCTTTTAAGAACTCTATTCATTTTTGATCTGGCAACTTTTGCTCCAAATCCGTTTTAGTTGGGGTACTCGCGCTCAAGCGTTAGTGGTTAAATGCGTTATATTCATTTTTTATACTATTTTCCGAACTAAACGAAATTTTAAAAAATATTGTGGTCTATGATACCTTCTGTTAAGATACCGCGATATTGAATATTTGCAAGAATATTAATTACATACTAATTTCATTCCATTACACGATTTTCATATTAATTTGTTAAACAATTTATTTTGTTATGGCCTATAAAAATTTTTTTATACATATATGAAGTAATAACAAAATATGTTATGCAATTAATTTAAATCAATTTTGGGACTCAAAAAAATATTTATTATACCCTATTATGTATTATCAATTTAGTGTAAAATGAGTCTCTACGGTCGAACCGCACACACACACACACACACACACCAACACTCACAACACACACAAATTCATACAGCTAAAATATTGAAACAATTATTTGATATAAAACATTTACCTAAATGTTAGCTCATCTAATCCCATAATCAAGCATTTAATATTAATCATACATATATATATGTAGGATATAGGCTATATCATTGGAAATCATCAAATCTAGTCATCATATTATACATACGTACATACATACACATACATATGCATATAAGTATATACATACATATATGTATTTTTATAATATATTATATCATTATTATTATTATTATGATTATTAAACCAACACCAAGCTAATGTTAAAATGGTCGTTAACAATTAAGTTTATCTCATATAATATGTTTTAGCTAAGAATTTATATCAAACTGATTGATTTTCATTTGTCTCTCTGCTTCAGAAAACGCCAAGTTGAATTTTTTAAAGTGTATACAGGGTGTTGCTAAAGAAAACCTAAAACAAAACAAAAAAAAAAAAAAAAAACAATGGGAAAAGACATTACATACTTAAAAAACTAAACAAAGATACAAAAAATTACATACACACAAGTTATCGTTTATTAAACCTAAGTTAACATGTATTTCGCTCAAATTTTGTTTATTAATAAAGACAAAACTAAAAAATACCAAAAAAGCCATTAAAAACAAAAAAATGGAAATGTTACAAAAAGCAAAACACAAAAAATGGACTGAAAATGCAAATAATATATCAAAGGAAAATTAACAGCTGTTCAAGCAACTGCAACCTTGTCAACTCTCAGCTGTTTGTTTTTTTGTTTGTCAAAGAAATTGTTAAATTTATGTTTTAAAAGATATAACAACAAAGAGAATGAAATGATGAAGGAAAATATACATACATACATACACACGCCCACCAATGCATACTATATGCTAACTGTTTCTAAATAAAAAAAAAAAAACAAATAAGAACAAAACCAAAAATCAAATCGCATATAGAATTTACTGTTTTTAAATGCATTTCTCAAATATGATTTTTTTCACTGTACGTAAACTAAACCTCAACTTACTGCCAACTATTTGTAGCGCACACACACACACACATACTCAAACATTGACACACACATTGTAGAACACCCTGCATATATTATAAATTCTCTGTAACAATTCTTTCCCTAATCAAAAATCAAACATTATTAAAGCACCATAGTAAAAACAAGAAAATACCAACAAAAAAATGGCAAAATCTCTCAAGAACTATACGCATTTAACTTGAATATTGTATTTTTTTATTACGAATTTTTTAAGAAAACTGAAAATACCATAATCGTATATTGAATGTGAATGTTATTAAACTCATTAAACTATTATTAACAACTATGCTTTTTATTTATAACAACAATAACAACAAATCACAAAAAAACAAAGAAAAAAAAGCAAGTAATAACTCTCATTAATGTAATGTGTAAGTAAAAACAAGGCAAGAAAAAACTTACCATAAAATATATACATAAATATTTTTATACATGTGGAAACAAAAAGAGAAAGGAAGAAAAAGAAAACACAGAAAAGGGGTTATGGATTGGCAGACATCTATATGAATTTGATATATGTATATTGATTATAAATTATACTCAAATACAAAAAAAAAAAAAACAAAAATAAAAAAAAAAGAAACAACTTGAAGCAAAAATAAATTTAAACAACAAAAATGAAGTCTTTTTAATGCTTAGGGGCCACAATTTTCGAAGTAATTAAAAAAATATAAAAACCAAAACAAGAAAAATTATTATTATTATTATTATATTAAATATTGTATTAATTAACATTTAAAAAATGTTGTGTAACAGTAATAATGAAACAACAAACGACAAACCAACCAACCAGCAACAACCAATTGTATTGTAAGAATTTCTATTTCCATCAAACACAATAAAATTATTTTGTTTTTAATAAAAAAAATGCAATTTCTTCTTCATTCTTGATATGTACAGGTAGAGTAATCTTTTTGATAATTTTAAATATCCTCATTCGAATGTACAGGATAATGGCCCCGACTTGGGAACAAGTGAACAAGTGTATGTAATAAAAAATGTTTTCCTCTTTAGTTTTTAAAAATTAAATCGCTTAGTTAGTTAGTTAAATGACAATTTTATTTTATTGATTATATGAATATTTTATTTTTTAAATTAGCTTCATATTGAAGATTATGTACTTTGACTGTGCAGCAGCAAAAGAAAAAATGATTAATCTGCTCCTAATTGTATGCTATGGCTGAGAGAGTATCTTTTATTCATAAATTTAAATATGTGTAATAGTAAATCGTATATCATCAACATCCTATATTGACAACATTAGTTAAGCAATTAACGGAATGGAAAAGCATTTATCAAAACGTTTAAATTAATAGCTCTCACATTAGAAGTTTAAATGTTTGCATTTTTATACATCTGACGAAGGTGGCTAATCAGTGTCCAAAGAAGTAGAAGTGGGAAAATACAGCAATTGTCTATGTGCATATATATTTTGATATTGAATTTTGTTAAGAGTTTCAGATTTGTGCAAAAATTTACTGCTTCTTCTTGGTTCAAGTTCCAAAATCGTTTTTATCTCAGAACTAACTGGTTAATTTAAATCTTCAACAACACTTTTAAATTTTTCTGTTTTAGTCAGAATCTAATATCATCACTAGGTACGATAGGCACATCTCTACCAAGTATCCAACAAGTATCGCGGTGCTGAGTATCGATACCTTTTGCCGAAACTTTGTTGCTGGAAGCTGATGCAATTTTTACTTGCGTTTCGGAGAGATAAATTACTGTCAGATTAAAGTGAATCATCTCTTAAATAAGATGCCTACAGAACAGCTGTCGGAACTAACCATAAGTAAGTCAGTTTTTATTTTATGAAGTGTAAAAGCAAGTGAACGAAACGCATGTGCGTTGCCGCCGTCGTCCACGTTGCCAGCTTTAACAAAGTATCGATCTATGTATATATGTATGTACGTTTTGCAATATATAAATAATGCATTCGTATGTGTTTGTGCAATTGCAGGTGCCATTTTCACTTCAGAGAAGCGTGGTAGTGATGACTCGGGCGATGGCAGCGAGGTTAAACCCTTCAAGACCATCCTACAGGCGATGCGTTATGCGGGAAAGGAACCCTTTCCCACTATCTATGTAGATAGCAAGGATCCTAATGCTGGGGAGGCTTACGAAATTGCAGCCAAGTCGCAATTGAAGAAAATTCAGAAACTTTTCGTCCGTGAGGGGCACAAAAATGCTGAGAAACAGCAGCGTGAAGCTGAGGATGCTGAGAAGCGCCAACAGAATCTAGAAGATGCAAAAAAGGTGAAAATCCAAGAGGATCCCGCCTGGCCAGTTGCCAAGAAATTGCGCATTGTTGAAGGAGCCAAACATCGTGGAAGCCGAGTAAAAATCTTTGGTTGGGTGCATCGTCTGAGACGTCAGGGCAAGTCTTTGATTTTCATTACACTAAGAGATGGCACTGGATTTCTACAGTGTGTGTTGAATGACTTGCTCTGTCAGACCTATGAGGCTCTTACATTGACAACGGAGAGTTCAGTGGTTCTCTATGGCACACTGAAGTTAGTTCCAGAGGGTAAAACTGCTCCTGGTGGGCATGAATTGAACGTGGATTATTGGGAACTTATTGGTTTGGCACCCGCTGGCGGAGCTGATGCTATACTCAACGAAGAGGCGCATCCCGATGTTCAGCTAGATCAGAGGCATATTATGATTCGTGGCGAAAACACCTCAAATGTGTTAAAAATGCGTTCCGTGGTTTTGCAGGCATTCCGTGCGCATTACCTTGCCAACGATTACAATGAGGTAACTCCACCCACTTTGGTACAAACTCAAGTTGAGGGAGGATCCACTCTGTTCAAACTTCAATATTTTAGCGAAGAGGCTTATCTGACCCAGAGTTCGCAGCTGTATTTGGAGACCTGTCTCCCAGCTCTCGGTGATGTTTTCTGCATTGCCCAGAGCTACCGAGCCGAGCAGAGCCGTACGCGTCGCCATTTGGCGGAATATACTCACGTTGAGGCAGAATGTCCATTCATTAGTTTCGATGATCTGTTGAATCGTTTGGAGGATCTGGTTTGTGATGTTGTCGATCGTGTTCTTAAGTCACCATGGGGTCATTTAGTTTATGAACTAAATCCGGACTTTAAGGTACCCAAAAAGCCATTCCGTCGCATGAACTATTCCGATGCCATTAAGTGGCTTAAGGAGAATAATGTCACCAAGGATGATGGCACTTTTTACGAATTTGGCGAAGATATACCAGAGGCTCCAGAGCGCAAAATGACCGACACCATAAATGAGCCCATAATGCTTTGTCGCTTCCCAGTTGATATTAAATCCTTTTATATGTCACGCTGTCCCGAGGATCAACGTCTAACGGAAAGTGTTGATGTCTTGCTACCAAATGTTGGCGAAATCGTTGGAGGCTCAATGAGGATCTGGGATTCGGAAGATCTGCTCAAAGGCTATCAGCGTGAAGGTATCGATCCTAAACCATATTATTGGTATACTGATCAACGTGTCTACGGTTCCATGCCTCATGGCGGCTACGGTCTGGGTTTGGAACGTTTTATTTGCTGGCTTCTTAACCGCTATCATATTCGTGATGTTTGCCTGTATCCTCGATTCTTGGACAGATGCAAACCCTAAGCTAAACATCCAGCCAATCTAGAGCATTTAACAAAAACAGACTAAACGTTTATAAAAATAAATCCTCAAATTTATGCACTTATTTGTATAATCTTCTCTTGCTATCAATAAATCAAGGCCACGCCAATGCTAAAGATAACCAATCTTATAGATATATTTTACAAATAATTTTTTCAACTTGTTATGTTGTGTAGAATCTGTTCAATATCCTTTTCCTCAAAGGTTCTTGTGTCCGTTGTGTTCATAGCTTGTGTATCATCCATTTCTATGTCTTCTTCCTGTATCTCCTCATCACCATCCTCTGCATAATCATCTTCTTCAGCTTCCTGTGGCACTGCATCCACCTCAGCAGTTAAATGTTCTTTGCGATAATGATTCCGTAATAATTCACTTATCGTTGTGCAAACAATTTGACGAACTTGAGCATCAAAGCTTGGTGGCAGCCAACCGGTTCGCTCATTACAAACGGCTCCAGTTAGGGGAGTGGGTATCTTTTCAATCATATCCTGAATCTTTGGCAATCGAACATCACAATAGCGAAGCATGCATTGCCTGGAACGTGGCAATTTATGTTCATCAAAATAGGGATAATCAATATTTTGAACTAAGTCATATTTGACGGTATCATCTGGATTTGCTGAAGAGGAGCTTGCCGTCGAGGCAAGCTTTTTCTGTTTGGCATATTTTCGAGAGTAAACGAATTCCGAAACGCCGGATCCAAAACGTAAACGAAAATCAAAAGTCTGATACAAACGACTCTTAAAATCCTTTCGAGGATCATAGCCATACCGTACATAGAGTGTACGCCAAGGCCCATTGTTGAAATAGTATGCCAAGGATGGAATAATACACTTAAGCTTATCATTGCGCACACCGGATTCATATAACAGGGCAATACGGGTCCAAACGGGGCAATCATCGAAAAGTTTCTTAACTCGAGCAAATTGCTCATCTGAAACGTATTTGATTTTAAGACGCTTAAGTATCTGTGCGTCTGGTTGCGTGGGAAATGTGTCCAACATATTAAATGATACCGCATCATGATTCTCATAGTTGGATATGGTATTCACACCAAGAACTTCATGTAGGCCATCTTCAGAGCTGTCGTCCAAACGATAATTACCCGAATGGACAATATCAACACGAGCAAAAAGCTCGGGCAGGCATAACAATTGGGATTGAGGTCGTCTGTAATGAAACCTCTATAAAAAATAATATTTACTTTATTATTCTGTCATGGCTCACGTAAAGTAATCCAAATCCGTTACATGTCTGGGCTGTACTTGAGACAAGGCAGATGTCAATTCCTTAGCCGCAATGGCATTCTCACTCTTGGGAATGGACCACAAAGGTAAGTACTGAAAATCGCAAAGAGCTAATCCAAATATTTGAAACCAACCCAGTTATTGCTTTACACAATAAAACTCACATTCAAATGAGAAACTGCGACTGCAATGGCCCAACACACGGACAAAGTACTGCGGCGGAAGTTGCTTGTTGTGCTTATGGCGCCTCACTGTGATGGATAAAAGAATTCCTGTTTTGTCTATGCAATCACCAAAAACAGGTTTATTATAGGGATTTTCCGGATGAAAACGTAGCTGGAGGCGCTTTTCTTCGTCCCCCAATACCTGACCAGAGGAGTAAGAGATTAACGTGATTTCTAAATTGGTTACTATAGTTACCTTGGATATCTTCACTGGGCCACCCAAGGTGGCCAACATCTTGTCAGTGTCTACCACCCTTCCTGGATACTCAATTAATTCATATTCCGCTCGGGGGCTAAAACTTAGCTGGCGCGACATCGTTTTGTTTTTATATTTTGATATAGTGTGACCAGTCATGATCAAGGAATCTAATAGAAGAGGTTCAGTGTTGCCAGACTCAGAGAAGATTAATGAAAAGCTATCGATTCTATTTTACTATCGATGACACACTATCGGTGTATGAACTAAAAAACAAAAATAATAAATAAACTTTTAACAAACCTATCTTAAAAATGTCTAGTAAAAATCGTAAACGAACTGCCGCCGGTAGCAGCAGTGATACGGAGCCGGACAGTGAAGAGGAATCGCGTCTTAAAGATTTACGTGAACGAGATGAGTTCGCCACTCGACTTAAGCAACGGGATGAGGACCGCACTCGCAAGGTGGTGGAATCCACCGGTAGCCGCAAAGCAATTGAAGAGGCTACCAAACGACTGAAACTGGAGCATGAAGACCGGGATAAAATTGTACCGCATTTGCGTATCAAATCCCGTCGTCAGTACCTAGAGAAGCGCAAAGATGACAAAGTGGCTGAACTGGAGGCGGATATCTTGGATGATGAGTATCTGTTTGAGGAGAGTGTGTAAGTGAGAGAAGAAGAATTAATTGACCAGACTTAATTAGATTATTGTTTTGATTTTGATCTACAGGTTGACCCAACGTGAGAAGGAGGAGCGTCATTATAAAAAGCAATTGCTAAATATAGCCAAGGAGCATGAAAAGGCCAGGGAACTGGAGCGTGTGCAACGGTATCGTATGCCCCAAGATATGAAAAAAGGTGAAAAATGTAAGATTATTCATTCACTTGTTGCTTCTCCTGGCTAATTATTGATTTGTTTCCTTAGCTGAATATGTGGAAGTAGATGACTTCGAGAAACAACCGAATTCAGAGCAAAAGAAATGGGAAGCGGAACTGTTGGCCTCTGCTTTAGGGTCTCACTATGGCTCGAACAAGGAATCCAATGCTCAAGAAGAATATGAATTGTTGCTTGATGATCAAATTGACTTTATTCAAGCCCTAACACTGGACGGCAATAGGGAAAAGTCTTCCAGTCGGCAGCCCGAGTTGACAGAGAAGGAGCGAAAACGCTTGACTTTAGATGAGACACGCCGCTCATTGCCGGTGTATCCTTTTAAGGATGATTTAATAGCAGCTGTAAAAGAGCATCAAGTTTTAATTATTGAAGGCGAAACGGGATCTGGAAAGACCACTCAAGTGCCACAGTATTTGGTTGAAGCTGGTTTCACCAAGGATAAAAAGATGATTGGCTGTACACAGCCTCGTCGAGTGGCTGCCATGTCAGTGGCTGCTCGTGTGGCCGAAGAAATGGGCGTGAAATTGGGCAATGAAGTGGGATATAGTATACGTTTCGAGGATTGCACATCAGATCGAACTATATTGAAGTATATGACTGATGGCACATTACATCGTGAATTTCTATCAGAACCTGATTTGGGCTCTTACAGTGTAATGATCATTGATGAGGCTCACGAGAGAACTTTGCACACAGATATTCTATTTGGATTGGTCAAGGATATAGCCAGATTTAGGCCAGAATTGAAATTACTCATATCGAGTGCAACTTTAGATGCGGACAAATTTTCAGCCTTCTTTGACGATGCTCCCATATTTCGAATACCCGGCAGACGTTATCCTGTAGATATATTTTATACCAAAGCCCCGGAGGCGGATTACATTGATGCCTGTTGTGTATCAGTTTTACAAATTCATGCAACACAGCCCTTGGGTGATATTTTGGTTTTCCTTACCGGTCAGGATGAAATTGAGACGTGCCAGGAGGTATTGCAGGATCGTGTAAAACGTTTGGGTTCAAAAATACGCGAATTGGTTGTTGTTCCTGTCTATGCCAATTTACCCAGCGATATGCAGGCAAAGATTTTTGAGCCCACACCACCAAATGCCCGTAAAGTTATATTGGCCACCAATATAGCTGAGACATCCCTGACTATAGATAACATTATCTATGTCATTGATCCTGGTTTCGCAAAACAAAATAATTTTAATTCGCGCACAGGCATGGAATCCCTAATGGTTGTACCTATATCAAAGGCATCGGCCAATCAGCGAGCTGGACGAGCTGGACGCACAGCCCCGGGCAAATGCTTTCGTCTATATACGGCTTGGGCCTATAAGCATGAACTGGAAGATAACACAGTACCAGAAATACAGCGTATTAATCTAGGGAATGCTGTTCTCATGCTTAAGGCATTGGGCATCAATGATTTAATACATTTCGATTTCCTGGATCCACCTCCACATGAGACATTAGTATTGGCTTTGGAGCAACTGTATGCCCTGGGTGCTCTTAATCATCATGGTGAGCTGACAAAGTTGGGCAGGCGCATGGCTGAATTTCCTGTGGACCCCATGATGGGTAAAATGTTGCTGGCCAGCGAAAAGTTAGTACAATATAATATTATTAGCCTTTGATCTACTATACAATATAATCTTTAATTTTGCAGATACAAATGCTCTGAGGAAATGGTAACCATTGCAGCCATGTTGTCCGTAAATAGTGCCATTTTTTATAGGCCAAAAGATAAAATCATTCATGCCGACACAGCCCGCAAAAATTTCAATCATATGCACGGCGATCACTTAAGTCTTCTTCAAGTCTATAATCAGTGGGCAGAGACAGACTATAGTACCCAATGGTGTTATGAGAACTTTATTCAATACCGCTCCATGAAGCGGGCAAGAGATGTTCGCGAACAATTGGCTGGCTTAATGCAGCGGGTGGAAATCGATATGGTCAGTTGTCTACCGGAGACGATTAATGTTAGAAAAGCAGCCACGGCGGGGTATTTCTATCATGTGGCTCGTCTGTCGAAGGGCGGACACTACAAGACCATTAAACATAATCAGACCGTAATGATTCATCCAAATTCATCACTGTTTGAAGAGCTGCCGCGTTGGGTCCTTTACCATGAACTTGTTTTCACTTCCAAGGAGTATATGCGGCAAGTGATTGAAATTGAAAGTAAATGGCTGCTGGAAGTGGCGCCACATTATTATAAGGCCAAGGAACTGGAGGATTCTACGAATAAGAAAATGCCCAAGGGAGCAGGGCGCGCTGAAATGACACAATAGAGGGCAATAAAAGAAATATTTAAATAATAGGTTTTGAATTATAAAATTTTAGACGAACTTGTTTCAATTTGGCGCTTTAATAATCGATGAAAAAAGATCGAGTATAGGGCTAATATTTGGTAATTATTTGTTTTGACTCCTAGTGCTCAATAGAGCCTTAAGTGTAATGAATGTGGTATCAAACGAAAGAAAAAATCATAGAGCACCTCGGTTGCGCCTTGACGATTGTTTAGTTTTTGCACAATTAAGAAAATAAAATTGAATTTAATCGAAAAACAATCGACTTAAAGCTAAATCTAGCGGTTTCTCGCCAAAAGAAGTGCGACAAAATTCATAATTGGTGAATTGGTAAATTAAGTGCTGCCAGAAAACACATCATATTGACAGCTGACTATGAACCGTTAAAAATTTAAAAACATTTGGAGACATTTTTACCAACTGTTCTTAATAGTGCAACGATACTTGCAGAGAAGCAATTAGAAATTTATTTAGCAAATAAAACAATTCGGCTGCCGATGCACTACAAAAGGCAGTAAGACTTGTAAATTTAATTAAAAAATATCAAACTTGGATTTGAAAAAAACCCCCCTCCCAACCAAAATCGAGCTTTCTGGCAATGCTATATTTTTACCGGTGTCCCTAAACTTTATACTTACCAGCACTGGAGTTTAAAGTTTCACATCCTTTTGAGCTTTCCAACACTAAAGATCCGAGGAGTCAAGGTAAATAATTACCGTTATCCACTAGTCTTTCAGCCCTGTTTTTCACATTATTTAAACGCCATTTTACTAAAAGCTGTCAAAAATTTTGGCAAATTAATATAGAAAAACAAAACCTAACAACGCCACCAGTTGTGCCGACGACCAACACCGACGCTAAAACTCAACCATTGCCATTGCAACAGCACCAGAATGTGGTTGCACAGCATTCGTTCATGAAAGGAAATGCGTTCGAAATGCATTAAAAACTACTGCGACTGTTATCAGTCAAAGCCGGTTTGCCCAAAGCTTTGCCGCTGTATTGGTATGTAATTGATAAAAAGAGGATGACAATGAAAAATTTTTTTTAAATTATTCCTGATCTTTAGGATGCTGCAACACGGAGGAGGGCCGCTGCTTTGAGTGCTAAAACAGCAGACGCCGCTTCTAAGGTTCGTTCCTGTTGCCAGGAATATTCCATGCCCTTTCCCACGCACTCGGCATCTGTCGACAACCACCCAATTACCGCTAGGGCCCCCACTCTGCTGCAACGCAAAGTGCATGACTACATAAGCTCTCACGCATGTGCAGCTGTCTTTCCCTTATGGCGAAGTCAGCAAGGCTTAGTTATTGTTTAAGTTTACTTGTTCAATTTCTTTCGCTTATGATAATGTGTAAAATTTATTTATTAACGAACATATGGTACTCAATGTCAGGCGATTTTGCGTATAAGTGTTCCTTTTTAAATGTATAACCAGGTTCGATATTATACCAAATGTTCGTTTGTATGTTCGAACCATACTACAATATTCGTTTGTATATTTCATACCCTATTACCCTGGTTACTTGTAAGGGATAATAATTATTCCTTACAAAGCGAATAATTTGAATGCAATACTATTTTTATATGTATATTTTAGGAAGCAAAATATGAAAATGAATTGAAATGAACAAAATGAAGTTTAAATCATTTATTAAATTATATTTGAATTATTTCATTAACGTGAGCATTAGGTTTGGTCCCCATAAATACTTGCGTCTGTTAAGATACCCAATTGTATGGTATGGTTCCTACGCTAATTAATATGTATATACAAAAAAAATTTCATTAACTTGTTTTTACTAAGCAGAACACTTTCATTATAAAGAAACATACGATGCTACACCAAATACAAAAATTAGGTTTTAAGAAATAGGCTAAAGTATAAATTATATAAGAATAATGTAATTATAAATCAATTTCAATTCAATAAAGTTGAACAAATTGAAAAGCACACACTGTAATAAAATATCCTCTATCGATGGCCTCTCATAACTTACAACAATTTATAATTTTTTTTGCCAGACAATCAAGGAGAAAAGAAACTGAAATTGCATTCTAGCATTAAGAGCAAATTCCCTAATAAAAATGCACAACGAATGTACAATATATACATAAATACATATATATGTATGAATGTGTCTATAGTTATACATATGGAATTGTCATAAATTGTTAAACAAATGCTATATTGTAATCAATAAATGAGTTGGTTCCTGCCTGCCCATAAATTATTTATGCGGAAGAGATTCAAAATCCCCCAACCGCCCCCTCACACGAAAAGCATGTTGTAACTGTCAATGGGTGGAGAGGGGGGAAGTGGAGGAGTGTTTGAAAAAACATACACCCAATAGCAATTTCAATTCGAAAATGATTTTATTTACCACCTTAAACTCATAATTTCGCACGAACAATGCAAATGTGGTTAATAATTCAATAAAAAACCATAAAAAATCATAAAAATAAAGACAAACGCGACGCACACAAAAAACGTGAGCGAAAAATTTATTTTTGAATAAGAGAACATTTTCTACCAATAAATACAGAATAATTGAAAGAAAGAAAATATAAAAAAATATATTAAAGATAATTATCTTGCATAATCTGATTGTGCTACAGTTGATAAATATATTTATATATATATACAATGTATGTACATTTATAGATGTATGTACATTTATAGATACACATACTTATATATATGTATGTATATAAAGGCGTATTCGAATTTCCGAAAGAAGTAATTTAAGAATAAAATGTATGGCATAGTTTTTAAGGATAAATATTAAAGCAAATACAATCTAATAATAACTCAAGTGTTAAATAGAAATTGATTCTTGGGATTTATCTAACTTCATCACCAAATATTTTGATTATTGATATTATTAATTATATTATGGTTCAGGAACAATTAAACGGTTGAAAAATTACTCGTTTTGAAATATGTCTTAAAATGTTTTAATAAGTTTTACTTTAAGGTCTGTAGTAATATTTAATCATGTAAAATATATTATATTAACTCACCTTCTCTCATTTTGAATTTTATTTTAAAATTATATTTAATTATAACAAATTTCAAATTTAAATATTTAGATCAAAGAGCAGTTTTTGGTATTTTTATTGTAAATTATTTTATCTTAAATTTGATCATTTGTATATATAAGTACGCATGTATGTAGGTATAATGATCTTAATTTTCGTTATGATTTTATTTTGTATAGAACAATTTCGGTCACTTATGTATCTAGTAAAATTGCAATAATCATAAAACAATAAGTAAATCGTGAAAAAAGCGAAGTGCAGTCCTTATTAATATTTAAAGATACGGATTGAACAGTGTGCTGATGGCGATTTTAAAGCGATGACAACCAAAAAAAGGAGAAAAATAGCAACAACTTGTCCCAATGATATTGACCAGATATAAACTTGACATAAACTATATATGTACATATATATTACGTATATATTTCTCTGTCTTTTACGGCTACTGAAACATAAAACCTAAAAGTTAAAATAGATTGGAATTCTATTGAAATCATTTTGGCATGTAAAAAATATTCTTGGAATCTCTGAAATAGTCAATTAAAGCGATATACTATAACAGATAAATTTTAATGTCAACTTCAGCAAACATAAATCTCTCTCTCTCTCTCTATCTTCTCTCTTTATCTGTATCTTTCTCTCTGAATTAAATAGTGTGCAAAAATCGAAAATCGACAACATTCAATCGCATGTCATAAAGCATTATTTTATTTCTCCTTTTTTTTCCTGGTCCTGTTTTGGGAGTGTCCTCCAACTCCATTGACAACATCGACTACAACGACGACGACTGTCATCAAAATGCAAACGAAGTTTTTAGCATGAGGGTTGGGAAATCAAAAAATGCTTTTGTATTGAGAGTTTCCATTTCTATGCAAGTCCGAATAGTGAACAAAAACAAAAAAAGAAAAAGAAGAAAAATATGATGGAATGACCAATAGATACCTTGAAATAAAAAAGATTGTAATTTTAAAATTCAAAGTCGGACAAATAGGTTTCATTAATGAAACTGCGTAAATCAAAAATTATCTGTGGTAAACTATATCGACAAATCTTTTGAAACCGACTTCTTTATTATTTTCTACGTACGTAAAATATAGTTTCAACTTCATAAGGTATCTCTTTTTTCTAGCCGATCGTTTCTAATAACTTTAAAATTTTGGTGTAATTTTTTTTATCACCTGCACTCTTAATATACCCTTACACCCTACAGAGGATAGGGTATATAAAACTGAAAATGAAAATACCAAATGGACATTGACAACAATTGCGGCGTCTGGCCGTCAGTTACAAAACACAACACAAAACCCAAAAACGCAGAGCGCAGCGTTCTCCCCTAAGGACCAGCAGCTCCAAACATATTCTTGAATTGTTCATCAATTTTTAGTTTGATGCAGATACTTGAAATAAAATTGATTTAATTTTCATTTCTCGATCTGTACACTTTTTTTCTCCGCATTTAAATCAATATTCACCAAATTATTCGATACTCGTTTTAAATGATGATCTAATTTAAGACTTGTATTAAATTTAATTGGTTAGAAAATGGATCGAGATAACTTTTGTTGTTATTTTACAGAAGGGTTGAGATGGTTTTTTGTTAATTGAAAATGATATTTAATATTTGAGATTCAATAAAACTTACTTAATGAAAATACTTGTACAAATTGTTGTGAAATTTCATATGAAAATTGAAAATGTTGCAATAATAATAATAACTTAAAAATCTTGTAAGAAATGAGAAATTAGGTAAAAGAATTTTCTTAATAAAAAGTTTCATACTAAACCTTAAAAAAATGTATCGACTGGAGAAGTCTTTATCCGGATCAATTATATATTAATTGTAAACCATTGTTACAAACCTCGTTATGGAAATATAATAAATTTTGTAGACTTGTATAAAGTTTTTATCATAAACAAAAGGTTATTGAATTAAAACGAATCAATGAGCAATAATTAATGATAAGAATTTTCCCATTTATCTATTTATATTAAATTTTCTAAGCAAACTCTATTACAGCTTTAACTTATTTTCGTTTCACTAATTAAGCGGCAGATTTGTGATATCTTCTTTAGTTTGTTGCTCCATGGGACTTAAGTTCATGATTGATGTATATCTTTTAGTAGGCCAATTAAACAAAATCGTATGTCAATCGAAAAGGAGAAAGGAAATCGAAAATCGAAAGCAAGACATATACGGAGGGGGTGGTATGAAGACGAATCATGTCAACAGCATGTTTAAACACGTATCAAAAAGGATTTATAAATGTTGTTTTCGATACAAAGGCAAACAACATATCCAGGCTAAGAACATAAACAGGATTACTCCTCCCCTCTCTTCCTATCCAAAAAAAAAAAAGCAATATAGAAAAAGATTGATAGATTTTGGTCATGGCTGGTAAAGCTCATGTGGGTTGGCCTATAATAATAGATTGAGTTATTTTATCCATATTTATTTGCTGACCATTTGATGGATAAATCAAAATAACAATTTCATTTATCCCTTCCGTTTTTTCTTCTCTTTCTATGTTTTTTAATTCGTCAATTTTCACTGTACCTTTGTATTCCTGTATTGTTATATCAACACTGTTTAAATAATACATTTACGAATACTTCTATTGACCATAGCTATTATATGATTTATTTTTAATGAATTTGTTGAAATTAAAGCTTACTTTAATAAACCAAACTCAATGAAATTAATGTAGAACATATTTAATTGATGAAAATTTAAGTGTGATATATTTAATTTTGTAAAATTTTGGATTGAAAGCTCACTAAAACTAAAGATCGAAAAAAGTCGTGTTTTATAATCCTTATTTGAAGGAAGTGCCATTACAAGCAGTAAATATAGAAATCATCAATTTAGATTTATTTTTTTTGCTACCAATGATAATAAAAATTAAAAGGTAAAGGTATTTATGAGTAATGTTTGAAAGATCAGAAACATATATTAAAATTATTCTTCTTTTCTTTGCAAAAAATTTATATGTTTATTATTTCAATTAAATTTTAAAAATGTTTGATTGTATTGTATTATATGTCCTGTATATATGTTTTTATTGCATTATTATTTTTTGTTTATAAACTGAGCTCTCATTTAAGGATTGAATCACATCCTAAACAATGACATGAGATAGTCTTAAAAACAGTGGTTCTTTTTTAAAGTATTTGTGAAAGGAAAAGTAAAATCTGTGTGGAAATCGCGTAACGTTTTCCTAATTAGCTGTTGCTTTTCATTGGCATTTTCTTTCTTTTTGTCACAACCGGAATGTAGCTCGTTAAGTCATTAAAATTGCATGAAGTCAAAACTTTATGGTCTGCAAAGTTTGCGTCAAAGCAGAACTAAATCCAAAAAAAAAGTAACTTCCAAAAAAAAAGCGTAACAAAAAAATTCCCCAAAAGAAACCGAAACTGAAAGAACGAGAACATCAAAGCTGGTAAATGGTAATTCGTTTAAGAAATGTGAAAAAAAAGAGGCAAAGAAAAACCGAAATTCAAGGATGGGTACATAGACGACGCAGCATTTCATTTGCAGACAATAAACAAGGACAACAACAACAACAAGCAAAGTAAATAAATTAAATTTTGAACAACTCTTTGCATACAAAATAGACAGGAATCTAACAGGGGAAGAAGCCCCAAGTCCAGATAACGTAGAGTCCAAAAAAAAAAACCAGCCTCAAATTTCAAACACATGCCACAACAACAGAGACGAGGATGGAGTTGCAATGGATATGGCCAGAGTTCGATATGCACGTGCTTGGAACACTCTCTCTTGATATCTACGGACTATGTACGAGTCATCTCATTCCCCTTGGTCTCTGACATTGTAACAATTCGTTGCGATTTTCCACTTATTTAAAAGAAAAAAAAAACCTTAGACGAACGAAAGAAAACCTCAGAAATGGTTAGGCAAGCAACAGAGTGAGCCAGCAAGTTTTCATCTAAGCATTTTGGGGGCCAAAGTCAAAATCACAGAAAATCATCGACAACTGGCAAATGTGTGAATTGAATTTCCAAACAATTTTCCCGTTAGTGCAACGGCAATTGCACTGCCCAAAAAAAGTTTATCCAATAAACAAAAATAAATAAGAATTTCGAATGAATTATTTTAGTTTGATTGTTTCCAAGAACTTTTATCAGCATACTTGAAAGATTTCAGATCCTTAAAATTTAAGATATTAAAACAATACTTTTAAATATAATTCTTGTTAATACTTTTTAATCCACTTTAAATGTATTCTGCGTTTTTCTTAGGTGCTTTTATAAAAGATTTAAACCATTCCAGTGCAAAGAAGGAATTTTATTTGGAAATATAATAAAACTTCTATTATAGTTAACAGTTACAATTTATAAACCTACTGCCATTTTTTAAGAGATCCATCCGCTCTGTTACTATATTTAAAAGATAAAATTTTTATAATACTTAAATTAATAAAAAAAAACTTTTGTTTTATTCAATTCAATCATCGAATTATAATTTATAAAAACTTATTTTGTATTTTGTTTGAAGTAACTTTAGAATTTTTTCCAGTGTAATTTTGATTCGGGCGCTTTTCAATTCTACTGTTTCTGCTCTCATCGCCTGCCTTAGATTTTGGCAAAGAAACGTGCATGATTTGAGATTTGATTTGGGCCTTCTGTCTGTCGTTGTGGTGTATTGTGGCTGTGGCTAACGCTCGTTTTTGGCTACATTACAAAGTCACCGCCCACCGCGAGAGATGGTGGATGATTCCATTCGTTTTGTGTCCTGTTTGTTTTATTTTTTTCTTTTAACATAGAAACAGCTTTGTTCTTGTTGGTTTTTTAAATTTGACTCACGTTTCGGTTGTTTGTGCCATTAGCGTTTAAGTTGCCATACAAAATGCGTCCGGTAAATAAGCAAATGGCTTTTGTTTCAACTTTAAAACAGAATGTAAACTTAGATAGGATTGGACGACAATTGTTACTAGGAATTCTGAATGTGATTACTAATTACACGCATTAATTTATTTAAGCATTTTACAGCTAATTATAAGAGCAAATAATGTTGCTCAGCACTTGCAACGTTTGCAACGTTTCAGAACACTAGAAATTAAAAATTGAAGTAAAGCTAGAAGGATATACAAATTAGTCTATTTTTCTATTTTTGGTTAGTGTATTAAAAGTTATGTTTCATTAGAAGGTGAAACGGCTATGTTTTTCTTTGGTTATTACTTTTCATTCCACTGATTAAAATGCAAGTGATTTAAAACCGAATAATTTTGCTCGGAATCAGAAGTGAGAATTGGTTTCCGGAAAATTTATTTGTAATTGGAAACAAAAACATGTCTAATTATAAGTATAGCATATTGTTAGCTGATTTTCAAACCTTAAGAATTCGAAAAACATTTGCAGACATTATGATTAAAACCAAAATCCATAAAACAATCGGTAGAGAAGTTTTATTTTTTTATTTTTTATTTTTATTTTTCTGAACAAAAAACGAATCAAAAGTTTGTCATTAATTTTGAATTTTCTATCTACATATTATATTCTATTTCAAAGTGTTTCACATAATAATGCAGAACTACATGAGGTACTTTTTTTTATATACATTTGGATGTACTTATATAAATTCCATTTTGGTTCATTTTGGTTATTTTACCACTATTCAAATTGTTATTAATAAATCAACTGGGAAATTGGCAAAATACTAACTAAAAGTGCATAGTTGCTTTACATAGTTTTATTATATAAATATTTATTTATATTTGTTTATTGGAAGTTTTTTATAAAAAAAGGATAACAAACTTTAGTGATTTTTTGGAATGATATATGTAGATAGATAAAGTTGTTTGTTCATGTAAAAATAAAAAATTTAATGCCTTTTAACTGAGAGAAATTTTTTATATGATTTTTTGGAATCACCATCTCGTCATTACATTTCTATTATTTCTATTAAATATTTAATTTTGATTTTAAAATCAAACGAACTCAAAATAAACTATTTACCACACAATAATTATTTATATAACTGAAATCGTAGATTTTAAAAATCTTGTTATATATAACCCTTCAACTGTATAATAACCATTGACTGCATTTTGTGATAGATAAAAAGGAAAAAAACTGAGTAGAGCTAAGGGGGAAAAAATAGAAATAGAAGTAAAATCAAAAGCAAATAAAATTTATAACAAATCTAACACGCATACATCATTTTGATATGCCCGCCACGGACACGTATATCCTGTATATGTATGAGTAGATGTTTGCTTAAGGGTTCCTTGCAGCAGCAGGACTAAGAGTAGGAAGGGAAAGAGAAGCAAAAAAAGAGGACAGAGAAGGATCTCCGGGACAGACACATTAATTTTGTGCTCGCTTTTCTAACCGCATGCAATTTTTCTTTACACTCTCTCTCTCTCGCTCTCTGACTCTCCATCTGCAGCTTGACGGCTATCGCCTTTCAATGCTTGGATATACAAGAGGCTTGAGGTGGGATTGAAGTGGGATTGGGAGAGATGGGTGTGAGAGTGGTGGACACATACATCCTTCAGTCAGTCAGTTAGTCAAGAGCAGGCAGGGCAGATAAGTGCGGTTTATGTGCAGCACGTAGACCAACTCAATACAGTCGATAAATTGCGGCAAAGTTGGCTAGCTGCTTAGAAACCAACGTGAGCGGGGGTGGTGTTGTTGGTCGTGGTAGTGGTTGGATAGAGTGAGGCATCCGTTAACTGACCGCAACTGCCATTGAAATGGATGAAGACCAAAAAGAACGCAGTTAAAATTTCCCTCTCTCTCTTTCTCTCTCTCTCTTAAATGCATATTTAACCTGAAGTTAATTGGTTCAACTTTAATGAGAAGCACTTGATTAAAATATTACAACCCTCCCTCCATCCCTCTGTTTCTTATTTATCCACTGTCCATGAAAGTAACTTGAAATTCCAAAATCAAAATATTTTAAGCTCACAGAATTCCATAGCAAATTCACTCATATTAAAAGCTCATTAAAGGAACAGAAATTCCTTATTTCCATTGCATAGCAACAACATTCCGTATACAGTCGGGAAAAGAGGAAGAAAACTCATAGCGGAAAATATGTTATTAATTCAAATTAATATAATCCCATTTTTTTTCGCTCACACACACACACATACACCCACTAGCTTGCAATCTTTTAGTGAGTTGAGAGGAAATGGAAACTACTTTCTCATCTTTGGAGCTGGAAGAGAAACTGACGTTGTCAGGTCGCGCATTACGGAAAGATGTTTTCCCTTTCCGTTAAATTGAGTACAAGGAAAAAAGGGTGCGGGTGAGGGTACGGGTACGGGGTATGGGTGGAAGTTATGATATATGCATAGACATTGTCGTATCTGGGTTGGTCTTATGTTGAGCCGTTGGTTGGGTGCGGTTTTTGCAGTTTGTTTCGTGACTCCGTTTAGCAAAGCGGTCTCACAGGGGGGTGGGTGGAAGTTAGAGTAGAAGAAAGAGGGTCCTTAAACATGACAGCCTTTAAATTTGTATATATTTTTCATAGTTTTTGTTGTAGTTATTTTTATATATTTGTTTTTTCCTTTCCTCTAACTAGGTCAACAACTTAAGTTTATTTAGTTGGTATTTTAAAGTTATTAAAACATTAACACTATTAATTAAAGAAAAATCGGATTAATAAATATTATAGAGTTTTCTTTCTTTTTTGCACTTTCTGCTAAATTTTCTTAAATCAAAAGTTTTTAATACTAATTTTTTTACGGGTAATGGGTGGAAGTTATGATATATGATAAATGTAAATAATTAAGATCTTAGTACTTGATACTTAATATTGATATCAAATCCTATCAAGTCCTTAAAAAATCGAATTAAATCAGGGACCGAAAATAATTGGTATGTTAAAAATTTTCCTCAAAAAAATCACCAGTAAAATAATTTTTATCTAAAAGAATTACGTTTTTCCTGTTATTTTTGATTTTTAAAATAATTGTTATAATTAACTTTTATTTTTGATTTTTATTTTTTTACTCATGGCATAAGTGTTATTCTTATTAACAATTATTTTGGATTAAATAAATGCTACTCATAATTTAATGGTTATTATTAATTTTTTGAAATATAACTTGTAACTGTTACGGACCCTGTATTAAATTCATACATATATCAAATTTTTATTTCAGATTGTTAAGAACAATTTAAAACACTTTAAAATTTAGTATTAATGAACTGAAGTTTGACTTATTTTTGCTTTTGAATTCAAAACAGAGAACTTGTATTTTTTAGATTTATTTTCATTATTTATTTTGCAATATTAATGTGATTTCATTTTACGTTTATTCAAAATCCATTTCAAAGTGAATTCCCATTTAACACATGGAAAATTGATGAAATCCCAACACATTTTTTGTTTTATATAAAGTGTAGTTTTGCAGTTTTACTTAAATGAAATATTCAGTACAAAGTGAGAATGAATAAGAGCAGAGTAAAGCAGAGTGAAAGCTAAGCTAAAAGGAATTCACTTAAATGTTGCTGGTGAGAAAAAGGATGATGATGTTGCTGATGGCCTTAGCTTAACCACTTGGCTCAGCGTCGAGTACGTAAGGACTCGTTCTGTTTGAGTATCTCCTGAAGGCGTCGTCTTTCCTTGACAGTCAGAACCTGACACAAATAACAACAAGAACAAAAACAAGTGTTAAAATTATATAAAAATTGTTTCCGTTTTTGTCTTTAATCTGTTAGTTTAGAGACCTGCTCAAGTGTTTCCAGTGTCGCGTTAATTTCCCGCTTTGAATGTAAAGGTAACCAAAGAGTGGTAATGGCAAAAGTTCTATTTAATGGGAAAAAAGATATTTAAATTTGTTCTATCATTAATTGCCTAGACAGAAATATGTAATGTAATTGGACTCACCTGTGTACACGCATTGCATCGATGGCACAACGTTGCATTTCCTCATGTTTGGCCATTTCATAGCGGAAACGTTCGTTATATTGACGAAATGCTGCTGCATAACGCTTTTGGCAAACATCGGCACTGTTAAGGGAAATGATTGTAAAATGTATTAAATCAACAGGAAATTGCAATTTTCACACAATTTGATTTGATCTTGTTGCCTTGCTTACTATGTTGGCTCCCTATCATCCTTGGGTGGCCGTTGACCGAATCCCACGCGTCTTGCCAAGAGAACACGATACCATTGCTTTTGCAATGCATTCATTGGCCGCTTGAAGGGATTCTCCATAGAAAAAGCAACAGTAGGAGCAGCCATCATCTTTTTCGTATTGTTGGCTTTTAGTTTTTCCATTTCCACACAGTCACACACACACACACACACACACAAACTAATTCACTTAGATGGTTTACAAGTTTTCCGTTTTATGCCCAAGGATTTTAGAGTGTGTAGAGATTTCCTTTTGCTTACCGTTGGGCATTTGACGTTGAACTAAAATCCGCAACTGGGATTATTTGTTAGCTAGGGCCTGGGAAAAAAAGGGCAAAAGCAACCAGCACCATGACGAGAATTTATCGAACCAACAAGAAGCCAACAAACAAAAGATACACAAACTGTTGCATAGAGATACCTTTCTGAATGTGAATGCACTTTGTTTTACTAGCAATTCAAAGTAATATTTGTCTGCTTATTCCTCAATAAACCAAAAGAAAAGTGAGTACTTGTGTTTTGAATAAAACTCAAAAGTGGAGTATTAAATTTAAGGTAATATCTTTGGTAGTGATTTTATATATACTTTATTACGCATTATTTTGAATTGTTTCGTATAGTTGGCTTTTAGTTTTCAATTTTCCATTAGTTTTGTTTAATAAAGGTTTTTTTTATTTCAACAATCTTTTTCAAAAAGTAACTTATAAATTGTCTCATCTTAATTTAATTATCATTTCCGATAATTAACTTAAAGAATTCTTCTATCATCAGACAAGTTTTCGGATTAAGTTATTTCTCTACTAACTTCATGTAATATAAAATATGTCAGATTATACAAAAATATTTATATATAATTTTTTATGTATAATTTTTGCACAATTTTCTAAAAACTTGACTTCAAATGCAAACGGAAAATTCTTTTAAAGAATTAATGTGATTCCAAAAATTAAAATATTATATATTTAGTACAAGTTTCCTTATTTGTTTTTCATTCACACTCAAATATCAACAAAGAATATAGTTTAAATAATAAAAATGGGCAAAACTTTTTTGAAAATAATTTTTTTTTAGTTTTAGGAATCAACACATTTTTGTTCTAAATAATAGTTAAACATTTTTGCAATTTCAAAGATTTTTAAAATATTTTGTATTTTGTCACATTCTTTGCCTTAATCACGGTTCGGCAATTACAGTGCTTAAATATTTACAACTTATTTATGCTGACTAGTGATTCCTTTCTTAGAAAATCAATTTTCTGCAAATAAGCAACATTAAAAACTGCTGCCGGAGGCAAAGATTATCTATATCTTTGAACCCTCACATAATTCATAAATCAGAAAAGAAGGCAAGAAAAAAGAAAAAGGACTACACTTCCCGCAAGGGAGGGACTAAGTTAAGTCAACTTAAGGCTTTAACCCACTCACATATCTCGATGACATTTGTTGCCAGCAAAAAAGGGTTCTTCAGATCAGAAATAGGCCAAACAGCAAAGGGCTCAACAAACAGCAAACAACAAACGTCAACAGAGACAAACAACTGAAGAGGTAGAGGAGGTCGGTTTGGAAAAGGACTTTCCTCCTCTCATGGAGTTGTCGCAGCTGTTTGGCATTTTGCCTAGTAGACAACAGCAAAACTATTGAACAAAAGTGGCGCCCCGAAAGGCAATCATAGAAATGTGCTCTAATTTAAAGCCATATCAACTAGAAGAGCAAAAACAAAAACAAACTGATATAGAAAAAAAAAGAACACCAGCTGCCAAGAAAGAGGAAGACATGAAATTTGTTGCCAGAATGCAGTTTGGCACAAAAGCAAGCAAAGCATAACAAAAAAAAAAAATAAAAATGATTTTTATAAATTTTTATGTCTGTTTGAGTTGTTCTGTTTCTGGTACGAGGACTTGGGGTTCGGGGTCGGGCCAATATCAACATTAGTTCAGGGTAATGTCATGAACTTTTCTATTCCTTATGACTTCTCTCTTGGCCTCAGCTGCTTTGGCATTGGCTTTGTCAGCGTTTATTGATGGCATCTAAATGTTTTCCAATTTATTTTATTTTTCTTCCGACCATCTCATCTTCTTTTCCTTCAAGTGGCAAAAACAATTTATTGGCCAAGTTGTGGCTCTGGTCTATTGTTTTCTTTATTTTTTCCCTTGGCCAGCTGCGCGTTGCGTATGAGTAATATGATTGATGTGCCAACAAACATTTTTGTAGCATAATTTTAGGCTGCCACTTGATGGGAAATGTGGGAGTGAGACAACTAGCTGACACGTAGGAACCGTTAAGTTTTAAATGAAGCAGCTTTTATAAATTTATATACATTTTTATTTAAAGGACTAAGAAACCATAAAAACACAAGGTTAGGTTAGGTTATGCAGGCAGATAGACTCACGTATACCGCAATGGCTCTGAAAAGTGCTAAACATAGGGAAATTTAACGGGCATATTTGCAATTTAAATTGTCTGCGGCGACCTCATAAGCTGCTGTCCTTGATAAATGTCTCCGGTCTTTTCTAATGCAGAGTATTTATAGATCAAGTGTTGGAATACACGTTTAAGTCACTTAAATTTTTTGTAATTTTCCCTATTGTTATTTCTAATGTAATAACTATTTTTCCGTTCTATAAGAACTAAAACTGTTTTGTTGAAACGTCTTATTACTTGTATCTTGACTACTTTAATGGACACAAAAAATCTTAATAATAAACACAAAAGGAAAAAGTCTTTAATTAACACAAAAAGCCTAATTATCTAAACTGCCAAAGCATTTATAAACATTTGATCCTATTTACTTAAATGAAACAGTCGCCGACAAACTGCCAAATTGCCAAATGTCAAAAGTCAGACAAAAGTCTGTTCTATTGGTAAATGGTTAAAAAAAAGTGGGGGATCAATCCTATAAGTATATTCATACAGCAGTCAACGCTCACAATGAGTTGATAATCCCAAAGGCAAACATAGAGGATAGGAGATAGTCCGACGGCCCCATCCGTCTGTCATCGTACATATCTACATATGCAAAGCCATAAAGCAACAATAATAAACGCACATCATCATCAGCATCATCATCAACGGTGGCTTCTGTTGCTACTCCTCCGGCTCCAGTTTCAGTTTTTACTCCTGCTGCTGCTTGTGTCAGCAAAAAAAGAAAAAAAAAAGTATGAAATATCATCTAAAATAGGAAATGCGTAAATGTGAAATCCTACAGAACGGAAACTCAACTGAAAGCGATGATGATTTCCATCCCAACCCCCACCTTAGCCCCTCCAACCATTACCCAACCGAAAGCATGTGATGTCCTCTCTTACTCTCGGCCTCTGTATGAAAGTCAATTTTTCATTTAGATAACTTTGACATACGCAAACGTCATGGGATGAGCACGGCAGAGAGGGAGGCACTGTGGTTAAGTTAGAAATAAAAAAATTTTAAATTATCCAAAAACTTTTATAATAATATAAAACTATTTTTGAATTTACATATGTTGTGCAAAGAGCTAATAAGTCGAGAAAATTAAGAAATGTACATTTGTTTTGTGAACTGACAGAAAAGTAAATTTGTTTTAATTTAAGAAGATTAGATTATATATTAAAATGTATAAATATATAATGTTTAATATGCAAACATATTACTTATGTTATTAGCCGATTTAAAGACAAAATTCTAAAGAGATTGTAAAAGATCTTTATTTAAACATTTTTTAGTTTAAAAATGCTTTAAAAAAATACATTTCGCAGTCTCTAAGTCTGCCTAATGACCTTCATTTTGACTTTTTGAAGTTTCATTTAATTAATTTGAAATTTAACCTACTTTTTTCTTAGAATAAGTTTAACTATCCGTTAAAAATCGTTTGGGTTTGGAGACCTTTAGTATTCTTTGTAATAATTTTATAAGTAATAAAGAACTGTTTTTCATTGAATAAAGATGCTTTTGTTTTAATTGAGAATGCCAACAATATTTGAAAAAAAATTGTACTGAAAAGAAATCAAAGTTTGGAAATAAAATGGATGCAAGTAATTAGAAATAAAACATTATGTAATTCTAAGGTAATGCTTCGTCCATATATATATATGTATTCTTGGAATTATTCAATAGTTTATAAAGAAATATTCAAAAATTTCTATTGCCGCCTCTGTAAGTCAAAATAGATAGTTGTATAATTAAAAAAATTATGTACATAGTATATGCATATATGGGTCCCAATACGATATTAAATATGTTCGGATTGTTTAAGGTTACGTAAGTCAGAACCTGGTTAAAATATGTATTTCTAAATTTTTAGTTTGTATTTATAAATATTAACTATATTTACTGCATATGATTGGTCACACTGTGCACTGTGTGAGCCCCCATCACTTTGCATCTGAATGGATTTTGGTTCGTTTTGTGCGTCTGTCTGCATATAACGATTTAGATTTTGGGTTCAACTTCTGTTTCTGGTGGCGCCAGTCAGTTTTATCCTGTGGGAGTTTCATCGCGGAAATGCGGGCAGCGTTTTGATAAATGAATTTTCACTGCTTTCCCACATACACACACTGACACACACAATCAAAAGCAGCATTTATGTGTGTTCGTGGCTTAAATGAAATGTTAACAATTAAACGCAGCAAGAACGACAACACGAAAAGACTATCAACATGCATGAAGAGTCGAGTTGGGTTCGTACTTAATACATGGCGTATGCTTAATAACATAAATAATACCCAAAGTTTGCTTAGGGTTGTTTTAATATTTCTCATACTGTTGGTTTGGTTTAGTTTTTGGTAGCATTAGCCTGGCTGGGGTTGTCGTTTAGTGTTAACTTAACAAAACATAAAATGATGCCAAAGCTTTACACAAGTGGCAAAAGGGATAAGCGCCCACTCCACGAATTGGAATGAGAGACACGAAAAAAAGGACTTTCATTAAATTCTGCAGGGGGCTGAAATGAACAGAAAAAAAAAACAACTTGTTTTGTATTTACAAAGCAGCAGATACTTACACATTGTTATAAACATAAAAAGTATTAAAAAGTAACAGGAAGAAAATTCTGTTTTGGTGTATGGGAGACCTGGGACAGGTGTGGGCCATTTTGTAGTTGATTGCCCATTTTTGAAAAGCTACACTTGTTTACCTACTTGAGAAATGTTCCCAGAAGCTACCACTACAGTGGCAGGACGAAGGGTAGAAGCTAAAGTAGTGGGTAGGAGGTGAAGTCTTGCCATATTGTCTGAATCTGGCCGCGGCTTAGGTACAAAATTTGCGCTTACGTTAGCGTGAAATGATGTTCGGGTAATAAAGCGAAGCGTGCGGTTGGTTTGAAGTGGTACACAGGTGCGCTACAGTACAAAAGAGTCCTTGCCTCAAATAAGAAAGTATAAAACAGTAAAAGGTGAAATTAAAGCTTTATTAAATTATTTACATTAGCCTCAAATAAAAAAGTATAAAGTAGTAAAAGGTGAAATTAAAATTAATAAATTATTTTTATTAGTTCTAGAAGAAGAAATACCTTTATGATGCAAATTTTATGTTGTTAGTGAAGCTAAATCATGAAATCAAGTGCTTTTAAGTAAGTTATGAAATATTTAAAATTTAGTTTGTATCTTTAAGTTAGAGAAATCAATATTTTTTAAACTTTTCTTTACAATTGTGTCTTATTAATTTATAAAATAGATACATATATAAGACTAAAAGTTTTATAAGGCGCAATTAAGAAATTAAAATATTCTAAAATAATGTAAAATGAAACAATAAAATAATAAATTGTATACACAATAAACACTTGTACTGTTTATTGACTCATGTCTCAGTCTCATATTTATCCATTGATCGGTTTTACTACTTTAGAATAATAGAAACTTATAGCTTTTACTGCTTAATAATTTGTTTCGCATCAAATAGTTGGAGCTTTTGTACTTTCAATAAATATTTTAAGTATATACTGATTAAAATTAAAAATATAGCATTGGTGCTTCGTATTTTTAGACTGATTTATTTTTAAAAAGACCTTTTGGACTCCACTAAGAACCTAAAAATTAGAAAAAATTTTTATAAAAGGGTTCCTTGATTAATTTCTTAAGTGTTTCACTGCACGACCAAAAGGAATCAACATGATAAAACGAAATTCGAGGGTAAGGGGGTTATAGTCAAGGTATTCAAATTGTCAATTTCTTTTGAGACAAAATTTTGACATAGAAAATCGTAATTGAAGCATCACAAAGCCACAAATGTCTTAAATATTTTTATTGATTTAACTAAAATCTTACAAAGGCTTTAAAAAAATTTGAGAGATGTTTGTTTGAGTTTCAGTCCTCATTAAATTAACGCTCTTTTTTGCATGTTTTTCGGTTCTTTGTATATTTTACTTATTTATTAACCTTTATAAAATTTTTGATTAATTTTTCAGTTAACATTTTTTAGCTTGAAACCAAGTTCTTAACATTTAATTTAACTCTTGTTTTGGTTTCATGTTTTAAAATGCCTTCCAAGCTCATTTTTTTACACATCAAGTCAACAATTCCAATTT
The DNA here is from genome assembly GCA_037075365.1 of Drosophila emarginata. Taxonomy (NCBI): domain Eukaryota; kingdom Metazoa; phylum Arthropoda; class Insecta; order Diptera; family Drosophilidae; genus Drosophila; species Drosophila emarginata. The sequence goes on along the minus strand of JBAMCD010000109.1, from coordinate 1,143,813 downwards.
CTGTTAGATGAAATATTTAATTTCAATGGCTGTGATTCAGCACTATTTTTTTGTATCAAGCGAATGCATATGCCCTACAATTTCACCTGTAGCGCATAGCAATCATATTTCACGCTTTGCTTCATCCAAACAGACAGCCCCCAAAACGAAAAGCTGGCAAAAGCTTATGGCATACATATAAAATTTTATATGCGTTCCGTAATGCGAACACTACGCTAAGGAATTATATACATAAAAAATAAAAAATAAAAAAAAAAAAAACGATGTGAAACAAGAACAACACACATTGTAAATTTTAATGAAATATCTTTAAAGTGCAATAGGAAATCGTAAATATAACTTAATCCTGAATATATGAGCTATATGATTTAGTGTAATACAGCTGAGAAAATTCGCATGATATTTTTATTAAAGCTCTCAAGCAGGAACTTAACCTTCAATGTGAGGCCAAATGGTTTTTGGCCTTTTATTTCCCTTTCCATTTCTATAAAGGGATCCCTTTGCCTGATGCTGGTGGACACAGGTGTTGGCTACGTGGTCGAAAAGGCGCCAAACAAAGATGCAGACTCAGGCTGGGTGAAGCATTTGCTAGGTACTTGAAAGCCACAAAAGCTAAAAAAAACTAAATGTTTTTGTTGGTTTTTTTTTTTTATTTTTAACGTCTGGACTATGTATACCTTAAAAATACTTGGGTCATACACACACACACACACTCAAACTTATAGATATTCGTTTTATTTTCGTTGGCAAAAGTCTCCGACGTAGCCGATGCATACCTTTTTGGCACTTTACTGAATTTATCGCATAAGCTTTTCGCATACTTCCGGGTAATTGGCAACACCATGTTCTACACCTTTTCAGTCCTGTGGTTGTGTGTGTGTGTGTCAGTGTGTGTGTGAGTAGGTGTGTATTTGTGTTCAGCATTTAAAGGCGTTAAGGTGCAAATTTATTTCTATCGAAACCTTTTTCTACCATTCGTCCTTCCTAGTAATGAGCACACATACTTGCCATGTGTTTGTATGTGTATTTGTGTGCGTAATATTTCTCTTCCTTGACATATGTATGGGGACCCGGTCCCAGTAGCGTACCCAAGCTCGGATACGTTAAGGGAAATGGTCTCCGTTTTTTTGGGGTCCTCGCAGCCATTCTCGTTAAAGAAGCGTCTGGAGTGGCTTTCCATTTTGGGCGAAAGAAGAAGGAGAATAACAGTTTTTGCACTTGTGGTTTGGACATTATTGTTCAAAAATTGTTAAGCACATTTAAGCTTGATTTAGTTGCGTATTTATTGTATTTCTTGGGCGGAGCCTTTGCCTCTACATTTTAATGAGTTATGTAAACTGTTCTCATGGCATGATCTTAGAGGTGATGGCGTCGAGTCCTTAGTCCAGGAGCAATGAGTGCTCTTCACCCTTGAAGCAAGCTAACGAGGTACAGCTGAGGTAAGGTACAAAAAAAGAAGTCTTAACAGCATAAAGTGAAGATATTTTAATAGAATGTTAAGCAAACAGTTTTTTTGCTTTTAAATACAAGTACCATCAATTAAGGTAAGAAGCTTTTGAATATAATAATATTTGTATGGACATTATCTTTAACCAAATTTACTCAATACCAAATTAAAGTTTAATATTTAATACTTTTTAATGGACAAATTGATATTTCTGTAGGAATTATATCGTTCAAGTTAGGATTGTTTATTGATAGAACGTTATTAGAAAGTTATAATAATCGAACTAAACTAAATAAACAATTTTAAATAAAATATTACATACATATATAAAATATTATATATCATATTATATTAAAATAAATATTAGTCCTCAATTAAATTAACAACTTAAAAAATTACTTAAATTACTTCTTAACAAAAATTTATATTTTTTTTTAAGTCAAACGAAAATAAGCAATGTTTCAGTTTAAGTTTTAAATAGTAAATTTATTTTTATAATTTTGAATAAGCATATTTAACTTTAAAAAAACTAGCAAAATTAGCAATTTAACAACACTGTAAATAAATTCATTTCTTATCACTGCTGACATATTTGAAGTCTATAAAGATTTAACATATTCATAAGTATAAACTTTATACGTAATACTTTTTATAACCTAGAAAAGAAAATCTGTGCGGTTTCTATGATATTTATGAGACTTTTACTTGCCTAACCCCCCATACCTTGTTCGGCCTTCCCTACCCTATCATACCTAGGCAATTTATTTGCCATAAAAACCTCCGCAAACTACCTTCATAAACTACAACCGACAGGCACCAAACAAAAGGACAGGGAAGGAGGAAAAAAAAAGGGAAAGGAGAGGAAAGAAAAAAAAAAGAACGTGGACTTTCTTATCATAATCATTTCCAGACAGCTGAGTTGACTTTCGTTTTGCCCAAAACACAAACACACACACACATTTATATTTGTAAATACATATATACAGATCCAATGATTTCTCCCTCTACAAACTCCAATGCGACCCTTTTTCAATGTAGTCAGATGCGAAGGAGGATGATGATGATGATGATGGAAAACCCCGGTTCTATTTTGCCTCCGCATTGCTTTATGACCATAAATATTTCATTATGAATTTTCTTCGACGTGAACGGCGACGCATTTCGACATGCTATCTATAAATAATTTTTGCCTAGGCCCTTAGCCCTGTCCTACGAAAAGTTTTTTTTTTCCTCCAAAATAAATAATAAAAAATGCAATCCGTTGCCGCTTCAATAAACCTTTTGCCTTGCCTTACCCCTTGTCCAAGACCAAACAGGAACCCAAGCTAACAATATTTTTTTCCCCTCCTTCATCTTGTTTTGTTTTTACGCGTCAAAATGCGTGCCTCTCGGTAGGGTTAAGGATGAGGTAGGCTATAGGCCAGGATCTGTTTGGGGGGTTTGGGGAGCTACTGATTAAGAGTTGGAGTAAGGTTTTTGTGTTCGTGACATCTGCAAGTCGCATTAATAATTAAATCAAGCAATAAAAATTCAGCACGAGTGGCACTGCCATGCCAAACACAGGCCAGACCAGTCAGGCGAAAGTTCTTCATTTCGATGAGGCTCAAAATTATGGATAAAACCCAAACTGAGGGTAAAAGTTTAACTTAAACAGATTTTGGTTTAAAAAATACCCTGGAAAATTAAATATCATTTTCAAATAAAGTTATTTAAAGACTCTCAATTGTAGAAAATAAACACTTTTCATAATGTCAAATTTAGTTAATATACAACGTTTTCTCAACTAAAAAAAAATTTGAATAAAAAGTTGAACCAAAAACCAATCAATGATGGTATTTCTACAACTTCTGCCTAAATTGTTGCTATGAACCGATTTTTCGACTATTACTAGTTCAGCTAATTGTGTAATATTTTCTTGGAAATTTCTTAAAGGTTTGTTTGAAGAAATTTGTTTATTATACGTTTTCGTAACATATGCTAAAAGAATATAAGAACTGGTTTAAATAAAACCAAAATAAAAAATAACTTAGATTCAAGGATCTTAAGTTTTCAAAAATACTTTACGTATTTCCTCTATACACATATTAAATTAGTCTTTTAGTATTCATATTTTTATCTTTATTTGGTGTTACTTCTTTTTATACCATTTTTCAATTTTTAAATATTTTGTTGAATTTATCATTTGGTAAGTATAGAAAACGAGACATTTATAATTATTGTATACATAAATATTTCCTTAATTAATTTTAGCTAAATTTTATTAACAAAATAAATAAAAGAATACATTTTAGCTTAAGCCTATTAGAACTTTTTATAATGTCGTTAACTAGGCAATAAAAAATATTTATCTATAGATATAAAATATAAATATTTCTATTAGACATTTAGTTTTCCAGCATGTTTGTAAGTAATATAAGGTCTACAAAATAAGGTATCAAACGAAAGTAGGCGAAGTTGTCTTTGTGTCAACCTCTAGGACAAATGTATAAGTCCTGTTGTATAATTTAGAAAATTTTATTTTTAAATGTTTTTTTTTTATTTAATTTGTGCTAGTTAATCTGGATTTTTTTTAGTTTTTGTAGGAAAGAAACAAGGAATAAAGTTCTTCTAACAGGTCTTCTGTTTTGCATCCGATTTGCATAGTTTTAACAGTACATTTTTGATATATATATTTCATTTCATTTTAAGTCCAACAAATAACTACATATTCTCAAATAAATTTTTGCTACCCTTCATTTTTTTACATTGGCTAGCAACAAAATACATAAATCATTAATTTCTCTCTCTATTCCATTGCCCTTGTATGCTATGAAAAAGTTCAATTGACATTTTTGGTTTGTTTTATTTAGTAAATTTTTCTTCTGATTTTGTTGTTATTGCTGGGAGGGAAAATTTTTTGCACACGAATTGCTAAATTCATAATAAATGAATATTGGGTTTCGCGGGTCGCAACTGTCTAACGGAAAACTGGAAAACTGAAAATTGAAAATGCCGCCTGCAACATTCTTACGCACGAACAATTCCGTAATGAAAAGCGACTCAGCAATGGCAGAAATAGCAATATATAGCGAATAAAAACAATAACAACAACATCAGCAACATTGTTGTTAATATATATATATATATATATACATATATATTTATGTATGTATGTATGTATATCTCCTCAGCTCTCTGGGCGCGTAAATGCGATTAAAATTGTTAGAGCAAATTACGGCAAGAGATTTCCTTCAACTCCAACTCCTGCCGAGAGTACTTACAAAACAATTTTTTATTTTTTTTTTGTGTTTTGTTGTTTTCTGTGTATTTTTTAATCTAATAAAAATAGTTTCCGCTTGGCTGTTGCTGCTCATAAATTTGCAGATAGAAATTCCAACGGCGTAAAGGAAATTACAACAAAATTAACAAAGTTGGCTAAAAGAAGAATGCGCGACGGGTGGCCCTTGAGGCTGCTGCCAACTTCAAGTTTAATCAATAAAAGCCGCAGGGTGTAGGCAAGAGTTTAAGGGTAACCTTTTTCGTCCTGCCACTACACACACACACACGCACTCACACTCTAATATGTATTAGTATGTTTGAGTTATTGTTTGTGATTTTTGGCTAACCCGCTGCGCCTGCTCAACAATATTCCTATCTTGGCTTAGACTTTGTCTTACTTGCATCCTTAAGGCCCTTTGACACTATTTGTGTATCTAGTTACTTGAGTGAAATATTCAAATTGAAATGCACTTTTATTGAACAAGTTGAGTAGTAAATTTCAAAACCATCTCTTTATAACTATTTTCAAGTTTTCTTGGTCACCTTTTTAACCTAAGTTGACTCAGTTATCTTTGGCTAAAAACCTAACCCAATCTAAAGTCCAAAACCATCATCATTTACATGCCCAACCAAGTTGAGGCCACAGACCCAAAAAAAAAAAAGGGGACTAAAACCCTAACCCAAAAGTGACTTTTGCCTTAAGTTTCAATGGCAAATGGATAAAGTAAAAACCAAAAACCGAAAACTTTTTCAAAGCAATTAGATAAAGGTTTTTGCCGACTGATTTTAAAGTTTCAAGCTGCTTCCTCTCGTTTGGTTGGTCAAAAATAAAGACACCGACAAGGAAAATGGACAGCAAAATCTTTGCATGAGGAGCAAACTCCTCGTATAACATTTAATCAGTTGAAACTTTTTTTTTTTTTTTTTGTGTAAGCTACAAAAAAGTTGTAAAGTCAGACAGTAGAAGCTAGAGCAGGAACAGGACCAGAAGCTGGAGCGACCAGTAGCCAACAACAGGCACAGATGGAGATGATCTAAATACCTTTAAATAGGAGGCAGTAGTAGGCAGGTGTATATATGGTTAAGGTTATTTCTTGGAAAATCTCATTAAACAGAATGCCAAAATAGCTAAACTAAAAGGGAAAACAAAGCAACCAGTTCTATTTAGCTTAAATAATATTTAGGCAAGCGTAAAACGGAAATGGCCAACAACTTCAGTGTTTTCCTGGACCAAAGAAGAACAAAGAAAAAATATATTTAAGCACTTAAGTGGCGAAAGGCTTCCTCATACATCCTTTTGCCGTCTGTGTCCAGAGAATGCGTGCAAGTCCAGTCAGAAATTAGTTGCAAGATGAATGGCCAAAGTCGCAAAGTTTTGCAGCTTTTTCTAGGGATTTACTAGCCAGGCTGTAACTGGCTTTGCCTTTACCCATGGCTTCTTTTCGTTTTCATTTTTCTTTTTCTTTCTATTTTTTTTTCTTTTTCATTTATAGTTTTTATTTAAAGCAAAAACTTTTTTAATGAATGCTCTTAGTTGTGCACATATTTTTAATGCATAGTTCATTAAAAAGCAACTTTAGCTTTGGCTAAATCTTTCAGATATTTCTTTGCTTTTAACCACCGTTTTGTGTGTTGAATCTAGAAGAGTGAGTAGTGGAGATGGACTCTTGCCGCAAAGTGGCTTAAGTGTAATGAATTTAGTCATCTTTTGATCATCATCCGAATTAAGAAAAAAAACTGCATTAAAACATTCGGAATTGGAGAAAAAATTCTATACGATTTTTCAATTTTTTGATCATGCCAAACAGGTAAAAAAATTTTCGTTTTATTTTTTCCCGATTTCAATGTCAGTTAAAAATTTGAAATTTGAAAAAAATTTACATTTTAAATCTTTAAATATGAAATTTTAAAATTAAATTAAAGTTTTAATTTGAATCTTTATTAGAATCGAAATTTTTAACTGGCATTGAAATCTGGAAAAATTTCGACAAAGATGACAATGAGACAATTTCCTATAGGAAATTTTAAGCTTTGTTATTTGATAAGTTATTTTTAAGTAATTCTTAGAATAAGCATTAAAATTAAAATTATTATTCTTAGAATAAGCATAAATTATGTTTATTAAAAAAAAAGAATATGCAAGAACAATTACCATTTGCTACACTCATGACTAAAATTCCTTCTTTTAACTTTAATTTTGATAACCAATCAAAAAATTTGCCCTTTCGTTTGTCTACGCCCATGTGAAAGAAAAAAGGTTTCGCATTTTCGTATGATTTCCTGTTGTTCAGTCAGATCACGTAGAGTGGCAAAAAGAGCCAATGTAAAGCTGATACACCGTATATAATGGGATTTGTTTATTGGTATCATTTGCGCCAACTTTTTTTTTTCATCTTTGCCTGACTTTTGGGTGTTAGCTTTGAAGGAAGCTTTCTCATAGGTTGTTATTTTTTTTGGTGAAGACAGTGCAATAATCCCCTCCCCCCAAAAAGAAAAGTTTCATGTTGCGTTTTTAGAGAGTGCACATATACACAATATAAGTAGCTAAAGTGGCAAAAAAGTGGAAGTCTACGCATAGCTAATTCCAGTGGGAGAGGGAGAATGAGAGAGGGGAGGGAGACGCCCTTCAGTGTTATCAGCATCATCACACAGTTGGGTCACAGCTAAAGTTCACTTCAGGTGGGCCACCAATGAAAGGCCATCCACGTGATGTTATAACGGAATATTGACACTTTCAATGACTTTCAACGCCGCAGCCAAAAAGTCATAAAGGGAGTGGCAAAAACTTACCGCTGTCGCTCATATTGCACTCAATGAGTTTTAAGGTTTCTGCTGGAGTTCAACTTCGTTTCGGAATCGTGGAGGTAAAGGTAGGGGGGTGTGTGTGTGTGCATAAAAGTAAATCCATGGATTTTTCGTTGTTGCCACTTAAACTTTTTCACACCCAGACACCAAAACACTCTTCCCTCTAGACTTTAAGTGCCTTGGACGTCTGGGTTATTCTATGGTTTGGGATCTACTGCTGTGCGGAAAGGGGGGGATGTTGGGGTATGCTGCGTGTGCCGAGCATTATTTTCATTGTCGCATTTTTCATCATCACACTCTTACCTCTCGCAAGTTTTTATGGCTCGCTGTGCTTGGCTGGTTTCTCTTTTCTTTTGCTCTCTGTCTCTCTCTCTCCCACCCCTCTATGCTTTTTGGCTTATTCCTGCACCTGTGCTACGCTCTGGCCCTAGACCGGAAGCTGCACATCAGCGCCAACGTTTGCCATGTGCGTGGGATTCAGCTTTGGGATGCGAACGAACGAAATGTCTGTCTAGTTTCTATGTCGCCGTCATCTTTGTCGCTGTTGTGGCACTGTGGTTACCAGTTGATTTGGTTTATGGGAAAAACTATACTAAAATTTAAAATAATAAGAATTAACCACAAGTGTTTACTTTTACTAACTTTTCTAATTTTATTAAAATTTATTTTTGTAGGCAAGATTTACCTTAAAAAGCTTTAAAATTTAGCTTTTTAAGGTAAGATTAAAACTTACCATTTGTTCATAATGTATAAAAATATTTGATGGATTTAGATATTTGAACAATTTTTTTCTAAGCGCACCTAGTACTCAATATATACAATATATATATATGATCTTGGTTCTTTATAGGTTTTCTGCCAAGAACTTGAATAATGTGTAGGACTTACATATATACATATATAATATGGATCAGTATAGCTATTGTGGAAGTCGAAAAAATATATTAGGTAACTGTTTACAATCTTTCTTTAATTTAAAAAAGAAAAGAAAGAAATAAAAAAAGTTTTCCCTTTCTACGCTTTTGTCTTGATATTCTTTCTTAATCACTATGGTGCTGAATTTAATTAATATACAATAATAATTATTATCCTATCTTTTTACAATCGTATATAAATATATATTACTTATGTCAACTTATGTACATCACTTTACATTATTCTCTCTTCTTTTATTAACTCGAACCACTGTGCATCATTTTTGTTGTTTTCATCCAGAGCAATTGCCACTTTTAGCCTTCTGCATTGCATCGTCGTCTTCATTGTCTCCGTGTTCTCTCATATACACGGAATTTTTTTTTCTCCCTTTTTGTCTTTTAGTTTTTCTGTTTTTTTTTTTTTTGGTTGGGCAAATCTCTTTTGAATTATTACTGTAATTACCGTTGAGTTTCGCCTGGCAATGGCTTCGTTGTCGTCTCGAACGTTGCCAACATCATCTCTACTGGCTGGCCAAGAGGAGACTCTGTTGTGACACCGCTGATGACTGTGTTGATCCGACGATTATGATTTTTATTACGTTTTCGTGTAGTTGTGCTTTGTTTCCTTAATTTCACAGCCACATCCAGTCCTTCATACCGTTTACCCAATCCTCTTCAGCTTGCCTGTGGTGTGAATTATTGCTCTCTATTTGGTTACTTCACTCCACCTCAAAAGAGAAGAAAATGAAAAAAGCTGCCACTTGGTTTTTTTCATTTTTTTTGTGGATTTCATTCTGCTTGAAACAATCAAAATTAATCGCTTGTAATGAAGCGGCCATAATGGTTAAGACGAGAGAGAGAGACACAGTATGGGTGAGTGTGTGTATCTGTGTGTGATAAACGATGTCCTGGCTCCAGGACAAACTGTCGCGATGAGCAGCGTATTTAATTGTGATTGCCCCCGAGGGCAAAATGCCTCCAAATGGATCTCTTAGTATGCTAAGCTATTTTTGTTAGCCAAAGATTTTTCTTTTTGGCCTAGAATAAATCAAAATTGATTGCTAGACATTAATTGTATTCTCTGTAGGTGGATTTGTATTAGAGATTAGAAATGATGAATACAGTCAAAAAGATGCTGAAATGTATAATTTATGCGGCAGACTCTTAAAATCTAAAATTCTGCCAGAAAGGTAAAGAAAAAAATCTAAACTTATTTTATTTAATCTTTGGACTTTAAATACTATCAAGTTTTTGTTGAAATCAATAGTATAATAATAATAGTAATAGTAATAAATAATCCAAAACAAAATGTATAAAATGTATAAAAATTTGTTAAATAATTGAGAACTTAACTATCCGGCTTTATTTATAATATTTTACTTCAGGCTAAAAATAACTTTCTTCAACTTTCTTTGTTTCTTAAAGTTTCTTACACAAATCTCATTTTCAGATTAAAAGATCAAAGATCTTAGAATTCCTTTAAAATGCTCTAAAACTTTTTAAATTTTATGTTGCCACAGAACCGTTTGAAGAAGATTTATGATTAGAAGATAAGGAATAAAAAAATATTTTCCAGAAAATTAATCCATGATAAATCCAGGAAGTACATTTTCAGTCTTTTTATTTATCTATGATAATCTATTATTCTATTTCATTTAAAGTTCAAGACTCTTCGGTTAGGTTTTTCTTTATTTAATAATTCATTTTCCATATATCATTTTTTTTTTGCACTCTATTTCGCACATTGTTCGCACCTTTTTGGCATATGCAATCAAAAAAGAAAAAAAAAAAGTAAATTTCATTATATCAGTCATAATTCATAGTCAACAGGAACTCAATGCCAACTCCAAAGCAAAAGTCATCTGCCAGCCATTGTTTCAATTGTTACTACCCCCCCCACTCATCCCCTTTTTGTGTGCTTTCATCTCTTTTACAATTTTGTCTGTAAATTTCAAGTATGTAGACAGCAAAGAAGAAAAGCGAAACATCTGCCTTTTCTAAAATATTAAATAAAGCAATCAAATAAATCTTCCAACATGCCTCATTTATTGCAGATTACCAAGAGCCAACTCAGTTGTTGAAGAAGGAGCTAAAAATGGAGCTGATGTAGAGAGAGAGTGAGTGGGGGGAAAATGTACTGCACCCCGCCTACTTGCTCCTGGCTAACGCACGTACATTACAGTCTGGGTCGGGGGAGGGGCACACTGGCACACTATCATTACATCCCCTCAAAACCCCCCAAAAAGTCATTGCGCTCTTCTAGCCCGGTCTTTGGCTCTGGGGTCTGGGTTTTGGTAATCAAGCAGAGGCTTGTCTGTAAGTGAACCTTCAATTACGTAAAATAACGGCTACGGGCGTAGATTATCTCATTAAGGGCGGCATTTTTTAAAATTCAGCTCACACCTAAAGCTAACCAAGCGGGGCGTTTAGATAAACTAAAAAGAAAAAAATAGAAAAAAATATATATATGAAAATATGTTGCACACCCGGAAGAGTTCTCTTTCTTTCTTTAATTTTTTTTTTTTTGTTAGTTGACATTGTCCTTGAATGTGGGAGAAAGTAAAAGTAAAGCTCGCGACTCGATACGCGACACACTTTTTGTCACCAAAATCCTCTCACTCTTATCCTTTTGCTATTTTCTCTCCTTCTGCTCCTAGCCAACTTTATTTTCTGTTTCTGTCTCCGCACTTTCACTGTCGTCTTGTGTTTCTGGTCTATAAATTTATATGGCCAAAGAATGCGTGTTTAATGGCCAACAATGTATGCGTGTGAGTGTATGAGACGGCTTTAAGCACGTGTGTGTGCAAAGAGAGAGAGAGAGAGAGAGTGAGCGAAAGGGAGATAGTGTGTAAGCTGGAGGGTAGAGTGAAAGTTCTTTCAAGCATAGACCCATTTATTATGGTTCAAAAATTCGTTTTTTTTCCCGGTGAATTTTATGCCATTTTAGAAGATGTTTTATGTTTGTGTTGACATTTTTATTGCGGCAACATGTGTCGAATTTCACTCTTACATCACCCCCACCCTTATATAGCATCCCCCCCTCATCCCTTAGTATTAAGACTAGATCTGTAAGTCTTTAAGTTGTTAGTGCTTCCGCTTGTAGTTGTCCTTGTTTGGGAATTGTTCAAAATAGCTTACAAATGTACTTAAACGGCACAAGTAAGAATTGAATTTATTTTTGCGGAAAGAGAGATTACAGAGCGTATGTAGAGGAGAATGTAATTATATAACGACATAATAAGGAAATTAAATATTTTTTGACAGGGAACAATATATTTTTTTCTACTTTAAAATTAAAATTAGTCAATATAAGCGAAATGGTTACGGTTACAAGTTTTGGTAAATAGGATATGCCTTTGAATTATGTCAAAGTATGTAAATGTAACTTTATTCTTAGCTTTTGGAAATCCAGCAACTGACGCTTTACCATTTCATCTGGTCACACTGAAACTAACTGAAAATTAGAATTATTTCGAGTCTTTCTCTTCGGCTTATGCTGTTCTAATTCTTCGTCGATTTCTACATTTTGAAAATTGGAATAAATGTAGCCAAAATAGAGTTCTACAAATAGAGTTTCATAACAACTAATTTTTTACATAATGTTTAGTTTGCCTGCAAATCCTTTTAGAAAGTCCCTCATCTCACTAATATTTTCTTTTTTACGATCTATGCTTCCCGATTATCTTTAATAGCCACCTAATCCACAGTTTCCTTAAATGTTACTTTTCTTATTTTTTTGTTTACCTTTTAAAATATATTTTATGTATATCAAATATTTGGTTTAACTTTGAGCTAGGCAACATTCTGTTAAAATTTCTGCAAGTTGCTTTAGGCAATTGTAAGTAAATAAAATTTAGAAAGCTAATGAAAAAAGTTTATAAGAAAAAATAAATAAAATAAAACTATTCCATTAATGTAGAAAAATATGTCTAGAATTTCATTTCATTTATTTCGGGTTTCACCTAGAGTTATGTCAACATTTCGATATTTACAAAGTCTACAATTTTAAATTTGTTGGCTAATCCTAAAACAATAATTAACAGCACCGACATTGTAGCTCTAAATGTTTTCTATGGTTTCAATTTAAGCATACAACATTAATTAAATAAATATCTCATATCACGTATACGCTCAGTTGAGTTTGCATCCTTTTTTTGATGTGTCCCCTGTCATTCTATCTATGTGTGTCTCTCAAACTCCAAAAATCATATGCCACAACAATTACCCTTTAGCTTATAGAATAGAAGAGAAAGGATAACCCATTGAACATCACGTATGACCACGCCCCCGCATCTTTTTTTCCCTCCCATTTTGGTATATGGTTTTTCCCCAAGCCCATCATCTATCAGGCTAAAACATCTATGCATAGCTAAACGTGCAGCAACTAACAACTAAATTTCATTAAACCGCATGGCACAAATTGAACTACAAAAGAGTCAGAGGTGGACAACAAAAACAAAACAACAAGAGCAACAAAAACAGAATGCCGCTGGAGAGAATTTAAGTGCCTTGGCGACCAAACGAACCAATTTTCCCTCCAAAAAAAAAAGAAAAATAAAGGGGAAAAAGGGACAACAAAATGAAGCGGCATGAAGTTAATGCTAGGGCCAGCCATGTGCTCTATGAAGCGGATGCCAAAAAAGCGACTACAGTAGCAATAGTAAAAGCAACAGCAACAACAACATCAGCTACAGTAAGGACAACAACTCGTGCATGAAGCTGGATCAAGGAGGAGAATTGGGGAACGAACCAAAAATCACGCAACGGACCATGACAAGCAAACGCAACGTAGCGCATCCTGGTTGCCGTCTGCTCCAGCTCCATCTCTATGACCAGCTTCTGGGCAACTTCAAAAATCCTGCAGCTGTTCTATTGGTGAACTCACGAGGGTGGGGAGTATCCTCCCTCACTCTACTCTATATCACCCAACCCCCCTGTTTCCGGTGTGATAATAAAATGAAAACTTTGAATGGCCAAAGAAATATATCTACAGTGAAAGAAATGTAAGCTTTTAGGGTATATAATTTAGATTATTTTGTAGAAATTCTTAATAGAAATAAATTATATATAGTTTATATTGTTTTTTTGCTTAACAATTTACATACATTTTAAATATTACCTATAAGATTTTAATTTAGAAACCAGTTGTGAAATTACATATTTATCGAGTGGTAAGTCAGTGGTGGAAAAAAAAACAAAAGTATAATTCATTTAAAAGACAGTTTAAGATATACATGGACATATACATATCACTTATTTTTGAAACATATTAGAGATAACTTTCCAACATTGAGGTATACAAAATAGAACATTCTCAAGATTCAGACATCATATTCCGAAAATATATTTTGGAATGCAATAAAGTTATTTTTCGGCTAAAATATTTGATTTTGTGAGCCTGTGTAATTTAAGTCAAAGACCTTTTTTATAACAGTCAAGTAAAAGTAAGACATAACCCTTACTATATATGTGTATATTATGCGTCCTTAAAAATTAATAAATACATTTTTAAATAAATCGGCTTAGGTCCATTTATTTATATATTTTTGTTTATTTCCAATTGGAATAAAAAGCACATTTGTTGGCTTCGAAATAATCATTTTATGCAATATAAAGAGCAGATCTCCACAAACACAGCATTTACATACAATATTTTCCAAATTGGTGTTTTTGATTTATATATTAAATTAGATTGATTTAAAGTCGTTATCTTTTAAGTTTTATAACTTTTAATAAATAGTAAATTAATAAATGGCTAAGATATTTTTCATTTTGAGCTTCGTCGTTAACAGAAGGACTATTAAAATCTTTATATATTTCTGATTTATCAAAGTTTAGTTTTAGAGAGTAGATTATTTTTTTCAGTGTATTTAGTGTTTGCCTAACTCAGGTCTCTCTTAGGCTTTCTCTCTCTCGCTCTCTGACGACCAATGGCGCACCGCATGTCTGGCATATTTAATTTATTTATTTTATGCAAATTTTGGATAATGTATCTGCGGCCGCAGGATACAATAACAACAGCAATAACAACAACAACAACAACAACAAATGTAGCTGTAACAACATCAAGGGGTTTTTGCAAGGTTCTCACCGACAACAACAACAGAAATAATAGCAACAACTATACAAAAACAAAACCCACACCACGATATACCAAACACAAAAAAAAAATATTCTATAATGAAAGCAATTGTTACCAAACCGCGCGGCACACAAAATTATGCTAGAGAAGAGACAAAAGAGAGGGGAAAGCCGACAGGACAACAGGACGACAGGAGGACATGAATATAGTTGGAGTTGGAGCAACGGCTGGATGCGGTTGCCAGCGTGATATTTAGCATTACACGCTTCATTGTCTAAAGTGGCGCCCGGGGAGGCAGTTGCTGCCTCTACTACACCCCCCCACCCCTTTCCACCTTATTGTATTTATTCAAAAGTTAGACACCGCCGCCTGCTTGCACTAACTACTAATGTGCGGTTCTCTTCTGGTATATGTATGTGTGTGTGTGTGTGAGTGGGCGTGGCATTTGAAGGCAAGTTGTATCTAGCGCCATTTGCTTTTTATTGTTAAAACTGTTGAAAAGTTTCACCATAATTTTTCGTATACTTTTCTTTTTTTTTGCAGTGTCTGCATAATGAAAAGAAAAGAATATGCTGAAAAAAACGACTTAATGAAAGATTACATTGACGAACTTTGAAATACTCTAAAATTGATAAGGTTACGGAAAAATTAAACAGTAAGATATTTTTATATGATATATGAACATTTTATATATTTTTAATATTCATATACTAATAACAAATCTAACCTAATTTAAGTTATTTTGAATCTTACCAATTTAGAGATCAGGAAAGTTTTATTGTGATCAAAATTTTTAATATAGTTTTTATATTAAGCATAAACTGTTGCTTTAATTAGTATTTAAGTATTTTAATACGGTATATTTTCGACTGGTTTTTATATATTCTCTTATACTTATTAAAACTATTTATTATCTATTAGAAGGCTCTCGAAGCTAAATTTTTTTTAAGTTTTTAAAATCCACAATTCAGACTCAATGTTATTTTTAATTTAGTTTGTTAAAACATATTTCTATATTTGAACAACATTTTTTGATAAACGAATTTGATTTATTTCTATTGTATTATTTTTCTTTGTTTCATAATTTTTATATTTTAAGATAAGCAAATAATTGTTAAATTTTTAATGATTTTGAATGGACTAGGTATAAAACCTCATGTTCATATTTTATACTAATGTCCTTTTATTAATAATAATATGTTTTTTTTTAATACACATAGTTTCTACAATCATTGAAGAATAAGATTTGATATACTCAAATACAAGAAACATTTGTTATAAAATCGACAAACTCTCAAATTTTTTTGCACTACTTTTATTTTTACTCGACGAATTGTGGTAATTTTCACTAATTAAAATGGGATTTCCGCTAACGGTTGCTGGACGGAGGCCACAAAGATTTCCAGTTACACCAAAAACGAAATAAAAATGGGGAAAATAATAAATTTATATATGTATATATATACATACATATGTGTATACTTTATCTGCAGCTCATAAATAAGTTGCTCTCCATCCATGTGAGCTCAGCTCATAAATTAGCATTAAAAATACTTGGGGCGTGGATTTTGATGATTTTTTATTCTGGCTGCACCTCGTTTCCGGAGCTCTTTGGTCTTCCGGAGTTATTTTTTTTTTAGTTTTTCGTGTTGTTTTTTTTTTTTTGGCAACTCTCACGTGCAGCTAATAAATTTACTCAAGGGGCATTTAAAAGGATTACGGATCATCGAAGAAAATGCCTGTCAGAGGGAAAAGTGATTAAGTCTGACCGCGACGAGGGGCCAAAGGACGAACCTTTTTACGCTGTATATATTGAATGGCTTTTCATTCGGTCTTTGTGCAATTGTATGTGGAACCCTTTATTTTTTATGTATTTTGTTTTTTTATTTTGCTTTTTTTTTTGGGGTCCTGAACTGTCGCTTGCAGTCCATTTACCTGCACAATTGAATGATTTTCTAAGCCCCAAACGTTTGTTAGGGTTAATGGGCAGTATTTCGTCTGCCATCAAGATATGGGCTAAGCATTTTTTTTTTACGATTTGCATTGGCAAAGAGCTTTTTGCTTTGATTGGAAAATGAATGTTGAAAATACAGTTGAAAATCCGATTGGGGCTTAAATATCACAAAAAGAAAATGTATTCTTCGCTATTTTATATTCGTTTGCATTGTTAGAGAAGGAAATAAGAAAATGTAATTTGAAATCGATTCTCATTGTATATTATTTTTAATTTCCTAAGTTTCCAAGTTGATACTATTATATAAAAATGGTATAAAGTAAACGAGAACGATTTTTTTAAGTTATTTTGAAATATAGTAAAAAAATTCAAAGTCTCTTTCGATTTATAAATTTTTTGTTTATGTATTAGTATTGTAATTTGACTTTCGACCAATTTCTAGTTGTGTGGTGGAATTATTTTTAGAAAACTGCAAATTCGCTTAAGGGATTATTAAAGAAAACATTCAAGAACGACTTTTTAATGAAATTAAATTTTTGAATACAGTTTTACACACTGAGATCTTCGAAAATACAATTCAAACTTGCTCTACATTTTAATCTTATTTTTTTGGTAGTATAAAATCAAAATTTTAAATCATTTAAGGCAACTTATTACCAATAGTTGCATTTTATTTTTTATCCATTCAGGCATAAATATTTATTATATAATAAAAATAAGAATTGTTTGGTGTTTTTAATATTAAAACAATTCTAAAAAGGTCAAGAAGTAAGTTAGTTTAATAATGATGAATTCTCTATACTAAGTCCATCTCTAAATCCAACCAACTGTTTCATCTCAAAACATAGTTCATAATTTGCAATATTTACAAACATGGAAAATGAGGAAAATGAGAAAGAGTTTTGCTACCGCATGCTTTATCCTTAGTAATCATAAATATTCACTAGATACAGAGACATTACTTAGCTGCAGGACAAAGACCAAATATTACAATTTTCGTGACCAGTTCTTCCTTCCATATATATGTATATATTTTTTTTATTTTTGCTACTGCTCCTGATGCTATTCTCCCACGCATTCTATGTGGTTACTGACTCCTTGTTCCCGGTTGCTGCCTTGGCAGGCAATTTGCTGCTTTACAATAAGTGCCAGGGACATAAAAATAATAATTATGCTTGTACCTTTTATGATTATGGTGTGAAAACAGCAATTGTTGTTGGTGTCCAGACAGGACAACGAAACAAACACAAACATTCTCGTTGCTCTTTTGGGTAGGATTCTGCGATATTTACGAGCCATGTAGGCGAACAAATTATTAAAACAACAACGTAGAAAAAAAAAATGAACAAAAAAAAAAAAAAAAAATGAACGAAAAACAACTCAATGTTAATGGCCAAGTAGAATGGGATGTTGTGTTGGTATGTTGGTGGTTGAATGGGCGTGGCCTGGCTGGATTTTTGCTGCAGCACCTTGGCCTTAACATTAAGCTTTCAACACAATAAACAAAAAGTAATTTTCACAAATTTGCCAACTTGTAAGCCAGGACCAGAATTGTGGGTGAAGCAACCATTGGAATTTATGTGGCGTGCAGTTTCCTATATTATATTGTTGTGAGATGTCTGGGTCTGAGAGTGGACGCAGGTGTTCCCTCCTACCGCTAACCTCATCACAGCACTCATTGAGTAGAGGCTAGGTCCTTGTAGCGTTTCTTAACACCGGATATATACGAACTTTTCGTTGTTAAAAGGAAACTGTCGCGACGCCATTTATTATACCATGTCTGAGGCGATGTCCGTTGTCTTTCGTTTTGGTTATCACCCCTCGCCGCACCTTTTTACCCACTCTCTCCTTGATGGGTATATGGCTAATGTGTCTGTGCGCGATTATATATGTATATGTGTGTGCGTCGAGTGTTGCGAATTTGCAACATGTGAGACTCTGCTTAGCATTAGATTGTGGCACGTTCAAGTGCCACTTGCTTAGTTAATACTTTAAGCCAAAATATTGGGTAAAAGATTTAAATGAAAGAAATTTAAAGGCAAATGCAGGTTCTTAAATTTGTTATCAGAAAGTATTGAATTTACTTTTTCTAAAAGAAGAAGCTTTTAATTTTTAACTTAATATAAAGAAATAATATAAAGAAATAATATAAAGAAATAATAAAATGATTGCCATACAAATGTAGTTAAAAACAATTTGTTTTAGTGTTCGAGTTTACTATAACTAACTACATATATTAAAGATGGATGAAGATGGTCTTAGTACTTTGGGCTTCAAATCTCAAAAAGTTCTTAAAACTAAAAAACATTACGAAATATAATTACTTCTAATTTCTAAAAAAAAAAGTTTTAGCCCTTATTTGGATATTGTAATTATATATGTACAGATTAATGCGTGGTGTATATTATTTTAAATTAATGTTATCCAACATTTTTCATTTAAAGCAAGCAGCATTAGTTTAGTTGGAGATAAATTCTTCTTTTATCTCATTCATCCCTTTATCTTATTTTTTTTTGCCTAATTCAATCAGCTGTGGCAAATTAAACTTACATTTTTCTGGCCTTCGTTCACCCTCAAAAGAAAAGGCGTCAAAGCATTTCGAATAAAAGAAAAAGGAGAAATTTCTTATCAGTTCACCCTTGTTGGTCCAGGGTCAAAGTTCGATCCCCAGCCATGCTTAGCATATGGGCATAAATCACAAGGCCACAACCAGAAAAAGGGTGCCAAGGGTGGTCAGAATATGGAGCCTGGACAGTGGCAGGACAATAAAATTGCTAAACGCTACAATGACAATTCAAGCATGTAAATGAAAGCAGACGCCGCCCAAAAAAAGGGGAAAGAGAAAACCAGCAAAGAAGAAAACAAATGTGTGGAGGGCACAAGGAAAAAAGAAAAAAGGACTAAAAGAAGCAAGACAAATCGTATCCTTAAAGCAAAGCGGCGAAGTAGAGTGGACGAGGCCGCGCAAATGAAATTAAAGGCGAGCAAACAAGTTACGGTCAGACAATCAGCACTAGGAAATGGTCCAAACTAGAGGATTCACTGTGGGACACATTTCTGTTTCTGTTCCTGATCCTGGGCTTGGCTAGACGCTGCAATGTGCGTTTGCACTCCCACTCTCTCGCTCTCAACTTGGCCTTAATCAATTTCGGTTGGGGAACGCCTTTACTTTGTCCTTTTTTTCTTGTTTTCTTTTTGTTTTTTTTTTGGGGGGAGTTTAGTGCAAGAATCTGCCTTTTGGGGCCTTTTCCGGGTTTCCTGTGCATCATGCTGAGATTGATTTGTGCTGGTTCTGTTGTCGTCCTCTTTGTCCTTGTTTGCCCTTTGATTAAATTAAATTTCATGGTACATATGGGTCCTTTCGCTTACTTTGTTTGGTCTGCTTTTTGTCTGTGGTTGGGCTTAAAAAAAAAAAGTGTAGAAAAATTGCGCGTAATTTCCCTGTAAATCCTTCGTGTAATTTGTTTGTCAACAAATTGAGATTGGTCTTTTGCCCATTCAGAGTGTAAATGTTGAACATTTAACATTCAGTTTTTCCTTCTTTTTTTCTTTCTTTGGGTGACATTGTCTAATGAGTTAATTAGGTAGGTTATACGGGTAGGTGAAGATGTATTCAACATCCATCAGCATAAGCATTTATTTTCCATGGTGCCTTCTAGCTGGGTCAGTGTACTTAATGATTGGGTCAATGGGGAAAAAAATATACTGATTTGTGATAGCAAAGATAAAGATATGGTAAATGAAGCGTTTAAGAGTAATTTGCTAAAGAATAAAACCAAAAAGTGGGGGACGTGAAGAAAACAGATGATGAAAATGTTAACTGATGCCTCTAGACTTTAAGATAATCGATTAAGGATGTTGCAACATTAAAAGGAAAAGATAAAAAAAACTTAAAGTAGTCTTTTGAAATCAGTTTTTATTGTGCTTAGAAAAGTATTTTAGAACATACTTTAATGTTGCTTAAAAAAATGATGATTCGAGGAGAAATTAAATTAAATTACATTAAATTATATATAATTAAATTAAAATTTTTATTGTTGCCTACTACACTGTATTTCTTACTAGAACATTTAATTCTAGTGGATTCTGTTCTGTGGAGTAGAGATAATGTTATTGATAAGTTTTTTAGTTTGAGTCAAGTTGTCGTTCCTCTTCTCATTTTCCCAATCCTAAGAATATTTTAATCCAATTGAAATTAGAATTCTTAAAGGGTTTCCCATAGAAATATATGTATATCCATTTCAGTTTAATTGAAAAATTTTATGTGCTGAAAGTCACGTTTATCAATGTTGTAAGCAGCTTAATGGTATCGACCGCAAGTCCTAATGCGATAATTCCTCAAAACTGTCTCCCCGACTCACTTAGTACCCATTAATGTTTAATGTTCGCCAGGCAAAAAAGGATCTATCTCTAGCCGGGTCTGGCCTTGTCGGGCCGTGCCGTTGTTGTTCTTTGGTGATTCGATGGACCAGAAATAAACCGCAATAATTTGTATGGCAACATTTATTTTAGTTTTGTGCTTAGACAACTAGCCACAAAAGATAGCTGAAGTGGAAGACAACTGTGGCAACTTGAAGGCCTGTCAATGGCACAAGGACATGCCAAAAAAGAAAAGTAAAGGAAAGGCAAAGGAAAAAAGACACACACAATGTGAATAAACAAAGTAAAATTGAAATGAATGTGTAGGGCAAAAGTTTTCACAGAACAAGGACATGGAAGTGCAGCACACACACATATACACACATACAAATGACAAAACCAATAACATAATCCTTTTGCCTTTGGTCCACGTATATTTGTTTGTCTGTGCGTTTTCTTGGTCCTTTGCATGCTAGACCGAAAAACTTTTGCGGTTCAATTTGAAAAGGAAACTGGACGCAGACAAATAAAATTTTAATTAAACTAATGAAAATGTACAGGCAAAAGGACATAACTTTCGGTTTGATAGAGCAACAGCAGTAACAGCCACAGTAGCAGGAAATGTTTTTGGCTACAATCGTTTTCCCCTTTTCAGTTGATTTTTCCGTTTCACCGTATGGTTTTCCGTGTTTTTTTTTTCGTTTTTTGAAAGAGAGCGAGAGCGGAACATTAAAAATTAACTGGCGGAATAATCGAAACTGTTAAAACGTTAATTTAACACTTAAACAAGCTAAACCGCAGGACAACTCGCAATGGTAAAGCGTGTAACGGGAACTGTCAGTAAGCTCTCTCTTTCTCTCGCTTTGTGTATGTATGTACATGTGTGTGTGTGGCATTCCAATTGGCAGCTTTCTCTGTGTGTCACATTTAATGCAAGAACGGAATTCCATTAAACGACAACCGCAGCGCTGCTGACGTCGCTGCCACAAACCAAACCAAACGGTACCCACCCGCAGCAGCCCCGCAATATTCAACAACCCCAAAAACCCTATCCCCACCACCCCGCACCGCAGCATGGCACCCACAAAAGAGGAAACGCATTTGTGGTGCCAAATAAACACGAACATATAGACAACTGAAATATGTTAGAGATGGTTACGTGATTACAAAAAACTATTGAACAATCGAGTTGCAATGCTTTTAATTATAAAGAACTTTGAATTTAATTAATAAATATAAAAGTGTTGAATAATTTTGTCAGCATTGTAATATTAGATATATAGTTATATGAACATATAAATAAAGTAAATTGTCCTTTAATCGGCAAAACGCAAAAATAACAGCGTCCATAATTTTAAATAATTAAGTTTTGAGAGATTTTTCTTTGGTCCAAAGCCCTCAGACTTTATTATATCTATTCTTGGAAGGTAAAATTTAGTCCTTGATCGATCATATTATACGTAAATTTAACGTAAAACTTATTTTATTATAAGTTATTATTACCTTCAAGATAAAATTTTACGTTGCATTCTTTGAAAAATATCTTTTTTTTTTTTTACTTACTAAGGTTTGATAATGCAAATAATTGAAGTAGTTACAAAGAAGTTGAAAAAAGAATGACAAGCAAATAAATGCTGGTATAATTATCCAATTTAATAAATAAAGCATAAAAGAAAACCAATTACAAAGAGAGAAATTGTAATAAAAACCAAACATTTACATTAAATGCTAATTTAGGAAAAATACAAAAAAAGTTTTTTAAAAGAAACGTTTAGAAAATATAAGAAAGAAATAAGTAATAAAGAAATGAATAGAGAAAATAAGGGAAAATAAAGGTACAACAATTTAATACTAAAAGTGTAAGTAAGTGTTTAAGTAGACATTTTACCTAATAACGCAAATTATTTTAATAAGAAATTCTTAAATAAAAAAAACAAAATCTTTTGAGTTTTAATGATGGTCGTAATATATTGAAAACGAATTATAAGAACACAATGGATTTTTTATAAATAGAAGCTTTTACATAATTAAGAAAAAACATTTGAATTTGAAGTAGTTTAGATGTTATTTTCATATCTTTTACATTTACAACTATTTGAGAATGTTATTAAAAATTTTAGTTATGCATGTAAAATCAATCAGTTAGATGATTAAATATGAAGAATTAATAATTAAAGTTAATTTAACATTGAAATATAATAAAATTTCTAAGTTTATTTTGTGACCAAACGAATTCTTCATCGTGATTTTGGATTGCATCTTCGTGTCACGCTCACAGCTCTACAAGACAGTCATACTTACTCACTCCATCACTTGACTGCAGTGTGATCCCCGAAACATTTCTCTCATTTCACCCATTTCGCTTTGCTGGCAGCCAACTTAACCCTCCCTCCTCCTCCTACACCAAACCCCATTCCGCCTGCCCGGAACACGCAGCATATTGCAGATGTTTAAACACACAAAGCCGTCTCGTCTGAGGGTTGCCAAGGGAGGGGGGAGTTAAAGAATCACAACGACTTCCACGGCCACACCTCCTCCCCCCCAAAAAATTCACCAAAGCAAATACATACATGTGGCTTACACATGTATGTATGTACATATGTATATGTAGGTATGTATATAAGTATGTGTGTGTATTTGTGTGTGTGGGTGTGTGTAGAGTGGGCGCACATAAATTGCAATCGGAATATCAAATTGGCATTTTGGAGCAAGAGCTGAAACAGGAGCAGCGGCAAGGACCAGGAATCGCAGGACACAGCGAACGCCCTCTGGTTTTCACTCTCTCCTGTACATTGTGATTTTATCAATTCAATAAAAACCAAATAAAATCAGTACAAATGCAAATACCATTAATGTATTGGGTTTAACTTTGTTTTGTTTTGTTGTATATTGTTTTTCTTTTACGATGGCCATATGCGATGAAAGAGCATGCCAGGATGAAGGACAAGCGCGGATTGGTAGCTCGTTTTATGAAATATTTTCATATTTATTTATTATTGTTTTTTCCCTTTTTTTATTTTGCCTATATTATTATTTTTTTGGTATATATTATTTACGCTCTTCTGGATTTTTTATAGTTGACTGGGGACGAAAATATGCGAATTGAGGGTAGGAATACATTTTAAAGATTTTTTTTGGTCAGCAAAAAATATGCAATAAAGTGAAATTTTAATGATTATTTTTGGTAATAGTTTAAAGGTATAGCGAACAAATTAATATATTTCCCAAATGTAAACATAAATGGTAGAAAAATGAGTTATAAGTAGCCTAAAGCTTAAATCGATGCACATTCGTAAATCGTTCTGGTGTAAAATTTATGTTGAATAAAATAAATATTAAGTTACTATTTTTAGTTTGATTTTAATTTAACATTAATAGTATTCGCCTTTTAATATATATTTTTATATAATTTTGTATAAAAGAGAATTTAAAACTAAAGTTAGATCGATGATGGATTTAAATAAAAAGAAAGTATCATTATGTCATTCAGGTAATTCTATCGGGAGGTGGTGCATCAGTTTAACTGAAAGATTCTGAGAAGTTAAAGTTTAACCAATATCCAATCAATACCCTCTGTAAGCTGATATTCTTGACTTGGACAAACAATATAATAATTTAATTTTTTTGTCTTATGATAAGAAATTATTAACTATAAATAGATATTAATAAAAAAGATTAAATGAATAAATAGATTTTGTTTGTCTGTTTTCCTTAAGTGCTGTCAGCTGCTTTCTTAATTCAATCAGAACCAGCATTTACTTATTCTATTAAATACTAATCTCGAAAACTAATTTCGATTAGAAATATTCTGTTTACCTCCCTCTCTCTATATTCATTGTATGTGCATCTATCTCTTTCTTAATGAACTTTTGGCGTGTCTGCGTGGTAAAAACAATAAAGAAAATGAAGTAGATATCTTTCACTGCTGTTGCTCACCTTTCAACACAAATGCCAAAAGCATATACACAATTCAATTATTATTTTATAATTAATATTTTGCACATCAAAATCGCATCAAGAGCAACACCAACAGGAGGAGCACAAGCAGTGGCAGAGGCAGAAACAGCTGCGGAAGCTGCCACTAATTTTCCACGCAACGCCTTCTCCTTTAGCAAACTCATGGGCTCGGCACACGCAACTAGAAACAGGATGACAGAGGAAAAGCAGTTGGAAAAATCCGTGGCATATTGCGTGTGGCAAGAATATGAGAAACAAAGAAGCAAAAAAAAGAAGGCAAGAAAGATAAATTAGGCAGAAAAAAAAAGAAATGTATTAGTTGAAAAATATGAACGATGTTGATGTAATTAATAAAAGCAGATGATGAAAAACTTCTGATTGGAATAGATGACTTAAGGAAATGAAAAGAAAATCCTCCAAAATTGAATAAAGGAAATTAACAAATTAAAGTGATGAAAACAATAATTATACTAATGATTGCATTAGAATATTAAATAAATAATACATATAAAGCACATGGCCTTATTAAAATAAGTCAACCAACTGTAGCATTTCTTCTAAGAATTAAAAAAGCTTACCTAATTTTGGCTGTAAAAACATGTAATTTAAATATGTAAATTTTAGTGATGTAGTTCCAGTTAAATCCAACATAATTGTTAGACATTTTTGTGTAGTTCAAACTTTTTAAATAATAAATAAAATAAACTATTTACTTTGATATTTTTTGGATTAGTTTTAATTAAAAACCTGTATTTAAGTGTATTATTGTTTATAAATAACTTTCCACTTCACTTGACGTATTTTAAGCTGGATTCTCTTTAATTTATAAAAGGGGGATAAAAATGTAATTATAATAATTTGAACGAAACAAAAATTAATAAAAATGTTATTGCACTTTAATTTTTACCCTTAGATTTTTGGCTAACTCTTAATTAAATTATATTATAAAGATGTTTTTCAAAGATGTTGCATTTTTTAATTGAATTTAAAAAATTCTAAACAATATAAAAATGTATCTAGTTGATTGTTTGTTTATATTATTATTCAAACGGTTGCCAACAAAAAAGATTGAATTGTTGAATGAATTGTTATTAAATTGAGCTATTAAAGAAAATTAATATAGTTTATCTATCATTGACAACTTATTAACAACTCTGTTTCTTTCTTCATTTACTTTGTAAAATAAATAAGCTACAAATTAAACTATTACTAAAATTACCATAAAAGCTATAAAGCAAAGCTTAAAGATAAATTGTGTACACTTAAATTTTATATTTCAAGATGAAAGTGTCTCATATTGCCTTCAATTGAAATATCCTTCCATATTTTGTATCCACAAAATCAAATTAAAATTCAATCTAGCATGTAATAATTATTTTTGGTAGCCTTTTACCCTTTTGCCAACAGAACGCATATATTTTGGACATGGTCAATTCTAGTTGACTCCTCTTTCCTACAGGATGTGTGTCTATCTATGTGTCTTCTATTTGGTCTATCAACTTTTATGCAAATTTAAACTCAATTAAAAGCAAAATATTTACTCGATAGCCCTAAAGATTAATAAGTTTTTAAAGACTTCTCATTGCTGTCAGATGGGAATAAATTCAGAGAGAGAGAGAGAGAGAGAGATAGAAAAAGGCAGATAAATATATATATATAAAAGAATATATATAGAGAAAGGAGGGACAGAGAGTGTGGCAGAAAAGATTAATCTCGTTAAATGCTGAGGCGTGCCTGGCCAAGTGGCAAGCTGGATCTGGTGGGAGCTGGGTAAAGTTTGCGTGCTTCAAAAGTGTTGCATGCCTCATTCTTAGCTCCTCCTGCACATTTATACTACATACATACATATATAATTATTCCTTCCTTTGGCTGTTTTGCTCTTCTAGCGGCGACAACTCCCAGAAGTATACTTAATTATATTGTCGTAACTTTAAATGTCATTTTGCCATTGTCTACGACACATGAGAACTGATCTTACACTGAGAAAAAAATATGAAAAAGCTAATTAATTACATTTAACTTTTATACACTCTACACTTAAAAGATCTATTAAAGCAACAGTAAAATGATTTCTTATAAGTTTATAAGTTTGCGAAGCAACCAATATTTTCTCTCTGTGTATTTTTTGCTAGCTTGGAGACAAATCAGCTGCCCGTACGTGGCCTCTTTCTCCTTCTAAACAACAAACATTGAGATTCATGTGGCACAGTCATGCAGTTAGCCAACGCGTGCCGTTGCCTCAGTTCCCCCTTTTCCTGCATTTCCTAATCCGAATCCCCAATGCCTGACTCTGCTACTGAATATGGCCTGGCCTGGCCTTGTGCCTCTCTTTCTAGCTGGGAGGGGTCAAGAAACTTAAAATCACAACATGCGTTTGCTTCATGATATTTGCCAGCATCCGTTTCCGTTTCTCCGTTCCCCACACCCCCCACCACTGCTTCAACAAATTCTCTTGGCCGTATGTTCCTCTTAGCTGTAAATATGCTGAGGAATATAATTCATTTGGGCAAAGATAATGCGGTTCTTTTTGCCCAGCTGCTGTAAAATATGACATTGCGGACTCATATGATTGCAGTTCTCTCTACGTTTCTCTTTCTATGCCTATCTCCCTCTTTTTTTGTCTCTAGTGAAAACAAAACGACTTTGAATTCTCATTATTATTTCGCTCATGCAATTTTTGAATTTCAGTTAACAGCTTCGTAACAATGGCAATGTGGGAAAAAACCAAACTGACCGGTTTACAATTACTTATAAGTAGCATTATATGCCAGTAGCTGTTGTTGTTGGTTGACAATATGTCAGATATATAATAAAGAATTAACTATCAATTGGCATGCTACTTGATTGATGAGTATAGAAGATAACTAAAAGCTAATTGTAAAAATCTCTAAAAGCGGATTTAGACTTTATTCTGAAATAATAGTAAAGAAATCACAATTGAAAAAAAAATTATAGTAAAAAACAATTTCTTAAAAACTGTAAATTTGTAGTAAAGAATAATTCGAAAACATATACTAGGTTAGGCAGTTTTACTCAACTTTTATTTCTCTACCTGAAAAACTCATAATATTGCTTGGAATTTAGTTCGGAATCTTTTCAAAATATTAATTAATAGAGCTAAATAATATCTACAAAATAAGAAAAATGGATTTGTGTATCTACATTTTAATATCTATTTCTCATAAAAACAAAAGATCATCAGGCATTAATATTCAGGTAAAAATTAAAATTAAATAAATTTATTCAATGAATAGATGAAGAGACATACAAAACAATAATTGCTTTTAAAATATTCATTAACTATTAAATTTGTGCCTATATAAAGTAAGAGCGTTTATTTGTAGTAATTTGGCTAGAAATATGTTAATTATATGTTGTATTTGTTCGTATTAAATTGCAATTCAAGTAAACTTTGCATTTCTGCTTGAGAATAACAAGTTTTAACGACATTGCTCATCTTTAGTTTCAAAGAAGGTTAAGAGATTGTCAATGATATAAAAGCGGGAACCAGTTTCAAGAAGACTATTGCCAATCAGCTTATTAGAAATGATAAATGCTTTTATAACCATCATATATGTATATATTTCTAACAGAAACTATTTCCTATAGACAGTGTTTGAGATGTGTTTAATAAAATTTTTATAAAATTTTAAATGAATGAGCTATTTTTATAAATGGAAAAATTAGTTGCTACTAAACAAATATCAACTTTTACAGTCGAACTATAGTGAACTTCTATATAATGTAAGTTGTATGTATAATGTTTAAATTTTAAAGACACAGATTTCTTACTCTGCTTTTAGTGAATTTATCGTCATTTCTACTTTTTCTTTTATTCATTATACGGAAGTTCGACTGTATTTGATAACTGTATTGAGCTCTATCAATTTTTATTGCGATAACTTGAAATAAGTATGTTTTTAGACCATTATGATATGAGAGAATTATATAATTTTCTTTAATAACAATGAATTAGTAGAAATAAGATAAATAGTTTAATAAAATTGTAGAATTATTTAATAATAAAGTTGTTTTATTTTTTTTTTTTTAAATATCTTCTAAAATAATTAAAACTTTGGCAGATATTTGAAGAAATATAAAGACTTTATAGAAACAATTTATCTTCCACCTGTTTTTATTGTATTATTTTCGAAATACTCAGATAAAAAATAAATTATGCGTTTTATATTGGGAAACATACATAAATTCAATATATTATTTGTAGATTTGTCTTTGGGTGGTTTAGTAATTTATATGCTAAAACTTCATCCGTAAGTAAAACCGATTAATATCCTCTAACCGAAATCGGAAACTTAAAACCTCACCAAAATTTCAAAAATATTAAACATAATTGAAAAAAAAGTGATAAAACATTGTGTAAAGCCTAAAGAACAATTTATAATTTATATTATGTATTTTAAACATTAGAGAACTAGTACTTTGATTCAAAGCTTCGAGTGCCACAACTGATAGTAAATTTCAATTGCGGGCATAATTTAAAAATACGTGATTAAAATGTTTAAGTGGCAAAAGCTTAGGCGAAACAAACATGTAGTCAGTCGTCTTATCCAATTCACAATAAGTACAATTTATTTTTTTTTATTTTGTTGTTTATCAAGAAAAACAAAAAAAAGTGGTTTATTGTTTTTATTTTTGTTGCTGTTGTAGTTGTTTTTGTTGTAGCATTTGTATTTTATCGCCAAGTTGAGCAGCAAAAATCTCTCCGATTCAGTTGCATGTTGACAATCGAAGTGAAACGAAATGTGTACACCGACGAAGCGGAACAATTGGTTTCCATTGATGCTATTGCTGGTGATGACGTTGACCTTGAAACAGTGTCAATCCCAGGAAGAGGAGGAGCAACATCATCGTGTTAAACGTATTGTGGGTGGAAAACAGGCAAAGGCACCACCAGTTGATGATCCCGTGGTATTTGCACGTCTTTTCAATCGTGATGCCCGCGTCGAAGGTTATCGCAATACCCGTACAGGAATCTATAGTTTCCTGGGTTTACATTATGCGGAGCCACCAATTGGCGAATTACGCTATGCCCGTCCAGTTTATAAACGACTTGCGGGTGACATAAATGCTACATTATATGGACCACCATGTATCCAGCCGCATCCGAATCAACCTCAACGAATTATTGGAAATGAGGATTGCTTGCTCCTCAATGTGTTTACACCACGAATGCCGGATGAGTCGCAGGGTTTGCCAGTTTTTGTCTGGATACATCCAGGTGGCTATCGATATGGTTCAGCTGCCCAATATGATGCCACGCCCATGGCTCAAAATGGAGCCATTGTGGTGGCTCCACAATATCGTTTGGGATCTTTGGGCATTATGGGTGATGGCACTAAAGAATTTGATGGTAATCTGGCAATGTTTGATTTAGCAGCAGCTCTGCGATGGGTCACCGATTATATATCCTATTTTGGTGGCAATCCAAAACAAGTTCAGGCCATTGGTCATGGATCAGGAGCAGCCAGTGCCATGTATTTATCCATGTCGAAGACGGCAAGAAGTGCCGGAAATGTACATGGCGTGGTGGCCATGTCGGGAACAGCTTTATCTCAATATGCAACGGATAAGGAGCCAGTTCAGAGTGTTCAGGAGGTGGCAATGATTAATGGTTGTCCAACGGGAAATGAATTGGAAATTGTTAAATGTATGAGAGCGGTGAGTAGATATATTAATGTATATATTTTTTATCAGTTATAATGTTCCATATTCCGTAGAAATCCGCAGAGGATATTATTAAAAATGATGACAAAGTGCAAACGGAACGTTTAGCTGGACGTGCTTTGGTCAAGGGTCTTACTGGGAATGTTGGTTTCCAACCTCACATCGAGGGTGAAAACGATAATCGAGCATTACCCAGTTTATTGGTGGGTGAACCAGAACAGCAGCTAAGAAGTGGCAATTATTCTGGCATTCCATTACTAACCGGTGTAACCAAACATGAGACTGCTAATTCGGTGACTGTGGATACCCTTGATAG
Organism: Drosophila emarginata; assembly: GCA_037075365.1. Lineage (NCBI taxonomy): Eukaryota > Metazoa > Arthropoda > Insecta > Diptera > Drosophilidae > Drosophila > Drosophila emarginata. The sequence goes on along the minus strand of JBAMCD010000109.1, from coordinate 1,113,036 downwards.
AGTATTTGGTTCAGCTGAAAAATTTCTGGGTTCCCTCAATGATGCCCTAACAAAATTGACCGGTTTTCTGCGAGTAGATCAATTGACTGGCGAGATATTGAAACCAGATTTGCCTGGTTTAACGAGTATATTGACGCCCACATTGAAGGATGTGTGGAAAGTGCCACAAGCTCTAAATGTGGATCAAGTGTTGGCCAAAGTCGTAGAGTCAACCACTGATGTTCTCTTCAATCTGCCAGCTGTATTAACCACTCAAGTTTGGTCTCAATTGGCTCCTGCCTTTATGTATAGCTTTGAATATAATGGCACCAAGTCCAAGGGAATTAATTTCTTACGTGGTCTACCTATTGTCTCGGAAACGATCCGGGATAAGCCAGAGACAGTGGCCCATGGTGATGAATTGGGCTATATGTTTGATGCAAACGATATTTTTGGTATTCCCTTGGAGGAAACACGTCTAACCAGTTCCGAGGACTTAAAAGTACGAAAGAATCTCATCGATATGCTTTTACAATTCGCCAAACAGGGAAATGAGGGTCAATCCACAGGTCTTTCAAGACTTTTCCAAAGTGTCACGGGAAAGGCAACACCGTTCATTAAAATCGATACCAAACTGGAGACATCGAATGATTTTCGTTTCTGTGAACTATCGGTATTAGGTGCATCACTTTCACCTCTAAGTTCGACAAGTTGTGCGGCTCTCGGCAGTCTTTTGGGTCAATTGGGTGGAGGACTTGGCCAAACACTTGGCGGAGTAGGTCAAACACTTGGATTGGGTGGCGGTGGCGATAATAAAAGACGAACCGGTGGCACTCTGGGTTTAGGTATTCTCTAATTTGTCACTTTGATGTTTATGCGTAAAAAGAAATTATAATTAAATAGTTGTAATGAAAACTTTATTAAAATTTATAATATACCTCGATAACAATTGTCCGCATAATCATTAAAATGGAAAACATTTTGCCCTGTTGCATATTGAATAAAGCTGCTTTGCTTCCTATTGATTTAAGCCGTTGCCATGACCCGGACACGGACCCGTCGCTCAATTAGCACAGCTCTGTGCCGGCTCAATGCTTGCCGCACTAATCTCTCTATTGACTTTGGTCTGTCCACAGACCAACTACTCCTGCTCCTCCTACTCCCCCACACACCCACTCCCCCTTTGCTGTATAGAACAGCAGCCGCAACTGAAACGCGGCGATAAGCAAATTTCCGGCGCGCAAAATTTAAACAAAAGAGAGAAATTTAGCAGAGCAGTGAAACGGATGAACGGAGGGAGGAGTACGGCACACTTTGGAATGAGATTTTATGCTGCAAAACTTGTGGGCAGATCTTACCATGGCAGTCGTTTTTTTTTTTTTTTTTTGGTTTTTTGGATAATGTTGATGTTGGTTGGCACTGGCAACAGTCTGAGCAAACAATGAGCATAAGCTGCTGCTGCTCCTCTTACTCCGTCAAATGGTGTGTTGTCCATGGGTTTTGGATTGGGTTTGGGGGTTGGTGTTGCCTTGACGCCTTTGTGCAAATTCCTTGCACGCTTTCAACTATTGAGCAAGAAGCCAAAAAGTTGAAACTAAAGCCGGCTTAACAGTCGAGGCATAAGAATTGTTGTTGTTGCTTCAAGTGATGATATTAATATTATTAAAACTAATTTCATGAATTGAAGTGCTTGCTCCTCTGGGCTCATTCTTTTAAGTTAAGAAAATGGGTGTGGATGGAGGGAATTTACTTAAGCCAAGTCAAGCTGACGTTGCCAGAGTTATATACACACATACATACATACATATATACTTATTGTTACACTATGAAATTGAAATGGTAATCATGATATTTTGAAAAAGAAATTGTAGCAATCTGAAGAATATTATATAACATATATTTGTATTATATAAAATGTTAGTGAACAATTTGGTTCCTTAATTCTTTTCCTGCTTCTTTTTTATATCTGCAAAGCGACGACGTTCACTCTCACGGAATTCCACGCGCGCAGCGTGCGAATGTCCACGAAGATTACGGACAATCAAATTATTTTGACAATAGGTTTTGGGTTTATATGTTCCCACATCTGGTTCAAGATCCCAATCCTCTTCACACTCAGCTGTCGTCTTTGGTGGTTCATCCACGTCTGGTTTGGGTAATTCAGATTGTATATCCTGAAGATTTAATTCGTAAAATTCGTCCATGTAAGAAAAAGAAAAAAAAAAAATTAATAGCTTACCTCCTCTTTACCCAAAAGTTTACCGTTTACCGCTCGATTTTCGCAAACTTTCTTATGATTTTCCATTTCGGCAACAAGAACACGATGTGTCATATTATATGGACACACTGCAAATTTTTTTGCATCCTTCCCGGCACTACGAGTGCAGCGTTCTATATGAGTTTCCAATCGACCGCGTAAGACACGATGGTCTTTATTCAAAGGACATGATACGAAGTCGTTAAAAGATTCCGTTTTTTTCTTTGACATTTTACAATTTTTTTTTATATCAATTAAAACAATTCTTTTGCATGGAACAATTTCAGAGAAGTGATTTTCATTGACATTTAAGCAGCAAAAATGATTATCAAAGCCTACTAGAAAAATCTAAGCTGTCACATAATGTTTCAATTTACCAACACTGGTAATGTAGTGTTTTTACTGCACACTATTTAATTTAAAATATGTATGTATGTATATTGTTTACAGCAACTTTCGATATAATTTTATTGCTAATTTTATCATTTGGAATAACAAAAACAATGTTGAATGCAATTTTTGTTAGAATTTCTATTAAATCAGTTAGTTTGTAGTTGCCTGCATTCAGATATTCAAGCTAATTCTTTTAAGAATTCTTATATATGTATATATATAATTTTTATTAACATCGTAATTTTTAATAACCTTTGCCAAGAGTAAAAAATGTCTCTTGAAATGTTCCAAAAAGTTCCCCAAAAAATTCCCCCAAACAAATTGTAAATATATAATTTAATTTTGGTTGGAGATAATGTTTATATAACATTTAAATGTGATAAATATATTTTCCTATTTTTTATGAATTGTTAGTGAATTTTGTATTTCGCTGTGAGAGAAATATGAAATTTCTACTTTTCTCTTTTGCAATTACAATTGGAAAACTTTGATGTATTAATCATTTGTTGCCTTAGCAAATGGCGACATCTGTGACAATATTAATGGGCCAAAAGATTTTCAAGTAAAAGCATAGAGAAAACTTTACAATTAATTAGGCCCTAGCCTCCATGTAACAGATGATAAACGATGATTATAGTGCATAGAGCCATAAATAGAAGATGTCTCCATTGTTTTTAATGATGGGCAATAAAAATTACCAATGCGAAACGTATAATAAATGATTCAAAGAGTCAGAGAGAGAGAGAGAAACAGTCAAGATTGAGATAAAGCGACATTTGAGTTTAATCAAAGTCAGCTTTTAACCCTAGCTCTTTGAAGTTTCCCCAGTGATAATCCCCTCACCATCCCCTTTCAGAATCAAACATCGTTCAGTTCATTATCAAGCTGTTTACCTGGCGGTAACTTCAATTGGCATAAATCACAGACATTTTATGGGCTAAAGTGTCGTGCAATTTCCCAAAAAGTTTTTCCGTCAGTATTTGTAATTGTAACAGTTTCCTAGTTCTCTCTCCCCTTACCACGCTCCCACCCCTCCTCTTCACTCTTGCAATTTTTCTTCATTAATGTGTAGTTACGCAATTTCCGTACACAAAAACTTTTGGTTGCCGTTGCGTTAATTTTGGCCAATTCAAATGGGTGAAATTGCAACCATCATCATCATCAACATCCAACCCCCCATCTCTGGCTTTCCATTCACTATGATTCTTCCCCATTTTGCACATCCTCCACCCTCATCTCATACAGTGTATAGTCATCATTTCGTTTTTGTGGCCAGCCTATTTCGAGTCTTTTGGCAAATTAGTTCCGCCCCTCGATTTATATTGTCATTTCGTGCGTTTCGATTGTGTAAAGCAATTTCCTAGGCAGTCAGTCGGTAGGTAGTTGGTAGTTCTAGTTTGGACTTTTTCTCTCCACCTCGACTCTACCCCCCACACCTCCTCTATTTCTCATCCTCTCCTTTGCTATTTCATCAATTTTGGTATAGAAGTTACGGCATTGCGGCGTGTTTACTGGTGAATAGGAATTTAGTTATCCCCCTCCCCATCTCTGTGATCATATGTCTCCCCTCTTGGTTGTGTGGGTATTCTACTAAGGTGCATAAATTAGGCTAGTCATTTACTCTTAATGGTAGTTGGTAGTAAAGCAGATGTGCTTACTTTGGGGTGTGTGTGTGTGTATCTATAGTACATTGAGATGTTGTGTACTCTTTAAATTACTTTACAAGTCTTCGATGGCAAAGAGATGGGAATAGGATGAGGTTAAACAAAAATTGAGCTGCAATCTAGACTTGTTAATGGCAAATTGAAAATTCTGAAATGCGATAAAGGCCATGTCAAAGCAATAGAAATGTCTATATGAATTATCGGATCATCTGATTGTATTTCTATTCGTAGAAGTAACCTTAATTAAAGAAAAGAATTTTCAGATACTAACAATTTAACTAAAACTAAAAATTTATAAGCGGCTTTACATTTTTTCCGAGTATAAAAAATGCACTCGGAAAGGAAAGTAAAAGGAATTTTGTTAAATAAAAAAGAACTAAAGATATTTACATATATCAATATTTATTGAAGAAAATACGAATTTGAAAACGATAGGAATTTCCTCTAGCTTCCTTTTAACAATTTTCTCAAAACATAAAGCATAAAAATGAACAATAAATTTAAGAAGTTACAATACAAAATTGTTTCTTTAGTTTTTCTATTTCCAAAACATTTAATTATTCACATTAATTTTCCATTGTTGACTTGCTTATATTAATATATGTATAAGATATATGCAGTCTTATATGAATATAGTCAGTTTTTTTTTGACTTAGTTATAGTTAGAAAGGAATCTGCGTAAGTGAACTAGAAACAGTCGTTTCACGATATATTTGGACCAAGTGGCAACGTGGATTAGAAAAAGTGCAAGTCAGACCTATAGAATTTACGCAAGCTTTAACTTATTAAACTTTATACATATAATATATTAGTTAAAATTAATTAGTCACCAACTTGATAGTCATCAATTACAGCATGTACACATATAAATAATATCATAAATTGGTACCACAAGACTAATTGTTATTAATTACATTGGTTTATATTGTATTGTAGCGACAATATTTGTGTACCTAAAGTTAGGAATTTATTTCTTTAATAGTCAATGTTAATATTTAGTAGTCAATGTTAATATATATTTGAATTCGATACAATTTTCATATTTAATCTGTGTTGCCACTTAATCAGAATCTCTTTGCTTGTGCATTCTCAAAATGACCAGACCTCACACAACCAAGTTGCCACTTCTTCCACATATCAACAATATTCAAAAATACTTTCCTAAAAATGCAAAAAGAAACCTACAAGGCGATGAATTATATAATTCATAGTTAAGTCGATAAATATTTTACTCATATTTTTGCAACCATGGCCATGACTCAGGGTTATTTCAGTTCAAAGTTTATCGAAAAGTTAAATTACTGCCCATAAAATTCAGACTTTTAAAGTTTCTACGATATTAGAAATGTTTAATCGGCAAAATATTCAAATATCAATTGGCTATTCATCGTTCATTCCTTACATTGACTAATTCAAAAACAGACAATTTTGAAATGAGATTATTTCAAAGATACTCAAATTTTGTTTGTCTATTGCATAATTCTGAAAATGTTTCATGAAGAATGCAACCAGGCCATCCAGAGGCAACAATTGGTCTAATCCAAATAATGGAATTTTGATACCAATGCCGATGCCATTGGCAGGTTCAGTTCCAGGCGGCACACGGCCTGTCTATCAGTGTGTCCAACAATGAGAGACCAAATTCGATGGGGTATTGGTAAGGGTAGGAGAGGTGTGCATGCTTTTCTCTATGGCTGGGTAACTGTATGTGTGTGAGTGTGTGTGTGGGGGCGGTCTATCGGTCGGTCGAGCCTGTCATCCTCAATTTAGGCAAGCCACTTTTAGCCATTGTTCACAATTTGACATAAGCAAAAATCCAATCCCTTTTGAGTGGCTTTTGAGTGTGCGGGACAGGCAAACTTCATGTCTTTGTTCCCTGCTTTGACAACAAATAACTACAGCGGCTTACCCTTTACGTTTTTGAGTCCATCGTGCTCTAATTAAAATTGATTACCATAATTAGTATTGATTGAATGGAAACACGCACAATGACCACCAGGTCGCACATTGGTCATCGACTACGCATCATATTTTTATGTCTTTATAGTCGTTTTTTTTTTATAACCTTGTTTTTTTGTTAGCACTGCGAGGGTGAAAGGGAATATAGCTATGGTGTAAAAGTAAATAAAGTAGATTTATCTTTGATTGTGTTGATGATATTTACTGTCTTGGCCTTGATTTAAGATTAATTGTTAATTGTGTATCGGTTCAACCTCATATATGTAAGTCCAACATTCATAATACGATACGTCTTCTGTCTTCTATTGTGAGTCCAACAAATTGACGGTTTCTAATGGGTCTAACCTTATTTTCATGGGACGATTGGGTCTAAACTAATTTTCATTGCTAATACACACTACAGTTTTTTGCCGACCAATTTTTGAATCTTACTTTATTTTGAAAATATATATTTATACGAGTTTATAATGGTTAAGGTCATTTGGTTGAACTTAACCTTGTCTTTCTCTTTAGCAATCATAAACCGATTGTGGGTCTCACCTTAACTCTTTTGCCATAAGTTTACAGTTTTTACGTCTTAAAGTTTAAATATTTAAAGCTTATAAAAGGTGCAATGAACCTTAACTTTATTTGTAATATCAAAATTCCGAAATAGGTCTAACCTTATCTCTATTCTTGCTATTAACAGTAATTATTACACAGTCATATATACATTTCTTGTTGTTATAGTTTTAGCCCAGAAATGTAAAGGTTAGGAGCTTATTTCAAATGTTAATAGTTTTGACCTATTACGAAGGTGTAATGAACCAATGTGTTATGATCTTCCCCACCTCAAAAGTGGTCAATTCCCTTCAGGTTGTTCGTGTTTCTTAATTTCTAATGTTAACAGTTTTGACCTGGCACTACGATGGTATTATTGTAAATGTATTGGGCATAACACCTTTTTGTTGGTTGCTACCACTTGTTAATTATCTGCACGCAATTGGTCTGGCTTATTGATTACCCAGAGAAGTTTTCTTCACCTCCCTTCCTTGGCACTCATTGTCAGTACCATCGTATCGACCATGACTTATTTATGCCGTTGATTGTTTTTGACATCTGCTGTAATTGACACTTTTCGCATGCTTCCCTAATGGAGGAAGACTTGTCGATATATCTATCCATCTATCTATGTATATATATGTACATGTATGTATGTATGTATATAGAAACCGCAAAAGCCACACTTACCGCTACTGCCAACTGACTTGGCCTAATGGATTTGGAGAGGAAGTGACAGCAATTTCTAGACATATGACTACCTACATACAATAAATGTATTTGCAAAATATCCAATTACATTTGCATTTAATCAAATGATGAAATATATACAAGTATTTATATTTGACTCCATGATATCAATTTGCAACATTTAACTAATAACTAAATATATAAAGTTACCGATTTAATGTTATATAACATTTGTATAAAACAGTTAGAAGATACATACATATGTATATCCATCCCCTCCGCCTCCCAATCATAACAAATGGAAAGGATTCATCCCATCGAAATCAACGCCAAATGCGAGTTGCTTTTACAAGCCCTGCGGGTGCCCTGACAACATTTTCCAGCATGATGGATCCCAGACCCCTTGTCATCCCATCCCCCCTCCCACTATGCAACCCTATTCAGTGTTATATGGCAGCTGGGGCGCCAAGTGCATTGGAATGTGTGGCAGCTGCAATTGTGCGGCAATAAATTATTGTGCAACACGCAGACATGATAGAGAGGGGAAGTTTCAGAGTCCTTCTCACTGAATCCTCCGTTCTGAGTCCTGAGTGAGTGGCAGTCAGCAGAGTCGAGTTGTCGGCATGGTAATGAATGCTACGAAAGCTTTTTTGGTTTTTGGTTTTCTTTTTTTTTCGCCTTTATTTTTAACAATTTTTTAACTTAAAAATTACGACAACGCTGACAATTTGCCATAAAAAAGCAAGAGAATGAAATTGTGGAGACTGTGAAAGGACTGGTTTGCCCTCGTCTGACTTTTGTGCTGACTTGACTTTGATGGTAAGGGGTAGGAAGGACGTAAGGACATGCCATTGAATGCGACTCAAACTCTTTTTCGTATCTAGAGATGAGATAAAAAACTATCCGGAATAAGTTCTTTGTCCTGAAATGCTTAAAATTTTAAATAAAGAAGAAAGGAATTATAGCATATTATGATATTAATTCTTTCATTATGACTTTCGTTAAATAATGAACTGTATCAGTATATTTTTGTTTGTGTGAAATGCGATTATCAATATCAATAAAAGCACAATCGGTATAGTTAGGATGTTTTTACATTATAATTTTCAAATATGTACATATATAAAAAAAAACTAATTAATAACAAATCGAATATTTCAAGAGAGATACTTTAAAAAGTTCTTTACTGGATCAATGTCAATGTTTCGTTTCAAATGAATACTGCGACTTATGTCGTCTGTTTCATATTTCGTTGTTTCACTTTAATAACAATTATGTACAACTAGAAATTTCGGAATGCAACAACTTGCGTTCTGTTTGAAAGTAAATTATTCCACAAACTGACAATTTAAGACACTTTCTCATTGAATTGAATGGACTTCGCTAGAAAATTTTTTTAAGCATTTTATGAGTCTTTGCATATAGTTTTACGACTAGTGAAAATAACTATTTTTCTGTTTTAAACAAAGTTTTGATTTCAAAGTAGTTTACTTTTACACTACTTACCCTTTTTCCATTTATTAACTAAGGTGAAAAAGGTATGCCAGCTTCTGGTTTTAAGCCTAGTTCCATCTGTGGCTTTTGCACACCATCTCACGCTGTCATCTCTAGCATTGAATTCTGTGACACTTGCTGACTGTTGAATTTTTGCATTGCTTTTGTTATATGTACACCCCTTTGATGTACCTTAAAATTCGCATGTGAGTGCAATATTTTACTTTCTCAAACGGTTGGGTTGGTTAAGGCTCATTTGTCAAATGTCATGACTTGATGATGCAATTGTTGTTGTTATTGTTGTTGCTGGAGTCTTCATTTAGTTTGCATACAGATTTACGAGTGAGTCTGTATTCCATACAAAAATTATTTAAATTTTCTTTTTTGTCTTTCCATTTTGGAGTTTCCCTATTCATGGCTTATTTACGCATTTGTGAAAAACAAAAACTCTGTCAACTGTCAGTCAAAAAGCTTTTTACCTGTTACTGTAACTTAAGTAAACATATCGTATTACTACCCTCCACAATACCGCCTCCTTCCCCTCTAAGAAAATAAGGGTTAGTTGCCAAGGAATAATAACACTTAAAGTTTGGAAAAACAGCTAGACACACCCCTTCCCCCCACAGACACACACACATCAAAGATCTTGAAACCACCCTATGGTAAGAAAATCTTCCACCCCCACCCTTAAACGTTTTGGCTATGACAATTTATGCGTTTTTAAAGACTTTTACCATTCACCGTGTTTATCTTTTTTCCGCAAGTTCCATTTTGTATTTTTATTCTCGTCTGTTAACGCTCGCTTGCATTTTCCCCTAAGAAAATATTATTCTTTAATTTCTGCTTTACTGCATTTTTCTACCTTTTTTCATTATATTTCTTCTTTTTTTTATTTTGCAGATTCATCAGGCAGCCAAAAGGCATAAATACACAGTGCATATACATACATATGTACATATGTATATGAAGAGTCACCTTTCTTGTTATTTCGTTTTCATCTTTTTCTGTGTAAAAGTTTTCAATTGGTTTTTCCTTTTCTTTCCTTTCTTATTGCATCGCTTACAAAAATCATTGCATAAGTTTGAGGTGCAACCATTCACACACATATACATACATACATACATAGAATTATTCGTGGTAAAAGTTTTGTGCTTTACAATCTGCAGAATTGCAGATGCTTTTTCATATCTTCTCCTTCTCAAACTGGTTAATTGTCAGGCAAAATTTCTTGCTTCATTGAATTCAAAGTAAACTTTGTATCCAAAATGAAATAAAAACAGATAATTCTGAATGAAGAAAACTTTTCTCTTACCAATTGTTAGACAGATTTATAGCCAAGCGGTTCAGGAATTATGTAGAGATATCGAGCAGAAAAACTTAAAAATTGTGTACAAAATTTGCTTTTAAATTTCCCACTGCAATTTTATTTTTTATGGTTGGTCGCTGGAAAAGTAATCAATATTTTATATTAGGCTTGATGGTTTTCTAACTTCGAAAATGAGTATAAAAAATAATGATTTAAGGGAAATAGAATAATTAGAAAGAAATATAAAAAACAAATATCACAAGAAACAGAAATTAAAAATAAAACTTTTCAGAGAACTTTTAATTTAAAACTGTGGAAAGAAATAGTTTTTGAGCGTTTAAAGTCCATCACAATAAGCCTGCAACTAATTTTAATTTTGTTTTTTTTTTTTTTAATAAAAATCAATTATTGTGAAAATAGTATTAAAACTAACTCAAAAGCACTTCTTAAGTTGAAAAACTTTAATGGTTAGCCTAGGGACTTAAGATTCCTTCGATTAGAAAAGTTTTATTAATATATTTGCGGGCAAACAGATTATTCGCTTGGAATCAAAATAATAATCGATAGCCAAAAGTTTTTCTTATAAGTTGCTTCAATGCTGATTCTTTTTAAATTATTTTAGACCAAAGAAAAAGGTTGTCTAACTTAATGTTTAATCATGTTTAAAGAATTCTCAAAAATCTATTGCAAAATTAACAATGTGCAGTATTAATTCTGTTGTGTGAAAAAGTCGAAACGTTTTTAATTAAAACACATTTACAATCCATCCATCAAAGTGGAAAAGAAATTCAAAATCAGAACCAACCACCGACATAACCACACAGCATGACAACAACGAGAACTAGTTAAGTCCTCTAAGTCCCTCATGGTGAAAGACTTCTGTAAAGAAAGTATGGAGAAAGTAGAAGCCCTGTAGCTACGCGAATATGTAGGTACGTGTAAATATTTTGTGTGGCAGACGAAATCTGATGGTAAATAAGGGGAATGGGGAGGGGCAAGAGCATTAATCATATTAAACAGCGGCAGAGACAACGACGGGGATTTCATTTTTGTGTGTTCGTCACACAGTGCGTATGATTATTACCACTATTATTAATATTATCATGTGCTTGGCTTGACTTGGCGCCTGGAGGTTGTTTTTGTCGACAATGACGACAGCGACAAGGATGCGAATGTGAATCGGAACAAGGACGAGAACAAGGATGTGAATGGCAAAGGCATCGTCATTGCAATTATTTACAAAATCAAAGCACGTTCTCGCTGTGCTTTTATGCGTTTACGTGTGTGTGTGTGTGTGTATCTATCTGTGTATGTGTGTGTGTATTTTGCACTAAAATACTTTGAGCCGACTTCACTTATTACCGAGAAAATGTACAGTAGGAAAGAGAAAGGCACACACAATCCTCAGTTGTTGACAGAGACCAAGTCTCATTTGTGCTTTAGCCAAAAGGATAAAGCCTTTAAGCTGAGAAGCGGATGTTTTTACTTCCATATTCTTTTTTTTACGTTTTTCATATAACATTTTAGTTCTATTGGGTTATAGGTTCAGATTTTTATGGTTAAAGATAAAAGTACAATTTGCTTAGAAACTAAATGGAACTTTTACATGGTTTGGGTCGAAAATGAGTTCAAAACATTGTTGGAAGTAAAACAGTTTCAGCTCAAGTGAAGAAACCTTGTTAACGAACATTTAGTTTATTTGCTAGAAGATTATTATTGTTGAAATTAAAGGTAACAAAAATTAAAAATTACATTTTGAAATTATATAATACTAAATAACCATCTAATCGAAAAATCAATTTTACAAGACTTCAATGATTATTCAAGGAGGAGAACAAACTTGTTAATGTCAAAGAATTTGGTCAGAAATTTTATTTAACATCTCAAAAAAAAGTAATAACAATCAATTTAACCTTTTTTATACGTTTATACAGATTATACCCTAATAATTTTATTCAATTAATAATTTTAATATCAGTAATTCTATGAAATAAAGAGAAAATCAGATTTCAAGTTAGCTTCAAGCATTTGCAATATTGATGGGATATATTTAGGCCAGATTTTATTTTATTTCAGCTATATTTGTATATAGCAGTACAGTAGGTTACTAGTAAGTAAGAATAAGGAAAGGGAATAATCCCAAATTTTACTCCAGTGAAGGGTCATCGTCAATGTACCTAGTTCTTGTTTAGGACAAATTTATACACATTAACTTAATATGTCTTATGTTAATTTTTTTGTTTTCTAACTTTGAGTTTAAGAAATTTCTTTTAACGTTTCCTTTTTTTATTATTCAAAAAGTTTATAATTCTGCGACTACCCCATCGTGAATCACTTCACTTAATGACAAAATACTTTGAAACATTTTCAGCCGCCAACTTTTAATTTCCCAGTTTGCCCATCTAGCTGTCTTAACCATCTCCATTAGCATATATATATATATATATATATATATGTATATACTTGTGCTCATCAGTCGAAATGCAGTCATAAACAACAAAACTTTTGTTTGTTAATCCACGCATGCAGCCGCCTTTCACCTCCATCGGTATCATCCATTTGGCCCCATCTTCGGGTCTGTCTATAAAATAAAATCTGCCTTCTTCGTCGTTTTACCCTGCAACTTTTGCGTCCAATGTTGTATTCGTTTTCATTTTCAGTTGGTTTTCCATTTTTTTTTTATTTTTAATTTAAATTGACAACATCAAGCAGTTAAGTACTTGCAGCGACATTTTAATAGCTTGTAAGCCCCACGAGTACCCAAAAAACTTCCCCTTCATCTCAGCCGGAGCTGCGAAGAGGGGTAAAAAAAGACGACTCCACATCAACCTAAAGAAAATAAATACAACGGACGCTTATTTGCATATTCCCAAACGTAAATACGCGCCATTTTTATTTGCTTCACTGTTTTTTTTTTTAATTTTGCTACTTTTTTTTTTAATATATATGTATGTTTGTTTGTATATATTTGGGCACTCAACGAATCCTGGTTGCGTTTTAATATACCTCTTAGAAGACTGGCTATATTGGGCCAAGAAGAAGAGATCAGTTCAGTGATCAGTATTTCAAATGTTTTAAAAAGTTCTCAAATGGGAAAAACTGTGACAAAGATATGCGGGTAACACATTTCTATATCCGACAGATTTCAAAGAAATAAGGCTTTAATTTTTTTGTAAAAATTATAAATATTATTATAATGGAAAACAAAATTAAATTAAATGAACTAGTTTATTTGCGGTATTGAAAATTTTCGATTACCTATGGAATTCGTAACACTACCACAGCAGTTTAAGTATAATAATTCAAACTAAGGGAAGACATTTTCCAGGAAGTAAAGATCCAACAAAGCGGATGTTAACTTATGTCATATATATAATCTGTCTGTATACTACTGTAAGAGATGCAAATAATTTTTATAAATTTAATAAGTTTCTATTAAACCATTTATTTATTTTTATTACAATAATTCTGGTGTATATAATCTTGGAATTTTGGGATGAAATAAAACAGAATCTTAGTGTGTTTTTTTATTTTTTATTATTTATTTATTTTTATTACAATAATTCTGGTGTATATAATCTTGGAATTTTGGGATGAAATAAAACAGAATCTTAGTGTGTTTTTTTATTTTTTATTAAAAATGCATTTGTCTTAATGGTTCATATATTTCTCCTACTTTGCATATGAACCAAAACATCTGATTTATTAAGTTGATTTAGACTCTTAATATTGTTTCTTAGATTAAATAAATAAACAAACATTTCCTTAAAATTCTTAAATATTTATTTTAAAATTCGAACTCATTTCACTTAGTAGGTAATATCCTAGTCGATTCCATTTTTCTTTTAGATCAAAAATTTTGCCCTTTTGCTTTTCATTTTTAAAGGGACAAAATTTGCATAAAGTGAAAACAAGCATTTTAATTTCACTCGACGTACCAAAAAATGAAATGTACGACAGCATATACGATGAGGTAGTAAACGGTAGCATTTACCGTTAGTAACCCCGCAACTGATTCTTTCTCTCCCGTCTGCTGCACTTACCCAGTCCACTCTAGTCCAATCCATGGGCAAACGCATCCATTCAACTCCCCCGAGCGTTAAAAACTTTTGCAAAAGAGTGCTCCACATTAAAAAAAAAAAAAAGAATGAAACCTGGTGGCAAGAAATGGAGGACATTCGTCGTAATTGTTGGGGAACTGGGGAGTAAAAAGCGCAAATGCCCACAGACAAAACAAACCAATTTAAATTAGACTGCCCGCTGGGTAGATCTTCCTGGTGCCTGTAGTTGCGTTCCGGGGCTAATATTACAGCAGTTTCAAAAATAAAAACACAAAAAAAAAATAACAGGAAAAACCATGGGGAAACTTTTGAGCTTGCAACTTTTGACATTTGCATTGCACTAAATGAAAATAGGGAAATATCTGGCAAGTGGTATTTGGATTTGGTTTTTGGGATTGGTTCAATGATAAATGTGCTTTTTATATATATGTGTGTTTGTCTGTTATGATAACAATTTTGAAACAGTTAACCACAATGCAAAGTTTACGCTACATCTGCAAACGTACTTGTAAATGTCAGAGATACATTTCAGTTAAAACGGAAGGGAAAATTTGTGAAATGGGATAAATACATGCCACGCCTGGCAGTTTAATATAATTTAAGCCCATCAACATTCCAACATAGACACATTTTCTATTTGAATTCGTTATGTGAGGTTTATGGTGGTGGTGTCCTTTTGTTGCCGACTGTCAAGTAGCTTCACTGTGTAGTCGTCTGCCTTTTGACGCTTAGTCCCATAAATTACCAAGACCCTTGGCAGGGCATCTTGAAACATTTCGGTTTAGTCATTTGGCTGGAAACACAAACAAAACTATTAAGTGGGCATAAAACTGGATATGTGGGAATACATAAAATTGAAGGACCTCCTCAAGTGCAAAAAGGAGTCAACTTGAAATTTCCCTATATTTGCATGTAAGTTTATTTTTATTTCTTTTGGTTTTCCTGCAAACAAATAGAATATGCAAAAAAAAAAAATGGTTAAAGAATGGAAATTAGATTTATCTTATGTAAATAAGGTGCAGGTGGTTATCGAAAAAAATGTTTATATGGAAAAAACAAATCAATAAATTGGTAGCTTAAGAATAAAATTATGTGAATATACATGTTAAAGTTTTATAATTTTTCAAAATTAATATATAGTATAGAACGACTAGGTAATTAATAATTACAAACAATTAATGCAGTTTTTAATAATATAACTAGTACTGTAAAATGGTAACTTTTTTTATTCTATAAAGGGATATTGGGCTTGGCAGTGTTTGAAATGGAGAAATTCCCTTGAGACTCTAATGTTCAACGAAAATATATTAATTTTCGTGTTCTTTATGCATTTTTCTGTTTATATATAATTAATAATACCTTAAATATGTTATATTACATATTATATTATATACGTATGTTAAGGTAATTTGACTAAGTCTACGGATGGCCGGTATGCTAGATGCTTCAAATGTAGCAACTTTTGTACAGTATTTATTTCACTAATTTGTTATACTAAATTATATTAGCAGTTTGTTACTATTTTTGTTTAATTTATATAAGATGTATCGGTTTTTTGAAGTCTAAAGTTTTCCATAAATTCACAATGGAAATACAAATGATTTCACCTTTAATATATTTATGCAAATAAAACATTTTCTTTTGATACGATTTCTCTTATTTAATATTTCCAACGCTTTCCTGCTCTTCAATCATATTTTCTTGTGCAACTGTCATAATCATAGTGGAAAATCGCTTAGCATAGTCGCATAAATGCATAAATGAAAATGCAAAAATGTATATATTCTATACCAAGTCATTGTGTTTTGTGAAGAAAAACTGTTTAACTTTGAGTGTGATTGATTGCAGGAGAATTGTAATTGAATGCCTGCAAGTTCAAAAATGGTGAAAGTTTTCACTTTTTCTCAATGCCAGTCAGTGAATGCAAAAAAGCGGAAACTTGCTTTTTCTTCTCGTCCAGACAGTTAACAGACAATAGACAGACAAGAAGGAGAAAGCTGTCATTTTGCATTTTCTCTCTTTATTTCTTTTTTTTTTTGTATGCATAGCAAATGCAAATGCGAAATCAATCTTCATTTTAGAATGGGGGGATGGTACGGGTCACATAAAACAGAGACAATGCTGGGCGGTAGGAATCATAAAAATCTAAATTGCCAGACATAAAATGGGTATCCATACTCTTGAAATATTTATATATAAATGGGTGGGGCAATGTTCTGGCTTAACTGCAACAAATCGTCAAATAAGTGGAAAATATTGCAGGCCACAAAATTGCTGTGATCTTTGAGCTGGGGCATCTTATCTTATGGTGTCAGTCGCCATCTTTAGCCAGCTCTAACCCCCTAATTCATCTATGAGTTCCATTCAGTTGCGGATGGCAGACAATTGTCAGATTTCGTAGAAACCAATTCGATGGCCTCTTTAAATATTAATACGCGTGTTGTGATTGCATTGGGAATTGTGATTGACTTTTTAGACCTGCCGTCGACGACCCTTAAACATGCACTCGCTCGCCCTCTGACATCTGAGCTCATGCTCTCTGTCACAATCTCTCTTCCCCGCCGACGCTGCTCTGGTAAATGCAGCCCCAGACCCTTTTACCAATTACACACATACACACCCACACATATAAATATCCACCCCCATATGCCCACATCCAATTGAGACAGTGAAAGACGAAGACCACTCAAGCAATACCTTCTGCCGGAGTCCCCAAGGCATTTTCCTGAAGCAAAAACTTTGCACTTGAAAATGTCTTTGGCAACAGGCAAAAGAAATAAGGAGGGGGAACGAGGGGGGAAAAAAAGTTTCAAAAGGTGCCACAAACTTTTTCATGCCACTTTTTTTTTCTTTCTTTGCCTTTGCTATTTCCTTATTTTGTTTTTGTTCTTTAAAAGGAAATATATTTTATTGATTTGACAGCTTTTTTTCGGTTCAGTTCGGTCTGTTCCCAGTCTAACCATTTGGTATCCAATTAAAAACTTGGCTCACACGTGATTCGATTGCACATGCAAAACCTGTTGGCCATGTTCGACTCATTTTGTTTTGTCAATTAAGCCAATAAATTTGTGTGGCCACAACTACCAACAAAAAAAAAATGGATGGCAAAAAACATGAGTCAAGCAATTAAATATAAATTTATTGAAATCAATGCAAAATTAGTTGGCTATAAATTGTTTCTCAATT
This sequence comes from Drosophila emarginata, assembly GCA_037075365.1. Classification (NCBI taxonomy): domain Eukaryota; kingdom Metazoa; phylum Arthropoda; class Insecta; order Diptera; family Drosophilidae; genus Drosophila; species Drosophila emarginata. The sequence continues at coordinate 1,095,507 of JBAMCD010000109.1, read as the reverse complement.
ACATGAGTATTTAGTTATAGTTTAAAGTGAATGCTTTAATTTGCAAACTGTTGCATATTTAAAGGGGCAATTGACTTCAGAAAACTGCTTTAAACAAATGTATGAATCAAAACTAACTGTAAGAATTGGGTTAATCGTTTTCAGCAGCTATTAATAAATGGATTTCAGGGCTATAAAATTAAAATGAGATATTTATTCTATAAAATTTTCAGCTTTCTTATGATTACAAGAAATCAAATGAATAAAGTAAGAAACCTTCGAAATGTTTTGGAAGCTTCTGGTTTTATTAAAGATAAGGACAATTGATGTTTTGGCATACAATCAAACTCCTTTGTTATTTTAAATAAATACATTTAATTAGTCTAATCCTATCAATACTAGTCATATCAGTCAAACTAATAAAACTAACGTTTCATCTATAGTACAACAACAACAATTTACTAATTGTTGCATTTCTCATTCTTATTTATCATATAGAAGTCCGATCTTATTAAAAAGAATTTGTCGGTAGCCAAAAATTTAACTAATGAAATGATAAGAGATGAAATCAAATGGAAATAAATGCCTACGGAGATAATCTGAATATTATTGGTTTTTTTCTTCTTAATGTTCCTAAGCTAAGTAAGCTTCTAAAAATATTAAAACAAATTAAGATCCTACAAAAATTTTTTTTTATATCAAATTATTTTTATAAAACATTTTATAGTTAAGCATTTTAAAAATCAAATAATGTATGCGTCTAATTATTTAATATGAAACAGTTGGTTAGTTTTTGATTATAAATTAAAAACCGGAATGGTTTTTGATTAATAGAATTTGGTAACTATTTCTTGATCTAGAACATATTGAATACAAAATATATTTTTGGAAATTATAAAGTAGTGGCTCAGAAAACATTATTCTGGTTCTTTTTTGAAAATTTATTTCTTTAAAATTTTCTTTCAATCGGCACTCAATTTTTGACACTTTAGATTATCAGTTATTTATTATACCCTAGCAAAAAGTAAATGGACTTTTCTGCGTTGTGGAAATTTGACTAACTTTAGTTTTCTTTTGGAAGGATGTGACAATAAAGAAAAGTCGACATCTAGTTTTAAAATTTTTTTTAATATTTCAAAAATTATGATAAAAATAAATAAATTAACACTTTTCAGTTCGATTTCCTTTTCAAAAGGTTTTTGCCTCCATTCTCTCTACTTTTGTAAGCTAAAGTCAACGTTTCGCTATATAAATCCTAGAAAAGTTTTACGTTGAAAGGATAAGAGGACGAGACACACACACAGAGTCCGGAACTTCCGTGCAGTGCTCAAGTTCTGGTAGGTTGCTCCTGCCGCTTGTGAAAAGAAATGAACTTTTTTTTTTGTGCAACAGCCCGCTTGGTGTCTCTTTTCCCCTTGTCTTAGTGGCCCATGTATAGTATCATGAAGGCGTGGCAAAATATATTTGTATTGTTTGCTGCTGTGTTTTCTGGCGCGCCAAAGAGCAAACAATGTGAGAACTCGAAAAACCGCAGCCACTAAATGCATTAAGAATGGGGTTGAAACAGAAGATTCCCAGGCCAGAGGGATGCGTGTGGGAGGAAGCTGAGCGGTGCGTTGGAAGGGGGTGTGGGGGAAAGGTTCCTGTCACCCTCTGTGGTAATATTGTAACGGCTTTTGTCTGTGTCTCGCTGTGCAAGTTTTGAGTTTGGCATTGTTTTCCTGCACGGATATCCTTAATGAGTGAGAAACTGGGCTACCGCTTGAGAGACTCGAATTCTACTGCTGAAGCAGCATGGCTACTCGATGGCACCATCTGACGCCCACAAGCGGCAACAACAGCATCATAATTACCCCAACCCCCCCTTCTGATACTTCTCTCACCATCCTCCAACTGACAAACACACTCGAGGAATTTCCCGTTGTCCCCACAAACACTCAAGAAGTTGCTACTGCTGCTCCTGCCTCTTATCTCTGACCACATGGGCACATAAATCTTCTGGGAGTTGGCGTTTCCCCCATCCTTGTACCATAATGGACACCTCCTCACAGTGGTTTCAAATATGACAACTACCCACAAGGAAATATTTTCTTATCACAATTTATGTTCAATATAAATTTGTATAATTTTTTAAACGAAATCATTGAATTATTTGTTTAAAGTTTTTGAACTTGAATAAATTTTTGAAATCTAAAAATATAAAACTGGTTACATATTTATTTTTTATTTTAACATTTAACAAAATTTCGACAATATAAATTTAGTAAAAATATTTTAATTAAGTTTTACTTTATTTCGAAAAATCAAAAATTTTACATGCATAAAATTTTAATGAGTATAACATATCAATCGTGTTCATATAAATATAATTCATGACTTTACAATCAGAAATGTAAAATAGTTGTATCTTATTTTAAAACATAAATTATTTCTCTAGAGCTATTTTTCAATTTCAATTTAGAAAATTGTGTCAGTTTTATAATATCGAAAATCATACAGAAGGTCGCAAAACTTTGCTTTGATGTATGGCTTTGTTTAAAAATATTTGCGTAAACTTTTCCATTTAAAGTTAACGGATGTATTGTCTTATCATTTCACTTTCACATCTGTTTGATCTAATCAGGATTCACTGTACCTTCTATCTCTTCCCCTATTTTGTTTTGTTTGTGTAATTATCATCATGATCACTTTTCAACATGACTAAAGCGGGGAAAACTTTTATATTAAAAGTAAACTTATGACAAACGAGAGTAGAAAAAGTCCTGGCCACGTTCATACGCACACACAAACAGAAACATATACAGGGTGGCACATACACACACACACACACACGTTTGCTTGGACCCATTGTCAAGTGTAATTTATCATTCAGTCAACGTCCTTCGATTGCAGTTTATCTTGTGAACCGTCTACGAACTTACTTTACTGGGTCGTCAGTGTAATTTTTCTCTTTCTCTTTCGATTATTCACTAACCACCCACAGATCCCCTCATCCCTCCTGTAAGCCATGCTGCTCTTCACCCTCTATTCTATATTTTCGCTTCTATCAAGCAAGTAAAAGGAAAATCAAAAGCAAACTGTATTAGGACAACAACAAGGATATAGTATTCTTGTTGTTGTTGTACTGTTATTGTTGTTGCCACTGTAAAATGAATAGAAAATCAGTTTCCCTCTGACCTCAGGTTGTTATTTCTCCTGGCAAGGATGATTTTCTTGCTTTTCCTAGCATTTTTTTCTTTTCTCTTTCTTCATTTTTTTTCCTGTGAGCAAAATAGCAATTAACATGGATTTTGAAGCTTCTTTCCTGCTCTACAATAATCGGAAATAATTGAAGAAATGATAGTGAGGGAGGTAGAGGGAAAAGAAAGAAAATAAGAAAAGTATTAGCACTGCATTAATGCAGTAGGGGAGTGAATTAAAGGGGAAGGAAGGTAGTAACTTTCTTTGAAGAATGTTAGATTTGTACGTGTAATTTGTAACGTTTTAATTGTTGTTTATGTGGCTGCAGGCAAAAAGGACAAAGGATCGGGTATACGAAGGAGGGCAGACCACAAGCCACTGAGCTAATTTTGATTGTGGTGAATGGTTTGGTATAAGGCAAATGACGTTAGTTTCTAATTAACTGTGCCAATGATGTTTGGTTGGCTTCTCATGTATGTATGTATCTATATACTTATATATGTATATACCTTTACACTCGCTCAATATTCATTCAAATTCATCAAACGACTTTAAAGTGAAGAAAAGGGGGTGTGGAAAAGGTTTACAAAGCGTTCAATGTGGTTAGGTCACTGAAAATGCGGTTGCGATAGTTTCTATGTCAGTAATCTAGCAAAGTTTTTGCTCTATAAATATATAAAATAAAATCAATATTTAAAAGACAAATTCAAAATAAATTAAAAAGTACATTCTAGTTACTGATTTATTTTTATAGTATAAAGACACATTTGTATTTATTCATATCAAAGAAAAAAAGTGGGAAAAAGACAAAAAGTCGGCAAAGAATTTAAAATCAACTGAAAGGTTAAATCAAGGATATGAATGCTGTTATTTAAAATGATCTATATATATATATTAACAAAGTATTTCAATTCAATATTTAATAAATATTTGTTATGTTTATTATTATACAATAATTCTACAATAGTTCAAAGAATAGCAAAAAACTTGCATTTGAAATAAATTAAAATAGGCGACTTGAAATCTGATTACTAAAAATTTTGTTTAAGATAATTATAAGCGATTAATCAATCGAGTTATAGACATTCAAAAAATATTGCATTTTGCTCTTTCATTAAAAAACTTTTGATTTGTAAATAAATTTTTTTCGACTATATTATAATTTCTTTTTTTGACTATATAATGTAAAAATTTAACCAAGTCAAAACTTTTCTAAAACAATGTTTTGAGAAATAAGTTGATTAAAGTTTTTAATAGCTTAAAATGGTTTTACAATATTTTCTTGAGTTTTATTCTTAAACAATTTTTGGGGTCAATCAGATAAAAAACAAATAACTAAATATTACTGGAAACCCCTAGAAAATCCTTTTCATGAATTAAATGAGTATAATAAATAGATTTTAAGTCTATTATGTTTGTATAATACTTCTAAATATTTTGAATAAAACTTAATTAATCTGTAATCCTTTGTTATGCATAACTTATACATAGTTCAAAAATAAATAAAATTAGTTCAGAATATCTTACGAAATGGAAAATTTACCTAAGTTCTTTAGTTGATTAAAAATAAAGTCAAATCCAAAAAGAAAGTGTTTGTTTAATAAATATTTTTTTTTACCTATATTTTAACTAAAATAAATAAACTACAAGACATTCAAATTATTCCTTGCTTAAGAACTGCCTTCAGTTAGTTAAGCACTCTGCGTCTATCACAATTTCTTGTGGCAGTGCAAAGGCATTTAACGGTTTTTATTTTGCCAACTTCAAATGCCACTCGCTACTTTCAGACAGGCTCTCAACATATTTATACTCTCTTTACTCTCAAACTCTCTTTTTCTCTCCTGTTTTACTCAGCAAAAGTATTTTGAATTGAGAACGTAGGAATTTTGAATGTAACTCCGAAAATTTTAGTGCGCAGACTCAACAATTTAGCCGGCAGGATTCAGCAACAAATGTTTATGCTAGCCAAATTGATAATAAACAACAAACATGGTCAAGGCAAAAATAAACTAAGAAACAGAAACGTATTAATAATAAATTTAAGAAAAAAAAAAATAATAGTAAAGAAATACAGCTAGCCAAATTTAATTATTATTAAACTTATTTAAAGAGTTTATTTTCTTAATTTTTGATTTTAAAAATAATTTTGAAACAATTTTCTTAGTTCAATAGTTGCACTTTATAAACAGTTTGTTTTTTTTTTTTAAACCAAATTGTAAGCCAAATGTTTAAACAGCTGATTGATATGGGTCTCCCTGCTGGAATTTGGCTAGAACTCCGAATTTCGCCCTAATGGCAATACCGAGCCCATGGCCCGACAGATAATTCAACGACCACCCAGACACGAAGCCCTTTTTGAGAAGAGGAAACTCACCACTTGCCTTTACCATGGACTTAGCCGTATGGTTGTATGTGTGTGTGTGAGTGTGTGTGAACGGGACTTTGTGTTTGGGCTTAACTTTGAGTTTGCTTTCAGTTGAGTTTTGGTTACTGCCGCCAACGGTTAACAAACAATTTGCAACGGTTAAAAGGTTGACGGTTAAACTGAAGTTTTATCCAACTTCGTGTTTGGTTAACACAACATAAACAAAACTTTAAAAAAAAAAAACAACATAAACAAAAAGATTTCGAAAGAAATAATAGAATTTAGTATAATGAATTCTGTCGGTCTTATCGGTTGTGTACGATAAATACAGTTAATATGTGAGTTAACTTTAAGATCGATTCGAGCCAGGCCACTTTGCCTTTGGTTTAAACGGCAAAAAATTTTTGGCACAATGTGCAAAATTTACTATATGGAATCGAAATGGTCAAATGAATGAGTGGCAAAGTGTATCACATTGTATACAACTAATACTTAGCCACAACTACAATCCGAGTACGTGAGTGTGCGTGCGTGTGTGTGTGTACGGCAGCGGCGGCGGCGGTCTGCGAGGGTGTATAAGGCAAATAAATGCTTTTGCAAAGCTTTTTTAGCCATTTTATCTTAAGGCGAAATACTGTAAAAAATTGTAAAATGGATTTACGTTTCGTATTCATCGTTTTTCTGCTAAAGTGGACGTATGCACAAGGTAAGTAAAGAGAAAGTAGACTAAAAGAGTAAAGGCAAAGAAAAAAAAGTGGACGAGGAGAAAGAAGGAAAAAAATAACTCATAGTGGTCCTGGTGGTCCAGAGTCCTTGTGTGTTTGCTTGGCATTCTATTTGTGCAGCTGCAACTGCTGTTGCTGCTGCTGCTTCAAGTGCAATTTCTCTCTCACATTTTGTTTAAGTGACGCGTTTCCCCCTTTTGCAATTGCAATCATTCCATAGAAAATTGTTCCGAGAGTGTGCTCTATATATATTTCATATATATGTATATATATATGAAATTCTATGCGATTGTGGTCTTGTAATGAGTTGCATTTAGCTGAGGCAACAGACCAACTTAGAGTGTTGTATTTGTATGCGAGTGTGTGTAAAAGGTGTTGAATACCAACAAATAAAACGTTTTCTAGAGCAACCGTTTTCCTTTTTTATTTCGGCTTTATAAGAAGATCTTGAGATATATGTATGTGTGTATATATGTATATGTATATTTGAAATATAAATGAGTATGTCTCTGGTTGAATGGTTTTGAATAAGTTCGCTTTATTGATACTGTCTGAGTTGGAACATGAATGGAATGTTAGATATATCAATGAGGTGTAAAAAGTTTCAACATTCGATAAATGATAGAAAATTACACATTTTTATAGCAAGAGTTTCATTGCTCGAGAGGATGATAGTATTTTTATCTATATTTCTATTCTATATATTATTTTTATATATTTTTCAGATGGAAATTAGCCAGCTTAAGAGGAATTTTCAAGCTGAAAGGTTTATACCTTATAGACCCATGGAACCATTAGGCAAATTAGATAAAGGCTTATTTTGTTTACTTTTTCAAAAGACAGAGAAACTCCTTATGATATGTTCTATTTACATTTTGATAACTGATAGTTAAGCATAACAATTTGATAACGTGTTGAAGTAACATTCATTTTACAAGGACAATGCATTTAATTGAGAAATCACAAAGTTTTGGTTAAAATAAAAGTTTTTATCTCTTTCTTTTTTCTGATTTGGATAAATTTTTTTTGTTGCGAATTTGATAAAATCAGTCAATGTAAAAGGCCTTTGTAATTTAAGGAAAATTCTATTTTATTATTTGAAAACTGTAGAAAAGACTAAATGCGATTTGAGAAACAGATATTTAAAAAAAAAATTTTTAATTATTAATGCAAATTATTCATTGCACAGTGGAAGTAATTTTCTTTTAACTATAGAAAAACAAAAATTAAAGCGAGAATAAAAGTGGGAATAAAATAAATTGGGAAGCGTTTAAGAACTTTATAAAAGATATAAATTTAGCGCTTTGGCAATAAAAGTTGGGAAAGACAAAGTGGTTACCATTAAATGGAGAAGATTGAAAGCGACATACTTTAGTCTTAGAAACTTGCTGAAGTTGTGAGATAAACTATAGTTAGAAGCATTTTATTAGTTAGTAAAATTTTATTATTATTTTTATATGTAAAGTGTAATCTACATAAACCTAAAGCAGTATCAAGAGTCATTTCTCTTTTTGATTAGCTAGTTAGAAGAATTTTTTATTTTATTTTTTATTCCAAATACTTACTTAATAAAGACATTTAATTAGCTTTCGCCTTTCTACAAACAAATTAGGTTGCAGTGTCTCTAAATGAGAAGTTGCTTGGAAATTTAACGAATTTGCTGTCTAGCCAAATAACTATTTACTGATCAATATATTGGCCAAAAGTTTACATGTCTTAAATAACTTGAAGGCATTTGGAAATCTTTGCAAAGAATTATATTTGCAGTTGCCAATGCATTGATTACTTCTTTTTCCCTCCCATTTCCAAAAAGTTGCCAAGAATAACTCATAACTCTTACTTATCTCTCATTTACTCGTCTCCGTTTCTACTTCTGCCATATCCTTTCGCATAAACTTATGAGTTTGGATTTCATATGAAAAGTTTTACCAGCCGCAAAACAATTTCCTTTTTGCCGCTCCCCTTTCAGCTGGCAAAACTGGCGGAACCAAACAAATTAGTCGAAAATGTTGGCAAAGTACAAAAAAGCCTCGAGGGGGCAAGCGAGTAGAACTAAACAGAAATGAGTATGAATATGAGTATATAAATACGAGTACTCATAGCATGTCCATAAAATATGCGCATTTAATAAGGCTCTGGAAAATGAATATGTAAATGCTCTGTACCCCACTCCTTTTAGCCAACTCAGTCAGACACAAAACAAAAGCATTTGCTCCGGCATGAATGATACAAAAGAATATTTCATGTTGTTGGCTTGGCTGCTGCTCAATTTGCGTTTCTTTTTTTTATGATATATACATATAAATATAAATATATATACATATATATGTATGTATGTGTGTATATTTTTTGCCATCTTGTTGGTTAAGGGCATTTTTATTATGTAGTTCATGCATGTAAACGAATTCAATTGAATAATATCCTGTCATTTTGTGTTCCTTCTTCGACATTGCCGCCTCCGTCATCTCCGCCGATTTGCCTCGGCTCGTTTGGCATGTCAAAATTTTTATCAGCGCACAAAAATCCGCCATGCCAGCAGGATGTATGAAGGATATAGAGGATATAATGGAGGTGGAACAGTAAATAAATAAATCCCGACAACACGCGTTGCAACGTGTCCTGGGAGCACGCTTAAAAGTATGCCATATAAATACACGGATATATTTTTATTTTTTTGGTGGCTTGCAAAAATTTATTGTCATTTTAGTGGGCAACAAATTAAATACTTTTTTTTCGGGTGCAAAGTTTTTTTTTGTGTGTTGTTTTTCGCATTTAAGTTTTGCCATCTTCTGGCACTTAATTTATAAATTATTCATGCTTTTGCGCTCAACTCCATTGGGGCAATTATCATTTTCATAGGCAAAAGTTTTGTCTTGCCCGGTTTTTGTTGTTTATTTTTGTTATTTTTTTTTTGTAGGCCAAGCCAAAAAAGTAGGCTACAACAAATTAATTTCTGGCTCGTTTGCTTCTTCTTGCTTTTTCACTGGTGTGTGTGTGTGTGTAGGGCATGTGCGTGTGCTTATTTATTTTTGTTTGGGGAAATCTCTCTGTTTCTCTTTCTTTTTCTTCTGTCTCTGTGTCTAACTGCTTCTCTCTCTTTCGCTGGTTGTCTGTTTCAGTCTCAGTATCATGCCAAAGGCAAGGGGCATAAATTTATTTGGCAAAAACTTTTGCAGACCAGAATATTAATGAGTATTTAACCTAAATTGTTGCCTTTGATAAGTGGCATGAAATATTCTTTTACTTCTATTTTTTTTTTCTCCAACTCCCTCCTCTCCTGTCTATTTCTTTGCCTGGCTATACCCTCCAGGTATCAATGGCAGCCACAGATACATACCTTCATCTATGTATATATATATATGTATATATATATTCATATCCCAAATTCTCTATTCACTCGGGCATTAAATTGCTTTAAATACCAAGCAAAAAAAAAGGGTAAAATCATCTTATATGCCAAGCTTTTTGCCATTTTGCCTTTAAGACAAAAAAAGGTTTGGGTTTGGCTCTCCTTTGTTACAACAATATAAAAAAAGAAGCCTAAATAAGTAGCTTGGTATGAATTCCAGTAAACTCTTTTGTCTTATAGTTAATTGAAACAAAAGAGCGTAAGATATTTATTTCTAAAAAGGTATTTCTGCTACCGTCTTAAAGGAGTTTTCCCTTTGGCCATTTTTGGGTTAATAAAGTAATATGGAATTAATTTTGAGTCTATTACATAAAATATTTCAAATATTGTTGCCGTTTAAATGAACATAGACAAAAGTAACATTACAAATTAGGAGAAAATGCCAATTCCACAGAACATGATTAATTTATGTATTTATTACAAAATGAATTATTTGATGCAAAATAATTTGGCTAATGAATAATTCATAGCAAAAACATAAACATAACATAAATTGTTGATTCTGACTAATCAAAGAGTCGATAGAAATCATAATACTTACTTCAAAAATAAATACTTATAGAATCAAACTAAGATTCTATATGGTCTAAAATATTTAAATCAAATAGACAAATGAAATTAGTTTTATAAACTCATCTTCTGCTGTTAATTATAAATATAAATGCTTACTTTGTATATTTAGAAATGTTTTCTTTTGTGAAAAACTATTTAAAACTTGAGTAACTTTATATCTTTATATTTCAAATATATTTGCTTTAGAAATGATTTGTTATTTTGTTTGCATTGCATAAAGAAAAAATGTGAAAATGATTTCAGATTTCTTTCGCTTTGTTGGATAATTTGCTGTAATTGAAAAGAGAATTGAATGAAAAGTAATTGCTTATTTTTCCATTCAACATAAATAACTAAGGAAAATGTAATTTATTACAGCTTGAAGGCAACTCAACCAAATACACACACACACACACACACACATAAATAACTTGCCATATAATGCACAAACACACACACATTGATAAAGAGATAGTGTGTGTATGGGTGTTTTGTGTGTGGGAGGGAAAATTTTAATTAATTTCTGCATCAAATGGACGACTGTCATAATACAAATAACAGATACAAAATTGTAATAGACAAACATATATTCGTCTATGCGTCTCTCTATCTATCTATTTATTTATTTATCCAACGCACTGGGCAAACAATGTGCCAATAGGACAATAAGGACATGCAGCTGTGCAGGACATGCCTGCAGCATTATGATGGAGTCAAAGGCATATACATACGTATATGAGTATAATGGCTATATTTTGATTAAGTTAATTAAGTGGATTTCTCGTTTTCTGCAAAAATGAAATGTACACATAATGCCTATCAACAGGCAACATATTATACCATAACAAATCCCTCTTCCACTTTCCTCTCTGAACTGTTTCTTCATTGGCTATGACATGATTACCCGCTGAGCCTTTGTGTGTAAGGCGAATCATGTTTGCCATATGAAAACATAATTCATTTCATTATGCTAGTAAAACTAGGCCAAAACAGCGGGAAAATTGCAACAACAACAACACCAGTAACAACAGTAACACGAACAACAATAACAACACAAAAGAGAGAGAGAAAAACAAAACAAACATCTGCAACAACAAATAAGCAAGGCAATTGCCACTAATGAATTGCACTAGTAAAATTTGTTGAAGTAGCACCAACTCAACAATTGCGCGGCTATCAAAACTTTAAAGTGCTTGAGGGAAAAGCAAATGAAAGCACCAGCTCGTTGAACATAAACATAAACTGAAAGAAAAGAATGAAAAATTCCATCATAATAGTTGAGAATCATAAATTTCAAACACTCATTCAGGGAGATTATAAAAAAAGAAAAGAAAATTAGCCCATAGAATAGTAGCATAAGGATACATTTAAACAAGGATAATATTTTAGAAAATATTTCGTTGTTACTTAAGTTAAGTTGTTTTTTACTTATGATTCTTACTTATATGTTATAGTTTAAAAACCAAGTTGAGAACTATTTTGTATAAAGATCGTGTAAAACAAGATGTACCAAAAAAATATTCTTTTAATTATTAAACTGACTTCCTTTTAACCTTTTAAACCTAACTTATTCTTATTTAATAGTTTCTTTCTCTACCGAAATGTCTTACCATCACTTAAGACTTTCTAATTATTTTATATTTTATTTTATTTATTGAAACATACTTCTTTAAATAAAACTCATAATTGATTACTTATTTATGTAAATTATAACTCGATCTTAAGTGGATTTAAAATACCATTTTGTTACGTATTTGATCTACAAACTGCGGAGTTTATTTAAAATACTATCTCTTTATTGATAAAAAATTTAATTAAAATATAACAAATATCAAAAACCGTTTAAAACATTCTTGATTTCCGACTCTTGGAGTAGGGTATTAGACAGTGTATTGAAAAATGAACAATTGTTGAGCATGACAAGTTTCGTTTTTGCTCCTTTTTTATATTTTTTACTACTCACTCACTCTGGCGCCGTTCAACAATCATAAAGCATAAGGAATGACCAACCATCCAACCAAGTGACAGAAGATAGGGGGGAACGGGGCAGAAGAGGAGGTGAAAAAAGGATTCCAATGTCTGGAGAATCCGCCGTTGTCGTCACTTGTTCGCATTTCTTGCGCGCATTTTTTAAATGTTTACCCTTTTTTTCGGACCTTGGATTATGGTGCCTTTTACTTCAACTCCGATTTCACCCCCTCATCACCCACAAGTGTCATTGACATTTTAATGTGCTAATGAAGATGAGGGCAACGACGAAAAAATGTTAAAAATATAATAAAATTGTTATAAAAATAGTCAAGGATCGTCGCCTTTGACTCGCTTACCCCCAAGTTGAGTTCATTATGCGGTTTCATTTTCCTCTCGCTGGCTGGGTTTTCCGGTACTTCCCTTTACACCTAACAAACCTCATTCTTCGTCAATGCTTTTAAGTTCACTCAAGGACTCGGTCTGCGGTGTTTATGAGTTGTTACGATTTCAGTTTTTCTTCCCCTCCCTACGACTCTCTTCTCTGCTTTTCTTTTGCCTTGCAGTCAATTATGTCAAAGTTGTCAATTCATGAACAAAAATTGCTGGGCGTTAGCGTAAGCAACAAAACAAAAAAAAAAAATAACAAAAAAGAAAATGTTAAATGTAGGTTATAATTTTGAGTGCATTAAATGGAAAAACGTTGCAAGGACTCCAAACAGAAGGGAAAGAGTTTTGGGGGAGTGCATAAAGAAGAGTGCAAGAAAGAAAATCGCGATGCAGAAAAATGAAGTTGAGATAGAGTAAAGAGAAAAGTTTACTTTTTTCTTTGAATTTAAATTGCAAAAGGGATAATCACGAATTTGAATAGTTTGCAATAAAAAAACCTTAATCAAGAATGTAAATGATTTAAAAAAAGTGTTTCAAAGTAGAAAGAACTACATTCAGAGAAATATCATCATTTTCTTTATATTCAAAATATAAAAAATATTATCAAAAATTTATAAATTATAAATTATTATTATAAACTAAAAATATTATAGATATAGAGATATTATAACTTCTATAAAAATAAGTTACTTATGGTTTTCAACAAAAGATTTGTTCTTCTATTTGATCAAGTCAGAAAATATTTAGAAGCTAAAAAATGACAAGTGGGTCTTTTTCAATTCAGAACTAATATGATAATACAAAAAGAAATGCCATTTGAATTGAATTTAGTTCCTAGCCTTTTGAAAAAATTAAACATTCGAATTTTATTATAAAGCTAATGAGTTATTTTTAAGAATTAACATTTATAATAATTTTGAAGGGTTCCGAAGATTTTCAATTAAATTCTAAATAAAAATTAATAAACTATTTAGCTTATTTTTAAACGGACACAAAACAAATTAAGGAGTTTGTTTAGTATATTCTACTTGGAATTGAGTTTCCTATACACTAATGATTTTTCGTGATATCTTTTCAATACCTTCACTCACTCGTGACTTGCGTGAGCAATTTCTTTGTATCGCATCTTTAATATATCATTTTACTACTGTTCCATGTCAATGACTTTAAGACAACTTTCTTAAAGGGGTTCCCATACCCCTGGGCTCAGTCTGTTGGCTTGGTTTATCCCACTCGCAATCCTTAACTCAACTTCATCTGGGGCACTTAAATTTTAAATGCCAACCAGACCCAGTCAAGCATTTTGTAAACTCTTCCTCTAGCCCTTTCCTTTTTTTTTTTATGACTTACGCCAAACAGTAATAATTTTTGCCAACTCATTGCCTTTTTTGGGGAGAAGCAGAAATCTCGGCAAGGCCGTAGTCTGAACCTGAGCCTGAACCTGGCCAAGAGGCGAATTTTGTGCCCAACACTTTTTTGTTTGTTGCCTTTTGCCATTTGTTGCTTTCTTGGTGGAACTCTGCATAATTTATCAATGTCAGGACTATTCAGCTAGCTGCTGATGAACGCCAGGACTAAAAATGCCAGGCTAGCAGATTGTAACCCTGTAGTATCAGTCCGTGCTATAAGTCCTGGCTTGGCTTGCTTTTAGTGTCCTTTTTGAGCTCAAATCGATAGACTTACTTGTTGGACTTCTTTTTCTTTTATTTTCTTAGAAGGGGAATTGCCATAAAATTTGAGCTTTATAACAAGCAAATCGAATGAAAAGAAGACGATGACGACGACGACAAGGATATTGTTGATATGTATAAGAAAAAAAAAGGAAATGGACATGCTTGCTGACCCAAAAGTCCAGCAGGCTGTTTATCAATGGCCTAAGCATTTCTTTTGTTGACTTTCCTTACCTTTCCATAGCCATTCCCTTTTTCTTTTCTGCCTTTTCTTTCGTTCTTTCTCTTGCAGGACATTTTATATTTATTAAAAAGAAGCAGTCGGTGAGTAGGATTCTCTCTCCCTCTCTCTCTCTGTCTCTCTCTCTCTTTTTGTTTCCTGGCTTTGCTTCTGCTTTTTTGGTAATAGGCATCCGGTCATAAAAACATGAATTGTGGCTCTTAACAGCAAATCCAATTGGGCATAAATCGGCTTTGTCCTCGTTGTCGCCCGATGTACGGGAGAGGGAAAGAACCATCATCATCTTCACTACCGCCCCCCATTCCCCCTCATACAATACAGGTCGTGTCTTATTTTATGTCCTTCCTCTGTTGCCATCTTCATTGTAGGCTTTATTTTATGTGCATTTAAGCACAATGCGCTTATTGACTTAATGACAAATGTTGTTAGGCAAGAATATCTTGAGACTGATAAGATTCTTCACAAGGCTTAAAACTAAAATTGAAACTGACTGCACTAACTTGGCTCAAAGAATCGATAGAAATCGTTGCAAATGATTGCAAATAACATTTCTCCCCCATTGAAAATAAATTCATTTCCTTTCAATTGCATCTTTTTTCCGCTTTGTATATTACCAAGTATGCCATAATAAAAGACTTACTTAAATTGCATTATAGCCCAGCATCCTGGCACTTGTCACTGACATCCTAGTTACAATCCAAGCTTCCAGTTTTCAGCATTTTCTGTTTGCCGCCTCTAGCTATTTTTTCAAGGATGTTTACAAATTTACAAACGCGAAAGTGAATTTTCTTTCAATTTCTGTTGCGTTCCGCCAACACCAATTTCCCCACTATCTCCCTTAGTATTCCCACATTCAAGATGTCAGTGGCAGCAGAATTGGTTGTTGCCTGGCAGGCAGGATGAACGCCTAAGTAGTTTTTGTATAATTGCACTCGTCATTGTCATCGTCATCGTCATCGTTGTCGACATCCTTGTTGTCTGCTCCGGCTCCTGCTCCTCATCCTTGCTTATTCTCCAGGTCCTTGAGGCAATGGCAACAACAGCAATTAAGGTATGTTAACAAGCGAACTTTTCAACTCTGCTCGCGGCTGTTGCACTTCAAAGGTGTGTATATGTGTGTCTGTGTGTGTATATGTTAGTGAATGTACTTGAGTATGTGTGCTGTGGCCACGCCTACCTCCTCTTAATCACTCTATGATTCTACCCCAACAAATTGTCTTACTTTTGTGGCTGATTTGAACAGTTCCTTTTGAATTGAATTGCGATACCCTTTAAATACAGATGACTTAACCAAAATAGTTTTAGTTTCAAAATCAGTCTAAAAAGTTTAACAATGTCAGCAAATGAAATAATAAAAAGGATAACATGATATCTGTTAAATATTGCTTAAAGTTTTAAATTAAAAAACTTAGAATAAGTTTTTACTTTGAGAATCTAATTTTAAGTGAGAAGATATGGACTGTAATAACTTTCACATCTGATAAGAAAACGAATATATTCAAACTCAGCAAACATCATATTTATGAAAATTATTAAAATGAAAGTAGAATTAAACATGTGAATTTCGAAAAATATTAAGTTTTATTTAAGAGTTTATAAATAATATTATTATAAATGAATCACTTTTCATCTGGTTGTAAATATTTGCTATTATTGAGATAGATATGTATATAGATTCTTGGTTAAAGGAGTCCCAATTATCTACTATTGCCAGATTAAAACTAAATTAAGCTGAACTAAAATCGTTGCTTTTCTTATCTAAAACAGATGACTAACAAGTTTTAAGATGTACAAGAAATATATATGTATTTATAATTTTTAAATAAAAATGAACAAATCCAAACTTCTTTCTTATTTGAATGTATCCAAAATATTTCTCTAATATTTTTATATTAATGTATATCTATCTATCTACTATATTTTGAGTTTAGGCAATGTTGTAACTTCTCTAAAACACAGATAATCTTTCTTGTCCATCATTTATGCCATTCTCCAATATTTTTATCAATTATTCACAGTCGTTCTCTCAATGCCCCAGTTGCATTCTTAATTAAGAGTTTATTGACAGCAAACGTTCAAAAATAGTTGAGAGAAGTGTCAGGAAAAGAGATACCCACACTTAAAAATCAATTTGTAATATGTGTCAGGACATACATCTCAAACTCCTTTTTGGTTCTCAATGTCTATATGCAAGCGTAATTAAACAAATCTGAAAATAATTGAAAGTTTTCCATCATAAATCCCAGACATAAACAAACCCAAACCCATAAACTAACCGGACCCCCATCCCTAGTGCCATATCAGCTATTCTGTTCCTTCAACTGCTGCTGGCTGAAACTATTCTAAAAACACAATAAAAAAAAAATTCCCATGTTGACAATTAAGTTCACAACAAACCAGGCCCAGACAGAGCAATAACTACAGAAGCAACAGCAGAAACAACAAAAGCAGCGGCAAAAATGCGTCAAAGGCACGCAACCCTTACAAATGGGAGCAGCCAGAGCCAACCAGCCAACCCTTACCCCGACCCCAAACCCCGACCACAGGAGCAAAGGACCAAATAGGACGTTGACAAGGCAGTCGAAAACTGGTTCTGGTTTCGTTTGCTGGTTACTAGCAACCCTAATTTACTTTTAATAACTTCATAGGCAAAAAAGCAAAAAAGCTTACACAGGGAAGCATTAAAAGTGTCCTTTTTCACATGGACAAGGATACTAAAGCTACTGCAGAGGAGATGATTAGAAGGGAAAGGGGGTGGAGCCGCGGACTAAATACATAAAGCGTTAATTTCGATTTTGCTTAACGAGGGTTAAATGTGTGCTGCTCCTGGAAAACAGTTTAACGCTACAGTTTGTCATCAGACAGCCAACTGGTCGTATGAGCGATATCGATAACGATAATTACACATGCAGACAAGGTTTGGTAAGCAACTGACTGAGTATAGGTGAACTCACTCAGGTGAACAAATTCAATTTTACAGCCATAAGATAGGCCCACAACCATGTCTAAGTACTCAATTGGGTAAGGGTGAAAGCAGTAGAAAGTTTTTTCTTCTTTATAAGCATTCGTTGGCTTGGGGGGTGGGGAGGTTATCAAGTGTCTGTGTGTGTGTGTGTGTGTGTGTGTGTGTGAGACTGCATGACTGAGTGACTTTTGTGTCAGAACATAGATTTCAGCTGCAAGAACAAGCCAAAGTAAAAAAAACGAAAGAAAAAAAAACAGGCCCAAAATCCAACCAAGAAGCAGACACAAGAGAGCCTCAAGTGCGTCCTTTTACCCACTTGTCAGAGATGCGAATTGAGCACGTGCTAAAAGGCCTACAAATTTTCGAGCTAAATCAAAATATGTGAATAAATTAGCAGAATTTTTTAATTGAATAAGCGATACAAAATACTTATTTGCAATAAAAATTATGGGCAATTATAAAAGTACAAAATAGACATGAAAATATTTTAAAGTTTTTAAAAAAATCAATTAATTAATATTTATAATAAAAAATATACAACGATATTTAGGCAAACCTCTTGGAAAAATAAAAATGATTAACTGATCATTTGACAAGAGTTCACAATAATTTATGTAAATTAATGAAATTTATTAAAGATCAATATGTTAATTTATCTTTTAAGTTTAGTGTCAACTTAGATTTATAAATGAAGAGACATTAAAGTGGTATAACTTAAGAGTTATATCAAAAACCAAACAACTCATGAGAAGTAAATTGTAACAAAATGTGTTTCCAATAGAATTTTTATACAAACAACAAACTTTCGTTTCGAAAATGGTTTATTTTTGTAAGGTTAAGAGTAAGTTGAATTGTAAGAATAAATTATAATTTAGTAGATATATGCTTAAAAGACAACGATGTTTGGATTAATATATATAATTGTTATCGTTATTGATGTTTGGATTAATATATATAATTGTTATCAGATATTTTGATGTCTTGATATTATATTCCATTGCTCATCTCTAGATGCCTTCAATGTGGCAAAGAAACGACATGTCATGCCAATGGCAGAAGCGAGAAATCGAAAAGACACAAACTGAGGCTGAAGCTGAGGCAGAAGTTGAGAATGTGTGACAGGGGCAGGGGCAAGGGCGGGGGCAGAGCAAGTGACACAAAATGTAGACGGACTCTTTGAATGCCAGATTTTGTGATGCCATGTGAATGGTGAATGGTGGTGATGGTGACACCACTACCACTACCAGAAAACGGGAACCGAGAAACCAGGACGAATGTCTATGCCAATGCCACATTGCCTGCTTTTGACAGTCGTTTTGCAAACATGTCGAAGCCATTAAGACAATCATGCGTCCCATTCTCCTCCACTTTATCCCTTCTCTCTTTTTTTTTCATTTTTTTACATCAAGTGCTTTCTTCTCGCACTTTTACAATTCTCGTTTGGATTTCCTTCTCTTCTCTTTTGGATTTTTTTTTTGTTTTTGAGTTTTCTGTTGCATGTTTTGTTTTTTTGAAAAATGGCTGTCGCGTCACTTCTATTGTGTTTTTGAGTGTTTGTCCTTCTCATCCTAGTACCTCTCTCTACCTCCCCCTCCCTCTTCTCCTTGCAATCTCTCTCTCTCTGTCTGTCTGCTTGCCACAAAGATTTATGTGCTGCAATTTACACACATGCAAAAAAAGTATCCCAAAACCTCAAAAATGGAGATGGGGAAAAAAATGTTTGTTTGTCGCTTAGATTGAGTGGAAGTAGCTTTTGTTGGGTGTCATGTGTTTGTAGGTAGGTGTTGAAATTGGTTGGCGAGTCTAAGGGCTAAAATGAAAGGGTTTTTTCCAAGTACTTTTGGCCAATGCCAATGTTTTGACTAAAGAGTATGTATATTGCATATTTAACAGGGTGTTAAATTCCACTAAGTGACAGTATGAAGGAATGACAGATGGACATATAAATACATATGATGGATGTCATCAATTTAGGAATGTTTGAATTTTATTCGCAAATGAACAGTAAACACCTTTGATTTGAATAAACGAATAGTTACTGTTTT
The DNA here is from genome assembly GCA_037075365.1 of Drosophila emarginata. Lineage (NCBI taxonomy): Eukaryota > Metazoa > Arthropoda > Insecta > Diptera > Drosophilidae > Drosophila > Drosophila emarginata. The sequence goes on along the minus strand of JBAMCD010000109.1, from coordinate 1,076,018 downwards.
AAAAACTTTCTCATAATTTGTTTTGCAATTTTTTGAAATATTGAAAACGTGAAAAAGAAAAAAGTTAAATAAACGTTACAAATGTTGAGTTTTCACTTTAAAAGAAATAATTATCAAATGACTTATTAACTAAATTCAAGACAGGTCAAGATTTGAGTTTAAGATAAAATAGTTAAGCAATCATAGGAAAAGTTAGTATTTATAAGTTGAATTTCAGTTTTTTGAGTTGAATATTTATGTATATATAAATAACTCAATCAAATGAATGATGCAAATTAATCTTCTTAATTGGTAAATTACGTTTAATACCAACTTTTGGATTTGAATATTTTATAGTCTTACAAAGACTTTTTAAAAAAATATCCTATATATATAACTGAATTACACATATCAAAATTTAAGAGATATATCTAAAAATTTTGGTTTGATAAGAAACAATATATTTTGCAACTTCTAAGGACTAAATCTCTATATAACATCTATATTGGCCTAGATTGAAAGAATTAAATACATATTTTTCTCTTGCTATGGTAATTTTTCATGATTCATATTTAATTTTATTTTTTTGATTAAAATTGACTAATTAAATTGCTTCAGTTCGCTCATTAAACTGAAATAATGTATGCAATTTAATCAAAAAACAAATGCATAAATTGCTTAAAGAGTGGTCATAAAAAAAAACGGGAAAACTAAATTATGAGATATTTTAACGAGTTTCACGCCCATTCTCAATCCCGTCATCAATCTCACCGCCCCCTTTTGTACGATACATACGATACAGTGGTGAATGGAAAGCTGCTGCCAAACAAAATAAAAAAGAATAAACATAAAAAGCAGCAATACAGAAACAACAAAAGCCAGAAAAACTATAAAGCTCGAAGGGTCCTAATGAAGGGCCAAAATTGAGACAAAGATAGAAAGAGAGAGAGTGAGAGCACAAGTTAAAAAGGATCACCGAGAACAAGCATGGCCATAACGACAGATTGAACCCTTCGCTTTTAATGCAATTAAGTTTAATTGAAAATTTTCACTCCAAATTATGAGCCGAACGTGTTGTTATGGGTGCCTTTTGGGTTGACAGAAAAAGGGACTGAAAAAGCAAAGAAAGAGTGAGTGACTGAGAGAGAGAGAGAGAGATAGAGACAAACCCCCGCAATCAGGCAGATAGAAATTAACATGAACACACCACATAGAGATGGATGTGGGGGGTTTTGCGGGGCAGAAAGTGTCCTGGTGCTTTGCACGTACGTCCTGAGTGAAAGCAATCAAGCGTTCAAATCACTAGCCCCCCAAATACTGAAGGCAGCTTAGCAAAAGTTTGCTTTGATGCCGCAAAGAGGAGAGAGGGAGAGGGAGAGAGAGAGAGAGGAATGCTGGCTATGTATCTGCGTGTGTAAGTGTGTGTGTGTGTGTACTCTACAGGACTTTATTACAAAACAAACAAGCTGAAACCTGCTGCTGCTGCTGCTGCTGCTAGTACCCCTTATCTCCAGTTTGGCATTTAACTTATCTTTTATCTTGATTGCTGTTGACGATGACAGGGATAATGATGATGATGACGACAACGACAACGATGGTCATGGCGATTGCTAGCCATCGTCTCTATTTGGTTTACCTGCCACCCATATACTTTAACACTCAAATCCATTCCTACCCATCCCACCTCTTGTGTTTCTTTTGGACCACTCAACATGATTCTTGTTTAAACAAGCGAATGCCGCTTGATTTTAATTAGCATTTGACACAGCAGCTTGACACGGGACACAGAAATCTATCCAGGAGAGCAGGTACATATATATATATATTTATATACATATGTATATGTATATATAGAGAGAAAGAGAGAGAGAGTAGGAGAAACGGCAGGAAATGGGTGAGAAACAGTTGCTGCTTAATGAGCCATCAACCAACTGGAATTTCAAATGTCCCCATGAGCAAATAAAAATATGTACATATATCCTTGTGGCTCCTACAAAAAAATAAAAGCAAAAAAAAGTTAACCAAAATGTTCTACGTTAGCTGTAACATTTTACGCTTCACAAAGTTTCATTTTAGCGTCAAAAAAAACGTTGCAAATATTTTTAAATAAATTTTTGTATACTCTTCTATAAGATAGATTCAATAATAAAAGGTAGGAACATTATTGGGTTTCTGTTTAATCTACATAAATGATTGAATTATTTCGAAATTTTTTATAAAATTCTTTAAAATGCTTCAAATTAGAATGACGATAATCTAAATGAATGGTTCATCATTTAGTAAGTAAATACAATTAAATGAATGAAATGAAAATTCTTAAAACACCGAAGACAATATTAAATGAATTTATTTTTAAATTGATATATATTAAAATTTGTAAGATTTCACTCACGATCCTAAAATTTTCTTACATAAAGAATTGGAAACGATTTGGAAGCTATGAATCATATGAAATAGTTTTCACTAATATAACAATATTTTATTTCTGTTTTCAAAGACACAAATTAAAGTGTTTTGAAGACTTCATAAAACATAAGTCCTTACTTCAAAACTTTTTTCATTATCGAACTTTGTATTTTAAATATGTTGAAATTATCGAAATACAATAACGTTTTTATATTTAATTGCATTCAATGAAGAGAATTTGTCAATCTTTATTTTATATAATATTTTATTATTTAACATTTTCTGCTTTCTGCAAATAATATGAGAATAGATTCAGGAGAAAAGTATATATGAGTATTATTTATTCCTTAAAAAATGTTCACAAAAAAATTCAGATTTTTGAAGTACATTTGTTAAAGTATTATTAATTGATATTTACAAGAGAAAATTTAACTTAAAATCATTTAGTATAAAAACTCTGATTTTTGGTATTGACTGAAGATTTTCAAAAGGGTCAACTGTCCTTTTCATATGACTAAATCACTATGCCCTTGGTTGCCCTTAACAGAAATTGTAACTAGGATAACTGACACTGCCCTACTCATGCTCACATATCCTTTTTGGCAGTGTAGAACTTTTTACCCCTCTGTGGAAAAGCATCTAAGGTTTTGTCACTCCATGCGCTGCGCTGGAAAATTCAATGTGAAAACTTTACATTTGCCCTGTACAACTATGAGTGTGAGTTGTTACCAGGGGTGGATTGGGGGGAGGTGAAATGGCTGGCTGGAGACTAAGCTACCGTTAAGGCTCAAGTTTTTTGGCCATTGCCAACTGCAATTGCATATGTACATATATTGGACACATGTACTTTTCCGGCTAGTGGGCTGAAGGTGGCAATTCCTTTATAGAAAATGTAGAGCAGCAGAGCAGAAATATATCGTATATATATATATATACTTGTACAGTTAGATAGGTTGGCAATGATTCTCTCTAGACAAACTTACTCACATGTGGGTTACGTAGATAGAACTAGATAGATAGATAGATAGATATGGAGAAAAGTATTTGCACATTTTTGGGTGGCCTCTCATTGGGTGGCCTCTCATTGGGTGGCCTCTCATTGGGTTGGATGGGGCATTTTAGCATTTTTGCATTTCTGTTCTGTGGTGCATTTACCAGGCACAAAAAACATTGCCACCACACACACTTATGTGGGTGTATTTGAAGTGTGTCAATGCAAATGTGTTTGTGTTTCTCTCTCTCTCTCTCTGCCTTTCTCTTTCTCTCTCTTTTTCTCTAGTGTGTTTTGAATTATTTATATTATTTGCACTTTATATGCAGTGGCAAAGTTGCCTAGGCAAAACATTTGCAGCTGACAGTTTGATGGCAAATGCATTTAGACCACAAAAATCTTGACTTTTGACGTGTTTACAATACAAGACAGTTCAAATAAACTGTGAGTGTATATATATATATATACATATGTATATGTGTGTGCAATTAGAAAAAGTGTCAAAAAAACACACGTTCATTTCACCGCCCCCACCCCTCTCAACAAGAGTGAGTCATGCTACCAAAACCCAATCCCCTGTTCAACCAAAAAAAAAAATGAGAAGAAATTTTCGTCAAAATTTATAGCCTTGTCCTCTGGTTGTTATAGCAGACTGGGTGTGCGTTGTCGTTATGATTCATAACCATCAAAACAACAACAATAGAAAAAAAAAGTTATCAAACATACACACACACACACACACCCAGAAGCACACTCGCACAACATCCCCGGAAACAATTTGCAGCACACGAAACGTTTACAAAAGTTTAATTCAGCTCATTTCTGATATTGTACGAAAATGTTATAGGAAAAGGCAAATTGTTGGGTGTTAACTTAATATTAGGGGTGTAAAATGTTCAACAAGATTTACTTTTTTTTACTGAACTTTCTTTTTTTTTTTGTAGGAATACCCCTAATACCAAACGCCTTCAATATTAGGTTGAAGTTTGACACATTTTAAAGGAACTTTATAATATGTAAATCAGTTAATGTTCTGATAAAATCAATTGGCTTACTTTTTAAAATCGATTAATATTCTAATAAAATTATAAGAAATTATCGTTAAATACAAACTGTAGCTTAATTCAAGGAAATTTAATATTTGGCAAAATTTGTGACCATTTATTTCAATTAAGCGAACTAAACTGATGACAAATTGTGCAATTTTTGCTGTCGTTAACTCTTCTTGCTGGTTCAGATTTATGGTTATTATCTTTCGACGTTCTCAATTGCATTTTTCACAATATGAATTATTGATTGGCCTTAAAAGTTATGGCTTAATTAACGGTGTGGGCGATCAGATGGGCTTATTCGAAAGACAATTGAAATATTTACAGGCCAATTATTATTGCATAGAGAGGGCACAAAAAATGTTATTGATACAAGTAATAAAAAATATATCTTTATTAAATAATAAAGCTTAAAAGGAAAGCTATAAATAAATAATGCATATATCAATCAATCAATAATTTTTTTTATCACATTTAAGCCAATTATCTTTAAGCATTTAGCAAAGTTTTTCCCATTAAATTTGCCATATTGTTCCTTACATAACAATCGAATAAAAAAAGAAGGCAAATTGCATAGTTAAATTTTCTTTGCTATCCAACTGATATCAAAATTTCCTTTTTTGTGACTTTAAGGACACAATTTCGGCTTGAACAGAGGCAACAGCAGCAGCAGCTGTTGCTGAGAGTTGACTTTACGTAAATTATGTCAGAAATTTAATTATCGCACACTGGACTTTCGTGGCACATTTCTCGGAAAGGTTCTTTCCATTTGGCAGGATATCTAACTAACATAGTTTTCAAAAGCGAAAAATGTATGCCCCCGAAAGTATGCTACTAAAACAATTAGCCAGAGCCAAAGAGCCATAATTAAAACAACAACAGCAAGAACAAGAACAAGAACAACAATTACAACTAAAGCAATGGCAATGGAGTCGCCTGGCCTGCCTTTGATTGATGATGCAAAACGGGAAGAACGTTGAAAGTTTTATTAAGAAGGGCCAGCGCCTTAAAGTATGCAACTTGCCGAAGGCGTTGAGAGGCAACAAACTATGCAGAGTAGCAAGAGCAACAACAACAACAACAACACACACACAAACACACACATATGCAAATGCCTGGCATAGAACAAAAAGAAAATGTTTAAGGAAATTGCAGCAAATATTTTGCTTGTTAAGTGAAACTCAGTTGCCGAAACGTTTTTCTCTAGCAATTTCTTCAGGCATTTGCCAACGTCTTGGTCGACTTCAGGACCGAAGTCCTGGTTCTACTCATTCTTGTTGTTGTTGTTGTTATTGTTGCTGTTGTTTTCCCTTTTATGCATATTGCATAAGCGCTTTTGGAAAATGCCTTTGCCTTTGCTTTTATGCAAATTTTCGTGCATTTTCCATGTCGTTACATTCTTGCCTTTATGTTTATACTTATAATACATGGATGTGGATAAAGAAGAAGAAGAAGCATGGCATAAGAACATTTTGTTGGCATGCAATTAAAACTAAATTAGTAGGCCTCTAGGCCACTAAGAACAACTTGCAACAACAGCAAGAATAACAAGAGCAACTATAAAATGTACAACACGAGTTGCTTTAATTTCTCTGGTTTCTATGTTGACTAATTGAATTATTTAGTTGCAAGTTGATTAAAAATGTTTCTGCTTCAGAACTCGTTTTTTTCAGCGTAATCAAAGTCAAACATATTTCTTTACCCCCTCTCAACCCTGAAGGGCATATATACCTTTTTTTTGTTGGTTCTCCTTTCTGTTTTTTTTAGAGGTGTTGAACATTACCGCAGGACACAAACCACAAGCCAACTTGGTCCACCTCCTGGTCCGAGAATGGTCAGCAAAGATATGCACAAACAACGGAGCAAATAAAAAAAAAAACAAAAAGAACCCTTCCCCCCACCACTCATCACTACCCCAAAAAACAAAGCAAAAAAAAAAAAAAGAAAACTGTCCACGGTCCAGCAACTTTTGCTTGTCCACCACGCCCATTGACGTTCAGTCTGAGGCGACGTTCGGTTCCTCTTCCAGGCAGCAGGTCTCCCACATGCGACATTTAACCCTCGAATTGTGCACAAAGGGCACATTGAATATTTCTCTGTCTCTCTCTACCCTTTTTTTTTTATTATTTTGAAGGGAAGTTGTACAATATGAAAGAACATTCCAAGTCATTCACACAAAATATTCACCTTTAAATTCAGACAAATTGCTGAAACACCTGAAAAAAATTAAATAAGAATTGAATTTTATTTAATTGAAGTAACATGATTTGAAAGTAAATAATTACTAAAATTTCCTCAAATTAAAGTTCATAAATTAGAACGAAAAATGTATTAGAAATAATTATAAATAATAAAAATAATAAATAATTGAGTTTGATTATTTGAGTAATTGAGATATATTGAAGAATTTGGTAAAAGAAATAATAATATTTGATAATTGATAGAAGAACGGAAACAAATGTTCTATAAGGCTTAAATTTTTAATTTCTAAGACAACACTCTTGATGAGGATTAAGCAGTTATTGAGCTTATACCTATAAATATAAAAAATTTAAGATACATATATGGTTATATAAATTGTCGAAAAATAGTTTTCAAATGAAATGGTTTTTCTAGCTTTTCTTGAAGTCGCTAAGAGTATTAATAGTTCGGTATGATTAAAGTTAGCCCACTCTCTTGTCCTTTGGTTATTCTTGTTTTTATTGTTGTTTTTGTGGTGTTTTTTGTTATTTTCCTTGCATGTTGATTTTTGGGCGGACATAACTCCCCTGCCTTCCTCTTATCCCCTCACATCTCTGTCCTTGTCTCGAGCACTTGAATACTTGTTTTATTTTCATTTTCATTGTTGAAATAACATTGACATGCGTCTCTTGCCTGCTGAACCCTACAACATGCCACATTCCCCCTTCCTTCTCTCATCCACTACTCATACACACTCTTGCAATTTCTCCCTTTTTCTCTCGGTTGGAGAGAAACTCTAGCAAGTTCCCTTGAAATTCGATTTTCCAGTTTTCGACTTGGTGCGGCGTCTGCTGCATGACATGCAACTTTTGCCGCGAGCTGTTTTCATGTTGCAATCAACAACAACAAAATGCAACAACAAGTAAGAAAAACAACAATAACTGAAGTTGGATTTTTATTAAATAACGTTTCAATATTCCAACATTTTCTGACATATCAATTTTCACTCTGGCAGTCTGGTTATAGATCTTTATATATATATATATATATTTCTATATATACATAGATATAAATATATTTATAGATTCATGCTGTGATATGAATAAAAGTTTTGCGTCTTGTTTGCGTGTGTGTATGAGGGGTGTGTGTGTGACAGCAAATTGTTTAGATATGGCATGAAAATTGAAATTTATGTCTTTGCCACTGACAGATTGCTTGTAGCAAATACAATAGTTGTTCATACGTTGAATGTTGCAGGCAAATAGAACATAAAGATTATAAGGATAACAACCAACAAACACACACACACACACACAAACTCACGCTCAGTGAGTGTACCGCAAGAGGGTGCTAACGGTCGAACTAACTAACCGAGTAACTTGGGCAACAAGTTAGGCCAACATAACAAGTTAAATGGAAAGGAAAAGGCACATTGTGGGAAATGATCAACTGAAAATCTATTTTATAATATTTCAAATAAAATTTTAAATCCTTTTTTGTATACATTTCAACAAAAATTCTTTCAGTTGTGCGAGGAATTAAAGAATAATAATAATTAAAGAAAAGAAAATATTTACATAAAGGGTTTATGTATAGTGTTGAATAGAGGACTCTTAAATTTCTTTCCATTCAATTCATTAAAGTATATACAAATATTTTGACAGTCTTTAGGAATAAGTATAAATAATAGTACTTAAATCGAATCGAAAATTACTTAACTGCAAAACTTATACAATATAATATAATCTTTATAATAATTTATTAATTGTAAGTAGATAAAATTTGGAAAGAAAAAGTGATTGAAAGAACCAAAACGATGTATTTCTAGAATTTAAATTTAAAATCAGGAATATCGTAGAATACCTATTCGAAATTTCAGTGAAAAAAGTAAAAAATTATTATTTTTTAATCAAATAAAAGAATACAAAAGTAATAAGCCAATTAATTGTATTACTTTAATTTAATATATTTAATTAAACCAAAATTTTGCTAAATTGAATAATTTTGGCTTAAAGTCATAAAAGTTTTAAGTAACTTTTTATAATTCACAAAGGACATTTAAAAATGATTTATATAAAAATCGGCATGTAATTTGTATCACCTTAGAAAGTTTGATAAATATTGGTTAAATGTTAGATTTAGGAGTCAAAGAAGTGCTGCACTTTTTTTCTGAATCAATCAGTTATTGTTGTATATATTTTATCTATCTCACAAAAGTGGTCACCTGACAAGAGACTTCTAAGCCTACAAAATCTTTTCTTTATTTTAATCTATTCAAACCTGAAATGCTAATTAGTTAAGTCAAAGGACCAAAACTTTTACTATTTTCTTTTAGAATCGGATCGGATCAAGATCTTGCCATTGAGGGCAATACCTTTGAAATTGTATTAGTGGGAAGACTATGCTAATAATCTCTGACTTATCCTACCTATCAAGCATGTCAGTTGCATATAACCAAAAAGCACTTTGTACCCCTTTAGCGTCTCTCTCCTGTTAGCCGCAGGTTAATTTTCCACATTTCACATTATGCAAAACAAAAAACTACTTAACTGTTAAGCTGCCAACGTACTTTGCCGCCGTATGCAAATCTAAACAAATTAATTCCAAAGCGAAACCTTTGAGATGGCTTGCAACTGCAACTTCATTTGCAACGTCAACGGCAACGGCAATGCGCATTAACATTGTTTTCATTTTGCCAGTGAGCGTTTCCTTTTTGTAGCACAGACAGTGGAAACGATGTGGCACAATGATGATGATGACGCAGCGGAAAAGGCAGCATCCAAACCAGAGCCAAACCACTGAACCCGAATCCTTTGCAATTTACTTTATATATATATATATATATATATATATACATATATATATAGAATATATATATGTATATATGAAAAAAGCATTTTTTGCAACTCCCTTCTGATTTTTTCTTCTAATTTTTGTTGTTTTTTTTGCTCTCTCCCCTTTACGCTTTGCAGGTTCACATCCGCCGCGAATCGTCGAGCATCCCATAGATACGACAGTGCCACGCCATGAGCCAGCCACGCTTAATTGCAAAGCGGAGGGCAGTCCCACGCCCACCATTCAATGGTATAAAGATGGTGTACCACTGAAGATACTGCCTGGATCACATCGCATCACCCTGCCTGCAGGTGGATTGTTTTTCCTCAAGGTAAGCAACCATTATAAATAAAGTGACTAGAAAAAATAATTGGTCTAATGATAAAGTGGATATCAGTGGGAAATTGAAAATTTAGATCAAAGTACTACAAATTTTATAAAATTTTCAAAATAACAAAATTTTCAAAGCAATAAATGATCAAATTGAGAAATGAAAAATAAAGAATAAATCCTATCAGATCACATTGAAGAACTTAAATTTAAAACAATGAAGAAATTTAAATACGAAAATTGAAAAATCGAATCTGAATGTAAAATTTAAGGATGAAAACTGATTTCTTGATATAATATGATATATAAATGACTTTTCCATTGAATTTTATTTTGAAGGACGAATATTTTTTATAGAAACTATTGTTTATCAATCTCCAAATCTAAATACTGAAAATATATACGTAAAAAATTTCATAAATTATTAATAATATACATAGGTACATATATTGATTATGCATAAAAAAAATAAAGAAATGTAACTTTTCAATATGGTCCAATTTGTCTGATGTTTTCTGTTAAGAGGAAAATATTCACATTAATTATGTACATTTTTTCTTAAAAAAATAATTAAATTTTTTGCAAGTTTTTTACTTATATGGAAAGTTTAGATGGAAAAAACTTCTGCTTGATTATTGACTCCATCGTACTTATCTTTCACCTTCCATCCAGATATACGTAAATGAGCCTTGTGGCATATTTGCATTATTTTCACTGCCTTGCATTTTCTTTTCATTCATTTCGAAGTTTTTTTTTTTCATTCCATCTCTTTGTGTTTTATCTGCATGCATAATTATTTATTTTTTTTGTTTTTCTTTCTGCTTTTTTTTTGTTTTTTGTTTGTGCTTTCATTCATAATGAGTGAGGAAAAAGGTTCACAGCGAAGCTGTTTTAAAGAATTTCCCATCTGTTGAGTGATGAACAAACTAATTGCTTTTATTTTGTACTTTCTGTTTTAATTTTTTTCTTTCTTTTTTTTTTTTTGGATTCTTGACTGTAAATGTATCTTTTGCAAAAATATTTTTGCAAGCATTTTCATTTGACGGGCAGGGCCAGGGCCAGGACCAGGGCAGCACAACTTCATTAACGCAAGGTAAACAAACATTAAGCGTGGCAAGTGGGGCAAAAGAAAACGATGGGAAGCGAATTCTCTGACAGGGAGAAAGAGAAACAGAAAGACAGACAGACAAATAATAAAGACGAAACGGAAGCAATGCCAGCAAAAGTCAGACAGTTGTCTGATGAGAAGCTACCGATGTATGCAGGACTACCAACTATGGCTGCCCCTTTTCTCCGCAAACACACACACACAGACAAATACACACACATATATACCACCAACATTTTATATGACTACAACTCCGACTCCGAAGCACTCAGCAATTTACGACGCAAAAAGCCAACGGCGCGCGTTGATTATGCTGATGATGCAGTTGGCATTTGTTGGGATAGGGGCAGAGAGGAGATATTCCATAGATGGTTTTCTAGCGGAACGGGAGCTTGCCACTTTTCACACTCGATCTGGTTGCCATCTGCAACTGCTTTAGTCTTCCATTTGTGTTTGTATTAGTGTGCATGTGTATATTTGCTTTGAATGCCAGTGTATTTGTTTATCACTTAAGTGGGAAAAAAGGATTCCGGGATTTCGCAGACTTTAGTTTCCGCTTTTCCTTTGCAGCGAATAAAAATTGTTTCTTTTTTGCCCATCTAACGAGTTTTAAATGAATTAATTTCATGGCATGGAAAGTCCTTAGTACTTCTATTTGTCCTTTTGCTAGGGCGTTATTTTTTCTTTTTTTGCTTCTGTGGCCACATAAATATTTCAAGCTTAATAAAAGAATACGATGGCAAAAGTAACAGTAATAAATGTTGCATATATATATCTCTGTCTCTCTATTTCTATCTCTCTCGCATTCTCTTTTATTTTGCTTATTATTTAAAAGCTATTTCATATATGTAGTTCTCTTTATGTTTCGTTATTTCGTTCTCTTTAATATATCTTCTTCTTTTTTTCACCCACACATAATTTACATTCTAATTTCATCATACCGAAAAAGAAGGGAAAATAAGAAAAACAATTCATCTTACTTATAAATGCCAACCACTTCAAATGGCCTAAAAGAATGCAACACTATCAAATTTTTCTGCCAGACAACTTTAACGAAGAGGGAAGAACCAAAAAAAAAAATAAGGAAGGGAAGAGAACTTTGTCTTTAAGTGCTCAAGAGGAAGATGGACTAAGATATATGTACAAGCCAAAATGGAGGGGAATATGCAATAAAATACAATAGCACATACATATATACAGTCATATATATATATATGTATCTATGTGTGTGTGTATGTGTATGATATATGTGTGTATATTTGAGGGAGAAGTGCAAAAAAAGGGACCGCTGAAAAAAAATAGCAGCTTGAAGTGTGTAGGGAAAAGTGACATGGAGGAGCGAGCTTTTGGCAAGACAGACTATAATTTACGTAACTAAAGGGAGCGAAATACGAAAGCAGACAAGTTAGTCACACTCACATTCACACACACATATGTATATGTATTTGTATGTGTATATAGCAGCACTTTGGTTTGCCTTCCACACTTCAACAGAAGGAACAAAAAACTAGTCTTTGAAGAGTGTAAGTTAGAGATGCGATAGCAATTCATGATCACACAAGACAAATTTGCCCTGAATATTGTAAATATACTGAAAAGGTAAATGAAAATCCGTGATGTGAATTAATTATTACTTCAAAGAAAAATTGGTTATTCAAGTTGAAACAACGAAAATCAATTTACATTTTTCCACAAAAAAGAGATTTGTTTTTTAAATATATATGTATGTAGCTTGAGTTCAGCTTTTTACAGCTTTACAGTTACGAATGCTATATTTTTTTGATTACGTTTGCCAAAAATATTTAAATGTAATATAAATTTGTTTAAAACAAAATTTAATTGGATGCTAGAATAAATTTAATCCATCTAATTCTTAAATAGTTTAAAGTTCGGTTAAAATTTTATGTTTCCTAAACTGCTTAAATTAATATCTTATTGAAAAATAGATTTATAACTTGATGCTTAAATTTTAAAAATTATCAAAATATTAAAATAATTTAAATATAAATTAAAAGAAATTTCCATACTAGACTTAAAGTGTATTTAAATGGTATTGATTAAGTCTTTTCATAAACCTTCAACCGATTAAATGGTTTTCAATCAATTTCTAAACTAAACTCAAAATTGGTACAGAATCGTTTTCAATGCACTTTGTTTCGAACTATTTTCCAAATGGCTTTCAATTGCTTTTAAGCTGTCCCTGGGCTAAATTGAAGCAGATTTGTATTGATTGAAAAAAATGTATTCCAAAGCTATTGCAAAGTCTTGGCAATTTTCAAGCGTTTTAAAGCTTTATCTCTTACGATTCAAGCACTTCGCATCTCTATTTGGCATTCATCATCATCCTTATCGTCCTTGACTAAAGTTGCTGAAGCTCAATGTTTGCTCTGTCTGACTCTGAAGTGCTGGCAAGTAATGCATTCACTCAACCTTCACTACACCACCCACTTAACCCCGCCCTTTAATGCTCTCTTTTCCATCTGCTAATGTTTATTTAAATGGCTCATCACATTTGGGAATAGTTTTCGGACAACTTTAAGAATGCAATTTCCACCCAAAAACAAATGAATCAAAAAAAGGTTTTGAATTGCGTTTTCGGTTTCTTAATAGCTTCACCATCTTAATTAAAAACAGCTGGAGAGCACTTAAACGGAGTCTCACTGTGTCTGCAGCCTGCTGCAAGGAAGAAAAAAAAAAAAGAAGTTAATGCCAGTTACTTGTTCCAGCCGGAGTCTGACTCCGTTCTGTTCTGTTCTTCTCCTCTCTCCCCTGACGGACATAACTTTTTCACTGCATGTACAACGAGTACATTTTAATGAGTTTACAAACGCTTGACACATTCGCGGCTTCATAAAAAAAACATTTTAGGTATATATATGTATGTATGTATATATTGTATACATACATATATATGCTCACATAAATATATAAATAAACAAACACATAGCTGAGCTTAAGTTGGGAGTAGAGCTGCGAATGACGCTGCTTATGAGTTATGAGTTATTTTTTCCCGTTTGCTTATTAACTCGAAGTGTGAGCCAGAATGGAAAAATAACTTGAAGTTACGTATAATGAACGAATGTCAGAGTAGGAGCACGAAAAGGAAGATAAGCTGATTGGAATGAGAAAACCAGCCAGAGAGAAAGGAACATGTAGATGGAAGAGATTAGATTGCTGAGATTAACCGGGAATTTAATTTAGATAAGGAACAATTTATAGAATAATGTTAAATATATAATTTAATAATAATTTGTAAGTTTTATTGCTTATTCCGGTAATATTGATTAGACTAAATGCAGAGTTAGTATGGTTCAAACAAAAGCCATAAATAAAATAAAATAAAAATCAAAAATAATGTTTATATTTAGATTAAGACTCTAAACGATATTCAAAGTGGGCTCCCTTAATTTAGTTAACGGATAGCCCTATTATTAACATTTGAGAGAAGTTGATTAAAACTCTGGAATAAAGTTAAATAATTGTCCATTTTAATTAAGATATAATATCAGAAATTATATTTAGAATAACAATTTTCCTTAACAATCGCGGTTTTAATCACATAAAAAATATTACAGTTTAATTATTTGAATACCTTTTAAGATATAAATCAGACAGACGAAAGAGCTGATTAACATTTTTCTTAGCCTATTGCCAAAAATACTTTCTTTTGTGTTCTACAAAGATGGAAATATAATCATACTTCTTATTTTTTAGTTAATATTTTTACAAATCTAGTCATCTACATAGCTGAAACAATTTGTATATATCTTGGTTAATTCCTCTCAGATGTTAATTTTGTCCATCAAATTTACTTTATTTATCCGAAGTACATAGCAATAAGGATTTATTCATCATCAACTTTTCTTGGCTGCGTTTGATAAAGAATTCATATTGCTTTACTTTATTGCTTAAGCATTAGCTTTTACATAAAAATCTTCTTTATTTTCTTCTTATTTTTCTCCTATCTAAATCATTTTTATTTTTTCTTTTACTGACCTACTATACTATTTTTTATAGTTTAGCATCTTTCAAATATCAAGTATACGCCATGTTTCGCTTTACTCAACTACTGCATAAGAGATAAGATGGAGAAAAAAAACTAAGCTCATTTGCTAGGCACAAAGCAGCTGCTGCTGTTAAAAATTGAAATGAAAGTACTTACTATCCACTCACAACAACGCCGCGGCGAAAGAGTCCTGGCTATCCTTTCTCATAAAAAGCGACAACGTTGCAATGGCAACCATTGAGAAATAAAATACCTAAAAAAAAATAATAATATCCACCATCAAGAAGAAGAAGAAGAAAAAGAAGAGCTATAAGCCAGACAATGTAGTAAGATTTTTGCTTTTTTTCCAAAAAAAAAGGAGAGAAAACAGGAAAGAAAAATTTAATTTTGTTTGTGAGGCAAAAAGAAAGAGCGCTGGCTAAAAATGGGGAGCAGGGAAACAAACATGGCCAAAAGTCACATAAATTTATTTATATCTTTAATGACTTGAGCCACGCGAATTGTTGCGAATTGGTTGCGCTCCAAGGATTTGTTGTTGCTGTTGCTCCTGTGCGTGCTGCCTCTGGCCCGTGGCAGCAGCAGCAGCAGCAACATGAAAACTGATTTGACAACAAAAAACATTTGCCGTGTGCTACGTGCATCTTTTGACTTTCGCCATAGTAGAAGGGGCAGAAGAGATTGGGGGGCGGGTTTGGCAGCCAACTGACTTGCCTGGAAACTGTGTGGCTATAAAATATATTGACTGTGTTTGTATTAGTGTGGCTTGTTGTATATCTGTTCGGGAGTGCGGGTGTGTGTGTATTTGTATCTGTGTGTGTAGTCGCGCGTTGAAAACACGCTTCCGTTTTAATTTAAAATACCCATAAATTTTCAAACATTTCATTTGGGAGCCATTTCGTTTTTCATGTTGTTACACTTTGTAATTGTCTGAGCGTGTATCAGAAAGAGATAGTAGATACAAAGTGTGTGTCTATGTATGCGTATGTGTGTGTGAGTGAGTGTCTGTGTTCCTCTTGAGTGTTTTATAATTTGGTTAAAAATTTAAAGTCTGTAAAATGTGACGTGTAAATGCTTTTAATTGAGCTTGAAAACGTGCCAAATGGAAATGAAATTAGGTAAATCTATGCGACAAATTCAATTGCATATGCGAATGTGTGTTGAAACAGGTAAAAATAGGTAAAAAAAAGATAACTGAAAAAGCAGCAACAGGTTGAAGGATAATTGAGAGAACATATATGGTAAAACTAAACCAAAATTTTGTTTCAGCTTTAATGGAAAGTACGTTCCCAAATAAAGATAATTGGACAATCAGCCCACTTTGATTATAATCTTAACTGAATGTTGATTAAATCTAGGTAATTTTAGACTTAATGAAAATAAACTAAATTAGTTTTCCAAACTGGAATATAAATAGGGTAATCGATTTGCTGGAATTGAAATAGAAGTTTACTGAATTTGTTGTCCGAACAGAAACTTAGCCTCAAGCAACTGAACTTGATTAAAAAAGTTGGTTTCTTTGCCTGGCTAAGTCTAATAAATATGGTTAAACTAGTTGACTTAATATGCCATTTTATTTATTAAGTTAAAATAAATAAATAAAACTAGTCAAATAACTATACAAAAATGCTATTGAATTGGTGGGTCGTAAATAAAATATATTATATTTTTATATATAATATTATCCATATTTACCGACCTTTATTAACGACTTTAGTCTCTTTCCTTCTTGTCAGAAAACGTTTGAGTTTGCATTTCAATTAATAGCTAATTTACTTAAAATAATTTTTTTCTTAACTTTAATAAGATTTTAATTTGTAATTAATTTATGATTTTAACATTGTATAAAATGAATATCTTCATTAAAAATTAATAGGTCAAGATGGTTTAATAAAACTTAGATAAAACACATTACACAAAAACAAATTATAATCAACTAAAGAAAAGAGAAAGATACATTCCGCTTGCATCTATAGATTAAGGAATCTCTTTGTGATGCTGTTGTTTAGTTGTTTGTTTGTATAGCTATGTATGTGTGTGTGTGTGTGTGTGTATGTGTGTGTGTGGGTATGTGGGTGTGTGTACATGTACTTATGTGAAGAAGTATGACAATTGAGACGCCTCAAGCGCACCAACTTATTTGTTTTATAAAGCACACCCGCGGCACAACACACTCAAAAACACACTCACACCAACACACAGTCAACCGAAAACACATACAAACACACAGATACTTTGAAAAGGAAGATTAAATGAAAGAATAATACAGCTGAAGAACCCTTTTGTCATCTTCACTTAGCGCAACACTTAATTTCACTTGGATGAGAGGCAGAGGAACAGAGACAAGACAAGACAGAGGCACAACAGAAGTTGTGTAAATTGTGCGAATTTCTTCTACCTACTCTTGTCTTCAGATAAATATGGCTAACACACACACACTCATCTCTATACACATATATACACAACTTAGTTTGACATTTAATTTTAAGCGCATGTTGGGGAATTCTTTTGTGCAAGAAAGAAAACACAGCACAACACAAATAAACAAACAAGAGGGAAGGAAGCAATGAAAAAAAGGGCAGACCTTGCTTTTCCCGCTACCCAAACATCATTCATCTCCCCTCTCTGTTCATTTATTCTCTGTCTCTCTCACTCTCTTTCTTTTACACACTGGATTCGATGTAGTAACTATAAAGTTGCTCGAGAGACATTTTATGATTTGAGCACTTGAAGGCAGCCAGCAGACGCGCAACAGACAACAGATTGCTGACTGTTTTATGGCCCACAAAAGATCCAAATGGGCTAAGACAAACGGGGTGGCTGACAAAAGAAAAAGAGAGACAAAGATAGAGATAAAGATATAGAGAGAGTGAAGAGGGCTACCAGTAAGAAGGAGACTGCAAATCAACGTCTTAGAGATTTGTTTTGCTGTACTTTTTGAGCTCACTTGTCTCTTGTATTTGTTGTAGCCATTTGTAAAATTACAACAATATAACAAAAAGCCATACAAACAAAACGAATCATTTTTGCCCTTATTTAAAGTGGAAGTAACAATAAACATTTTTGCAATTGACATCATAAATAGTGAGTGTCCGTTAGAACAGGTATTTAAATATTTTCAATTTTATTTAACAATGGTTTTATTTATTTAGAGTCCGGATTCTAACTTTAATTCCTGATAAATTAAAAAAGTTATCTTAATTATAATGAAGGGGAATTCATTAAATATCTTGTTCTTAATTACTTTTAATTAATTGTTCAACAATTTCTGCTTATAAGAACGAAATGTGTATGCGTACTTTTTGTATAATTATGTTTCTTAGTTTCTGGTTTATTTGATTGCCTACTTCAAGAAGAAATTTGGGAAGAGAAAAAGCCTACTTTGAGTAGGAGTTGAGGGCAAGATGAGATGCAAGCCACACTTTTAATTTTTAAACTTTAATAGTTTTATATATGTGCTACTGTATGGCTCCTAAATGAGATCCAATCCTCCAGTCTCCCCCTTAAAGAAGTTCTTATATACTTATGAGACATGTGTAAAAGACTGTCAAATATTTTAAACCAACAAATTATTGTAATTTTATTCAAGTAGTATGTAGATTAAGATAATGTTATAGTTGAATACAAGAAACACTGCTAACTGAAAGCTTAATAAAATAAAACAGAATCATTTAAATAATAAATACGACTCTAAACTGGTATCAGTTTGAAGTCAGTTATATAAGCATAATTAAAAAATAATTTTATGAATACAATTTCTAAAAAGTATTTAAGTTACAAATAGATTTATCTGTTTGGATAAATTCGGCCATTTTAATTACATTTTAGCTGGTAAACCAAATTTTTATGTATAGTGCAAATTTAAGTATAAAATCATTATACCCACTGATAGATAATACCCTTTATCACATTATATCTATCTTGCTCATTTCAATTAAAATTACACACACACACACACACACATTTGTTGACCCTTTCTTTCATCATCATCATCATCTTTTTTGTTGTTGTCATCACCCCACTTTACCCCTCTTTCGACAGTTAATGCTCATTTTCTTCTTCCTTTTCATCTTTCTTGCAGGTTGTCAATTCGCGTCGCGAAACAGATGCCGGAATTTATTGGTGTGAGGCAAAGAACGAATTGGGCGTGGCACGGAGTCGTAATGCTACGCTGCAAGTTGCTGGTAAGTCAAATCAAAATACCTCCCACACTCCTATTTGTGGTGTGTGTGTGCGTCTGTCTGTGTGTGTGCGTTTTTAATATTCTAAATTGATGTTGATTTTTGTTGGGCCACCGCAGAGAGAAAGGACAGCGCCCGTGCCCTCCTTCAATCTCTCTAACGCTTTCCACTTTGCCTTTTACAGTCCGCCCGCTCATACACACACACACACACGCTCACACATTTTTATACCCTACCCGGTCCGCCCACTTAACTAACTAGCTGCTAGCTGCGTTTACAAGTTTTCCGCTTGAACGCACCCACTTGTCTTGTCAGAAGGTCTCATGCTCCTCCTCATCCAACTGACTGCTCCATCTCCTCTCTGGTCTAGTCTCGCTCTATTGCTGCCTCTATTAACCCGTTTTCATTTCTCTTTTTTTTTTTCTTCTTTTTTTCCGAACGATTTTTCTATTTTTTGCCTTTGGTATTTTTTGCTTTTCTATTTTTTGACTCTTGAAGCCCTTTTAGCTTGGTTAGTTGGTTGCTTGGTTAACTTGATGGGTTCAGTTGAGAGCTATATAGAATGCTATGGTTGTGTATGTATGTGTGTGTGTGAGTGTGTGATTTATTGGGGCAGGATTTGTTTTTTTTATATTTTTTTTTTTTGGGGGGGAGTTGAGTAAGGTTTGGGAGCTGATTCTGTTGCTCTTTTTAGAAAATTTCATCAAAAGAAACAGCTACTTTTGATAGGATAATCTAAAGTGGGCTATAGGTAATTTTACTGCATTACACTTACATATATACATACATAATTAGATCATCATTTTGGCACATTAAATTTGATTTGCTTTAAAGGATATTTTATACTTTTCACAAAGAACTCTTCAAAAATATTGGAAATTGACTTTATAAGAAAATTTGACAGATTAGAAGAATCTAGTGATCTAATCTAAGAATGACCTTTCAATAATTTTATATTCAAACTCACAAAACTTTTATAAAATTTATTATTCATTTTAGATTCTATTAAATAAAATCACACAAATAAATAGAACTTTGTGTTTTTACATATAGAAAAATATTGGCAGCATATTTCTTACTGCGACAGAGGGTTGAAAATTATCTCTCAATATACCAAATTAAGTACTTTTATTATAGGTACTTACTTAATTTGGTATATTGATCTAATAGTGCTAATATATATTTTCATTTATTAAACAGTGCAAAGTAAATAAAATCTATTATAATTCTTATATATACAAGAGTTATCATTTTTTTATGCTTTTAGAATATTTCTGGAAATTAGAGAATATAACTGAATCTCTAAAATTCGATGAGTTTTCTATAAAATAATAAATAAGTTTATAAACAAATATCTATTTTAATAAATACATCAAAGACTTATCAATGATAGATTTTAATCAATGATCGTATCAGAATCTATTTATCATTTCCCACACGATATTTTATTTTATTTTTATATTTTGCCACTCTTATCTATGAAACACATTATTTAGCTGGATTTTACAAATCTTTTATCCATAAAGAAGATTAATTTGAGCCGTTTTCAATTTTGTTAGTAAAGGAGGTAAACATTACAATAAAGAAAATCCATAGATCATATTTTTTAATCTCTTAAGATCTAAACTAGTTCTAACTTAATATTCAGGACCTCTTTGAGATTCCCCTGCTCCTTGTATTGACATTTGCTTTTCCCACTTTGCCACTTTGTCTTTTGTTGGCTAATATTTCTTTTATTTGCTATGCCTTTTTACATTCCGTGTTCCGCCCACATGAAAATCGATATTGCTCTGTGGCCTCAGCACTTTGGAGTTTATTTTTTCATGTGCTGTCTTCATGCCATATTTTTTTTTTTTGCTTCTCTCCTACATATATATATAAGTATATATATACATATATATATATATATGAGTTTAGCCTTAGCCAGTTGTTGGTTTGCTTTTTGCGGTATCCTTGGGGAATATTTTTCAATATTTGCATGTAAATCACGAAAAGCACGTCAAATTTGTTTGCTTGGTTAAAACGTCGTTATTGTGGCTGTGGTTCTGTGTTCTGAGTCGGATCAGGCAACTTGGCAAAGGCGAAAGGCGTTCGCATTGATTGGGTTAGGCAATAAAAAGAAAAGCGTACAGGACAGCAACAAAAAAAAGAAAAAAATAAAATAAAAAAAAAAAGGAAAATTGTGAAGGCGGGTTCACTTGTTCACTTGGCTGGAGGGGGACTCTGTGGTTTGGAATCGAGTTGAAGAGGGAGTTGGAGTCGGAGAGAGTTTGTCAATAATAAACATAAGTTGCATATATAATATTTGATGTTGTCAGCGTAATTTCGCTTTGAGCATAGTCAACATTACCCATACGCAATGTATGACCTGGTATTAAAGAAAACCCGATTTGCCAGAGGTAAAGGCGAAAAAATGCTTTAAAGACTAAAGTGAATTGAAAAAAGGGTAAAAAAAAAAAAAAAAACAAACCCTTAGTACTACTTTTGTAAAGCAAAGTTAAACTTAAAGAAAATATAACTGAAATTTGAAATTTGCTTATACGATTTTTTATCTCTTGTGAAATTAAAAATTAATTAACTATTTATAGAAAGTTTTATACATTGAGAAGAACAAACAGTGAACATTAAAAGCAAATACAAAATTATGTTTCATTTTTATGAACTCTTCAACTAATTAGAACTAATTTTGAGATATGTCGAAAAGTAGGAAACGTCTTTTATAGCATTTATTTCGTTGTTTATTAAATTATCCTCATAGAAACCACTACTAACATATTAAGAGTTTAATTCTCTATTTTTTCCAAGAACAAATCTTTTCAGACATAAATTATTTCCACCATCTTAACTTGCTACTTAATTAGTTGAATGAAAACCTTTGTCTTCTTAGTTGGCACAACTAAATAATCTTTCATCACGTTTCATACCAAAACTTGAAGTAGTTATCATCTTTCCATAAATCTCACATGATAAATATAGATTAAGTCTCATTTATTAACTCATTATCAGTGGTTCGGGCATTTTGCACCTTTTCAGCAAGCTTTTTCCGCTTGACTAGACCTCGGGCCATGGCCCATGACCCCAAAAATAACCAATGCCGGGCCTATACAACAACAGCAAGAACATCAACATCTATAGAAAACAGCAACTTTCGCCCAGTGGCACTGAACCTGACACTGATTATGACTTTGATTAATTTATTGATGGTTGGCGTGTTTCCTGCTGAGTTGGTGCCCAGCACGAGGATGGTAAAAGAAGGAGCGAAAGTTGCCAGGCTATTAAAAGTTTGCTTGATTTTCACATCCAGTACACTTAAGGTATATTCAACTAGATGAAATGTTAACAAATTGATAGATGGACGATTTTTAAACGCTGTAAAATGATATTTTGTACCAAATCTGGTTGGGAAGGTTTTTGTCTTCGTTGATCCATTTGTCTAGTGTTGAGGTAAATCAAACTACGCCTCCTTACTCGATTTAATTAATCGAATAATATTTCGCTCAGATAACAAACCTGTTTAAGTAAATTTTAAATTCTTCAAATTCTCTTCTTCTTCCCTATGACTGTAAATAATTATTACCCACAAGTTATTTTATATAAATTACCAATATAATTATTTTGATAATATAACTGAATCTCTATCGTTATTTTTGACTCTGTTTTGATTGGTTATTTTTGACTCTGTTTTGATTGTTTTGTTAAAAGTTATAAAAAAATAAACGTGGTACAGTTTTTGTTTTCTGCCAAGTTAAAAAATTTAAAAATGTTTTCTAAGCATCATTTTTGTGTAAAATAAAAATATTTTATATATTATAATTTATAAAAAAAAAAATAAAAAATGTCGTAAAACTATCTTTATAAAAACACTGTAAAACAAAATTGTTTCAGCTAAGATAATTTCATTCACTACTCCATCTCCATCTTTTTCAAAAGATACTGCAGGGTGTCTCAAAGTCGGTTCTCCACATATACATTTTTTCATTTTGTCTTTTTCGGAGGGTTTGTTTTTAAAGTGACTGGCTGAATAATTTTTTCACATCTTAAATGTGAGCTTTGAAATTTTCTTTGATTTATGTTGATTTATTATGCCTCAACTTTAAATTTAATATAAAAGTCATGGTTTAGGATTCTTTTGCATAACAAAAATGAGGAAACTAACAAAAAGAGAAAACCCAAAAAAAAAAAGAAAAAAAAACCACAAGTAAAAGAAAAAAAAAAGAATAAAAGAAATGCGCTTATTCACTTTGTAGATTAAAAAAAGCGAAATTTAATTTAGGTAAAAGCTGTTTTTGCTATGGATTTATATACATACGGATATATACAAATACATATATATATGTATGTAGGTATAGTATATATTGAAAAAGAGATGCGAAGAGTGCACAAAGGTTGCTTGCTTTTCATGGTAAAAAATTTGCTTTAGCTCCGCTTTTCAAGTGCTTGAAAGTTACTTGATTTATTATAAAACCATCTGCATCTCTACCCCTCTACATTCATCTGTCTCTCCTTTAGTACATTCGTGCTCTACTCTTTGCTGTCCTGTGATATGCACCAGAGGACAAATATTCGCCTAGCAAATTTATAACCGAACAAATCGAGCTATGTCAGAGTCAGCCAACCAACCAGCTGTGTGGCTGAGCCCGTGGGAGAGAATCGTGTGCAAATTACAGGTTTCCATTTTGACCACAAAAGCAGCAGTAGCAGAGAAAATGAAGATGATAAAAAAAATCTAAAAGATGCAAAAAATAGAGGGAAAAAAATGAAAGGATAAAGCAAATGCTGAGCAAAATAAATGCAGGCAGCTGAATTACTGCTTTTACTCGGCGTAGAAATGTTGATAATAGTCTGATTTACCACGCTCCCTTCGCATGGAAGGACCAAAGTGGAAATCCTTAGAATTGCATTTCAAAGTGTCAGTTCCCGGAACAAAGTGAGAAATGTACTTAATTTGACTTAAATCCGCAAGTTGACGGGTCACAGCACCAGTGTTTCGAAATTTCATAGAATATTTTAAATGATATTTGGAAATGTTTGTAATGGTCGAACTGCTTAATTTTGTTTTTTTTTTTAAATCGCTAATTGGGCGCGAATAAGAAAAATTCTCGCATGCGATTTAAGGCGATGTATTTGTTGTCATAGAGGGCGTTACTTCGATTGCAATAGATTTTTTTTGGCAGCGATCGCAGCTCACTTCAGGAGTTAAAAGAGAGAGCTTTAATTTGGTAGTGGTTATAAAAGACAGTGTATCAACTGCAGACGGCCTTTTCTTAATTCTAAAACCACTCACAGAAGTTACAAACGGCTAAGTACAGGCTAAGAAGAAAAGAAAAAAAAAACCACGTGCCAAAATTTTCCTCATTGGAAAATTCAGTTTTTCCAATATTCATAGAGCGCAAATAAATACAAAAGCAAAACTTAACGCAAGTGATTTACTGGGAAGTAAATTCAATATCAGGATTTTTATTGATTTCTCTTCGATTGTCTGGCCCTAAGAAAGTGGTGGAGCCGCTCATATATATTTACAAGTCGGATAAACATAAAACTGCTTTCACAGGTATGTCGCATATCACTATATGCAAACCTTAGGAATTCTTATAAAATTGTTTTCTTGTCAGCAGAAATCACAGCAGTTGTGATAGGAGTTTCCTACACACTTTCATAGTGGGATAGAAAAGCCAAGCGAAAGACGCAAATTACATAATTTGATGTCTGCTGATGAAAATTATATAAACTTCTGTACGCTGCGGATTGAAATCTACAAGGAATCGGCCAACCTACCCAACCTTGAAGATTTGGCAGTGTAGTATTCAGTGTTAATTTTCTTTGTGCCCACGTGTTTTTTTATATACAATGCAAAGCTACATACAGGCATATAGTTATAAAGAAACTTAAAGAATATTTGGCAAGAAAAAAAACATGAGTGAAAACTATTAAGAATCAAAAAAAAAAATATAAATTTTTTTGTCTTAACCTAGAAAGCACGTGTATAGAATTTTTTTTTTTGTTAGGCTCGAGAGAGTGAGTATCTGTGATGATTTAATTAATCTCTTCGTGTGATCACCAATTATAAAATAATGCTTATTTTACTAATACCAGTTCAATATCAATAATAATTATTATAATTTTTTTTTTCCCCTTTTTATAAAATGATTTAAATACGCCTCTGTACGCTTATAAGTGCATTCATATGTTTGCAAAAGCATATGTATGTATATGTAACTGTTTAAAGTAAATGTAAGCGCAACGGGTCGCTAGTAAACTTTTGATTCTCTATTAAATTCCTAATTTTTGTTTCATAAATTTATCTGATTACCTATATTTCTAACAATTAACCTCTGAGTGAAAACTAAAGCATCGAACTAAAAGAAAACTATGCCAATTATATAAGTGAAAAACAAAAAAAAAAATAATAATAATAATGAATCAAAAATAATTAATAATGGAGTAATCAAATTAAATTACCAAGACATCGTTGGAAGGCCTTTCACCGCTGGATAAAAACAACATTATATGAATACAAGCACGTGAGTTATAACGTTTACCAAACTTTAATACCTCCCCATGTTGTTATGATAATCATATGGATTTAGTAAAACGGTTTCGATTTAGATTTACTTACATACCTAAACCATTCGTAATCTGATCCAAATGATTATCTCCGTTTACTTCTATTATTTGCATTCCTTTCTAGTTCGATACAGTTTAAGCTCTTAAGCTCGCTCTTAAATATTCAGTTCTTTCCTCACTCAATTATGAACAGCTGATTTACTGTATGTAGGTCGTTGAACTTCATTTATCACTTCTAGAATAACTTACATATTTACACATGAAGAGAAAATAAAGATCATACACAGTTACACAAGAAATAATTCAAACAAAAAAAAACAAAAATGTTTAAAACTAAAAATGTATAAATGTATATCTATTAATTCCGTAATT
Source organism: Drosophila emarginata (assembly GCA_037075365.1). Classification (NCBI taxonomy): domain Eukaryota; kingdom Metazoa; phylum Arthropoda; class Insecta; order Diptera; family Drosophilidae; genus Drosophila; species Drosophila emarginata. The sequence goes on along the minus strand of JBAMCD010000109.1, from coordinate 1,050,019 downwards.
ATATTCTTTTTATCTTCCTAATGCCATGAGCTATTATTCTTAATATAACATTAATTTTAAGTTCAAGCAAACTGCCACTTTTTTTTTGTTAAATAATGTCAGTTGATTTAAGCCTGAAATTTACTGCAGAAATTAAATGAATTTTGTTTATTTGAAAATCAACATGAGAAATTAATATAATTTTGTTGGTGATGTGGCAATACAAAAATCAGATGATCTAAACGTTTAAGGGATTTTCAGATTAAATATCCGCAATGAAAATCATAGGTAGGGTAGGGTAAAGAGCGGGCGGATCCGTTGTCATCTTGGATTCCGCATGATTCGCTGTAATTAATATTAAAAACTCCCCCCAAGCTTTCAACAATTTTGTTGCTTTGTTTTGACTATACTACTATTATGTTCCTTTGACCATTTTTTTTATTTTTATTTTTTTTAGTCATATTTTCTGGTAGTTTCAGAAGGGATCCTTAAATTTAATTTTTGTTAATGTAGAGACAGGTTTCCAGCAAAAACCCACCCCACACCGAAAGAGCTACGGTTCCAGAGGGTCCCGCCCCGCTAGGCATTCCTGACTCCGAGAGCGACTTAAACACCACCTTAGTCCGCCACCGATTCGTACAAGCATGTACATAACAATTTTGGCGCTCCAACAGGAGGCTACTCACATTTGAACATTACAAATAATTTGGCGCCCAACGTGGGGCTACTCACATTTGAACATTACAAATAATTTGGCGCCCAACAATGGGGCCACTAACACTTCTCATTACATAGTTTTGTTTTGAAAGTCTCTTTAAAAAGAGTAGTTAGCGGTCACATACCCATATTGTTCAGAGAAACAATCTTAAAGTTAAAGTCTTTGCTAAGTTTACGTTGAAATCTTTGAGTATAAGTTATTCAATTGCCGTAAAGTTATAGTAAGTTCTAGAGCGAGTGGAGAATTTTCATTTGAATCTGGTTAATTTGGCGAAGTCGAATTCCAAGTCGTGAAATTTTCATTCGATTCGTAGAAGAAGATAGAAAGTTGGTAGCACTTTAACGTCCGTTACCTAAAACATTCTCTAACAATAATAGCTCGTTTTTTTTTTAGAGTTACTCTTTCCTTAAGTTATCATTTTTAGTTTGGTTTAGACGTTGCTCAACACTCAGTTGACTATATGCGTATTTGGCTTAGATCGGATACCATATCCTGAGAGTTGGATGAACTTTCAAGAATTAGACTATTATCATAAATTGAAGAGAAAGAATTAAGTCTTTCCATAGTGCAACATAGTTACTCCCTGCACTATTTAATAAATGCAATAGCCCAGTTTTCTTTCCACTTGAAATTAATATTAATACGGTGAATCAGAATTTTTAGATTATCTGTTTTTTTTGTTATTGCCACAAAACATCACTTTAAAGAAATTTTCTATAACGAAGTATTACATAATGCCTTTAGAACATAGTCCACAAGATACTTCCACATTAGCTACACCCAATATATGTTACTGTATCATTTGTTCTCAATTAATGACAAATGTACAGCCATGTTTAATGACACCATGCGGTCATGTATTTCATAAGGATTGTTTGGACAAACATGTAGCGTCGCTTAGGGAATGCCCAAGCTGTGCTCAAAGTCTAGACGATGTAAATTTGAAATTAGTAATTGTGAACGGGTTCGCAACTCCGCAGCCTATACTTGATCAGGGACCATCTACAAGTCAAGCAGCCAGAAGACCTGTCACAAGAAATCTTGCCAAAACCATGAGCTTAGCACCAGCTCCAGCTGGCGAGCAAACAGTACCATTAGACAGTAGTGCACAATTGCAGACATTAGATCACAGCAACAGCACTAATGGAGCAGCTGCCTCAGCAAGACCTGTTAATCGACAAAGAAGAGGTCGTCCTGCTCGTGCACCAAGAAATAATACCAGCACCTTCAATTATACTGCTATTCAAAATATGATAGAACAAGCTATTACAAACTTGATACCACATAATAGGAATACACCAGTGCAATTCACAGAAGTACCTGTACAATTGTCCTCTAATCAGCATAACATTTCACATAATTTTTCTAACGTGTCTCCCAGACGTATTGCAGACATTATGCAAAAATGGAATCTATATTTTGATGGATCCACTGAAGGATTAGGAGTAAACGAATTTATTTACCGAGTCAAGTCCCTCACAGAGGAAACTCTTGATGCAGATTTTGTAGCGCTGTGTAAGAACATGCACGTCCTGTTTGTAGGTAAAGCTCGTGATTGGTACTGGCGGTACCACAAGCAGATTAAGCAAATAAATAATAGCAACATTGATTGGCCAGAGTTTTGTCTCGCACTTAGACAGCATTATCAAGTTTACCATTCGGATTTTGTTAGTGACAACGGAGTGCAGTTTAAAGCTAATGATTTTAATGCTTTTCTTACTAAATTAGGTATAACTCATGTATACACCGCACTATATTCTCCACAATGTAATGCAGCAGAACGCGTAAATCGATCTCTGTTGGCTGCAGTTCGTTCTTATCTAGAAAAAGATCAGACCGAGTGGGATAAAAATATTTCAAGTATTTCTTGTGCGTTGCGTTCTGGATTACATCAGTCACTAGGCTGTTCTCCATATCGAGCACTATTCGGGCTAGATATGATTACACACGGTACAGATTATAGATTATTGAAAAATTTAGCACTTTTAGAGGAGCCCTTAATTCCCTTGCATAGAGAAGATAATTTAGCACTGATGCGTAAAGATATTCAAAAACACATAAAACAAGCCTATGAGAGAAATGTTTCTCAGTATAATCTTAGGTCAAAGCCTGTATCATTTAAAGAAGGAGATGAGGTGTTCAGAAGGAATTTTGCACAAAGTAAATTTAGTCAGAATTTTAATGCCAAATTGGGTAAACAATTTGTAAAATGTAGAGTGAGAAAGAAATTAGGAAATAGCTTTTATCAATTAGAAGACTATAACGGAAAAAAAATTGGTACCTTCCATGCTAAAGATATTCGACAATAATTTCCGCTAATATGCCGCCTAATGTTGTTATATTATCGGATGGTGTAATGGTCGAACTGCTTAATTTTGTTTTTTTTTTTAAATCGCTAATTGGGCGCGAATAAGAAAAATTCTCGCATGCGATTTAAGGCGATGTATTTGTTGTCATAGAGGGCGTTACTTCGATTGCAATAGATTTTTTTTGGCAGCGATCGCAGCTCACTTCAGGAGTTAAAAGAGAGAGCTTTAATTTGGTAGTGGTTATAAAAGACAGTGTATCAACTGCAGACGGCCTTTTCTTAATTCTAAAACCACTCACAGAAGTTACAAACGGCTAAGTACAGGCTAAGAAGAAAAGAAAAAAAAAACCACGTGCCAAAATTTTCCTCATTGGAAAATTCAGTTTTTCCAATATTCATAGAGCGCAAATAAATACAAAAGCAAAACTTAACGCAAGTGATTTACTGGGAAGTAAATTCAATATCAGGATTTTTATTGATTTCTCTTCGATTGTCTGGCCCTAAGAAAGTGGTGGAGCCGCTCATATATATTTACAAGTCGGATAAACATAAAACTGCTTTCACAGGTATGTCGCATATCACTATATGCAAACCTTAGGAATTCTTATAAAATTGTTTTCTTGTCAGCAGAAATCACAGCAGTTGTGATAGGAGTTTCCTACACACTTTCATAGTGGGATAGAAAAGCCAAGCGAAAGACGCAAATTACATAATTTGATGTCTGCTGATGAAAATTATATAAACTTCTGTACGCTGCGGATTGAAATCTACAAGGAATCGGCCAACCTACCCAACCTTGAAGATTTGGCAGTGTAGTATTCAGTGTTAATTTTCTTTGTGCCCACGTGTTTTTTTATATACAATGCAAAGCTACATACAGGCATATAGTTATAAAGAAACTTAAAGAATATTTGGCAAGAAAAAAAACATGAGTGAAAACTATTAAGAATCAAAAAAAAAATATAAATTTTTTTGTCTTAACCTAGAAAGCACGTGTATAGAATTTTTTTTTTTGTTAGGCTCGAGAGAGTGAGTATCTGTGATGATTTAATTAATCTCTTCGTGTGATCACCAATTATAAAATAATGCTTATTTTACTAATACCAGTTCAATATCAATAATAATTATTATAATTTTTTTTTTCCCCTTTTTATAAAATGATTTAAATACGCCTCTGTACGCTTATAAGTGCATTCATATGTTTGCAAAAGCATATGTATGTATATGTAACTGTTTAAAGTAAATGTAAGCGCAACGGGTCGCTAGTAAACTTTTGATTCTCTATTAAATTCCTAATTTTTGTTTCATAAATTTATCTGATTACCTATATTTCTAACAATTAACCTCTGAGTGAAAACTAAAGCATCGAACTAAAAGAAAACTATGCCAATTATATAAGTGAAAAACAAAAAAAAAAATAATAATAATAATGAATCAAAAATAATTAATAATGGAGTAATCAAATTAAATTACCAAGACATCGTTGGAAGGCCTTTCACCGCTGGATAAAAACAACATTATATGAATACAAGCACGTGAGTTATAACGTTTACCAAACTTTAATACCTCCCCATGTTGTTATGATAATCATATGGATTTAGTAAAACGGTTTCGATTTAGATTTACTTACATACCTAAACCATTCGTAATCTGATCCAAATGATTATCTCCGTTTACTTCTATTATTTGCATTCCTTTCTAGTTCGATACAGTTTAAGCTCTTAAGCTCGCTCTTAAATATTCAGTTCTTTCCTCACTCAATTATGAACAGCTGATTTACTGTATGTAGGTCGTTGAACTTCATTTATCACTTCTAGAATAACTTACATATTTACACATGAAGAGAAAATAAAGATCATACACAGTTACACAAGAAATAATTCAAACAAAAAAAAACAAAAATGTTTAAAACTAAAAATGTATAAATGTATATCTATTAATTCCGTAATTATATTCTTTTTATCTTCCTAATGCCATGAGCTATTATTCTTAATATAACATTAATTTTAAGTTCAAGCAAACTGCCACTTTTTTTTTGTTAAATAATGTCAGTTGATTTAAGCCTGAAATTTACTGCAGAAATTAAATGAATTTTGTTTATTTGAAAATCAACATGAGAAATTAATATAATTTTGTTGGTGATGTGGCAATACAAAAATCAGATGATCTAAACGTTTAAGGGATTTTCAGATTAAATATCCGCAATGAAAATCATAGGTAGGGTAGGGTAAAGAGCGGGCGGATCCGTTGTCATCTTGGATTCCGCATGATTCGCTGTAATTAATATTAAAAACTCCCCCCAAGCTTTCAACAATTTTGTTGCTTTGTTTTGACTATACTACTATTATGTTCCTTTGACCATTTTTTTTATTTTTATTTTTTTTAGTCATATTTTCTGGTAGTTTCAGAAGGGATCCTTAAATTTAATTTTTGTTAATGTAGAGACAGGTTTCCAGCAAAAACCCACCCCACACCGAAAGAGCTACGGTTCCAGAGGGTCCCGCCCCGCTAGGCATTCCTGACTCCGAGAGCGACTTAAACACCACCTTAGTCCGCCACCGATTCGTACAAGCATGTACATAACAATTTTGGCGCTCCAACAGGAGGCTACTCACATTTGAACATTACATGTTGCAAGGATTGAAGAGTATTATAAAATAATTAAAAATTTTACAACAAATTATTGGATTTTTATGCAGCAAAAATGTTTGTCAAATGGAATTTATGGATTAGAATAATTAGAATTTGTTGTCAAGAAAGATCTATAAGGATTGGTTTTTAAATTGAGAAATAATTTTTCAACAGGAATTGGTGTTTTTGGACCAATCTTATAGGTATTCCTTGGAGTCATTGTAAGACAATCCACAATCTAGAATCAAGGTCTTTACTTAATCAAACATAGTGTCTTGATCAGATTAGAGAGTTTGCATTTACTTGATGCCTCTTGTTATTAATGGACATGTTAACTTTCGAATAATTCACTCACATTTTTCACATTTCATGAAATTCGGAACTAGTTGTTAGAATGTCATTTGGTAAAATGAAATCAAATGGAATTAAATTACATGAAAAGCTTTTCTCTCTCTCTATCTCTCTGATGGATATTTTTCTTTACAAATGTGAAGCTGTCTATGAGATGTACGTGTATTGGATGTACATATATATATTTATACATTTGTGTACATATGTATAGGTAGATTGTATGTATGAGCGTATAAAAATCACATTTATGCCATTTACCAACAATTTATCTTTGCTGTCAGGCCGCAAACACCCCACACACACAAACTTACACACACACCCGCAGGTTAAGGCAGGACAGGGACAGCAGGGACAGCATTTATCATGCAAAAACCAAGATAATTTATAACCCACCCAATGCTCACTCCCATCCCATCCCTTCCCCTACCATTTCGACCTATGGCAAACCAACAACAGCAACTGAAAATGGACAGGGGCCAAGCCACGTAAATACACGCACATTTCGCAGTGGCGTAGTTGCTCCCAGGATCATTTATGTATATTTAAAAGAAATCCCCTCAAAGGAACGACCCTGAGGCTCCACGTATATCCCCAAACACATTGCTCATCTGCTGTTTCTCTTTCGTTGAAATTTTCCTGTTTTTCCTCTTTCATTTTTTTTTTAGTGCTACGCGATGAGTTTCGCCTGGAGCCGCAAAACACACGCATTGCCCAAGGTGAAACGGCACTTCTGGAGTGCGCCGCACCACGTGGCATACCTGAGCCAACGGTGACATGGAAAAAGGGTGGCCAGAAATTGGATTTGGAGGGCTCGAAGCGTATACGCATCGTTGATGGTGGCAATTTGGCCATACAGGATGCACGTCAGACTGACGAGGGTCAATACCAGTGCATTGCCAAGAATCCAGTTGGTGTACGCGAGTCCTCGTTGGCCACTCTAAAAGTACATGGTAAGTCCCAAAATCCCTCCTACCATCCGTTACCTCAAATCAATGTGTCATGTTCAATTTGTTGGAATGTGACTTGGGTTAGGCTAAGCATTCGCATTATTATTTCCCCTTCTATACAAAATAATTTTCAGTTAAACCCTACATTATAAGAGGACCACATGATCAAACGGTTCTAGAGGGGGCATCGGTAACATTTCCCTGTCGTGTGGGTGGTGATCCCATGCCGGATGTTCTGTGGTTACGCACAGCCTCCGGTGGAAATATGCCCTTGGGTAAGAGAGAGAGAGAGAAAGTCAATGGAACCATCAGAAATATATTCAATTTTATAAATCCGACAGATCGTGTTAGTGTCTTGGAGGATCGGAGCTTGCGCTTGGAACGTGTTACTATAGCCGATGAAGGAGAATATAGCTGTGAGGCAGATAATGTGGTGGGTGCCATTACCGCCATGGGAACACTTACTGTTTATGGTGAGTATCTAAAGAAATTTGAAATAGTTATTTAGTTAAGGAAAAGCTATTGAAAAATGTATATAAATTAATCATTATTGAATAGCTTTTCCATTATGGAAATCTTCTTTCAATTTATCGCTAGATCTTAGACTTAGCTAACTAGTTTATCCCTGTGATCCTTTCCGTCCTTCTGCACACTTATAAATACATACACTGTAGCTCCCCCGAAATTCATTCAACGTCCAGCAAGTAAATCTGTGGAACTCGGAGCAGATACTTCATTCGAGTGTCGTGCCACTGGCAATCCCAAACCCACTATGTTCTGGACGATTAAGAATAATAGCACTTTAATATTCCCGGGTGCCCCACCATTGGATCGCTTTCATAGTCTCAATACTGAAGAAGGTCATTCTATATTGACATTGACGAGATTTCAAAGAGCTGACAAGGATCTGGTCATTCTATGTAATGCCATGAATGAGGTGGCCAGTATAACATCAAGAGTTCAGTTGTCTTTGGACTCGCAGGAAGATCGTCCACCACCCATTATAATAGCTGGTCCAGTGAATCAGACATTGCCCATCAAATCTCTGGCCACACTGCAGTGTAAAGCCATAGGATTACCGAACCCAACAATATCCTGGTATCGTGATGGCATACCCGTACAACCAAGCAATAAGTTGAATATAACCACAGCTGGAGATTTGATTATATCGGATTTAGATCGACAACAGGATCAAGGATTGTATACATGTGTGGCAAGTTCGCGGGCAGGAAAGTCCACTTGGAGTGGTTTCCTACGCATCGAGCTGCCCACCAATCCGAATATCAAATTCTATCGAGCACCCGAACAAAGTAAATGTCCAACTGCACCGGGACAACCAAAGATTCTGAATGCCACTGCCTCCGCTTTGACCATTGTGTGGCCAACAAGTGATAAGGCAGGTGCCTCATCCTTTTTGGGTTATAGTGTGGAAATGTATTGTACGAATCAGAGCAAGACTTGGATACCCATTGCCGCGCGACTTAATGAACCGATTTTCACGGTCGAAAGTCTAACCCAAGGGGCAGCCTATATGTTTATTGTGAGAGCTGAGAATTCATTGGGTTTCTCTCCACCCTCTCCCATATCGGAACCCATCACGGCCGGCAAACTTGTGGGTGTTAGAGATGCCCTGGATAACAATATGGGTACAGCAACATCACAATTATTGCTCAGCGATGTGGAGACTCTTCTGCAAGCCAATGATATTGTGGAGCTCCTGGAGGCAAATGCCAGTGATTCGACCAGTGTGCGTTTAAACTGGGACATTGATAGTGGCCAGTATATCGAGGGATTCTATTTGTATGCCCGGGAACTACATTCACCCGAGTACAAGATGATGACACTGCTAAATAAAGGCCAAGGACTTAGTTCCTGTACAGTTCCGGGTCTGGCCAAGGCTTCTACGTATGAGTTTTTTCTTGTGCCATTTTACAAGAGCATCGTAGGCAAACCCTCCAATTCCCGTCAAGTGCGAACTCTGGAAGATGGTAAGATCTGCCTTATGCTAACATGCAACTCTAACTTATGTTAATCTCAATTGTTATTAAGTTTTATACTAAAATTTAAATTCTGATATTGTGTTTACAGTGCCAGAAGCTCCACCATATGGCATGGAGGCCATACAATTCAATCGAACTTCGGTCTTTTTGAAGTGGTTGCCACCGCAACCAAATCGAACGCGTAATGGTACGTAAAGAGTAGCAACAGTTCGTTACATTGAATGCATTTTCATTTTTTCCTCTTTATGTGTTTACATTTAATTTCATTTTCCCCTTGCCAACAATTTGGCACATTCTCTTTGTCTATCGTCAGGCATTCTCACCAGCTACAATGTGGTAGTCAAAGGCCTGGACGTGCGCAATACGACGCGAATATTCAAAAATATGACCATAGATGCGGCAACGCCAACTTTACTGTTGGCCAACCTTACCACAGGAGTCACCTACTACATAGCCGTGGCAGCTGCCACACGGGTGGGCGTTGGACCCTTCAGCAAACCGGCCATATTGCGCATCGATGCACGCACCCAATCATTGGACACTGGCTATACACGGTGGGTGTGGGTGTGGGTATGGGTATGGGTATGGGTATGGAATGGTTTGTGCCATTGTCATTCTGCCACAAGCTCATTTGACTGCCCACGAAGCTGCTGGAGCAGGAGCACATTCACATCAATCCATTAATGGCAAACGATGACAATGGCAGGCGCCAAAGCCAAATGACAGAGACGGGAATGACTGCGACAACGACAATGACTAGGACGAGGACGACTTTGTGACCATTAAACTAAGCCTCGCCAGGACACGTACTTCCTGAACTCATTCCGTTTTTTTCTTTTCTCTGTTTTGTCTATTGTCTAATACAGATATCCCATCAGTCGTGATATTGCCGATGACTTTTTAACACAGACCTGGTTTATTGTCCTGCTGGGCTCCATCATTGCCATAATTGTGTTTCTATTGGGCGCATTGATTCTATTCAAACGCTATCAATTTATTAAGCAGACCTCGCTGGGCAGTTTACATGGTGAGTGAGAATACAATTTCCATTGTAATTTAAATATATATATTTATTTATTTTTTCTCCACTTTCCCTGTTTCCTTTTGTGTGGATTAAGTTTTGGTGGCACATTATTTGCATGGCTTAGTTTGGGTTTTAGTCAATGTTTTTTTTTTTTTCTCTTTTGTCGGGGAGGTTTTAAATTCTAGAGGTAATTGCGTGTTTTGTAATTTATGAGAAGGTCAAATTGGGGGAAAACAAACAGTAAATAAAGGAACCAATTTAAAGCTGGCAAAATGAGTGATTTGTATTCATTAAACGAATAAAGGCCAGCTAAAAGTCACTGAATATTATTTTGATTGGGAATCTGAAACTTGACTTGAGTTTGTTCTTAGTACTCATAATCTTTCATAGGCAAGGCAATAGTAAGTAAAAAATACATTTCTAAATTATTAATAAACTTTTAGTAAAAAAAAATTATGAAAATCGAAACAATTTGTATAGGTTTCTCAATAATAAAATTAAAGATTTCTAAGTTTGTATAATAATCCAAATTTACTGCAAAAGACAAATACAATCTAGGCCGATATAGAACTTCCTCTAGCTGCTTGAGGCAAAAACCTAATCCTAAAAAGCGGAAACCAAAATTCTGACATAGGCTTCTTTGTCCATAGACAATCTGCTTCTTGTTAAGGGTATGGGTATGCTCCATCCCTGGAGCGAAAACCACCACTTGGTCATACAATGTATGATTTATGACAAACTTCGTTTATGGCCTGGTCTCAATTAGGCTACCATTTTGTTTCAGCCACAAAACTACTGACAGTGAAACGCACGCACTCATAACATTATATACACTTGGACCCCACTGGCAATAATCTTCTCCAGGAGTCAGCCACAAGCCAGCTCCAAGGTTAAACCGACTATAAAAAGATAAACAAGCAAAACGATAACTAGCAACAGAAAAATAGGATATAAAAGAGAACGAATTTGGGGCAGGTGGAGTTGGAAAAGTTATAAAAACAACAACAGAAACAAAATGCTCACGTGAAAATCACATCAATTGTCTGGGAAAACTCTAAAAATAAAATACACACACTCACACACACATATACATATACATACATGTATAAAGAAAACGAAGGGGAGAAACCTTACCAATTGAATATAAAAAGTAATTTCCGTCTTTTATTATTTGCAAAGTAAAAGCCATCTACTAGTTTTAACTAACGAGCCATAATCATTGCTGGAAAGCCATTATGATATTCATTCACTGACTTTTCCTTGTTGTTCTCTCTTTAACTTGTTGTTGTTTCTTTTTTTTTTTGCTTTGTGCGGTTTTATTTCAGGCAATCACGCAATCGGAACTGTGCGAAAGTTTCCCACATTGCCACTAAACGGTGGAGGCGGTAGCAATGGCAGCTCCGGAGCAAATGGCAACTCGACAGCGGGTCCCAATGGTTTATGGATCGATCCAAGTGGCGGTGTTTGGCGACATCCAAGTGGTGGTAGTGGTGCAGCCACAAAGGAGCAACTTCCGGGTTACGCACAGGCCACCGCCCAACACCAGCAACATCAGCAACATCAGCAACAACGGCAACAACATGGACAGCAACAGCAACCCTCACTCCTGCCTGATTATGAGAGGTGAGTTGTGAATGAGAAGGGTTGATTGTTTGGTTGTTTATCTCACACGGAAGTTCCTTGAATATCCTGTCTACGCTTCGCTGATTGTTTAATTACACAAAAATTGCAGACAACAAAAAAAAAAAAAACTCAGAAAGAACAGAAATTAAACCCGCAATTGCTTAAATGTTTAACCGTTGCGAACTGCGCACACTATTTTGTATTTACGAGTTGGTTGCCTCATAAAAAACCAAATTGTGGATCCACCCCCCATTTTGGCCATCTTCCATCCTTACCCATCCTCTACCCCAAAAACCAAACAAGCGCCATTAAATTGTTACACTTGAACGGGTTTTACTTTGGGCCATGTTACTCTGTGGGGTAACTTCTTGTTTACTGCGCGCGGTGTTTGTTTCCTTTCATTTCCATTTCCCCATTTTATCCGGTTTTTCTTTATTTTTCACTGCGGGCATTTACAATAGCCACCGTTATTTAATTTCCATATATTCGTACATACGCACATGAATTTCATATTTCGTGTTCAGGCTTTTTGTATCTGTTTTGTTTTTTCCCCTGTTTTATTGGGATGTTCTGTTATGTTCTTTCCGTTTTTTTTTTTCTTTTTCCGGCTTGCACTTTAAGTACAATGTATTTTCTTTGTGGGGTGGGTTGGAAAATAGGTGGAGGAACACATATTACGCTTTTACTTGAAAGATAAAGTTTCCATAAGAAAACAAACATATTTCATTTCTATATTTGCCTTGGTAACCATTTAAACTCTGCCAAATTTAGAGAAATAATTCATACGTGAGAAAAGCCTTTTGTTATATTTTTAAATAAGAATTATATAAATATATAGTTTGACCTGGTATCTATTTTATTTAAATTTCTGTATAACTTGTTATACAAATAATTGAGGCACTTAAATGCTCTTAACAAAATTTACCAAACGTTAATTATTAATTTTTTTTTAATTACACCAATCATTCTTCTTCTTTTGTGATGAGGTTTCTTTAATTATTTAAATTCTTTAATAGAATGTGGAATCCAACTGATTAAATCTAATTTGTCAGACAAAAACTTAAAAGGACTTCCATTCAAAACAAATAACAACATCTCCCAAATATCAACAATCGCAAAATACATATAAAAAATTGAGTTCCATTCAAATTGCTTTCAGGGGAAATAATTTGTACAATTGTTTACAGCTTTCTTTTTACTTTGTATTACATTTTCCTAGAATTCATTGTAAATTTTGTTTTTATATAATATTATATTTGCTTAGCTTTTGTCACTTTTTATTTACTTTGTAGTCCCTTGATTTTCTAATCTTTAATATTTTTTCCAAATATATTTTTAATCCCTTTGTGGCCACTAAACCAAGTTTACTTTCCTCTCAGTCTTCTCTTAATTCTGCCTTTTTTTTGTTTTTACATCTTTCTTCGTGCTCTTCGCTAGAAAACAAAGTTTCCTTAAAGCTTAATGTACCGTTGCGGCAACAATAAGAAAGAAAATAAGAAAAATAAAACCAAAAAAAAAAAAGAAATGCCAAACAAGGCGCAATAAAAGGACTCAACTGCTGGCGACATATTGCTATCCTCCAACTCCCAGATTTTTTCCCTCCTGGTAGAAACTCGCGCGTATTTATTTGCGGCATTTTACGCATTTATTTGTTTTGACTTTTCATACGCTTCCATGAAGAGGTATTTAAACTTTGATAGGTTATTTGATATAAAGGACTAAAAATTTGTATAAATTTTACATCAATAAAAATTAACCAGATCTTATATAAATTTATAAATTAATAAAATTTTGAAGTGTTTTATCAATTGAAAAGAAAATGTGAATGAAAGGCAGTTTAATTGGCCTTTAAAATATTAAGTTAATATAGCAAGTAGTCCTTTATATATTTTAATTTTTAGAAATTTTAATAAAAACTAGAGTTTCACTTGCAAAGAGCTTTTGTCTTAATGCAACTTCCTTTTATTTTTTTTTTCAAATATATTGAAATACATATACATATATGTATATATAGAGTGTACAATATTCGATACAGTTGAGATTATATCTGTTATAGGTTTTTTAACAATACGAGTATCTCTTGTCTTCACTTCAATTTCGAAACATTTCCTTCTTGCCCCCCATCCCTTACCTTTCCTCATCCTTGGATTGCGTCACCTACATTTCTCTAATGCTGTTGCCACTTCCTTTACGCGATTTTCATTATTTCCGTTTCAATTTTTTCTGTTGTATAACTTTGGGAACTTTTATTTTTCCCCTTGTTGGGTAGAAGATGCTGTTCTTTTTTTTTCTCTCTTTGTTATTGCTCTTGTGCATTTTAACAACGTTGTAAAATCGTAAAAAGTATAACATAAGCAAAAACATTTTTTTGAGTTTCTTTTTTAATTTTTTTTTTTTGTGTTTGTGTTTACATAAACACTCCCTTTGTATGGGGCACGAGCGTTCAGGACTTGCGTCATTAAAAATTTCCAATTAAAATATTTAATTTCTTTTTCGGGTTGTCTGATTTGAGAAATCATCCACCCTCAAGTTGCACACGCACACACACTTAACACACACACCCACACCCACACCACCTACTCGGTTTGTTTAGTCTAAACGCAATTTTCACCGCTAAATTAACAATTAAAAATTGATAGCCCTCAGGGAGAGACGAGCTGTTTTGATGCTTAGATCCGGAATGGTCTTGGCCCCCAGCTCTTCCCAAAAAAAAAAAATAATAAAAGAGAACAAAAACTTTTCGCCATTGGCATATGCAAATGCCGGAAAAGACGAAAAAGCGACAATATTCCCCTGTGCAGACGTTGACAGAGCTTAATTGCTGGAAAATTTCAAATTCCGCTGCATATTTTCAGGCGTCTTTAAACAAACGCTAGAAATGGGGTTAAATGGACCAATCACTGGATATTTATATAGTTAATTCCTGCAAAAATTATTTAATTGCTTTGGTAATTGCGTTTTCAGCTGGCCTTTTAAAAGTATTTTCACTATTTTACTCAATATTTAAATGAGAATGTGAATATTACAATTAAATTAAGGAGTGAACAAAAAATAAGACTCAAATAAATAAAAAATTTTATTGGACTAGTTTTTTAGCTTTTTTTTAATTTGACTAAATTTATTTGTTACGCATTTGGCAACATTTTCTCTCTATTCGTTTCACAAACTATTCGCATTAAAAGTTTTGCTTAGATATTCTCACTTGCCTTATTTTTTTTTATACGTTTGAGTTATTTTTACGGGAAATCATCGAGATGAGGAGAGAACCAAGTAAAAGTGCCATAGATAAGCATTATCTCATTAGCTTAATTAGTGCATAAAAATTTGCGCAATAAAAAAGTTTTGGAAAAAAGAAAAAAAAATTGGAAACGAAAAACATGGGAGAAAAAAAAAGTTAGCAAACGATTTTCTGCCCCACCACCAACGCCCACTAATTAGAAAGTTTGAATGCTAATGGTTGGGTGGAATTGGCAACTTGTATACACTCATCCCCTAACCACCCTCTGGCACTACATACAACCAATATTTAACTAAAATTGGAACCTAGAGAGAGTGTAAGAGAGAGAGAGAGAGAGGGGGATGGGGGATTGTTGTACGAAACAGAAAACCAATTTTTAATGAGAAGGTAGCATAGTACAGAGCAATTTCCGGGGAAGCTACATTAATGCATGGCCTAACAAAAGCAATTTCCTCCAACAACTGATTTATGAATACTCACACACGCATTGAAGCACACATATACATACTGCCATACACATTATGCATCAGTATGTACGATATTAACAAGATTTTGTGTCCCTTTTCAGACTCTCCCCATTGAATATGCCCGATTATGCGGAAGTTGCATGTTCAACATTCAAAAGTGGACTGGGGATGATTGTCGGAAATGCGCAGCAAACTTCCGGTATTGCTGGTGGTGCATCATCCTCATCATCATTATATGATAGCTGTGGTGCCTATGCCACCACCAATGTGGTAGCCAATGTGAAATTGTATCAAAATCGTTATACCAAGCAGCAACATCAACCGACGGCAAACAACAATAATGGAATCATTGCAAATGATTATCAGGCCACGGGCATGTATTCGGCACCACCAAGTGCCCATTATGGTTGCCTTGACCAACAGCAGCAGCAACAACAGCAACAACTGTTGCAACATCAGTCGAATCCAATGACCACATCAACTGCCTCTACAGCCATATTGACCGCATCGCCAGCAAAACTGAAAAAGATCAACATTACGGAAAATAAAATGGAACAGGCCATCGATAGCAAACCGGAGCGTACGAATCCCTTCAATCAACAGCAGCAACTACTTCTGGCCAGCAATGCCCTAAAACAGGGACTTGGCGCCTATGCGAATACCACATTGGCTGCCCAGATGGCAAATGGTGGTGGTGTTGGTACACTGCGTCGTCAACGTCAACCGAAGACTCTCTACAAGAGTGAAAACAATATTCTTGGCAAATCATCAATGTCACCGGCAATGCGCAATCATAATCCCAGCAACAATCTTAATACAGCAACAGCAGCAGCAACTCTAGCAACAAATTCAACCAATGGCAATTTGGATTTCTTGACTGGTGGTCCACCGGTGTCTGATAATCTTGAGATTGGTGATTTTCCCACTCTCTCGAATTCCACCAATCAATTGCTTAATGATTGGGCCTCATCAGCATCGATTGCTGGTACCGGAGATTATCATTTTGGCAGCAAACAGCCAAACAAACAACATCTCTATGTGAAGGCCAAGGATGGGACTTGGTCAGCCGTCAGTTCGGAGGCATATCAATCCTTTAAGCAACAGCAGCAACATCAATTGCAGCAATTTCATGCTGGTTCAGGTGATCCACACAAATCCTTAATCCCTAATACCAATCCATCCTCGCTTAGTGTGAATAGTTTGGCTGGTGATAGCAAATTTCTAAGTAGTTTTGGTGCCACTGCGAATGTCTAAATAGAAAGTTACACAAAGCGAAAGATTTACAGTGGGTTAATTGCTCAATAGTAATAAGTAAAAATATTTGCAAAAAAAATGAAAAGAAAACTTGTGACTTCTTTTAGGTAACGATTCAAAAGTGAAAGTTTAGCTAGATATTGTACGGAGTTCCCAAAGATAGTATCCAGCGAAATTGAAAAAGTATCAGATCAAATAAGAATTGACAACTTATTGTCTTTAGGTTAAGAGGTTTCCTCTCCGTGCAAGTTAGGAAATAAGTTAATAGATTAGTGAAATCTGTTAACTAAAAAAGGATCTATATCCTTAAACTACATTAAGGTTGTTCTTTTAGGTAAGAAAGTGAAAGTAAATGGTTTAAGCAACAAATTAAGTCCTTTCTGCATCTAGATTGTTAATAGTTAAAAATGTTTCAGTTTCAAAATTTGAAAATTTTATTACAATATATATGACATATTTCCTTCAAAGTTTATGGACTTTTAGGATCTATAAAATTTATTTTTCAATCTACTATTTGAAATGACACTGACTCTTAAACTGCATTTTAACTAGTGTTTAAACTTCAAATGCAAATAGAGAGAGTTCAATTTATGTTCAGTTTGTATTTCAAAATCTAGTTTAATTTTGCCAATACAAGATAAATTGATTGAATTTAATGTTAATTCAAAAGTCCTGTTAAGATTTTCCAAACCAAAAAGATAACAAATCAAAGAAATATGAAGGATTATTTAATAAATTGACATAAATTGTCTTAAATTCTAATAGATTGAAGTTCGTGGCATTGAGTATATAGTCTCTGGATATATTAGAGTATATATGTATATGTACTATTTATGCCCTGCATACCAATTTTAACAGAAAATTTTTAAAAATTAAATTAAATGGTGTGACAAGCTTAAATTTTCAATTGGAATAGAATTGGAGTACAAGAAAAACTCTTGGAAAAATCAACTAAAGAAAATTATGAGTTTAGAAACAATAAAAATATAACTAAACGTTTACGTTTAAAAGAGTTTTTAAACTACGTGATCTTATGTAGAGATAGACTAAAAGTTGGCCCAGCCTAATTCGTAGTAATTCCCTTAACTAGAGCAACCTAGTGATACCCTTTAGTACTTTCCAAAATCTAGTCTAGACTTTCACTTTAATTGAATAATTTCTACCTTAAAGATATATTCACCTCCTCTATCCCTCCTCCTGCCAGAGATAAATTTAACAACGAAAAAACCGAACAAAGTTATTGGCTTGTAAATAAATGAAAGTACATCCATGATATAAAAAAATTATTGCATTCCGAGCAAACAAAAAAGTTTAACTAAATACATACATAAAACATAGCACACACACACACACACACAAATACAAATTGTAGTTAAAAGTAAGTGACAAAACATACATTAATAATTTATAGTAGAGTTTGAAAAAAATGGAAATAAATAAAAGAAAGTTAAGCCAAAGCAAAAATTGATTGTGAAAAAACCCTAACGAAAAACGCCTATCCACTCACAGAAAAAATATATAAACAATGAAAGAAAATAGCATTAGACATGAAAATCCGCACAGCATTTAAACAATAAAAAGATTAATTATTTAGTTCTTTTGTGTGTAATAATCCCCCGCAGAATGCTAATAATAATAAGGCTGTTAAATGTAAAATATAATAAATAATTTAATGCTAACCCAAAAAACCAAAAAATTCTACAAAATTAAACTGTGTAATTAAAGCATTAAACTGTAATTAACTGACAACTAGATTTAGTTTAAATAGCTAAAAAAAACAAAAATGAGAAAGAAAATTACTACCAAAAAAAGATTACAGCAAATATTAAAATATAGCTGAAAAAAAAAAACAAAAAAAAGTGTGTGTAAGTAATCAATTATTTGATAAATTATGCAACAAATTAAAGCCTAAAAATAAAATAAAAACTAAACTAAAAAAAAAAACAAAACCCACTAAATAATCATATTGATTTTATTTTATTTCCTTTTTTTGTTTTATTGAACATTTATTTACTCTAATTAGCCGAATTTCATCTCATTCCATTTGCAGCCTCAACTATTTGGCGTCGCCATAGCTCTTCGTATATGGTCCTGGACAATTCCATGGATTTTGTGATTTGAATTTCTCTGATGGTCAATTGTCAGTGGTCAGGTAAACCCAACTATGTCGTGGCTAACCCCCCAATCGATGAGAATTCCAACCAAATATTCACTTTCCTCTCAATTCTCTCTAGTTGGAAGGACAAATTAATTATGCACTTTGAATAGCAAAAATCCAATTTGTCCCACCAAAATCATTAATATGTAGGCCCAAATGAGACATTGTTTGTAGTGTATCCTCTGACATCCCCCCCACTTCACTCTCTTTGCTGTTTTACCCGTTTTCCTTTTTACTGCAATTGTAATTGGAAATTCATGATTTCCTCTCACTTTTTTTTAGATGGAACTTTGTTTTTCGCATTTGGTGCAAAACAATTTTACAAATTGTTATTGACAATTTATGTATGTATACATATATGTACTTTGTAGCTGTTTTTTTTTTTTTTGTTTTTAATTATGGCCAACGGATGTTGCCATTTGAATATGCATTAAATTGTTGATGGAAAAAAAATGTGCAAAAGCGGCAGGAAAATAAAAATCAATTTTATCAAATGAAGCATAATAATATTGGTTTGTTTATGTTTTGGTGCTATTAAAATTGTGGAAAACTGTGGAAAGCCATTAAATAATGAAATTGAAACATATAAATATGTTAATTATAGTCGCTTTCTTAGTGTTAATACTTAATATATTTATCAAAGAGAAAATAGTACTGTCAGTTGTAGTGTATAGAAAATTTGTCATAATTTTTAAATAGCCCTGGCATATAATATTTTTATTTCGTTCGATTTATGGTTCATAAAGGAGACTTGTTTTAGAGAAAACAAAATAAATATTATAATTTTTGTTGGCGGAAACATTTTTCAAAGTAAAGATATTTCTTTTATAGGTAAGTAATAATTTCTTTACATAGCTTGATATATTTAAGTAAACCGACACTTTCTAAGGTAAAAATTAAGCTAATAAAATGGGATAATATTTGTTTGTGTTAAAAGATTTTTTAAATTTTCGGAAGAGCTTTATAACAGAATATATGTTTTTTTTAACTTTTCTAGAGTTTATTTTAAAAAATAAAAATAAGTAACTAAATTCAAATTCAGCTACAGTTGAAACATAAGCGAACAAGAGCAACAATTTCCGGACCATAAAATAATTATTTATTAATTATTTCTCATTATTATATGAATATTAATTTTTGTTTCTTTAGATTCCAAAGTTTAGAACATTCTTGTTCCTAGAAGTTTATAACTGATTTCACGACTTTTGCACTATTTCTCGGATTTTGTTTAAGTAGGCAAACTTGGACTCAAAGTGTTTTCACGAAACTTGAAAGTTAAAATATTTATTAATAGCTTTATTTAAACTTAAGTTAAATTTAGATAAATTTTTAACTTAAATATTGAAACACGTTTATGTAAGTGGTAAATTTTGTGAATTTTCAATAGACTTACTTTAGGCTGGGTACATGAAATTTCCATTACCATTCCGTTATAGCAATTCTGGCTCAAATTTCCCTTGGCTGAACTTTAAGCTTTTCGCTTCAGCAAACACCAGCTGGCTGGGGCAAACCTAATGTATCAGTTGACCAGCCCACACCATTAGCTTCGACACCATCCGCCCCCTCCTCATCCTTTTTCCCAGTTGTGGCAGTAGCCTAATTCCCAGCCCCAGCCAAATAGAAAGCCCCCCCCTTATACCCCCACACCATCAGACAAGCATTACAAAGCGTCCAAAGTCTAACTACAAATAGCCTTAGTGTCCAAAACACTCTCTTCGGATCTGGGTGGGTGAATGAGTGTAAGCTGTGTGTGTATATACATACTGGATGTGTGTTATGTTCTCTACACCAATTGCCACTGGGCCAGGGCCGATAAATAAACCCAAATTTATCATGGACATGAGGCCAACACACACACACACATACCAGAACATGCTTCTGTAGTAGTAACCATATATCGTGGCTATAATAGGCAATGCCAAAGTCGACGCCAACAGCGCTCATAATTTTTGGCACAAAATTTGTCGATAGGCGTTGAAGCGTTCAATTGAATGTCGTCTGGCCCTAACCCAGATCTCTCACACCCCCCACTGACCACTATCCATCCCCTACCTCTAGCTCAAGCTTCTGTCTGTATTGCCTACAACTAGCCCCACAAACATATAGCTCCCTCCCTCCTGCATCCTCTTCAACTATTGTATAATCAAAACTAATGGTCTATAAAGAATCAATTCTCAATTTGTTTAGCCAGCTGCTGCTTCTGTTGTTCTCACTGATTCTACTGGACAGGACAATGACCAGACCAGAAACAACAACAAAACCATTTTCAACTTTGCAACACATGTGACAAATAAAATTTAAATGCATTTTGTAAATATATACATACATATATATATATTATTTAATATCAAATGGGATGCGGAAAAAAAAATAAAAAATAAATTCTTATTTCGCATTTTGCAATTGGGTTGGCATTATTAGGGGTATTCATCACATAAATTAGTTGCCAAATTTGTATCGTAAAAATGTTGTGTCCTGCAGACGAGGTCTGGAATTTTTGATTTTATTGCATTTAGGCAGCCGATAGGGGAGGTGAAGCAAAGGGGAAGGCACTGATTCAGCAAGTTTGCCATAAAGTTTAATCAGCAGCATTTTTCTCGTAAATATGCTCAGCAGGAGCAGAAGCAGGAGCAGGAGGCAGAAGGACAAACAGAGACAGAGCGGAGACAGAAAAGAAATGACAGGACATGAGAAGACCGAGTTTTATGCGCATTTGAGTGACCATAAAAATTTTCCATGACCATGTGAAGTCTCCGCCAAATCTCCAGTTGCCTGCTGTGAATGGCTTGTGTGTCTGTACAAAGGATGTTATCCTTCAGGAACAGGAAGAAAGCTCTGTGGCCTGCGACCAGCCGATGCCTGTTGATAAGCAAAATTGTGCAAAGCAATTTGATGAGATTAACCCCCATCCCATTCTCTTTTCGCCCCAAAACAAAAAACCGATTGGTGGCCGAAAATTATCATTATTATTTTATGAGCAGTTTCTCATATAACAAATTGATTAAGACCAAATTTGGGGAAAAAAATTAGAAATGGAATTGAACGCCTAATCAAATTTAAGAAACCAGAAATTAACAAAAAATTGGTAAGTTTTCTCTGTGCAGATGTGGTTATTAAAAAATGTTAAAATATAATTAATAAATTTTTGAACAAATATTTTATATTTTTTTTATTTTAAAACTTATTTTTTTCTATCTCTTTCACAATTTTTATCAAAAGTACTCAATATTTTTGACAATTGAATGAATTTACCTAATAGAACTCTGAAATCTAGTAATAAAATAATAAATGAATTACAATCAATCACAAAAATATTTTGCACTGATATCCTTTACAAATGGGAAAAAACCTCCTTAAATATTGAATGAGGAAAAAATAATTTCAATGATATTTTGTCCACAAATATTTTCCTTTTAATTCCTTTTTCAAAGATTCTAAACCTTTGAATATTTAATTCATCAATAAATTGACGTAATGTGAAATACATACAATTCATTTGTTAATCTGACCATTATATATTTAGTACAAATAACAAATGAAAGAAACAAACAAATGAAAAGAAAAATTTAAAAAGAAATTAAGTAATCGAATTAATATTTACAAACTTTTACAACAAAATTGTAGTTATTTTCTTTAAAGTAAAAAGTAATATAACAACAAAATCGAATTCATAAAAACAAAAAAGTTTTTTACCTAAATTTGAGGAAATTGTTTATCAAATTAATTTGTTCATTAGAAAAAATATTGTACGTGTAAATTTTAAACAAATCTTTTTATATGTTTGCCTGCATAAGTTTCACTTTTTCCCTACACATTTTTAAATTGCCCTTTGACCTCTCACTCGTTCTCTACGATAAACGAAAACCAATTTAATTTAAACTCCTCCCCCAATGGAAGTCAGACAACAAAAAATGTAAATTGCAGGCAAACAAAGTCGGAAAAATGTTAAGGGAATGTCCATATAAAACAAACCAAAATGGAAAGAACTGGGCAAAAAAAAAAATACACGAAATTGTTAAGAAAAAAGGAAAAATGTAGTGGAGAATTTTTGGCTTTCGCACAGCATTTTAATTTAGGCATTATGCTATTTTTTGATTTTTTGACTTTTTTTCAATGGATTTTTCCTCGACCATTCAGAGAGAAGCTTAATTGAAAATGGTCAGCCAGCCATGAGTCTCAAGGGTTGATTACACATGGTGGCTCTTCTTCATTCCCCCTGCCCTCCTTTCCAACAAACTACCTGGTTGAGGTCTTCTCAGTTTCAAGCACAGACACACACACTAATTAAATGCCTGAAACAATTTCGGCTAGTAAATGAAATGTTAGCCATGGTTTTCCCTTTAAATGGCTAAACTTACACATGGAGTTAGTCAAAAAGTTGAATTTACTTTGGGCATGTGCATAGGGGGACGTGAACAAGAAGGGTCTTTAGCTTGTTTTTGGATGAGTAATTAGTAAAATGCATTAAAATAAATGTGCTGCGGGGGTTAGTTGTGGTGGGTAAAGTTTGACTTCAAATGAGTTTCTAGCTTTAAATTAGACTTTAAGTTGGTGAACTAAATAATCATGTTTTTGTAACTGTGAAAATCTGCTTTCTGAACGCTTAACTCTTCCCTTTTTCTCTTTGCAAAATTAAGTCATATGGGACTTCATTAAGTATTATTAGAGAGTTACAATTATAGATTTACTGGTATAGTAGGAATAACCTTATGATAGACCCCAAAATTGTATTGCATACTTTGATCATTCACCTATATTCTATAAGTTTATCAATAAAAACTGACACAGAGAGAAACTTATAAGTTGATGAATGTTGAAGTTGATGATGTTAAAATAATTAATCAACGAACACATTTTATTGTTAAAAATTGTTATAAAATTCTCCGATCAAGGAAAATATCGTAATGGAATACATTTTGTTTCTCGGCCTGGAAAAAGGTATCCATTTGAAGAAGCTGTTAACTCTTTTAACTTTTCTTTAAGAGACTTCCAAAGGTAAAAATATTATTGAAGCAATGTACGTTTTAGGACACAAATATGTCGTTTATCCTCTTTAACTGCAATTTATTATCTATAGTGAAAAAACATGTAAGAAAATATTTTACTTATACAATATTGGAGAATTTAGATCAGAGATATACCCAGAAATATAATATAATATTCAATTACATATGTAGCTATAGCTAATAATGCTTGAAAGATAAAAAGCAAAATATAAAAATTTAAAAAAACAGATAAAGACTTTTTTGTAAATACTGAAGTTTTTGAATAAAAATCATCTAATTTAAATTTATAAAACTTGTCACGCAGAACTTATTTAATTTAAGCAATGGTTAAAAAAAGCCCGACTTTTGATTTTAAGAATTGACAGTCTATTACGAATCTTTAGACATATCTTATTCTCTTAAGATTTCTCCTCATTCAAACTAAAGGTATTTTCTTATCTACCATAAAACTGTCTTTTATTTGACTTGCCTGTTCACAGACAATCCAAGAGGAGTGAGGGGACCGAAAAACGCGAGACATTTAAACAGGCCATAAAATACATTTTGGACGCCATCATCGTTGCCGGTTTTCTGCCTTTTGTTTGGGCCAAAGCCATTTTGGCCGTCGGCATTTGGCGTTGTAATTTCTTGAATGTGTCAGCTAGCAGCCCCTCCTCCATTATCCTTCTCCATCCCTCTCCACCTACTTCTAGCCTATCCTAATTCTAATTGCAAAATATGGCGACAATTTCAAAGAAGTTAAGGACATTGACGACACCCTCCATAGAGCTAGCAGCTACTCGTTTCACTGACTTGGCCAAGGATAATACAATTTCAAAATGACAATTTTCGGTGTGAAGGAGATGTAATAAATATTCTACAGAGAGAAAGGAAGGGAAGGAGAGAGAGAGAGGGAGTCACTCTAGAACCTCGTTATGTAATGGATACTTAGTGACCGTAAAGGAGAAACTAGACGCAGACGACTACAAAAATGCAAACAAAACTATTAAACGTACATAAAAAAATAGAAGACGAAAGAAACGGAAAACTGTAACTGAAGCCAAGAGTGAAATCCTCTTAGAGTCTATGTGTTAGAGAGTGTGTGTGTGTATATGTGTGTGGTTCACTTTATGAAACGTTTTATTATACTAATTTGTAGGATGGCTATGGTCGAAATGGTCACCAGTTTCGGTTACATCGAATGGCCAACTAAAAATGGCAATTTGCCATTGCATGAAATGAGCATGGTGTAAATCGCAAGACAACAGAGAAGGGGGCTGAAGTAGGGAACCAGCAAGGGTGGGTGGTGGAGGGGTAAGAGTTCACTTCAGTCAAGTCTCTATTAGTAGACAATACTCTTGAGAGGGACGAGGAGACAGAGAGTGAACCACTGTCTGGTTTTTCGGGTTTGATTCAACAGAACTCTCTTCCCCTAATGCATATGGAAAGGTAGTTAGAAACGTTTGTTATAGGGTACTAGGGGTATATTGGCTTACCAATAATTATACAGTTTAGAATATATGTAAGTCTGATAAATTTAACTTTTTGTGTATGTTAAGTAATACCTAGTTTCCTTAAAAAGAACGAGGATTTTTTATTTTAAAGTATCTGTGAACGATTCTCGAAAGACTTCCTTTGATCTATTTGCAAAAAAGGAACTGCTTTACCTTCCACCTGGTTTTCATTGGTAAACCTAATCTTAAAGAGTTTACTAACTTCAAAAGTAACTTTTAGTAGGTATCATTAAGTCGAATTTCCATTTAAAATATATTTTCAATCGTTTAAAATGTGCGCATGAAAATTGTTTAAATATGTATGTGTGCAAGTGTGTGTAAGTGGATGTGAGAGAGTGTGTGTGTGTGTGTCTGAAGGGATTTTCGCCTGAGTTTTATTAAAATGGCGTTTGGCTTGGCATTGTCTATCAGGACTGGACAAGGATTCTACGCACATCTCCAACTTCATGTGCCACCTGCACCGCATCCCAAATGTGAAGTGGAAGCAAGGATTTTGGGGACCAAGGACAAACACTCGTTTGGTGGATCGTTAGTATGCATTCTTCTTTCTCTTCATTCATATATATATCTTACCCATTCACTCTTGCTGCATTCGAATTGCAATTGTGGGTAGAGTTGCCAAGTTTTAACGACTTTGTTTCCGTTACGTCTAATTTAATGAAATTCGTTTTGCTTTTTGGTTTGCCTCGACCCTCTCCTACCATCAAGAAATTTCTGCGTAAAATTTTCAAAAAGAGAATTCTAATGACTTGGGCGTT
The DNA here is from genome assembly GCA_037075365.1 of Drosophila emarginata. Lineage (NCBI taxonomy): Eukaryota > Metazoa > Arthropoda > Insecta > Diptera > Drosophilidae > Drosophila > Drosophila emarginata. The sequence goes on along the minus strand of JBAMCD010000109.1, from coordinate 1,024,064 downwards.
GTACTTGTTGTTGTCCATATATATGTATGTATGTACATATGTAGGTATAGTTGGGTCCAAGTCCAGACGAGTCTAGCCTAGTAGTGTCTGATGGCCACAGCCATTGTGTGGGACGTTCCTTGGTTTGGTCTCCTATTATATTTTGTTTGGGGTTTTTTGATTTAATGGAGGTAAGTTTGTGTGTCTTAGTTGGTTAGGGAAATGAATCCATTGGCAATAATGATATGGTCTATAGGAAATTTAAATGGACTTATTAAGCCAATTGGAAAAGGCGGTACTTTTTAGAAGTTAAATCAAAATTTTCCACATATATAGAAAATTAATTACTTGAACATTTTTGACATTTACATTTAATCCAATTATTATTATCACTTTTTCTTATGTTCCCAACAGATAATTTTATGCACCTTTGAACCAAAATATACTAAGACTAATTTTTAAACTTACAAAAGCTTTTTAATATCTGAAAATATATTTTAAAATCAGAGGATCTGGTTAATTTTTGACGTTCTAAAGTTCGTTTATCAATTTTAAACTTCTCTTTAAATATAAACCTGGAGCAATTGGCATTTAATGTGGCATGCAAAATTCATGTTTTGCAACTAAATAGTTATATATAAATATTAATATTTGTTTATGATGTTTGATTATTAATACATAAATAATAATGCTCTATATTAAGTCTCTATGAAAGCCTAATTCTAATCAATTTCCAATAAGTTAGTTTCATTTCAGCTTCCATCATTTATTATTATTTTTATTCTATTTGTGGTAAGTGTGTGTCAAAGTTTTTAATTTTAAAGGTCTATATATAAAAAAACTTTGTTTGGGTTATCCAAAAATCAATGGCCGGATTTAAGTAAAGTTATAGTTATTATCATTTAGTTCAGCGGTATAGCATTAGCAAATGTTAAAGGTAAATGAACCATAACAAACCCCCTCCCCCATCAGTCTATCTTAACTACTGTCTACCCATTTGTATTGTCTACCATTTCAATTGCATGTTTTCAAGTGCAAAATGTCCATACATGGGTGACATTTTCCATGGTGTTGCATTGAGTTTGTGTTTCACAATGGTTGGTAAGAGGTGTAAAGCAATGCCAAAGTATATGTTGACATCGTCATCATTCCCTCTAAATATGTATGTATTTGTACTAACAATGTATATACATACATACATACATTTGACAGCAGTAGCATATGACAAAGTTTAAGTGCTTGCTAAATCCCATAGATTTCATGCTGGCAGCCAACAAACATGGCCACACATTGTGCGAGACACCAACACAAACAACTGCAACATCAACTCCAAACCAAACACAGAGGTGTTGGTAATGTACAACAACAACTATAACAACAATTGCAATAGCAACAAAAACAACAATTGTGCAACAATAGTATCGCATTTCAATGTTTTTACTGTGGCATAAAAACAAAAGGCAAAAGCCGCATTCAAACAGCGTACTAACAGTAACAACAACAAGAACAACTACAACTGCAACTACAACAATTCTCGTTTGCCAGACTGCAAAAAGTTTTTATGCCTGACTGTTACCACTCGTTGCCCCCCACCCCTCTTATACGATCCCCCTTGCCATGTAACTTGCCTCCTTCTTTGATGGCTGCACGTAATTTTGTTTTGTCGCGACGACGCAAATATGTTGCCCATGAAAGAGACTCAAACTCCAACCATCCAACACCAATACCATCACCATCCCCACCCCCTTTTCACCACTCAGTTGCCACTCTAATATCCCTCCCGCACCCCCACCATCCACATTATTGTTGTCTTTGGGTTTGCTACCTTAACATTATGCAAGGCGCCACATCATAGCACTTGTCACTTTAACCTTGCACGGCCTGTCAGTAACAACGCTTTAGCCCATCAGCCTCCCCGTACCTCATTTCCCACCCCCTCCCCCAACCTCTGTCCAAGGAACCATCTCTCTGTAAATTTGCGCAAAGCGGCATGGAAAATGAAAAGAAAAGCCATAAAACCAAAGACGACGCGCAAAGCCAAAACAGAAAAGTGAGGATGAAAAAAATATAGTAAATTCACATTAGTATTAATAAAGCCGAATTTGAGATACCCTAGATGGGTACTTCTTTTAATGCAATTATTATCTTTTAAATCATTTTATTAATTATTTTAAGTTCAATTTGTTTGTTTGATTTTTTCCTCTGCTGATTTTGGGCTGGATTTTTAGTTTTATTGCAATTTAATAATATTTTTAAGTCTATTTGAGATTGCTTATTATAGATTTTTTTGTTTTCATTAGATTTCCTTATTTCATTAAAAAATTGAGTTAAAATAAATTAGGTGAGATAATTTTTTTAGTTCGCAAATGTATTTTAAGCAAAATTAAAGTAAAACTGCAAATTTATTTATTTGTTAAAATTATCATTTATACATTTTATATTAATTTATTATATAAGTTATTATAAATATACTTTAATGATTATGTTCTTTTTTAAACATTAGTTCGTCTAAATTTGTAAATCATTTTAATTCAGATCTAAACTATGATTATTAGGTTTTAGAATCAAACTTTTAACATTATTAATATAAAAAAACATTTTTGGCGAGAACAATAAATGAAATACATACATACAGTTCAACTTCCCTATAGTGAACTTTTGTATAAAGAAGTTCTCCGTAAATTGAATTGCATATATTCGAAGACACAGTTTTCTCATTCCAATTTCCATTTGTATATCTATAATATACATATAATGAAGTTTTTATATGATTCAATATAGGTGGATTCAACTGTAATTAATTTTAAATTTTTATAAGTTTTTGTTTACTCAACAGTTGTAGGCAAAATTCCTCCCTTTATTGTAATAGCCTTTCATTTATAGGGTATTACAAAAACCGAAACGAGCGTAAATATGCCTGTCATCATTTTGACATCAGCATTCTACTGTCTCCCTCTCCTCCTCGCTCAGAGAGAGCTCTCTCTCTGTTGTCTCCACTTTGTCTTTGGTTCTGTTTTTAGGTCTTGAAGATCTTAGAACAGTAGCATGGGTAGTTTTTGAGCATGCCATTACCATAACTATAATGCATATTTCAGCATCGACTCAAAGAGAGACGGACTAAAGGTGGCAGAAGACAGAAGACAAAACGGAGACCACCCTGTGTCATCATCATTCTCATCCCCATTCCCCCTCATCATCATCATCATAAGCAGAAGGAGCTAAAAGTGACGAGGAGAAACGTTGTTGCTTTTCGCTGTTCTCGTTTCGCCTGTCTTGCCAAGTAAATCCCTGTATCACTTTCGCTTATGCCACTGTTGACAATCTCGGTTTCAATGTGTGTCCACACACACACACACCCACCTCCTCCTCCCTGCTCTTTCATAACTCGAGATACATGCCTGGGCATATTTATGCCTGCTTTTGTGCTGTTTCATTCTTATGTCTTGGGCATAAATGACAACAAGGTTTTAGCATAAAAGTTTATTGAACTAACGGTAACTGCATACTGTTCGATGAAAATCTCAATAGTAACAATGGGGATGGGGGTGGGGAGCCGGTTAAAAATTCCCTTTAAGATTCCATTTCATTTATCATTTATCAATGCCTATTTGATAAATATTCATTTACTGTGATTTAATTAGTCTACTCGATCACAATTTCTCTGCTAAATATATATTTACGTTACGTTTTTGGTTTTTCATTAACACAAAAAGCCACATGAAATTTTTCATTTCTTTTATATATTTTTTTTTTGTTTGTAGCATAATTAAAAAATTAATAAAATTAATTAAATGTCAGCTTAAGCGACATATCACTGCGGCATAAATAAATTAACAACAAAATAAAAAGAGTTAAATAAATAAACAGTGAAAACAGCCACAGAGACAACAACAACAGCAATCTGAATAACTATACTAAAGGCAATAAACAACAAACTAATTAAACATGCAAGAAAAAAAAAAGAAAACAAAACGATAAAAACTCAATTAATTTGGTTAAGATTTAAATTCGATACGGAAATACCCTGTAATGTGAGTAAAGGTGAAACTTTCGTAGGACTCTTAAATTGGATTTCATTTAACAAAGGTAGAACAATTATTCAGATACTAAGAGATTCTAAGATCAATTTGCTGAAACCCTTTAATTCTATCCTTTTAAGCTTTCTGGGTACACAGTATCCTTTCTCAGTGAAATGGTTACTAAAAAACTACGCTAAAAATAATAATATAAAGTTGTCAGAAACACTGAAGATTATTAAAAAAAAAAGTTCTCGTTAATTCATTTTTTTACAAAAATAAATATCGCAAGATATTCCATCAGTCATATGAATAAATAATTAAAAGAACTTACAAAAGGATCGAGAAAGTTTCAATGAGAGAAGTTGTAATAACTTTCCAGTCATAGAATTTTCATATAAATATTTTGAGTATCATTTAAAATATCACAAAAACAACTCACAGAACTATCTTTTACCAGGAAGACATCTTATTAAAAGTTTTATAATAAGATTAAGAGTAAATAAGAAATCTTATCACCGCTTGTAGACAGGGTATAAAAATATCGAATTGCTAAAATTTCCTTTCGCTTTTCAACAATAATTTCTCTTACAATTTTTCCGCCACTTTGGCAAATTAAATTGTCAATTATTGGCAAACAAAACAACGGCAGGCAGTGGCCACTGTGTTAGCAAGCGAAAGTCAGACCCATAAAGTAATCCATATGCACCAACCCATTCTACCACCCCCAACTCTTTATTTTAATAGAATACGGCCAATTGTATTTACGGCGTAGAGAAAAACCACAAGCAAGGCGAATTCGTTTGGTGGTTAAACCATTCCATTTATTTGTATGGAAAAATATGCAAGCTGCAACCGCAGTTTTAACCAACACCCGACGCATTTGTCATTCTTTTGGCCAGGACATACCAAATGTACACACACACACACATGCATACACACATATACACAAACAGGACATTGCATAGGATTCAGGCAGCCAGCAAGCAAGCAAACAAACAAACAAACAGAAAATGCTCGAGTCCTGCAACCGTTTGCCAATATTCAAATAGCAAAAAGTCAGACATATTCTCATTAACATAAAACATAAATATTTACTTTTGCCAAACACACACACACACACACATACACACACACGCACACACAGCCATACGCTGGACATTTCTATTTGAAGGGATTCGAAAGTTCTGCAGTCAGGACATTTATATTTTCCTTTTGCATTTTTACGCCATTACAAAAGGTAGGGGGCGGGGGAGCAGAAATAGCAGGGGTGCATCTAAAGGGAAGAAGGGTGGCGGAGTCCTAGAGTTTTATGTGTGCTAAAATGCCATTTCCATAAATGCAAATCAGTTTGTTTATTTCGAAACCTTCTTCCAAATAGTTTATAACTTATAGGGCAAAAATAACTTATCATTTTTGTTATTTCTTTTTCGATTTTTTGTTATTGTAGTTTTTTTTTTGTGGGTAACTTTATAGCTTTTGGGGCGTGGCAAATGTGCAACATGCAACCAAATTGATTTTGCAGTAAACTTATGGGGCGGAATAATTTCAGTTGCTACAATTGAAATTTCAATTTTGTGGCGAGAAATAAATGTGGCATTTACATTGAAACTCAAGTAATTGGAAAATGTTGAGAAATGAATACATATATAAGAAAAATTTTAAAAATAAATCAAAATTATATATACAAAACAATGTATTAAAAGAGTTGAAAGGGTTACATAAAATCTTCTATATTTTTTGTAGATTTGGTAGAATAGAATAAAAATGAAATTGAAATCTTTAAGTAAATTGATCATGAAAATAGATTACTTGAATTATAATTTTGCTTACTCCATTACCACTCCTTAAAGAAGCTTTTCATTGAAAAAAGTTTTCCTTAAGAAAAATAAAAAGATCGTTTATTTTCCCAAAGTGTAAAAAAGCTTCTACCTTCACTTTCAATTTCATTCTCAATTTATATACATTTTCTGACATTCCAATTTATGTTGAAAATCAATAAGATTTCTCTCAGGACTTGCATCAAAGTGTCAAAACGGAAATCGTTCACTTTGTTAGAAGTTGACCAACATCTAAAATTGGCTCTTTTATTATCAGCGCTTGATATCACAATTTGAGAGTCCTTCAAATATGGCCAATTTCAACAACTAGGCAAAAAGAAAAATATTTGGCATGAGTTGGTGTGTGTGTGCTTATATGTGTGTGAGGGTTTCGCTTGGCTCGTAATCCACGTGGATTATGTCAAAATTGGTATATCATAAAAACGTCGTGTACGTGAGGTGAATGATAAAAACGTTCAGATGAAATCTAAAACTCCCCTTTTTCGATATGGAAAGCCAACATTAACTTCGTCGTTGCTGCGCGACAATGATTAATTTGTATGCGTCAGGCGGTGACTTTTGCGGTCTTTGGCACAAAGGCCAAAAGTGTTTGGCATGTAACGGAAATGCGCGACCAGCAGCCAAAAGGACAACCAACACATTGTCCACAGAGACGAAAGAGATGCATAGCAAGCGAGAGAGAGAGATAGAGAGAGGGGGATGAAGCTTTGAATATGCAAGGGACAAATAAAGTTTTTCCGACTTACGGATTTTTCTTCAGGCCAAGTTTTGCCACCATATACATATATACATAAAGTGCTTGGCTTTGGGCCAACAACTTGTATGAGAGGGAACAAAAAGGAATGACTCCTCTCGCATTCTTTCTTAATTTTTTTGCTTTCTTCTTTTTACAACTTGTAAAGAACAAAATAAAATTCATTGCTTGACAATTGTTGAGGAAAAGTCATACCCTTTCTTTGCTTTGGTTGTATTATTGTTCGTGCTAAGATTTCATTAAATTTTTTCAGTAATACGGAAAAAGCTCGACCAAAATGCATGTTGAATAAAACCCTACAAAAATTTGCCTCATTAATTGAGTTGCTCAATTAGGTAAACAGTCAAAACAAATACCCAAAAAGAGAGGCAGCTTGGAATCGAAGTTTAAATACGCTTGGAATATAATTAATAAAATAAAAAAAAAAAATTAAAAAAAATATAAAATTTTTCTTCTTCTCTTTTCTTTGGATAAAAGCTTTTTAAATTTTCGAATTTAAGAAACATGTTTAGTTTTCTTCAAACATTACAAGTCATCTCGCCGTTCGTTCTAACCAGCAAAGTTAATAAATAAAAATATATTTTATGCCAATAAAATGTATTTCCACTATATAATAAATCTTGTTGATTTTTTATTCATTTTCCTGCAAGTATAACCATAAGCTTGGATATTTTCTCATCATCAGCTAGCTGAGTTTCCTTTTAGGAAAAAACGAGCTTCCTATTTCAATTTCGTATATCAGCAATTTGAAAATGAACTTTACACTTCCCTGCCTTAGAGGAAGACGTTGTGTTGCCTGGATCTGTATCTGTATCTGTATCCTTTTCTTTTTATTGTATTACCGCGAGTGTTATGCTAATTTCCGGCAACCCGAACTCGACATGCCATAGCCACGTTTCAGTTCTTTCTCTCTTCCCCCCGCTTTTTGGTGGGTTTTTTTTTTGCTACATCGTCAACGGCAACGTTCTCTTCGGGCCAAAGTCTTGGTGCTAAAGGAAATGAAATTTAACTGAATTTGCATTGGAATTCGATTAAATCGTTTATGCAAACATTTCGTTTCATTTCATTTGCGGGTTTTTCGCTTTCTCGGCTGGCTGACTGTCTCGACTTGAGCCTTCATCCTGGCCCACGTGCTGGGCTTTCTGCAAAACAGAGACAGCAGACAGAGTCATGTGTGTCTCTGTGTGTGTGTGAGAATCCTTTTTTCCTTGGCAAATTGTGGAAAATGTCTCAGCATCTTCCACTCTTACCTCATCATTTCATTTTCCTTGTTGAAATTACATTGAAAAGCCCCAAGTTGATTTTAGCGTTTACACCATTTGCATAATTCTCATGTGTAAAATGTTTTCGGTTTGGTTTTATTTTCTTTTGTTTGTTTGTTGCAAATTTATATTATGCCTACTTATATATGAATTAATATTATTCATCTTGTAAATGCATATCAAGGTAATTGTGTAGACCAAGTTTCAAATTGTTGAGAAAAAAATTTACATAAAAATTATGAAAATTGGAAAGGGAAGAAATGTTCCAACAAATTTGAAGAGACAAAGAATAACTTGGATTATTTTGACAGCTGCTGACATTTTGTAGAAGATTTTCTGGAATCATGTTTTTTTAGAAATTTGTTAAAAAAGAATTGGTAAGGTTAAGGTCGATTAAGGTTAAAGTTATTTAAGCTTTTAATAAAAATAATTATTTTTAATAAAATTGAATGATTGTATAAATGGTATAAATTACCGTTCTAAGAGAACTTTGTAGATTTTTTATTAGCAAATTCTATGAAATTTTTAGGTTAGGCTAGAGGAAATTGATTTTTCTGTAAACTTTAGTCTTTTTTAATATAAATATTTACCTATTTGGTATCGCCTTCAAGAGCTCATTTTATATCAAAGAATATCCAATGTTTTGGAGGGGGAATTTTATCCTTTCGCTCATTTTCATATTAACCCCAAAACAAATGGCATTAAGTTGCCACCCTTGGTAAGTGCACGATATTGCTTTCGTTGAGTGTTGAGAGTGGGCGTATTTGACAACACCCCCCGCTCACCGATGTCGAAAATTATAAATAGCGGTTATTATGAAGCCATAATTTATGCAAATGAACGTAGGGCGGTACGTAGTAAGTCAACGAAGAATACTTGGAAACTTAACCAGGTCTAATTGTTTGATTAATGGTTTGGTTTAGAAACTGTGAGAGAAGCCAAGGCACGTGCTGCTTGGCGAAAAGTAAACGTTAATATGAGTGGGTTAGATACTTACATAAGGTACTTTCATTCCACCCTTTACTCACATTCTAAGCTGAAACTACTGCAAACACTCATCCACCCACTAAACCACCCAACTTCAGTGCAAATATTGTTTCAATGCAGAGTGACAGAGAGAGAAAGAGAGGGGGAAAGTAGAAGAAAAAGAAAACTTGGCTGGCAGGCAGCACACATATAGGACAAAAGTATCTACAAGATACTTTCACGTATCTTTGCCGTTGCACTTGCCGAATGCAAATATTTCAACCTGGCCACCATCTACTATATCATGTCTTCTACACCCCCCTCTCTCAATATCTCTTTTCACCCATCTTCTTTTTTTTTCTCTGTGCATTTTATGCATAACCCGGCCAAGGTTTCCTTCACAAGCTTCCTTGTATTTTACTTTCCTGAGTTTTTCTTATTTTCCTTTCTTACCATTTCCCTTAGATATTTTTTCGTTTTTCTTTTTTTTACAGTTTCTTTATTTTTTATTTTGCAAGTTTGTTTGCTGTTTTTCATGTTTTTTGCCATGTTTATGGAAAGAAAGTTTTTCCCTCAGCTACAGATCGCGTTGCGCCGTGAGGCATATTTCGGTTGGAGACTTCCTATTCTGTGAGTCTGGAAAAACTTGGGTAAATGGGAAACTGTGAGTCGCTTGTCTAGTGGGAAATTGCATTGTTTGCCTTTTGGCTTGGCTCGGCTAGCATTTTTGCTGTTTGCATTCTGGTTTATGCAATTTTTATGTTTCCATTGGCCATATTAAAAGATTTTACATAGTTAAGCTCTTACAATTGCAAGCTAATGGCCTCATATATTTTCGTTGCTTAAAGCTTAGAAACATAAATTTCTGTTACATTTTTTATTATAAAAATATATACATATGTATGTATATGTGTATAGTTTATATATTTTTACTAACTCCATCTCCCTTTCATTTTATAAGACGGAAATCGTCAATTTCTTTTCAATGAGCAGCATCAGACGATAAAGTTTTCATATTTTATGCTCTATTCATTTTGTGGTAGGGTCAAAAAAAAAGAAGAAAAACGATAAGATAAACTTCGAACACAAAACAACAAAAAGAATAATAATAATAGAAGATAGACAGAGAGAGAGAGAGAGAGAGAGAGGGAGACAAAAATCGAAGAAAAGATAAAGTGTGCAGCAAATTGAAAACCCAATTGAAAGTTATTGAAATTGCACAATAATTTCTTGAATTGCATGCCCTATTGAATTTCTATTTGAACTTTTTTATTTTTCTTATTCTTATTTGAATGAGGATGTTTTATAGAGGAGATAAAGAGAGGGGCGTGTCAGCTGCAGTACATAATTCTATTCCATTCGTTTCCATTGAATGCTGTGTAATTAAGAGACAATGGCTTTTCCTTTTGAAGATTAAAACTAATTTCAAGTGGATTAACTTAAATTTCAATTCAAATGGTTTATGTCTATGGTAAGCTAGATAATGGTTCGTGCATCCACTAACCAATAGGAATCAAATTTTATCTACTATTTGGGCCAAATTTTATTGGCCATCACATTGATGGTAAAGTCAAAGTAATAGTAATTGCTCTACAAAACGCTCTGGCCATTCAAATTAAAAGCTAACTCTGAACGGCAATTATCGATGGTTACCTTTACCTGTCCCTCACCATCTTTTGTACCAGGGATGCATAACAATAACAATTAAAATGTACGACAACTGCAAATTGAAGATGTTTGCCAATATGGCGTCCGGCCCACACGGCAAACAAGGCCAAAGAACGACAAGTGACACCTAAAAACTGGACAGGGAGGGGTTGAGAGGATGGGCACAATTTTCCTGGTACGTAGCTAAAAAGCATAAATAATGGGGCTGCATTTGAACAGGCCTGCGTCTGTGTCCATGGTGGCTATAGTCTGGTCTTTCTGCTATAGTAAATGAATGCCAAACGGCAGCGTCCAAACAACGCCAATGCCAATGACGTCAATGCCAACGCCATCATTGTCAGGGACTAGAGAAAGCACAGGACGCACATCCACACACACACACACACACACACACACACTATACACACACTCCTAAGGCCCAGGGACAATGTTGAGTGCAGCTACCTGATGACAACTGAAGAAGCTGCAGGCAAGTGGAGTATGGGAATTGGCAAAACACTGAAAGAAATATATACAATTCCACAACCAAAAAATATATATGTATATAGGAAAATATGAAATGCTGTATTGGTACTTGAGAAAACCATAGAAAAGCAATTAATTATTAATACTACTTTATAAGGATCTTTAAAAAAAAAAAAACTTATTTCTTGTTGAGAACAACAGAATATAAGTTCCCCTCCAAACCACGAGGTTTTAAGCTGGAACTTAGATTATAAGGTTATTTTTTATTTGTTCGTTAAGAGAAACCATAATAATATATCAGAATTATAATGAATATTAATTGATATGTGTATTATGATACTGTATTAATGTGGAGAGAAAGAACTAAAATCAAAAACAAGAGCAAGAAATCGGACATAAATTTTTTGCAATTCTTTTGCTAAAACCTAAAATATCTCTAAAATAATTAAATAAATAATCTCAAAGCTACCAATGTCATTCAAATATAACATCAATATAGCGAGAAAACTTAAATTAAGCTATGAAATTCGGGATAATATTCGTGTTAAGTATGGAAAATTGTCTTTCCCATTTAATCTGCTTAATTTACGTATTTTCTCTCAGTGCATTATCAGAATTATTGCTTGCTGTCTACATGACCAAGACACGGGGAGTTTAGAAGACAGGCAAATGGGTTTTGCCATGACACGCTGAACTCTCAACGTAAAATGAGAAAAATCCTCACATGGACGACACCGGAAACTGGGACAAGAGCACAGAAAGTGAGTTGGGGGTGCAAAATCGGGTACACAGACAGACACAACCCCAACCTGCATCCCCTTTCTCACCATATCAAACAACATAGAATGAGGATGAGCAGGGAAGGGGGCATCAAAAAGCAATGGCTTAAGTGCCCTGGCATTGTGAGCCTGACAGGAGCAGAATGCACTGATGAAGTGTAAGAGAGAGAGAGAGAGAGAGAGCGACACCGAGTTAAAAGAGAGTCGAATGTTGAAAATTGGGGAAAGAGGGGTGGGTGACTGCAATGGACCCCAGAGCCTCAGCCTGAGCCCGAGCTCGAGCCTCAGATCCGGGAGTGTCGACATTGCCCCATTGTTCTTTTCAAATTTTTTTCTTTTTTTTTTCATTTTGAGTTTTTGTGCAAATGAAAAAGGTGGCCCAATGACGCCACCATTGAATCCCCTGTTGAAGGTGTTCGACAAACGGCAGCGGACAACGAGTTGATTATGGCAGAGCGCGGACTTAAGTGGGCCTGTCCCCCAGGCTTGGTGCCGGTGGTGCTATTGGCTTTGGTGGTGGTGGTGATGGTGATGTTGTCCCTGCTGCTGCCACTGATGAAGCACCTTTTGTTGTAATGAGTTTCGAGTGCGATTTTTGAAATTCCCAACGCATCCGCTCAAAGATTTTGTTTCCTCTCGTTTTTTTTCTTTTTTTGTGTGTTGCTGAATGATTTTAAGCGGCTTATGTTGGTCGTCTGGTTGCCATGCCACATTTTGGGAAAATTATTTTCATTTTCGTTTTCATTGCAGGTATTAAAAGTGGTCATGGTAAATATATATAGATATATATATATCCCTTTACCACATTACCACGCCCATTCTGTAAAGAAAGAAATCTGGAAAATGGTATGCCAGACAAGCTTATATGTTTTGGCAGCTTTCATTGATCAATGCCATATTATTTGAATATATTTAAGGATAAAATGTAATCCCTTAATATTGGTAAGAGAAGTAAATTGATCTGTATTAAGTTAACATTTATAATTTTTCAATTTTATAATAAATTTTTAATAAAACGCAAAAAAATTTAATGCCACAATTAAATAAAATAAAATGGCATTATGGCAAATGGGTAAAGAAAACTGAAATAGAAAAAAGAACTTTAAGCTTATACTAAATTATTAAGATAATAAATAATTTTAATTGTATTAAATTTAATTTAAAAAATGAATAGATTTAAATAAATCTCTCTTGTTGGTCAACTAATTTTAAGCATTTCAGAACAATGTGAACGTTGGCAATGATTCAGTATAAGTGGAAATGAACATATTCTTCATATATTGACAAGATAACTAAAGTACTAAGATAATAAATACAATAAAATGGCTTAAATTTCTTTAAGCTACTTTGCATCTTTAAACGTCCTATTAAAGTTTATGGCTACTTGAAATGGATAAATGTAACATCTGCTTTATTCACTTTTTTCTACTCTACGTGTTTCTCTGTCTTTTATTTGTTTTGCCATTTTCGCCTCATAAGTAGTGAGATCGCTTATTGCTTTTCAGCTTTTCGGTTGTCCAACTCATCAGTAGTATTGGGAAGCAATGGCAGCAGATGGTAACCAGTCAGTTCGATTCCAACCATTGCCACTGGACACACCAAATTGATGATGCATACGACAAACATACAGAAACTACTACCAACTACAACAACCCAGAGACAATGACAATTGCATTGACATTTCGACAGGACAGACAGCAAACCAAACTCATACCCGTAACACTCCCTCCCCCCTTCACCGTCACTAGACCGAAACATGACCATTTACTACAAGGGATTGGAATTGGGATGCAATTTGGGGATGGATATGGGGATGGTGGGTAAGCATATCGATTGCTATTGCTTGATTTTGTCATTGGGATTTGTTGTCAGTTTGATTTTTGGTACAGGATTTTGTATGGTACAATGTCAGTTGAGTATATTTGTATTGGGTTTTTCCCTCTTTTCGGGCCCCCACATCGATACTCTTTGTACATTTTAGACAGAGTTTATTTAGTTGTCATTGCAAAAATGTTTGCTTATTGTTAGTACAATTTTTGTGCCTTTTCGTTATATATATTACATGCAAAATTATTGAATATTTTTCTTTTTAAATTGCTGAAAGCGTTTTAATTTCATTGGTGCAGTTTTTGATCAAAAATTTACCCACAATTTTTGGACATTTTATTTTTGAAGTTTTGCCTGCAGCTGCTTCAATTGCACAATTTCAATTTTTCCCTTTGTCTGTCTCTATCTATCTATCTATCTGTCTCTTTTTCTATGTGTATGTATGTGTGTAATTTGGAGCCCAGGAACAATTTGAATTTGCATTTCCATTGCCCATTGAATTGAATTGAATTCGCTTTATCAAGTTCATTTGATTTTTGGTACGTCGATTTGTTAGTTCCTCATCGATTTGAATGCTCAAATTAGTTTTAATTGTATGTATTTATAGATTACGATTTCTATTTATATAGTAAATGCTAATTGCATTTATTTTAGTTCTAGTTTTTCATTTATTTAACTATCAGCATTCTATTGCATTCCACTCTAATTTATAAATAATAATAACAGTAAAAATGAAAACTGATTGAACTTGGGATTAGAATTGATAAAATGTCAATGTCTGTGTCTATATATGTAATTGAATTGAATTGACAGCAAATGAAATTTTAGTAATTGAAATTTTATCATCAGGGATATGCAGAGCAATTTTTTAAATGAAAGTAATAAAATTCTTTGTATGGTAATCTATTATATAAAGGTTAGCATTAACTTTTATTTTATAATTTATGACTTTGCTTTTAGATATTCTATTAAGTTAAATTATATTAAATTATCAGTTCAAAATAAATCTAGAAATTAAGCAATTTACTTTGATTTCGAGTTAAATTTTAGTAGATTTAATTTTATTAAGAGTTTGTAGTAAATTCTGTCTTAACTAAAATTTATGTAGAATAATCTATAGATTTGTCTTTTTATGCAATCTTTTTTGTTAGTGTCTTTTTGAGAATTTTATGTCAATCTAAATCTAGTTAGAAATTAAAGTCTTAAATAAATATAAATCCAGTTTAAAAAATATTTAAATTAAGTTATTTCTTTCCTCTTGCTAACCCATTAGTTATTTTTATGTATTTTCAAAAATTTACCTTTATTATTTGTCACCTTTCGCTTGCTTGCACTCAACTTTCTCCTTTTGCATTCACATTTACGTTTCACACAGTTTAAATATTTCTCTCTCAATTGGCAACTTTAAATCAACTTGAGCACGTTTCTCTGTTGGACACGTTTCAGTCTCCAATATAAAGCAAACAGTCAAAGCTTAAGTCCTTTTGTTTTTTATTTTTGGGGTCCTTTGTTGATTGTCGGCTTATCATTAGTTCGAACAGCTGCTTTTTGCATCTTTAATTGGTATTAAATGATATTTCTTGTCGCTTTCCCCTCATTGAATAATTCAAGTGGGCTAGGCGAAAATAAGTGAATGTTTCTTGTCCTTCTCCAGCTTATCTATCAATTTCAATTATATAATAATCATTTCCGTCTGGCATTAGGGTAAACGTGTCTGTCAATCATAAAAACGAGACAGAAACTACACTGAGAAAAAATATGGTAATAATACCAATTAGCGAAGTATAATGAAGAGAAACAGATAAAAAATAAAGTAATTTAGTTTATTTTTCAGCATTAGTTACATATATTCTAAAGTTTGTTACAGAAAAAGACTTTAATATTAAACCGAATTTTATTCACGTGAAAGCAACTAGAAAAATGTACTCCAATTTAGCTTCAACTTTATGGCAATTAAGGCTAATCAAATTATTTATAAATGCTTAACCTAATTTCTAGACTAGGATTCAAACGTCTGGAGTTGCTTCTGATGCAGTCCTACTTCTACTTTTCGAAACAATAACTCAATAAAAATTTCGCCTCAACACTTTCGCTACTTGATGCCAATGCCGATGCTGTTGCCCGTCTCACGCCTTTTGCCTTTTTGGCCAACTTTTGCAATAACCACTTAAAATTCACTCAGCTGTGAATTATGCTCACGTCGACGACGGTGGCAATGATGATGATGATGACGATGAAAGTGTTGTTCTTGTTTCAAGTATGAAGAAGTGAGGCCAATGGAGGCCATGAATGGACGCATGTGGCGTTGATGTTGGCCTCGTTATTTGTAAAAAAAAAACAAAAAAGGCAAAGCAAAGGAGAACCGAAAGGAGGCACAAAAGCCAGTGTCGATATTAATTTGTGCAGGCGATGCTGTGGAATCTCAAGTGTATCTGTAACTTTTGATCTGGCATTCCAACCAAAAATTGCATTAAAGTAATACTTAAATTTTAAGTAATAATATCCAAATTTACATTGGTATTAGTTAATATACATAGTATAAGTAGTAGTATGTAAAAGTTGTCTAGCTATATGCAACATTTTATCGATTCATTGTTGGAAAACTAAATAAGTTACTTAATTTGTTAACTGAACTGTAATTCATCTTAAGTAAAAACCCATTCATTATTGTAATTTATTTACAACGGCTGATATGGCAAATATTTATTTAATTTTGTAGTACTCTACCATTTATTTGTGGCAGACAACCAACAATTCAAACAAAAATCTCAGACTTCTCCCCACTTTATTTTGTCGCCTCTCTTACAGTTGAGTGACATTTGGCAAGGCATATCGATTGCGATTAGTAAGAAAATTTTCAATTTTCTCTCAATGAAATGTCAGAACAAAAGTGCCTCAAACTGTATGAGAAAGGAAAAAAAGAGAGAGAAAAAAAAAAACGCACAACGAATCACAAGCAAACAAACTTTGGATTTTGGTTTGGGTTTGGGCTGGGGTTTAGGGAGCCGTTGGCAATGTTGACACCCGATGGCAGGCAGCCGCAGCGGCACTCTCCATTCCCGCAGATCCACTTCAATTTGCCTTCTTGGTGTAACCGCTGTGAAAATATAGCTGAGAATTATCGACATTGCACACTGGTTATAGCATTGCTGAAAATGTGACAGTAAGAAAACGTTAACAAAACTCTAATCGATTTAATAACTGATTAGTAATCAAAAATATTGTGTAAGCATTACAGAAAGCATAATTAATTTCGGTTATTAGAGCTTAATCAAAGGCGAAGCTGTTGAAAACTTTAATGGAATACATGTATATTTCAGTTCAGGATAACCGATATTAAATATACAATTAATACTACGAATTAATAATCATACAGGATCGGTTACTCTGACTCTCTCCGCATTGCCTTCAGCTGTGGTAACCTTTGAACTTTAATACCTGTACCGAAACAAAATTTGACTGTCTACTATAGCGAGTTTGTTAATAAATTGTATTACCAATTCATATGTGTTAATTGTTACATAACTTATCAAACTGATAATTAAAAGTTTAAATTTCAAAACCCACTTTAAGCCATAATACAATTTTTTACACTGTAACCGAAATTAGTTACGATATACAGTGAGGCCATCTCAATCCACTGTATTTTGGTTACAATAGCAACGCCAGCTTCAGTCTGGGATTTGTTGTTGTCCCCACTCTAGTCCTGTTGGTCCTGCCATGGGCAGAGCAAGGAATAGCGGAAGCATTGATGGGGGAGGCGATGGCGGAATGGGCACATTCTTCATCTCATTCTGGTCGCGCTTTTCCATTTGAAAACCATTTTGTTTGCCTTATGGATTTGTGTGGGGCTTAAAGTGGCTTCGTTGCTGCTTCGTTTGCTTCATTTTGCTATTGTTGAAATTTTCAAGTTACTCACACCCAAATCTTATCCTACCTCACACACCCCCCCGCCACCATCACGTCAGTCGCTGAAATGTTTTTGTTTTATTTTCCCATGTTGACTATTGGCTTAGAGTTATGGTCTAGAGGGCAAACTGTTTACAAGTAAAGGCGATGCTGGCTTTTGTGTGTTAAGACTTTAATTGGAGGGCGCTAATTTTGAGTGCGAATGGGCAAACTTTGTTCAATTTTTAGACCAAGTCTGGGATAAGTCTGGCCAAAGTCGTTCAATTTAGCAACAAGTTATTGATGAAATTTGCAAAATGGGAATAGAAAATCCGTAGAAATATTCTAATCAAGTATCCTTAATCATTTGTAGTTAATTGTCTTACTTTAAGCTCACATTTCAAGTAGTAGATTATACAATTTACTCATTAAATCCATTACACGTACATAATGCATTGTTTGTGTGTGTGTATGTGTGTGTGTGTGTGTGTGTGTGTCTGTGTGTGATGTATATGTAAAATATTGGCATTGTACAACATGCTCATTAATTATGCTGCATATAGCAGTTTATCAACACAATCGTCTACTATGAAGAGCCTTCTTCTCATTCCAACTCATTCCAAGGATTTTGCCCTCCGTTTGGTATTTAATTTATAACCCCGAAAACCCAAAGTTATACATTTTAACAGGATATGAATAAAGTTGAAAGACAATAAAAGCAAATAAAACAAGATACAACAGCAACTCAGCTCAGTGATAGAGAAAGATTCATTATCTAGCACAACATTTATAAGTTTGTCCGTGTGAGTGTGTGGAAAGGAAAAGATGTGTATAAAATACATTTGATAAGTCAGAGATGTGGTTATCTCAATTTCAGCAAGGGTTTTGATAATATATTCCCTATTTGAAGTTTAAATTATTCTTTATACTTTACAGAAGTATGCAATTTAAATAAAAATAAAGCCTTTTGCTTCTCTGAGGGAAATAGATTTATGTTTGAGTTTATATTTTATTTTTAAGGCTTTATTTTCACACAAACAAAGTAAAACAAGTTTCGTTAAGTTCCGTAAACTGAAAGCTTATATACTTTAATTTAAATTTATTTTGTTTTAAACCATTATTTAAATAATTCACAGTCAACCTTTTATCGCTAAATATATGCGATCAAAAATATTTATTTTCATTTTCTATTATAAAAGAACAAATATTTTATTATACATATATTTATTATATATTTTAATTTCACACTCAGAAAAAGGTGCAGCTATACTTTAACTTATAAATTTAATCTTGTTTCTTCAAAACTGAGGGTAAATAGTCATTTTCAAAATATATATTACTTATAAATATTTAAAAAAAGTACTTCGGAAAAAATGTTATGTTCATTCGTTTATTATATATCCAAAATCATATTTAGCTGGTTTTCGATCACAGATGAGAATGATTTTTAAAGTTTTATTTTTTTTAGTGCAGTAATAGAGTTATTTATGTCCATATTCAATTCGTTACTTTTTATTTTACATGTGTTAAAATGAAAATAACTGTTTTTTTAAGAATCTATATTTTTCAAAGATATAGTCAAAATTTTCTTATCAAATACTTAGCACAAATTTGATAGCAATTTGTTTTAAGTTTCTATCAACATAAATTTATAAAACAACTTGCAGAGATATTTACTTTGAGAATTTTAAAAGAAAATCAGGAGTCTGATGATGGGGACTAAAAATCTTTTCCGATTTAGCTTTAATTGTGCATCTTAGCCTGATGTATATTTATATTTGATGTATTATTTTTTACATGTTAGTGACTCCCCTTAACTACTTCCCTGTGCAAGTGGCTTTACTTCATTTTGCCTCTTTGTATGCGTATTTAATGAGCAGACGTGCGTGCAAATTTCAGACCAAGCATCCAGATGGGATCTCTCCTACTTATATCCTTACAGAAATTTACCCAGCAAAGCATGTTTTCTAAGTGTGTGTGTGTGTGTGTGTGTAGGTGGATGTTTGAGCACGGGTGTGGATATGCTTGCCAAAATACGTGAAA
Source organism: Drosophila emarginata (assembly GCA_037075365.1). Lineage (NCBI taxonomy): Eukaryota > Metazoa > Arthropoda > Insecta > Diptera > Drosophilidae > Drosophila > Drosophila emarginata. The sequence goes on along the minus strand of JBAMCD010000109.1, from coordinate 1,004,576 downwards.
TGCCAAAATTAAACCCAAAAAAAACTTTTCATGCTCGATCGCCAGGCAACAGAAACAGTAACAGGAGCAAAAACAACAATAAACAACACCAACAACAACAACAAAAAGAAACGTGCATTTTTGGCTACTTAGAGACGTAAGAAAAACTACGTGGCAAAAGTTTTCCATTTCCGCTTTGGCAAACATTAAAGCTGCCAGAACGAATTTTACAATGAGAACACGCACGAAAAGTAACCAGAAAGCAGAAGAAAGAGAGAGAGAGAAAGAGAGATAATCAAAGACAAAAACGGAAATGAGCCATGCGTATAAATCAAATGCAAAACCAACAAAATAAAATATAACTAAACGAAATGAAATACAAAATTAAAATATCTAAATGACTATTTGACTTGAAATATTTCAAGAACTTTAAGCTTTTCCTTTAATTTGTGCAACAGTTTTTTCCGACTTTTTCTCCTTTTTCATGTACCATTAGATTTTCCAGTCAACTGCTTATTTGTTACTAACCCCCCGAGAAAAGGACGTTTCATTATCAAATTAAAATGCCATGTTCTGCTTATTAACGGAAAATGCCAGGGATTCTTTCCCATTGAAAAGGATCTCTTTTCTGTGTCCATAGAAAGCATGTGTGCAATTCAAGCATATTACGATGGAGGATGGAACAAAAGAGCAAAAATCAAATCAATTTTAATTTACAAAACAAGCAGAAAAAAAGAAAAAAAAAATAAAGAGAAGCAAACACCGAGTGGAAAATGCCAAGACAAGCGAAAACTGTAGAGGAAAGGAAAAAAGACTGTCAGCCTGGCCAGGGCAGACAGCCAAGAGTCAACAAGACGAAGAAAACGTAGAATAAGGACAACCCCTTGGACCTGGCATATCCTGGCAACCCCCAAATAGCATTTGTGCTTAGCATATGCGCATAAATCTCAGTCCAGTCCAGTACAAATCACAAGAGGGGGGAAGGGAGGTCACCGTGAAGGATGGTCCAAAGTAAACTGGGGCGATTTCTTACAAGACGACAGAGCAATCCAATAAAATGGCTAAACGCTTCAATGACAATTCGAGCATGTAAAGTATATACCCCAGATATATGTACAATATAAATAGGGAAAACCATATATGTACATGTATATGTATATATGTAAACAGTGAAAGACGGGGGGAAGACAAGTAGAGGGGGTAAGTTAAATACATGTTGCATGTGAATGTGAAGCTTAGCCGTGTCGTACAAGCGCCATCAGCTGGCATCGCCCTTTGAAAAGTAGGCAATAATCGTAAGTGAAACTGCCAAAAGGGGCGGAGAGGGTAGGTAAAGTAGCAACAGAAGGAACAGAAGCAATAGCAGTACAAGGAGGCGGAGTAAGAATGTGGCATGCTACAGAGGGTTTGGGGGTTTCTGACCCTTATAGACCAGAATTTTGTATTGAAATTCGCTTTAAGTTGTGGCGTTCGATAATTGAATTAAATAGGATTTCAATATGCGGGCTCATGCTTCAGTGGCATTAACTTTCATTCGGTGTGGGGATATTAACAGAGGTTGGGAGGCAAGGGGCAGAGATTAAATGGCAAAATGAAAATCCCAGCATAAATAGTTAAATTTCTTTACTCTCTTCTCTTTCTCTCTCCTTTCCATTTTCTGTAAAGAAGTTTCTTGGGACTTGTTTTAATTCCCTTAATTAACTCTTGCCGTGTTATTTGTTGGCCTCTTCAAGTCATCAATAATTATCGGTCATTCTATTGGTCGTTTTGAACAGAGAAATTCAATAAAAACTACTCACCAACAAAATAAAATGAGGAAAAACCGTGGAAAACTTCTTAAGAAGTAAGTAAAAACCTGCCGTGAAAAAGGAGCACAAACCGTTGACTTTTCAACTTTTTCATTAGCGAAGAAAACAAAAAGACAAAAAATACATTGAACCCAATCAGGACATAAAAACAATCCCCAAAAATGCTAGCAATATAAGGACGAACACTTTAATACCCTTTATAATAATCACAACAAACTGGTAATGGTAATTTGAAATACTTTTTAGAAAGATTTTTGTTATAAAGTTCGCTTGGTTTGCTTTCAGGAGATTTAAAAAAATCTGTTGCAATTTAGAAAAATATATTTTATAATATGAAGAATAAGCAAAAAAAAAAAGCATAAAAACAATAACAAATATAAATAAAACGATTACGAATGGAATTACTGTTCATTTGATCCTAAATCAGAACTAAAACAGAAACTTTAAAATATTGATAAAAATTTTTAAAATAGTTCAAGGCTATAATAAAAATATTTTCAATAATTCGCTTAAGATAAGTTTGAAATTGTAAGGAATTTTTATACATTTATGATTTTTAATAATGGTAAAAATGTTGGATTTACTGCTTAACTTAAAATTTAATTCGGGAGCCCTTAAATCATTACCAGGAAAAATTGTTAGACGAGATATAATATAGTAATTACTTCGACAACTTTGTGCGAATTTGAACTCTATATATATTTTGTTTCCAATCTATATAATTTAAAATCATAGCCAATTTATTCCAGAATTATTTCTTCAATTCTACAATCTCTTTTTCTCTATGTTAAGAAAAACATCTCTTAATGAACGTTTGATTTTATTTCAGCAATTTTCTCGCAATTTTTCATGCTAAAGATAGAGTATAAACAATGTAACCACTTGAATAAGTCAAGTCAAGTCAAGTCAAGTGAAGTGAAAGAGACTCGTTGGAAATCAATACCAACAAGAGAAGAAAACGATAAAATCAAGTTCATTTACTAAACCTAAAGAGGCGACCACTACTAGACCGATTTCGCGGACAAAGAGAGACAAGAGCAAAAACAACAAACAGGTGAAGTCATGAGACAAAAACACACCTGAGACAGAGACAAAACAGAGACGCACAGAGAATTGGGCTGGGAACTGGCTAGTGAGGGATGAGGGATAGGTAGTCTGCCACACACTTGGATAGTTTTGGTTGCCTGGGCATTAAAGTTAATAGAAAAAGTTACTTCTACTGTTGGCCAAGATTCAATCATGCGATATAAATAAGCACACACACACACACCTACACAGGAACGGGAATACAGTAGAAGTAACCTCCAGGTAAATAAAACAATGGCACACCAAAAAAACACCAAGACAAAAACCTACAAAATACAATAAAACAAAAGTAACAAATATAAAACGATAAGAAGTCACAAAAACTTTATTTTTTTTCTTTTTTTCTTGCTGGTCCTCAACTTGAAAAATTACACAATGCGGGACAGTTTGGTCAGTTAAGTTTTTGGTCTTACTTTGTGGTTAGTCTTTAGGTATGCTGGAGTAGGGAGGGGATGGCAGAGAGAGTGATATTTTTTAGTGTTGATTGAAGTTTGCATGTTGGCAACCAGCAACTGGTAAATAAAGCAACAAAAATCCTCAAAGTTTTTCACATTTAGAAAGAAACTTGTGAAAAGGTAAAACTGCGTTAAAACTCGACACTGCAGCGAAATAAAATATACCAAATGAACCAAAAACTGGAGACTAGAAAAGAATCAGGGATCAATTGATAATATAGAACATAGAAATCGATGCAGCATCGGGAATTTTTTTCTGTGAATATATTCATACTTTTGATATATCTAAAGTTGAAAACAATTACTATTATAATATATGTATTAATATTTTAAATAAGTAAATAATATATCTATTAAAGTGATTTCTAATATCAAACTGAGCGTCCTAGCTGTTGAAATAATACTAAAGAATCTCGAATACTGCCTCTAAAACAAAAAAAGAAATTTCAAATTTATCTCCCTGTATTATCCGATTAAGTTACAAAAAATTTCTGTGAATTTTGCGAATCCCAAAAAACTCTGTGTCATATAGTACCATTTCATGAGGGAAAAATTGCAAAATTATTTTTTTAATGAAGTGCCTACTAAAATCTCAGTGGGATTTGACGCACAGGCGAAATTAATATGAAATGGAAGAATCATTTACCGTTCGCTTATCGCTTACAAAATGACAGGCAGGCAGTCAGACCGGCGGCACTCGAACGACAAACGCTGACAGGGCGTATGCTTAATGTGAAGGGAGACTCCGGTGGGAAACGGGTAGGGGTAGCATTTTTTTTTTCGGAAAAAAGTAGCTTATTTAAATTATCAACACGTTCATTGTGCCTGGGGGTGGTTGTATTTATTCTACGTACACTTTCACCCATATGTTTGGTCCATTAAGATAAGCGTCAATCGAACGAAACAAAAGGAAAGGAGAATTCGTTTTTCCTTTTTTTCAGTTTTTCCGATTTCCCTGGCAAACAAAACTGTAAATCCCGTAAATGTGTGAAATTTGTAGGCACGTTTTAAAATTACCATCAATAATGCAGGCAAGAAAACATTTACCTCTGCCTCCACATAAGGGTGGCTATGACCATGAAGGGGGGGTGTGGGGCTTTGGATATGGATGTGGATCTGGGAACGGAATCACTATAGTATTGGTGGTGTCACTGACACTTGGCCCCTTGTGCCTTCAGCATGTTGACTTTTGAGGGACTCGTTTGCCAGCATTTGATGGCTTGATAGAAATCTCGATTTTTCTCTTACCCATCTTCTTTGGGGGTGGATGGGTTGCAGTTTGCTCTTCTCAGTGATTTTCTTTTTAGACATTTTATTGTCTCCGCCTCGTTTCGTATTTATTGAAAATGTATATTTCAATGATTTCACAATAAAGGTTCAAGTACATTTACTTCACAAAGCATTTGCGCCAGTAAAATATTTTAACTGAAACTTTGAAATGTATATGAAATCCGAATAATATAAATAATTAATATCTGCGTCACCTAATCACAATCTAGAAATGATTGATTTAGTCAGTACAAATGATAGATACTAATACGAAAATTCTTGAATTCTTGAAAATCTTCTATTCTTAGCCACCAATGTATTTTAGAAAACAATACCCATTAGAATATTCTGTATTCACACTTTAAAAACAAACTCGGTAACCAATTTTGTTTCCTGATTTAAAATCAAAACAAAATAGAAACAATAAAATGCGTTATAAAAACACAATAATTTAATGATTCAATAATTAAATGATTTAATGAAATCTGAATCATTTAATTTAACATTAATATGTCCAAACTAATTTGATCAAAAAAATTAAAGAAAGTTTCTAGTAATAATCTTCTAAGACAAGATTAAATAACTTAATCGAAAGTACATCAGAAAATTTTCCCTTCATTTAATGTTAATATTAATGGAGTAAAATTAATAAAAGAAAAGAAAACTGTTTCTCTTCAGTCTAAAAAATGTACTCTGAGCAGATGGATTTCACATAAAAACATTTTTTAAATAAACTAAAGCTAATATTTATTCAAAACTCTTACATGAAAGGTAAGGTAAGCCATTTGAGGATTTTTCTGTCTATCTCTCTTGTAGTTATTTAGCTTAAACATTCGACTGTTAGTTGTTCCGACCTGTCCATCTCGACAAATCTACTCTTTGCTACCCAAAGCCGCTTTTCGCAGTTCTTTTTCTAACCGACTTTAATCCGTGCAACTGTAGTCAAAGCGTAGTCGAACCATTTTCCACCACCGTCAACTGCAGCTCCAGATCAAACTTCTCCATTTGCTACACTCGATGGTGGGGCCCCTGTCAATATTCATGCCGCAGGTAAATGGAGTGACCCAAGCTGAACCGAGCCATCGGTGGCACATTCCAAAGCTCTCTAGCAATTCAATAAAAATTCTAGCAGAGTTGCGTTTTGCGGCGTTTTTCTATTCGTTCTGGGTTTGGCAAATTTGTTTTGGTTGCCTCGGCCAACTTTTGCATTAATCACTTTTGCAAGCTTTCCATACAAACACACATACATTGAAATAGAGGAAAAAAGGAAAATACGAAAATCCCTACGCAAAAGCATAATAAATGGGTGAGAGTGCAAAAACCCCGACGAGACCCTTTAATCCGTTGTGCAAATGAGTGGAGAGACGGTTCAATATTTATGGGGCTCCAAATTCAGTATTTTTTCTACCATTTTCGTTACTTTTTTCTTTTTATTTTATGTAGTCTGCAATTTTTTTTCCGAAATTGGTAGGATTTTTGAATAACAGATAAAATATGGTGGATAAATTTTGATGTCATCTACTGGAAGTCGCCATAGATTTCAATTCAATTGCCGAATAAAAAAGCAAAGGTGATAATTTTATTTCTGTTTCTTGTTTTTCATTTAGTACCAAATTCAAATTATTCCAATTGTTCAAAATCATAACCCAATCTAGGGTCAATAAACCATTTTCATTTTTCCATTTTCTCTCAACTCTTTTGTCTTTCACTCATTTCGCTATGCAATCGCTATGGTTTCCCTTGTCTCAACTACTCTACTCTGACTCATCTTTCCCTGGTGCTCAACTTCAACTTAGTTTGCTGCGTTATCTAGTTACTTTTACAAGTTTTTCCCAAGGATTACAACCAGCATCGAGTCTGGCAGTTTTCTATTCATGAAACTTTATCGTTCTTGCTGGACTAATTTGCGTGACCTTTTGTAGAGTGGATGGCAAGTGGATAGGGGAGCCATCATCAAAACCAGCAGCTATGCCAACAGCTAACCAGGTAACCAACTAACCAGACAACAGCCAAGCTAACTAAAGAGCATTTTGAATGGCATTTCATTTGCGACGCCTTTCAACGTTAATGCCATGGAAAATGCATAAATTGTGGCAACCAAGTGCCCAACTGAACTTGCTGCAAAAACAATGTGATGGTAGAGGGAAGGGTTATCCAGCCAAATAGACGTCAAGATACTGGTGAGCTAAGAGGAAGACGGTTGCACCAAGGATAGATACATATATTCACTTGGCTAATTTCCAAACTGCATTCAACACTAAGCAACAAATTATCAAGTATTAAACTTGTTTTACAATATATTAAAACAATTTGTCTTAAATTTAATCAACTGAATTTGTAAATTTTATTTTAGTAACCATTTTAAAACTATTTTAATATCGAAATGTTTTATTTTTCTTAGAATAATGTGATGAACAGTGTAATCTGAGCAAAACATTAAACAATGCATTTATTTTTGCATTTTCTTTAAGAAATAATATAATAAAAGAAAATCACAAGAGATGAGAATTTCCTACAATTGAAATTTTTAAGTTATTCCAACTAAAGAAACCAACATAAATAAATATTTTAAGTTACTAGCTATTAGACTGGATAACCTACGAAGATTTTATTGGATCAGTTTAACTTCATAATGTACTCAAATGATTTTAAATATTTTGGTTAATATCGGCAGAACTTATATATAAAATCTTAATTTTGTATAGGCATGAATTGAATTTAATAGAAAACATAGAACTGTTCGTTATTAAATATATATTTTTATAAATATGTTAGTATAATGGATTGTATGAAATATGTCTATATAAAAGACATTGTAAAAATCAAAAATAATTTGGTATAATATTTACAAATATAATATTTAATATTCTCATTAATGTCATTTTAGATTAAACAAAAATATGTCTTAATACTTTTAAGATACACAATATCTTTATTATTTGACTTACTTAAATTTGTATACAATTTAGTTACACTTGATATTTTACCAAGGATAATTTTTAAAATTTTGACCCAATTTTTTCTGAGTTAATTTTGAAATATTAAAAGAAATATACCTTTTCACAGGGATTTTTACTTCATATATTTATATATTCATTATACTTTACTTTACTTTATTATATAATTAATGGAACACCTTTTGATTATATAACTGATAAATTTGTACAGATATACATACATATGTATATATAAAATTATATAACGCTCTCTATTGAGTATGCCTTCATCTAATCTCCTCTGCTCAAATATAAAAAAGTTTAATTTTTTAATCCCCAAAATGTAACCGATCCTTAAAATTAAATTCAACAACTTTCCGGAAACATAATTTTGTACATTTATATGTTGAATATAGAATATCTTGTTCCATTATAAAGGCATATAGACAGATATAGAAATTCATACGTTGAACTGAAGTTTTATATGTTTCGTTTTTGTTTTTTAGCATACGAAATGTAAAAATTAAATACAATTTGGTGCAAAACATTTTCACAAAAGTTTTGTGCAAGTCTGGATTACAACCTGCCACGCCCAGCGGCACTCCTAATGCGCCCATACACCCACACACATACATACGCACACAAATAGAAGCAAGGAGAGGAAATGCCATTTGGCAATTTCATTGTTGTATCCTTTGGCAAACACGAACACACACCCACACATACACATACACATACACTCGCAGGACTAAAGCGCTTGATATATCCATTTCGCTTTTGGAGGATTCTTCGCGTGCCTTGTTAAGAGCTGCAACAACAATAACAACAACAGCAACAGCAACTGTAACAAAAGCCCCTTTATTGTGTATTACATGCGTGTGAACCAAAAACTCAGGCAAAGAGCATTTCACAATCCGCACACAATCACCAAAAATGGAATTGTTCATTTCCTCTGCCCGCCCCCCCGTATACCTCCCACTCGCCCCGCTTGCCCAGCAAAACAAACTTTTTGAGAGGGAACGTTGATAGAGGGGGCATTACCCCGCACACTTTTTGTGTTTATTTATTTAAGTGTTATTTCGTTTTATTTTTGCAAAATTGAGTTATAAACAAGTTTTTGGCAAAAATTGTTTAAATGGAAAAAACAGATTGAATTGAATATATCCTAACACTCACACACACACATACACATTTAAATGTAGGGAATGGATGCAAGAGAAGGGCAGGATATTCGGTCGTAAGGATATAGGGAAGGATGGTTAGCCACTTGAGCACATGTCAAGTGGAAAATGGTTTTGTTGTTACATGCGGGCGGACTATGAATATGTTTTTGATCAAGTTTATTTATATATGCAAATCGCATAATATGCAGTAAAAAGGGCAGAGTAGATGGGAGGGGAAAGAGTAAATGAAAAGGGTTATACACGAATTTATATATACCCTGGCAATTTTCAATTAAATTTAAAAGTCTGATTTTGATAACTTTTTTTTTAATGGTTTGTTCGCAGCTTATCCAACTTTTCCACTTGAATGGCACTTTTTGTATTTTTTTCTTTGTTTTTTTCTTTTGTTGGAATGAGCGAAAACATATAGGAAAATCTTAATGTGACTTGTTCTCATATCTTTCTCTCTCCCCTCTACTCAGTTTCTTTATATTATTATTTTTGGTATTCATATCTGTTATTGACATTTTATGCATGAAAGTCTTTCACTTGCGGTTGTTTTTTTTTTTATTTCTTTGGATTCACCCTTAACCCATGTCAACCCATGGCAAAAAACAAAAAAAAAATGAGCAATTGACGAAGCATGACGAAAAGTTCGTATATGTAATGTGTAAAACGACTACGAGTTACCCTATAAAAAAAGGAAATTTTAATCTACCAAATATAAAATTATTTAATTAATTTTCAATTATGTTTTATAATAATAGAAAACTTAAATACCTGTTTTCCGATAAGTATTTCAATTACTCCACAAAGTAATTTCGTTTTCTTAAGGGATTTATTTATAAATATGTGTAATATAGAATTTTATAATCAAAAATAAATAAGTAAAAGTTCTCGTAATAGTCGAGCTTGAAGGATGATCCAGAATTTAATTTGGTCACTGAATAATAAAAAGGGAGTGTCTCCTACTTTCCATTCGTTTGTACATCCATTTTAGTGACTCGAATATACCGTCTTTTACTCAATATGGAAAGGGTATGCATAGAATTTGTTGGCCTGAAAATGACACCCAGTTGTCAACGTGAATTAAAATAATTGATTTATTTTAACACAAGTTAAGCGAGAGAAAAAATGATTCAAAAGGACTGCAAAAAGGGCAAGCCAGGCAATTGGCCAATTGAAGTTGTCAACTGCAGAATACGTTTTGTTTCACTGGTTCCTTTTTATTTTACTTCTTTTTTATTTTTGTGTTTTCCCTTATCGAACTGGAAAACCATAAATAAGCAATTAAAAAGTGAAAGCGGTTACTTGATCAACTAATTATGAAGGGAAGTTTCCTTTTCTTTTTTTTGTACTTTGCTTGTTTGTTTCTCTTATCGTTTTGCCTGTCATTTGGCTGAATGTTGTGTAAATTGTCAAAATTATTAATTGCTTACAATTATTCTTCCAAATGGTTTCTATAAACATAAGTAAATATAGCCCAAAGGGGTGGCTTCGCTTTCTACCCAATTTCCACCCACTTTAATTGGCCAATAAATGCTCCAATGTAAATGGGAATTAATGCCGCCTGTTAACCGTAAGCGATTTGTTATCGTTAAAAAATTTCTGAAACTGCTCCATTATCTGGGTTAATCGGTTTTTCGCCTGGCCGTAGCAGATACTTTTGACCTCATCTTCCTTTTTTTTTTGCACCTATATATAAATATTAATATATATATACGATATTTTTATAGTATTCTACTTGAGCAAAGTTTCCTCGTTAATTGAGTTATAAATTGAAGGCCCAAGGGGAAGTTTTATTGATGTGACAGGTTCTTCGTGAGAGTGGATACTTTGATTTTAATTTTATTATCTGATAAACATAAATTTTGTTAAATTTCAGTTATTAAATTTAAGAGATACACCACTTTGCCTTCTTTTAGTCACAACTCGCTTTCATTGCCTCAATTTACACAGGAAGACAAAAAAATTTTTTAATATTGGAATTAGAATTCCTTCGTTTGTATATATGTATAAGAAAAAAAAAACTAGTAAGCAATATCAGAACAAGTTATACAGTTTAAATTGTTTCTATTGGAAAACTTTTTACTTTATCTTAATGATGTAATACCTAAAATTATATCCCAAACAAAATTGACTTTTTAGACAACTGAAATAATAAGCATTCCTGTAAACTTCCTTCTTAAAAACTAGATATTAAACACATTTCAAGAATTCATTAATGTAAAATATTTTAAACATTCCATTTAATTTAAGGAATAGGCAATTGCACAAGAATTGGTTTCATAAAATTAGTTTTTATGAGAACCTAAACTTTTACACGTTTCCAGTGCCCGCGGTTCCGAATTTGAAAGATATTTTAAATGTTAATCTATATATATATATATTTAACTGTTTACTTTCTGTGCTGTCTTTTGTGTTGTTACATTTCTTCAATTGCCATTAAGCTAAAGGGTTTTGCCTTTTCCAAGCGATTTTGAAATCCATTTGCATAAAACACATTTAGCTCATTAAACTTGCTCATTCTATTTTTGGTAAATTGGAAAATCGAGAGTGTCTTTTGTGGAAATTCTTCAAATGAAGTTAAAGAATTTTTTCACGTCTTATTGTTTTCGGGTTTCTCATTTTTTGTTTTTACTGAGAAATTTCAACTGCAAAATTGAATATTCATTCATTCACTCTCAACTCGCCTTGGGCCATTTTCGAGTTTGGCATCGTGTAAATTGCCAAATTAATGTTAAATTTGTTGTAAAATTTTCTTGAGAAAAACTTTGATAATGGCCAAGTTTTGTCTGTCTGTCTTACTGGTGATTTGCAAGAGCCATTATGAAATTTTCATTATTTATTAAATGGGAAAGTTGTACCCAATTGCTGGTTTATTTGGTACAATTGCAGTTAGTTTAATTCACTTTTTGCGTTAATAGAATTCTGCAATTTTAGCTTAAATTTTTAAAGGAAAATCGGCGATGTATATTGCAAAATTGTTCTTTTTTCTTGGAGTATGAAAATCCAATATCAAATATGAAGTAAAACCAAATTCTGCAATAATATAATTTTTGTTTTGCCACAGAAATACATTTATGCCAGCCATAAATAGGTTTACATACCTAACCAGAATTGCTGAAGAAGGATGCATTCATATTCAGAGATACACACACACACTCTCTCATACACACACTCACTCATACACACATATGCTTGTTTATGAACTGTTTCATAAACCGCAATAAAACAGACATTTCTCATGACTCTTCTGCTCCATTTTTGGCTCATTGTGGTAAAATTTTGCAAGTACACATTGGTTTCTGGGAAAGCAAGGAAGACGGAAGATAGTCGCGGTTGGTGCTAGATGGAGGTAGGTAAAAGGGAGTGAAGACAAAGTATGGCCGCATTGGGTTACGATGGCATACTATAAACTCTTAGGTCGTATCCTTATGTGACTCTTGTGGTTTGCATTTGAATGCCATTTGCCGGGTCTTAGATAAAAACTGTGCCACTAAGGCAAGAGCTTAAACAAGAATCCAAAAGGAGCAGCAGCAAATACGCGTCTAGCATATAATAGCTGAATAAATACTGCAGGAATGATATATGATCCAATGGAAATGCTTTCAAAAAAATATATTTGTTCTAAAAAGAAAATAAAAGAAAATTCAAACAATTTAAATTGTAATAAAATGTTATCCAACGAATATACTTAAATCTCTTTCAACTGCAACTTTGTCATGTGTGTTAAGCTTAAATATAAGCTTATCAATATTGGAACTATTCATTCATAAACTTAAACAGAACTATATAAGTCTCAGTCAAATTATACTTAAAAAAGTTATAAAATAATTAGCTTATTTAGTGGTCAAAATAATTGTGGATACTAGCAAAACTTTGATAACTTTTGATAACTGATTAAATTTTTTTGGAGTTATCTAATACATCGGAGCCTTTTTTAACAATTGCCAGTTTTTGAATGGGAAATTTCAAGCTCTTAAATTTCAAAATAAATTCAGGACAATTCAAATGATGAATTTCAATGAATTTTTAATTAGACTATAAATACACATTAAACGGTCCACACCTTGAAAAAATAAAGTAAAATTCATTTAGTGCAGTCGATTTTCAAACATGTTGTATTTGTAATATTATTCTTCTCCCTATTTCGCATTGTAAAATTGGAAACAAAATAAATATGACAATGTCTATGATTCTAAGAATACCAGATCATGAATCGAAAAAGTTAACTTTAAAAATAATTTATCATTACACATCCAAAGTGGTAGTAAAAAATTTAGAATTTAGCATAATCAATGGAATTTACTTAAAATAACTTACCAAAGAAAAGCCAGCTACGCCTTTTAAATGATAATAAATAAAGGTTTAAAAAAGAAATGTGCTATATATGTGATAGAGGGCTTTATTTTCCGATAATTCGTTTGTTGCATCGATTATTGCTTTACTGGGCTAAGTCAGCAAAATTTACCAGAGTCCATAACCAATAAAAGTTATTTTTGATTATGAGTCCAAGTTGAGTTGTTGTTATTATATTTGTATACTTTCAAATGATTTTTCATTCATAATGTTATTTATTTTGTATCCATTTACTTATATAACTTAATACGTAACCAACCAGTTAAGATTTGCACATAGAATCAAATTTACAAACATCCTTTACAAATTTTAGCCTTTGCCTTGGAGTGTGTGAAAAGTATGCAGGATAATATGTATAATAAACGTATAATTAACAAGGATGGGTTAACTAATTGGTCTTGACTTTATGCCAAAGTCAAAAGTTGAAAGAAATAATCATAATAGTAATGATTTCATATATTTCTTATGGGTGATTATTATATAAAATCCGCACGGCAAATGCATTTACATGGCAATTATAAAATATTCCAAGTGCTTTACATAATTTTCTTAACTCCTTTCTCATTTCCTTTAGCCTTTGCGTTTCGTTTTGATGGAGCAGAGAAGAAAAACAAGAAATAAGCAGTAAAAATTCAGTCAAGAAGAGAAGAAGCCTGGCAACATGTGCGTCTAATGTGCCCACATTAGCAACACAAATGCAGTGCAGAGAAAAGAGATGATGGAGCAGAAGATGGGGGAGCAATCGGAGCAGGACTAGCCCTAGAGCAGAGGAGCCTTCAAGCCGGGCAAACGCCACTCAAGCAAACGAACGCACTTAATTTATGCAATTTGGTTAACAACGTTAAAATTGTAGACGAGCACCCAAGCATGGGAGGGCCAGGACTATGCCCAGGGATGCCAGACATAAATCAAAATGGAAACAATAACCAACAGAGAGCGGAGCTAAAGGAGAGCGGTATACGAAACGTATGAGCTGAGGCACTAGAAAGGAGTAATAAGGATAATGAAGCGGCAGCGTCTGCGGCATGAGCACGATAATGATGGCATTTGAATGAACAACATGTGTGGCTCCTGTATGCCTTCAACAGCTTCAAAATTTGCCAGCTCCTGATCATCCACATACCTTCTTCCTTCTCTTCTGTTCAACTTGATTCCCTTTATTACACATTGTGCTCTTAACCCTCCCCCTCGTCCCTCTATCGACCATCTCATACATGCCTGGCATTGACATTGTAATTTCACGTCGCCCAAGTTTGTCATTTTCTCAATATTTGAGCAAAATATTGGCTCATTATTTGGCCTGATTATATATTAATTTGCTCATTAATTGTTTTTCTAGGCTCCTATAAGTAAAACATGTGTATGTGCGAGTGTGCGTGTGTGTAAGTGGATGGATATGTGTGTGTGTGACATGTGGCAAAAAGTTGCCTAAGCTATTAATATTCCACATATTAATTGCTAAAAGAAATTTGTAAATCAAAATGACCCGACATGTGGCACATGAATGTTCAGTAAAACGTTTATATATACGCATATATCTCATTTTCCTAACGATTCTGAAAAAGTTAAAATTAATATCATTTTTATGTTATCCATGAATTAAAATCATTTTTCTAGTTACTATCTATTTAATGGGCATAATAACATGACATAAAATAGATTAAAATATTATAGTAAAGAGAATTTTTATGGGTTTGAAAATATTTTAGTAAAACGAAATCCATTGATGTCGATACATTTATCTTTATTCCATAGAAATAAAAGATCAAAAACTGCAGAAATTTATTTTATCAAGTTTATTTATTTTGGTCAGAAGTTTGCCACGCAAAGATAAAATACATAAACCTTTGATCAAAACGACAACTTGAGTTGATATAGCCATGTCAGACTTTTTAGTTTTCTTTTTTATATAAACATAAATATGAAAATTTGCACATGTCGGAATCGACTTTTAAGCAATTGTCACAAAATTTGATATTGGTATTATTTATTGGTATGTATATACATATATAAATTTCTTGGTTGTTGTTGATTTTATATAAAATTGGATATTCAAAATTACCTATTATTTATATATTTCTCTTTTATAGAATTCACACATAAACTACCATTTAAACATCAAAAACTTAACAACTATTTTCCTAATATAAATAATCTCTTATAGTTATGTATACATTGTATAAATAAGAATTTAAATATATTGAAATTCAAGCTAAATATTTAATTACTGAACTTACCCACGTGGCTTATTTGAAATTAAAGTTTTGTTTAAGTAACTTTATTCCGGCAATCAGAAGTTCTTCAATTTGCTACAATCTATGATTGAGTTGCTTACATTTAGAAAATCCCTCGACAACAACATTAACAGCTTTGAATCTATATCTTTTGCACTTGCACAAAAGTCACTTAAACTTTGCAATCATGATAAGGTGTAATGTTGGATTTCCATTTATTTATACATATATATTGTATTTCCCTAATCCCAAAACCCCCCGCCAACCACCAAACAAGTGTTAAAGGTGCAACGCAGGAAAGGCAACTTGCCAACTTCTTTGGGGGAGGGTCAGAATGTAAAGGAATCCAAATGAAATGGGGATGGAAACGGGAGTGGAAATGGAGCTATGGGGACTCAAATAGTAACTAAACGCTGCAAGAGAACCGGAGCAACTCAAAGCGTTTTGTGGGCAATGGCAAATAACCTTAAGGTTAAGATTACAAGGTAATTTGATTCAATTCCACTGATAGGCGTGCCAAGGCAACAACAAACAGCTGGGCCACATAGAGGAACTGGAAGAGCTGGAGGCATCAGCAACTGTCGAGCCAATTTCCCGGCTCCACTTTGAGTCTGAGATGACAATGTCAAGATAGCAATTGTATCCAACCAAAAAAAAAAAAAGAAGAAATATAAAGAAACGAAACAAATGGCAAATAAGGAAAAGGAAAAAAATCTCTTTTTCTTTTCCTTTTTCTTTACGCTGGTTTATATTATTTTGTTTATCAGTTTGTGTATAAATTTGCCTTTATTTTGACATATTTAGTGAGATCTTTTTTTTCTTTTCATTTTGGCTAGACACAGAAACCAAGACAATTGTCTTGATAAGAAAAGCTGAAATGCGACCAAGTCTATAAAAAGGGCATATAAACACATAAGTGACCACAATTGTTACCTAAGGGTAGTCTACTAGATAGATATAGATTAAGTTAAACAAACATACATATGTACATACATATGTGTAGTATATAAACTTGCCTGTTCGTGACTCCAATTGCCCCAACCCTTGAAAATTGTATCAAATGTATATCAATTATCTATTCAAATTGCTTGGGGTCATCAATTTGCGAAAACAAATTATTTGTAAATATTTATAAAAGAAATTATAGAAAATTGCCTAATTATATATTTATTAGAACAATTTTCTGTGACTATATATACAGAGAGAAAAAGATACCATTCTAAAGTCAGAGTTAGCCATGCACGTTTGTATTGCAATTTTATTGTTCAGTCTTTTGCTGTTTGCCTCATCAAGCAGTCAACAGGAGGATAATGAGTTAAATGTACGTCGCATAATGAAAGATTTGGCCATTATACCAGATATCCTGAAGGAACCACCCAAAGAGTTGCTCCAGGTAAGAGCCACAAACTGCTTATATTCGAATTAGTATCCAAATATCTTTATTTGGTGCAGATGAAATATGAGAATTCTCTTGATATCGAGGAGGGTAAGACTTACACGCCCACTGAACTTAAATTTCAACCAAATTTGGAATGGGATGCCGATTCAGAAACATTTTATACCATTGTTATGGTCAGTCCCGATGCTCCTTCCCGTGAGAATCCCATGTATCGTTCCTGGCTACATTGGTTGGTGGTCAATGTACCCGGTCGAGATGTAATGAAGGGACAAATCATATCCGAATATTATGGCCCATTGCCGCCCAAAGAGAGCGGCTTATTGCGTTATGTCTGCTTGGTCTATCAGCAATCGGATAAATTGGACTTTGAGGAGAAGAGAATTGAATTGAACAATGCCGAGGGACATAGCAATTTTGATGTGGAGAAGTTTATACAGAAGTATGATATGGAACAGGTGCCAGTGGCTGGTAATGTCTTTGAATCGAAATGGGATGAATATGTTCCCGAATTGATGAGGACTCTCTATAATGTCAATGAATGAAAGCAAATTGAAAATGAAATTGGAATGTTTCGAAACTCCATTACTTATATACCAATATTTACTATTATATATCTATGCAATTTATTATTATTATATATATATATTCAATATAAATTAGTTAGATGACTGCATTATATTTCAAAATGTTTTATTTTTAAACTTAACAACTTATCTATTAAGTCTTCGCTTTCTCAGGATATAACTGTCGGCCTATGTCGGCATATATCTTTCAGATGATTCAATTTGCATAAACTAAGTTTAACAAATTTCCTTTGCATCTTCTTCAAGTGCTTAGCTCTAATTTCATGCTCGCCTGGCCACACTATTATATGAATCCTTTACATTTTGTATTAGATCCTGCACTTGGCAGTTGCTGTCTCACATGGCGTATGAGTAATCTGCTCAACTTCTATAGCAAATCCCACTAGCTCCCCTTTCTCCTCTCCCAGTCGCCAGTCTTTTAGTCTTTTAGTTCCATACTGTTGGCCCCTGGCACTTTTTTGAGCAAAAAAGTTTGTTCTGCCAAGTTTCTTCTTATTATTTATCCCATGTGACAAATTTGGTGCAGCAGATTTTTGCCTCGCATAATAAATTATGCGTTGCACACAAAAAACAACCGAAGAGGAAGATGGAAAAAAAAAATAAATGGCGAAAAAGGAAAAAATTATATAAGTAAATTGAGAATGAAGAACTTTTTCTCTTCTTTGGATGGGACAAGTTTTTTGTACGTTTTAATTTAATAATCGGTTTGAAGGAAAACTTTTTACACTTCCTATCTTGTGTAAATTTTACCATTTCACTTAATCGCCTAGTCTAGTTGTGAAGAGGTTTTTAATTGAAGTCTTTTCTGATGATCGAGTTGCATAAATCATGTAATAAATAAACAAGTTAGGTCACTTGTTAAACCATACATAATTTATGGTGCGAAATCAATAACTGTGACACTTTTGCTTGCATTTCGAATTGAGTTGAACATTTCAAATGCATGACTGACACAACAAGTGACGAGCCGACAGGAGCACTAGAAAATGTGAGACCAAACCCAACCGACTGACTCCTGTCACACAGTTAAAATGTGATAAATTCTATTAAGTGACATAGAGAGACACGCACAACCAGCAACTAAACTTTTGCTCTAGAGATGCAACACTCTGGACATGGACAACTATAACGAGTAATCGTACATACATAAATAAAATCATGAATAAAAAGAATGTTGGGAAAAAGAACACAATAAAGTTGTTCATTTCTTTTTCAGTGGTAAATATTATCAAAAGAATTTAAAAAATACACATATTTAAAAGAATAATTATAAAGTATTAAGAATATACATAAATGAAACTTCTTTTAGGTAACTTTTCAGCAAGTATGCAAAAATCATTCAATAACAAAACTGTTGCTCGTTTTATTATTTAAAGCGCCTTTAGAATGTTTAACTTAAACAAATTTAATTCCACCGAATTGCGAAATTAAACTGATTTTCTTATTCTTTGATTTCTCTGATTTAATGAACATATCTATTATATGTATTTTTCTTGTTTATTATAAATTTTAAAAACATTTCCTTAAAAACATAAAACAGCTTGGTTATCAGTTTAGAAATTTGACCAAATAAAAAGTATTTTATATGGTCTAAAGGTTCGGATGTTCTCTTACCTTTGTAACGGTATTCATGAATTTGACACCCAGCGAACCAAGGAAAGAAAATAAGAGAGATAAAGAAAATATATATATTTTTTTTTAATTTTTAACTTGCTACAAAATATAGTGAAAACTTAAAATTCAACCAAATAACATAATTTAAGTAATGTTTGATTGTACATTTTACATTCGTTTTGCATGTTAAATTGATTATTGTTTGTGATAAAATAATAAACTTTCAAAATTCATTTTGCTGTTTATTACCAATTTTTTTTTAACATAACTATTCCATATAGAATCAAAAATTCACTATGTCATCTCTAATTTCTCCATATAGAAATGTTTCAAATGGACAGGCAAGAAATGCATTTCAAATACAACTGTATCTGTGAGTGTATATGTGTGTGTGTGTATGACAGAGGAAAATTCTAAACATCAACTTGAAAACCTCCATGTACTGTGTATAGCAATTGCACGATGTGAAATCCAAAAACTGACACCAGCAGACATTTAGTACGCAATGCATATTGAAATTGTAATTTGATTTCTGCCTTTTGCCACCAACTGTCCCAACTGTCTCTCTGTCTATCTAACGCTAAATAATATATGTATGTAGTTGTCTGTCTCTTCGTTGTTTGTTGTTGGGTATTTACACCCACAGGCGCATACAGATGCAATGGTAAATGGTTTGAAAGGGGGAGAGGATCTACAATTTCGCGTATTTTCAATTGAATACAAAAACAAATAGCCGCCAGTTTTGCCTCGAGTCGTAAACTGGGTCAACAGAAATGCGTTACCAATGAAACTCAATGTGTGTAAACTAAAACCTAATTGTACGAATGAGAGGTAAAATCTATCTTTTCTATTTCCCGTTTAATGCAGCTTAAATTAGCTTATATTTTGTTTAAATTTTATTTACATATTTGCCTATGAAATATTCTGCATTATAAACACTCCATTTTTCCCCTCCAACTTCAACTCACCCTTCAGTTACTGGCTGTAGACAAAGCCTCTTGGCGCACTTAAATCATTATTTAATTTAAATTTAAAATGCATTATTTTTCTCTACACTTTTGTGCGTTTTTTTTTTTTAACTTTGCTGAAACAAAGAGCTCTAGCAAATAAATAAAATAAAATGGCAAACTCATTACAAGGCAAGTGGCGAATGCTTGATGATGATGCTGATGCTGATGACGACAAGTGCCAACGTCACGGCAACAAGTCGGAATCGCAGCCCCAACAACTGCAACGTCACCCAACACAATGCAATGGCACACACACTCACACGTACACACACACGCACACTCCAACATTCACACACACAATAACCAGGAGAAAAAAAAGGCCAACAATGGACCCGCTCAAAAAGGCACAATGGAGAGCCTCCAGCACACGGTTGTTGAGCTACCACTCAGAGGATGCCGCTGTCGGTGCTGGTCCCCGTGCCTCTGCCTACTCCTACTGCTAGTGATGGGGAATGCCAGCGGCATCTGGGACATTGATGCCAGGTGACAGACGAGAAAAAGTGGCATTGTGTGTTCAACAATTTAAGGCCAACATCTTCCCAGTTATTTATTTTTTTTTTAAACTAATTGTTGGCTATTTATTTATATACTAAAAATGCAAGCTACTGAACTAAATACCCCAACAGTTGGGAACGTTATAATTACTTGAAATTATACAACTAAAATTTAAACACAACTTCTCATGTATACTCTGTGAAGTAATTTAAAATATTTTTATGTTGCTGGAGAAAGAAATTTATATCCGAATCTTAAGTTAACCATTAGTTACTTACTAACAAAAATGTAAACGAATTGATTGGTAAATCTAGATATTTTTGAAAATATTATTAGGCATTTGGTACTTAATATACTTTAGTAAATATTTTTAGATAGATCTTTAAGGTCGTAGATCAGTAGATCTTAAAAGATGTGAACAAGATCGAGGTAATTTATGAAGTTTTTCCTTTTGTTGCTTTTTTAGCTAATATTATTAAATAATTGAAACATCTCTAGTAAGTCCAATATAAATAAACTATTAATAAATAAATAATTTATTTTAATGTAATTCAAAATTTGAAATCTATATCAATTAAAACATATGTTTAAAGTCTGTATTGTTAGATTATTTTATAAATAGCTTAAAATGTTTTTTCTGAAATATTTTAAGGATTATTTTAAGAAATGTTTCACTGACAAAATTTAATTTTTTCCTATAATACCAAATTTAGGGAAAACATACTAAAAACATATTCAAGAAAATTAAAAAACTTGTAATAAATTTTTCAGAATTATAATTTGTAATGTGCTATAACTTAAAAGAACTTATATAAAAAGGCTTTAACCTCTTACAAACGTTTTACGTAACTAGTTCTAGTCAGAACGAAAACGAAAAATCTAAAAATTTTAATTCTATTTTTATTTATTTCTTCATTGTTTCCTAAGGATGATTTCCCTAAGTTTTGCAAGTGGTTTGCTTATTCGAATTCAATTTTTTATTGTACAATTTGCTATTTTAATGAACGGGTTCGGTTTGATCTTATACTTCAACCGTCAACCAGTTTTTCTCTTGAAATTCAGTAAGTTTTGAACAAAAATTTGTTTTGCTGTTTGCCACATAATTTTCCCTTCTCAAAAAGTAATTCAATAAAACAAACTTAATATACATTATCCAGAAAGAAAACGAAAGGGGTGTAGAAAGGGGATAAGGCGAGAGGAAAGCCTTCATTTCATGCATACGAAATGCGGTTTCGTCATTTGCTAGGCACTTGAAATATGTCAATCCTTTGTCGTTTGTCGTCGTCCTGTGGCTTTCGTTTTGGGCTTTTCTGCATTTGACAAGTCAGGCAAAAGAAAATTTTTGCCAGCATAACAATTTCCGAGCACCACCAACCCAACCACCACCCCACGTTATGCTACTCAAAAATTCAAGCAGTTTTTCCTACGCTTTTTTCCTATTTTTCTTTTCTTTCTATTATTGACAACTTGGTAAATTGTTTTTACCGCAACACAGTAGAGTAACCGCCTGTACCACCGAAAAATGGCAAGGCACGCCCACCACCACCTATTGTGGTAATATTTGAGTGGCCGCCATTGCGTTCCCAACAATTTCCTCCGCAGCCTAAAAAAGTCGATAAAGTGAAATTTTTGACATCAACTTCGTGATTTTCATGCAAAAATATATTGCAAAGTGAAGAAACAGTGCAAGAGAGATGACGAGGGATGGGTAGGGGAAGTGTAGTAGAGGGAGGTGTTGGGGGTGCTCTGTAACTTATCGATTTTAAAAATTACAAGCAACAAGAGTGTAAGAAAAGGAAACACAAAATTAGCCACACAGACTGTTGTCAAGTGCGTGTATATGTCTGTATGTGTGTGTGTGTGTGTGTGTCTCCTTCTTCCATTCTCTTGTGTACTTTCTTTTTTTTTTTGGGTAATTTGCATGAAAAATAAAAGCGAAGACCCCCAGTTAGATAGCTAGTAAAAGTGAGTTAAGAAAGGGGAAAGAGAGGCAGTCACAGATGAGGGTAGCAGTAGAAAGGGAAAAGCTAATGCAAACATTTTTTAAATCCTTGCCAATTTCCCCTTTATGCAATATGTTTAAGGGAATATAGTGGGGGATGTAGTGAGGGGTGTTGGTTTCGATGGGGTTGGCAAGTCAAATATGCTGCCAAAGTTATTGATGGCACACGCAGCAAAACAAATTTACTTAAATCTGTTTAATGTTTTCCCATTTATTTTCCAACATTTTTGCAATGCTTTGCTTTTCCTTCAGTTGTTGTTATTGTTGTATTATTATTTTTTTCTTTGATTTTTCAATATTTCTAAAATATGTTTTCTGCCTGCGATTCGTTAAAAAATTTTTGTATTTTCAGCTATGCAAATGATTAGCCACATAGATCACTTTTGACAAGGGATGTGTGAGTGTGTGTGTTGCTGCTGATAAGTAGGCTACCAAATTGGAAATATATCCAATAACTCTTTTAGGACTATAGATGGACTGTAATCGAACTGCTTGTAAAACAAAATATATAATAAAAGTTGATTGCAAAAGAGTGCCAAAAGAAAGGCATATTTAAGTACCAAGATTACTTTTATTTCACTTTTAATTTACTTTTTCTATTTACCCTTTCCTTTGCCATCCATTACTAATCGAGACTTTAAGAAAGAATAATGGCTATACATCCGTGACCAATAAATTACTATAACTAATAGGAACTCTCGATAGTTTAGCTCTTTGTTAAATTGTGAAAAATTAAATGAGCATGAAAGGTTTTTTTTAGTTCCCAGAATGAGCCACACGAATTGCGTGACTTCTGGTAAACAATGGGAATCGACTAAAAGAATCGGGAATAGGTGTTTCCACCCTAGACACTTCATTCCGCTTCTCTTCACTGAACTGCAATGTACTTGGGTTCGGTTCAGTTAAGTTGCCGCCTTTTGCTGAGCTTTTGTCATGCAAAATTGCTCAACAAGCGAGGCGGACCAAAGACGTTTCCTGAAATACTTTCGTATATATGTATGTATGTAGCTATAAAAAATTAAAAACAAACAAGGCCAACGTAAGAAACTTAACTTTAGTTACCTTCCATCATGACCAAGGGGTCGATGGTGGCCAACCCATTTCCCTATTACCCCCGTTAACAATTTTCCATGTTTTCACATGCAACATACACAACAAAAAGAAAAACAAAAGGTAACAAAAAAAAACATGAAACAAAAGAGCTGCCAACAGTGCAAAAAAAAGAAAGAAGAAAAATATATATGTGTATAACAAAAGGAAAGCGAAACGAAATGCAGTTGATGTTAAAGGGAAGCACAAGTCAACTCGAAGAACTTTTGTTGCCTGTTGTTACAGTTGTTGCTGTAATTGCTATAACAATTGCTTGTACCACCTCCCCCACCCTTGTATCCCTGCTACGATCAAAATGTCCTGGAGTCCTCTTGTGCACAGTCGTCGATTTTAATTACGTATGCAATTTATTTATTACCTTGGCCCGGAAATATTGTGCAATTTTGTTGTGCACTACGCCTCCTTTTGTGTCCAGGATGTGGCCAGCATCAGCAGCAGCGGCAGCAGGACACGAAGAAGAGAGTAAGCAAAAGATTTAACTTGCGGTTATCAAGTTATTTTTCATTTCCACAATTGAGTCCTGTCATATTGTACATAAGACATCAACTGCAGTTCCCCCCTTTTGGCAAAAATGCAAAATGTTATTTAAATGGAAATTATTTTTCAGGTTTCAAATGAGAAAATTTTTTGGAATGTTGACCAAAATGAATTTTCTTAGCCAGAAGCAATCAATTATATACATACGAGAATATATCTTGGCAACTTTTATTTACCTTTTATCTATAATATTCTCTTCTTTTTTATAATGGAAAGTAACATAATGAATTAATTTATTGATGGACTTCATTTAATGACTTTCGGGAACTTTTTTAGACTCGCATAGCAAATACTAATTTACCCTACAACATATTTTTCTTAATTTTTATCCTAGTTACCTCTCTTTATATAGTTTTAGTTCTTGAAGCTTCATTTATTTTTTTAAACAAAATAATGTTACTTTAGTCTTTATTCTATATTCAAATTTCTCATTCTTTTAATACTAATTTTTTTTTAATTTTGTAGTTTATGTTTTTTTATGGTTTTCAAATTTTTCAAAAGTTTTCTGAAATTAAGACACTTTAATCCAAGAAAAATATTCTTGGACACAAGTAAAACAAAGATAAAAAAAAATGTATGGTTTAAGTCCTTACAATGAATATTCATAAATAAAATTGACGGATTCAATAAATCTTTAATTCGTAGGTTTCCATTTAATTTTCTTAGTTCACGTTTACTTCTTCCAGCCAAAAATTTTCTGATTAATTAGGCAAACTGAAAGAGGAAAAAAAAAAGCGTTAAGCGCTTTGTAAAAGTTACAAAATGAAAGCCAGACAAAATCCCCAACACACACTCACTCACTCACACACACACACACACAACACATTTGCAACATAATCAACAAAAAGTACTAATTGCATAGAAGATACATACAACACCGGCTCGACTCTAACTCCGACTACGACTAACTGACTGACTGACTGACTGACACTGATGTCTGCACAAAACGAGAAGAGAGAGAGAGAGAAAGAGAGGAAATGAGATAGAGAGAGGGAATTATCTATCCGACTATCTCTATCTAACTGCTTACAATTTCATTTCATTTGCGCTTCCATGTGCAATGTAACAGTCACCGTTGCCATTTACCTTTCCGACGCTAAGCTGTCTGCATGCGTAGGCGAATTTCCACACTCCTCTCTTTCCTACTATTAATTTCTCCCTTATCGCCCTCCACCCTCCCACAGATATCGCACAACTTCATTAACGCAGAGTAAACACACGCATGCAGTTTTCCAGTGTTGACGCTGGAAGCAAAGTGTTTGATGTTGTTCTTGTTACTGGTGATTTTGTTTTTGCTGTTGCTTTACCCGCTGGCAGTTTAAAGTTACATTTTCGACATTTTAGGTGGAGTAAATTCCCCTCCCCTCATATCACTCCTGCCCAAAAACGTTGTCTGCTATTTGCTTAGGTGAGTGTTTTTGTGCTTTCTTTCCATAAAAAGAAGTATGGCCAGAAACCATTTGAACCTTTAAAATATATACGGGGAAAAAAACATTATATTTCACAGCATAGCATTCTTAGCTTTTTAACACTAAACTACAAAGATTTGTTTGATTTGGAAAGAACTTAAAAAAATTTTAACAATTAAAATTAAAAATCTGCCATTGAACTTTATTTCGAGCCATCTCTAAAATCTTAAAATTTGTATATAATGTAGAATTGTTTATTTATTAAAACAAAACCAAGATACATAATTAAATTCAACTACAAATAAAATTACGTATTTACAATTCAAATTAAAAATAAGTAACTCTTGAGTATGTTAATTATATATTTAGAAATTAATCACTGAACTCAAAAAAATTCTATAAATCATTTTGAAAATCATCAAAAATTTAATGACAATTTGACTTGTTCATTGCCCGCTTTTTGCTGTGTGTAATATAAGATTTTTTGGCTTTTTTTAAATGCATGCAAATTAACATGATTTAAATAATTAAATATAATTTGATGTGCTTTACAGTTGAGGCTGTTTCCTTTGCCTGGCTATGCGTCTCTTCTTACAGGGTGGGAGACACAAGGAGAGTCCATTAACAAAGCATAACGATGTGTCATGTGAGTCATAACGAGCCAGCATCACACACACAGATACCACACACATATATAGATACATACATGTAGATACAGAAACACACACACACACACATCGACCGCAAATGTGGCACTTGCTCGTTTTTTAGCTCTTGTTGTTATTCATATTTATGAGACTGCCTGTCTACGCGTGTTTCACTCTCGTTTGACCCCTCTTTTTCGTTATTTTTCTCCTACTCTGTCTCTCTTTCGCTCTCTGTTTTGGATCTCTCTCGCTTTCACCCACTTTGTGTATGTCTGTCCCTAACAAGCCTAACGAACTGCCAAATTACGCTGAAATAATATTAAAAATTTAAATATATTTTTTTGTGGTTCGCTTTATATTCTTCCTCGTTGGCTTATACATTCATACACACACACACATGTATGCATGCCCCATCACAAACATAAACGCCAAAAAGTAGGCAACACGCACGACTTTTTTTTTTCTCCCTAAATGGCATTAACAAAATGTTTTCTTTCTCCTCGAAGCCATTGTTGTTGTTTGCATGAATGAAATAAATCATTTTGTGAATGGGCAAATAAAATAAGCATGAAATAAAAGATGTCTGAGACATTTTTCCCTCAACATTTTCGAGAACATCTTCTCTTAATGCCATTGATACTACTTATACACATATACAATTTCAAGTATCCTTTGAGAAACATATATGACTATATATATATATATATATGTATATAAATATATTCCACATACAAAAATTCATTCATAAATTGAGCTTTTAGTTTAAAGATAGCTCAAAGAAAATAAATTTCATTTATAATTTAAACAGTGTTGTAAAGTGTAAGATTTAAACTTTAAGGAACTAACGAAATGGTAACTCTTATTATCAAATTTCAATATCAAATAGTTCCTGTCCACTTGTGATATTTTTTGGAAACACAGAAACTGAGTCACATTATTAATAGTTTAAAATAAACAAAATTTAACCTTCACTTTCTTAGCCAAATTCCCAGTTTTCTTACCAAATTTATCTATTTCAGATGTGTTCTTTAGATAACCTAAAAACAACTTCCTAACAACTTTCAATTTGCATTTAATCTTTAAAGCATTCTAAAAAAGAACTTTCAATTTATGGCTTTAAGTTGAAAGTTATGAAGGTATGTTGTTGTTAGCTTCGTTGTCGTCGTCGTCATCGCCAACATGCGAGCCATTAAAAAATCAAAACAAGTTAACAGTAACCAACTAGCAAGGCGAGCCGGAAACCGGAAGTGAGAACAGGGCTTCTTGCCGCAAGTTTGTGGTGGCGGCATGCGGCATGTGAACAAGAGACGCCAACAGAGACGATTGCAGAGAAACCATTGTTGTTGCGGTTGTATGTAGCATCAAAGCCATGTCCCATGGCTTCAGAAAGTACCGCGATAAAAACTGCAAGCTTTGGCATTGAAGCGGGGTAAGATGGGGCCTAACAACAACTACTCATCCATCCATTTTTCATCCATATACAGTGGCTCATTCCAGCTCATTCAGTTACACAAACGAGGGTCATTTGCTCTGGGGCAACAAGTCGAGAAAACATCTGAACAAACAACCTGTACATTTTTTTGCTTTAAACTCAACTATAGACTTTTATAACAAGCTTGCTAAAACCAAACTGACAGACATTTGCCCATGGCTAACACTGCAATGGATTCGACTCCTGTCGCCAGATATACAGATAAATAGTCCAACATATAGAAGGCAGCGTTTTTGGCATTATAATGCCATTAACTTTGCCATAATTCAACACTGCACAATTTTCGCAGCGACAATTTATGCATAATGAGCCTGGACCACACACCCAAACACACACCCAAACATACACACACACACAGGCACAGTTAAACAGCAACTCAAACAGGTCCTTAAAAGCTAACCCAGAAAACATTTTGTGAGAAAGCAAAAACCAGGCTGCAAGTGGAACTCAAAAAAAGTTCGTATAGTAAATCTGAGATTCCACTTTGGAGTCTCTTCCATTCTATTTTAATATTCTTTTATTATAGAGTCTATATTTATGTTGAATGAAAAGTCCAACATTTTGAATAATTGTCTAATCTCTTCTCATTTAGACAAAAATATATATTTAACTGAAACACAATGGACTAAAAGTGTATAAGCATATTTCTTATTTTTGGAATTATTTTACTTTTATAAAGCGGTCTCTTTTCAGGTAATTAAAAAGTAAGAATAATTTGGTACATATCAATAAATATTATGCTTAAAATCAGACTATATATGTATATGTATATTCGTTTTGCGTTTTGTTAAAAACAAATTATAAAAATACTTTAACTTTAATACACAAAAAATGTTCAACGTATAAATTTGTATGAAGATGAATATTAATTAAATTGAAAATTATGAAATTGCTAAGAAAAACTTTTGTATAACATAAAGTATATTAATATAAAAATATTATATATAAAAAGATATTAACCTTTCTATTTCTTAACTTGAGTTATATTCTAACCAGCAAGAACCTAATAACACTTTGTAACACCAACGACTTTTGTTAATTAATGCTGATAAAGATGCAATATTTTATACTCTGGCAAATTGTATTCTGGGTGGATCTGTTGCCATCGGTCTTGTCCCAAATTGAGCTTGTTTGCCAGAGAGTATAACATCTACCTTACCACGTACGTGGATTTGATGGGTGGTGGTCTGCCCGTTGGGTAACTAACTCTATGCCACTGACGACAGCAAGTGGCAGTATTTGGCAGTCATATAGCTAGAGTCGAGGAACTTCATGTTAACCAACGAAGCTGTACAGCTGCAGTCATATTACAACAAAATATAGTTCCTTATCAAGAATTGTGTGTGTGTTCGTGTGTGTGTGTGTGTTGTAGTATGTGGGTGTTTTTGTCTAGAGTTGCCAACCCAGGTGAAATTTCTTGGAAACTCCGCATATTAGAATGGAGACTGGTTAGTTGATGACTTGCAATGCAATTTTGAGTATGTTTGTGTGACTATACATACAAATTCGTTTGCATGTAGGCGTGTGTGTGTGTGTGTGTGTGTGCGTGCGTGTGTATGTGTAGTATGTTTACTTTAAGCTTGACTTTGCCTTACTCAACTCGTAAACGTCAGCGAAAATTTCTGTATTATTTGTTTGCCATGGGTATTTTTTATTTCTTTTTTTTTGGGGGGGAGGATTTTTTGGGGTTCCTCTGCTCGCAAAATTTATGACACCGCACAGAGACCTATATATACATACATACATATATATGTACATACATACATTGAAATATGCATATGTACAAAGAGAGAAAATTTCACATTTTGCATATTTGCACTGGGCAAATTAATTTTGCCTGCTCTATTTGCATTTTGCTATTCTAGGTTCTGAATTCGCATTCTGTTTCTGGTTTTTGGATACCGTTGGTTGGTTGTGTGTGCATATTCATACACTTATGAGTACACTCATATTTGGTTAATTAAAAATTGTTGAATATTATTTGACTTTTATCATGAAGATGATGAAGATGATAATGCACCTAATGATGATGATGATAATGATGATTATAAAAGGGGGAAAAGTGATTTAGTTTTATGCCAGACTTGATTACATTACTTGCACATTTGTCATACTAAACCAGTTTAAGTGGCTTTTGCTAATGTGTTCCATTGTTCCACTTGGCAGCTAAACCACAAAACCAATTCCACAGATCCACCAGGAATATTGCCAAGAAATGTGCTTCTCTATATGTCTCTGGTGGGGGGTCCTGTTGAAAGGAAAGTTTTTAATCTGCCCCCATGCAAAAGAGAGAGAAAACTTTAATCGAAAAGCTGCTTGAAACTAAGTCAAACTTTTCAAATTGATATATCAAAAGAAAAAAAAAAGGAAAAACTCAAAAATAACAAAAAAGAACGAATTCGATTCCCGTGCTCTGTGAAAACATTTTGACTTCGTCACATGCCAATTGCGTGTTGGAATTTAAGCTGAAAACTTTTAGATCCTCCCCCCATCCCCTCTGTCATTCTCAACAACTGCATCACACATACATAAGCACACACACAACGTATACACATACATATGTGACAGATGCAAATGTCGAAAGTTTTTTTACTCACCCGAAATTTCCTCTTGAAAATGTGGGAAAAGTTTCTTCACCATTCCGTACGCCTAAAAGTATGCAATGGCCAGGACAAACAATTCTCTGACAGAAACTAGAAACTTGAATTCACTTCTTCGCACTTGAAATGCATAACATTTGCACTTTGTATGTCTTTTCAATTTGATGAAAAAACAATTGCCAACCAACAAAACAAGAAAGAAATGTGGCAACAATTTCACCAACTGAAAATTTGTTCAACAAAATTTTGACAGGATTAGCATAGGATGCATACATACATATATCCAATTTACTAGTTCAATTTTATTCCAAAACATCAAATAGTCGACTCCAGAAATCTTTAATAAAGTGTAAACTATCTCAAGATATATTTTTGATGAGTTAATTGAGTCAATCAGATCGATTTTGGTGTCTTTAATTTCTATTCTATAAACATGTAATTAATTTCGTTTATTAATTAGATTAGTTTATCTTTAAACTGATCAGTTTCTATTCTATACTTTATTTCAATATATTCAAATAAATCCATCTCTGTTTAACTTTCCAATCAATTTATATAAAAATTGATGTGATTCTTACTATTATAAAAATTGGATTAATTTTTTGATAAACTCGCATACAAGATTCTTTTTTGATATTTAAGAAACCTTTCAAAAACCGTTTCGATACTCAACAATGATAATCCTCCATTTCCATGATATTCGGCATTTTCTTTGAAATCAAATGAAAAGTGTCAACTAATGCGCTTTTATTTCATTTCCTTTGTTCCTGCTTCAGCGAGTCCTTCAACCTCATCCCTATTCGCATTCTCAGCCTTATCTTTATCTTTTGTATGAATTTGCCAAGTCAACTTTTATATGGCTTCTGGAATTTGTATAGAGAATTGTGTTAGCAGTGACAATGTGAAAAAAAATTGAAAATTAAAGCATAAATCTTGCGCAATTTGCAGATATGTACACACTCACTCCTAATACGTATTATATGTATGCTATAATGAATCAGCATAATGATAATTCCAAAAAAATGATAATAATAAAAACCCTGCCCGGACATGATTCCCTCTCAAGCATTGTCCTACACTAATAACAATGGCGTGTGGCCGTTAAATTAGCGTTTCATTCAAAAAAACAAGCAAAATTTGTTCGCAATGTTGTTCGGTTGGTTGCATTTGCATTACTTGATTAGCATTAGCATGGGAACGGTGTGCGGGGTAAGCGGTATACAGTGTACTGGTGGGGATGGGAGTCGGTTATTAAAATTCAATTTCCTTCCGGCAGTTGAGTCGAGTTGGGGCAACATTGCATGTCTAATCGAATTTAACAACCTTTTGCATTTTGCATTTGTGATAAATGTAACGCGCTCCGCGTCGGATCCAAACAAAAGAGAGCAAACCAAAGTGCCGAGGCTTATTAAAGCAATTCTAAAGCGAATATGCCAATACCCTTTAACAAAAAAAAACAAAACAAACTAAAATTAAAGCATAGCAAATAGTCAATACCCGATTACTGGTCTATATGACTAAAAGTTAAATATTAAATCTAGATGTTAACGAATATTTGGAACTTAGCTTGACTAATTGTTATATTTCGTTTCATTTTGAAATATAAATAAAAAAAATATAATATAAAATGTAATAAGGATTTTTATTTTGGTATCTGTTAAATCATTCATAAAATGTTGGCTTACGATTCTCCTGTTTGAAGGGAAGTCTTTTCGATAGATCACCATTAAGATTAAAGAAAATCATCCCTGTTTAGTATCGAAATTATATTTCTTAACCGTAAACGATATTCGTTGACGATGTAACCGTTTGCAGAACTTACACCAAATTTACTGAAGACCAACTTATGTATGTACATATATGTAATAATCCTTTAGTTATGTTTGAAATGAACCACATATCTCTCTCTCTCTCTCTCTTAGCTGGTGTATAAAATGAAGGAAATTAATGAATTTCATATTAAGTGCAAATTCCGGCAAAGGCAGCGGCAACTCTTGTCATGCAATTTGCCAGGCGATTCATATTCATGTGATTTGATGGCGTGCCTTTGTGAAGCTTTTTGGTTAAGTTTTCCGGTTACTTAATGTAATTTGTTGTCATGTAATAAATATCAATCTCATTTGTAAATCGGGCGTGGCAAACAAACGTCTACCTATCGTAAGTGACTGCAAAATTTAAAGATGAATTTTTAAAAACGAAGACCAGGGATGGATGGAAAAGCTTCACATTTTTCAGTGTGGCCAAAATCAGAAAAATATTTTGTTTCTTTCTTTATATTCTCGTTTTTTGTTAGTCGAACTCGAGCAAAGTGTGTCATGATTTCATAAAATAATTTAAACTGTAAATTCAAATTAAGAATAGTTGGCTAATGATTCATTGACAGAGTTGGCAGAGCTGCCAGCTTGGCAGGCACAAAACCAATGGGCATCACTGTTCCTGGTAGTACAGCTGTCACTGTAAAAAGTGTAAGTCATTCCTCACAAAGTTAGGAAATCGTAGAAACAAACAAGTAAGTCCAAATTTAACAATCATTTTAAATTTACCCAATGTTGTAATCCTATTCAAAAATTATCAACGCCAAAATTATATTTCTAGCAAACAAAAACATAACACTTCTACGTGCGTGTTGCCGTGAACCAGATACACATCTCCCCTCCTCCACTTAAGGAAAATTATTCTATTATATAAAACATTACAAGGTAACAAAAAATAATCTTAAGACATTTGATAAAAGTGAAATAAAGCAAAATTCAAATCTTAGGGAATCGAAATAATAATCGAAACAAAATGTCGGATCGCAAGGCGGTTATCAAGAATGCGGACATGAGTGAAGAGATGCAGCAGGATGCTGTTGATTGTGCCACACAGGCACTCGAGAAATATAATATTGAGAAGGATATTGCTGCCTATATTAAAAAGGAATTCGATAAGAAATACAATCCGACATGGCATTGTATTGTCGGACGCAATTTTGGTTCGTATGTGACCCATGAGACGCGTCACTTTATCTACTTCTACTTGGGCCAGGTGGCTATATTGCTTTTCAAGAGCGGCTAAACAAAAAAAAGACAAAAAAAATACATCCACACATAGCAAAAACACCTCTTAAACAACACATACACAAGTTGAAAAACACACACAGGTACAAAAAATGCAGGCAAAACTCTCGATTTGAAATGGCACTTAAAATCTTTCAATAATAATGGCGAGTTACACCTATCCACACACTGATAAGCATATATAGAGCTAGAGATATATAGATATACATAGATAATTTAGGTACACACGCACACAAATCCCATCAATGTAACAAAATTTCAACAGGTATAAACTATACACAAATCATGCATTTATTGGTTTCTTTACTTTCCATTTCGATTAAAACTACACACAATCGGTTCAAAAATGTTTCTTTCTTTTCAATTAAATTTTAGGTACTTTTTTCAAATGCATTCTCGGAACGTTACTTATTCCAATATTGGCATAATCTATTTGTATCTTATTAATATATTTCTGCTCTGGTTAATGTGAAATTTGGTAAAATTTGACTTAGCAGATTGAAGATTTTTCTTTATTATAATTTGATCTTTAAATCCTTAAATTCCCTTTAAGATCAGCTAAAAAGATAATCTATGGTAAAGAAAAGGTGCATTTACGATTTTAAAAGGTGGATCTTCCCCTTTTTGGAATTTCAATTCTCATTTTTCGTTCTTTAAATCGGTATCAAATCCCAATGGATTAATTTATACTTCCTTTAGTAAAAGTTTGCAGCTTTTAATCATTTTTTCGAAAGCATTTTTCTTCATCTCATTTGTCTTTCATTCATAATAAATCGGTCTCCATTTATTGATAATTTTGCTGGAGTTCATCATAAGGCAAACATTGAACGGATGTTGGACACAGAACGAAATTACCTGGTGATGGGCAAATAAAAATGGCTTAATTAACTTAATTAAAATATTGTTGCTGTCCTTGTTGTCAATGGTTTGCTCCTGCTGAAGCTGCTGTTGCTACTTCCGGGCTCTGGCATTTATGTATTTTTATTATCTCGTCGATTTTCGCAATTTGCAGACCTTTTTGGCCAGAACATTGCAGGTAATTATGCCAGGATGCGCACACGCAATAATAACAATAATATTAATAAAGTTGCAAAGAATGAAAATATTTATTATTATATACGTCTCTCTCTCTCTCTTCCCCACCCATTAATACATTTTCTTTTATTTTTTTTTTACAGCCTTCCCCCTCTCGCCGTGGTCAACATATGCAGATTTTTCCTTTGCCGTTGAGCCGCTTTTACAGTCCGACGACTTTTGGCCTTCACATTGTTTTTGGGGGACAGCTGACGCGATTTTCTGCATCCGTATCCGAGGAATTCGAATGGGTTGGAAAGTAGGTGGATAGGTGGGGGGGTCACGCCAGGTACAGGTCAGTTCAGTTCAATTCAGCTCAGACTGATTCTCATGCATATTGAATGGCTGGCTTAAATACAGGAATCCTTTTCTTGTTTTATTTTTATTTTTTTGCTCTTTTGTTTATGTGGAGCCAATAAAAATTTAAGTGCCCACGCACTTTAGGACTTCTCTGCAATCAGTTTTACGCTCTCTCGGGTAGGCTTTATTAATATTTTTTTATGTCTGTCAATTTATGATAATATTTTTTATGTTCGAACATTAAAAACAAAGCCGCCCAGTCCCATCATAAAGGTAACAAAAAGACATTATACAATATATTTGGATTGTTATGCCCCGTGCCCCTTAACTGAAATGTGAATGTGGATTTGTATGAAGTTTGAGATGCAAATATAAGTCATTTCCAGCTTCATGACAGCTGTTTAACCATTTGAATTGAGTTTGTGACTGGGCAATGAGAGCTGAATATGACCAAAGGGAACAACATTGTGTTGAGTATGCGCAGATGTCCTCGGCATTCAGACGAGGAGTAAGAGTTGCTCTCCAACGAGTCTAGATGGCGCCAGAAGTTTTGAATATCTCGTTGGTTTTTCAAAAATTTTCGAAATTTCATTTTTGAAAAAGTAAACCTTAAGGTTAATTATTTATAACTTTTAATTGCTTTGGTAATTATTGGTTTAATAAACGTTCTTAAATATATATTATTTTCAACCAGAAGTATTCCCTTGAATTGTTGAAAAATAGAAGTTGCCAACTGAAGCTCATTGTTTATTAAAAGCTTTGTTGATTCAGCCAATGTGCGAATAAAAGTCAAAATCATACAACCAATTTATCTGTATTGATCTTTTTATTCTATTTTTAAATATTTAATTGGTACTAGACATTAACAAAAGCCTTTACATTTTTAATGAATATAATAAGTTGATAACTTTTTAATATTTATTTAATTAGAATATTGAAAAAGGATTACTTGGACTTTTAATGGTTTACTATTAGAATTGTTTGATTTATAAATTAAATATAATTATTTTTACAATACTTAATCAAACAAAGGATTCTAAACATACATACATACATGTATATGTAAATTTAAAATGTGCAACATACAATTTTAAAATTACAAATTATTAGCTTATACGTATTTGAAACCAAGTTGAATAATATTTAATAAAAACGGCCATATAAGCTAGATTTATATTAGATCATATTATATCTTTTTTGTTAAATTTATTTATATTTCAGATGCGGAAAATTAATTATTTATTTCACTCTTTGTCAATTTAATCCTGCTGTATAATATTTAACCAGTATATTTTTTAACAAATGTAATAGGATTATATTATCGCAATCAAAGTTTTAATTATAATCTATTCTTATTTCATGTATCTACCCACATTATCTGTAGTTATCTCAGAGTAACTCTTGACCCTTATTTTTAATTCAAATTAAAAAAAAGTTTTATAATTTATTGTCAGCAGTACTGACCTCAATATCAAATTACACAACATAACTTTAAGTACACACACATACACACACTTACAGTTTGGACTACCCACAACACTGTGAAACAAAAAGAATAATGGTAACAATTGCAAATGCAATAGATACAAATGTAATTGCATTTCACTTTGTTTGCATTTGCAGATGAGGCGAAAAGCTAGAAAAACCAAACCAACCACAGGAAAAACATACGCACATATCCAAACAACTTTGTCTACCATTGTGTGTGTGTATGTGTTTGTGTGGGTGTTCATGTGTGGGTGTATGTATGCCCTTTCTGTGGCAATTATTATTATTATTATTTTTTTCCTGTTGTTCATTTGTAACTCTAAGGGAGGCGAGAGCAATGCAGTAACAAAGCGGGTCACTTGTTATGGCCATGGCAAAGTCAACACTAGACCCAACTGACAATGACAAAAACAAAAAAACCGACAAAAAAGAATGAAAACAGAAAACTTAATGAAACATAAACAAGAAGGGGGGAAAAAGCGACTACCCTTTAGCCAAACAATAATAAAAGCCGCACAACCAGCAAAATAAAAAACAAAGAAATAAATATTAAATAAAAAGAAACCAAAGAAAAATTCTCATTTGTTGTGCAATTAAACAAAAACAATTCAACTCACAGATATAAAATAGACAACGGATTGGTGAATATTTTATACAATATAAATTAAAGCAAAACGGCTTTTCCGATTTAAGTGAATTTTAAGATAATCTTTTGCAAATACTTGACGGATTTTTGGGGAATAATTACCTAAAAGGAAAACGTCTGTCAATATAATTTAAAAAGAGTTTTGATGAATGGTATCTGATTAATTTTGTTTAAATGAATACTGTTAATTCTTATATAAAAGTACTAAAGTATGAAACTAAAGAAATAATAAAATTACTAAAGCTTATCCTACAACTAATGGAAGGTAGTTGATGATGTTAACATCATGTTCACAGTTATATAAAGATTAAACAAAATAAAACATTTTAAGGTAAATTTCATTTGCAATAGTTTACAATGGCTCTATAATTACATTAGCAATAATTGTATTCATTTCACAATTTGTTGTTATTTATTACAGTTAAGTTAAGATCGTTGTGTTTGCTTTAAAATTTGATCAAATAAAAGTTTATCAATTTAAATTTTATTTTCCAATATAACTGTATTCAAGGTCAACAACTAATACATACATATGTATGTATGTATTTTGACCAATATCATCTGATGACAAAAGTTAGGATCAAAAATTGTTGAAAAGAAGCAAAAGTCACAAACACAAAATGTGATGTTAAGACAAGCAGCCGATCGAACGGTACTTTCTACTCTGGAAGTTTCTGTTGGTTCTTTGGCTTATGCTTGTGCTTTGTTCTGAGGGTAAGTTATATTGAGACGACGAGTGCGTGCGGTTTATATAATAAAACAATTAAAGTGTGTCCAATTATTTGCAATGCTGGTCTGGCATAATACTTTTATGTATTATGTAATATTAATCTTTATTCAATAAAAATTATCTGCTTGAGCTTAAATATACATATTAATATCTTCCAATCTTTGATAATCTGCTTGGTTCAGAGAACTTTTTTTAAGGTTTTATTTAATTGATACATTTTGCATTTAAAAGATTTCAAAGTTTCATCTCATGTTTCCTTTTAGGTATAGAAATTGACATATCCTGCCGATTATGTTTAGAAAATATTTATATGTACATACATACATATGTACACATTCCATTCATTTTATAGTCATAAATATATATTTTTTTAAAGATTTCGTTGCAAATCAAATGTGTTATTCTTTGTTGTGCTAACTATTATTCTATATAATATTTCTGATAAAACATTTGTTCATATTTCCCACAAGCATAAAGCAAATAAATTGGGTGGGCGTGACTAAAAAATTCCCTGCAGATAATCGCACACATAAACAATACTAATAGCAAGGAAACAAAATAAAATTGTTCTATATGTATATATGTACATACATATACATACATACATACATATGTATCAGATGGAAGATTCTTTTCAAGAGTTTCCGCTCTACACACATACATACAACCCGACACAAGCTCCATGCATCGCTGGCGGATGGAAACTTGCCTCATCTTTTTGGGGAGTGATGAATGAGTCCGGGGCAAAAGCCCACGCAAAACGAACTCCACAAGAATCTCACATTGGCGTCGATTTTTCATTTGGAACTTGTCTCTGTAGCCGTTCTCTGACCATTTTCATTGTCGTCATGGGTTTTTTCTTTTCCTCTTTGTATTTTTCTTATTTTTTTTAGATTTCTTTCATTTTCCACTAAGCTCCTGTCTTGGCTTGGACTCGATTTTGGTTTTGGTCTCGGTTTGGTGGACATTTGTCGTTTTAAATCTTTCTCTCATGCTTTCTGCCCCTGCCTCATCGTTGTCCCTCTTTACCGCTTTGGAGTAGTTGGGATTTTCGTGTTTTTTTTCTGCTTGCCTTTTCTTTTGTTATTGTTGCCTTTTGATAAATTGTGCGCCTTTCGTTTTGACACATGTCAGCGTTTGTCTGCCTGTTGTGAGAAGGCCTATATGCATGTTGGACTATGTGTGTGTGTGTATGCTTGCATTCCATACGCTGGCTTTTATTTCCTCATTTTGAATTTTGGCTAACAGTTACTGGAGGGCAGATAGTCAGGTTATTGTACTTTTCAATTTTCAGACTGTGGTCAATTAAAGCAAGCCAAAAAAGGACGAAAAAGAAAGTCTCCAAGAAGTTTCAAATTTTAGAGTATCTTCTTACTACAGGAGCTATGTATGCTTAAGAATGTGGTGAAATAAAGATACTTTATTTACATACTGCGTATTTAGGACGATTTCGTAAGAATTTTTTTTACTTTGTTTTAGTGTAGTTTCGCCATTTTTTTTTAAATATAGAAT
This sequence comes from Drosophila emarginata, assembly GCA_037075365.1. Taxonomy (NCBI): domain Eukaryota; kingdom Metazoa; phylum Arthropoda; class Insecta; order Diptera; family Drosophilidae; genus Drosophila; species Drosophila emarginata. Next base: position 965,576 of record JBAMCD010000109.1, on the reverse strand, counting down.
TTTTCTTTAATGTATTTTCAGAAATTTCAATTGATGCATTCCATATTGTTAAACAAACTATTTCAAAACACGATATTTTCCCCTTAAAGTATGAATTTAACATACAAAAAAGTAGCATACTTTATGGGGCTAACTTGACTCTTAAAGTGTTGCTTAAAAATATACATATGTATGTATATATAAATAAAAAGAGTTGCGGATTATACGGTTAGCGTTATTAATTAAATTCCTGTTGTATTCATAGATCAACTGCAGTAACCTGCGACCTTCCGGTGACCCCAAATTGTATCTTTAGCTATGGATTTGAAATGTATCTTTGTAAATGTTGTTGCTTGCAGTCAACTTGTTGACATTTTGCTGCTTGTCACAAAGCACAAGCTGACAACAACACAGGGCGACCCAAGTGTTGCTAGTTATTCGGAACCTGAACCTAAACCCTGAGACTGAGCCTCTGTGCCCCAAGCCTGAGCTAGAGCCGGGCACAACATATCCTGTCAGCCTGTGTCCGTGTCCATGTCCGTGTCAGTGTCCGTGTTCGTGTCAGGCGTCACTTTATGCGCCTGACAGCGGCAACAATTTTATTTACTTAATTTGGCTTTAGTTTGTCATTTATTTACTTGTTTGCCACAACAACAGGCTGCCAAGTCCCGACTTGAATGCCCTATATCTATCTCTTTTACACTCTCACTTCTGTATGTGAGTGTGTGTCTATCTCTTTCACACACTTCTAGTCTTATCTCTATCTCGGCTACCTCGACCCGGTCTTTGTGTGTGTGTGTATGTGTGTGAATGTTCGTTTGTGTGCGTCTCTAATGTCTGTTGTTGTCACTTTGATGCTGACGTGCAGTGTGGCCTTTGTTGCGCCCTTTTAGCGTCAGGGTATATGGAATATCATATTAATCTGGAAACTCTATTAAGAATTGAAAAGAGAAGAAAATATACTTTGTCCATTATTAAAATTGACCACGGAGTATCTACAGATTGAGGAATAAAGGTTAAGGTTTAAATTAAATTATTAATTGTTATTAATTTTTAAGTTATTAAAATTTCCTGCATATCAGGAACGTTTACAGGAGCTAGTCCAAAGGACTAGAAACTCTTCACTTATACAGGAAGAAAACGTTTCTAATACAACTAATTTATTTTTGAATGGATTCATATTTTAATTCTGCTTAAGCGGTGTATGTAAATTAAATTTCAAATTATAACCATTAAATAATCACTTCTCCCCAAGTATAAATATTACTATAGTAATATAATATACGCATTAAGTAAAGCCTTCTTATTCCTAATAAATGAATTTAATTTTTCAATCATAAATCAACTAGAAAGCTTGTTTTAAAAAAATTCCTTGAACTTCGACTTATTTTTATTTTTAATTATTTTTTAGTACTACTCCGTTTAAGAAAACATTTTATAAAACTAAATAGAAAAATTAAATGTTAATATGAATGAATGTGTCAGCTAATGATCCATTGAGTTGTTGGTTAAATATTTTTTTCAATCATATTATAAATAAAAGAAATTAAATTAAGAAAAATAAAATCATTCGTATTTAGATTTCCTTCTTGATTATTTCTTGTGTTCCTATACATCTCTTTTACAAAGTAATCAAACTTACACCTAATTAATTTCTAGCTTAAATAGTTTCGGATTGAAATTAAATTCGATTCATTTATTCAATTCTATTTTTTTTTTTAATTTTCTTCCTAATAGTTCTTAATAGGTTATTTGTTGAATTGACTATTAAGAGATAGTTTCGATTTTTGCTGTGTTCTCACCTTATCATTACATTAATAAAGAGTACAAATTTATTCGTTGTGCCTCCAAATGTAGCTCAGTTTCCTCATCCTGTAATATTCTATTTGTAACATTTTGTGACACATTTTGTGCTGCCCGCACTTTATTGCATATCGTTGTCGCTGAATGTTGTCGGAACGTGCCATTGAATTTTTTATGAAAATTTAGAGCAATGATGTTTTCTCCTTCTAATTTTCTTTTTTTTTGCTGATTTTGTTGTTACACTTTGGCACTTTAATTAAATATTTATTTCAATCATTTTTGGGGCAATCACACACACACACATCAGAAAATCCGAACTGTTGAGTAAGATCTCATGCTCAGATGTTGTGATAGGGCCATACTAACATTTGTCATTATACATTAATAGCGGACCATTAATCTTTAGACGGACAAAATGAATGAATGTGGGCAGAAGGTGGAATGGTGAAAAGGTTGGTAGTAGCTATGGCCGAGTCTGTCGTACAAAACCGTTAATTAATGTACGCCATTTAGCTGGAAAATTGCAAAGGGTCCCCCTTTATATACATACATACATACATATTTATGTATATACATATGTGGACATCATAATGAGCGGCAATTTTATGTATGAATATGTATGTGTACGTGTCTCTCTGTATATGTATCTGTGTGTATGGCGTTGTCGCCACCACAAACAAGTAAAAGGCCAAAGCTAAAGCCTCCTGGCTTCACTGCCCAGCAGGTATGCTTGATTAATGCTTTATAACAAGGCAAAGTCCTCGACTCCTCCGCACCCACACACACACACACACACCAATCCATTCCACACTCTTTGTTCCGCCCAGCTGTCGCTATCATCATTCCAACATTTTAACATTAATTTAGTGGAATGCTGCACAAGGACTATGAGAAAAGCTTTACGAAATCGTCGACATATGCTATATAGCATATATATATATATATATATATATATATACTCATCCATTACCCATTGGAATTTGGCAAATCAGTTTAGATGCCTCTCATCGTGCTACATTTGCATTTAACATTCTATGTCGAAAACAATTTCATAATAACTCTAAATTTATATTCTTTTTTTTAAATCTGATGGCCATCTTTAAATTCATTTCTAAATAATGGCGGTAAGGCCACACTTCAATCCGGTAACTCATATCATTTTCGATAATGATGGAACCTTAATGGGTAAGCCTATATATCGTATATGCATTTGAATCGCTTATTTCTTTAATTAGATTCTGCAAATATATCTGAAAATATTATGACAAGTATCTTAAGCAAATATGGAAAAACTTTTACCAATAAAATGAAAATGCGTTACATGGGAATGCCAGGATCACAGGTGGCCATATCTATCGTTAAGGAAAATCACTTGCCCATTTCACCCAAGGAATTTATGGAAATTTACTATACCTTGGTAAAAGAAAAAGCTAAAAATGTAAAATTATTGCCCGGAGTAGAGGACTTTCTCCTTCATCTACACGAACATCGAATTAAAACTGCTATAGCTACTAGTTCGGCCAGAGCAACATTCGTGGTCAAGGCTCGACCCCATTCGAAGCTATTGCCCGTTTTCCATCATATCGTTTGTGGCGATGATCCGAAATTGAAGAGTGGCCGGGGTAAACCTAAACCGGATATTTTTTTACTAGCAGCGTCACGATTCAATCCTCCACCCAAAAGGGAAAATTGTTTGGTATTCGAAGATTCGCCAAATGGCCTTCAAGCGGGTATAGCTGCTGGCATGCAAGTCATCTTCATACCCGATCCCCGTGTGCCCCTTGAACTCAGGACGGGAGCCACACAAGTTTTGAATTCAATGGCTGATTTTCATCCAGAAGATTTCGGTTTGCCCCCCTATGATGGTTGTTCAAAATTTGAATTTGGCTGATAAATCTGTTTTAAGGAAATTTAAAGTGTAGAAAATAAATACTTTTAAGAAATTTGAGAAAGCCTTCTGACTAGTTAAGTCATAAATCGGAATGTAGCGTGTTAAGTCGTGATTTAAACATCTTTCTATACTTTACGACGCAATAAAGTATAAATAATTCCTAATTTCAATTGTAGAGTATTTCCTACACTTATAACTTTTACATTTTTTTTTTTTTTGAAAGGATACAAAATCTCTGTCTCGAAATTGAGACACCTTCGGAATTTGCTTTGCTTAATTAAATTAAGAAATTAAAAACTCTTCAGAATTTGTTTGAACATCATATTTCTAGAGTCTGTGATTATGTTTTGCACTTTCATTTTTTACCCCCTCACCATTCCGCTTCATCCTTTTTCTTTGTCTCGTTTTGGTTTTCTTTTTTTTTCTTCTGTATTTTTGTCCTGAGCTTTTGCCCTTGAGTGCTTCCTGTGGCGTTCGTTCATTAGGTAAAACGGAAGCTTGCGGGGAAAAAAAGGAGTGAAAAAATAATGATTATAAAATGAAAAGCAAAAAAGAAAAGAGTCTAAAGAGTTAAAAGGTTTATTCACTTTACTTTTATGACGGGATAGACACACAGTTTGAAGCAGCAAGTTAGCAGACTGACTGCCTGACTGGTTGGATGTCGGCTGGTGAACATTAAGTAATTATAAGTTGCTCTAGAGTTTGGCAGAAAGTTGCAAGTTGGCATCTGTGTGCAACTACATATATACATACATTCATACATACAGATATCTATCAACGTACACACTGCGTATGCGTAATGTGTTGAATAATTAAATTGTCAAACAATTGAAAATGAAGAAATGGAAAGAGAAGTAGTAGAAGTACAAGTCGACAAGATGATGACAGGAAAATGTTGAAATTTACTTACGATTTATTGTCTAGTTCATCCTGTGCAAAGAGAAAGACAAAGACAAAGACCCATAAACGCTTAATCATCTTAAATTGAAACGCATTTGATGAGCTAGCTAAAATTCCCCTATATAAATATACACACAATAAATATATAAACAATATAAATTGTTTTTGGTGTTATCCTTATATATGCATGCATTATTTATAATGCTTTTTAATCTGCATTTTGCATTTGAATTTGCATTTTAATTTCAATTCAATTTCCTAGACATTTTCAATGATTTTCAATTAGAATTTTCATCTCTTTGTTTCTGTTTTTTTTTTTTGGTTAAATCATTTTTGATCTGAAATAGTGAAATAAGAAATTTAATTGGAAATCAACAAATAAATAGCTAAACGTTTTTGTTTAGATAACTTGACGGAAATATTTTCTAAATATCTAAATGAAAACTGATATCACTCGCATTTCACACTATATGAATGCTCTGAATGATTCATTGAATGTGTATGGTAAAAGCTTTTATGTAGATTAACCACAAAGCCAGTTGAGTTGTTTTTGTTTTAATATGAATGAATATGCCCCTCTGAAATCCGAGTAAATTGTTATGCATCTGTTTGAGTGTTTGCATATACACATACAAATATTTATTTGCATTTGTATGAATTTCCATTCAATTTTCATCTGTGGTAAAGGGAAATTCTATATTTTGTTGCATATAAATAAATATCGCTTGCTAAATCTGGGTTAACCGTACCAAGTTTCAACATTTGTATTAAAACATGTGGAATTTTATATAAAATATTTGTTCAAAACTAGAAGTCCTTTACATTCGAAATGACAAGTTTAATAAATAAATGGAAAATATGTTTTTTGAATAAATTTTAACTATTATGCATCATTTGACAAAAGAGATTTATCAATCAGAAGTAAACTATTGGAATCACTCAACAAATTCTCTTCAACTAATAAAATAATAAATGAATTTCAATTATCAGACTACACTCCATACGGATAAGATTTGAGATAAAAATTTTCAAAATTAAATATCAAAAGAGTTATAAAAAATTACTTCTCTTAATCAGCTATACATAAACTTCTGGAAAAAACGTATTTTAATATGGTTTCTATAATAAACTTATTAAATATAATCCTAATTTTTTTAAATCTTCTGAGCAATATTTAAGATCAGTCCCGAATCAACTATGGTTTATTTTCTTGTTTAATAATTCGTTTTTATACTAGCTTTTTGATTTGGACATTGCACATTACTTAGCTTAACCATAAATACTACAAGAAATATTTTAAGTTTTGGTTTAAAAGGAAATCTTTTTACTTTTTCAATTTTTATTGTTCCTCCTCTTCTACTTCTTCAGCCTCATCATCATTAACTTCAATTTCTTTGTCAACACTTTGAATTTGACTCTTTCTCTTTGTAGATCTCCTTTTACTTTTGCGTTTCTTTTGAATACTCGTTCTACTTGTTTCTTTAGTTTGTGCTGGCTTATCGCAGTCATATGGTGGCATACCAAACAATTCCGGATCGAAATCCTCAAGAGTCTCCAAACGCAATGTGGCCAATTCGGACCAGCAACAGGGCAGCTCTTTGTCGGCTAGCATTACCACTGACAATCGAGCATTTTGTGCTGCCTGAAGACCCTTTAAGGAACCATCAAAAACCAATGTGGAATCCTGAGTTGCCTCACCCAGATGATACATGGCCTTCCAGAAGACATCCGGTTCCGGTTTTGGCTGCGAGTTGGCCAAGTCGGGATCATCGGAACACAGTATTGTGCAAAAGAGTTCGAATAGCTCCTCCTGACCGCGTATCTTTTTTAAAAAGAGCTCACTACTACACGAAGTCACCAGAGCCATACGAATACAACATTTATCCATATGTCTTATTAGTTTCTCCACTCCAGGCATCAGTGGGGGATTGGCAATCATTTCGGCCGTCCGTTCATTAACCAGTAATAGAAACATTTCCCAAGTTAATGGAATTTTACATTTCTTACAAATCATTGCAGCTATTTCCTGAGTTTCCATGGGAGTCATTCGCATGAGAAGCTGTTCTGGAATTTCGCGTTTATAACTAGCAACCAATTCGATGCAGGCGCGTTTATATATATGACGAGTATCTGGAATTTGAAAAACAGTTTGGAATATTGATTTGAATATATATATTCAATTGGAGCTTACCAAACACTGCGCTCTCCAGATCGAATATACAATTTAGCACTGATGGTGCACAACAGCGGTAACAGCCTTCCGGTGGTTTCCGGCAATCACTACAATTTCGATTACACATCGTGACGAATGTTTAAAATTTTTAAAATTCTATTAACCAAAAATTTAACCAAACAAATGACAGAACACTCTACGAGGAGGAATTTTGGGAACTGAACTATAACTGAACTATTACTTTTCTTATTTAACAACCAAAAAAAAATCACAAACAAGTCATTTATAAAATATTTTATAAACTAACATAATCCTCTAGAGTGGTGGCAATCCAAAATACTGCGGTTTGAAGGCCTCTATGGAGCGTAATCTCAATGTGGCCGGAGCACTTAACTGTGTTGAGAGCAGAGAATCGGGAACGAGTACCACTTGCATACCAGCTGCCAGACCAGCCTGCATTCCCAGCAGTGAATGCTCAAAGACCAAACAACGTTCCGGCTTTGGATTACCGTCAAAACGTGAAGCAGCCAATAGAAATATATCTGGAGCAGGTTTACTTTGCTTTACCTCCGAATCGGAACTGCCAAAGACCTGATGATGAAAGCATTGAAACAATTGTTTATGCGGGCGAGCAATCAATTCAAAGGATTCTCTCGTTGAACTACTTCCAATTGCCATGGGAACCTTCGAGGCGTGCAAATGGCGCAATAGGCGTTCAACCCCTGGTTTTAGACTGATCTTGCCCATAAGATCACGACAATGCATCTGTTGCAGACGTTGAAATTGGGCCCGACTGTAGGGTAATTCATAATTGGCAATAATCATATCAGCCACTTCAGACGTATGTTTACCCACACAGCGTAACTTTTGGTCAAAACCATAAATATGGCCAAATGGATCGAGTATCTTCTGCACTGTCTGCGTATACAAACGATCGCTATCGATAAGCAGACCATCCAATTCAAATATGCAATGGGTTATCGGTTGGAAGCAACATTGACGCGATGATAATATCGCAACAAGTTCCGGTTCTGACATATTAAAATAAAATTTTACTTTACTGGCAATTTTGAAACAATTTGCTCAGGTTATCCTGATTTTAAAATACAATTATTAAATTAAAAAAATAGAAAAAAAAAAATGTTTTGCTTTTTATTATCGTTTACATTTTCTTCTAAAATAAGTTTTCTTTTATACTTTAAATCTGAGTTTGAATGTGGATACTAGAATTTAGTAGAAGTGAAATGACAAATGTTCTTCTTAGCTAAAATATATATGTCCTTTAAGATTTCAGAACTCTGGCGTCAAATTGTATTTGTGGCTTACGCTGAGTCAAAAGTCTCTTAACAAGGCTAAGAAGAATCTCTTCGGAAGAATCGGGAAGCTAAAGTTGTTTTTAGTCGAATTATGCAAATGTGTTTTATATTGATTCAATATTCTGTTTTAATTTTCTCCCAATTTTAGGTGAAAGATGCATGGTATGATTAAGTGAAAGTGGAAAGTGATAAAGTTAAGTGGTAATTTCCTGTGGAAAATGCTTAAAAAGGTTGTAAAGTAAACACTTTTTGACTCAAAGGTACTTAAATTTACGTAAGAAAGTATTTTACTCTACATTAAAAACATTTTAATGCATGTAAATTTAAATTGAGTGAATAACATTATCTTTATATTTGGTGAAGCTTAGAAAGATGTTTATAAAAGAAAGAGTTTTAGTTTTACTAAAAAAATGTTCTTAATAAAAGTTTAAATTGGAAAAAATTAATTTAAAAAGAAATTTTAATCTTGTTTGTCATTCTAAATTCAAACAAGGCAATACCATCTATAAAAATAAAAAAAAAAAAGTTTAAAAAGTAGAAAGCTTGTACAAAATTTAAATGGAACTTTTTACATAGTTGTTTAAATTTTCTATAAAAAGTTTTATACAAAAATAGTTAAATCCTGATATAGAGATCATGACATTTGCAGCCAAAGTCTAATTTGTGGGAACAGTTTTAATTAAACTATTTCTGACATTGTGACGTGCCATTTAAAATACTTTGCCAACTTTTAGGACTTCCCAATGTGGAGATGACTCAAAGGCAGCTGTTGCAGCTGTAGAGAAGTTGGCGTCATTTTGTGATACTTGGATTTATAACCAATTTCTTTACTTTTTTCTCTTTTTATTTTCTTTTCGATTTTTCTTTTTGTATAAGTCTAATGCATGCCATGCACGCTCTGAAATTTTTGCTGGGAAGAGGCGGGTAGTTGTGTCGCCTGTTGTTACAAAGTTGCGTAATTGATTAAGCAGTTGCCAACAAGCGAAAACCAAGTCAAGACAAACCACGTCAAGACAAGTCATGCCAAAAGACGGTATGGCGACACGTCGCCAAAAAGTTTCTCCAACATGGCGATGGAATGGATGAGGAAGCAAAGTTGAATGGGCATTGCGGCGATAGTTGATCCCTGGCCAAAGTTGGTAAAGGTGGCAACATGGCTGAGCATGGGAATTAGTCTAATCAGGTAATTCGGTTCCATATATACAAAAGGAAAAATCTAACCAAGACCGCAAATGAAAACCTCACACTTCTCATATGGCTCTCTCTTTTTTTTTTATATTTTTTTTTGTTTTTGGTCAATAAAATGCCTTTAATTAATCGGGGGAAATAGCGTCAGCTGTTACCACACACGGACATAGGAAAAACAAGGAGTGAAATGAGAGAAAACAGGATGCTGGATACCCATTTGAATGCAGTCAGCAAATGACGATGAATTGTGCGCATAAATTATGCAGCTAACCAATTTTAGGGCCTTTGGTTTTTTGGCCACAGGACAATATGTTGTAAACGTTTAATTTGCACGCGTCTCTAATCGCCGTTGTCCTGGCAATGTGTGTGCCTTTGCGGCCCAAACCAAACAGTTGCCCACAGTTTCGTCAGCAGCCTCATCTACACACACACACACAATCCTCATCCTATTTGGCCAGTAATTGCGTTCATTGAATTGTTAACAGGTCTGGTTGTCTACGGCCCACAAAACCGCAACTCTTGCAGCGGCGGCTAAAAGCCGTTGTTATCCTTGTGGTCGTTGCTGCTTCTCCTACTTCTCCTCCTCCTGTTCCTACTGCGCTGCTTTGCGGCAACTGCTCTGTTTGGGTCCCTTGAGTTGATTTCCAACGGCTACGGCCCATCGGGAATTAAGTTCAGTTCTGTTCAATTCTATTGCCGCCTGACCGCTCCGTAAAATCCCGGTCAATGCACATCAAACTTTTTGGCTCTCTCTTTCTCTATCTGCTTTTGGCATTTATTGGTATTGTTCCAATTAAAGTTTGACTTGGTCATAAAATATGCAAGCCAACAAAATGCTTGAAAGCACGTAAAAAGTTCAAATGACTTTGCCAGCGAAATGGTAATCGCAGGGAAGGGAGGGAAGGGCACTGACATTAATGCGTTACGGTCAATGGTTTTGACTGCAACGATTGAGATGGCCAGAATTGAGAGCAGATTGTGGACATCGAAAGGTAATAAAAATATTTCAATAGATGTTCCATTCGACTGAGGATCGAAGCGAAATTACAATTTTTTTCAGATTGATAGGAAAAATACTTTGACTTGTCTTTATTTGTAACCTTTCTGTATTAAATGGCTAACATATTTAACAGTTAAATCATTTAATTTAAACAATACCCAAATATATTTATTTTATATGTGTTTTGTAGTACTGATCATATGAAGTAATAAGTTGATTTTATTTAGACTTAAGTTTTATATGTATATATGTATTTAAGATCTACAAAAGATATAGCATTAACGTCTGTTAATCTCATTTAATTAGTAATGCTCTCATTTTGAAATCCAAATACTTTCATTTAATATCTTTTCAATTACATATTATGTTAAAACTTAATTTTCATACATTTATTGGATTTTTAATATTAAAAAAAAATTAAAGAAATATTTTTGTATTTTTTTCGGTAAATTTTTAATATATTTATGTTATACAATTTGTTATTCTGCACCGAATCGCGCTTTAAAAGTAAATTCATTTTTTTTATAAAAACAACTTACATATATTCTTCTCTAATATAATCAGAACCTTTTTTAACCGCCGCCGGGAATCGGAATACAAAATTAAATAAATACCACCTAACCAATAGCTGGCGGCTAGTCACATATATATAAGAAAATTGGGATCCAATACCAAACTGCTTTTTGCATTGAGTGAATATAGTTCAACTGGGTAAAATGGGGCTCAAATGTCAGTCACATATTCCATTTCTTCAATCAACTCATGAGTTCTCTTCTCAAGTATCCTTCTCTCCTTTATCGAAGGTTTTCCCAGTGGTACAAGCCAAAAATGAAAACTTAGAACTACAAAAAAAGTGCACACGAATCCGCAACAAAGTACACAAAAAAGAATGAAAAAAATACAAAACATTGGCACAAAGTCCAATTTGTTTGTAATGGCATTACTTTGTTTACAAAATAAATTTCGTATGCATAGCGAGTAGTTGTTTTATTGTGGGCAAAAAGGGGAAAGAGAGAGAGAGCGCAGTCAAGGGATCTAAGGGAAGAATAAAAGGATGAGCGGATGGAAGAGCAAGCTTGGGATGACTCCCCCACATGATGCAGGCGAAAACTTAGCTCAAACTGCCACTAAAATATGAGAACTGTGTTGAACATTTTTAAGTATCTGATAAAATATTGTTTTATTCTTGATTCCTTTTTAGTGAGATGGAAAATCTGAAACTGAGACTACACCAGAAATAAAATTCCAATAATCCAACACAAGACAAAGAAGTAAATATACACCAAATTATATCATATTACATATTGGTTTAGGAAGTTTTAAAATCATTTTATAATTGTTTTATCCTCTGAAGGCGAAAGCAGCCGCTTGATTATTTCTAGAATTTTTCGGATTTAATATTTTCAAAACTATTATATGAAATTCCATTACTACATTTTTATCAACAAAATTCATTTTTAAGTTTTATTCGGCAGTCCAAAAGCAAGTAAACAATTTTTGTTTGATACAGTCCTAATATTTTTTGTGCATATATAAATATGTAGAAATTTCTAAAATCGGTGTAGCATAAAATTTCCCCATTGGACGTTGTTGGTTTTGAGCAAGGACAATTCTCCTGCCTTTTCGCTGTTTAATTTTACAATTGTCCTTTTTTGTGTGTTATTGTTTCTATGTGTGTATGTGTGTGTGTGTGTGTGTAGCAGAAGGAAAGTACAACTCGAGTTATCTATGCGCATCCGTTTCGTGTGCGGTTTGTGATTTATATTTCTGTTTGTATTTCTTGTTGGTCAGCATTTTTATTTTTTATTTTATTTTTTGTCCCACATTGTATAGAAACAAAACTTAAGGATGACGTTTTGGTGAATGCTTTTTTCTTCTTTTGATTTTTTTTGAATGCTTGTCTTTGCTTTCTTCTTCCCTAGGACAATTTGTATGATTAACTTTCATAATTTCGTCAAAATTCAAATGGGCCGATTTTAGAACTTCTTTAGCAAGGTCAATATATTTCTTATCTGGATTTTTACTACGTGTCTGTAAAATCGATGCAGCTTAAAGAATCAAATAGTGAGAATTCGAAAATATATCCTTATATAATAATGTATATATTTGAACTTACTAAATGCCATATGTCCAAAGATATCGAAACAGGAATAACGAACAGCATAATTCTTATAATCTGTTTCCAAAACAAATGTTCTTTGGCCATTCTCAAATTCTGCAATAAATATATATATATATACGTATATATTTTTTTTAACAATTTAAATTCTTTTTGGATAATTAACCTACGGAACTTGTTAGTTATCATAAAAGAATTTCCCTTATTAAAATTGGATAATAAAACTGATGTAATAGTCGTTACATCGATGTAATGAAGTTACAATTAGTTTCTATATATGCAAAATATTTTTATCTGCTACTCATTTGGGAAATATTTCAGATACTTGCATAGTATATTTCGATTTCGCAAAACTAAATTTTTCCGTTATGCAACTGGGTATATCTTCAGCGACAAATGGTGATCGAGAATAGATATACCATGTACCCAAAAACTTCTTCATATTAAAATTTTTCTTAATATGACGAGGCTTTTGGCAACCCTTATCGGTGGGTAAGCTTCAGTAACAGCATTCCAAACATAAGTCCAAAGTAAAAATCTACAAATTACAGTAATTAATTATATATTAAAATATATATAGATATTTTACCAATCTATAAAATACATTTTTAAATGATGCATCATTGCCTCTTTGTAAAAAATAACTCATTTCTAGATAAGTATATTTTCCATTTTTAACAATAAATTAACATTCTCTAACTAATTGATTTGACTGATGGACAGACATCTTGAGGTACTTTTTTCATTTTACTTATCAAAATACCCGAATTTCTAGCCAAGGTCTGAGCGATGAATACAGTCTCTGAAGTGGGCATCCGTCGTCGTGTTTGTAGAGCAGCCCATTCTAAAATTGAATCGCTTTAATAAATAAAACGTAACTGTTAAGAAATTAAACTCAGAAAACTCACGAAAATTGAAAATATTATTCGAATCGATGCACAAGAATCTTATGGCAAAAGTTGTATAGTCCGTATCCAATATATGTATTTCGATTCCATTCGAAAAGGATGAGAAAATAATTCAGATATTAATAATCATAAATTAAAATAAATTTTTCCCTTCACCTTTATTATTGGTCATCAAATTGAATTTTCCCCTAGTTGATTCTATATTCTGAATCGCACTAATACGTTTCTTCATGTATATGTATATATACAGGTATTTATATTTACAACATATTTACAATATTTTTAGGATCCAATATATTTAAGCTTGGTCTTTTTGTTTAATGGTAGTATTTTTTAATTTATCTCAATATCAAGAAGGCCTTTCATATCCTTCAAATTGTTTTAATAAATATTTTCGGTAACTATTTTATTTAGCTTTCGAGTGGCACAAAATTCATACATTTTGATTTATAAGAAAAAAAATATTTGTTTAAATTTTACTAAAATTGCTGACTGAACTAAATAAAAAATTATTTTTCGCTTTTTCCATTCGATATCCTTTGGTACTCTTTTGTTTCTGTGATTGCGGTTGCGTGTGAAGAAAGTCAAAAAAGAAGCAAAAGTTAAAAGAAATCAAATTAAGATTAAGGATTAATTTCAATAGAAAAAAGGCAATATGAGTGAACAAATTGTGTGCCACAAGTGCAATGAAATTATTACCAAAAGAATGATCACGGCATTGGGAAAGACATGGCATCCCGAGCATTTCTTATGCCGTCACTGCGATGGTCAGATCGAGGATGCCACTTTCAATATACAGGATGGGGAGCCCGTGTGCACAAAATGCTTTGTGGAACGCTACACACAGACATGTGCCGCCTGCAAGGGACCAATACTGGAGAGGACCATCTGTGCTCTGGGTGAGAATTGGCATGAGAAATGCTTTTGCTGCGATGGAGTCTGCGGCAAACCGTTGGCCAATCAGCCATTCTTTGAGCGGGAGGGCAAGGTCTATTGTAAGGAGGACTATGAGGACACATTTGCCGCAAAATGTGCCAAGTGCGAGAAACCCATTACGGATAGCGCCGTGGTAGCAATGAATGTCAAATGGCATCGGGATTGCTTCTGTTGCAATCGTTGCGATAATCCCATAACCAGTCAGACTTTCACCGTGGTTGGGGATAAACCCATCTGTCCAGCCTGCCAAGGCTAAATCTGACATCCAATCGGATCTTTGTAGTTACATAGCCTCAAATTCACAATTTGCCATGAGATTTTGATATTATTCAGTTCATGTATTTATATTTGTTTATTAGTTTCGTTCGTGAATCTATGGGATCTTATAAATATGATGAACTTTCACTTCCATAGTACAACCAAACAAACATCTGTGAGCCTTCAGCACTTCCTATAAACTTCCTCCACACACACATTGGCCTATTAACATCCATATAAAATTACCACCGCCAATAAAAAGAAAGTTAAATTAAAAATATTAATTTGTTTTCAGTAATATAATACGTATTGTGAGTATAAGAATCCTTACTTTCATTTGACATTAAGAAGATCCTTAATTTATATTCTACATATGCATATACATAAACCTAGAAAAACCGCAAACTGTGATATATAATTTTACAGAACCATTTTAGATCTGAATCAAACCCGAAAAATAATTAATTTTAATTTTACACTAAACGCTCCTATGGGAACTTTATGCTATAGTCGTCCGATCAGGATGATATCGATAAATAAAAAAAACCTACGGCAAATACAACCTTTTGGTTAAAATTTAGATCTATAGCGTTAAGGGAGATCGACGCAGCTAATCGTGCTTATCAAGAATATATACACTTTATATAATCAGAAGTGCTTTCTTATACGCGATGAAAACTTCTGACCAAAATTAAAATACCCAATATTCATATGTATATTCTTTTTATGTATAGGAAACAAAATGTTCAAATTAAAAGCTAAATGCAATAAAATAAAAATATTTCAAAACATATCTGAATATTTTTGCCAAGATCTATAAATTTATCTATCATTTATCTATCTATCTATCATATTTTCTAGTTCTTGTTTACACAAATTCTAAGTTATCTAACATCGCTTTTCTTATCAATTATAAATGGTTGTCATGTAGTTTTTACCCATGTTCATTTCCAACATTTCATTCCAGTTTTTATGACCAAAAATATCACAACATATTATTATCATTTATAATAAAATTCACTAGAAATGCGTTTCTGCATTAAATATACATTTTGCTGTCTCATTATATGGCTTTACTCACACAAAAACTAAAGTTAAAACATTTATTTTATTATTTATTGAATGTTAATCACTTGAATATATAATTGTATATATGTATATCAGTATATTCGTATATTTCAAATTTAGTTGCTAACAAAATTTACAAATATATCAAACAGACGCTCATAGAAGCGTCTTAGCCATTCTCATGCCTTGTCAATGGCATTCGGTACAACTGTCGTGGTGAACTCATCTATTGGATCGATATTATTTAAATTGGTTGCAGTTCCATTAGCATTCAATTGAGGACAATTATCGTTCTGTATGGTATTGATAAGAAATTTTTGTGATAAGCCATTATCATCTAAAACTTTTGTTGCCGCCTTTATGGTCGTCTCTGTGGGTTGAGGTTGACGTGTCAATATCCAGACAAGCCCTGCAAATTGAGAAATCTCCAAAGGTCACAATGGTTGTAATTAGCATGTTCAAATGACGCCCCTAAAGTCGAGTCGACTTGAGTCAAGTTGAAACTGCAATTAATTATGGTCTGGCATTAATTATGCCAAAATGGAATAATTGATTTGTCGTTTGCATGACAAATTAGCTAAAGACTGAATTCAGTTTAGTTCTATTCTGTTATGTTCAAGTTATCTACTGAATAACAATAAGCAATTCTTTTTTTCTGATTTCCTCATTCAACTTACTTAGATTAGCCAAGGACGTTATACTAGTACAGCTATAGACAACGCTGTAAGATTCGTAATCGGTGGCCAATACTAGATAATTGGGTTTAGTTGCTTGTTCTGTAACAAAAGAAGACAATTAAATAGTGAAGAGAGAGAGAGAGAAGTGACTTACGATTCGGCGAGAAAGTGACAGCTAATTGACCTGGTGCTATAACTTTAGCTGTTCCAGTAACATTGCTGGGATTGCCAGTTCTAGGTTATCAAATTTAAATATAAATGTACAAACTCCATATACAGAAAATAATCGATTTTCTACTCACAATCGATTGATGGCCGCATTAACCACAGATACTGTACTGTTATCAACAATTTCATAATTGGCATAGATACATTTTTTACCTATTTCAAAGGCAAACGGATATTTGCTATACTCATACCAAATTCCCGTATACTAAAAGGAGATTTTTAGATACATAAAATTAATAGTTTTTAATTTTAAAGTTAGTAGAACTTAAAACAAGTCCAAACTTCTTTTACCTTTTTTATTTGCTATATGAAATAGTAATGCTTAAAAAAATTATCAGAAAATTATTGTTTACAGCCGGACGAAGACTTTACAATTTATACTCAATTCTCCATTTAATTTTCTGATCATTTTTAAGCTTTAAACTTCTGCACTACTCTCTCATACAAAATAAGATCCATAATTTTAGCTTCATTCTTGATTTTTGATCTTGACAACAATTTCCAACTGTATATTTATAATTTACAGAATAAAAATAACTAATATATAAACTATTCAGTTACAATCATCGCATTCTGAAAGGAATTTTGAACTGTCTTCACTAGGTAGGGGCAGCGATTTTCCGAAGCAAAAGCTGACCAAAACAAATATCAATAGTAATTATGGTAAATCGGAAATTATAGCAAATTATAGCAAAATTCATAAAAAACATTTCGAAATAAGAAAGCAAACCTAAGGTAAGCGACTTTGAATAAAACGTTAGTTAATCTTCCAACGATCACTAATGAGATGCCGATAAAAATAATTATATCAAATTTTGTCAAGAAAGAGTCATTGGGGATCTATAAGGAAATTTGTTACTCTCAATCGATATTATAATGCCGCTTCATTTCGACTTCTGTCACTATCATTTAACTTGATTTCAGTAAGATCTCTCATAAATAAAAACACTTGAATTTTAAGGTCGTAATCTGATGAAACATTAGTTCAATAATTGGTTGATATCTTATCTTATTGAATTCAATAAATTGTAATTCAATTGCTTACCGCATTCACATCGAATGTATCCATTATTTTGACTTCTGGACATTGACCGGGAAATGGAACCTGAGCCATTCCATATCCACTTAAACAGATTAGAAATATCAATTTAAATCTGTAATCCAAATCAACAATAAATTGAAACTTATCTTATAAATATATCTATGAATAATAAGTAAATAAATGCTTACCCCAAGTGATAATGATTCATTCTGTATAAAGTTTAGTTTTTAGGTGCGTTTCAATTTGCGATTCAATTAGAACTGAAACTCAATTCCCGCTGCAGTGCATCATTTATAGATGATGCATCTGTGGCACAAGCTTTCGGGGACCGAAAAGCTTTTACCCATTGCGCCGACGCCAAATGGAGAAAATGAAAAGTGAAAAGTTGATAAATATATATATGTATATATAACTAGCCGATCTATGGATTGTTGTGAACTTTTTGTAATATTCTCGTTACACTAGCTGAACGCGTCGCTTTTACCCGACACAATCACGCAATATGTGCAAAGAAATTATAATTACATTGATTACAAATGTGTGCAGCCTGTAGATGGGGTCTTCCGCCACGGGTTTTGTTTTCTCTATGTATTACATTTATTTATTCTTTGTTAATATTGACAGCACATCCATTCAATGAGTAACATACATATATGAGAAAATTAAAAAATTGTTTGTTTCTTACCTAACAATTGTTATCATTAGGAATGACTAAAGTTTACTTAAGTAAGGAGGCACAAGTATTGTAATTAATGGAAAAGAATACTTTGGAGTTTCGAAAAGTAATTCTTATCAAAATACTTATAACTTATGTAATAATTAAATAAAAAAAAACGGCCTTACGGATCTGTAGATGCGTTGTAAAAATACGTTATTAAATTAACTGTTGCACTTGCCAAATATCTTTATTAATAAGATAATTTTTGGGAGAATTAAAATTATTTAAGTAAAATTTATTAAATACTCTAAAAAATGAGTTATGTTTAGGTAAAAAGTATATTTGAAGGGAAAAAACAAATCAAGTACCAAAGTACTTACATATTTAAGAAGTTTAATTACTAATATGAACAAACTTCAAATATACATATGTATTTAAAAAAAAACTAAAGTCATTCAAATGTTTATTACTTGTACAGATAGTGGTAGTTGTTTTTATTTTTCAATTTTTGTTTATCTTTCGCAATTTGACCAAGAATTCAAGGTAATGGTTTAATGGTTTTTTTTTAACTGTTAAATCAGCATTGACTTTTACATTTTTTGCAACTCATTACAATGAGTCCGAGATATTCTAAATTATGAATCATGCCTGCGATTAAAAACAGAATATTATAACTTTAAATGTTTAAGCAATAATATAAAGAAAAGATTTTTAACAACTTGCCATGAAAACAATAGTAATAAGTATATATGTAGAACGATTTTTATTTAATAAACCGTTAATCAAAAGGAACTAATAAACTCCCAGAAAGTTCGCAGTTAAATTATTCTAAAACTTACAATAGCAACTAAACTATTAAGCAATTAAATAAACTCATTTAAAATAACAATTTTCTAATTTGCCTAATTTACCTTTTATCTACTGTTAAGCTTTATAATAATTTGTATCAAATCTGTATAATCGGATTACTTTTGTGTATGTTAGAATTAGAATTTTCAGTTCAGTTGCCATCCACAAGGGTGTAAAAAGCTTTTACCTACGAGTGGAATCCATTTGCTAGCGCCATCTATTGTCTTGTGTCTTGTTTTTTATGTGGCGCCATCTGTGGCATGTTTTAAATTGGCAATTTAAACAATTTTTCAGTATGAATTTTATATCTGTAGCCTTATCCAGATGTTATGCGGTTAATTTGCAATAAAAAATCCGTTTACATATGATTAAATTAATTAAATGTTAACCACAAATTGAGTTAAATGTGCAACAATTTGCCGACGGCAAGTATTTAAATGTAAAACAGGAAAACATATCCCTATATATACGAGATATACGTAAATAATAACGAGGGCTGATTGATGAAACTAAAAATAAGTCACCAAGTTATAAGTTACTTATCAAGTCTAAAATCTAAAAAGGGACCAAGTTATAATTTGTTTACTTTTGGCATATATGAGAATATATATTGAAATTCGAATAAGAATTTCGAAATTTTCAGTTGCTGAGTTGCTGAGAAAAAATTTAAAGTACGTATTAGATTAATGATCAAAATTTTGCAAATTGTTTTTGTTGAGAAAGTGTATTGAAAATATATTTACAACTTAAAGTATGAAATTGTATTACTTTTTTTTTGAGCCATGTTCAGAAAAAAAAGTTATTTGTTGCATGATCTTTGGAACTTCTAATTTGACCCTCGTTTTTAAAGGTGAAACCATTTATTAATGCATATGGAGGCTAGCATGGATTCGGGAATGTCCAGGTCAACTATTTTTTGAAAGAGAATTTATGACGGTGGCCACTTGCTGGTCGACAAATGAAAGGATTGCAGTTGCCTGTTGGACGGATGGATGGTTGCTTGGATTTGTTGTTGTTGTTGTTTTTTTTGATTGTGTTGTAGCTGGCAGCGTGTAGTAATTAAATTTAAAATATGTACACATTTGCCGGACATCTGAGTTTTAAAACAGGTGCAATTTGTGACCAGCCCAACCCACTCCAGTCCGGAGAGGGATAATTTGATCAAAAGGAGTATAAACCATAAGCCGATGGACGAAAGCCTGCCATAGCCAGGTCTCGTCGGTGAAAATATTCAATTCCACACATACACATACACCTATGTATGTATATATGTATATATCTAGGGTATTCACATACACATACGAACATACACTCACAATTCAATCATATGACCCTTTTAAGTGCATGAATATTTTGCGGTTATGCCGCTTTATGGGCACATTTTGTTCAATGTAATTTGATTTATTTTAACAAAAACAAAAAAAACATACATTTATATATGCATATATAAATAAATATATATATGTATATACATATATGTATGTAAATGTTGGCATAAAATGAAATCAGTGTCCTGGCCACAGGATATGCGTGTGCCGGCCATTTAATTAAGTGGCTACCTTTAAAAACTACCAATTGCTGACCAAAATTAAATTAATGTGAACAATATTGGAACCAAAATGGAGCATTGTTACAGAATTGCTTCTATCTAGCTAAACAACAACATCAATTGGGCGGAGATGCATTCATGACCTTTAACCCCGACAAAAGAATGCGTGGGAATAGGAAAACATGACGCAATTTTTGCTTCTCCTCCCTTTTGTTGTTGCTACTGCTGCCACTTGCCACTGCTGCCCTTTTTGCATGTTGCAAGGATATTACGCGCTCTCTGTGGCAGCAGCTGAGGAAAAACAGTTTCTAGCATTTCATCAAAGGGAAAAACTGAATGCTGAGAGCACAGCTGCAATTAAGTAGAGTTTTCAAATTCCCTAACAGATTAAACGAGGCGAGATCCGGACAAAAAAAAAAATAAGAGAGTTTTCTACTACGTAGATTACCAGTAACCAGAAAAAAATCTATTTAATTCCAACTGAATGCGATATCGTAGTAAATTTTCATTTTACTTAACACATTCGATCAATTCTTAAGTTTTTAAATCGAATTAGTTTTCCAATATTTGCCAACTTTTGCTTCGATCTACGTTTTCTCTAAATTTTTTGCATTTAATTTTTAATTAAATTCTTTATTATAATTAAATAAAATAAATAAATAATTTACTTTTTTGTACTTTTAAATAAATTTCTAGTATATGAGTTTTTAATATTCCAGTATTTTAACTTCACATTTAGAGTATATTAAAATTTGATTTTAGATTATTAATTTTGTAAAATATTTATTGCAATACTTAATCTTAGAGACTCATTATAAATTTTATTTAAAAAATTACAACATAATAAGATAATGAATAATTTTGATTTAAATAAATAACATGTAAGAAAAAATAAATATTTATTTAATTTTAAAATTACTTCATTATATGGAAACTATGATAGATACACTAAAAATACAATAAAAAACGTATGTCTTTAAAATTAATTGATTCTACGGAGAACTTTATTATATCGAAGTTTACTATAGGGAAGTTTGACTATATTTTTTTATTTTTATTAGTTGTAAAACTCTAAGGAAATAATAATTTTTGTAATAACTTAACATTATTTCCGTTTTTATATACATAGATCCATCTAAACGGAAAAAACGTATTATTTATTATATTTTATTTATTTAGTACCTAAAACAAATACTTAATTGAGTCGAATATTGATATTTATTATATTGAATATTAAGTCGAAGATTGAAAATGCATTTCGAAAATAGAACATAATTCTTATACAAGAAAAAGAAAGAGAATTACTTTCATAATATGAGACTACTTTAGTACAATTTAAATAAAGTTTAAAGTACTTGGGATCAAATTGCTTCACTAAATCATTATAAATTTGAAATTTCAGAAAAGTTTTCCAAAAGTTTGGGAACTCTTTCCAATTGTTTGTTATCGTTTATTTGTAATATCCTTAAAAGACACATATGTACGATTATTTTTTATATACACAGTTTAGCTCTAGTTTTGTATTGTGGCAACAACTACAGTTTATTGCATTGTAAATGGAAAATATCATAAATGGTTTTTCCACAACTTAAACACTTATAGAGAAAAATATGCAACTTCTTTTCCTTCATCTCGATACAAATAATTTATTTAGCACATTGTTTTTTTCGACTTTGCCAAAGTTGAGCATCAGTTGCAGACAAACAAGGCTTATAGGAATGGGGCAGTATTGGGGGAATATCGAACAAAGGGATAGAGAGTAGAAGAGGGGTGGAGGGGGGTTACAACCATGAAAAAGTATTTTTGATTTGTGAAATGCTCGTAAGTATTGTCGGTTTTTTTGGATGGCAATTTCTTAAATTTTTTATAGCGCATAACCTGTCTGGCACACATGGGTTACGCTAGGCAGGACTCCCACCGCATATCCTGCCATTTCTGCCCTCCCCTTCATTATTATCCTGGCCGTCGACTTAGCGCCGTGTTGTTTGTTGTAAGGCTCAAAGTTACAAGAATACGACGGAGACGTCGTTTGGCAACGCTTATTGCATTATCCCATAGAGTCAGTATCAGAGTTCGGATTCATGTGCGTGCCCAGATAGGACAAGGGAGACACCCATACACACACATAGTCAGAGGAAGAGAAGAGCCCGAGAGGTGGCAAGCAGGATATATCCTAGCCAAGTGCAGCTGATGCCACTTTTGGCTCGTGGCAGCCGCGAGCTGTTTGCCTGTTTGTTGGTTATGGCGTGTAAAATAAGCAAAAAAAGTAATAACCAAAAGAAAAAGGAAACTGGAAAAATAAGAAGAAAGTTATAAGGAATTTCTATCAAGACGAAAAGCGGAATACTCTTGTATATAAAATATTAATAAGCAGTTATTGGAACTATTTTAGTATATAAGATATTTTTTAACCTTAAAACTGTACTCAGTCATTTAATCTAAAAAGAGTCATTTCAATTTATTATATTCTTCATTATTTAAATTTAATTATATTTTGTAAAACGATTTAAATTTTATTTTATAATCTTCAAGAATTTTCATCCTGAGAAATTGATTGTTACATCGGTCAATCAAAAGCAAACTAAATGACAATTTTTAAATATCAAAACCAAAACTAATAGAAATATAAAAACAAATTTGAAAAAATAATTGGCAACTATTCTTATGTAATTAATAAAAAATAAATAATAAATAATTGGCAAAATAACGTTCCTATTTCGGTATTTTAAATTTATGGTGATCTTTAAAACAAAATTGATGAAATCATAAAAAAAAAAACAGAAAATGAATCGGTTTCAGTTGTTAAATTAATTGTAAAAGAACTTTTGATACAGAGAATATAATAATAAAATGATTGCAAGGAAATTGAAATAAGGTTTCTTATATAGTTATAATAAAGTAAATCTAATTAAATTAAACCCGTTAGTTTAGTTAAAATATAACAAAAATTATTACAAAAATTTTTCTTAAAGATTTTAACCAGGCTAAAGAAAATTCTATTATTATTGGCTTTAAAGTGTATAAAGATATGAGAATTGGCACAAGTTGTCGGCTGGTGGCATCCCCCTCCCGCCTCATTCTACTTCGCCCACATCTCAGAAATGTTAATACCAAAAACGAACCATTTGCCGCAATGAAAATCGCGTAAATTTCATACTGATTGTAAGTGTCGCCGTTTTGCTTGACGTGGCCAAGGAACGATGTGGATGGTAGAAGGAATTGCCGTCTGCCTGTCTAGAGATGCCAGTTTCTCCTTTCTGCCTGTCGCCTGCAGATTGTCAGCATTGTCACAATTGCAATTTTTGTTTTTTTTTCTTTTTTTTTATATATATTCTTTTTTTTTCTGTCGTCGTCTTTGGTCCTCTTGTCTTGCCTTCTCTTAACTTGTCTGGCTTTGTGATTTGCTTGCCATTTCGCGAAATTTTAGAGGGGCAGAAGAAAATATAAAAACTAAAGAAGCCAAAGCCAACAAATGCCCATCGATTGTTTTTTTTTTTTTTTTTGGATCTCTACGAAATTAGAAAAGTTTTGTGGCGAAATTAAGTTAATTAAGGCGAAGATCTGGTGATTTTCAGGAGGAAATAGTAACGAAAACATAAGCAAACCAAAAGTTGCTACTTTCTCAGTTTGACACTATGATTAAAAAATAATTTCACAGAAATATTGAAGCACGTCTTATATTTGTTCAAGTCAAGTCAAAGCGAAACATTTGTACGAAACTCCGCGGGTTAGAAACGAAGGAAACGACTGTAAGACTGATGGCGTTTTTGATGGCCGAAAATCAAGTTTGTTTTTACGTGCCATGTAGTGACTTGAAACGTGGCTGATTCAGTATGACGGTATTGGTGTTGGCGGTTCTAGGATGTCAAAGGTCGCAGCTGCTGCAAATGGCTGGTGCTTTGCCGAAATGAGGAAACCCTCAACAGAGTTTCTCTCTATTCCATGAGAAATCACTCGTCATTATCGAAGCCTGTGAGAACTCCCCGCACACACAAACACACACACATGTCTAGCAAGCTCCATAAATTATGCCACTTCTATATATATATATGTATATACATATATATAGACATCTGTAGCTGTGTGAAAAATCGTGCCCCAAAAACTTTGACCCAAACCCACATCAAGAGAAGCCGGAGCAAAAAAAAAAAAAAAATTTATATATATTCCAACTTATTGAAAATCACTTAGACACACATGTGACGCCAAATCGTTACGTGAGCAAAGAAAATGGTACCAAAACACTTTGTATAATTTATGTTTGCACATTTTAGAGGAACAAATAAGAAAAATATGCCTTTGGTTTTAACCTTATCATAAGATTAAGACAACCATGGCGAATGGCAACTAGTCGGATGAAAATTGTTTGCCAAACTTGAAATTTTGCAAGTTCCAATTAGCTCGATTGTTGGTTAGTTATTCAGTTAGCTGGCTTATTTTGGGAAAGTGGACTGGGAAAGGATTTTAGGTGGAATCTCATAAATTGCGTTCAGAGAGAGAGAGAGAGATTTTGAACCATACTTGCCTGACAACTTAAGTGCGGCGGTCATGCTTTCGGGTTTTGGCTTTCCATTAGGAAAACAATTACAGACGACACTGACAGCCACAAAAGCAACTCCGAGTGCAATCCAAAAGATACGCACACATACCCCCATATTCCAAGTACTCATCTCCATCCTCTTTATCGTTTCACTTCCTCTATTCGGTTCCTACATACGGACATTCGCATTCAGTGTCATAAATTATGAGTCCTGTCGTCGGATGACCCCAACCCAGGGACATGTCTATTAAGCGGCCTTAGTATGTCCAGTTTTGACAATGCTTAGGCTTATTTAGTGGTGAGTCTTAAAACCCTTTGCGATGAAGGCTCCGAAATGAATGTTTTAGCATAGTCTCCCTGGTGATAGTTTAAACGGATATTTTTAAGGTATAGTAAGAGCTAAAGAACAGATAAATCATGTTAGCGCTTAACTAGTTCATGATGTCTATGCTAATATAGACTATTCCTTCTCTAAATTGCTGAGGATGAAGTCTTTAAAAATTCTACCTTAAATCATAATACTGAGTTTTATCTACAAAATGCAAATTCAACATACATTTAAAGATTTTTGCCTATTTAAGTGAAATATTTTCAAAAACGAATCGTGACTTCAAGTTTTTTAAAATTTGTTATACAGAGAACATACAAATATTTTTTGAATCATTTTTATCGTTATCGAAAAGCTTTCAAA
Organism: Drosophila emarginata; assembly: GCA_037075365.1. Taxonomy (NCBI): domain Eukaryota; kingdom Metazoa; phylum Arthropoda; class Insecta; order Diptera; family Drosophilidae; genus Drosophila; species Drosophila emarginata. The sequence continues at coordinate 939,803 of JBAMCD010000109.1, read as the reverse complement.
AATGTTAAGTGTGACCTGAGCAAAGACATGATTTTTAAATAATAAAAGATTGCAAAAATTGCAAAAATTTTAAATCCAACAACATTGCAACAATTCGAAATCTTATGAATTTTAATATTATAATGTTCTTAAACTTATTTTAGTAATTAAAAATGAAAGCATCACTTCTGCAACATTGTAAACAGGTTAAGTGTAAGGCAACGCTTTTCGAAGACATTTTAAAATATCGATAAATGTTTAATTGCTGCCCTGACAAATACAATCAAGTAAGCGTTCCTTTTCGTGTTTCATGACTTTCAATTAATGTTGTGCAAAATTGTTTGGTATTGAATTAACACAATTTGCGGAAAGAAAAAAAACTTTAACTATGTTTTTGGACGCTTTTGGAGCACCCAAAGAGGTGACAGCCGATAATTTGGATGAATATCCGTATGATTTGGTAAGTATTCACGAAGTCTAGGCGAATTTTGAACTTAATAGCAATCTTTAAAAAATTATCAGCACGGCACCATGCTCTTGACCTCATCCGATACCGAGGTCTATATACCACCACGTTGGCATGGTACCATCTATAGCACTGAGGATTTGCTTGAAAATTATCGCAAGCGATTCAATGTGAGTGTGGAAACCGACAACAATATTAAATTAGCAAAAATTAAAAAAAAAACAATTACTTTTCGACCTTTAGCCAGATTCTACATTGCTCACTTTTCACGCTCTTCAGCCTTATGAGCCGGAACTCATTTGCTGTGAACGTTGTGTGGTGGAGATAACCGCTTTGCCGGCTGGTCAGTCCCTAAACAGCGAATCGGAAGTGGTCGTTTTTCTGGTCAAGCTTACGGCCAATGATCAGAACACTCTGATTACCAAAGAGTTGGGCAATGAGCTTAATTTCTTTCCACGCACTCATCATTATCATATACGCATTTTGGATGAAGGCATCGACACAATCTATGTGGATGATAAAATCTATAATGGAACGCCAACGATCAATTATCAGCATCAGCGTGTCTATAATATGGTTAGCAAATTGCAGCCATATCAAGTGAAGAGCCTTTCGGGGAAACCATTGCCAGATGCTCTGCGCAGCCTCTGCCGGAAGTCGCAAACCCACAAGAAGTACAATTAAAAGATAAAAATTTCTATCTTATTTCACCAGGCTCATTCGCTGTAGCTACTTTTCCTATATTTGGTTATACTTAATAAATTTCGTGGCTATAGCTATTATCTGATGGAGACATGTTAGTTTCAGTTGAATGAGCTAAAGAACTCTGTCTGTTCTATTGTTTGCAAATTGTTAACGGTGACCAATTTTTTTCCGTCTGTAGTTGAAAAGATGAAATCTACAAAATGATTTTATTTTTATACTCTTCGATAAAGGTTTATTACTTTGGTTATCAGCTCTAATACATATGAATATACAAATGATACTCAGTTTCTAAATAGCATTATATATATTAATGTTTAAAGTTCTTAGAATGTTTTTTACTCTATTTAGATCTTCAACTTCATTTATTTTGAATTGGTTACTTACATATATCTTATTCCAGCTTTTAATATTTTCACTTTAATATTTCTGCTCCAACTAAAAGATATATACATACAATCCATTTTTATATATTTTATAGTGTATAGAAATGTTCAAAATGTTTGTTTTACCAATTTTCCGCAAGTTGCCGTAGGTTTTTTTTTTATATTTATTTTAACTGATTTCAAAGTTGTCAATACAAGAACTTCCCCTTAACGTTAAGTAGTCGAAAATGTTTAGGATTTGTTCTTTTTAAAGTTCGATTTCTTCTTTGTTTTTTTTTACCCCCATTTTCCTTGTTTTAACATTAGTATTCATAACCAAATGTCATATATAATATTTTCTGTTGTTTCTGTAGTCCAAAATCCCTTTGGGCCATGGCTATTGCGTGACATTTTCTTCGGTTAGCATTTTTGTTTGTGGTTTGACCTCTCAAATATGAGCAGATTATATCCTTGGCAATTGTTGGTCCTTTTTTGAATGCGGCCTTTGGCTATTTTATGGCTTTGCAATCGTTTCCTCTCGAACTGTGCCTGGAATATCTAATGGATGCGTGCAACTAATTGAGTTGCCTTTTTAGTTTTCTGGCCAAAAAGGCTTGAGAGAGTAAAATATAAGGCGGGTGAAGTGAGGGGTAGGGGTAGTAAAATCCGCTTTTGCATTTGCAAACGGCATTAAATGGAATAAAAACCTAAAATGGCTTTTTAATGAAGCGGATATAGTAAGGGATTTATAAAAGTAAAGGGAAAACCTTTTCAAAATGGAAATGAAAAGTTAATCAGAGCAAAAACAAATGTAAAGAAAAAAAAATTGTGTTCTACATTTGAGTTTCTCATATTATTTTTTCTTTTTACAAATTTTATTTTGATTCAACTCGTCTTTGCTAATTGGGAATAAAAAACATTTATGTATATAGGTGTGAAAATGGTTAAATTTACAGGAAAATACTTTTAAATTAATTTTGTTTTTGAAATGGTAAATGATTGTTGAAAGAAAGAAAAAAAAAAAAAGAGTAAAATTTGATTCTTTTATATTGTTTAAACTTTATTCAAATAAAAAACTTTGAAAGCAAAAGGATTAAAATTTACTATATTTATTATTATTTTTACTATATTTATTATTATTTTTACTATATTTATTATTATTTTTACTATATTTATTATTATTTTATTATAATGAATTATTTTCTTATTTGTCAAGCAATTTAATAGGATAATTTCAGCAAGTGGGCCCCAGCATACTTCAATCCTCTCCTGCATTTACATACTCGTATGTCGAAGATGTCATTGATTCGTATTGACTGGTCTCTCGTCCTCTTTTTCTTATCCGCAATCCACCTGTTACCCCTGCACCAGTTCAATAATTGATGTAAATCTGTTGCCACTGTGAAGTGTCACAGACATTTTCATTTCCAATGTTGTTGTTGTTACTGGGTGTTGAGTGCCTTGTTGATCCTTTTTGTTCACAACTTTTAAGGGGGCACTTCAAGATGAAAAACAGCCAAAAAAAAAAGTTTATATATCCACCATGGAAACTTCACAGCTGTGTATGTCTGTGTGAAGATAGTAACCCGTGACTACAGACAGGCCTATAGTCAAGCAAAAAAAAAAGGGAAGCTTGAAGTTGGCTTATAGTTACAATTCCCCCCTTTTTTGGGGGGAATGATAAATAGGCAAACTGAAGTGGCAAGCAGGTTCAAACAGGCTGCTACTTTCCTTTCTCACCTTTTGCCTCTCGACCAAGTAATGAAAATGAGATGAAAATTATTGCAACGTAAATCAGGCGTGTGTCCTCCCGGCATCCTGTGCGCCCAGCTGCGTCTTCTCTATCTATGTATGTATGTATGTGTAATGCCACCTCCTCCCTTCTATCTTAAATATTCTGGCTAAACGTTTTCAACTGCTTAATTTGGCTTTCATTCGTTTTCGTTTTATTTCGTTTTGTCTATGTGTTTGTTTGTATGTTTCCCCTCCGATTTTTCTTTAGTCTGACATGAATTATTTAACGATCTCCAGCTGCGTTGATGCGATTTCGCAAAGGATGCCTCTAAATTAAAGCCATAACAAGCTTAATACAGGACAACCGCAAAGCAGGAAAAAAAAAACACAGAAAAAGAAAACCGAAATCGCAAACTTCATTTAATGCAACAATGGCGGTTGGGAGACTGGCCAGCAACCAAAAAAAAGATTGAAAGGAAGGGAATGGAAAATGGATCCCATTGAGACTAAAGGAAACTTTGGCGAGGACTTAACTCTTTTGTATACTGCTCACACACACACACGCACACCCACACCCACACCCAAAAATATACACATATACAAATGTTGACATCGACTTTCCAATTTCAAGTGAAAAATCCCGCGAATGAACATGTAAACAACACAATGCTAGGTATACCATCTACCTACAGGATGAGAAGCATAGGAACATGGAGAGAGAAAGAGAAACAAAAAGGTCCTGCAACATGCAAGAAAAATGATTGTAGAAAGCACTAACAGTTGGAATTGTTAGTAGACTAAATGGAGCACCTGGAATTATACTACAGCCTAGTATTAGAAGGCTTTATTAATAATTTTTTAAAAAATAAACTAGTTGTGTTATCGGTTGATATAGGATTAGTTCTAATAACAGAAGGAAATGCTTCATAAGATTTGTATTCAAATTGGAATTGACTTTCTTTCGTTACCAATAGACTGTTCTTTACCTTGGAAAATGGTTTCAAATATTTATTATTTAAATGTTTTAAGAGGATAGAAATTAAAGAAATTAATTCATTTTATCTACATATATCATATATTTTTCAGTAAACCGAAAGGAGACAACTATAAATTGTAATAATAGATATGTAGGAAAATGTTAATAGGATTTTTGTATTTTTTATGTAATTATTTTGTTTCTTATTTTTAAAGATATTTAAAATTCGTAATTCTTTCCAACTGTTCATATTTCTCATCCGTTAGAACTTTAATTTATGATTCAATAGTTCATATTGTTGATTTTTAGTCAAAGTTTAAAACTGAAAAATGTAATCAGATTGATGTACAAAATATATTAATTTAAAGCAATATTTGGGTTACAAAACAATCTTTAACATTAGTGTTTCTCTCTCTCTCTCTCTGGTTTTTTGGTTCTATCAGTTTTCTCTATAATAACGAATATACCCCGCGATTTTTGTTTGTTTAACTTATAGTATAGTACACTCTACAGTTGCCAACGTTTGTAACTTCATACATACATATATGAATGTATCTGCAACTGCAATGTAGCTGGCCAAAAAAATACAGATATATATAATACTATATATATAAACATATATGTGTGCAATTCGCAGCAGGCGTCAACTTTTGGGTGTGCGTATGAAAAATTTGCAACAAACTCCTGCAAATGTCTGGGTGAAAATCCTAAAACCAAATAAAATGCTCGACGCAGTTGAACCCACTTGAAATATATATTTGGCAATGAAAATAACCCAGGAAAAAAAAAAACCAAAATGAAAACTAGAGAGTTGGGGAGAGAAAAACGAGATAAAAGCCAGTCATAATAAATGGAACGAAGCGCTAAAGCGTTGAGCTGCTGCAGAATGTTGCAACATCAGCGGCAACAGCCAACCGGCAAACGATGCTCCTGCTACTACTAATCCCTGGAAATTTGTCTAAACTAACCGCCTGCCTGCCTGCACTTTTCTTTTTTTTTTTTCTTTTCTGCGTTTTTAAGGCTGATGAATGACGTCGCTGCTGTGCAAATTATAAGAGCAATTTGCATTATGTGGGTCGCCTTGGGCGCCCCCAATTTTATGGATTAAATATTATAACCGAGAACGCAAAAGCGCATTGCTCCCAGCTGAGTTGCGAAATTTAATTTCAGATTTTAAACCCCTTAACTATTTATAAACAGCGATGAGTTTTGACCTTTGATTCTTCAGTATTTTATAAGACAGTTTCTAGTAATATTCGTTTTAAATCTTTTCAGCACTTTTAAAGTATTTTAAGAGAATCGTTTAACTTAATAAAAAACTTAAAAACTAAAAAACTTATAAGAGTTCATCAAAAATAATATAAAACATGCTTTAAAATTCGAGACATAATATATAATAAATATTAGTCAAAAATAAGTGTTCGTCTGTGATATGAAACTTAGTTTTATTTTTTCGTTTCTTATAACTTTCCACTTTGTTTGCTGTTCTTCATCAGGCTTAGATGAGACAAAGTTATCGCTTCTAAATTTTTTGACTGACCTGTTAAAAATCTGCGTAAATTTTTTAAGAATTCTAATATGAAACGGGATAAAAATGCGGAAAACCTTTTTGTTAAATATATCCCATTCATTGAAAACTTATTTAAATTAAATTTTAATTTACGTTTAAGGTCCAAAATTATTTCCGATATTTTTGATACCAAAGATGTTTAGGTATATAGCTCCAAGTAGTAAGTAGTAAAATATTTAGCATAGTTCTTTTAAAAGTAATTACTGCAGTAAAAACTTTTAAACACTTTCGACTTGTGGTTTAAAAGTCATTTACTATATATGTATGTACAAATGTATATGTATCTGACAAGAAACCTTATAAAAAGTTTGCCCTAAAAAGCCTCATTGGTGACATCATTCATCTAATGAAATGAGTTGACTTAATCATCTAATTGAAATCAAATTCCACCCGCTCGTGAACATCAAACACCAGCTCTGGACTCAATTGAGGGGAAACTAACTTGCTCCCTTTTATACATATATTGTAGTTTTTTTTTCACTGTCTGTCATTTAAATAATCCACCCTGACCCGATCAAAATGCAAGCTCATATAATTGCAAATACATAAATAAATTCCCGGTTTGTTGCGATGCTTTAAAGCATAATAAATTTTGAATGCGCCATTAGCATGATTTATGCCTATTTAATTTTTCATAACAATGAAAACGGGAACAACAACTACAACACACACACATACATACAACAAAGACACACACATACATACATACATCCAGTGTGACATTAGCGCGATGATGTGGCTCATAAGAGGACAAAAGGAGCAGCAGAAGCAGGAACAGGATGCTGACTCTTGTCCACCATAAACAAGAGATGTCGAATGGAGTGGGTGGAGTGTGGAAGATGGTTATGGGAGAAGAGTGCATAAAAAATTGCTATGAGGCGACAAGCGGCAACATAATTGAATAGTAAAAGCGGCATTGCACTGCAAAATTAACCACCACAAAATGACGCAAATAATGTTAAGAGCAGGACAAAATGGTCCAAGGATGAAGGATGGATAATGGAGAATCAAGAGCAGGGGCATGTCCAACAACAACCGCATGTACGGACGATTAAATTTCATTGAAATTGAATTACATTAAAAAGTGCAAAAGGCGAATGGTTTATATATATATGTATATATATATATAGTTAGTTGGTACATTAATGCCATGTAGTTGTTACGTTCACAGGACATTTGCAAGGTCCTGGACAACACAATAGTGGACAAATTAACTAACAAAAGCTAAATAAAAACTGCCAACGCGGCATTTTGCACTCTGGCATATCCTGTCTGGTCTTGCCATCTGCCAGAATTAACTTTAATGCCAAACAGGCCAGTTTACATCTTTGCCCTTTTGGTTTACAAATCCTTATCGCGCTTTCCTTTGTCATCATCTGTGCACAGGGATACAAAAAAAAGAAAAATAAATAAATATAAAAAGGAATTCTTTATATAGTAATTTTCAGATTTATTAAAAGTTTTTATCCCCTTTTTGTTTGTTTTTCTTTGTTGTAAGCTAGCCAATTACTTATGTTAGATTTGCCTTATTTTCGAGGTAAAATGTTAAATAGTCTCCCTCATTTTCCACTATATTGTTGGGAAATTAACTTTGAAGCGTCAAAGTTAAATTTTAGTTTGTTAAATATTATGAATGTTATTTTTTGTTTCAATTGTACGAAATGCAGCAAATCGAAATTTAGCAATCGATCCTTTGCCTAGAATTGTGCTTTTCGCTATCAACTTACATCAGAATTCAACTATAAAAAGGATGACTATTAAATATGACAGTGCATTCTAAACTATATTATTCCAAAGGATCTTTCACCAAAAAAAGTGTGACCAGAGAAAAAATGGAAAAATTCGCTTATCGTCTGATTTTTAATTTGTCCATCTTAGAAATTTTGTTCTGCCCCTTCATATGTATTAATCAAACCGGAAAGAAAATGAGCACTCAATTAATATATTTAAATAGCGACAAAAATGGCAGAATATATAGATATAGAATCCTTTTAAAATGTTTGTATTCATTTAAGTATAATTTGAGTATTCAAAAAAACAATTCGTAATAAATTATGGTTAATATATATTCATTCATTGTTGTTTACAATCGATTGATATTGTAAAAAGGTGCACTAATATCCCAAAAATATATATAGGTAATAGGCACAAAGATACATTTCTAAAACCATAAGGATATATGTATATTTAATATACATATATCTTAATATCTTCAAGATTGACTTAAACCTTATATAACCCCGTTTCAAATTGAAACCATTTAATCGTATATTTAGCATGCACCTCACATAAATGATTGAGTCCCCAGTGCAGCCTTGGCAACAATTATAATTAAATTGATGTTTGAGGCACACAATTTGGCTTATAATTGACTTGACATGACTTGAGTTTGACCCACAAAATCTGACCAAAGAGCCATAAACTAGATGCCAAATATTTATAAATGCACTGAGAAAAATTTTTGAAAAGAAAATTGGGAAAAAAGGTTCATCAAGAATGTGTAAATAAATAAATGACTATATAAATAATATATAAATAAATAAATCTCGAATAAAAGTAACCTTAAGATAATAGCAATCTTAAGTAAATATCACAAATACTCATTTTATATTTTAATTTAATTATCTATAAATTGTATTTATCAATCAAATAATAATAAAATAATTTCAAAAATTTTAAAGATTTTTGCTACTACAGTCTATCGATCTAAAATATAAATTAAAGTAAGTAAAGATCTGATATTTCAAAATTAGTATTTATTTATGAAATGTTTGCTTTAAAAATTCGAAAAAAAAATTCAAATCAAATTATATTCATTCAATTTTTAGTTTAAATGGCAATTTTTTATAATATCCAGTTAATGGATTCCTTCCATTAGTGGAAAAGTGGAAACTTTTTCTATATGTTTTGGTTACCGAGAACAGTAATAGCTTTATTCATTCTATAATTGTTCTACTGTAGGGAGAAAACTTCTATATTTATTAATTGTTATTTATTTATTATTAATTAAAACAATATAATAATAATCTAAATGTTTGCTAACATAATTTTTTCAAGTGTATCAACTAAGTTGATCCTTAGCCACCTCTTTGCTGCCACCTCTACTAATTGGTATTGACAGCTATGGGGTTATGACCATGGCTAGAATACAAACTGAACTTTAGTTCCTCTCTGATGATTAAAAATTTAATGAGCATAAGTGAGAGGCCTTAAGGCAGACAACAAGGACTCAAGCACTTTCAAGTACTTTTCTATACAATGAAATTTTCTTCTTTTTTTTCCGTAAAATATCAAAAGTCTATCTGGTTTGTTCTGTCTATCTGTCTGTCGGTCCGGCTGGCACTTTTGATTTGAAAATACCGCAAAGTGCCTAAGGGGGGCTACAAAACATTTTCGATTGAAATTTTTGGCCAAAATTGTGTTCTACTTGTTTGTTAGTTTGCTAAATACACAACACAATTTAATTTGATTACAAAGTTACAAGGCAATCGACGAGATTGCTTCAAGGTTTTCCATTTTGAATGTGTCAAAATTTACCCAAAATTTTGCTCTTTTTGAATGGGTTATATTTAAAAATTCCATTCATTTAATTATCTTCTAAAATTGTGATTAACCTAAAACTTAAGGTATAATTATTAAATTTTTAGTATATAAATATGAAATATGTTCTTTATTAAATGTTTAAATATTTTCCATATTCACTTTTCATATCAAATCATTTTATATTTATATCAAAACAAAAAAACTGATTGAACCTATAAATATAGATTATAAATTTCGATTTTTATAAAACTTTAATCTTATTTTCATTTCTTATATGCTTGATAAATAGTTTAAAATTTCTTAGAAATAAAAATATATATTTTTCATTAAGATATAGTGATAAAATTATAACTTAGATTTAATATTTGAATAGTTAGATATGCATAATATGTATATGGTTTTAGGATTCTGTATCTGGACCATTGTAAGATCAATAGTATTAAGATTTCTTATATTTATAGAGGTGGGTAAATAGTCACATGGAGTTAAAATTCTTAAGAAATTAATAAAAATGTGTTTGTATAAGTAAAGAATTATAAATTTAATTTCTTTATATATTCATATAATTTATAGATTAATACTCTATAAAACACTTTTATTTTTTGTGCAATTTTTATTTCAAAGAGTATTTCAAATTTCATATGATAAAATGTAATTTGTATTGGTTTTCCTTGTAATATTCAAGTACAAGGATTTCTCTACCCCGAAACATTTTTGTTAGACATGATCTGCTATGGCTCAAGGTTTTGGACTCTCAATAAGTATGCCCTTCGGTTATAGAAATTTTAATGGCAGCTGTTGAAGTGCTTTTTGGAATTTAATGAAGGAAACATTTGTAAGACAACCCGCTGATATATGTGTTAAATGTGGTTCAATATATAGCTATATCTCTACAATTGTCAACTGCAAATTTTTTGTGCTTAATGCTCCCTGAAATAAGATTTTAAGCCATTATCCCCTCGCCCCCCCACTGCTATGTGCTATGAGTATCTCTTATGTCTTATGTTTGTAATTTGAGCTTACAGTAATGGAATTTTTAAGTGAATGTCACTGAAATGCAAGAAAATACAAAATAACAGCAAGAAGTCTGCTCAAATATGCAAAGACTTTCCACACACACACACAGAGAGAGATATATACCCCTAATATCCTCTTCATGTGTATTTATGAGATAGAAGAAAATGGCATCATGTCTAAATAGAGGGGTTGGGGCGGGCGGGTTTGGAGAACATATTTTGAAGACAATAGCTTGTGTTTTGGTGTTTATTTGTTCTTATATGCACATCATCTATCATCAAGGGCAGGTCTCTATACCCACCCAACCCTCTATCACTTCCCCCACACTCTCTTATTCAGTAGTTGTCTTTCTTTTTGAGCTGTTGCATCAATTTTCATAGTTCCAGTTACATTATTATGATTGTTATTAACTTAAATAGAAAATACTTGACTGTTTCATAAATCTTACCCCCAAAAAAGAAAAAAAAAGAGAAAATGTTGCCTGCTGAGTTTTTCCATTTCTTTTTTTTTTTTTTTGGTAAGAGAGTTCCTTAAAGTTCAGAGACTTGCTGGGTAAAGTAGATTTATGCTTTGTTGTACTCACTGTGCTTTGTATGTGTGTGGGTGTGTGGTTTGTGTGTGTACTGGGCGATGATGAGTTGTTTTCTGAGTCTTGATTTATACGCCCTGTATAAGACCTGCTATGGTGAAGTATATGAAAATTTTAAGATTTGAATTTCATATTATGTTGACAAACGAACAAAGGAAGAAACTCAACATAAAGAAATATATCTAAGTGTGTAATATCTAAATCTATGTATAGACTGTAAAACGAAAGAATATGTACTAAGATAAAGTGTTAATAAAGCTTCAACAAATCAAATTTATTATATTTATAATATTCTATAAATATTTTGTATAGTAAGTGCCAGACAATAAACAAAGCATAATGCCAATGAGTTTCCAATAATACCCAGTAGTATGTGCATTTGTTGGCTAATAAAAACTAACCAACAAGAAGCAACATAAAGATACTAAAATAAATAAGTAGCAAAGACTTTAAGCGGCTTCCTATTGTAAGCAACATTTGGTAAGATGGCTAAAAACAATGGAGACAGACAGCCAACAACTATTTATGTTTGCATAGGTATGCCATTCAAGGCAATTTCCCTAATGCGATTTCAGGCCAATGCCAAAAGCAGGTAACCCCTCCTACCCCTAACTCCAATCGTCTTACCGTCTATCTCCTTCTCTCGGTGCTCGTCTAGCAGATGGCCATAATTAACACACGTTGTCAGTCAGCAAATGAGAAGTTGAAGGCGTGACACACTGGGCTAAATGAGAAAATTACTTTACCTTAAATTTTCTAAAATCGGTTATGAAAAACTCTTAAATTTTGAATAAAGAATTTAGTTAAAATTTTTCAAGAATAATATTTTCGAATTTAAGAAAAATATTGCAAACTTTACATGAGAATTGGAATAGTGTTTCTACAATTTATAACTATTTGAGTGAGCTATTTGTCCCATTGTAAGTGGTTAAATAAAGTAGTTGAATATTTGCCAGACGAAACGAAACTTCTTTATGTAGACATGTGGAAACTTTTGTTAGAGAAATACACACATGACAATAATAATTATTGTCTTGATTATGCTCTAGAGCATGTTTTACTTATCCAATGTTTGCCATTTAGCCAAATTGCCAGACATTTGTCTTGTCTCGTTCTTGGCCTTGTTCTTGTCTCTTCGCTCTTGTAGCTAATATATTTATCTCCTTTTAGGCCACCTTCCACGCCTCCTTTATACAGTCGTTTACCTTTTACCTTTATAGACAATTTGAGGTTCTGGTTAGCTCGTGAGCTCATAAAGTATTGCTTAAAGGCTTTTCATTTAACTTAATTAACTTATAACAATTTTTGGTGGTTTATTAGCTTAATTTATAACCTCAAGATATAAATTTTACTTGCTTGGTATTTTTAATTAAACTTAAACAGGACTAACTACATTAATTTATCATATCAATTTTCTTTGATTTATTTCTATATGAGGGCTAATGGAAATGTCTTAAGGCTCAATCAATTTAACTATAAGAGTATACATACATATATATATATATCAACCTTATCTTGACTTTCGTTTCTAATGCAACTAATTTATTTAAAATGCTCTCATTCATGTCATGTCGAATTCTTGTCCATTCATCAAAAGTCAAAACGAAAAGAAATGCTGAGACAGAGACATGGGTGTTCGGTCCTTTTTGTACAAATCCTTTGTATTCCAGGAAAGTGACCCCAAAAACAAGGATTTCAGATTTCTCTTTCTTCGTCTATGCAATTAATATTGAAAAGCTCAAGGATAAGGGCAAACGACATGCAATCTGAATGAAATACGAATGCGACCGATGAAAGGAAGCGTGTGACAAATGTGCGTAGCTCTTCAAAAAGATTTACAAAAAAGATTGAACTGAAGTGTATAATTAATTGAACTTTTGGTCAAACAACCAACTGACCAAAGACAGAGACATCTACATACATATAAGTGGATAAGTAAAATGAAAAGACATATAGACATCCAAGGGAAAAGGTATTTAAAGATATCTGTTTTATTTCTCTAATTTTAATAAGTAGTATTTAAAACTATAACAAATTATAATGAAACATCTTATTGGACTGAACCTTTGACTTTGAGTTTCTTAAAGAAAGTTATTGATAGATAAATTTGTTTTCTGATAGATATTAGACTTCCAAATATAATCCAAAATCTGAGTATTGATATTATATTATTCACAATATATTTTGCTTACCTTTTTTAAGTGTGCAAATTACAAAATAATATATTATTAATATGATAAATTTTCTGTACCCAACAAGTTAGTTTATTTGATAACGTGTTAAGCTTTAATTTAGTTAAAGTAAACAGACACGTCTTTACTTTTAAATATATTTTGTTTTCTTTCTTTTTTTTTGCCAACTTGCATAATATTTAAAATTTTTAAGAATCATTTAGTTTTGTAAATTTGTCAGCTAATCTTGTTTCTAGCATTCTGTGGGCGTGTCATGACTTGGCTAAAATGTTTTTGTGTATTAATGTGTCTGTTTAATGAGCTATAAGTATCTGAAAACTGTGTGAAGGCATTTGCCTGGATGAGCTTGAGGATGATGACGCCGTTAAGTATGGAGCAAAACTTTTGACAAACGATGCTTCTCTGCGGCCAGGCAATTAATTGTTAACTTGATGAGTTGGCAAATGTATATCTCAAAGCAAAGTTAACTATTCTATACTACATATATATCTAACAAAGTCTTGTATGTATATATAGGAATCATTCGAGTCATGGCCATCACATTACGTCTCATTATCGTTTAGAAGGGAAATCATTCATTTCCACACCAGAAATGAAAATGAACCAAACATTTTTCCGTCACTTTTTCAAGTGATTTTTCAAGTTGCCAAACAAACAAAACAAAAATAAAAGAGTGAGTAAAGAAAGTCACCCTCACAAACAAAAAGGAAACAAAAAAAAAGAAATAATATACCTAAAAGGCAAAGAGGAGGAAAAATACTTTTCAATTGAATTGATTTTGAATGCGTTTCGACTCTCTACACTGTCTGCCAGTGTCTGGGTCCATTGCCATTGAAAAGTGCGTACCAACCCAAAGTTTTCCTCTCCCCTCAGGAGAATTCAATGAAATTTTTATCCGTCTGGTTGTATGTCTGCCACGCCTACAAACAAAATGCACTGATTGACTTTTGCGTTGACATTTACGCTGGGTTATCTTCCTGTTATAGTGGTGGAGCCCAAGGGGGTGGAGTAGGAGATTGTAAAGCTAAAGGGGATTTCCCCATTTTCACTTTTGTTCTGCTTGTATTTTTCCACAATAAACGCATTATGCTGCCATTAGTTGAGTGCCAGAGACTTCCGCTTGTTTGCCAGTTTCCGTTTTTTGTTTGTTTGTTTGCTTTGTTGTTCAGTTTTTTTTGTGTATTTTCTTTTTCATTTTCACCTAACAATATAAAAATGCCAACTCAATGGGGGAGGACATAAAGCTTGAAAAAACTTTCCCTGCAATGAATTGTTAATTTACTTAAACAGTTTTTACATTTGCCCCAACGAAATGCCTCTTTTTATATTTGGAAATTACTTTTTGAATTGAATTTAGCTTTGTTTTTGTTTTAACCATTCTTTCAATAGTAGTTCTACTTTTAGTAGTTACTTATTTTCAGATTCATTTTTAAAAATGGTAAAAAATGGTAAGAAATGGTAAAAATTTATGACATTTTGGAAAATTCTGTAACTCTTCTTTAAATTTTTAGATGAAAAAAATTTTTAATTTAAACTAATTAAAATAAATTGAAAACTGTAGCTGAATATTAAGCCTAGTTTAAAAACCAAAACGATGGATTGGAATAAGAGTACTTCATTTTCTTGGGCAGTTTTGTTGGGTAATATAATTTTTCTATACCATAAAGAAGATTGATTAGTTTTAAAAACTGATTAAAATAAAAACAAAAAATACTTGTTTAAAGTACCAAATTTCAAGAAATTGGAAAAAAACGTCGGATCTACATTAGAAACTAAAATTATTTCTTGTCGAAGAAACCGAGTATTATTTATTGTATTTTGTTTGTTTATTTTTATTAATATTATTAGTATTTAGTATTAGCATTTCCATTAGTATTAGGTCTAATAGAAGTGAACACACCAAGAGTACTAAATTGATATTTTACAAAATTTTTTATAAATTAATACTCTGCAATGATACCTTCAATTGAGACAATTTTAAGTTGAGAGGAAATAAAATGAGTGTTAGAAATTGAAGCTTCTATTCTATGCAACATTTATTATGCACTTTTATTGTACACTTACAGATATATAAAATTAGTGTTTTATTTACTTATTTCATCGTCAACCATGTTAAGATGTTTCTTACCTCTATTTCAAACGATTGTATCTTAACGATGATAAATGATGTATATATAGATACTTTATGAGATCAAATATACCATAAAAATTTTCGGGTTAATTCGACACAAACTCGATAATTGTTGCCTGTTGTAAATATTGCAAATTGTTTTCCATCAATTTTTGTGCCACATAGTAAAAAAACGTTCATTAATATGTATGTGAACAATCATGGGCAATTGTTTTGAAAGTATCTTTAGGACATCAGACAACACATCGTTATGATGGTTCACCTCGCTCCCTTTCCCTTTCCCCTGTTCGCCATTCTCTCTGACAGCGTAAAAATAACACATAATCATTTTATTAGCTTGAAGGAACGAAAGGACGTTGGTTCACTGAAGCGAAGCAACGTTCCGGCGGATTGTTCATCCTGTTGCTATCATCAGATAGAAAAAGAAGACAGAAAGGGAGAGAAAGAGTGGAAGAGAGAAAATTGTTGGCAATGACTGAGCCAAGTTAAGGACGTGTTGGCGTTAATATCACAGTTTCTGTTGATGTTGTTGTCGTTGTTATTGCTGCTACTTGAGTTAACATGTTGCATTAAGGGCTCCAATCATGTGTGTGCCATGAGTGTATCTGTGTGTGTATGTGTGTGCCATGAGTGTATGTGTGTGTTAGAGTATTGGTACAACCAAACCAGCCAGTTGAAGTTTTCTCGTTAGTGAAACTAATTATCCGTTGTCACTGTCAGCAAATTTATCGTTAAACGTTAAAGGTTACAAACTGAGGCCAAGACAAACTGGTTCCAATCATGAATCAAAGTCCATCTAAGTTCCTACCAATAAACAGATGGTTCTCCGATTTATTATTATCTATAAAAATAATTCTAATTCAATATTGTATATCCCATCTAATTCCATATTGTATTTCTCACCCGACGCATTTCAAGTATTTTCTCATTTAGTAATATGTATTATTTATTTGAGTATTCGTTTAAAATAATTTAATTTATATGTATTTGGCAAAACCTTAAAATAAAATGAAGCAAGCAAGTCGTCCCTGCCGACATTGAGTATACCCTGTACCAAGTAAAAAAATTTAAAATAAACTTGAGTTGCTTATACAATAGACGGATGTTGACACCAAATTTGGTTGCTCTAGCTCTTATAGTCTCTGAGATCTCGGTGTTCATACGGACGGACGGACAGACGGACGGACGGACAGACGGACAGACGGACGGACGGACAGACGGACATGTCTCAATCGACTTCGCTATTGATACTGATCAAGAATATATATACTTTATAGGGTCGGAAAATTTTCCTTCTGCCTGTTACATACATTTTAGCGACTTTAATATACCCTTTTACCCTATGGGTACAGGGTATAATTAAATATTATATTTCTTGAGTCCAAAACGTTATCAGTATAATTACATTAGATTTTATACTATAATATTGGGCAGATATTTAAGATACATTGAATTAAGTTTCAGTTGCTTTAACTAGAAAAATTAGAAAAGGCAGTGATTAATTAAACGAGATGTATTAATATCTAAAAGAAATAAATAATGAAAACAATGTGGACTTGGCACTGATGACTTAGATCCCTTCACCTGCATACACAAAATAAAACTGAATTAAAATTCAAATTCGTTGTAAGTGTTTTCTATTTACTCAATATCGGAGTACGATAATATACTTATGTATATCTAAATTGCCACAATCCGTTTCCTTTTTACTTTCTGCCCAATGAAAATTCAAAATTGTAATTATTAATTGATGAATGGTTTGTCATTTGTTTTTTGTTGATGTAAAATTCACCTTAGATTCAATTTGAAATATATATATATATTTTTTTTTTAATGATAATTTATTTTTATTTTTAGATAAAATGCAATTGCACGATTTAATTGATTAAGTGTTGGTCAAATAGAATTTGTTTATTTAAGTTGCTGTTAAAAAACATAATTATTTTATTCTTTAAAATTTAAATTTTGTGAATAATGGTCTTATATTAACAGTTATTAATTGATAAAAATTAGTTAGTCGGGGTTGAGCGAATCATCGCTAAGATAAATTGGAATTGTTGCAAGTTGCCAAAAAACGGGTTCTTTAATATGTCGCTTAAACATTAAAGAAAGGAAAATATTAAAACATTATAATTGATAAATGATGTGGTTTAACAATTTTACCTTGTATTGTATTTTTTAATCCATAAACTACAATTTTTATCCGAATTAATGTCGTCATATTCTTGACCAAGATACATTCGCAAATTATCTCTAATGAGTCCAGAGTATTTTCCAAGGGATGTAAGTTTATAACCTTCCTTTGCTCTGCCAATCGAAAAGTTATCATACCTTGTAATATAACTTATATCTTGCCTTTCTAAGTAAATGAGGATTTCGGACTGAGTCTGCGATGTAATTTTATGGAGCTTATCTAGGCCAATAAAATAATTTCCTGAAGGGCCAATCCATCCATTTTTATAGTTTTCCCAATTCCGTGTTAATAAATTATTGTCTGCTGACATCCAACGATAGACTTTAATCCATTCATTGTTGCTAACACTTAAAGTTTTTTGGAGATAATTAACACTTGTCTCATAATCAGAAGTGATTTTTCTCAAATGTTCTTCTTTATCAAATAGATTATTTTGCAGTTTTAAAAGTCCTGCATCAAGTGTGTCTAGCTTTGTTTTTAATTCAGTTTTTTCTGAACTTAAGGAACTGATCTGACTGGAATATTTGTTTGAAAGTGAAATTAATTCCAAATTGAATGAATGAATTTGATCCTGTAATTCTTTTTCCCGTTGAGTCAATTCTAATTCCATATTCTTATTATTTGACTTACAGTTATCCAATTTGTTTTCATTTATTTTTAACTTCTTAGTAGTCGTGGCATTTAAATCTTTTAGTTGATCTTTGACTAACATAGACGCCGATTTAATATCTTGCATACTTTCATGTAACTTTTTTTCTCTCATTTCGCTGTCTAATTTCATATCTAGCAAATTTTTTTCACAATTAGCTAATTGTGTTTCCTTTTCCTTGCTAGCTGATTCCAATTCGGATATTCTTGTGTTTAATTTGGTCAACTGTTTTTCCTTAAAAGTTAATTGCATGCTCATTTCTTTAAATTGATTTTCCTTTTCTGAATTTGTTTCCTGAAGTTCTGTGTGCAACTCCACTACACGTTGCAACACGAGTTTGTATCTTTTAAAACAATATCCCCCACACATTTCCTCCACTAGGGGATCCATGCAGAACTGGAATTAAAATGAAATTTCCGGTTGTGGAACAGTTAATATATGTATTTATTTGGTATACGTACCCCAGGTTCATTGGCATCAGGTATTGCAGAGAACCTGATTATTGAACTTGCCACAAGTAATGCCGACATTATCATTACAAAGCACAAACAATTCACATAGACAAAATTATTATTAAATCCCATTTTAATGGATTATCACATTAATAATCAATTTAAATCTTTAAACTTTAAAACAACATACAAAATCTAAAATTCGAATGTTGCCTTTTTGCTATTGATTCGAAATCATTTATTATTGGCACGAAGTAGTAATTTAATTTAATTTCATCAACAATTTGCAATTTGACCGCATCCCAGCTAGAGCAAAATCAAACTTAAGTGACCAAGACATTTCAAATTTTTAGAGAGCTTAGAAGTCTGAATTTATGATAACACTAAGATTGCAATGATCATTATAAAGGTTAATGTGCATATACGTATGTATATAAAAAATAATCTCTGCTATGCATGTCTGCGAAATGAGATACGATTAGGTAAATAAAATGTGCAGTATACAGATACTTTAAAATAAACTAATCGAAAGAGATGATACCTTAGTTAGTTTACTAAAATTCTATATATAAGAACTTTCAACTAATAAATTATATTAATAAAATAAATTTTACTATTTACGATTTCCCATATAACATATCTCTGATGCCTTCAATATTAATTCATTTAGAAAACTCTACTCTGTACCAAGTATATAATAAAAGCGATGGCATGCCATTTCGCTCACTCTTAACAGCCCTTGCACTGGCCATTTGAGTAAAAAACGGAATTACGTATGTATATCTCCGATAATTATTGTCCGATTTCGACAAAATGTGGTCAAGTGGTGCATTTTGGCTATATTAGTGTGCATGCCAAATAAGAATACGATTTCTTTATTACAGCTCTAGATATAGTTTTCTAAATTGCGGAGGCGGAAAAGGGCGTGGCAAACAATTTGGAAGAAACTTGATATGCGTAGACACTAGGTGGATGTTAATACCAAATTTGGTTGCTTTACCTCTTATAGTCTGTGTGATCTTAGTGTTCATACGGACAGACGGATGGATTGACGGACCTGTCACAATCGACTCGACTATTGATACTTAACAAGAATATATATACTCGGGACTGGAAATACTTTCTTTTGCCTTTTGCATATATTTAAGAGATTTTAATATACCCATTCACTATAGGGTATAATTATATAAATTATAAATATTTAGGAATAGAAAAAAATATTTGATAATCTTTATAAAAATAAATAAGTCTGTCTGTTCTCAATTCGTATCACTCTAAAACTGAACTTGGGTTTATTAAGTCAATGATCCCAATGTTGCTGTCGTGAGAGCGAAAAAGTAAGTCCCGAGTTCGCTCTTTAGCAAAGTTCTCACTCTTACTTATTGCTAAAATATAAAATTATTCTCCAACTCGATTTCCTCCTTTTTTATACACTTGCAAAAGTGTATATTAATTTTGGTCAGAAGTTTGCAACGCATAGAAGGAAGCATCTCCGACTATATAAAGTATATATATTCTTGATCAGCATGATGAGCTGAGTTGATATAGCCATGTCCGTCTGTCCGTCTGTCTGGATCAACGCAATCTCCTCCGAGACCCTTGGAGCTACAGAGCTGAAATTTTGCACCTAGGCTTCTTTTTGCTGCAGGCATTGTATATCTTGGAATCATCCCGATCGGATGACTATATCATATAGCTCCCATAGGAACGATCGGCCAAGAATAGGGTTTAACATCAATAACTCTGTTGTTTTTCAATCGAATGTCAAAAATTTGTTATTTGACAATTTTATATAAAAAGAAATATATCTTTTAAGTTTTATCAGAATCGGTCGACTATATGCTATAGCTGTCATAGGAACAATCGGGGAAAAAAAAATTTGTTTAAATATAAATCAAAAAAACAGTTTGCAGGGGTATACGAACTTCGGCACGGCCGAAGTTAGCCCATCCTTCTAGTTTTTGATAAACGCTGATTAAATTTACATTAAGCAATTTGATTATACAGTTTTTTATATTCTTGTCCCATCCGCATTTAAAAGCCGCAGTTCACAAATGTTGTGCCCCTTTCTCATTCATGCACCGGAAATGGTTGTCGATTTGCAACAAATGGCCGCCGGATGTTGCCGCATGACGCATGTAAAACGGCAAAACTTTGAAAACATTTTTCCCTTCTCCTTTTTTTTTATTTTTTTTTTTTTACCTTAACTCAAACCATTTTTGTCCATTAATTGCCTAGCACGTAATTATTTTGTAGTTAAAACGGGCGCGTTTGCCACAAACACACACCCAACTGTACACACACACACTCATCTATACACAGACTTTTACAGAAAGCCATGCATAATTTGGGTTTTAGAGTTTGCAGCTAATTAAAAGCGCGTCGTCCTTTTTGGTTGAAATTAGTCGACAGCAAAAAAAGGGTTCCGCCAGACGCATATTTCTGGATGGTTTGAGTAGAGAATAGGTTATGATGCAGGTGGAAGGATTGCAAGGTGCCACAGGTAAATATATATGCGTTTCCGTTTGGTCAGAGTTTCTTTTTGCTGCTGATTTTTTTTGTATTCGGTTTTGTATTAAAAACTTTTCTCCTTCAAATGAATAGTGTATAAATCGTTTATAGAAATAATTAAAAAAACGAACTATTGATTTCTGATTTATTTGGCCTTTTTCAAGTTGATTTTCCCAATTTGATTAACCCAAATATTTTCACCACGTTTGTTCATAATTATGGCATTTGCATTATTGTTTTTATTATTTGCATATTAATTGCTACATTGTGAATACTTGTGCGTATTCAATATCAATAATAATTACAATTACAATTACAAATACAATTACACATAGACACTTCACAACAAAATGCTAATCAAATTACATACCTACATATAATTTATATATAATATAATATTTATCATGTTTTCTCTTCTTTTTTTTTATTTATGCGCTTTATCATTTGTGTTATTTTCATAATGAACTTACATTAATAGATAATTAATATACGTATGTATGTGTATGTATAGAAATTTTTCGGCACATTTATGCATATTATCTAATTATATTTGTATATGGTATTCGTTAAATGTATATATGTATATAGATAGATAATTGTCTGCCTTAAAAGTACAGTTCATTAGTGCGGATGGGTGGTATGACAATTGATAAACATATATATATGGGGGGAGAAAATTGAAGGAGTTTTTATTTTCTTTGTTTTTGAATGTTTAATTATGATTTGCATCAAACAATAACTACATAAATATGTATATAATATATATAATTGTTTCAATTTAAATTACTATATATATATGTACTATATGCACAATTTGATACTCACTTGTTAAATAAATTTATTGTATATTATTATTTATCGTTTATTTTTTCACATATGCATAATTTGTTATAATTGAAAGTATTTACAATTTAAAGCTAATCTAAATTTAATAATTTATGATTTATTCAAGTTAAGTAACAAACGAAATGCAGTCACCTTATGCATGACTTTCTCTTCCCTTCTTTTCTCAATACAAATTGCCACATAAGGATATATAGTATATATGTATGTATATGTATTCTATATGATATCGGTATTTATAAGCTGGCTTTAACTAGTCGAGGCCTGCATATTTGGAGGAACTTATTATACGTTTTGTTCTCAGTAACATGTACAATGATTCTCTACAGCTAAACTACATTTACACACAGTGCGAAGAAAAAGCGATGTAGAAGTTATAGATATAGATTTAGGATCGAGAGAAAGTAGTTAGTCTATCACTAGCACTAGACAATCCTTAGATAAAGCTTGTCACACACTTATTAAAGAAATGAAACCAGTTTAATGCTAAATTAAATGAACAATTTATATCCATTCTCTCACACAATCAGAATCAGTCTCAATCATAGTCACTTATTTTTTAGTGACAAAATTGGCATTGGCCATCTCTGAATATGGATGGCTTAGACAAGGTGACAAGAAATAATTAAACAAAAAAAAATTCAATATTGTTCCATTGGCGATTAAAAGTTAGTCATTGTCATTAAACCAATTGCGTGATATAATCATTTAAATTGTTGTAAAGTTTATTTTTTTTGTTCACCAATTAGAAACTTATTTTTTTTACTTTTATTTTCTTTTTTTCTGCTCTCCTTTAGTCACTTTATCATTTCATCCTTTAGAATGGTGTAAACATTCCATTCCATTTTCATTCCTTTCTCCTTGCACAATTCACTCGAAATTCTCGACTCCACCATTATTGAAACGTTCACACCAAGCAAGCAACTCTCTTACCTCTCTGGCATACAATTGTTCTTGGGATTGGGATTCGGATTGGCATGGGGGAATTGGTGATGGGGTTAGGGATGGATTGCCATTACTGGCCATGGGTCAGACATTGTGGGGTTGACTGCTGCTACTGCCACTGCCCGTATTGCTGAGTAAACTTCTTTCGCTGGCCACACTTCCGGGTGCATAGATCAATTCATTGTTCTCCTTTGGATCCTGGCAAGCGTTTGTCTTACTCCGATTGCTGCGCAGACTCTGGCCACGCCATGATTGCTGATGTGGATGATGATGATGCGTTTGATTTATTGGCATTATATGTTCACCCGAATGCTGTGGTACCAATGGCAGCAATTGTTGTTGCTGCTGTGGCATCTGCTGCTGCTGTTGTTGCTGCTGTTGCTGCTGCTGTTGCTGTTGCTGCTGTTGCGATTGCTGCTGTTGCTCTTCGACTTTAACATAGAGCCTCTCCATATCATCTAGATCACCATCAGCTGTATGATACAATGCCTGCTCATCCTCATGAGACATTAACATGGCCATGGGCGATGGTGAACCACCGCATCCGGAATCAGCTAGACCATTATAACAAAAGGAGGAACCATCTAGATCAAGGAGATTCTGCTGCAATTTCGGATCGCCAATAGATTGTGTATTAACAACCTTAAAGCGAGCACTATCCCGTCCAATGCTGCAATTTGGTGCCATCTGTTGATGACGTCGAACACTGGAAAATTGTGAGGCAGATCCGGACAATGGTTTCTGGCTGACAACAACTGTTCCTGGCGCCGCTTCATATGTATGACAATTGCTCAATTTATTTTCCGTAATATGCATATGCATATGCTTGTCCTTTGGATAATAATAATTTTGTTCAGAATATACGGATCTTGCTGCCGGATTGTTGCTTGGATAAATCTCGCTAGTGGTTGACATTTGTTGATAAATATTATTCGAGTGTGAGATTCCTCCTTGGTGTAACTGTTGTTGGTCTTGTGGCTGATGTTGTTGCTGGTAATGGGGATGCATGGGACGTTGTAGGCCATAACCGACTGCACCTGGTCGCTGTTGATAACGTGGCTGTTGCTGTTGTTGCTGCTGTTGTTGCTGTTGTTGTTGATGTTGGTTAGGATTGAGTATGGCCGAAGTGGCATAGGGTGCTGGCGAGCCCCTTCCATATTCACTTGGTGCTTCGCCGAAACTGGACACCTCGGCATAGTCGGTGGGTATATTCGAATATTCACCCACATACCTGCAAATGAAGAGATAAAAAAAAAGAAAGAAAAACCATCATGAAAAATCGGTGAAAAAACAGTTATTACTTCTGCGCTGGCTGCGGCATGTTTATTACAAAATTTTCCCAAAAAAAAAACCCATAAATGGTGGCGTAACTTCTCCACTCTTCTACAGTTTTCGGTTATAAATTTGTCGGTTAGGAAAGAATTTATGTTTCGAAAATTTGCATATTTCTTTAGCCTTTGGTTTCACGGTTATTTGGTGTAGGAGTTAAACGCTAAAACCTTGTACTGGAAAATAGTTAGTGGTATTAACATCGTTAGTCTAGAATCAGCCATTAAATAAATTACCAGATTAAAAAAAAAAATCATCGTAAAATATATATAATATTTTTTTCTTTTTTGTTTTTACCCTTGCCCACTTGTCCATTTATTTTTCGTATTTAAATACTGAAAGCGGATTAACGTGGCGGCCAGCGAACCAAAAACCAGAAATGCGCAGCATTTTTTTTTTTATTTTGTTTTTTTTTCTCTCCTTTTATTTTGTACAAAATATATGGCGTATTGATGGAGTCGCCATGGAGAGCAGTTTCAATGAGTTTTTAATGCCCTTAATGAAAAGGGCAGAGCAGAGAAGATGCTTGGATAAAAGCCATCAAATGGAGTAGGTATAAAGTTATGAAAAGCAAAAGGAAAACAAAATATAATCCAAAGAGATTTTGTTTAAATCTTCGAAAAATTTTCAACGAAATCTTTCCAGTTTATTTGTGGCTTTTAATAATCTTGCCAAATTTCATTTTATTTAATTGTAATAAAATTGAATGTATTTTTTATACAAATGTTTCATGTGACGTTACATTCTGATCTAATCAATATTTCTAGATTTATTTTAATCCTTTCAGAAATAAAATATCCTTTACTTTGCCATTGCAATAACTGAGCTTATATATATTACTATATATGCTTTAATTTTCCATTATTGCCCACATGAAGTGTTCTTTTCGTGCACATATGATAGTCATTATTGTATGATTACTTTTATTGTTATTGTTATTACCACATTTCGCACACTATTTTGTTGCAATTATAAATATTTTTCCCTCTTTCACTCTCTCTCTCTTTTGCTGTGTGAGTGGTCGAGCATTTTCAATTTGCGTTTTTAATGACTAATTAAGTGTGCAAAATAATTATAATTATCTGGCCAACAACAAACGGAAAGAACAAAATGAAATAAAAAAAAAAATTACCAGCAGATATTAAATATATATATAACTTTTTTTTTTGCAGTAGGTCGGTAGTAAAATAAATATAAATGCGACAATTTATTTAAATTTTTATTGTGTTTAATATTTATTTTGTTCATTTCCTCTTCCCCTATCCTCTCCAATAACATTTTTCGCATGACTCTTCAGCTTTTGATGGTTGATTGGCATTTAATTGCAATTTACGTGGGACAGCAACTGAATTGGCTTGAATGTGTATCCGTTTGATTTTTTATTTTTTTATTTGTTATTATAGATGAACGTAAACATTAATTTATTGTGCACAAAATGGGCTAGATTTCATTATTTAAAGATTGAAAATTGTAATTAATAGAGCAAAAAGAGAATAATTAATAAAGATATTTGAAAAAAACAACAAAAGATATTCTTCTTTTTTCCTCTGCTGAATTAAAATCAAGTGTTAATTTTTGTTTTCAACATTTTCATTCTTCTTTCTAAATCCACCAATAAATTAATTAATTCAATAATCAAAATCTATAATCAGTCGTTAGCAAATGGATACTAAATTATCTTGTTTTATAATATTAAATTGTTTATGAATATTAATTTTGAAATTATGCTTTCTTAATAGATTATAATATTTAAAAATGATACCTATATACCTTAGGAATTACTTGAAACGTGACATAGTTAGAGATCTGTATATTATTTCTAAAGCTGTAGTGTATATATTATATCGGTGATTAATTGTTATTAATTTAAGTTTACATAAATCTCAAAAAATTTTAGGTAAATTTTAAAATTCAACTGTAGAAATTCTAAAGTTTCTGTTTATCTTAGAAATTTAATTCCAAACCAAAATTATTTCCATTTCCATTAGGCCAAAATTTGTGGCCTGTTGCAATTTTCAATTCGGCAATTTCATATCCGGATATATTATAGCCATTTATTTCCACGCAACTTCGCGACTTGATTTTTGTTATAATAATAATTTTCCACCATTTTATTAGGGGGAATATAATACAGAAATTAGCCACAAATAAATAACAATTACGATTTTAGCCTTCTCCCCTTTTGTTTTGCTCGTTTTTGAAACATATTTTATACGCATGTTATTTCTCCTCCCCCATTCTTTCCCCTTAAATTTCGATTTTAGTCTGCATTTGCCAGCGGCCAGACAAATAAATTATTGAGAGAATGTTTTTAGGCCTGCAATTGTTATAAACGATTTTAAACCAAAATAATAAAAAAAAACTAATTCCGGCTGCGTAAATAAAACATTTTAGATGTGAGAACATTTTATGCCACATTTAACAGTTTCTATAAGGATAAGTGTTGAGGGAAAAGAGCTATTAAAATGTCTCTAATAGACAAAAACATTTCGAATATCTGTCCTAAAGTCGAGCTGAGCTTTAAAGAGAGACTCAGATATCTCTTTTTCAATTTATTCAAGAAGTTTAAATATTTAAACATATTTAATATTTCATGAAATTAAAACTAAAATGGACACCTTGAAATAAAATTTTATTGTATAAAAAATAGTTAAAGTCGCTTGATAATTACAAAGGGAAAAACTGTCTCGACGACTAGCGGAAGAGTTTGGGCCGTGAGTTGGTTTTGGCCCTAAAAAAACTACTGTCCACTGGGCATAGACCAAAATCAACATAAATAGCGTGCCAACGTTTCTATTCCTAACTTGATTTTCATGGCGACGGCGAGAGAGAGAGAAAGAAAAATAAAACAAAAATATATGCAGAGAGAAAACTCACGGGGAAATGCCGTATGCCCTTCCTTATGCTTTTTTTTTTGTTTTTGCTATTTTTTTGTGTCGCCAGAAAAATGCAATTTCACAGTTTGGTGAATTTTTATTGTCGTCGCTTTTGAGTTTCAACTTTATTTTGGATTTTTTGTGTTTTTTTTTTGTTTCTGTCAAGTAAAAACTTACCGCTGCTGATTGCGTTCATTGCCATGTCCATGAATGTCATCGACGCAGCCGGCTCCTCCACCACCGACACCACCGCTGCTATTGCCACTGCTGGCGCCGCTGGTTCCGCTACTGCCACTGCCACCGCCTGCACCACAAACTGGAGCATAGTCGGCAATGTGATCCTTTTGCATCTCTAGTGAATCGCCGCTGGGTGAGGGACGCCAAACCATGCCGCCTGTGGAGGCATCCAACCAATAGCCATTCCCATTGCGCGTCGATAGACTCGGCATTTTGAGCACGTCGCTTGGATGATTGCCTGCAGGTGAACGAGACAGAGACAGAGAGATAAATACAATGAGTAAGAGACGAGTGGTGGCACATCAATTTTATGCGGGGGAGGTAAGAGTCAGAGCAATTAAATGTTGTGCTACAAATTGTAAGCCAAATAAATTGTAGCAGGAAATTAATAAAAAGAAAAATGGAAAACTCCTTGCCAAAGTTCCATTAACAAATTTTGAATGTCTTTCGTTTAGGAATAAAATTCTATCAATTTTTCATATTCATTCAAAACTAATATAAACTAAATAAGTGTAAATTAAATTATTAAGGGTTAAAATTTCAAACAAGGAAATATTTTTTTCTTTAACGAAAACCAACCTTTACGAGAGTCTAATAAGAATATTTGTTCACCACATTTACCACCTTTCCTATGACCAAATATATAAACAAAAATTGTATAAATAGGTAAACGTTTAATACAATTTTCCATTCATTTCACTTTAGTTTAAAGTCGAGAACATTTTGCCAGATCCCCAGGATGTTCAACATTGCAGAGCTATAAATTCAGCGCATTAAAATAATATTATGCTCTTGCAATGGCTGGCTTAACTCACTCACGCACACACACACACACAGAAAATCAAATAAATTATTGTCAATTTTCCAGTTGACGCCCTCGAACCCCTACACTCTGACCCAACGCTATTCCATTGCATAGAATAAAAATGTGTTGCATACTTTTCAGCCAGCGTATTGCATAAAAAATGCACCAATTAAACTGTCCCCGGGTTATAACTGCGCATCAAGCGAGTGTTTTATGGGATGCCACAGCTTTGCATTGCATTGTTGTTGTTTTTGTTATTGTATTTTTTTTGTAAGCCAGGTTTTGTTTTGTTCTCTTTTTGGTATTCCTGTTTTTCCTGTTTTTTTTTCCCCATTTTTCCACTGCTTAGTTTTTCATGGTAAATGTGGATGAATATGCATAAAAGTTGTTTTCTCTCGTTTCTTTTTTTTTTATTCTTTTTTGTTGGTTTCTATTTTGTTGTTGGTTGTTAACATTTTGACTATGGAGTTGAATTTTTGGGCTAAACAAAATCATTTAGTATAAAACAAACTAAAACATTTTCACCTCCACAAGCCATCAAATTCTCATTTTGTTGTTAAAGTCTCTTCCTCTCTAACTTGTAAAAAGCTGCTAATTTCAATTAGGCTGACTCTATAACAAATGGCCCCAAAACCCTCTTCTAACCCTTTCCCAGAGGACACAACTTGTTGGTTGGTTGCTTGGTTAATAATGCACACAAAACTAAATGCATAATTGCAATGGCGTCGGAAGGGGAAATCCCCGTCACGTGCAAAATGTTAATTTCGAAAATTCGTGCCTGCTAAAATATTTATTCGCACCTACATGGGATCCCTCACACACACACACTCATATATATCTACACACAATGGAAAATTAGCGCTATTTATATATGCAAATGTTCGTTCGCTGGTTCGTTAGTTGTTGGTTGGTTGGTTCGCCTATGGCTAGAAAGGAAGTGCAAAAACTATGGCCTCCTGGATAACGGTTGCCGGATGTCTGTATGTATGTACATACATATATATATATATAGGGTAGGCACTGTTGCTGATTTAACTACTGGATACTTACCACGCATTGTATTCAATGCCGACTGCTTCATCATCATATGCTTGCGTTTAACAAAGACCATCGCACCGAAGGACAACATCAGCACAGCCAATATGGCGCCCAGGAGGATAATGAACCACGGCTGTGTCAGCACATCGTTTACATGATCCTGATTGATGGGATAGCTACATTATGGAAAAGAAATAACAACAGATAAAAAAAAATTATAAATAGAAAACATTACACAGGTCAACATAAATTTTAGGCCTCAAATGGCATTAATTAAACTTGAATCTTATTGTTAAAAAAATATAAAATATTTATATCAGATCTATGATTAATATACGGCATGAATTTAAATTAAATTATTATTTATGATGTCATTTAATTGTCTTAAACTCAAACTTTCGGTCCATCTATAAGATATCAAAATTTATCTAATTTGTATTAAAATTATAAATTCAGAATGAAGTAAAATCTTTTCTCACTAATTTAGTATTTCATTGTTCTCATTTATATTTCAAATTTAGCCTTTTAAAATTTGCATCCTCTATATAAAAATAATTCTTTCTAAGGTTAAAAGTGGTCTCTTTCGTTTAACACACTCAAGAGATATTCCCTTAAGAGATTTCTTTTTTAACGCAAATAATTCCATTTGATGGTTTGTTTTGAATTCGACTGACAAAAAATTATAGTCCATCTCCCAAACTTAATTGATTAATTTGTTGTCATGTGTAGCTTATGTTGGCCTTATAATTATGTCACTAAAAATAGTTATAGAACTTACCGCTGATTGATAAACGGATCCAGACGCTTTGTAATGGGATCCAAACGTAATGTGGCTGGTGTACAATAAGGACCAATTCCAGCATTATTACCAGCAGCCACGCCCACAGTATACATAACACCCTCAGTGAGATTAGCCAAAACCAAAGTGGGTGAGGCAGCATCAATGGTGACATTTGTCAAAATCCTTGAGAAATTATGTGCGGTATCAATGCCACGAACAATTACATGATAGTTTAGTAAAATGCCTGAAAAATATATAAGAGTAAGAAAGATTATAGCAAAACAGGATATGATTAGAATTTTACACTCATTAGCTAAAAAGAAAAGCTACACTTACCATGTTGTTCCTTCATTTCGGGTGCCTTCCATTTCAAGAACACAGCGGAGGAATTAAGTAAAATCGCCTCCATGCCAAATGGCGCATCATCGGGTACTGCAAACAAACCGAAAAAGGACCAAGGATATATAAGTGAGTGTTGTGTTGAGGATAAAATGCGTTTTTGATTCCCATAACAGCTGACGTTTGTCGTAATGAGTTTTGTTTGGTTTGGGGATTTTTCTCTTTTTCTTTTATTGTTTTTTCTTGTTGTAATTAATTAGCATTTAGTTGGTTAGTTCCGTGTGTGGCAAAAAACTGAATGTATCCTTTATTTCCGGCTTTCTCTCACGTTGCCACACTTCACTTAGACTAATCCTCATTTGTTTATTTATTTCCTGATGTCGCTTTTAACAAGAGCAACCATAGACCCACCGCACCCCCATCCCTTTATCCTTTACCCCATCGTCTACCTCCGCTCTGCACTTTTCATTTGTATTTTTTTATTCCGAGCTGAGTGAAGCAATTTCTTTAAATAAACACACGTGCAAAACAACAGACAGAGATGGAATAAAGAGAAAGAGTAAAGTCTCTCCAAATAGGCTACGTCTAGGGAGTGTGAAGTTCTTTCCTTCATTCTTTCTTTCTTCTTTTTTTTTTGGCTTTTGTTGTTCTACCTGTGTGTTCCCATGTGTGCCTACGTCTGTATGTGTGTGTGCTACATGCTAAAGTGCCTTGTCGTGCTTTTGTTCTTGCAGCTTGACGATGCTGATGATGATGTTGCAACGCGCTGCATGCATACGCTTAACACGTAGCTGCCATTGTGTGCCACAAATGACCCCCAAGGCAGTCGCCTTGTTAAATAGATAGCAGTACCAAGAGATAGAGAGAGAGAGAGGGGAGTGAAGATAAAGCGGTGACAGTGGTGACAAGCAATTGAATATATATAGCATATAGTCATTGTATGATCTTTCCAGTTACCAGAGCTTATCTCTCAGTGGATCAACTAGGGGTTAATTTGATTTGTTGCCAAAGAAAAGAAATATAGTAGTTAGTCAACTTGGGAATGACTCATGTAGTAAGGAGTAGTTCACTTCAGGGGTTATTTTACACGTCTGCGTCACTTCTTTTTCATTTTTTTTTATTCTTGTTTGTGAGGGTGAAATCAAAAGACAGTTTTCAGCATACTCTTGGATCCCAATAGAGTAATTTTAAAGGTAGATGGATTAATTGTTGGACCAAAAAACGTTTAACAAGCATAAAATATGAAATTGATAAGCTTAGTGGTGACACCGACGACGATGAAAATGCAATGGATATTAAATGGTGACCCCGACGATTCAGAAAATGCTTATAGTGGTGACCCCGACGTTATATCTGAAGCATAAGCTTTTTAAGTGATTTAAGTAGTATTCAATTAAAGATTTCCTTTTCCTTTGATGTATTTTTCATAGGGCATACAAGCAGTCGTCTAACTATAAATTTTCAATTTTACCCACCTTTTCCTTTTGGTTTTTATTCCTGCTGTTCTACATTTCCCACCTAAACTAAATAGCACACCTTTATTTGCCAACTTCCGTTTTGCTAACTAAAAACGTTTTCTTCGCCCCCCATCATCACATTTACTCTTCCCTGCCCGCGGCCCACTGTGCACCGTGGGTTCTGATTCTATTTCTTTATTGTGGATAAAAGGGGAGCCATTTCATATAGCAGCAATAATTGTTATTTATCTTTACACAATTGCGTTGGCAATTTCTTTGAGTTTGCCAGCCAAACTCAGACACTCAAGTGGAAATGTGATGCATACGAAATGAGTTTTGATTTGAAGTCAGACGACCTGTACGAGGACCACATAGAGGGGAAGATCGGGAAATAGGGGTTTGGTGACGTTTGTGCATTTTATATTGCAACTGCTTTGCGTTGTCGCCTGTCTGTTGACTTATTTGCGGCACTGTGCGGTGCGAGAGTCTCGATGTTTGCCGCTGTGGTTTGTGTCACCGCCTCTCAAGCTTTTTGAATGTTTCCCTCTTTTTTTATTTTAATTATTTTTCAACTTTTTTTTAAAGAGAATTGTTCTTTTTTTTGTTTTTTCTTCTTTTTCAAGTTGCATCGCTTTTTGGGTGCAGTTGCATTTATTTTTGGGGTTGAAGTTTTCGTCGGTGATAAAATGAAGTGATAAACCTGTCTGGAAAGTTTACTATATTTTTTTTCTTTTTTTCATTTTCATTTTGTGTTGTTGAGTTGGCATTTTTCTTGTCTGCTGGACTAGGAAGTTTTGTTTGGGAAAATCTTATCTAAACGAGATATATGTTGGCTGCCAAAGCTTTGAAGTGACATCTGGCCAATAGATTGTGAAAAGAAAACTATTGGAGGATTATGTGGTGTTTGATAAGCAATCACAAAAGGTATCTAAGCAATGCAATTAATTAAAATACATAAAGGGATAAATTTAATTCTATAAAAGAAGTCACGTTCTAATCAAACTTTACTGGTCTAAGAGTAATCAATCTCATTTTTTCTAAAAGGTTTTAAGTTTTTAAAAGACTTTCACAGAAGTTCTTAAGGCTCTAAGCTAAGCTTTGAGGGATAGATACCTTTACCTAGAACAAAGAGTTGTCCTTAGATGACAAAGTGACCTTAGTTGATAAAAGCTTTTCAGTAAAATAAAAAATTGCCTTTAAAGGCAAATTCCATTGAATCAATGATGACAATGCCTGGGCAATCCTTTACCACCCACAACATTACACATGTAAATCTGAACATCAAGTATTCTACACACACACATACGCACATACACACATAAAGAAAGAGAGAAAAAATATAGAAAGAGAGAGGACTTTCTACCCCCCACCTGGACTGAGCCTACATGATGCATATAGGATTTCGGCTGCCATTGTTCAGCATTTACTTACGCATGATTCGCTTTTTGTTGTGTTCAATGATTGACATACTTTTTATTTGCCATATCCGAGCAGCAGCACCCACCCCCCCAACCAGAGCCCTAAGCAGGAAAAAAAAACCTACGCTAAAGCCCCGCCTGGTCCCTTTTTATTCTTTTTTTTTTGGTCTTTTTTGTCGACCCCTTGAAAATTATATGCGATTATGCGACCCGCATGGCTCGGCAGCTGATGTCAGAGGATAAGGATAAGGAAGGTTTTTTGCAGTTTTCCTTTTTATTGAATTAGGTTATTGTTGCAATCGAAGAGCTAGTCGCGCCCCGTAACGCCTTCTGCATTTGTCATATGATTCTCTCAATCTCTTTATTGTTTTTTGGGGGTAGTTTTGTCATTGTTGTAAAGGTATGTTATATGGTTAGTTGGATTTCGTTTGGATTTGGCTGCATATGCTTCATTAGACCCTCCCTCTCTCTCTCTATATAGCACTCTCATTCTTTGCTACTGTTCCATACCCTTAGATCTTCATCATTTACTTACCATCTTCCAGGGTACGAGCCACGCGCGAATTTGAAGGTTTGCCCTCAACGGATTTGTAAAATGGCACAATGAAAAATTCATATAACGTATACTGAACGAGCCCGGTTAAGGTACAGGTTGAGGCTCCACCTCCATTGAGTATAGTCAGCATACGATATTTGGTACTCAAAGTCGATGGCGATGACTGCTGTTGCGTCTCATCACGTTTACCGGCAGCGGCAATATTTGGTTTTGTCGAAATCAATGCCGACGCTGAAGCTGATGCCGATGCAGAGGATGATGTGGAGTCCATCAATGGATTGGTATTTGGTGTTACAGGAGCTGGATTATTTGCTATTGGATTTGGTAACTGGCGTGCATAGATGTAGAAGCCCTCGACGTATTTACCATTGATGATCTGCATGAATAAGCATATGGGGAAAAAGGGATATTGGTGGTTGGAATAAGATGGAGAAGTGTTTGCATTACTAACCTGCCAGGTAAGTTTCATGCTGGTTGAGTCCACAACACTGGCATTGGTGAGCTCGACCACATCGCCGGATAAGAGACTAGCTCGAGCTTCACTTAGATCTAAGCCACTATTGAAGTAACGCTGTAAAATACAAATCCACAATCCAAATTAAC
This sequence comes from Drosophila emarginata, assembly GCA_037075365.1. Classification (NCBI taxonomy): domain Eukaryota; kingdom Metazoa; phylum Arthropoda; class Insecta; order Diptera; family Drosophilidae; genus Drosophila; species Drosophila emarginata. Next base: position 905,506 of record JBAMCD010000109.1, on the reverse strand, counting down.
TTAATAAATGTAAAAAAATCTATTTTCGTATCCAAACTTACCGTTCCCACTGTTATGGGCTCCGACATGGGACTAGGCAGGGAGAGACCATGCGAATTCTCTGCTCGTATTAGGAAAAAATAATTAACACCCGGCACTAAACCCAATTGGGTATACGTTGTATTTTGTACTCTTGTACCGACAGCCATCCAACCGTCTGTCTCATTTTTGCCAAACATTTCAATCACATAACCCACAAGGCTAGAGCCGCCCACTTTGTTGCTTCGTGTCCAGCTCAAAGTCAATGAATCTTCACCCTTCTCCACCAATTGTGGTTTACCCGGTGGTCCAGGATAAGTAGACAATTCGGGTGCTCGATAAAACTTAATATTGGGATTTGTGGGCGTATCCAAGCGTAAATAGCCACTCCAAGAGGACTTTCCATTGCGATTGCTGGCCACACAAGTGTAGAGACCTTCATCTTCGTGTCTTTGCAAATCGGATATTGTTAGAGAGCCCGAATCGGATAAATTTCGACGTTCATGCTCTTGAACATCAATGGGTATGCCATCTAAATACCAAGAGATCTCTGGAGCTGGCGAGCCTAGAGTGCGACAGGGTAGAACCACTATGGACTTTACGGGCAAGGTTTGATTCACAGGTCCCTGTTCAATAATCGGTGGCGGAAGTTCGAATTGTGTATCCACACTGACCACAGTACGACTGCTGACACTACCAACAGCATTAAGAGCATTACATACAACCACTTTGCCCGAATCCTCGCGGGCAAAACGGTTAATAGACAATACAGAGCGACCTTCAGGGGTTAGTGTAACCTCTAGACGTCCATCACGATAGCCGGGCAAGAGCAGAGAGCTATTCCCCTCTACCGACCAATAGAGAGTGGGACGTGGATGACCGCTGGCCTGGCACTCAAAGAGCACTTCATCACCGATCTCGACAAGTTGATTTTTGGGGCGTATAACAAACTTGGGTGGAGCTACAAGTAAATGATGCAATGCAATCGAATGGAATGGAAGGGGAAGATTATATTTGAGGTCTACTCTCACCATTTTGAAGCAATTAACTTACCGTGAACGGTGAGGATGCTCGTGGCCGTAATTGAGCCCACCGCATTATCCGCCTCACAACTGTATTCGCCCATGTCCTCCAGCGTGACGTCGTCCAGTTTCAGACTTCGGTCCTCAAGTATGCGCACACGACCTGAAGCAGTGAAAGAGAAGAGCTCATATGAGTTTCCGTTGGACCAAACAACAGTTGGAGAAGGAGATAGAGATGGAGGTAGTCGAGATGGGCGGTCTCCTCCCACTTTTCAAACCAAAAACGTACAAGAAAAGGAAAACAAACGTAGCCACTGAACTCAACTTTCACGTTGTCGTCCTCTTCTTCTACTTCGTTAGTAGTTCAAGTAGCGTAAAAATGGAGATGCCACAAGAAGAAGAATAGCAAATAACCGCAGCAAAGTAAGCCAAGATAGCAAAACCTAGACAAAGGGAGGATGTGGCATATACCCATCCACCCACACACACACACATTGGGCATCACCTTTTGTGGTTTTTCTTACAAATAGAAAAATAGAAAAACCGAAACGAAGACCAGAACTTTGCTTTCTTTTTGGTTGGTTGACTGCGAAATAGGTTTTAAATGTGCGCCACTGTGCCAATTGTTTGCTTAACAAAAGTTTAGGACAACACAACATACGAGGGGTGGAGGTAAGTGAGTTTTACGGGGAAAGGTGGAAGGAGCGTAGTGTGGGAAGGTTATTTTCTTTTACGGCTTTAGCTACGACGGCAATTTAAAGAAGCGTAAACTAGCTGCGTGGATGAGAGGGTGAGATTCATTTCCTACTTCGCCTCTCCTGCTGATGATGATGATGAAGGATGGAAGGAAGATCCATTCCCCTTCCCCAGCTCCGCTCACTCTGTGAGTAGTTGCACTCGTTTTTAGTGTGTCTGGAAGGACAACAACATTGCAACAGTCGAGTGTTGTGCAAGCAAAATTGTTGATTGCTGCCAACAGAGATTGGCAATTAACGGAATTAAAAGTTACAGTTGTGTTTGCCCAGTTGGGTGACCTAGGCAAAAAGAGCACAAGGGGATAGCAGGACTCCCGGGGAAAGGGGTCCACAGTCGACCAACAGAGTCAAGACGGAATTGAGATGAGGGTGGGGGAGACAACCACAACACGAAAAGAATAACAACAATCTAAAACATAGACAAAGTATAAGTAAAGAGAGAGAGCGTTGCTACTTTATTTAGGTGTTGACTACCATACACTGAGAAAAAATTTACAAAAAAAAAGCATTTTTTAAAAGTCTTTTAAGTTGAATATATTGGGATTACAAATCACGAACAATTGTTCGAAAAAACTAAAAAAAAGAATTAAAAGGTCTTCCCATTTTGAGATTTCTCACATTTCTTTTAAATCAAGTTGAGACAATAAAATACTAATTTTAGATATATAATGATAGATAATTTATAGGAAAATTTTAACCGATAATTAAATTTACTGTAGCTGATATCAGTACAACTTTAAAATATTTCCACAAGTTTGGTTTTTTCTCTTTGCTCAATGCTCATATAATTAAATGATGTCAGAGGCATCTAGTTATAATTGGGATATGTCGACATAAATTAAGATATGTCTTTTTACAGATATATACCCTTTCATCTCAAAGTTCGTAGTTAAAGAACGAAAGGCTTTTCCATTTTTTACGTCATTCGATTCTTACTCTTGGAGTTCTATTATAATTTTTTTTACAGTCTTTATGGTTCAATGCCGAGAATTTCTCGGAGTGCAGTCTACACGATGACCGAATGAGAAACAACAAAAAAGCCACAGGCCAAAGTAACCGCATAAACTAACTTTATTTTCACCCACACCAACCATGGAAAGGCATGCCTACTCGTATGGTAAACAAAAAGCTTTAATTTCATTTCAAATGTACGCACACGACGGGTGAAAAAAAAAACCTACAAAACCAAAAAAAAAAAGGAATACCAAAAAAATATGTAAAAGAGAGAGAAAGAAAAATTGTAAACCAACAAGATGGCTAGCAGGGTATTTCCGGTTAATTGAACCTGAGTGAAACTTACTCAAAGGCATATGGCCACCGGAGGCGGCACGACGCCATAAGACATCTGGCAAAGGATCACCACCGATACGACACTGAAATACAACGGAACTGCCCACCACAGCCGTTTGATTCTGCGGTCCACGTATAAGGAAGGGTCGCACTGAAAATAGATAGATGTACATTGATTATAAGTGAATATGCAATACTTTCTTTATGCAATCAGTTTTAAGTACTTACCGTGAACCTTTAAAAATGCCGTAGCCGATTCACGTATACCCACAACATTCTTAACCACACACTGATAGCGACCATCATCCGATTGACGGGCATCCTGTATGGCCAAATTGCCGCCATCGACAATGCGAATACGTTTGTTCCCATTGCTCAGATTCAATGTTTGACCATTCTTGCGCCATGAGATTTGCGGTTCAGGTGAACCGCGTGGAGCACCGCATTCCATCAAAGCCACTTCGCCCTGGGCCACTCGCGTGTTTTGTGGCTCCAAGCGGAATTCATCGCGCAGAACTACATAGAGAATGAGGAAGGGGAGTGAGAATGAGTGGCAGTGCTTTGATTGATTCAATATTAATAACTGTCAGTTGAACAGGTACTATAACCAGGACGTCCATTTTTCCTTTACCCCCTTATACAAGCCATCCCTGTTGGCTAGTAAAGCAAGCTGGTCCCGGCATATTCTCCATTCTACTTTCTTCTTTCAAGTTTTTTTTTTTTTTCTCTTTTTTCCTCATATTTTATGCGTCGCCCATTTGCCAATAAAAGCTTGATAATGATGCCCAGGTTCTGGCTTTGGCTTTGAACCTTCTCTGGCATATACTTTGCCCATAGCCAACAGCAGCTAACTGAAATATTAATAAGCTTTGGCATTTGCAATGCGTATTTCTCTTCTTTCACTTTTTTTATTTTTCCTTTTTTGTGTATTTTTATTGCAGAAAAATGCAAAAAAAAGACAAAAACTGCACTTCAATAAACGCATAATGCGCTTCATTGCACGCCAAAGGCAAAAGAGGAAGACTAACTGAATAACTGACTAACTGACTGACTGGTCTTCACTTTGCCTGTCAAAGCCAAAGAGCTCAAGATACTACCACTGTTGGCCATCCAAAACAGATAATCAAAAGTTTAAAGCACTTCAATATCCATTTTATACTTTAGCCATTTAATTAATGTGCAGCATATCAATTACACAAAAAGTGGAGAAGAGGAAACAAATTTTTGCAATTGCTTTATTTTATTAATTAGAAAGCAATGTGGAATTGTGTACATCATCCACATGATGAGGATGACGGTTCAAAAAACTGGTGGATGGAGCAGAAAGTAACATGAGCAACTGCAGCTGTCTGACATTGGGGAGGGTGGGGGTAAAAGTTGTTTGGAAATGCAACAACCCTCCAAAATGTTCATTAGCTGAAATTTGTACATAAAAGTAATCGATCAATGTCCTTACGCTGGACAGTCTCAATAATAATAATAGACTATACCAATACCCTAGAAATATTGCAATAATATGAAAAATTTGATTGGCTTCTGTAAAATAAATATTTGAAACTCAATGAATAAAGCCTGAAATATTTTTTATTAATTTTCTACAATTCAAAAAATGCTGATTTTGTTTGTGATTGAAATCTTTCTAATACCATTTAAGTTAAATTATTACTTAAGACATTATTTATTCTTTATTACTTAGAATCATTCTAATTATTATTAGAATAAATAAAACCGAATCTTCGCTTTAAAAACATTTTTAAAAATGCACAAAATAAAATCACAAAATGACAAAAACTTCAAGCTGATTCGTACAAAACGTTTCCAAAATAAATTATTAATATTTTGCAATGCAACGTCAAATAAAGCTACACAAGTCTTCTTTTAAATATTAATTAAAAATAATTTAAAAAAAAGGTTTAGTCACTCTCTTAATGACTACTTTCAGATTAGAAGTTAAAATTTTATGTCATTTCCTTTTATTATAATTTTAATTGCACTTCTACAAATATTTATGGACTTTCGCTAAATAATTCATTTAAGCTATAAGATTATTTAATAAACTTGTTTTACTTTCTAATTTGAAGAATTGATTAAATTTTTCTTCTTTAAAAGCCAAATTATAGTTAAATTATATATATTTTTTTTGTTTGCATTTTCTTTAAATTGCAAGGCAAACCCCTTTTATTTAACAACTCTTCAAGTTGAGAGCTAAACTATTTCAGTGAGTAATTTTCATAATCTACTTACATGCCACTTGCAGTGTTGCATTCCTTGAACGTGCCACACCAAACTCATTTTTGGCCTGGCACCAATATGTGCCCGCATCGCTTTCTCTACGTGAATGTATGACCTGCAGAGCAAAAATAAAAAAAAATAAAAAATATAGTAAAGAAAAAATTATAGTTATGGCGAGAGAAAGAGATTATTAAAGATTTAAGTATTATAGTTTTATAGGCTTTCTAATGGGAGAGCTCTAGACACGTGTCGCTAATATAAGATCAAAAAGTCTTTCAAAAATTGCTCAACCGAAATCAAATAAAACGTGAAACGTGTGTGTGTGTGTGTATGTGTGTGTATGTGTGTGTGTGCGTGTTTCCTCAGTTGAGTCTCTTCCTGTTGTTGCCATTGCTCTTGACCAGTCTCTGCGTATACGCAATTTAATTTAATTAAAAAATACATTGGAATAAGACTTTAATGTCAGATCCACCCCATATACACACACACACACACACAGATACTATTTGAGGGTCCAATTGGGGGTCTGTGTGCGGCCCTTAATCACTTGGCCACTTCAATTTTAATTGGCAACAAACTGTAAGCTCGTCGACGACAAGTCACTTACGTTTTTAGGCAAAAAACCAGGCAAAACACAAAACAACAAAAAAATGTGGAAAAGGAAATAAATTTAAATGGGGAAGGGTGAAAAATTCAACAAATTGTTGAAGTGTTAGGCTTGAGATAAGGCCCCCATTCCATTTACTTCCTTTCCCCCCTTCTATGGCCTACAATGTTCGGTAAGTTCAAGTCAATTTAATGGCTGCTGGCCATTTCCTTTGTTTTTTTTCGGTATTCTTTTTTTCTCTTCTTTTATATATTATTTCAATTTAAAACTCAGCCATCTAGTAATAATTTGAAATGAAAACAATAAACAAAAAATGTTGCATTTAATGAAAATAACAACATGACAACAACGAAGGGTTGCAGGAATTTAATATATATGTACATACATATATATAGAAACACAGTCCGAGAAAATTGCAATCGTATAGAATGAGGAGACTTTTCCCCATTTTCCCGCTAACCTCCCCCGCCCCCATTAAGACTTTAGATCTGTGAGTCTCTCGTTAGCTAAAATTGCGAAATGTGCACGCACGAAATGTTACAAAGGAATGAGTTGGACAATCCCTTATTTAAGTCATGGGGAAAATTCCTAGCACCCCCGAATTGGCTTCGGGCGCATTGTTTTGTTATTTTTATCATACCATTATATGAGGAAATGTTTTGGTTTTCGATAAAAATGCATTGAAACGGAAGCGCATACAATAATATGAGTATTAAATTTATGCACAAATGTTGCCTTTCTCATGAGACAAAGATCTATTCTAAAATAGGGTCGTCGAATAGTGCCACCCACTCTTCGTCTTCGTTCGACAGCTGTAAAATTCATAATGATAGAGGATAGATTGGTGTTTTTACCTTCAAAAAGAATAAACCACCCGCGGGCAGCATTATGCGATGCGAACCCGCATCCGTTTTCAGTTCTCGTCCATCTTTATACCATTGTATGGTTGGTGTTGGATTGCCTTCGGCTTTGCAATTAAATGTAAATGGATCATTTTTTGGCACCGTTGTATCCATAGGGTGCTCAATGATGCGCGGATTTTCACCTGGAACAAAAGAAGTCAAACCAAAAATAAATATTAAAAATTTGTTATAAGTAAAATAATAGTTTAAAAAAAAAATAAAAAAAGGATCAGTCTCAGTTGACAGCGGAAACCCTCAAAGACCACTTGAAGGAAATCTTATTTCATTTTCTTTGTTCTCCTTTTATTTTCTGTCTATGGCCACCAAGAGAGATCTCAGCTAATATTTCACCATAATGACAAGGATCCCTAACTCACTCATCAGCATTCAACTCATCTATGTGTTTTTTAAGAGGTCACATATGGTACCATTGCCTTTGCACTAGGGAATAACATAGGGAATACATCTTTTGTCTAGTCGGTTTTCTTCTTTTTTTTTTTGTCTAAACAAGTTTTCTCACTTAAGGAATGGGTCCAGCAATTAAGATGCCATTAACGTTTCAAAATCCAAGTTGAAATTATGTTAAACATAAAGAAAATTTCCTTGAGGCTTTGTACTCTCGCCGTATTCTCACTCTACTTTTCAAATTCAATTAACTTCAAGAAAATATTTGTTCGCCCACGGTGCCACATGGAGAGGAGACAGAAAACAGAAGACTAAACATAAATTTCTGCATGTCGATAAGGATGAAACAAAGGACAAACGCTAGATAAACTTTATTAAAACCAGGACCAGGACTAACAGCAGCAGCAGCAGTAGGAGCAGGATCCAACAGATTCCATCAGAAAACAACAGTTTTACAGAGTAACTGGGAACAGCTGAAATGTAATTACAAAAAGCGCTTAAAGGTGAAAAATGTGTGCAGAGAATGGCACAGAGAGAAAAATAGAAATTGTGGGGAATAAAGCATTTGATAGGTGTATTTTGAGGGGGGGTATATCCATACTAGGTTCCTGGTTAGGTAACATCATTCAGCCGGAAATTAAGTTTTGCAGATTTATTGAAAGCGGATAGTAATGAGAGAATGACTGCAAAAGTGAATTGTATTTGCTATAGAGATGAGCAGAGACAGCTGCAGGTCACAAATGTGTATAAATCACCAAAAGACATTTGATAAATTAAGAAACTAAAGAGGAAAAGATGAAGATAACTCTGAGAATAATTAACGAAACAGTGGAATGGAAACGAGTGCTTAAAATAAATTATTTTGTTCATTGTTTTAATTTATGTGTAAAGCACCAAAAAATAGTATTGAGTATTGAGAGGATTTTAAACTGGAGGAAAAGTGTTGATAAAATGTTTATTGTATACATATAATTAGGAATTTAACACTAAAAACCGCGAATTAATAAAATTGTAAAAAAATGTTATCAATGTATAAATTATTAGATTGAATTATGAAATTGAAAAAGAACTACCGATCGGAATTATGTAACAACATTTTATTATAAAACAATGGAAAAGGACAAGGATTATGGCCCTAAACTCTCCCCTTTCCCTTCGGATTTAAAATATATCTTTAAAAATGGAAATTGAAACCTTTATACTCATATTTCCACATCACTGTTCGAGCATTAATCTATACTATTTTTTTTTTTTTGCCATCATTACAAAAATATGCAAATCAAATTACGAGTTTATCGTGAGACTGTTATCACTATGAAAAAAATCAGTATTCACAGTGATTTTGTTTCATCCCCAGTTACAAATGATATTTGTCAAATGTGAGTGCAACAGCACCTTGGATTAAGTTTTTGGGTATAAATTTGGGATCGGGTTGAGGTCTGGGGTACGAGTTATACTATCTCTTTTGTGCTAGTCAGAAACCGGGCAATGGGAGCCTTTTGTGTTGCTGCTATTGCTGTTGCTTCCTCTCTGCTTTGTTGGCCAGCTTTGAGTCATTGTCTGATTTTGGCCATGATGCCAAAAAGCCATTGTTCACGTTGTCATGGCTACCCAATGACTATCTGTATCTCAAAGTTTTATCTCTCTCTCTCTCTCTCTCTTTCCCCTTACCTCAAATTGCTTGCTAATTTAAATGATGAAATAGCTGGGCTAAAATTGTTGTCCACCTTTTGCTTATTAAGTTTTAAAAAAACACAAAAAAAAACCTCAACATACGAGTCTGTACCACAAAAACCAAATTGGAAAAAATTCTTTTGGCAGGGCTAACAAAATATTTAATTAAGCAAAAATATGTTACAGTAAAATAAACACTGAAAACTCTCTAGATTTTCTCTCATTTTTTCTCTGTTTACTAGGAAACCACAGAAAAATAACAGGGAGAGAGAGAAAGAGACGGACCGAGAGAAAAAGAGAGGGGGAGAAAGTAACTTCGATAAGTTAGCCAGAAGCAAAAACAAATCAGGTAAAAATGAAATAACTGAACTTTGCTCCAAGAATTTTCATACATGCATACATGAGAGAGGGAGACAGAGTGCGAGAGAAATAGGTAAAGAGGGAAAAAGTGAGAAAAAACAGTTGGAATTTTTTACATATTAATATGTATGATGATGGAGGAGATGCAAAAAGCAAAACTTTTCACATCACGGCAAAACTGAAGACATAAGCTCTCTCTCTCCCTCCCCCCCCCCCCTTCTCTTGGTTCAAACTGATTATGCTGGCATAACACTAGACAAAAACAATAGATGCACTTCAGAAGCATTCGAATGCTGCGATGACACTAGGGAACGACAAAATAAGCGGATTGAATATAAAAAAACTGAAGTTTTTTATACCTTTGAAGAATTTAATGAATCTCATTAAAAAAAGAACTCTCAATGCATCACTGGTTATAATTTATTTAGAAGGTTTAATTTAGAATTAGGCATAGAATTTATGAAAACTGCATATGATAGAATAGTTAGTTTCAAATACTAAGTTAACCTAAAAGGATATTAACTTTGCAATAAAATGTTAGATTATATTAACTTTTTTTACTTTTATTATATTTAAAAAGTAAAAAAACTGATAGGAATTAAAATGTTGGAAACATATTACTGAAGTCCAATAAATGTACAAAGATCTTAACCTTGTGAAAAAGAATCTTAATAAGTGATAAAGATTTAATATTTCTTTAAGTTTTCTCTTTGAGATGACATATCAAAGATATAAAAATATATTGTAAGAAAAATATATAGTTTTTGAATTTAAAATTATTGAAAAGTTGAAGTTTTTATCCTTATCTGAAGATAAAATTAAGGATTTATTTTTAAAGAAGTTTTAGTTTCTGAACATTAAACGAAACTTTTTGTATTTACCCTCGTATGAACATTGTCTGGCTTAGTGCTATACAAGCATAGAGCACTTAATTACGCTCATTTGGCATACTGGTAGAATACGTATCTATGTGTATGTGTAGATATTTATGTATGTAGGTATTTGTGGGTGGCTTTGGCAATTTATGCATATGAAACGAAAAATAAAAACTCAAATGTGAAAAAAGTCTTAAGTAAATAAACAGCAGCAACAGCAGCATCAGCAACAACGGCAAAAAGTGCTGCTGGCATGCACCTAAGTAAACACAGTGAGTGCAAGTAGTAGTAAAGGAACACATACATATGTACATATGTGTGGGAGGGAGGGTGGAGGAATGAAAACCACATCTCATAATGCGGCACTAACGTGTTGGAGTTGCAAGAACAGCAGCAACACCAGCAGCAACAGCAATAATAACAGGAAATGCATTTGCTTTTGCTGCTGTTAAGAAATCTTTTTTCCCTGCTTCTGTCTGTTATCTTAGTTTATGTATGTATGTTGTTCTTGTTGTTTGCCCAACATAAGCATACAAAAAAAAAAAAAACAACAAAAACAAAAAAAGAAAAACAAAGTCAACAGCATCTGCCACTGCTAATGTTTCTATTGCAGTTGCAGTTGCATTTGAATTTCTGCTAATTTACCTTTAGCCAAAGGTGCTAAAAGCCATTGAAATTCTCTCAAGCATCTTTGGGGGCCAATATAAACATACAAACAATTATTAGCATGACAACAAAAATCACAACTTTCCACAAAACAACGCCGAAACTTTAAACGATCCCTCCCTCTCCTATCATATCTTTGTCAGCATTGCATTTAGTCTAAACATTTGTTTTAAATTTATACATATGCAAATGATTTGGTTAGTTTCTCTTGCTTTTACTTACTTATTATCGCACCCACAAAACAGACTTGTAATCAAACAACAAATAGCCGCAGCTAAGTGGAAGATGCAAATTGTCTAACCAATCTGTGTGTGTGTGTGTGCGTATAAGTCTGTAAATGTGTGTGAGGTAAATATGTCGGCATATGTATGTATGTGTGTACATTGGAGTAGTCTATAGGAAAACCACTAATTATGTTGATATGTGCATAGAGATTATATAACCAGGGCTCATTATAACCAAAAATAGATGCAAAGGCCAATGAGTGGGCGGACTTAAATTTTAGAGTATAGCTTTTACGATCTGGTTTAAATATACCTAAATAAAATTTAAAAACATTAATTTTATCTTTAAAAGATGCAGAAATAATTTTAGTTATTTTTTCAAAGTTTTATAATCCTAATCAACACTTGAGAGCAGTAAGTATAACAGTGAGAAAAACTATAGCCTTAGAAAGTATATATATTTAAGATTTATTTTAGATTCAGACATAATTATGGAAAGTATAATTTTATACAGCTATAAATAAACTTTTCACCCTCAAATATTTTAATTCTGCTTAAATTTAAAATTTAAATTAAATTTAAAATTTAAATTAAATATTACAAGAAATACTAAAAAATATAAAAACCAAAAGTGAAATTGCACTGAATTGAAATTGGACATAGTTCAATAACAATCGTACCTAATATAACCTTCTATCAATAATCTTTCTATCAAATAAGTTAAAAAGTTTTACATTCCAACATTTACAGATATTAAAAGTGGATTTTTCATTATGAATTCAATCCAACTTTAAGTTTTGGAGCGATTGGAAACTGATAATGTTTGCTTTTTTCAAATATTGATCGCTTGAAGTATATCAAAAGTAAGTTCAAGTTCTACTCTATTTAAAAATAAATCTTCAAATCGGGAAAGCTTAAAATTTCTTAGCAAATTCCAATTGATTTCAATTACCCCAAAAACCATATTGGTTTTGATAATTAAATATTCTGATTGTAAGTGTCCACTTGAAAAAGTCATCAAATTTTATTCTCGTTTTTGGAAATTCTTGGGGACATTTCACTGTTTTTTTTTTTGTTTTTCAAATTTCCTTTGGTTTGCCCTCATCAAAATGAAAAGTAAGTCAAAGTTTTTGTCACAAATCAAAATGTGGCAGCTGCTGTTGCTTCTTTTCTGTTCTTTAGAATGTTCTCTTTTATATAGTTGGTTGACTCATGAAACTTGCGACATTTTGACGCTTCAAAAGACTGAGACAGAAAGAGGGAGAGAGAAGTGGTATAAAAATTTAACAAAGCCCGACAATTGGGGCTTGCTGTAGGGGACATTCGATTCCTGTTTCATGTAGCTCTTGTTGTTGCAACAATAATTTATAAGCTTTTAGTGCAACGCGACTACTTCAAGTTTTCCCTTTTTCTTTTTCCATTTGGTTTATTTTTTATGTTGTTTTTTTTTTGTTCTTGTTGTTGGTTGTTGTTGCTTTTGATTTGCCGCCAGCTGCTGTTGTTGCTTTTGTTGTTTCTATTTCAACTTTTGCTACCATTTATTTATTTATGCTGAAATGTTTAATTATTAATGTGCATGCAACTTTGTCCAAAGGGTTGCTTATTCTAAGGAGGGAATGTAGAGTAACAAGAAGTTTAACTTTTGGGGGAGTGAGACCAGTGTAGAGTATCTCTTGAATTGGTGTGAGTAGGTGTGGGAGTCGAAAGCGGAGGGAGTGGCGTTTGCCTGTCTGAAAGCTTGAGGAGTTTGTAAGCCTTTTGCACAACTTTTACCACTTAAGCTTTGTTGTAAGTAAATATGAATGAGTGACTGTATGCCTGTGCGTGCTGGTGTGTGTATGTATTTGTGTGTGTGTGTGTGTGTGGCAGATTTATATTTACTTGTTGTTGCTGTAGAGTTAAATACGCCAAGGCGCTTATAAATGTTTTGTTTTTTCATCCGCTTTTTATGCGACGCGTTGATGGGTTTAGAGTAGAATTGGGGTAAGTATTATATGGAATTTAATTTGCCAAAATAATTTTATTTATTTTACATTTTATATGAAATTCATAAATGTAGCATACTTTTGGGGGTAATAAAATTTGCACCACAATTTTTTTTGAATTTCGATTGCTCTGGTTTTAGTTTGAAAGACAATTAGAGTTTTGTTCAAAATTTTAAAATTCACAAAGTTGGTTCTTAAACAGTTGGCATAGCCGAAATTATAGCCCATAAAATCTTTATAATTGAAAGGAATATTTGACATTAATGCATTGTATCTTAATTGATCTTTTTAACATATAGAATATTCCTATAACGCTACATATGATTCGGATTAACCGGTATATGTTAGGAACGTTCTGATTATTCTGATCAAAGTTTAAGTTTCGTTTAAGGCAGGGTAAAAAAATATTATTTTATCAAGCTTGATTTCTGCAATCAAAGTCTAGATTTGATTAAAATGCATATCAATCCATGAGTCTAAAATAAATAATATTTAATAATACATATAATATATTCCATAATAATATTATGGAATCTATTTGTCTTAACTGCAACTACTAAATAGAAAATCGATTACATGGGCCTGCTCTTTGCAGAGTATTTGAATTTCCATAAATTTGTTTCAAATTTCTTATTGTTTTTCACATTGCAATACTAAAGAAAAATGTTCTTCCGTTTTTTTGTTGTTGTTTTATTTTTATTTATTTGTCTTTGTATTTGCGCGCCTTGAGATTGTTGTTGCCGTTTGTTGTTGCTTGTTGCTGTTGTTTGTTTGCTTAGGTGCCGAGAGCAACAACATTTAACAGGCTAAAGCGGAAGCTGCCTGGTTGCCAATTATTTAAATGCTGGTATTTACCTACCAACACGGCGGATGTGGGCCAAGACAAGAAACAAAGAAAAACAGAGAGAAAGAAAACTCTGACAAAGAGAGAGAGAGAGACCAAAAGAAAGAGAGTAAACAGAAGCTGGAAATATAAATCATTATCACATTTATGTAATATGCAGCAAGAAAAACAAAATGAAGAAAAACCAAAACCGAAAAGGACACAGCCAAAAGAGCAGCCAAATATTTACCCATTTTCTTCACCCTCCTCCTTTTGAGGTCCTCGACCAGGGAGGGCAATAAAAACCGCAATAAACCAACAGGGATTATGGTTCATAATGTGAGGATTTTCAACAAGGACCAAAACACATACACACACATGTAACTTACACACACACATTCAAGTAATGAAAGTCTAGGGGCAACTTTTATTGTTTTTATTGTTGCAACGAGAAAACGCAGACATCGACATGGACGACGATGAGAAAAAAACTGCTCAAGAAATCAAAAAATCAAATAAATTATTCAAAATGCTATTTTGGCATATTAATATAACAAACATATTGGCATATGTCCTGAGGCAATGCCAAACCCCAAAAGGACCACAAAGCCATCCCTTTTGCCTTTTCGCTGGGGCTAAGCATTTGATTAGGCAAAACAACAAAAACAAAAACCGCAGGCGACTCCCTATTGAGTTATATACACGATATATACAGTGGTTTAAAATCAGTCAAATAAATTACCCAAAAAAAACTCACAAAAATAAAAATATAAATACATGAAAGGATAGGTTCTGTGTCGTGGATTGAGTGTTATAGGGAATGATTTGAAAAATCTATCCTAAGATTAACTTAATACAAAACTGATTAAAGTAAATTGATAATAGGAATAAATTTTATTATTATTCCTAACACTATTACATAAAAAATAAAACTTTCATGGAAATTTTATGTGCAATGATCTGGAATGACTTTATATTTTTAAAAATCTTTCATTATTTGGTAGCTACTCATTAGAGAATACACTAAAATTGTCTTTTCAACATTATATTTTTTCACTTTTCATTTCTTTACACACTTAATAACTTATTTTCAATGCAATTTTGAAGATTTTAAACCACTGTGACTTGATGAGGGAGCAATTTCAACTACTTGAGCACTTTTCTTAGCACATTTTCAATGTCAAATTTATGCCAGGGCATGTCTAAGACTGCCGCAGACGTTGGAAACGTCGCTAATGAGCCAAAAGGCCTGAAGGTGCCTGGGAAATGTGCTAGCTCTCAGACAGAGATATGAGCCAGAGTCAACTTGGGGAGCAAGAGATGTGGGGTATGAGCTAAAGACTTGTGTTTTTTCGCACATTGTACGCATATTGTTAATTTGGCGCCGCCGGGCAATTCCCAGACTCGCCTCCCACACACTTTACAACAATTTTCCATTGTCTGGGTACCCCAAGTTTCATTCCTTTTTGTTTCTTTTTTTGGCTTTTGGTTTTCTTTTCCTTTGCGACTTTTGTGCTGTTAATTAAATTCGACATGTGTGTGTGTGTGTATGGGTGTTGTATGCGTGTGTGTGTGTGTGATGGAAAAACCACATTTTGCTAAAGGGGAGTTAAGGGCTTTCGTTTGCTTATCAACTTTTTTTTGCAAGTTTTAAATATGCATTTTACACTGGCTAAAAGAAACCGCCACAAAAGGGTCGCCAGTGTTCGCTCTTATCAATAATTTCATAAATGAAAAAACATTGAAATCCTTTTAAAGTTTTGCCCATCGCAGATAAATAAAAAAAAAAGACGAAACGCAAACCCACAAATTGAACCCAGTCATAAATACTTATATGTAAAAAAGACGAAAAAAAAAAAGGGATAGGATAGGACAGAACAGGACTCATATATATGTACATACATGAGAGACAGCAGCAGCAGGCAACGATCAATGTCATATTTCCCCTTCTCTCCTTTTTTTTTGTGTCTCTTATCAACGCTTTATAGTTTATATCTTTGTTTTCTATCTATTTTTTTTATGTCCCTCTTTGGGTGGAATTCAATCTTGTTCCCTTTTTTTTTTTCTTTGGTTTAGTCCCTCCAACTTTTTGGCATGTTGAAAAATTGCATTGGCATTGAACTAAACTAAACTGAACTGAAGAGATGTGAAGTTAAGTGAAATGTGGAGTGGCTTTTAGGCGGAACTTTTATCGTAAAGATAAAATTATGTTAATATTTTATGGTCTTTGGAGTGATGTTAGTTTATTAATGAAAAGAACCTGGCTCAAAGATTGGATTATGGACAGTTTGGCGCTATGTTAATATAAAAAATATACATTATAATAGCCAACTATTTATCATAAGATGATGTGATAAATAGATTTTATATTAGGAGAAAAAGTTTTTAATGTGATACTGGGCGAATATGAAATACTCTTTAGCAAACTGTTTGAGCTCCAAGGAAAAGCATGAAATTTCTTTTCAGATGTATTA
Organism: Drosophila emarginata; assembly: GCA_037075365.1. NCBI lineage: Eukaryota > Metazoa > Arthropoda > Insecta > Diptera > Drosophilidae > Drosophila > Drosophila emarginata. The sequence continues at coordinate 889,194 of JBAMCD010000109.1, read as the reverse complement.
CTGAAGTATTAAATAATTTTATGCTAAAAAAAGATGAAATTAATTATTTAAAAAAAAAAATGGGTCTTTTTTTAATATAAATATTTTCAAAAAAAGCTAACATTTCAATGTAATCGTGTTTGTTCATTTATATATTGTGTAAAGTGACTCATCGATCATCGATATCATGTCGATAGTTCTTTTCTATATATTTTAAACAATTTTCATCAAATGCCACCCAATTTTACACCTCATCTAATTGAAATATACCCAGTAAAATCAGTTTTAATCAGCATTTTGAAATCAGAAATTAAAAATTAATTCCATCTACATATAAATTAAATTGAATTCTGTTTTTTTTTTTTGTCATATTCATTCCAAATGGCACCTGCTAAAAATATCAACAAAAATATTTGGCCCTAGCCTAACAATAAAAACAAAATTTATGTATATACATATAAAATATATGCATATTTGTGTATAAATGAGATGCGAAAATCCAATTAATCATTTATTCTAATCTCTTAATTGTATTTTATTTAGATTTTTGTTGTTTCATTTCGTAAGCCGATTTGAACAATTTCATAGTTCACACAGTCCCCAATGTATTATACATAATGTATGTACATATATGTATATAATATTTTTTATAATTTGTCAATTTTTTTTTTGAAATAAAGAAAAAAAAACTCTCAATTAATTAGATTTGTCATTCCCATTGACATTTCGACAACTATTCTATTAATTATTTTTGATAGATGTGGTAAGAAAAAGCTCTACAACGAAAAAAAAATGTGTCAATGGCTTGTCTGATTTATGAGTGCGACACAGTTTTAAATGCTCTACATTTGTGAGAGAAACAGATTTTCAAACATTTTCAACATTTTGTTTCCACTCAATACCCTGTATCAATAGACTAAAAGGGTATATAAGGGTCATTTCATTGAAAAATATATATAAATAGATTTTTGTAAATTTTTTGTGATCATTAGCTGCTGTAGGGTATTTTAAAATCGTTATGTTTGGTTCTGCATATTATATATAGTTTACTGTTACTAATCGCTTCCAATCATTTTTAGATGTTCCGGTATGTTTTGAGACCCATTTTGCTTACCTAGAAAAGAAAAGACAAAAACAATAATTTATTAGTCAATCATGTTGAGCATAAGAAATTAGTTAAAGATCTCCAAAAAAAAAAAAAAAAGAAAATAGTGTGATGAGTGGAGAAGAGGGAAGAGAACAGTAGCTACAAAAGTCATAAACAATTGCACATAAACCTTTTTCTCCTCATTGGATTTGGGTTTTTGGCTTTTCCAAAAATTTCGTCGCATGTGCAGCATAAATTATGTTTTGTCTTTATGTCGTTTTGACATCCCTGACAGATATGCATCGGACTTGAGCTCTCTCTTTCGACTGGCCTCTATCTATTCATATACATATATATATATATATAGTATTTACATACATATATGTACTATATAACCCCCGGGGCCAGCTGCTGCTGCTGCTGCTGCTGCTGGGCAACACAAAGAGATCATTATCAATTTGAGAAGAGGGTTGTGTATGGAAGGGGGGAGAAGAAATGTTCACAGATGTCGTTTATTGAATATCGATTTACGTTGACTTCGTTAGAGAGAAAAACGCATGTTAAATGTAAATATGAATAAATGAGCTGAAAAATGGTTAAGGACAAAAAAAAGAAGAAGCAAAATATATAAGTATATGTATATCATAAATAAAGTGCGGCTCGAGGGTCGTCAAAAAGTGAAGAGGAGCCGCCGTCGCTTCGGTGCTCTCAATGTCACATGTTGCATGTCCTCGGGTCTTTGTGGCGAGGCCACTCAAAGCGCGAAACTCAACACTGCCACAACATGGCCAACGAAATTCCAATCGCAAAAAGATTTTCAATTCGGATAAGCAACGTCAGACTAGGACCAGGATGGAACCCAAGCCAGCTCCTGACCAAACCAGACAAGGAGACTTCAAAAAAAGAAAAAAAAAAAAGAAGGGCTACCAAGCCGTCGCTTTGTTGCTGGCGATGATTGATTTCATGCCAAAGTTGATTTCAATCAGCAAATTTTATGCAGTTTTTTTTATCTTTTGCTTTTCTGTCGGTCTCTGTCTCCTCCTCATTTTGTGGTCGCTTGGGGGTTGCCTTTTGACAAGAATTATGACACTAACCATATTTGGCGATCAAGTCTCTGGCTATTTGTGTCGTTTAATTGCTGAGAGCTTATATAATTATAAGAACCTCCACAACCGAACAACAAAAGTTAATAGGCTTTTTATTTTGCCACTGGGGCCATACCCCAAACTTTTGTCCTCTTTGGTAAGAGTTTCATTTTTTCTTTCTATTTTTTTTTTTTTGATACCAGCAAAAGAAACAGAAACAGAAGAAAAAAACAAAGAACTTAACTTTAATCAAGAGCCATGAAATCGCATTGGAAGAGAACGATAAAAAAAACATCAAGAGGAAAACGAAAAAAAAATAGAAGAAAAACCAAATCAAAAATGCTAAGCATTATTATATTGAAGGAGCCTCTCGAATGATGATGATGACGATGAAGAAGATGATACAAATTGCTGTTATTAGAGTGACAAAAGAAGAAGCACAAGTTGATGTGGGAAAATGGGAAAGAGAATGAGCGGGACACAGGAAGGAAGTTGAAATGTAACTAAAATACATTTTATGTTTACCAAAAAGTAGCTAAAAATACAAATGAAAATTGAATTAAACAACGAACAAAAAAAGTGAGACCAGAAAGAAACATTTAATCAACAAAACATTTAAATAAATATATCAAATAAATAGATATAAAATTTCTAAAAAAAATATAGAAAAAATATACATATGACAAGTAAAAGTCATAATAAATATTTTAAATAATTTTAACTGTTTAGTGGAAAGTATTATTATTCAATTTTGTATTATTATTACTATTTTTTTATTTATTCTAAAGTTTAACAAAAATGAAAATTAAAACATTTGTTAAAACAATTAATTCTATAAATGCTTTGAAAATGGATCATTTTTGTTTTTAGTGCAACGCAATAAATATTTTAATTGATGTAACTAGTTCCCTAAATACTTCTGACTTAGTTTAATTCATTTGTTTAGACAATACCTTGGGCAAGGAAGGCTTTTTTCCTTATCAAAAATTTCTCCTGAAAGAGTCCAAAACTGAAAAACGAAACTTAATCATGCAACAAAAAATAAACTTAAGCAATTAAACCGCATTTGACATTCAAATTCCATTTTAGTATCCTACTCTAACCTTTTTTAACTGGGAAAACCTGCAAAATAGCCTAGAACCACAATTGGGGTACTAATTTTCTCTCTTTCGAGACAAAAACCACAATTGAAAAAGTAAACCCTTTCAGTTTCAGATGATAATAGATCCCTCTTTTTAAAAAAACAGAAACAGTAATAATATAAAACTAAAGTTCCCAAAGAACGAGAACTTCAATTAAAAGGAAATACAGCAAAAATGGAAATGAATTATAGCATACGAAATGCAACCCTCTCATCTTACCCTTAAAATTTACTGGCGAACCCTTAACAAATCCTCAACAAATGTCCAGCTTTAACACACACACACACACTCATTTATATATATATATTTACAGAAACATTTAATAAACGTTAAAAGTAAATGTCATTAGAGGCAACTAACTGAAATTTACTCTAACAGAGGGCTTCTGCTCAATCTTTCTCTGACACTTGATGAGCCCTGTCATAACATTAGATCTCATGGCAAAGACCTGAGGAAAAAAGCAAAGTTAAACTGTAGATGGGGGTTCTCATTAGTCTAGACTCTAGAGAAAGGAGGGGTGGCGGAAATTGTTTACTTTTGCTTAGTATTATTAACATTAATAAAAAGAAAAATGAAGAGAAAAGAAAAAGAAGCAAAGACTTTAACTTGATAATGTTTAACTTAATTTGGATCTTAAGAAAACTGCTCTAATTGATTGATTGATGGATGGATAGATGGATTGAGTGAGTGAATGTATACGCGAGTGAATGAGTGATTGATTGATAGATTGAATGGATGTTCAAGAAGCCATATGCCAATGTCAAAGGTGTCAGGCAAGAAAAAATAGGAAAAAAAAGTTGAGCCTAAACTAACTTACTGAAATATTTATTTGTCTTAGTCTTTACGGATACGAATAGGGGGGACGCGGGGGAATGTAAGACATAAAATTCGTTAAGCTTAATAAAAGCAACTATGTATATAGCACCATATGTATATGTATAGCTAATCAAGAATATGATGAGACAATTTGTTACAGTGCACTATTAAATGCCATTGAGCTCAATGAGAGAAATATTGTCATGATGAAAAGTGTGAAGGAATGAATGAATCTTGATTGAGATGTGGGCAGAAATGAATAAAATGAGTATTAATACAAGTAGAACGAATTGTGAGAAGTGGAGGAGAGAAATAGAGGAATAGGGAGTGGAAGAAAATGATATGACAGCAGGGCAAAGAAAGATTAAAATTTATGATGGGATCGACATGGACAAGTATTATTTATTTATTTATTTCATTTCATTTGTTGATTGTCATTTTGCCTTAGCTCAAATGACTTCCGTTACAGACACAAATTATAATGTAAATCGATGCAACATGAACATGAAATATAATTGAATTGAAAATGTTGCCACACACAGCAGCAGGAGGAACAGCAACCAACAAACTGACAAGCAACAAGCCAAGTAAAGGGCAAAATGCTAATAAAAACGATGCTAAAAGAGTAAAGAAAAATCAACTCTAAACATAACATTGTGGCTCGTTTGGCAACCTCGGACTAGGGGACAGGAGACAAACACAAACACAAACAGAAACAGAAAAACAACAACGTCATGTAACATGTTACCTGGCCATCAAATATGGATAGAGCCAACCAAGAAGCAACGGCGGCAATATATCATCAAAGTGGAAGCTACAGCTTCAGAGATAGATCAGGCCAGTCGACTGACTGATGAAGCGGGTGAAGTACAAGGAAAATCAATGCAATTTCTATTTGTAAATGACCAAAATGAGCAGCAACCTAGGCAGAGAGGGAACAACAGAAAAAAAAATGTTGCTGTCGTGCAGTCAGCAGCAACATGTTGCTGCTATTGGTCGATTGAAAGTTATGAGACCACCTTGAAGATGCAAAGAAAAAGTCACTTGTATATACATACATATATATCTATAATGATCAAGCTGAAAAAAAAATCCCTATTTCTTTCTCCTCTCTCACTCTATACATTTCGATTCGAGCATAATTAATAAACACATGGCAAAACAATTTATCAGGTTTCCAGTTATTTTCCTCATGTTGCTTCTTGCTGCTGGCAAATCGATTAAGCAATCTCACTACAGACAACAACAAAAACTAAAATAAAAAAAAAAACTGAATTAAAATTGCAAAAAAAAAAGGAAAAAATAATAATAAATGGAGGCAAGCATGTGAGTGAAAAATATGAAAAACGGCGCCGACTTTTTGATGCATGTTGCCAAAGGGCAAACCTTTGGCAACTAGCAACGGACAGGAGTCTCAGGGAAAGGGGAGGTGGAGAAGCAGGAGGCAAAAGCCAGCCAGCTCAGGCAACTTGTCTTCTCTTTTGGCATATTTGTTTTCCTTTTGCTTCACTTTGGCGGCACAGCAAGAATAACAACGAAAAAAAAAATTCAATTTAAAAATTATTGCTGCACTTTGCTTGTTGCACGGCAGCAACATGTGCCTCAGCCTGCCTCCAAAACATGTTGATTATTTAACAACAAAACGAAAACGAAAGAAAAAAAAAACAAAAATAAATAAAAAGAAGCAAAACAAGCAGCAACTAGTCAGCAAAAGACAGTTTAGAGCATGTATCTTAAGAGTAGGAGAAAAAGTCCAAAGGTTTGCCTTGTTGCTGCCGTACGCAGCAACAGCGGCAGCAACATAATTTGTTGCCAGCAACATGATGGTCGTGTTTCTTTTTTTCATTTAGCCTTTTAGTTTAATTTCGCATTTTTGCATTTGGCATTTGGCTCATTTGCATTTTACTGTCAAATTAATCCAATTTACAGGAGTAGAAAATGGGTTTTTTCCTTCATTCTTTTTCTGAGGGTCCATTGGCCAGCCAACCAGCCAGTCAGTCAGTCCTTCTATGCACTTATACGCAAAATGCGGCCTGCCAAAACGAACAACATAATTACCGTTAAGAATTGTGCGCAACAGACAGCAAAACAGAACGTTTTGGGTCCCCTTAATTGCCTTTAGTGCAACCATTTGGTGGCAGGCACAAAGACAGAGACAAAGGCAACAGCAGCAACACCAACAAAAGATACATATATATAGTAAGAAACATATATACACGGTCTGCCTTGTGGCCAAGAGCACGATTTTCTGCCTTCTGACTCGCATTAGCAATATGGGAAACGAATCGTTGACCATCTTTGAGTGAGAGTCTAAGACAGAGATGACTCTTATTTGTTAGATTGATATCCACGTAAATTTTCAAAAAATAAGTCACGTTACTCACGTTGAATAGATATAGGGAAATATTTAATTAAAGTTAAAGAAAAAAATTAAACTCACGACACTCACGAGTGAATATTTAAAGGAAATATTTGATAAAATGTTAAAAAATTAATTTAAAGATGTTTAAAATGAAAATACTCAAAGTTATAATTTAGCAAACTAAAAACCTTATTGACAAGTTTGATAAATATATGAATAATTTGAATAATATTAGAAATATGAATAAATTCTAAAAGAAAAAAACCAATTGATTAATGTTAAAGATCGTTTTACATATCTATCTTAAACATTAACATTTAAATCTTAAAACATTTTCAAATTGAATCAATATATTCTAAATGAAGATAAAAAGCAAACAATTTGAACTTGAAAATCTTAATCGGGTATTTTTTTTTTTTCGTAAAAATGTTCACCATCACTGACAGTGGCAACATAGCGGCATGTGCAACATGTTGCAGCGGTTGCTGTTGCTCCCTTGTCAGTGGCTAGGCTCTACCACTGGACATTGGCCGCACGTATCGATCGCATTCCGCGTTCCTAATTCGCAAACATTTTGCAGCAGCTTCTTTTTACCATATTCAGTAGATAGCAAAGAGTCTCTGTCGCAAATCAGATACAGCAGGAAGAGACAGTATGAAGAATGAATAAGAGAATGGTGGGGAATTGAGGAAGATAATGGTGGAAAGACAAAGCGTGAGGCTGGACGGGAATGTCTTGTATTTTGACTTGTCCCTGTTCTGACCGCTCTTCTCAATAGTTGTTGTTGTTGCTGTTGGTGTTGTTTAGCATATGCAGATGGTTTTGCCGGTTACGCACGCTTGATTTGCTACACAAAAATATTTGCATACATTAGGCAGTACGCTCTCTCTCTTTTTCACTATCTTCATCTATCTCTTTTTAACTCTATAGTATATAAAAATTTAAAACGGCCAACAGACGAAACGAAATATGTTAAACGCGTGACTAATGTGAGAACGTTCCATGAGATACATTCAAACATGCATACATATATATATTTCTTTTTCTTCTTATTTTATTTTTTTTTTTGTACATTTTTAGCCTTGATCAATGATCAGACACCGACAGCATCGACCAACTACTACTGCTGCTGCTACCTAATTAGCTATGCAAACTATGAGATACACAACACAAGATACCAGGTATTTGCTAAAACGTATACCTAAAGACGAAGACATAGAGGAATGCCAGCGGTTTCATGCGTATAATCGCATGGTTTGTAGTCTAAGTTTTAGTTAATGTCTATCTATATACATTTTGTTGTTGTTGTTGTTGCTGTTGCTGTTGAAAGAAAGTTTAACTCGATTTAGTTCCAATTAGCTGCCATTTTTGGTCTCGTGTGTGTGGGCGCCAAATTTGCAAAAGAAAATTGTCTGTAATTTGACTAAGTGGAGTCCATGAAGTGAGTTAGAGGAAAGAAATCTGTTGGATTATCTATAGCTAAGCGTTGCAAAATGATTTGTCTATATGATAGGTAGCAATTTGAGATACATTTCAACTGAAATACCCAGCTTAAGATATACAAGAAATGCAAATTATATTGATAAATTATGAACTAGAAATTTAATTGTCTTTTATTTTAAAATATTATCTATCGATTTTTAAGTTAATTTCATAACATATATTTCAGTTTCATTTATTTTAAACTATTTTCTTTATATAACATTTCTCTTTTCTCTATCTTTCTTCTCTTTTTCATTACTTTCATTATCTGGCAATCACCGAATGCCTTTTAGAAAATGTTGTCCCTTTAGGCCATATAACACCTGCATTCGATTTTTGTGAAATACTTAAGATACATTTTGTAGATCTCTACCGCCTACCTAACCAACATTTGAAATGTTGTAGAACCTTTTTTTTCTATTTCTATACTTTTACCTCTTCAACTAGTTCTTCTGGTTGAATTTTCCAACATTTGTTTCTTGGTGCCTGTATCTTTTCTATCTGGACCTACACAACCGTATGTGTGTGTGTGTGTGTGTATCTAACGCATCTTTTGTTTGCCCTATGCGATACTTTTTTTCAACTATTTGGTTTTTATTATTATTTTTCTCAATGTTCTTGTTGTGTTTCTTTTTGTTTCTTTTAGAGGGAAATTTATGACCTCGCCTTGTCTTGGGCTGGAGAATGCGTTTCTTGTTGCGTTTCATTGTTTGGTTTTTCGTTTAGAGTCAGAAAACGAAGACCAAGTCGAGTCTTCATCTTCATATGCCCTTTTCTACCTACGCAAAAGTCTGACTCAATGGCGGCGGCGGCGGCACAAATTGCCTTTGACCTTGTGAAAGATACAGATACAGAGTGAGAGAGGAGCGCTGGATGAGGGAAAGAGATAGATGGAAATGAAAATTTTTCTTTTCCCGCCTTTGCCACATCTTTTTTGGTTGGTTACTTCAATTAGGCAAACAATTTCAAGTAAAACTTTTGCACATTAAGTGAGGAAAAACTGTTTCACTGTTCTTCTTGTTGGTCTCTGTAAAAGAGATAATCATAAAAATTTATCAGCTTTCCTTCTGTTAAATTTTATTGGCAAACTTCTTTGTTTGAATTTAATTTACGCCTTTTTGCCAAAAATAACATCAAAAGCAGCTGCCATAGGAAAAACAACAAAAAAATATAAATATCATAAATACTTTTTCTATATAGATTTCGTTTTTCTCTCGTATTTTTTTTTTTACCTGACTCTGTGTGGGATTATCCCTGCCAATGCGAAATTATACAACTTTCTGGTCAGTAAGGGGAAGGGGCGAATGACAGGAACGGAACGATAAGAGGAAGGGGAAGGGACTTTGGTTTTGTTCTCTTTTTCTTTTATATTATTTTTACTTTTTTTTTTCTCTTCCGTTCTACGAAAAATTGTTGCTTATTGCTTTTCGTCTCTTACTGTGAGTTATTGTGCTGGTGTGTGTGTATGTGTGGGTGTGTATGTATGTGTGTGGGTGCAAGTAAGCATGAAAATTTCGCTAAGCCAACTTAATGCAACTTCTTTTGCCAGTTTTTTTTTTGCCATTCTCTTCCTTTCTTTCTTATTTATTTTTTTTTTTTTTTGTATAAGATTTTAGCTGTACGCATTGTTTTCACTGTTGTCTTGGGTCTTGACCTGTTTCATTTTCTTGCGAATCTCCACATACCCTTTCTTAAAGGTATATTTACTTTGATGATAAGTTAGAAATCAAGACAAGATCTTCTTTCAAGTATATTTATTAATTAATTTTTGGTCTTAAAGGTTTTTATATTTTATTACTACACAAAATAGTTTTTGAACGTTGGTAAATTTGTCATAAATTAATTAATTAAAAACTGTCTCGACTATATCGTTTTTTTTTTTTTGAGAAAAGTGACAAATATTGAATTCTTTTACACAAGAACTACGATACTAACTACATATGTATATATAATTTCATAATATTTATCTCAGAGTTTATATTCTATCATCACATCATAAGAAAGTCTACCAAAGAATTTTTGTACATAAAAAATACTTTAGAATTCATTTTAAATCGAGGAAATCTTTGATATCCATATATCAAATACCGATATAAAGCTATTTATATTATTGAGCTATATATGTGTGATATATCTACCTTTAGTTTTGCCAACTAATTCAATGACCATTTTTCCCATCACTTCCTTAAAAAGTATTTTTTTTAGGGTGTTGAAACTTTAAAAAAGTTAAAGTTAAATTGTCTTTGTGGTATTTCTTCTTTATCTTCTACTTGTATCGGTCATATATACATATATTTATATATATATAGATATGAATGTCATATGTATTTGTGGAAAATTTAATTTATACATTAACCCCTTTGGTCATGTTTCGCTTTGCTTCTCGGACGGCGGCAGCATCGTGTCACACGATTTACATTGCATGTTGTCACGTCATGCTGTCAACAGTTTGCGCTGGCCGTGAATTATCCAACCCAACAAACCAACAAGCAACATAACCAACAACAACAACAGTAACAGCCTACCGACCAACATAACAGATATGTCGGTTGAAAGGTGCGCGAACTGGCACCTTCTTGGTGACTCTCTGCCACGCCTTTTGATGCCTAAAGGAGTCGCCACACTCAATTGCCAATTCAACACAACAGAAAAAAAAACAGAGAAGAAAAATACTTAAGTTATTTTTTTTTATCATTTTTACCCCTCTTCTCGTTTGTCGCTCTTTTTTTTTTTGCTGCTGTTGCTACCGTGAGTAATTAAGTCAGCTGCCTTCCTCCAACCCCCCCTGCCGTTCATCAAACGTGAAAAGCCGACCGACCCCTTCATCGTCCTTTGCCCAATTAAAGCTCCATAAAAATCACTCAAGGGCCGCGCATTTGACAATCAACTTTAATAATCGTTTACACTCTTCCAACTCTCTCCCACCCTCCTTAACCTCAACCTTGACCTGAACCGAGTGAGCCAGGATTCGCCTTTTTTCTTTTCTTTTTTGTTAACTGGAAAAACATTGTGAAGTCAGAAGTTAAGGGCCAAAAAGGGGAACAAGTTGCGATAACAACAGCAAAAGAAAAAAAAAACAACGCAAAAAGGGCGAAAAAAAATTATGAAAAATTAATTTCTACCCGACGGCTGAGCAATTTTTGTTGTTGTAATAATTTTTTTTTGTGTTTCTTGTTGTTGTTGTTGGCATCTTGGGGTAGACAGACAGATATAAAACTGTTGTAAGGGTCAACGATAATGTTTATGCGTGTCAGATAATTGAATCATGAATCAGTTGGCAAAGATAAGCCAAAGAGAAAAAAAATATATTGAAAGTTTATAGTGAAAGATTGAATACTTGTAAGAGGTTAAGGGGAATTGTTAGGAAGTTTACAATATAATTTCAACATTTTTGAATCAATAAAGGAGGCAACAATATCGAAGAAATAAGTAAAAATTTCAACTTTCTTTAGTTCTCCGTTTTTAAAATGTAAAATTTGATAAATTATATTCTTTTCATTATTTTTTTTCTGAGACTATAGATCTATTTGTGTTGCCGTTTTGTTTTGTTACAAATATGTTACAATTTTTAATGGGAATCAGTTTATCTGATCGTTTCTTTGGCAACTGTATGATATAGTTCTTTGATCTTTAATAAAAAAAAAATTTAATTCATTAAAGAGACTAAAGAGATAACCTTATATAAAGATATTTAGAGATAATATTAAAATTTATAGAGTTTATCTTCCATTATGATTGATCGCTTTTTTGTGAAATGTTTTTTAACTGATCGAAATATATAATGAGAATTTATTCTACGAATTTATAAATGTTTTCTTGTCTCTGGCTCTAGATATATCAAATCAGTTTTATAAAACAGAAAGTATCTATTATTTATACATATATGTACATACATATGTAGAGCATATATACCAAGCCCAATTACTGTATTAATAATACATAAATTTTCCATACCTCTAAGGAAAATTTAACACACCCTGTAGACAGTTCTTGGTAATGCCAAGAGGCAACTAGCAGTTAATTCTTACAAAATGGGATAGGTTTATTTCTCATCGATTGTTAAGAAGATTGTCATACCAGCTTCATCTATATTTTAAGTGTTGGATAATGCCAACAAATATCTAGACTTGAGATTTGCTTGTTTATTAAATAGTTGTTGCTGGAGTCCCGCATAAACTGTTTTCGTTCACACATTCCGCAGAATAAAATTCTCCCATCACGCTTTGGATCTCTGCATGTGCGTTATTTTTTTTTTTTTATTTGCCTCTTTTTTGTTGCTGCTATTGATGCCCCTTACTTAGTTGCAATTGTTGTGTTGTTGTTTTTGTCTGTTGTCGACTACCATGTGCTTGCTGCTCTTTTGTGTTTATGTTTTACAATACATTCCACTGTTGTGGTAACGATGACGATTGCTGTCGATGCCACCACCACCACCGATGCCATCACCGTCACCATCACAACGTACGAGACAGATCAGCAGCAGCACCAGCCGCACCACCACCACCACCATCAACAACAGCAACAACAACGGTGGCAACTTTGGCCTGCAGGCGAATCCATCGACATCGACAACGCCATCTCCAACTTTATCTCCAACTCCCTTCGATTTGTTGGTCTGTCATCATGCCTCATCATTGTCAGCCGCCATCTTCTTCTCCTTGCCCCTTGCTTACTACCTTCTGACTCTTTCCTTGATGTTGTCGTCGTCAGCATGTGCAACATTTTCATCATCATTATTTCATGCTGCAGAAGGCAACCCCAAAGGCTACCCAAACTCCATTTCCTTTTTTTTCTCTCTCGTTTGGTTGTTTCATTTTTTCTTCTTCTGTATTTATGCATTATTGAATTTTTGTTTATAAAACGACATTTTGTACCAACAGAGCAATTATATATACACTCAAGATAAAATCCTGAGAATATTTACACAAACTCAAGAGCAGAACAAAGACAAAAAAAAAGAAGACAGAGGTGGAAGGGTTGGTAAATAAACCCCCGCAACGTCTTACATATATTTCGATTTGATTTGTATTAAGTTATCACTAGTCGAAAAGATGTTGGCAATTGTCACAGAGAATTGATCGGGATCATCATCAATGGCAAAAGTGGCAAACAATGTCAATCTTTTGAGTTGATCCTCGTGTTGATGCCTCTGATCAGTGATCTTTCTGTGGATCTGCACACAGAGTGTCTGTATCTCTACTCCTCTTTCATTTTGCACGCCATGAAGCATGGACATTGATTTTTATTGACAGCTCACAGCGGTTTATTAATGATCGTGCTGGGCCTGCCTGCACACAGAAAGGCGATCCCAGGCAGATGATAAAGGGGAATGGGGTACGGGAATGGAGGTATGGGTATGGCGATGGAGTCCGATTCAAAGTCAGAATCTTTTTTTTGCACGCGATGCGCATCAATCTCAGACAAAGATCACTCAACTGTCGTACGAGTAGATGCAAATTTGATCTTCTCTTTTCCTGCTATCTCTTTTTGTCTCTGTCTATCTCTTTCATTTCGCTTGATTAATTGTTGATGCAATTTTTAATTAATTTTTTCTCGTTTATTTTTCATCTCAAATTCTGAGATTTTGTTTTAGTCTTTAACACTTGAAGAAAAAATTGGGTTTAAAATATTATGTTTATAATGTAATTCATTTTTTATAATTATTCTCAGATCGATTACTTTATAATAATGAAACCTTTTAGTATTCACATAATTCTTTAATCTGTAATTTAAATCATTCAAACCAAAATTCAAAAAAAAAATATTATTAGCTTGAATTTTATTATTTTAATGGAGTTTCCAGTATAAAAATATTTGTATATTTTATTTTCATATTAAAATGAAAATTTTAAAAGATCTTATTCTAAATCTAATCGATTACTTTCGAATTAGACTTAAAAAATGTTTGACCCTTCTTAACGAAACAAAAATATTGCTAACTATTTTTTAGTTTGTAAATCACTCTGATGTCATAAATTATATAAATTTTTAATCAGCATCTCAATCAGCTGATCATGAAATATAGTTCCCAAAATCTTCTTCTCTCAGTGTAATTAAGCAATATTATTCTCTGACTTGGCTGTTCAATTAGTAGACTTCACCTTTTGGGCATTGGGAATGACTGGCGAAAATCCCCAAAACAATTTCCTAGAATTTCAAATTCATTCAAAGAACCTGCCGCCATTTGCATCCAAATAAACAAGAAAAAAGAAGTTCTTTCCCACATAAGGTGCGTCATGAAATCAAATATTTACTCCCAAAACTCTATCTAGATATGTAGGGAAGAGTGCGTGGGTGCCCTACCCGGACCCTAACCCAGTTCTAAATTTTGATTGCAATGTTCCTCTCTCTCTGTTTGTGTAAACAATTCAGTAATTTGAGACTAAGGGAAAAAAAATGGAAAACCAAATGCAGGCCTCGACGTTCCTCTTCAAATGTAAATAATGCTAAAAACAGAGACACAAATATATATATGTATGTATGTATATATATATATATGTATATATAGAGAATTCCAAGGCGACAAGTTGAGGCCTTATCTTAAATGCATGCCCCTCTTAAAGAGTAAAGAGACACATTAGAAAGAGAGATAGATAGATAGAGTGAGAGAGAAAGAGATAGAAAAAGATAGAGTCTCTTTGGAAAGTGTCGCCGGGCACTCTCAAGTGATTGGCATATCGCATTTCCCCATTTGCTCAGGCAAAAGTGCAATAAATTATATGAAAATGGATGAAAAAAGAAGGAAAAACTTGAGAATTTTATTGCTTAACTAGTTGCTGGTAACACATTGGATTGGTTTTCCTTCTAGCCTATCGACAAAATAGGCTAAGTGTATAAAGCAACAAACTCTAAACTAAATTAATTTTATGACAAACTAGTTAAATGCCAAAAGCTACCATCTAGAATTGGTGGGAAAGAAAAAACCATAAGATTAGAAATGGTTTAAGTTATCTGAATTGGTAAAACGATATGAAAAGCTACTACTGACAGATAAAATTAAAGAAAGAATCAAGATAAAATGTAACCATGGAAAAAAACAAACAAAAAAAAAGGGGGAAATTCAATGAAAACTTTCGGAATTAGATGACTAGATAGTAAGATAGAGTAGAAGGAGTTGGAAATAATACAAATTGACATAAAATAAATATTCTAACAAATTGAATAAATAAATAAACAAGAATTATAAATTAAAGTACAAATTCCAGAAATATAAAAAGTTATTATAAATGGCTACTTCTTTTACATAACTTATAAGCATTTTTGTAGCATAAAAAAATTTCTCAACTTTATCTAAAACAATGTAATACATTTTGAGCACAATTAGGCAATGTAATAAACAACAAATTGCATTAATTTTAACAGAACTAGTTCTCAATATGCGAAACTGTTTATGGGTGTTAAAATTGAATTAGATTTTTTATGCCTTCTTCTCCTTTCATTCCTCCAACATCATCGTCATCAAATTTCCTTGAGCAATAACTAATTGCTTAAGGTTTATGGCAAATGAAATGCCACTGCCATATCAATATCAAGTTGTTCTCGTTGTTGTTGTTGTTGTTATTGTTGTTTCTCGTTGTTGGTTTGGTTGTAGGCATTTTTTTTTTTTTGCTTCTCTTTTTAGCATATTTTAGTGTCTTATCAGGCCAATGGCAGCAAATGAGTCTGGGGACTTGAATTGCGGCAGCGTCAGTTGGCAACATGTTGCTCGTAGACCGTTGTAGGTTTGGTTTGACAGTCATTTAGATTTATGGCTGATTGTCTGTGTGGCAAGCCAAAAGCAACAGCAGCGAATTTTTATAGCAACAGGCTTGTTGCCGTTGTTGCTGCTTTTCCCTTATTTGCACGCAGTCGCAGTCCAATTTTTGCATGTTGTTGTACGCAGGTGAGTACAACAGACAGAGGGAGAGATAGACAGAGACAGAGAGGGGCATACAAACTTGTTTAGCAACATTGACCAATTTGCATGTGTCGCACTCGACGACGACAACAACAACTGCAACAACATCAACTGAAACATGGCTCCAGGTCTGATATTAGATATCGAAAATCCGATAATAGTCTTAAGCGCCTTCATGCAGAGAAGTCTTTTTTATTGATTTAAATGCCGCCTCATCTGAATGACATTTTGACCACAAAACTGTTAAGTTTATTGCCATCATTCTACTCTTCACTCAAGTTGGTTAGATTAAGATTAAGCCGTTTGTCAACTTGTCATAATTGCAGACCACGAAAAACGGCGCCCGTCGCGATCGGCTTGTTAGCAAATTATAAACTTTTCCGCCATTGCGACGACGACGACGCCAACGATGACTCAAGGCAATTCTGTGAAAATTTTTCATAATTTTTTTTCTTTTTGTGTTGCGCTGGCGCGTAGGCTGATATCCAAAATAAAAAAAAAAATTGAAGAAAAAAAAACGTGAAAAAAATCCAAAAATCTTGACGACGGCCTGCGGCAATAGACGACAATGATGACGGTAACCAACACGGAGCTCGGAACTCGCAACTCCAATCCCAACTTCATCAAGTGCAAATATGCAAATCTCTGGTCAGAGCTGGTTTTTCCTTTTCATTTCTTTTCTTTAGACTTCCATGAAGGAAATGACAAAGACAAACCTCCTTGGTAGTTTCGCTTGGGTTGTTTATAATTAAAGATAAATTAACTTTTGCCGGTTAACAATAAGGGGGAAATGGGACGGGGGGAGTGGCATGTTGATGCGGTCAGTGACTATCTAAGCAAAAATAAAGTCACAACAAATGAACAAGCGTTTGGACACTAAAATTAGTCTGAATCATTAACATCATCAAAGGAAATGAAAACTAAAAAATGATTCTACGAATTGTAATTGACGCGTTCATGCAAAATTTTATAATGTTTTTCGTATATTTTGAAAATTTAAAAGAAGGAATACAATGTTACTATATAAATTAAATCAAGTTCCTTAAATTCTAATTCAAACTGTGGATCCTATCAAAACCAGGGCTGAAAACTATTCGGAATATGTATATTCAATCAATTTTACTATTTATTTATGCATTTAATAAATAGAAATTTCAATAGTTTTTATCAAAGTTTAAAAAATGTTTGTGGGACACATAATTTTTAAATTTAATCGAATGTCTTTTGTATTTTTTATTTCTTATTTAATCTAGGAATTATGATTCGAAATTTTCGTAACTTTCTTTCTGATACTGTGTAATTCTAAATTAGATAAATTAGTTCCATTATTTCTTTTACTTTTAAAACCAACAGAAATATATTTCAAATATCTGCTTATATTTATGCATAGAGAGTCTAAAATGATTTTGAAGTCTTGATTATTAGATTAGAGTGTTATTAGAAACAGTCTAAAATGAATATTCAAATTTGCAATTTAAAACTACAAATAATTGAAAATAACTCTTTGATTAAACAGTATATTTATATTCAAACTAAAAATTTACTTCATAGGTTTTAATAGAAAAGAATTAGAAAAGAAGAAGTTTGGAAATTTGTAAAAACTAACAGAATAAAAACTAAACTATCCCTGTTATAGCTTTGAAAAATCTTTATTATCAAAATAAATAAAAGTTAAAATAAAGAAGATTCCTTACATTACAAGCAAATATTTCTCCTTTTAAACTATAAAATTGGTTTATTGAAATGAATTACTAAATGCAACCATTTCTAGTAAATTTATATTTTTTTATTCTGACTCTATTTTCGATTTAATCCTTTTTGAATTCTTTCCCACATTGCTAAAAAAGAAGAAGAAAAAATGCAAATTTTGCATCCCTAAACCATTTCAAATGCAATTTGTAAACCTTTTCTCACCCATTCACCAAGCACTATCCCCCATCACCGCCATCGCCATCATCATCAACATCATCATTAACCTCATCATCATGTTTCACTATTTCTCAACTGCAGTTTAGATATATACATATATATAATTTTTTTTCTCCTTTTCTTTTTTTTGGGATTTCATTGCTTGAAGCGAAAACCCAGTAACGCCTTCTCATTGCCATTGCATTGGATTGCATGCAAAAATGTGGGCAACTGCAACAACATGGCATAACTGCAACATTTTCGGCTGCAAGTTTGCATTTTAAGCGGCTGCCAGGCTTAATTTTCCTTTATTTTTAATATCACAAGACGAGAGAGCGAAAAAAAAGTGGAAAACCCACGGCTATATAAAGTACAGCTACGAACACACACACACACACACAGTGATACACACATATTTGCAAGGGGGCTGTTGGCGTGTGGCGACCACGTCAAGATTTTCAAGTCGGTCCCCCAGCTCCAGGAAGCAAAAGGAAAAAAAAAAGAAAAAAAAAGAGAAAAAGACGGAGACTTGGCGTATTTGCGTAGGCAAAACTTGGCTCGTTCGTTCTTGTTGTTGTTGTTGTTATTGTTGCTGTTGTCTGAATCGCCTTTCAGATTCTTGACTTGACTTCACTTGGCTGTTGTTTTTAATAATTAATTATTGTTTAGTTGGAAAATAGTCAACGAACAGCAAGTCAGAACCAACTACCATAGATAGTTGTAATTAGAAAATTGTTTTCCTAAAAGGCAAACAACACACACACACACACACTTTGAAATCATGTTGTTGCAAGAACAACAACAACAAGAAGACTTGACAGCATTTGGCAAAAATTTTGGCATATCTCATGTTGAACCTCGGTTATAGCCAAAAGCTGGTTAAACCTTTTCAGTCCAATCATGTGATTGAAAAAATAATATGTTAGCCATAGTACCCAGCACTTGACTCCATTTCCCAGAAAGAAAGTAACCCGCTACTTAGCCCAATTTCGCATAATGCACTTGAAAGAAGTATAGAGAAAGAGAGAAGAGTGCTGGGAACGGGGATAGTCTCCAGTTACTTGGAAAATTACACAAAAGCCAAAAGGCAAAAGACCAAGCACAAAATGAGCTGCAGCAATTGTAACACTTTTTTTCCTCTCTTTTCTTTTTTTTGTTTTTTTTTTTTGCATCCTAAACTAGGCAATATAAAAAATTGTTTCATGAAAATTCCCCCAAGACAAAATGCACGCCAAAACTTCCATCTCTTTCGGTCTCTCTCTCTCTCTCTCTCTTTCGGACTCATGCAACTCTTTTCAGTTTGCGGAAAATTGCAGCAAAGCTGGGAAAAATGCTCCCCAGAGTCACATTAGAAGCAACTGAGCTCAGTTTTCTAACTTTGGTTGTCAACCCTGGGCAATAATTTTTATGACCCGCTTTGATTCTCAAGCAGAGCTGAATTGACCCACACAGCACCACCCAGAAATTGGTCACACACCCTTGCACCCCACCCATCATTCACTATAGTTTACCATTTGGCAACTGCTTGCCGTGTGCCACTGCAGATAATTTTATACAATTTATTATCATCGTCGCGTGCAACACTTGCCACAGCTTCGAATGTTGTGTTGCGTGTTAAATGTTTTCACGTGGCGCACATGAAACATTTTTATGAAAATCCCCTTGAAATCGGTATAGACTAAAGATTGCGTGTTGTCTCTTCTCCCCTCTAATCCCTCCCCTTCCATTCTAACTCTAACTCATTCTCTCAGTCGTCTTTCTGTTGGACAGTTTATCAGGCGCTTGCATTAAAAAGCGTTTAATAAGCATTAGATTACAACCTATACATATACATATATATTCACAAGTGAGTGAGAGGGGAAGGGTCAAGGGGGTGAACGCTATTATTGGTATTATCTCTCATCCAATTTAATGCCAGGCAGTTGCAAGTCAATCAGCTTAAGAACTATATGGTTAATGGAAAATGTTAGCCATGAAATTGATGAAAAATATTTTGAAAAATTTCTTTATCTTAATTGCAAGCAGTTTTTCAAACTTTAACCACAACAAGATACATATATATTTATAACATTATATAGAGACCGCAAAAACCACAAAAGAAAAATTATATATATTACTTTTGTTTGTTGTAGTCGTAATGTTACTTTGTTACTTTGCTTTTCATATAATTGCAACATAGTTAAAAGGAAATCATAATTCCAAGTAATTTTTCGATTTAAGAAAACAAAAAAGAATAGATTGTGTAAAGTCATTTTCCATTATCAATCAGTACTCGAATACCCTGAGCATCCCTCGACTAAAGAAGGGTTCAAAAGGTCGAGTCCAGTGGTTCTAACAGTTGACAGTCTTTCACACGAAGACCTATGAACAATGATAAAAATCCCCTAACGATGGATCATATTTCACAAACTATGCGATCCATTTAGCTTACATTCTTCAAACTTTTCGAAATACAAATTAATATTAATTTCTATATTTATTTAATGTTATTTAATCTATCAAAAGTACACAAGTATAATATAAAGGAATACTTTTTATTAAAAGGCAAAAATTTAATAAAGTAACATTTAGTTTTCATTTGCTAATGGTTTGTTCGATTTTTAAAAAACATTATTGGTACAAAATTTGATTAAATTTTAATAATACTATTTTTATCATTTATGAAATTTTCTTTTGAAATTTTTTTATGAAAATTTACAAATTACAATAATATGAAGACAACAAATCCACTTCTAACAATAAGTCAAAAATTGAAAAGTACATTGTACTAATATTTCAAATAAAATATATTTGTATGATAGAACAAAAACACAAACTAGTCATACAATGTTTAAAATGATTAATAAAATATAATAAGAATAAGAATGAAGTTTGGCTTACTCTGTCAGATATATACAATAGACTTTTGCCTTAAATAATATAATTTTGTTGAATTTTTTCAATATCAATTTCAAAGAAAGGAAACAAATTACTAGTTCTGGTTGCTTTAAAATACACGAATATTTTCTTCTAATTATACTCTAGTTATAAAATTGGAGTAAATAGTTTTCAATCATTAGATACTGAAAACATATCTTGCTGGACCTAACAAAAAACTCTTCCTTTCTCTAATCTATATATATAATAAGAAAACTTTTCTTTTCTATAAATTGCTTACAATTCGTTTAGACTGGTTTAACTGCATTCAATTTGAAAATTTACAATTTCAAAAAAGTCAAAGTACTTTTATAATTTCAAATAAAATTTTTCGTTGAAAATAAAAGTTAAATTTGTGGCTTATGAAAACATTGTGCACATGTTTGAAGAGACAAAGAGACAGAGTCACAAACAAAAAAAAAAAGAAAAAAGCAGAAAGCGAGACAGACCAAATGAATGAATGAATCGCATGAATAATGCCCTATGAACATAGTCGATGTCGTTGCCTATAAAGCGGCATTAAAATCCATTAGCGAACGTCGCCAACATAAATAAAAACCGCAGTGCCTTAATTTTTTGTTTCTCCGTGTTTCTGTTGGTGCAACTGCTGCACCAAGTTGTTGGTTGGCCAGTCCAAAAATAGCCGAAAAACGTAAATGGAAACAAATGACGCTAATAAATAAAATAGTCATAGGTTAGAGGGAGCGTGGAGGAAACGATAGGAGATCGGAGACTCCAAAAGCCATATTTCCACAAAGGATTTGTTTTGGTCATTAGCGAAAGAGATAGCAACGGGGGATATGGGAGACGGGGAGACCATAACATAAGGAAGGAATAAGAGGGCGTGAAGGAGGGCGGAGATAGGAAATAGTTTGTCATATTTATCTAAAGTTGCCCTTCAAATGCAACACTGTTTGTGGCATCTGTTCATAGCTGGTGCTGACACTACTTACCCTTGAGCGCATCAACTTGTGTTAATCCATTTAATCCCTCGTATAGGAACAGCAGGAGCAAGAGCCACTGCATCCCTAAACGGGATGGAGATACAGATGAAAATGGTAGCATCTTTGCTTTCATTATTTTTAGCTGCCTCAGTGGCGACGTCGAGGCGACATTTTGATTGTTTCTATGTCGACGTTTGATCTCGCTGACTTTGTTATTTTTAATCTTATGTGCGTTAGATAAATGCTGAGGTGGATGCTGCGTTGTGGCACGCATTTCACATAAATGCATTTTGTCAATGTTGTTTCTATCTTCTTTCTCTCTCTTTGGGTTTTAATTGCCCACAATCTTTCTTGGCACTGGCTAGCGCGAGACTCCTTCTTTCTAGCCTTTCTTTCTTTACATTTGCTTTCAAAATAGACTTGCACTCATTTTTGTTTTTTTTTTTTAGTGGGTAAACTTTTTGTTTTATTTGGCACAAAATTGTGTAAATGAATTTTTAATATTTCATAATATTCTCAATTTAATCATACAATAAATTTTAATCCATGGCGCCGGTAAACAGACAAAAGCACGTACGCACCCACGAAAACGACGACCCACAAATCCACGATGAAGACGACGATACTCGCGTTCGACCGACGGATACGACGACGAGGACGACGGACCTAATGCCAAAGAACCATGCGAACCGTTCGGGCAACGAAATTCAACTGATGGCCGCGCGGCCGGTTTCGAATCGTGGCCCGATGGCTGAAGTCGTTTCAATACCGTTTCGTTTCTCCCAACGCTTGTTGCATGCTGTGGATTCTATTTGTAATTTTTGTTTACATGCATTGAACTCAATGGATTACATGTGTTTGGGTTTGTTTTGTTTCATTTATGTTCAATCGTTCCAACTTTGGCCTAGGTTGTGTGCGCACAGTGTTGAGATACATTTACCTACGGATAAAGATAGATATATTTGTTGCTAAAACATATGAAAGATATAAAGTAATATAAAATTAAATCAGGCAAGTTTGAAACTTGGTTTCTATTATATATTTTTGTGTTCTATATTAAATCAGGATATCAGCATCCATCTACAAATTTCAATTCGATATTAACCGAATTATTTAAATTTCATTTAAATTATTAAAATTAGTAACAATTACTTTGCCATAAAATAATACACTGTTTCCTTTAAAGCCTTGGAATTGAACTGATTTCATAATCAATTTAAAGTGCATATTCCCATTCCCATTTATCAATTTCTGTGAATAACATTTTCCATTAGACTAGCGATATTTCTTACAATTTCGACACATTTTTACTCTCCAATCGAACAAATTACATTCCTTTGTATTCCTTTACTGTTAGAAGTACCCTTTCATTTTTATTTTCTTACTCTCTTCCTTCATTTCTTTGGATAATCTTCAGTTCATTGGCAACAAGTTGTCCATTGTTAACTATGCTCTCCACTCGTTCTATCTCTCTCTCTCTCTCTCTCTCTCTCGTTGACAACCATTTGCTATCTAATCTCTTGAGTGCCTCACTCACTCTCCAGCTGTTAGCTCATCTATTTCCAAACTGCAATAAACGACCCCAAGACATGGACAGATAGAGTCTGACTGACAAAGTTCCAAAACCAAAAAAATCATTTCACAACCCACGAATGAAAATTACAACTAAGAACAACAACAAAATCAAGGCACAATAAGATACATAGACCCCATTCCGCTGGTCAGCATAGATATCACACACACACACACAAATATACATATGTATATATATATATATAGATGGAGGCGTCGTCGTCTGCCGTTAGAAGCCGCTAATGAATTTCGTAAAATCAATTGAATGGCCAATGACGACGATATTGTATTAATTTATCAAAAGTGCATATCCAAAAAGCCTTTTTATATATAAATCGCTGCCTAATTTCCCAACGTTTGTTAAATAATCAATAACTTTTCATTCCTCAAAAGCCACTCAGGTAGATTCTTTCTATCTATCTCTGTTTCGTCTTTCTTTTTTGTTTGTCGAGTGTGAAGAATGTTCATTAATGCAGGGCAAAGTCGTCACCGTCGCCATAGTCATCAAAAGATATACAGATACATTTGCCCAAAAGAAAAAAAAAAAAAAACTCATGGAAGTGTAAAATAAAGGTGTGTATAGGCCATTCTCATAGCCAATGTAGAATTGTGCGTGCATTGATGTTAGGGCAGGTGTTGGAACCTTTAACAATATGGATTCTCTTTCCCTCTATGGAAAGGTCAAAGTGCATACAATGCAGGCATAGAATCATGTTGTGAGCCCTGCATTTCCTTCAGTTACCTTTGATGTCTTTCACATTCAGGTAAAAATTGAATTTCAAGGCAGGTAAAACATATTTCAAATGCTGATAATTGGCCAATTTACAACCACATAGCGAACCAAAAGCAGAAAAAAGAACCCTGTTGCCAGACTTCATTTTAAGATTTTCAAAAGTTTGACAATCATTATAATTAGTTGAGTTTTTGGTAGTTGCATTTCAGAAGTCCAAGTCCAAGTACATATTCACAAAAAATATTCATTCTTCTCTATTACTTTAGGCTTCCTTCAGAAACTTGGCAACAGGGCAACAGACACAGTTTTGTCTAGGGCAAAATATTTACATTGCCTTTGAGTCATGTAAATGTTTATGTTCTTCTCTGTCTGTCTGTCTGTCTGTCTGACTGTTTGTCTGCCTGTCTGTCATGTGTTTTGCCTTAAGCCTTGTTAATGACATGTAAGTTGCGTCTCAATTGCGGATTTGCAGCTCAACAAGCGACAAAATGAAATGACAATTTTTGTTTTCACAAACCGTAAGAGCCAAGTAGAAGAAAGCAAAGTTCATTGAAGATTTACATTTTTTATTTTTCCTTTTTGTTTTGTAATTAATTTATTCTTCTATATACATACATATTTCCTCTTCAACAAATTACGTACGTGTACATTCAAGATAATTGAAATTAGCGTCTGTGACAGCATGATTACCTTCTGAGACAACTCTCAAGGGGCAACCTTCTCTTTGCTAAACCACAAATCTTTTTTGTTTTTAGTTTATTTTTATTTTTTCTTTTTTTGGCCACGCATGCAACTAAAAGTCTTGGCAGACGCCCACTCAAGAGCCAAAGCCAAACCTCAATTGAGTGGGTTTCTTGGACAAACTTGACTAAGGTCTTTTGGCTCTGGTCTCATCCGCACGCACTTGGATGATTGTGTTTGGGTTTCGTTTCGGTTTCAGTTTGCGTCTTCTCTCATCCTGCAGTCATGAGATTTGTTATTGCCTGTATATACAATTTTGGATATGGATATGATAATGAGCAGGAAATGAGTTGAGTGTGAAATTTATGGACAGGAGTGTTATTCTTCTTTAGTTTTTTTTTTGTCTATGACCCTCCTTCTTAAAACATAAGTAATGTTCGTAATTAAATTTTTTTTTGGTTATTTCCAATAAATGACAAATGGATAAATTACATGTGTTTATGCTTGTTTGATAGATGTCAAAATCAATATTTATATACATATTAATATGTATAGGATTATTTCATTAACCAATTTATTGAAGAAAATTTTCTGAGCTTTTTTTTTGAAGGTTTGTTCCTTTTTACTTATGCATAAATTAATATACATATTATTAATGCACATTTTTTTGATTTAGATAAATTTATTAATTTATAAGTTCTGCTACTTTTTGTTTAATTTGATCTTTATCCATACAGCTACAAAATCCATGAATCTACAAAAAAAAAATTTATGCTTTAAAAATTATAAAATTATATGTTCATACATGTATGTATGTTTAGAGAAAACAAAACTTTATACAATAAATTTAACTTCGTTTTGCTTTTCAGTTTCATTTTTCTTAATCATTTTTTTTTTTGATTATGTATTTATTTGTATGTATTTATTAAGCATTTTTAAGCATGAATTTGGAAAAAATAAAATTAGACATTTCTTATGAAAAACGATACTCAGAGCCTTCACTCCCCCCTGGCATACACTCAGTTGAGTGTGTTTCAATCGAGCTGCGTAATAACAAACAAATAATAAACAAACAACGAACGAATCAAACAGCGAAACAAACATTTTTATATGTATGTACATATGTATGTTTGAATGTAAAACAGAAAGCAACTGTATATTTCGTCATATGTATAAATGTCACACAATTGAAATGTATAATTAATTATACTCATTCATATGTACATATATACATATGTACATATGTACATACATATGTATAATATAGGCAACAGCAGCAATATTTTGACCGCCTGCTGTTTATTTTGTGCTACCAAAAATTCGATAGAAATCTACAAAACTATTTGCCACACAGAGTCAGAGTGAAAAGACTGACATACAGTCAGTTAAACAGTGGTGTAAAAACGATTTGAATTAAACAAAAATGATTACATTTACATTGACACCACATTGACTAAATTGGTTTAATAACTTTTTCATTCATCTTTCAATCATTCCAATCGGACGACTATCAAAAAAAAAAACAACTTATTATAAAAATTTTTTCTTTCTCAAGGTAGTTTTTAATAGTTTTATATACTTCAAATATAATTCCGTTAAATTCGATCTAAATCGGTTGACTATAACATATAGCTAAATTATATAAACATAATTGTGAAAAAACGTTTTTGTTAGGGCAAACTAATTTCAGAACGGACATTTTAGAGTTCTTCCTTCTAGTCTTATTTTGCAATTAAATAAAAAACATCTCAATTACTTTAAATTTTGAGAAGTACTTCAGATAATCTTCGTTTCTTCTATAAATATTGTTTAAACATTTTTTTATATTGTATTAATTCACATTGCATTTTCCAATAAATTTAATTTTTTCTACTTGTGTTGCATTTCTAAATATAAATTGAACATTGCTTTTTATTGATCAGGTTATTCTTGAAAATTTTTTCTTTGACAGTTTCTCATCATAACTGAAGGACTAATTAATCGTATCTTTTTTATTCATAACTGGACGAATCATCATTTGAGCCTTCTTGTAATGTTTTTTATTCCATTTTATTAGGTATTCGGACTCATGCAGATTGCTGCAAAGGGAAAAAAATTTTTCAATGGCTTTAAAGAATGTAACATTTTTGGGTTTTATTTTGCGTACCTTGCATGATATTTACTATTCCACCAACCATTTGAAATTTTGTTGAACCATCCGCACTGTTGGAACTTTAATCCCACACTAGCACGCAGTCCATCTCCAGCAGTACCAGAATATGATCCAAGAAACTTAAGTTTATATATTTCAGATTTATCTCCAACTTCAAAGTAATCATAAAGTGCATAGAAATGTTTTTCGGCAAAATCAGTAAGGGAAATTAACAACTCATGCTGTTGTGCTGAAGTTATTAGGTTGAGATACTTCAGTCCTAAGAAGTAATCTTCGTCGAAAAAATTTCCGAATCCCGATTCATACAATTCAAAACTTTTACTGAATTTCGATTTACCCCAATTCCGACGCTGGAACACGATCCATCCGTCACTGTTGCAAAGAATCGGAAATGGAATCTGACCAGGCAATAATATTGTGCGAGTTTTGTTGTCTTTGTCATCGGGAATGCACAGTGTTGGGTACTTGTTGGCCAATATAAATCGCTGATTTAAATTCTTTAATTCTTCAATCTCATTTTGCGCTGAATTAAGTTCATTTTTTTTGAGTTCTAATTCATTGAGAGCCGAAATTAAGTTATCTTCTGTCTGTTTTACACTTCCGGCATTGTTTTGCATTTTTTCTCTCAGTGAATCCTTTGAACTGGTACACCTCATCAATGCATTGTTTATGTTCTCTGTCACAATTTTGTTTCGTTCATTTTCAATTTTTTCGGTTTCTATGGTTTCATCCTTCAGCTGTTCATTTACTTTCAGTTGTTTAATATTCACTTTACAGCTTTCCAATTGGCTTTCTTTTTCTTTTAAATTATTATTTAATTCGTTTATTATATTTGTTGATTTATTAAGTTTTCTCTCAGTTGTATTTAAAGTATTTGCTTGTTCTTCCAGTTTGGTTTCCAAAGCGTTTGTTAAATTATTATTTTTATACTGTGTTATGTTTAACCACATCTGACAACTCCTCGAGAGCATATCATTCAGGTTGCCGTCCGTTTCCATCTCAATTGTGGCAGTTTGGCGTTCCAGAGCGTTCAAAAGTTTCTCCTGTTGTTCAATAGAATTCTCATTTTCTTTAACAATTTTTTCCAATTCTGTTAGTTCAGCTTCATTGGTAATTATGTCACTTGATCTTGATAATGTGAAGAGCAAAAAATATATAATATATTTGCACATCTTTCTTTTGAATCTCACGATTCAAGCGTAAAACACAGACTGATTGCGTTTCAACAAAATCAGACTTATATTGTTCTACAAAATCACATTAGCTCAAACATTATGTTCGGGTTATTTGAAATAAAATGTACTTTTCTTGTCAATTGTCTTATATGTATATTTTATATATGAAAATCGTGAGTTTCAGATGCAGAAATACAATATAAATATTTTATTTTGATTAACTATAAACAATTTTTTTTTAAGTATTTCGATCTTATTTCATTCATAATTTCTGAGATGAAAGATAACAACAAAATATATTTTAGAATCTTTATCGAATGAACCACCTTAATATATTTTGTTTACTATATAGAACACACAGCTCGATGTATGTATACATATGTACATATATACATACATACATAAATATATTTATAAATTATAAAAACGGCTGATAACCTTATAATTCCTAGAATTTTAATTTTGTTGGTGTTTTAATCAAAAAATATTTTTTTTAATAAAGTATTTTTGGATTATATTACGATATGACATAATAAAATAAACAGAGCTCAAAATGTATTTTTTCTATGTGATTTTACGACGAAATGAAATGCTAATGATGAATGTTCTTAATGAAGCAAGCAAGTCTTCCATACCGACTTTGAGTATACTCTCTACCAAGTAAATGTCTCGCTCACTCTTAACAGTCAATATTTCAGTACAGTCCGATTTGGTCACTTTTGTTGAAATATATGTTTGAAGGCAACGCTCACAATGTCGCATTTGAATAAGTTACCTACGAGCATCTGTTTATCTTCTGTAAATATCATATCAAGAAACCGAATCTGTTTTTTCCAAATTGGAATTTGGTAGCTTTATCTTTTATAGTCGAGATCCCGGTTTTCATACATACGGACAAGTCTCAATCGACTCCACTATTTATACTGATCAATACAGATATAATCGCTCAAAAACAAAATTTTATATCAATATCTTTATGGTTTTAAAACCGTATGTCATCAAATTTGGTAATTGTATGTTTGAAAAAGGGTATACGAAATTCGGCCGAATTTAGCAAAAACATCATAAATTCACATTATATATTTTAATAAAATTAATTATTACATGTTATGCTGCATTTATTAAAAACTTATTAAGTAAACTACAAATTTGTATAAAATTTTGACTTGCTTTCTTGCTTATAAGTTTAATCCTGAAAGTTTTTCCTTTTAGAAACTTTTCATCATAGCTGAAGGATTAAGTAATGTCATCTCTTTTACTCATAACTGGACGAATCATCATTTCAACCCTATGGTAATATTTCTTATTCCATTTTATTCGATTATTGGATTCATGCAGATTGCTGAAAAGTAAAAAAAAAATTCAGAATGGTGAGAATATATGTATAATTTTTTTGAGTAATATTTAGCTTACGTTTCATCAGATCTACTATCCCACCATTCAGTTGGATTGCTGTTGAAGAACGGCTTGTTAAACTCATATCCCTCACTCTCACGCAGTCCATCTCCAGCATTACCAGAATATGATCCAAGGATCTTAAGTTTATATATATCAGATTCATCTCCGACTTCAAAGTAATCATAAAGAGCATAGACTGATCTACCGTCAAAATCAGTAAGGGAAATTAACAATTCATGCTTTTGTCCTGCTGTTATTACGCTTAGATACTTCAGTCCCAAAAAGAATTCTTCGCCTAATAAATATCCAAATCCCCATTTATAAGAGTAAAAATTTTGACTGAATTTCAAGTTGCCCCGATTTCGACGCTGGAACACGATCCATCCGTCACTATAGCAAAGAACTGGAAAAGGAGTCTGACCAGGCAATGATATTGTGCGAGTTTTGTTGTCTTTGTCATCGGGAATGCACAGTGTTGGGTACTTGTTGGCCAATATAAATCGCTGATTTAAATTCTTTAATTCTTCTATCTCATATTGCGCTGAATTAAGTTCATTTTTTTTGAGTTCTAATTCATTGAGAACCGAAATTAAGTTATCTTCTGTCTGTTTTACACTTCCGGCATTGTTTTGCATTTTTTCTCTCAGTGAATCCTTTGAACTGGTACACCTCATCAATGCATTGTTTATGTTCTCTGTCACAATTTTGTTTCGTTCATTTTCAATTTTTTCGGTTTCTATGGTTTCATCCTTCAGCTGTTCATTTACTTTCAGTTGTTTAATATTCACTTTACAGCTTTCCAATTGGCTTTCTTTTTCTTTTAAATTATTATTTAATTCGTTTATTATATTTGTTGATTTATTAAGTTTTCTCTCAGTTGTATTTAAAGTATTTGCTTGTTCTTCCAGTTTGGT
Organism: Drosophila emarginata; assembly: GCA_037075365.1. Classification (NCBI taxonomy): domain Eukaryota; kingdom Metazoa; phylum Arthropoda; class Insecta; order Diptera; family Drosophilidae; genus Drosophila; species Drosophila emarginata. The sequence continues at coordinate 858,951 of JBAMCD010000109.1, read as the reverse complement.
TTCCAAAGCGTTTGTTAAATTATTATTTTTATACTGTGTTATGTTTAACCACATCTGACAACTCCTCGAGAGCATATCATTCAGGTTGCCGTCCGTTTCCATCTCAATTGTGGCAGTTTGGCGTTCCAGAGCGTTCAAAAGTTTCTCCTGTTGTTCAATAGAATTCTCATTTTCTTTAACAATTTTTTCCAATTCTGTTAGTTCAGCTTCATTGGTAATTATGTCACTTGATCTTGATAATGTGAAGAGCAAAAAATATATAATATATTTGCACATCTTTCTTTTGAATCTCACGATTCAAGCGTAAAACACAGACTGATTGCGTTTCAACAAAATCAGACTCATATCATTCTGCAAAATCACATTAACTCAAACATTATGTTAGGGTTATTTGAAATAAGATGTAATTGACTTGACAATTGTCCTGTACATTTTATATATGAAAATCCCGAGTTTGAGATGCAGAAATGTATTATATTATAAATATATTATTTTGGTTAACTGTATACGAATTTTTCCAAGTTTTAATATCAATATTCATATTTTCCTATTCATATATTTATATTTTAGAATCTTTAACGAATGAACCACCCTAATGTATTTTGTATCGTTATAGTTCCCAGAAATTTCAGTTTCGTTGATTATACATACATATGTATTTCAATCAAAAATAATTTTTAATAGAGTTTTTTCTATTTTTGATGATATTACCGTGACATTATCAGATAAATAGAGCTCAAAACGCATTTTTCCATAGCATCTTACGACGCATTGATAAAAATATATACATACATAAATTTATAATTATCGTTATTCATTGTTGTTCAGATTTCGTTTCAATTGTTAATCATTCTGGAATATATACATACATACAAACATACATACATACATATGTACATACATATATGATTATCTCGATTGTAACAATTTTCAAAGAGTGACGTTTATGCCCACTTCATTGAATGTTTGTTGGTGGTCTCAAAAAAAAAAAAAAAAACAAAAAAAACATGTATGTATGTATGTATATATGTTAATTAATGAATTGTTATTATTGTCTCCGCTGCCTACATTGAAATTATTGTCAATGCAGAATTTTTCATATTTTTAACTATGCACGTATTCACTTTAATCTAAACATTATGTAGGAAATTGTTCTATGTAAGTATTATTCTTTTTTTAAAATGGGTTGCATACCCCGTAAAAAGTCGTAAATGGGTTCACCATTGCTTTGAAATATGTGGAGCAAAAAAATAATAATATCTATCTAACTATAAATCCAATTAATATACTATTATGTAATAAGTATGTACATACATATGTATGTATGTACATATGTTTATATATAAAACCATCAATCTGTTTACCTATTCGTCAGTCAAAATAAAAATACTATGAATCTCATTTTGTAACCTATGTATAATGTTAATGAGTATACAAAAGTCGATGCAGATACTTAAAGAATATCATCTAATTAATTAATGTCTGAATGGTTTTTATATATTTTGTGATGCAAGTTATGTAAAAAAGTTTATTTTTTATTGACTTTTAATTTCATTAGTTTTATTTACTTTATGTTAATGGAATTTATTTTTATGACATTTTGTCAGTTTATATGGGAAAAATAAACATATCTTTGCGGTTTTTATTGGCGCACATCTGTTGATATTTTTGGTTCTTGTGGGCGGCTTGATTATGTGAGCGGATTTAGTGTAATAGATGAAGTGAAGGGAATGCCATCAATTGGATTATAAAACAATTTAAACATATTAAAATATTGTAAACATTTTAACTGGTTATCTATTCCAAAACCAATTCCAATCCAGTTGAGTTGGAATAGTTAATCGACGAGTTAAACATAATATATAAAGGTAAATAGGATTTTAGCACAATTACACAATAAACTAAAAAAATAAGTTGATTAATGAAGACTAATAAATTTAAGACTAATTGTCGAAATTATGTGATAGTCTTTATATTAAAAATTATTATAAAAAATATATATGTATACATTTCAAAATTTAAAATATCTTAGATTAAATAATGTAGTTCGTTAATTTCTATTTATTATTTTTCAAGTGAACTGAATACAAGTTGAAAATTTTATCGAGTTTTTTGTTTTTTATTGAACATCACTAAACCAGTCCATGCTTTCACCATGACTCATACTATTGATCGTAGAACATACTTAAATTTTAGTTAATTTGCATAGCTAACATATATTACTAGGATATACTGTCTGTACTACAATTTCAAGCAACCGATTTCTCATTCAATCAGTTTCACACAAAAACATTTATTTCGTTACACTTAATAGCTAACTCTGATCTATGGCAAAAGCGATAGCTCTACAATCATGTTAAGTCATATAATCACTTAATATACCCCGATACCTCTAATGATGGCCAGTCAGACAGCGATCTATAGGCAAACTATATATACACACGCATATTAATATATATACATATGTACATACATATGTATGTATATATGAATGTCGGTTTGTAGTGTATCCAAGTCAATTTAACAACCATCTATCATTAAATAATTTGTTAAATTTTCAAACTAAAAGCGCCACGAACCACAAACTCAACGAAAAGAACTAAACAATCAACCGACCATCAGACAATCCGACCGTACGGCCAACCATCCTAAAGACCCAAGGGAGACCCAAGCGTTTTTTAATTAGTTGTGTGCAGTCGATAAAAATGCGAGACCAAAGGCAAAGCAAAAAATAAAAATATACACAAAAAAGGAGAGAAAACAAGAACAAAAAAGTGGAAAATAAAACAACAATAAAAAAGAATAAAAATTGACTGGCAAAAGATTCGCACGCAGTGAGCCAAAAACAGAGAGAGAGAAAGGGGATTCAAAGTGGATGGGTAGAGTGGTGGATTGGCTTTGGAGTAACTGGAAATGGTTTGTACGTGATCGGTTCATAAAAACTCTAAAGCTACCCATAAACTGATAATTTGAGAATTTATAAATTTAAAATGCAGACGCGGCATTATGGAGACTTTGAAATGTTGTGCCGATTCGATTGATCGCAGACAAAACGGCCACAATACTTAGACTTGGGCAAACAGACAGGAAGCGCCAATCCAATAATAATGATCACGATCATGATAAAGTCGCCGATCAATATGATAATAATAATCATTCTAAGAAGTTAAAACCACTAAATGTTTAATGCTAACAATGCCAACAATATATTTTAGTTTATTAGCGTTATTGATTCCCAACTTTAGACACAAAAAATTAGAGCATTCAAGTTTCATTTAAATTAATGCCAATGTTTTCTGATAGGTAAAATAAAAATTCCTGTTCGTTTATTGAAATGGTTACTAAATTGATTTATATACATATTGCAACAAATAACTACATTGGATTTCTTATTTTTACCTCTTTTTTTAGTAAGCAAATTAAGTCAAAAGTCATTAAAATGAACTCTTTAAACTATAAAGATAATTTTAGAATCCTGTTACAACTAACAAGAAATAAATTTCAATTCAATTAGAAGTTTCAAATAAATAAAATTAAAAAATATATTTATAGATTTATGGAAACCAGTGAAATTTTTTTTCTTTTGTTTTTAATATAACCAACAAGTTTGAAGAATTTTTTTTTATAGGAAAAGAAATTGCCCCATGAGCCCCACCAAAGGTCTTAAATGTTTAACGAGTTTTTTTAAGAGGTTTCATTTTAACACGACTTCAAGTATTACCTTGTGGAGGAACTCTTTCTTTCATATGGTGAATGATGGAATGGGGACAAAGTATATGGGATAAATGTGAGACCTGCTACTGCCTGGTCGTAAAATTTCTTAGGGGTTTTTATTTTAACGCTTTAGATTTTTGTATCGTTTTGCTGTTGTTGTTGTTGTTTTTTTTTAATTTTTATGAACGCTACACAATAATTAAAATATTAAGCAGAAGAAAATAATAAAACTGAAAATACTAACTGAAATTCGTGTTAACTTTTAATGCTTCGATTTGCAATTTGCAATAATTAAGCATTAACTTTGAGTGCCACATAAATCTGTAAAAGAAATCTTCTAGGGAGCCAATATCCCCGGCATTATCTTTGACACCATGCGGGCAGGTCAAGGGGATAAGAAAAGGGCAGGGATAGAATATGAATGAAAGCAATGAAATGTGTTGTGAATGAAATGGGTATAGATAAAACATTTCTTTTTTTCTATATGCATGGCGAATTGAACTCAACGCATCCTCTTTTTTTGGATTTTGTTGGTTTACTCGTATCTCTCATTCGCTTTTCAATCGACAGTCCAAGAGGGTTGTCGCCTGTCTCAGATTCTACTGTGTAGCCTGTCCCCTTGCTTTTTTGAATGTGAAACAGAGGCGTCGATAAAGCCACAGGGGGTCATAAATTCTTGAGCTTCTTGCGTTCGTTTTTGTTTACTTGAGATATCAATTGAAAAATGCCGCCTTTATTTTTTCCCTCGTTGCAGTTGTCGTCTTCAAAAAGTTATCGCCAAAAAATAACGAAGTAGAGGCAAGAATGTATATGGTATATAGCTTTTTGAATTCGTTTTAAGTACCTGAGAGAACCTGCAACCTTTTCAATGCACTTTTTTTTTGGTGACTCTTAATGTCCTTAGGTATGTGTCATGTTTGGATCAAGTGGAAGAGTATGAAAGAGCTGCAAGTACTTAGGTTTGGAGCATCTTAAAGATAAATTATTCTTTGTAAAATTGAATTACTAAGGGTTCTTTTTTATGTTAGTGTCATCACATCGAATTTTGATTAGATGAATTTAAATAGTAAAATTAATTTATTTTATACATTTTGATTATATAATTTGATTAATAATTTTCAATTTCAAGCATATTGGATATTAAAATCGATTTCGGACTAATTTTTTCATTAATATAAGCTGATTGCATTTCAATAAATAATTTAAAGAGTATTTATTAAATATTTTGACTTTTTTTTACTAGTCTTTTACTTTACAAAATCAAGTTAAAGAGTTGACTATATTACATTTTTGGAACTATGTACCATTTTTAATTATCAAAATGTATGGTTAACTTCTATTTTACTTAATAACATTTTTAAATTAATTATTTATTTTATGAAATAAGCAAATAAGGAATCAATGTAATGTCTAATAATGAAAGTTTGTACTCCTTTTTTATATATATATTTTTAGAAATATATATATTTTGACAAATGCCTTTTGAATTTACTTTATTAAAAATAATTGTCACTGCTTTATTAATTATTTACAGGGCATTTGCTAGTCGTTGGCATTGCCTGTTTTTTTTTTTGTTTTTTCTTCTTTTAGTTGTGACCCATGCTATCGCATACGATTTAGTGTCGTCTTTGTTGCTTATCTGCGGTTTGCTTTCTTTCTTCTGTCTGACTTCGTTTCCCCCGCACCAATTCCCCCAATGGCTCCAATCATGGTGAGTGTATGTTTGTTTGTATGTATCCTCTTCACTCCTTTGGGCTGACTTTGTATGTGTCATCGGACGTTAAGTGCCGCGGCAAAGAGTTAATCTTGTCGATAATTATAATTTATGGCTCGCTGTGTGTTCACCTTCTTCAAAACTGCTCCAACTACATATTATGCAGTTCACTTTGGTCTTCTTTACTTATTTCCTCTTGTATGTTATTCTACGTCTCACTTTTGGATTTTTGTTTATTGTTTTTTGTTTTTGTTTTTTCTGGTTTCTCTTGCATTTTAGTTTTTTGTACTTCATCATAATCACAGTTTTTTAATTGGAGTTTTCTCAAAAAAAAAAAAAAAACAACGCATTCAGTTTTCTTCTCTTTTTCGGTATTCGTTCATAATGTCAAACTGACAATATTTATGATCCAGATTGCTCATTGTAATTGATCATTGTCTGTGGCGATCATAAACTATATGCGCATGTGGCTATATACATACATATATGTATGTATACGTACATATATACCTATTTTTATGGCTTACCCAATTATGTCAATCACAGTTATGGGCTACCGCTTTTCACTATATTTCCAATGTTTTCCCACCTAGTTAGATATCTTGCTTCCATATCATAATTTATCATATTGATAAACGTTATGTGCTTTCGCCTCCTCCTACTCTACTCTCCATATGATTACGTTTTTAGGCAAGACTTTGTGCCGCCAGCTATGGATAAATAGAATGAGTGGTTGCCTTTAGTTTTGCCTTGGACAAAAATGATCAATGTATGGCAATGATCGCTCCTTGTCCCTAATCTTAGACCACATTAACTCAATTGATGTGATAAATAATCGGTTGGCAAAACAAATGTGCGAAGAGCATTCAGGCAAAACGACTGAAATAAAATGCACTCCCAATCATAATTCATCAACTGAAATCAACGCACAGTGGTTAATAAAAATATTCAATTCTGTATGGGACACATACAAAATCAAATATCTTTAATACAAAAAAACTTTTAGCTTAAAATGAAATTTTGAAAATTTATAACATTAAAAGATAACTATGAAATGAATATATATACAAAATATCATAGTTTTAATTAAATAAAATAATTATAATTATCTATGTGACATACGAATGTACAAATAATATTTTTATTTAAATAAAACTTTCCATGATTTATTGAATATCGTATAAAGACTTCAATTAAATATAAAGAGTTTATTATTTATTTATATAATATGTATGAACTAAGAATTTCTAAATTATTCTGTTCTATTCTCAATTTCAGTTCATTATTCTTGGAATCTCTTTTTTTTCCTATATAGACTCATAAATTTCACAATTTTTAACTATTTAATCTAAAAGTTTTAAAATTATAAATATTACTTCCAAAAAAAAAACATAAGCGAAAATCTTAAGTTCTGATTTTCTTTTATTATACATCTATAATTATGACCACTGTGCATCATAACCTGCCTAGCTATTCTAGCCAAAACGTTTCTATTTAAAGACCTTGCTTCGTATTTTTCCCCCCCGCTTTAGCAGTCGTAGCCCCATCGTTTCTTGGGCAAAATCAACGCATCAGCAGGCCAGAGCACTTAATCATGTGAGGTTTGCGTAGATTAACTCCTTACTTAACACTTTTCCACCGCCAACTGACGGATGTTGATGAGCATAATTGTGTGGCCACAGCGAAAAATCGGTTAAGGCCTCTTACCCTCTCCATATCCCTCTCTTTCTCTCTTCTCGACCGAAATGCACCCCTCTAACCCATCGCCTTATTTCAGATAAAATGATGGAGACGACAACTGATGAACACCTACAATAGAGCATTTAAGGCATTTGCCCATGTTTTGTGGAGGCGTTCCATCGATTTTGTTGAAGTTTTTCGCTTTTGGTTTTTAGGTTTTTCGTTGTGCGTGTCAGAAATGTTTCAAATTGATGTGCACCTTCTGCCACCCCCTCTCCATTCCTACACACACACACAGACACACACACATGTGATGCCCTTAATGACTCAAAATATGTTTGTAGTATTTGTTGCCGCATTAACATTCCTTTTGTTCGGGCATATATTGCACAAACAGGCTTAAGTAAAAGTCACTTTAATATTATATCTAAGTATGCGACTAAGTAGTAAGTGGCAGAGGGGAGTCTATACAAATATATATGTACATACTTACTTGGGGAGTGCTCCAAATGTCACACAGATCGGCCGGTTCAGTTGAAATCTTTTCATTTTGATCCAAATTAATATTAATGATAATTTTGCATTTGATAAAGAACTGAAATTTGCATCAGGAAATGAAGGAATAAAAATGTCAATTCAAAATATTTTTAATTTAAGAGAAGTCAATTTATATGAATAAAGACTAATGCTAAAGTTATTGTAATCTTGCCAAAAATAAAAAGAGGAGAAAAATGATCAAATTAAATCTTTAGATTTCAGTCTGTCAGTTTTATTTTTAAATTAGTTAGGACTAAACTTAGAGCATACCTACCAGAAGAACAGGCGATATAATTTTTCAATTGGCCGAAATAAAATAAAAATATTAAATTCATATTAAGAACAAAACTAATGTACCTTTCCCAAAGAGTATAAAGATTCCAATCTCTACCATTAGAATACTTATTTATGATCTGAAAACAAATTCTTTTGAAAATTTCTACAGCAGTTGAAGAAGTTTCTATTAAATTTCCATACCAAACAACATCTTATGTACATTTATCGTAAGACATTTCGATATCTAATTTTATTTATTGAATTCATAATTTGGAAATCTAACAAATTTATGTGTGTATGGGTATGGATGTGTATGTGCGTGTGTGTTGGGTAAAAATTTATGTTATTTCTGAACAGATTTACAACAATAATTAAATAAAACTCTCACGCGCTCAATAAAACAATATAAAATGTAGCTGACAGACGTCAAAAACTGAGAAATGCGTGCATAAAAACTACTGAGAAACGAATCGGTGGACGGACAGTGGGAAAATTGAGTGCTTTTTGTATTTGATTTTCCCATTTTCCAGCATTGCCCTTTGCACCATTTATGGTCAGAGTCCGTAACCAATTATTTGCCAACACACTTTTGTGTGTCCTGCATATCCTGCAAATGCATCGGAAGTGCAGTCAAGAATGTGTATTATGTATCATCTATATATATATATATATATATATATATATATATATATATATGTGTGTGTGTGTGTGTGTGTGTGTGTGTGTGTGAATACTACCCCTGTCCATATTTTCATCCTCGAAACATTTCCACAACCATTTCGTGTAATTATAGACATTTTTGCAACTATTGTGTTACAATTTTAATGGACTTCTACCTGAGAACCAAATTGCCATATATGCAAAAAATTGGGAGAAAACAGATTGCAGAATCATATGTGCACTTTTATACCCTAACCAGGAGATAAATTTTTTTAAATCTTTATAAAAGTTTCCGACGTACATTCCTACAGTTAATATAAATTTGTTTTTCTTCTTTTCATTTCGAAACTGTGCGGGTAAAATTAGAGAAATTGTTACCGATCAGTCGATCCATCGATCGATCCGTCTTTCATCTAATAGACAATATTAGTTCAAAGCTATTTTGTTATTATATCTCATATAAATATTTCGTCTTATATTATATCCCAAAGGCGACTAAACATAAAATAGTTTGTTTAACTTAATATTTTCATACAGTAACATATTTTTAATATCATGGCCTTTGACGATAAGTTTATACAAAACATTTCTTATAAGTCTCAAAGGGACAAGGGTATACAATTATCGGCTTGGGCATAATTTTGTATGGCCCTTGGGTTATTTTTTTTTGTCACTTTGTCAGTATGTGGACACAACGGATAAGATCTTTCATACAATAAACTCAATTGCAACCAACCGCAAATCTGTGTAGCAATTTGTGTATAAAAGAGAGAAAAGGGAATAGTGTGTGCGTGTGTGAGAGAGAGAGAAAGAGACAGACAGACATTAAGGCAATTTCAAATGTCAATGATCAAAGCATAATTTATAATCCTTTAATAGTCCTGTCTTGTCCGGCACAAAGCGGTTGATAAATTCCATCTCGCATTGTTGTAGATGAGTAAGCACTCGAAATTGTTGGCCCAGGGACTCAATCCATACATAAGAGAAGAAGGAGAAGAAACGAGAGACACAAAGCTTGAGAAAGGGATAAAGAACATATAAAAAAGGTAAAGAGTGAGATGAAAAATTAATTTATAATTTTTATTCACTGGCTATTCATTTTTCTTTGAGCCTAACAATATGAACTGATAACGCCAAGCCCCTCTAAATAAACGTCTATTTATATGGAACAGATCTACATATAGTACATACGTATTTATATAGTTGGTTGTTTGACTTTTAAGACAATACACAACTTTTATGATTGATGTATGTATAATATGCATTAATATAATTTATTTAAATTAACTAAGCATTTATTTACTTTATAATACAAATAATATTAAATGCAGCAATTAAATGAATAAATTATTCATAAATAAAATTGAAAATATTTTCTTTTAATTCTTAGTTATTTTTCTTCCAATCAGAGTGTGATTTATTTTAAGCATATATTCATACATATGTTATATGGATATATCCATATAGTTAGACTTACCCTTAAACAGAAAAATGTAGTTAAGGTACGGGATAAATTTAATATAATTTTTAAATATTTTACAAAAATAACATCATTTTACTGTTAGTTTTTATTTCATTATTACACCTGCTTAGCCATACGATATGATGATTCAATACTGACTAATATTAAACACTTTAGGATGACTTACACTAATTAAAGAAATTAGATCTGCCTTCAAAAGAAGTCCAGGTACTAAATGTTGTGACTCTAAGAAAAAATTTACCCGGCTTTTTGAAAAGAGAGACAAATGAAAAATAAATAGCGAGCGAGTCACATATGGATAATACAACTGATTGAGGGCTGGAATTAAGGCGACGGACGTATAAAAACTCCGAAAGAAATGATAAGGAAAAGAATTCGAAAACTATAACTATGATAAATAATAATACTGACCAAAAATATACATATGTAGTTTAATGGAACAGCTAACTAAAACGATAAACAGGTCGTAAAAAATAAGGATAAAAGATAGACTTACGATAAGGTAACATTTCTTCGATATATGGACGATTAATAAAATAAAACTAAACAAAAATGTATATTTGCATTTTTCGATATTAGAATAATTTAATGATTTTTGGGATTTTAGATTCATTTAAAACTGTATCCATTTACTTCCCAACATTAAAGTAAACAGATATTTCGTGGTTAATATGTATATAGATATATATGGCTCTTATGTTTTTGTTATTGTATGAATGGCATGATATGGTAACTTGCAACAAGGAAAAGAAAAATGCAAATGATTAATTACGAATGGAGTTTCCCCGACGACTGACTCTCTGACAGCAACAACAGCCAGAGATGATCATTTTTATGTTTTAAAAATAAACATCAAAGCGAAACAAAAGGCCGAAAGTAAAGGAAAATATGAACTGCAAACTGCGGCAATTGGGCAAAAGCCAAGCTAAAGGATAAGGGGGGAGGTGGTGGTTGAGTGAGAGCGGTGGAGGAAAATCTTGGCGACAGTTGAAAAGTTGAACAGTTGTTGTAGCATTTGCAGTTGCACTACTTCGACTTCGACTGCTTCGTCTTCATCTGATGTGGGCATGTCTTTCTGTCCCACTGTCCGTCCCACTACAGTGTCTGTCTCCACCCAGTGTCTCTTTCGGTGTCTGACTGTTGGGCTGTCTGCCTGTCATTCGCTTCCTTCTTCTGCCATTCAGCCAAATTCCGATGGCTGCATGCAAATTTGCTTAAGGGGCCAACGCACAAATCGAGTTGTCGTAAAATTAGCACTTAATGCTTTAATTAATTACTGAGACGTGCGACGTGCGGATCTTCTCCGATCCAAGTTGTAAAGTTTATCTTACTTTTTTCGTTATTTTTGTTTTCGTTTTTTTGTTGGTTTGTTGTAAATGCATTTTGCATTTATTTATGGCCATTGGATGAGCGTAACTCAACGCATCTTCCCTCTCTCACCTTTTATCTGCTGGCCTGCAATGTCTTTCTCATGTTTCGGCCACGTCAAGTGTCGAGCCATTTCGGCGGAAAAGAAAGACAGAAAAAATTCATTGGCATTTCTCGAATACATTTCACACTTTCACGACAAAAAAGAAGGCCAACATTCTCAATGTATATCGTTTCTTTTTCTCTTTGCCATGATTATACTAAGAGGTAACATGATTTCAAAAGAAAACAGTTTCGTACTGAAATTTGTAACAGGAACTTAATGTGGTAAAGTGGCAAATGGATTTTGCCGCTTATTTTGTAAACTATAGAATAAATAATAAAATAAATGTGAATATAAATAATGCTAACTAAAATTGCAGATAATCATCAAATTATTACCAAAAAATGGGGGAAATATTCAAAATTTTCCTCTAAAAATAAAAAACAAAAATTATCACAACAATAATTTTTATTAAAATAGCTTATTTTTCCATGTTTTTTTTTTTTTGATTGACTAAATATTTCTCATTGCTCAGAGGGTTAAAAATGCATTTTTCTTTTAAATATGTTAAACTCAAAAGTTTAATGAAACAAATTTAATCATATTTTAAGCAAACATATGACGTTTAAATGCTTATTATTTATATGAAGAAGAATAATAAAATAAATAAATAAGAAAACAAATACATGGCATACAACAATTATTCCAGAAGGTTCACAGCTTTCTATTTTTTATTCAAGAAAATTTGATAATGTCTTTTTTTCGCTGATAATTCAATTCTACAGAAATTGATAAAGCCGTTTCCGACTAAATTTGGGAATTTTTAGTGCTGATAAAAGTGTTTACAATTTAACAACAATTTTTTTGGCATGTTGAGCTTATAAAAAATAAATAAAAAATTCATATTTTTAACAAACTATGTGACCTTCAAAAGAATATGTTCGAAAATATAACATTAATTTTGAAGTCAATAATTAAAGCGATTTAACCAGTGAGAAAAATACAGAAGCAAATGCAAAGTGACCATTGACATTATTTTAATCATTTTTTGAAACCAGATGTTAATAAATAAAAGTAAATAAAATAATTGATCAAGTATATATAAAGTCACAATACAAAGTGGAAACCTGACATATGTACATACAAAAATCAGTTTATCATTTATATTACTGACATTTTTCATGTATAGAACTACACTGCAAATCTGATTTTGATTGTATCAAAGTTTTCTAAAAAAAAATTATCCAAAAAAAATTGAATAATGCGTTGGATTATTTTTTGTCTTGTAATAGGTGTTTGCGCCGTGTTATTTTGTGAATATCTGGCGGATTTTTTGTTCATACGAAAATGTAATTGGCCAAAAACTTCAACCAAAAAATACAATGAAGATCCATTGAAAGCAATGATCTTATCTGATCCCCATTTAGGTGGGCCACGCCATAATGGTTGGTATGACAAGATTTACCGGGAATGGCATATGTACCGAGCATTTCAGACCTCTAGTAGATTGCTTCAACCTGATGTGGTATTCATATTGGGCGATTTATTTGACGAGGGGAACACGTTGAGCAATAAACAATTTAATGAGCATATGAAACGATATTTAAAAATATTTAACTTGCCAACGGGCGTACCTTTAATTAGTTTGCCAGGCAATCATGATGTTGGATTTCATTACAAGTGAGTTAAATTCTATTGAAATTGTAAAACATTATAGATAAATCATATTCTTACATGCAGATTACATCCATTCTTTATGGGTCGATTTGGGGATCATTTTGAATACTCTCTGGTCCATCTCTATACAGTAAAACAAATTCACTTTGTACTGATAAATTCGATGGCATTGGAAATGGATGGTTGTATTTTCTGTGCAGAGGCTGAATCCTCTTTAAAAAATATATCAGAAACCTTGAACTGCATGAAAGATCCAATGGGAAAGGAATGCCGTAGAGATAATCCTTATCAGCTATATAGTCAACCAATTTTACTCCAACATATACCTACATATCGCATATCGGATGGGATCTGCCTTGAACATGATGCTCCTTATATAGAAAAATTTCGTCCTAATATTGATTGTCTTTCCAAAGATTCGACTGATATGTTGGGTGTTTTATTAAATCCACGTTTATCCTTTAACGGACATTCCCATCATTATTGCCATAGTATCAATCGTTTGGGTATAGATGAGTTCACAGTAGCCTCGTTCTCTTGGCGTAACAAAGATAATCCAAGTTTTTTATTGGTGGGTACAACTAAAATTGAATAATTTTATTTACTTCATTTTCAATCTATAGGCCACTATTACTCCCGACTATTATAAAATAGACAAATGTTCGATTCTTTCCCAACAATTTGTTCACAATTGTTATTACTCTTTTGGTATTCTGTGGCTTATACTTATAATATATCAAGTGGTACAATGTAATGGAAAGAGACGTCCCCTACCACAATTAGAAGATCGCAAGGATTGCTAAAATACTGCTCATATTTGTATTTATTATTGATACCTAAAATTTTGTTGATTTTATTGATACCTAAAATTTTGACTTGGTATCAATTAATTAACTGAAATAAAAAAACAGCTGATGAATTTACCAAAAACTTAATCAAAATAATGCATACATTATTAAAAAACATTACTCAGTACTTACTAACAATGAGAAGAAATAAAATTAAGAATATTGAAGAAGAATTTAATTAAATTACTAACATATATAATATAGGCAATTATAGCCCAGTGCCAAAGGTCATTCCTCTTAGTTAGAAATTATAAATATTATTAAAAATGTTTATAAGTAATTGTAGTCTAATGAAACCTAATAGTCATAGTATATAATAGTTTCTCTTTTTTCCCTTAAGGGGTATTTACTTGAATATTAATTATTTGGGTTATAGTTATAAAATGTTAATTCTTATTAATAATTAACTAATATATAAAGCAAAATAAATTATAAATTCTTAATACAAGTTGTAATTCGGCATTTTGATAGCGCATATAGTCCGATATTCGATTTGATAATAAGCATAAAATAAATTCTTAATACTCTATATGCAGAAACATTTTCGATCAGAATATCTAGACTGATTGACTATATAAAGGATGCAATTCTAACATAATTATTTGAATATTATTTTATGACAAATTCAAATAATAATCAATTATTACTTAAAGAATCTTATCAATGTGAATGAAAATCTTTGATTTCTTACCAAAAGAGAACATTGTTAAACAGAAGTTTCATGCAGATGTGCGAAATGCGAAATGAATACAATATAATTTATTATGCAATGTCATTGGCAGGGGGCTAATTAATGACCAGAAAACGGATCTGGTCATGTCAGCGCTTATCGGCAGCAACAGCCAACGGACATGCGAACACACTATATACTATATATGTATATACATATATGTAGATACAGAGTGTGGGATTGGGGTATCGACAACATTTGCCAAATTAATGCAAATCATGCGAACAGACAACGTTGGAGATACAACAATGATGATAATGATGATGACGACGATGATGATGATGATGATGACGACGATGATGCAGTGGCCACCGTATCAATACGCGCCTAATGAGTCAAGTGGCCAAAGGATTTTGGTGGGTGCGGGCTACCAATCGCCCAAACAGACAGAAAACCCAACCATATAAATTGTATTTTGGTTGGCATTATTGTGGCAAATGAATGAATCACATGGCATACAATCGTCTTGGGGTCAAGACAAGGCGATAAGACAAACAGACACATGCCTTCCAGTCTCTGTCTACATTTGTGTCTCAGATTTTGTTTAGATTTTTCGTTAATGGAGATGAGTGAACCGCACAGCAGGAATAGCAAAGATTTGCCTCTTATCAATTTATTATTTCATCAGTCATTCATTAAGTCATGGCTAATGGGTGTGGCCAGTACGGAGAGAGGTGTTTGCGTGTGTGTTTCTGGGAGATTTGTGGGGCATTAATCACGTGACAATTGCGCTGATAGCCAAATAAGATAGAAATGTACCTATAAATTACATTTTGGTTGAACTTGAACTTTAACATTGCATTAATGACCATTAATGCAGGTAAAATAATATGACTTAAAGGTTACTATGTATAAATGTATAGTAATAACATGTACAAAGAAAATTTGAAAAATATCTTGCAGGTTACAAGTGACCATGAAGAATTGACTTTTGCTATTTGTAAGTGGATAAAAAAATAACTGAGTTGTAAATATCATATATGAATGAAACGGTGACTACATCACTTTGGGACTTAGTCAATTATAATTACTAGGAATTAACAATGGAAGAAAAGTTGTGGGGCTTGCAATGGTTCAACAAAGAACTGAAAGTCCATATTTTGAAGTTTTATTATTTTAAATTATTATTTACTAATCTATATATAGCTATTCTAAAGGTAAAGGCAATTAAATAATTTTTATTATATAACATATTCTGTTAAAAAACTGAAGTTTAGTCTAACAATTTAGTAAAAGAAAAATTACAAATTAAAGGAGTAAATTTAATGTAGAGTATAGAACAAAAATTGCTGGAGAATATATCCGTTTGTGAGCATAGTTAACTATTCAAGTCATAATTTTTAAACTAGTATCTTACGCAAATTTTTTGCAATTAAATATAAATAATATCAATTTTAATTAACTAATTTGATTCCTAAAAAAAGGGGAAAAAATTGGTAAAAACAATGGTTTTTCTGAAGTATTTAATTTTGAGCAATACATTTTTGAAAACTGAAGCAGTTGCTATATATAAAACAAGATTTATATAATTTTCATAATAAACATTATTTCCTCTTCTTTGCATAAAATTCGTTGTTTTATCACACTTTAGGCACAATTATACATAAGTATTTCCTTTATTATTATTCATGAATTTCGCATATCAAAAATTATTATTCACTGCAAAATAACTCTTAAAAATAAACACTCTATTTCCGTTAGAAATTCTTAAAATATATTATCTAATGGGAAAAATGGAGTAACACAACGACACAATAAAAATACTCAATTACACTCATTCCATTCATATTATAATTCAACAATTCTTAGAACAAGAACACCAAACAAAAAATATATTTTGTGTATGTTGAAAAATGTCTTATCAAAATTAATTTTTTTTTTTTTGAGCAACGCCTTCTCTCTTTTTAGTTATTCGAAAAAAAACTACATTTGTAGAATTGGTTGACTGCCCAATCGAATAAAGCAAATTGTCTCTCATTTAATTAACAAACAACAAATATTCTCAGACTAAAGTAAAAGATGTGTGTGTGTGCTTTTTGTTGTTGTTGTTGTTGTTGGTGGCTTTCGGTTTTGCTAATTAAACTTAATATTGACAAATGATGGGGCGTTGGCAAATGGACAATGCCAAGATGTGTCATGATGCCGAAAGTTCCGATGGCTGACGCCGCTGCCGTCAAGTGTTGACAGATCTATGGATGGTAATGCCGAGATAGTGACGGAGGTGGAGATGTAGATTGGGGTGAAAGCGTAGGCGGACCCGGACGGTAGCCTGTGCCACTGGGTAGAAGTTGCCACCGCCGCCGCCGCCGCCTCTACCGATGATGCCGACGCTGTCGATGTCACTCGTTTCAGATGCAAACCTAAATGATGCATGTTTAATTGCCGGCGCATAAATTACATTTTTCGAGGCTGAGGGTTGAGAGTGCAAGCGGAAAGAGTGCAAGAGGGGCAACGGGTAAGGGGACTTGTTCTAATTTGCATAGGGGCCACACATGTTACAATCTACCAAAAAGTTTACATCATGACTTGAACTTTTTGTTTTAAAAGAAGTAAAAAATTTGATTATGAACTTTTCAGCTTTGGTTCCATTTTTTATTCCCTCTACATGATAAGTGACTTGCAAAAACCAGTTTGAAAAAGAAAAAATCAAACATATTCATCCATGTATGACTATAAATACTGACTAACGACATTGTTTCACATTTCACGATAGCAAAGTGACGCGAAATATTTCATATATATGAATGGCATTTTGATTGTTGAACAATTTGCTAAGCGAAATAGATTTGTTGACATGTTTAATTTTGTTTTTTTGACCCATGTTGAAATAAGGAAACATGTATGAAAATAGTTTTTACTATAAAATATATGGATTAACAAAACTATGAGTAAATAGTTTTCTATATTTTAAAGCTTAATTCTCTGATTGAGTTAATCTGAAACCTACATCAACATAAATCGCACATATCCAGAATTCATTCAAAACCGTACGGAAAAAGAAATTTAAATAAATTAACATAGCATTCAGATATATATGTATATATACATATGCACATATTTACTCTTGATGTGTCATCTGGGTGAGTGTATTCCATGTGATATTGTATCAACTTGTGTTAACTTATTTCATAATATTTTATAAATCCAGTTTTTAATACAAAAAAAGTGTATTTTGAAAAAAGCTCTGAAACTTAATTGTTTGCAATAATAAAAGCTTTAATCACAGTGTATTATTTAATGATTGTAAATGATATTTCTTTACCGAAAAGTATCCAATAACTGTTGTTATGTTCATGAAATAATCTATTTACAAATATGTACATCCCTACTAACAATGATGTGTCACCACTAATTATTATTATCTGGTAACACTGCATTCAATAAATCAGTCAATTAGCAGCATTCGAAATGTAAAGTTCATTCTCGGTACCCTCGGACACAACAACTGTAAACATAATTTCACTAAAAATAAAATTTTTTCTAAATAAAATTTCCCGGTACTATCGAAAGGGGTTAACTTTAGGATTTTGTTTTTTAAATTTATGAGTAACATTTTGCGTATGATTTTTTTTTTTTATATTTATGAGTAACATAGTGTGTATGGTTTTAATTATAGTCTTATTATTAATGCTAAGATTGCTTAAAATTGAATGATTATAGTCCTATGTTCCCCATAAAGCTAATCAAACCAAATACTAAGTAACCCCCTCCTCTCTTTAGATGGGTTCAACAACTTTGATCTTGGAAACTCCCCAAAAAGATGATAAATTGTGCAAGAGAATGAAATAGATATGCAATGCATAAGCTATAGTCTACTCTTTGCCTGATTAACCCTTTCAACAGTATCCATAAACTGCATTTTTCTATTTGTTTCAAAAAAAGGCAACCCTAAAAAAAAGGGGGCAAATGCATTGCAATTGACACTGAAATGTGTTTTTAATTGTTTTTGCATTTTGTAAAAAAATAAAAAACAAACAACACTTTGCCAAATTAGCACATCGTTTTTCATCTCCCTCTCCCGCATATTTTTCAATTCCATATGCATAAATATGTGCATATATCTTGTATCTATATATAAATATGTATATATATCTATATACTGTAAATGCACTTCAAAGGGCGTTCTGATGTGTTGATTTTTGATGATCGGTATAAATCATAAATAAAATAAAAAGCCTAAGAAAAAGAAGAAAGGGAAAATAGCATTTTTCGAAGCATTTGCCAAGTGGGTGGCAACTGAATTAATTTGCGGCCATAACCCCTATCCCTCCCTTTTCATCATCTAACAATCTTCTATGGCTACTTTGTTGTGGCGCTTTCATTAATTTTTCTTTTTGGATTTTTATGTTTGCGTGTCGAAGAGGCTGAGGCAAAATAAATAAACTTTAAGTACTTTTCGAAATTTGTTGTTTTGTAATCTTAAGTAGTTCGGCGTGCATACTCATAAAAACACTCGCAATGATTCACACACACACACACACAGACTGACACAGACAAATAGATAGGCAGACAGACCGACGTAGAGACAAATAGACAGACATAGACTTTCAGCCATGTTGACACATTAATGCAATTAGTTTCAGGGAATAACTCTGTGCTAATTTTATAGTTTCTCATCTTTGACATATTTACATAATTCATATTTTTCTTTCATTTTCACTGCACTTAACTGAAGGGCTGCAAAATTGGAGAGGCAAAGAGAGGATGATGCAGCCAGCTGTTTCTTTTTCTTTTTTTTTATAATTTTTCTTGTATTTGAACAGTAAAGATGATTGTATAATTAGTTAAATTTGCTTAACAACCGAAACGATTAACCGTTACACAAAATAATGCTTTAAAACTTTAGCAAATTAACGATAGCTAGGAATAATTTATTTAAGTTTGATAATATAATGGTAAATTAACATAAATAATATTGGTAAAAAATCGAAATAAAATTTGGTGTTTCATTTATTTGAAGTTTGAAACGGACGTTTATAAAAGTTTTAAAATAATTAAAACCAAGTATAAATTAGATGATGTATTTTAATTTGCTTTCTAATTGCATTAATAAAACGAGTTATATAAACTTAGTTAATGGGGAAAAAAAAATAGAATAACAAAAACTGTTTGTATTGGGTAAAATAATACCGAAGTACATACATACAAGCAAACATTTTTATAATACTGTAAAAAATGGTATTTAGAAAAATCGATAGTAAATAGAGCAATAAGGTTAATGTAGTTCCCTATTTGAATATCTAATAACTGCTTCTGATCAAGTAATGAGATAAAATATAAGTTTCTGACAAGTTTCTGGAAATATTACGAAATACTCTCTATGTAAGTCAAACGTTTTTCGATATTAACTGGGAAAGGCATGGAGTGGAATTAATAGTTTAATTAAATCCAAGTTAAGATGCTTCATTAAGCTTCTTAATAGAGAAACTTTTGCACCTCTATCGTGGATGAACGCTGTTACTCAACCCACCTTCCTTGAAGATATATCTAGTTCCTCAGAATTACAGCATTTAACATTTTCTCTTATTCGCTTTTTATGATAAGAAGGAATCGTTGAGAAACTGCAAAATAGTTGTTAAGAAAATCATGTGATCCCTCTGTCACAATACGATAGATTAACCAACAAAAAAGAATTTTTTAATGTTGATTTCTACATTGGTACAATTCCGTTTTCATTTTAAGTGTCCAACAAATCTAGATTTTAGTTGCAATATTTGCCATACAAAACACAATTACTGAGCACAGTTTGTTATTTTTTGATTACATGTTCCCCTAACCCAAAAAAAAAAAAAAGCCAAAACAAAGGAAAACCAAATTACATGTCAGGCAACAAAAAAACAAGAATAAAAATTTAGTTTATAATTTATGGGATGCAGCGAAAAAAAATGAGAAAAATGTGTACCAACCCATTTCCGCATTGCGCAGAAGGCTAATCAACATTTTGTTTTTTAACCCTCAGGCAAAATTTTGGTGACGTACCGCCACCCGGGGTGAGTCTTGTGTTCAAGTCAGCATCCCCAGCTAGTACCATTGTAATCCCAGCTGTAAATTTGCCCGCTGATCCCGCAACAACAAACGACAGCAGGATCAATTCTGAACTCTTAAATCATGTTTCTATTTATGTTGTCACAAGAGATTTGTGTACGGTTCCGCCAGTTAATGAATTCACCTAAAAGATCCAAGCTTCAGGCAGAGCTTCGATTTTGGAGAGGTGTCTGTAAGCCGGCTTAAATATGAAACTAGGCTTTTGACACCATATCAGGGGAATGGCCGATGGTTCTCAAGGGCTGTTTTTTATACAATATATATTCCATTTCTCAACCCTCTAACTGTGTTGAGTCTATCGATCATCCATTTTAATTAGCAACAGCGTGTCGATGGCATTCACAAACTATCAATTTCACTTGAGTCCATACTCTTCTTATACACACACACACATACACACAATGCACACCCTTCAGGGAGTTCTGGTTATTTACATAGACCCAAATCACATGTGACGAATCCATGAAGTGCAATTCGAATTCCAATTCTAGAGTTTTGGTACATAAACCATTAAACATCCTTGCGTTCCTTACGTTTTTGATGGCCAAAAGGCGTGTCCCGTTTTTAGGTATCTGCTTGACTGAAAGTGAAAGACAGTTACACACACACACACACACACACAGACACACACTCAGAGAAATAGAGAGAAAGACACACTTTTAGCAATGGTTTGTCAATGACAGTGAATTGTGCGATATGATGATATGTTTATATATGTTAGACACTCTTTATCCATGACTCTTCCTTTAGAAAATCAATAGTTGGAATATGACAACCGAAGAGTTTGGCCTGCCTGCCTGCATTTGATAAATGTCAAAACGAAATTGTTAGATAGTTAAAGAACATATATGCTAGATTGGAATCCAGGCAAACGCACCAAGAAAGTTGGCAGAGATTTCTTTCTTTTGTTCGCACAGTTAAATAAAAAGGAAACTCTACCAAAACTTAACAAACGAATGGCCAGATAATGAATTTTGTCTTTTTATTTTACGCAAATTTTAAAAAATTTTAATTCATTATCTTGACTTCTGTCAGATTTATTGAGTTTACTTGATTTCGTTAGACTTTTCCCGGGAGATCTGATAAAATCGTATTAACTCAGATTAAAATCATTTCCGATTGTTAAAAACCAATTTACAGATGCCATAAAAATGTATATAATTCATTTAAGCCTTGCCTGATTGCTTATTCATTTAGATTCAGGTAATATCTGAACGATGATTCATCTTGCAGTACGTATGCATTTCAACTGAAAAGAAGAGAATGAAAGCCACTCAAAGGATTAGCCTTTCATGAGTTTCGAACGATGAGTTTCAAGTTTTTCAGTGTTTTTTTGTTTTGTGATGAGCTCATTGGGAATTGGTATATTTTGTTTGCCCTCTTCCCTTTTTTGTATAATTATTGATTGATCATATTGTTAACTACTCAACAGGCAGTGAGTTTTCAATTAATTTGTAATACATATTTTTTGGGGCTAACCACAAAATGATGTTATGTTTGGCCATGATGCTGTGTCCCTTGCCCCGTGGTGAATACGTTTTGCTGGGATGTTATTGCATTTTGTAAAGTAAACATGCCAAGTGATGCTGCTGTCGCCCATTGCCACCCACAAATTACACACACACACACAGACACAGGAGACACATACAGCTGCACATTATGCAAATATTTACTTTGCGTTGATGAGGCTGATGAACGCAGGACGCCGATGCGAACTGAGAAGTCCATTGATGAAGCCACTCCTGGCCTGAAAAAAAGAGAAAATTGGAATGGGATGGGTGATGCGGATAGATGTGAATCTGGTGGGGGGTGAGGGGAGGTAAATGGCAAAAAGTGCTGCACAAATAATGTCATACGGCTTCTGGCCCTGCCTCATTTACTTTAGACTCAACCCCCTTTCAATGCCCACTGCACGGAAATTGGCCAACCCCTTGGCAACCTGCTGCTTCTGATGATGATGTTGCTGACTGAGTTTTTCTTTTTATAGCCATGACACTCATCAATTTAACGGGTATATTTATTCGTACATATGTCGTATGGAATAAAATCTAATCTAAAAGTTTTCTAAAGCGGCTGGACCCAATGGGACTGAGAATCGGTCAATATATGTATACACATATGTATCTATAATTGTGTAATCGGTACAACTAAAAATAAAAAAATTGTTTATGTTATTTGATATTTCTTAACAAGATTAAAGAATCGGTAATACATTAACTCTCATTAAGGATTTTTAAGCTTTAACTCAATGGAGCAACCGATAAGCCTTTGCCATCATTAGTAACCGATAAAGGTAAAAATATTAAACATAATTAACGAATGGATAAAATATTCTTCTTACTCCAGATAACTTTAAGGCTTTCCATTCCATTATATGTCATTAAGGTTTTTCAAAGGAAGGAAAACTGTAAAATGATAATAATTTAATATATAAGTTTTCCATTTAATTCACAAATATAAATATTTAACTTAATCTATTGTTCCAGAGTAAGTCACGATGTTCTAGAATATATTTTGATAAACATAGAAACCTATTTGATGAAATGAAGGTTTCGGTTATTAAAAACTATAAAATTGGTTTCGTTACAGGGTATCCCTCGGTGGACTTGAATCAATTGAAATTTTTGTTTCTGTGCAGTTTGAGAAACTGCTGTTAGCATAAATTTCAAAATTAAAATCGCAACGGTGACATATGCGCGAGGGAGTGGCCAAATGTAGGCAAGGGGTTGCTTCTATTTTATTTAATTTTTCTTTATCAATTTCTAAGAGTGGAGGTTGTGGTGGGTGAAAGAGGTTTATATTCAAAAAGTAATTATTTCAAGCAAAACGAGATGGCGCCTGCTTCACTTTTTTGTCTTGCATTTGCAGCTGTCACTTTACTTTGTCATTTCAGGGGCGTCATTCGCTCAATTCTCGATTTTTCTCTGTGTCTATTTAACCTTTTCTATCTCTTTCACTCGCTTTCTCTTTGTCGCCTTGTTTACATGGACAATAATTATAAAATTTACGTTTCACTATTAATTGTTGGAATAAATCAAAGTCATTGGAATGCTGTTTTTTTCTTTGTTGTTTCTTTTCCCTGCTCTCACCTCCAATAAAATGGGGTAGGAGGGTAGATGCATAGGGGTTGAGTTGCTCTCTTTTCTCTCTCACTGACTTTTTTGTTTCGATTTAATTGCTTGTTAAAGTCGAATTGTGCTTACGACTGCATGTTGAGTTAATGATCCAGGAATTTGCTGACTTGTCCTCGAAAGTCCTTGACAAGGGGTTGACGGGATAGACGACGACCTGCAAAGGTCGACAAGGGATGCATTCAACTTGTTGAAATTTCATTTTGTGCTAAATGCATTCTAGAAAATCAATGCAACAATTTTCTCTTCTCCTTTTTGTGAGCTGTCAAAGTCATTTGACTTTCTGCTGAAATAGTTTCCAATGGCTCTACATATAAAATTTATTCTGTAATTATCTTCCGGCAACCATTTCATTTTCATCTTGTCAAAATATTGTTCCCAGTTTCCTTAGGCATAGGAAAATGTTTTGCTTCATTAAATATGAAACCCAAACTAAAAGCTTGGACAAAAAAAAATAGGAAAAGGAAATGAATATGCATGTGTATGAGGACATTTTGGGACAAAATCTAAACATGAAGCATTTACCAACTTCTTTTTTTATCCTGTAATAACTTGATGAATGGGTATATAATTTATATGACACATTTTAAATCTTGATCGGCAAAATTAACAATTTTTTGATTCATGTTTGAATTACTGTTTGTGAGAGCAGATTTATTAAATTTGATATGAATACTTTTCTCATATATTAAATCGATAAACATAAGTCTTTTTTTAGTTGTCTAAATTTTTATTTCTCACTAAAACTTTACTTAAGTTCTAAATAAAGTATGTAAAACAACTTGCATTCGCCTCTTAAATTTACCGATTTTTCATTTAACTGTTAGAGGGTATCCCTAAATCGGCGACCCACTTAATTTGCGACATTTTTGCAGGACAAATAGAGAAAGAACAAGTATAATACAGAGTCAAGCAGATGAAGAGAGATTGCACAAAAAAAAAAAAACGAAAAGAAACGAAAGAACTGAGACACTTGAAGTATTAAATAATTTGGTGCCATTGTGTTGACACCATGACTAGGACGAAGCGAAACTGCAAATGCACAACTCAAACTACGAGGGCATGTGTGTATCAGTGTGTGTGTGTGTGTATGATGATTTCAAATTATTTCTTCATTTTGTGCAAAAATATGCATAAAAAACACAGAAAGACAACAAGAAACTGGCACAAGGCATTGTCGTTCGTATTCGTTGTTATTCCAAGTTTATGCAAAAAGTAAAAATTGGTTAAAATGACTTTGTCATCAAACTTGGATAATGATGAGAAAAAATTTAGAGATTGTAAAATAAGATATACTGCAGGATTGCATTTTCATACTAGAAATGAACCAACAATTTCATTTTAAATAATTGTAGATAGTTAAAATATTTCTTTTTTTGGAGTTCATAAATTTAATGATCAAAGAAAAGGCAACAAGGCTTCAGATTTATACTTTTATAATGTACTTCTTAAAATACATTAAATTCAAAGTAAACATATAATATATATTTTTTTTTAAATGTTTTCAAAAATGATATAGACTGATTTGAACATTTAGAAAAATAATATTTTAATATGAAACGTAAAAACAACATCTTGCTGATGCCCAAGTTAATTAAGTTGTATAAAATAACTTTAGGTTTCTGAGGAAATTATATGAATATAAAAAGTATTATACAACGTGTTATTTTTAAAACTAAATTATTTTTAAAACGTGAACAAAAACATAATTCATCACAATTTTTTAAATCTTTTATTGTATGTACGTATGTCAAAAGCCATTTTTATGTAGAGTAAACATATAAATAAATCATGTGGTCTTTATTTTAATTAAATATTTAATGATATCTGACAAAAATATTTTATGGTGATATCAAACGATCTTTAAATATATTTTACTAATTGTTAAAATGTAGACCAATTATACGAATTGAAAATAGTTTAATAGCCAATTAATTAAGAAGTCCATTCTTGGAATTGTTACAATTTTTATGCGAAGTCCTTTCTCGAAATTTCTAGTTCTAAAAATTTGGACTTACAAAAATTTTACAAGTACAATTGTTTAAATGAATTAATGAATGTTTTGAATTTTATATTTGAACAACGCTAAAATAAAAGTAAATTTTTGGATTGTTTGAATTGTTATTTTGGCAATAACCACAAAAACTTACCGTTCCTATATACAAAAAAGAGTATATTAAATTCGTTTTTTTTTAAATTTTTTTTTTATGGATGCAACTCCTATTATCTTTAGTTTTCGTTGTCATCTATGTTAGTGGTAGTTGTCTGTATTATTTGCCGTTTGATTCGAACCATGTCTGCATGTTTGCATGCCCTGACAAAAGGATAATAATGATGCTGCCCCCTCTCTGCCCAGCATCTGCTCCATTTGGTTTTCATCCGCCTCCTTTTGCATATTACTTGTATTATTTTTCTCTTATACATTGCGCTTTTACCATTTGGCTCTTGTCGTCTAGAATAAACAACGTAATTGCAAGTTTGTGTGGGCGATGTACAAGAAAAAGAAGGGCAGAAACACAGAGTAAAAAAGAAAGAAAAAAAAAAAAAGAAATTGCTGGCGACAAATAATCTAAATACTTCGACTAAAGACTGCTAAAATTGTATGTATTTGTTGTTTGGTTGTTTGATGGCTTAAACTGGCCTCTCCTAACTGGTACATCGATCATAAATGTCAGCTGGTTTATGATCCGGCTGCCCTTTGACTGCTAGGCGCTTCAAAGAATACCGGAAAGACGTTGGCCAACAACTCATATATGTAATGTACATAACTCTGTCTACCTACACAGTCACATATATACGTACATATGTACATATATAAAGATATATGTAACTATAAAATTTATAGCACACGTGTATAAAACGGCACGCGGCTTGTTCCCGGAACACATGTTGCATTTCCCTTGCATCGCCCGACAGGGGTTAAGATGCTGCACAGTGGTTTTCGACATGTGAAATAGGAATACAGTTTTCGTTATACGAAAATGCAGAAAAATAAGTTAAATATAAATTACAAGCTACAAAAACTTTCTTAGTTAAAATTATAAAAAGAAGGTTATTTGATTCGGTTTTAAGGCTTCAAAATATAAGTTATATATAGTTCATCTTGACATAAAAAATATAAAGTGCGATTAACCGTCAAGCATTTTATATACCGGTTTCAAATAAAAACATCAAATTTCTAAGGCTTACTCCTTACTCCTTGATTAAATCTGTCCTCAAATAATAATTTTTTAAATTAGATTGACTGAGATAAATGTGAATTTCAAAACTCAACTTTCATTTTTAAACAAAATTCAGTTAAAGGGATATAAGGAAATTTTCGGACTATTTCTCTTAATAAATTTTCCGAATTGCATTTGGCAGTATATATTGTTTTTTATGTCTAAATTTATTGTTGTGCATAAAATTACTTGTAAGGCCACTGTAATGGCATTGCATGGCTCCACGTTATTTTGTTTACTTTATAATTGTCTTTTTGTATTTTGTTGCTCAGTTTCGACCGCAGATAAAAAAACCTTTTCTCTTTGCTTTAAAGTTGGCACCGCTTGGTTTATGGGCCTATTGCCCGTTAGCTATTTGTTTTTCTCTTGCGGTCACAATTTTTATACCCTGTACAAAATCGAGAGAAAGAGTATACAGACAGATAAAAAAATATTCATGGAAAATTTAAAAACAGATTTTCTTTTTTTAAATTTAAATGCATACCCAAACAGTTGAATTTGATTAAAGTAGGGTATTTAAAAGTAAAAGTATGAAATCTATTATTTTTGCTATCTTTCTGCTGTCACATTCAAACAAACAAAATATATATGTATGTATATTCTATGTATGTTTGTAAACAGTGCCCACATCGCGGCATGTAATTAAACTGCAGTTTTTGTTGTAAGACATTTATGGCACATACATTCGTGAGTTGATGAGTGATTTGTTATTGGTCGTGGGGGCGTGGTGGAAAACTCAACAATGTAGCCAAGCAACGATCAAGTTGTCAATTTTTATTAAGCAGAAATTTTCTCTAGGCTCAGTCCCCTTCTCATGTTCCCTCAAGATCATCATAATTATCGCTTGCCACTCTAAAATCAAATTGTTTTTACAAATTCAATTTCGATTGTTTGCAAATTTCATTTGCCATGAAACACAGCAACCGAAATCCGACAAAGGGTCACAGGGATGTTGGTCGAGCAGCTGTCCGTGTTGGCCACCATAACGGACATCCGGCTAATGTGACCCTCCCCCCTTCCTCTTTTCAAATCGATTTATGTATAGTACTCTTATACGCACGCGTACCATTTTCGCATTGGATTGCTATAATAATTCTTCGTTTCGCACTTGAGTGCGCTTTTGGCTTAAAAATTGTTCACATTGCATGTTAGTTGCCCCTATTTCACATGGGTCACTCAGCGGTTGTCCATGTCGCAGGGATTACATGTAATAATGGCGCATAAATCCGGCCATGTTTCAGTCAAATTCAATGGGCCACTGATTGCGGCGTCTTTCGATGGCTATAGCCTCGAAAATGTGTTGTTGTGTGGGAAGGTTAGCCCATTTTTGAGGGTGGTGACAGCTGAGGGTTGAGTATGACCAACTAGATAAGTACTTTTACAATTTTAATGTGCACGATTTGTACTGCTAAGATTCTAAAATAAATTAACTACAATTTTTTGTTGTATTAGAAATTTTTTTTTTATTTATTTTATTCATTAATATTTTATTTCTTTAATGATAATAGGTTTGTTTAAATTATATATTTAACTAACCAAGTGACTAAATGTTCAGTGGTGTTTTGTAACTAATTCAACAACCACACTCGTCTCTATTTTCATGATTCTCATATTTCAATTATTCCTTACTATTTTAAAAAGTTAATTTAAGTCTGAAAATTTCCAAAAAAATAAATTTTTTCTATGGAAAAATAAAGAATGTATTGGCACTGTAATGAAAAATAAAAAATAATACAAATTTAAAGAATCCTCTTAGGTTGTCACGTTTTGCAAATCATTGAAAATAAGCAACATATTAAAATATAAAAGGGATTTAAAAGAATATTAAAACGGAACAAAAAAAATACATTTTAATTGTATACTCTTTTGCTGCAATTATTGGTCATTTAAAATTTTTTAAACATATTTTATACTATATATATTCCCAGAACTTATGATCAAATCTTCTACTACTCTCATATAGTGAAAAGTATATATATAATGTCTTGTTTCTTTATATTTCTGAGCACCTTAACTTTAAATTTAACTAACCTGTCATTCAGACTTAACCAATAACTTGAACTTGAAAAAAATTTACCTAAAAGAATATGAAACCATAAGCTATAATTTTTTTTTTTACTTTAGTTTTTGCTTTAGCCACTGCAGCAAGCTAATTTGTGATTTTAATTTTGTTTATTGCCGCATAGAAAGATGCCAAAAAAGCGGCATAGAAATATGAGTAGATGCCGCAGACAAGGCAAAGCCTTTGCAAAGAGTTTTTCATTTGTATTTGGTTTGAGTTTTCCATTCTATTCTTCTTTTTTTTGGCAGCAAAATTTTGCTGCAGCTGCTTTTGAAGCGCCGCCATTTGGAGTGAGAAACTTTCCATTTAGCACAGACACACACACACACACACCCCTCCTTTCTCTCACTTTATTGTTGGCAATGGGCATCCCTCCTGTTGAGTTCCGGGCACTCGATGCGACAATTGGTTGAAATTCAAGAGTAATGCAAAATGTCGCAATTTGAAGGTCGCGTGTGGCACGTGATGTGAAAAATGAGTACAAGACTTGCATTCACACGGTTGATCGGATCACAACATAATCTAAGGCTGCGTTATCACTTTGGTAAACATCAGAAGCAATCCATTGCCCTCTTCTCTTTTGCCTACTCCTCCACCAACTCATCTCAGCCAGGTCGAATATCAATCAATTGGCTTGCCAATGACATACGAAACTATTACAGGGCACACCCTGTGATTGAGTAGATCAAAGAATCGTGTTTTACTATAGTAAATTCGGGCCGATTTATATAGATGGAGAGAGATGTAGAGAGAACAAGATAACTTAGCAGGGTGGAAATCTGTGGAACAAGAACAAGAGCAATTTTCAATTGAATTTGTTTTTGGGGTTATCAGTAAATGGTGATAAGAGAGAAATAAAAAAAATTTTAAATGCAATGCCACTTGAGATTTGAGTCCCTCGTCTCTCACAACTGAGAGATGGAGATTAAAAGAGAAAAAAAGCGAGAAATATAGCATCAAATTACTATTGAAATGAGCTATTAAAAAAGGCAACAAAAATTTCAACATAACCGAAGCAAATATAATTGAGAATAAAATATAAAAGAACCGAATCGCACATACTCTATAAAGCGTTTTTAGAACGTGTTATCAATGAATGAATTAAAATGTTTTAAATTGAATTTAACTACATATATTAGAAAAGCACATTTATATTCATTTCAAGCCTAAAAGGTAGAAAAGCCTAAATAGAGTATTGGATTGAAAATGTTTTTGGAGTGTCAAATCTTTTTTATGTATTTAAATGGGTTGACTATATTATATAGTTTCTATTAGAAAGATCTATATAACAACTTTTTCGATTTTTCAGGCCGCTAACTAAAATAGAAAAAATAATGAGATGAGTTAACATAAACTTAAAAAATATAATTACTTAAACAATTTAACAATTCAATAAAAAAATATAATTACTTAAACAATTTAACAATTCAATACAAAAAAAACTTGATCGTTTTAAATTAATATTGTTATAAATATATAATTTTAGCATTTGCAAATCTACTTGAAATTTGAAGTATTTCTGATTAATAATCCAGTTGTTTCATATACATACACATGTATACATATGAACATACATATGTACATACATATGTACATACATAGTACGAAAATAAATATTTATCAGTACCTCGAACGCGGTTTTAATGTGGCACAGTGAAATGGAATAATAAAAGCACTTCGTTGTTTAATATAAAACGATGATGAATAAAATGAAGCAAGCAAGTCGTCCCTGCCGACATTGAGTATACCCTGTACCAAGTAAAAGTACTCTATAAAGTCAAAAACAATCAAAATCGCCATCAATTTACAAAAAAAATTCTCTTAGCATCCACTGCTTGCCATGCAGCAACATCGAACGCATGCTATCTCGCTCACACGTAGCAGCCCATTTTGCATGGGGCGTTTCAGTACAAAACGGAAATATGTATATCTCGGATTTTGACAAAATTTGTTCAGCTGGTGCATATTGGCTATATTATGAAGTGTAATAGACGGATGTTGACACCAAATTTGGTTGCTCTAGCTCTTATAGTCTCTGAGATCTCGGTGTTCATACGGACGGACGGACAGACGGGCGGACGGACAGACGGACATGTCTCAATCGACTTTGCTATTGATACTGATCAAGAATATATACACTTTATAGGGTCGGAAAATTTTCCTTCTGCCTGTTACATACATTTTAGCGACTTTAATATACCATTTTACCCTATGGGTACAGGGTATAAATATAATAATACAAAATGTTTTTTCGTAATGTTCCATAATTTTTACCATTTTTATTTTATATATATTTATATATACACATATTATTATATATTATATGTGTTCTCAATATATTTTACATATACTCTTTTGAAACACAGGGTAGCCAAGTTTTCTTACAATATAAAAATTTGTTTTTCTTTGTTGTTTATTTTAAATTTATTTGATATAACTTTTTAAATATAAGGAACTATGCTATATAAAGGATTAGTCCAACTCATGTTGCTTCAGTGTATGTACATATATAAAATAGAAAGAGGCAGATATATATTTCTGATCTCTTATATATTGGAAACAGATAACAAGATGATAGTTCCAACATCTCTTTTAGGTACAATTTTATTTATATGGTTTTATATTTACATATATGTATAAACAAATCATAAATTTAGACCAAAAATGATATCTTAGAACTAATTTAATTTTTTTAGAGTATACGAATTTTGTTGACCAGTTAATTTGGTTGACGGCATTCTGCATATATATTCCGTTCGTTTTTTATATTAAAACAGTCTCTTTTTATTCTCCGACGAAATAACATTTCATTGAAATGTTGAAATATTTTATGTTACCAGTTTCCTTAGTGTTATCAAGTCAATTAATTTCTGCAAATATTGAACAATCAGAGCTTTATAATCATGAGTTAGTCGAAAGAAAAATTGCTAATCAAGAAGCTGAATTAAATGCATTGGAAAATCAGTTGAGGCAACTGGATGATGAATATCTGGATTCTCATTCCGAAGAACTTATAAAACTGTTGAGTTGTCAATCAGTTTGCGAGAGCCCCGAAAAATTAGAAATATTGAAAGCGGAAAATAAAAAATATAAAAATAATGAAACTACGCTCAAGAGTACCATCAGTGAACTACAAAAAAGAATTAAACAGATTCAAAAAGATGGCAAAATAAAAATTAATCAAAAAGTACGAGATCGGTTAAAAAAATTGAAGAACAAAATGAATAAACTGCAGAACCAAATGAACGAGCTTAATATGGTGATTGATAATATCATTTCTTTAACAAATGGTAGAACAGTCAACAATATTACAAATCAGACAATAAGTACAATTCAAATTGAAAAACAGTATTCACAAAACCTAATATCAATTATTGACTCACTTAAAAAAAATGCTTCCAATGTGCAAAGTTTTCTTTACAACGTTTCAAACGATCTATATAATGAAGAGGCTGAATTTGGAAAAAACAATTTAGATGTCAAACCTGTCCAATCCATTCCGATTTGTATTCGCTCCACTCAATTATCAAAAATTGGTGGAGTGATATTTCAAAATATTATAAGTTATGCTATTATCTGTAATGATACGACATATGGCCCTGGATGGATTATGGTGCTAAATCGGAAGATATCTGATTTTGATATTAATTTTGATCAAAATTGGCAAACGTATAAAAATGGATTTGGCAGCTGGACCAAAAATTATTTCATCGGCCTAGAAAAGCTCCACAAAATCACATCGTTCCATCAATATGAGCTTTTAGTTTACTTAGAAGACTCCAATAGACAATATTTAAATGCCAAATACGATAACTTTGTTGTGAGCAACGAAAACGAAGGATATAAACTTTTATCAGTTGGAAATTATTCTGGAAACGCTGGCAATGCTATGCCATCGAGTGTCGGATGCCCTTTCACCACGATT
Source organism: Drosophila emarginata (assembly GCA_037075365.1). Classification (NCBI taxonomy): domain Eukaryota; kingdom Metazoa; phylum Arthropoda; class Insecta; order Diptera; family Drosophilidae; genus Drosophila; species Drosophila emarginata. Next base: position 825,837 of record JBAMCD010000109.1, on the reverse strand, counting down.
AACTTGAACAATACTGGTAATTCGTCTGTCAATTGTGCAAAAGAATTTAAATCTGGTTGGTGGTATAATGAAAATTGCTTTCAAAGGTAAACTAATAAAATTATAATTGCATTAACAATATTAATATTAAAATATTTGATTTTAGGCTAAATGGAAACAGAGGCTTCCGCAATAAAATATTTTGGAATAACAATTCACAATATAGATCTATTCTCATGATGATACGTTTGAAAGGTTTAAAATTAACTAAAATATAGGTCCTATGCAAATACAAATAATGAGTCTAACTAAAAGTAATTTCATTTCTCTAAACAAAAGTTGTAAATGCAACTTAAAAGCTAATATTTATTATTATTAAAATGTTGTTTATGCTTCTGCCTTTAAATATGTAAATAATTTAATAAATAAAATCTACAAGAATATTGATTTTACTTTTTATATATTTTGGCGCCATGAATTTTTATTATAATCGACAGTTTAGATTCACTCTTAATTTTAAGAGTGCCTCCTATATGTTTCACTCTCTTGGATCATTCCTACGATTTCATTATCATTTGTTCTCGATTTCTCTTTCAGTAATGTATATGCCATTTAGTATATATATTTATTGTACATGTTATCAGTTTATTTAAAAGAAATATGCGAATACATTATATATTCTAAAATTTAGATTGTCCGAAAGTAATTCTGACTAAATAAAAGCGGATGTTATTATTCTAACAGAAGCAGTTTGTGTTCTGCGTTTAAGTTGATCCAACAAAAGAAAATGTGCAAATATATTATAATTTTTCTGCTTTTCGCCTTATCAAGTTCAGCATTCTCAAAGGAAGAGGATATTATAACCAAGCAGCAGGATAAAAAATTAGATGAACTGCTTTCACGAATAGAAAAAGGTAGGAGGGAAACGGATGAGGTTCTGAATTCGCTAATTGCTGCTACGAATCTGATGATAATCCCGGAAAAAGAACCGTGTCCCGATCAAAATAAAATAAATCTTTTGGAAACCCAATTGAAAGAGCAAGCAAATACTTCACACACTATTGAGAGAAGACTTAATGAACCAACAAATATAATAAACGAATTAAATAAAAAATTAAAAGAAAACAAAGGCCAATTGGAAAGCTGTAAAGTGAATATTAAAGAACTGAGAGTAAATGAACAGCTGAAGGTAGAAATCATAGAAACCGAAAAAATTGAATATGAACGAAACAAAATTGTAATAGAGAGCATAAACAATGCATTGATGAGGTGTACCAGTTCAAAGGATTCACTGAGAGAAAAAATGCAAAACAATGCCGGAAGTGTAAAACAGACAGAAGATAACTTAATTTCGGCTCTCAATGAATTAGAACTCAAAAAAAATGAACTTAATTCAGCGCAATATGAGATTGAAGAATTAAAGAATTTAAATCAGCGATTTATATTGGCCAACAAGTACCCAACACTGTGCATTCCCGATGACAAAGACATCAAAACTCGCACAATATCATTGCCTGGTCAGATTCCATTTCCGGTTCTTTGCAACAGTAACGGATGGATCGAGTTCCAGCGTCGAAATTGGGGTAAATCGAAATTCAGTGAAAGTTTTAAGTCGTATGAATCGGGATTCGGAAATTTTTTCGACGAAGATTACTTCTTAGGTCTGAAGTATCTGAACCTAATAACTTCAGCACAACAGCATGAGTTGGTAATTTCCCTTACTGATTTTGCCAAAAAACATATCTATGCACTTTATGATTACTTTGAAGTTGGAGATAAATCTGAAATATATAAACTTAAGTTTCTTGGATCATATTCTGGTACTGCTGGAGATGGACTGCGTGATAGTGTGGGATTAAAGTTCCAACAGTACGGATGGTTCAACAAAATTTCAAATGGTTGGTGGAATAGTAATGCAAGGTACGCAAAATTTAACCCAAAAATGTTACATTCTTTAAAGCCATTGAAAAATTTTTTTCCCTTTGCAGCAATCTGCATGAATCCGAATACCTAATAAAATGGAATAAAAAACATTACAAGAAGGCTCAAATGATGATTCGTCCAGTTATGAATAAAAAAGATACGATTAATTAGTCCTTCAGTTACGATGAGAAGCTATTGAAGGAAAAATGTTCAGGATTAATTTCAACCTTTGATTGACTAATATCAAACGAATGTTAGTACATACATATATGACTTTAGAAAAATTCTCAACATTTTTTTTCTGGACCAGCAGAATTCGATAAATTTGAACTCACTTCTATGCAATTAAAGACAGAGCTCAGAATGTAACAAAATATATACATATAAAAAAAATATTCACGTTTTTTTGTTGTTTTTTATGGCCAAACAATAAAAGCCACACACATGCCCATGCCAATGGGTACCATCATATCTAAGCGACACTTGACAATGGCTCCACAACGTGTCTTGGTGGTCCAGCCTGGGGAATTGGAAATTGGACTTGATGTTTCGATATTTCGGATTTTTCGAGGGGGGAGAAGCGAAAGAAAAACAAAACGCAAAGAAGAAAAAAAAAGTCGTGCAATAAATAAAACGCTTGAAAAGTGCACTTAAGATAAAGAAGCCACAACAAAAGATGGTTAGATGGTGGCAGACAAAGAGAGAGAGAGAGAGAGAGAGAGAGAGAGAGAAAGAGAGAGTGAGGGGAGAAAAAGAAGTGCGAGATGAAATTGAAAACGGAACAAAATCTGGGTCAAGTTGGGCACTTCAATTTGATTTGAATTTGTTTTTAAGTTGATAACTTGTTTTAATGGCAAACTTAATTGATTTCGGTTTTCAAAAGTTAAACGAATTATGCAAAATTGACATAAATTATAGATTAGCAATTTAATTTTATTTAAATACGTTTCCAAAGAACTACAATAAACATATATTTTTATTTTAACAAAGTTGAAGCGCAGATGGCTACACTTAAGATTCTAGACAAAGATTTAAATGAAATACAAGAACTCCTCATTTTTATCTCATTGTCAGGTGACTCTTAAAATGAATCAGGTGGAATATTTTAATTTAAAAAAAATTTGGAATGAATTATTTCTAATTATTTTTAAATATGTAGATCAACTAAAAAATAAAGAACTAACAGGGGCAAGGCTTATGTGTTTTATTTTAACATCCTTTCAAAAGGGCAGATTAATTTTGGTCAGACGTTTGCAAAACATAGAAGGAAGCATCTCCGACTTTATAAAGTATATATATATATTCTTGATCAGCATGATTAGCTGAGTTGATATAGCCTTGTCCGTCTGTCTGGATCAACAAAATCTCCTCCGTGACCCTTGGAGTCACAGAGCTTTTTTTTTGCTGCAGGCATTGTATATCTCGGAATCATACCGATCGGATGACTATATCATGTAGGAACGATCGCTCAAGAATAGGGTTTAACATCCAATAACTCAGTTGTTTTTCAGTCGAATATTTGGTGTTTCTGCGTTTTATATACTCCTCAACACATCTATCAAGTTTTATTAGAATCGGTCCACTATATAATATAACTCCCATAGGAACAATCGGTCAAAAATAAAGTTTTAGATCAATAACTTTGGTGTTTTGAAAGCGATTGTCACGAAATTTGGTATTCGAAAATTTTATATACACACATAAACAAAATATATAATGAGTTTCAGCAGAATCGGTCAACTATATGCAAAAAAAATGTTTGTATGAAAATTTTTTTTATTTTGATGAATTTATAATTTTATATATGCACTTCCAAATGTTTCTGCCAAATTATATATAAATCAAAAAGACAAGGGTATACGAACTTCGGCATGGCCCATCCTTCTGCTATTTTTCAATTTTTGGAATATAATAATTATGAATTTTTTGACCTAAATACAAAACTTGCAACGGCTTTCTTTGTAAAATAAATGAAACCTAAACTATTGAAACTAAATTATTTTATGGAAATTGTTTTGTTGCTGAATTTTCAAAAAACTTTTGAACAGATTCGTGGCAATTATCCATAATTGGTAGAAAAGGGTATGTTAAAGTCAATTGAAAAATTGTCAACTAGAAGGCAATCTACGATTCTCGTTATCAAATTTAAAACTAAGAGATCCAACAATGATTCCAAGTAAATTTAAAATACATTTTTTTTTGTATAGTTTTTTTTTTTGGCTAACTGGCCAAAGGTGGTTTTGTTTGATGGCCATGGTAATAATTCAAATGAATGTAGGGATTATTTCAAGCATTTTATGTGACAGAGGTAAAACTTGGTTTTTGATTCATTATGGGGACTCAATGCTTGGGTCTGGGACTGGGCCTAATCGCCTTGGCGACACCTATTTTCGTAGGCGCGCGACATTGGCCACATTTACAGAGGAGCATCATCATCATCATCATTATTATCGTTAATATCATCATGATGATGTTAGCCAGTTGCCAGACCGTAACTAAAATGAGACGCCAAACAAAAAGCAATTACGTGTGCCTTTGCCTGCCCTTTTGAGTCAGTTGTGACTTTGGGGTCTTCTCTTGGTTGTGAATAAAATTCCTTATCGCCATAACACTGAGGCAATCGAATGAATGAGAGGGGGAGAAGAGATGCATAGGCCAGATACTCGTATTCAGCAACAAAAGGCTGCAGCAATTAATCTTCGCTTCTGAGTTTTGGCTTCAAGGTGAATTGTGTGGCATGCGCCTGAGGGCACATGTGTGTCTGTGTTTCTTACCCCAGTCCTGAGCTCTTCTTTCCTAATGATGGCGGGTTAAACGCCGTTCCCGCTGCATTCAACTTTAACTCATTGAATTATAAATTATGCCTGCCTTGATTTGTGTTCGTTCGCTGCCAACTGGCTCGAGAATCTCGTGAAAACGTGCCCAAGGAGAGAACTTTTGGCATTGGCCATTGACAGCTATTTTTGTACCATATGTAGCCCAACTTTGCCATGACCTGGACCAGAACCTGGGTAATTTGCTTTATGATCTCAGATTTCGGGTTTCTTGCCAAAAAAATAAAAGAAAAGCAAAAAAAAAAAGGATCCATGGAATGAGAGCTGGAAACGTGTGAAAAACTCACTGAGGCGTAAGTGCGTTCGAGGATTTTGCGATTTTAGGTTCATTGCAGTCGAAAAATATGTTTGTATGCAAAAGGTTGCCTCATGGACGTAGCCAACTGACATTATGTCTACCTTTTCTGGGCCGACCATATGCATTCGAGTGTAAGTCATGGGCAACATTACCTAATCACCTGGAAGTAATACCACCTATCTATGTATATATGTATGTATATAGAACCAAAAACAATGTAAACTTTTTGCACTTTATTGATTTTGTCTGACATTGAGACTTATCGATAATGTGTCTGTCTTTTTTCTATTCAGATAATATTTAAATATTCCATTAACTGGCAGCTGTAAGGTAAACTGAACGGGTATTTAATTTAGAATTTACGTTTTTTAATGTTTTATAGATTATTTGTGAAGTAGGTGTAAATAAACTGAAACTAACTTCGAGGCAGATCCGAAGGAGAAAGAAGAGGATGAATAAGTATTTTTTTTTTTATTTTTTATGAAATGTGATATTTTAGCTGTGAATGCGTATTTTTTTTATTAATGAGGTTATCCGATTCTTAATTGGCATCAAAATACATATTTTTATTAAGTCACTTCCAAATGGTGTTACTGCCATTTAACTATCAGTAGAGGCAATGTGTTTAGAATCGCCAGTGGATAACCGCAGTAATTGAAGTTAAAGGACATCAGCTTCTTTTCACAGATGCTGCAGAATCGGTAAGAGCCTTTAAGATATTTTTTTGCTTTTCCTTTCCCTTGATAAGATATCGTTCTCTTTTAGTACATTTATTTATTAAAGTCTAACTTATTATTTCTATTAATAAAACAAAACTAATATTAAATATGTTATACCTAAGCTTTATATTATCTATATATTAATTGTAATTTAAATACTAAATTGAATCTGTTATTTTTCTTTTGGCTTAATAATTAAAATATATAAAATAAACAAAACGAGTGTTATTAATATTGAAATGAATTTAAGTTTGTACATTAGAAATAATTTCTCAAAATCAAATCAAATTCAACTAAGAGCTAATTGTATTTATTGGATAAAATGTAACATATGTTAATTCGACATCTATAAAATGTTTCTAGGCCATCAATTCTTACATAATTTCTAGATGTTTTATGGTCAGTCACTTCTCTAATTGATATATACAACATATAATTCTATTTCAACATTTTGCATTACATTTACGCTTCATTGCACATTCCACAGAACCAATCCAATTACAATTTCACACCAATATCCATTTAAATGAAAAACAAAAAGCATTCACAGTATGTGAGAGTTGCGATAGATGTCTTTAGTTTGTTGGCTCATTAGGCATAATTTATGGACGCGTCGCCAATAATAAAAATTATTCTTGTCTGTGTCTTTGTCTGATTGTGACTCGTCTGACTCTGTATATATGTATGTATATGTATGTTGTCTGATCGCAACTTTCTAAAATTTCAAAATCATAGCTACTTAGGCATGCGCACAATTTATAATGTAATAAATCAGTTGGAAATGGCTTTTACACACTCAACACACGCACACACACTCAAAAGAAGTTGACAACGTATCGTCGCGAGCCAATTATTTTAATCGTTTTTGTCAAGGCGGTGATACACACATACACACTCACACACACAGTACATATCCATATATACATACATATTTATATCTATACTTAAGTATATAAAAATCAAAAGAACCAGAAGATTAAGCAATTCACTGCGAAAGAGCTTTCAACACTCAAAAATGTTTGACAAAGAATGCATCTTTAATGGCGTTTCATAGAGAAGGCCATAAAAATACCAAACAAAGTAAAAATTTTACTTTCACTTAGACCCAACCCTCAGTCCCGCTTAGTAAAACCAAATCGAGTAGCGTTTTACATTTGAATAAGATCTTAAAATAAACAATATACATACATATATATGTACATATGTATATATATTTATAGATTTGGAGAAGTAGAGAAGTGGTCGTTATGATCAACTAGCGATACAAACAAATTATAAAATGCATCTGTTTATAAATTCAACACAAAAATCGAACAGGTGGAGAAGTCGAGATGAAATGGCGCCACTTTAATGGCAGTGTCAATGGTCCAAAAAAACATGGCTAACACGGCTAAAAGAGTAACCATTTCAGACGGTTCACACCATTATGATTTTTGATTAAATTTCTACTGCATTATAACTAAAGAAAAACTTTTCAAATCTGGTAGAATCAATTCTAAATTTCAGTTTGTGATTAATTTTATAAAAGAAAAAAAATAAGCAGCAGGAAGACTGATATTTAAATTTTAAAGGCACTTAATATTAAAATTATATTTATTATTTGAGTTGAAAAAATTGTTCCTTATCTTAAGAAACAAAAAAAATCCTCTCTTTTCCACACTGACTCCTTAAACTCTCCGCTATTGGAATTTCAATTTTCAGCTGTCACATTTAAATAAAAAATATTTCTCGGCCGGCTTATCCCAAGACCTGGCCAACACCTGCCTTTATGAGCAATTTGCAAGCAAATAAAAAAGCAAAGTAAAAAAAAAAAACGAGAATTAACGAAGAAAATTTGTTTATCTTGTTTGGGTTTTAGTTTTCTTTTATATTTCCATTTGATTACTTATTTGCTTTGCATTCAACTGATAACTCTCGTTCGACATTAGAGTTTAGATTTCGTATCATTTGCAAATATTTACTTCGGCTATAATGAATAGAAGAAGGGAAAACACAAAAGTATGATCAAAAGGCTAAGACCGCTAAGAAAGTGTGCATTGCCTTGTTCTGGGTTATTAATCAAAATGTGTTTTAATGATGTTGGCCTGGTTTTCTTTACATTTGTTGCCAATGTTGTCTTTGCACGGCTGCGATAATATTTGGATTAGTTCAAGTCAATTGCATCTGGGCAAAGAGGTTTTCCTTTTCCTTTCTTTTTTTTATTTTTTTTTTTTGGGTTGAACGGCGCGTGCAGCAATGAGACGAATCTAATGTTGCACACGTGGCAAATGTGAATGTTGCACTCGCAATGGGTGGTGAGTGGAGTGTGTGGGTTTGGGTGGGTGGTTGCCCCCCTTTTTTTTTTGAGATAGTCAGGCGAAGTTAAATGTTGTGTTAAGATTAACAGCAGCCGACCACAAAAGCAGCTTATCGAGTTTTTGTCCATGAGAAGGGTTTTTTTTTTTTGGCCTTCTCTTTTACGTGCTAGGCATTAATAAAAATTTTCCTTCTTTTTTTTGGGGAAAAAGAGGGGAATGCGGGCGACATTATCGGCATAAAAGAAAAATAAAAGGAAAACATTCTTTTTTTCCGTGCTGGGTTATGCTTTTTGACTGCTAATGCTGTTGTGGAGGAAGTTGAGAGCAGGTGCTACATACAACATTCTGCATAATTTATGATGAGTGTTAAATGCTATGTAAAGTTGGTACAGTAAACATCTGATGGCTTATCAAAGTAGAGCCTCAAACAAACAGAATGAAAAAAAGAAGAGACAACAATTTTAACACCTAAGGCAACTAGGTGGGTGGTCAGTATTCTCCTTCTCTCTCTCTCTCACTCTCTATCTATTATGACATTTTTAGAATCTTACCGTCAAAGAAAGAAAAGCTGTTTAATGGCCAAGTTTCTATATCCTTACTAGTTTTTGTTATAACTATGGGCTTGAGTTTAAGCCATACTTGTATAAAGATTTTATTCTTTCACAATCTTAGTTATCTTTTTTTTATAAAAAATATATTATTGGTTTATTCATATAACTACTCGATCGGAGACATTTCAAAGGTTAAAAAGTTTTAAATAAATACATTTGATTCCGAATCGAACTCGAAATCTTATGATTACGAATCGAACTTGAATTTTGAACTTGTATATAAAAGTTTTTATATCATCTTGTCTTGCTGTAACTGACTGCAAATCAAGAATTAAATATTTTTAATTTTGAATGAAAAAAACAGCTTTTCTAAATTTTGGTTTTTTGGCTAACACTGTCAAGTACAAAGACTGGCTATTCGTTTATCGCTCTTTTCACAGTCTTAATACTATTTTCTCAAAATATTCACGTCTTTCATTTTGCTCTCTTTAATTTTTTACCTATAGATATTAAATAATCTTTCGATTATGTTAATTTATACATCTATTCAATATTTTGGAGCAGAAAGGCATTTACAAATCTGAGAAATTATATTTTCCATGTTTATCGTAAACTTGCTAAACATGGAATAAGGTAGATAAGAAACAAATTTCTCCTTATTTTTATACCCTGTACCCATAGGGTAAAAGGGTATATTAAAGTCGCTAAAATGTATGTAACAGGCAGAAGGAGAATTTTCCGACCCCATAAAGTATATATATTCTTGATCAGTATCAATAGCCGAGTCGATTGAGCCATGTCCGTCTGTCCGTCCGTCTGTCCGTCCGTCCGTATGAACACCTAGATCTCAGAGACTATAAGAGCTAGAGCAACCAAATTTGGTGTCAACATCCGTCTGTTGTGTAGACAGGTTAAGTTTGTTTCAAATTTTTGCCACGCCCACTTCCGCCCCCGCAATTTGGGAAAAACCTATTACTAGGGCAATATTAAAGATATCGTATTCTTATTTGGCATGCACATTAATATAGCCAAAATGCACCAGCTGACTGAATTTAACCGAAATCGGACAATAATTATCGGAGATATACGTATTTCCATTTTGTACTGAAACGCCCCATGCAAAATGGGCTGTTAAGTGTGAGCGAGATAGCATGCGTTCGCTGTTGCTGCATGGCAAGCAGTGTAGTGTTGCTGCATGGCAAGCAGTGTAGTGTTGCTGCATGGCAAGCAGTGGATGCTAAGAGCATTTTTTTTTGTAAATTGATAGCGATTTTGATTATTTTTGATTTTATGGGGTACTTTTACTTGGTACAGGGTATACTCAATGTCGGCAGGGACGACTTGCTTGCTTCATTTATTTCTTTCTTTAAAAAAGGGAAAAATTAAAAAGAAATATAATATATAGGGAGATGTTCTTGCAAGCGAACAGTTAAAAGGTAAATCTTTAAATGCGGAATTAAAACTTTAAATGAAAAAAAATGTAAAAATAAAATTATAAAATTATTAAATAATTTTAAGTAAAGCTTTTGTTAAACAGCAAAATGAATTAGTTTGCTTCTTCAGTTTAGTAGATGAATCAATGATGACAAATTTAGCAAATTAACAAACAGAAAACAGAAAAATGTATTTGTTTTATTCACCCTTTCTCATCTGATAATATGTATGTTGTAAATATTACTTGTTTAACATCGGTTTTATCTTTAAGAGAAGTTCAGAAAGGCTTCACAACAATTCGCTGAATGCAATTTCAGTTTTCAATGAAACTTTAGCACTTATTCTTTGCAGTTTCTTTTTCCTTTAACATAAATGGATTTCAATTGAAATCCACAATTTAAGAGAAACGTAAAGTAACGTACATCATAATACCTGAAAACATTCTCATCTCGCCAGGCAGTGCACATTTGGGGGATTCATGCAACCAGCTTACTCTATCCCACCTAGCCCACTCCCCTTTGCCGTGTCCAGCGGGTAAATTGAATGGCAAATTTGTCTGCACGCAGCAGCAACATAAACTTTTTAATTGAAAAACAATTTTTCTTGTTCAATTTTTATTTTCATTTCAGGATTTCATTTGCTGCACAATTTTTCGGACAGAACACTCAAGTTTCATAAATGTTATTGAGTTTTTCTCATGCAATTTTTGTGTAACTAGTTTTGTTGTTCTTCTTTTTTTTTTCTCTTTTTTCCTTTATGAATTTTTTTTTTCTTCCCCCATTTATTGACTTGACTTCCGTGCGTATGTCGCAATTTCCGGTTTACGGCAAAACGAAATAAAAACGTAATTTAATGCCGTATAGATTGAAGTTATGTCAGGGTCATACCCTGCAACCCATTTCATACCCGTCGCTCTTTTTATCCATCACCCCCTCTCGACCATTCGTCGTTAATTGAAATCGTAAGATTTGCCATTTTATGTTGGATGGGGCAATTAGGAAAGAAAATAAACCAAAATGCCATTACATTTGACAAGTTTATTGAATTCGATTACAATTTTCACGCCAAGGTGTGAGATGTCGGTGATGAGTGGGAGACACCTCTGAAGCTTGCCATGCAAATGCACTTGGACATATTCGTTCATTTAATGGGAGTCATAGATAAAGCAGATGTAGAGAGGAAATTTTAATGCGAGGGCAACTTTAGAAGATTTAGAAATAAAAAGGTTTAATATAGAACAAAGTTTTCAATCGGAAACTTTTTTAAAAATTATTTAAATAAAGTTCCCTACAAGAAGTTTACATAAGTTTATACAAACCAACCAATTATTGTATCGGAAAGACAATACACAATTTTTTTTTTAATTATATAAAAAGTTTTTCAAACTTTATGGATTATACGACGTGCTTATGAGAAATTTAGTAATCAGGACTAAATTCAAATTAGATCAAGGTCCTCACCTTATTATTTTGTAAATAAATTGTGTTGATTAGTAATAACAATGACAAAAATGTACTTTAATAGCGGCTTAGTTAATTAATTATGACACCACTTAATTAAGTATATCTGACCAAAAGTTAAGAAGCTTAGTTTTTCTGGCTAATATTTTCTAACTTTATTAACATACAGTTAAAAAGTATTATAAACACATAAAAGTTTACCAATACAATGGTTTATTAAAAAGTAAGTCATTAATACATAGATAGAACAAAAGAAAACTGAAATACATGAAATTATAAAAATTAGAATTAATTTTACTGACATATTAAATATTAAGGTCGACAACTTAAAGACAAAACAATTTAAAAGATTGAAATTCAAAAATGGGATAATAATAATTAAAATTTTATAAGTTTTAAAAAAACCAATAAACCAAAAATTTGGAAAATTAGTTTTGAGATAAATGTTTTAACTATTAAATTTGCAATTTGCTTTTAAAGAAATAAGATTAAAAGTATACAAATTTATTTATTTAAATTATTCTAAAAATATCTAATTTGGACTTAATATAATTCTGCACTTATTTTGTAAATATAAAACAACTTAAAAACATTTATATAAATTGGTTTGATTACTTAAAGTGTTTTCTTCAAGTTTTATTGTGCAACTTAGGGAGCAAACCTCGGTGACTCCACACAACCATCAACATCATCATCATTATTATTCGTGTGTATAAGTAAAACTGTTTCATCTAACCAATTGTAAGTAAACACACCTGCTGCTGTTGTTGGTGTTGCTGTTGGTTTTGTTGTTGGTGTTGCTGCTGTTACCCGATGACTGGGTCTAGAGCCACATAAAGTCACCTTGTTTATGGCGCCAGAAACTGCGGGCGTTCCATTTGCACTTCTCAATGCGGGCGCAGCAGCCAGTGAAAAGACGAAGCTCTTCCATTGTTGGATTTGGCATTAAAGCGGATCACCATCAGCAACAGCAACGGCAACGGCAATGGACTATGGCACTGACTGTGGCTGTGGCATGCAGCTTGTAAGTTCAATAAACTAAACAATGCAACAGCCGTCGGCTGCTGGCGTCTTTTAATTGAATTACCATTGACCACAGTTAGCAGCAGCAAAAGCAATGGACAGCCATACTATTGAATCGAATACCAATATATAGGGGAAATCATGTGAAAAGTCATGGCTATAGCTGACACATTAGCGCATAATTTTGCTCCTTCCTACTCCCCACTCCCACTCCCTTGACTCTGTCTGCACTCTTAATTAACCGCCTCGGTTAGAAGAGAAATTAACTCGATTTGTGCGTTAATTAGGCGGAGTACAACGTTTAATGAACTCGACGGGAAAGGCAATTTTACTCCCCCAGCATTGGAATTGTGTGGGAGAACTGTGGTGATTTTTCACTTTTCAGTTTCATTTTTCCGGTCAACAAATTGATCCTTATATACAGTTTGCCAATTAACTAATTGATAAGAAAAACATTTTCTCTTATACATTCCTTTCTATTTAGAGATTTGTCCAAAAGCTTATGTAAACTCTCATTTAAGTATAATTAAACTAACCTAATACAGATTTTCATTGTTTTAAGAACATTTTGTCAGAGCTAACAATTTAGTCTGGCCAAAAGCCACCCACACAAAAACCTAGTAAAACCCAAAAACCAAAATACGCCCACATTTTGGGGACTCGCTTGAGTTATTTTTGTTAGAGGAAAAGGGTAAGGGGAAATTGCAGACCCGGTTAGATGAAGCTTTTGTAAACGTATTTAATTACATTTACCAATTGTCTATGAATATGTTAGCAGCATGTAAATACAAATACACAAATTAATAAATATCTACATATGAGAATGTGCCATCCTATGAATGTTGAATTGTCCTTGAAAATGGCGAAAGATAAACTTATTCTATGTGTCTGTCTGTATGTCTGTCTGTCATTTGGTATGTCTGTTTGTCTGTCTCTGTGTGCGTAAATCTGTTTCTAAAATGTTTGCTTTGAAATGCCTATACCATTGATAAGCCCCCACAAAACAAGTTGCCATTCTGATTGAATTTCCAAACCAACAACCGCAAATAGCGAACAGTTGTCGAGGCACTAAGTGGTCGCAGTAGGGGAAATCCCCTTCACAAATTGTTGCTGCAAAATGAAATTATGGTTGAAAATTAAATATCCAGTGCCAGTGCTGAACTACCACTATTATGTATTATAGTCTATGGCGATTTGCTAACGAGATTGTGGGTAATGTAGTTTGGTTTTTTTTTTCTTCGTTTTTTGCAGAGATTTTGTATGATGTCCCTATATGGTTATGGATAATGAGGTACATAGGTTTGATTCTGTACTGTTGTCTAATTGAAAGTTGTTTTCTGCATAATATTCTTTGGATATGGGGAAAGAAAATGGCTAACTAAAGGCAAATGGATGCTAAATACAACAATGGTTCTATGGAAAAAAGGTTCAACTAAATGTCATTTCGTTCACTGCGCTTAGATCATGAGTTAAGGTTTCATAAGATTTTCATTTGTTAATTCCAGATAAGATAATGAAAAGCCTGATAAAGAGCAGTTATACTTATGTTGATTGTATCTAAATGATTTAGGTAACAGCAATATATGTTAAATTATAGTTTAGCGAATTGTTTATCAACCATATACAGTGAAAATTCTCTTGGGCAATAAATAATTATCTAAGAAAGGTTCACTTTATAAATGAAAATAATTTTGCAAAATTATTATAATTTTAATTTTTTCCTTATATCTGTATACAAATAATTTCTAACTAATATTTTCTTTATGTCTCTTGTTCAGTCATTGAAATCATTAAAATTATTTTCGACGAGTTAATGATTATCGTAAAGTTCCTCAACGATGGAAAACTATATATATTTAATGCAAATTATGTCAATTTCATTAATGGTAACAAATGACAAAAAAAAACTTTTCGACTTTTTTCCCTATTTTCTTTTGTTCTTTTTGCTGTCTCTTTATTACCTTCATGGCATACAAATTAACACAAAATTTGTTCTGTATTTGGTACGTTTTCTTACGATTTCGGCTAATTAAATTGAATTCAATTGAAATTTAGAACGTTTGGGCCATGGCACGTGATTGAGCAAAGGAAAAATGGAAAAACACAGCAAACAAAAAGCTTTTATTTTTGGTGTTGGCCCTCGTTTTTATTATTATTTTTTCCTTGTTTGTTTAATATGAAATGTAATTAAACGGTGAGACAACGGTAAAATAATGTAAACTTTATGGCTTTTCGATAAACGTTTCCAGATATACTTGAACGTGTTTTGAAATCAAAATGAACGATCCAAAAAAAAATAAAGTCAGAAGGGCCGAGATAACTTTGCTTGTGATGCAGTTTTTATACCCTGGCAAAAAGAAGATTTCTAGAGATCACACCACTCCAAAAGAGTTTGGAAAACTTGAAAATAACTAATTTGTAGTTTAAATAACTTAAAAAAAGAAAACACTGGAACTTCGACAAATAAATTTAATATAATTTAAATGTTTTTAAATTGTCAAATTTAATAAAAAATTATACCAACTGGTTTATTTTGAACGTATGAATTAGATCTTCATTTAATAAATCGTAAATTTAGAATAGTATCTAATATATCTAATTATACTTGTTAAATTTTAAGCTTTTTACTCGAGTCAATATACCCTTTAGGTTAATGTATAAAACGATGTTTTGCTTTTCGATCCTTAACACTAAAGTTTGACCTAGAGAATATATTAATTCTTATGGATTATATACTAAAGCTTCATATCGTTTTCATTTATCTGCCTTTGAACTCTTTACTGAAAACTTTTTTTTTAATTTTTCTGTGCTTTGTTTACAATTGCATATTTTTTTGGCTTTTTATTTGCTGAACAAAAGAAGCAAGAGAAAACAGAAAAAAGAAGTAAAGAGCATACACTAAAAACCGAAAAACCCAAAAACAAAAAACCGAATTCCACCGGAAGCCAATGTAAATAAAGTGCATTGAGCATGTTTGTTGGTTCCGTCAAAAAGAATGAAGAGGAAGAGAGAGGAAAATGGAAATCTAGCACTTTGATCTGTATGTGTGTAAAGTTCTCATTCCCCCTCAGTTGTGCCCCCCCCCGGAGCAGCAGCTGCCCAGCGCATCAGTCAAAGGCAATGAATGAACATTTTGCGGGGGTGAAAATCACTAAAAAGGGTTTAAAGTTTCTTTTAGAGAGAAAAAAAAAAAGAAAAGAAAACACACACACATATACGCACACATATAGAAAATGTTTGGAAAATTGTTTATATATTTGACAAGACTGGTGGAACGAAACGAAAGGGTAAGGGCAGAAAAATTCAATGGTCTATGATGGGCGGTTGCCTGCTGTTGCTGCTGCTGCTGATGATGAGGTAATTAGCGGATGCGTGCGCCACGTTTTTTGGTTTGCATTTCAAAGTGAAATTGAAGTAAATGAAATGTTTAGTCAAATTAGTTCACACCAACTGAAATAGAGATGGAATAAGAATATTCAAATTATAAACTACAAATTTATAAGATATAATATGGGTTAGAAACAAAAACTTTAGAAACGAATTATACGTTCTAATTAATTATAAAATCATTTTATAATAAATATCCAAATATATAATTAAGCATATTATTATAAAAGGTAAAAAAAAACTAGGAAGCTTAAAAATTTACTTATTTAATACTAACTCAGCGGAAAACTAAATCCTCTACTTTAACCTGATAAAAACCTGATTATTGGAATATTTATGGATAATAAAGACTAATTAACTATGTTTTACTAGGATAATTTTTAAAGTGGCTGACATTAATCAAAGCTTACTAATATTAATTTTTTTTCTTTCGTTCCATTACGTTATATTAAACCAGATATAAATGAATCAACAAATAAAATGTTAGTTTTCTTTTAAAAATAAATCAAATTTGAAATCATAAAAATATATTATAAAAAATTATATGGTACTTGGTTAGGCAAATCGGTTTCACTTTTATTTGAATAAAAACTCAATAATAAGTTATAAACAAAAATTTTAGATAATATCAAATTACTAGCTATTTAAAATCGTGTCACGTTACCATCTCTATGCCTCATGGACATCTATTTTGAAATTAATTTATTTATTTGATGTTTTTATTTGTTTGCTTTTTTGGCTAATTTGAAAGTTCTTTGAGTTTTGGTTCCCCTTTACCATAACTCCATGCTCAATCAGCACTCGCCATGATTGAGATTGATTCAATGTCCAAAATGTTGTTTGGCTCCAACTGACTAAAAGTTTGTTTTGTTAAAGTGTTCTCTTTGGTTTTTTTTTAAATATTTTTTTTTCTATTTCATCGCTGAAAGATCTGGGCATGAACTATTTTCTCTTGACAGGAAATGGCAGCTAATACCAAAACATGATGCACATCAGTTTATATACCAAACAGTGGCAAAAATAAAGAAAAAAAAAAGAAGAGGCAAGAGAATATGAGAAAAAACTTAAGCCGCTGCTTGCCATAGCACTTGGCACTCGTTTAGCTGGCTTTTCATTGCAAATCCCCAGTTTCCTTCCATTCGCCCATAAGCAGTGCATCTTCAACGTTGAAACTAATGCCATGACAACTCTAAAGAAAATATAACAAAAATATCATCATCAGAGCATCGTCATCTTTATCCTCAGCATCCTTCTCTTTCTCATCATCATCTACTCCCACCTGAAAGGGCTTTAGCTGGTGTTGGTGCTGCAACAATGCCGTGGCAGCAACCCGTTGCGCATTTATTTTTCATTTTGAGGCACACACATACAGAAACATCTGCCTCCTGTTTACGTTTAATTGAGTTTATTGATGCATATTTGAAGTTCGATTCGGTTGGCAAGGTGAAGGAGGGGCAGCACCAGCAGCGACGCCAGTTGGAGGAGGTGGGATGCAGGAAGGCAACGGGAGTGCCGCCACTTGAAAGTGCAAAAATGCAATTAATTAAGCGCATTTATTTGCACACTCAATGGGCCGTGGGAGGATTTAAGGAGTATGAGTACGTTTGCGGAATATAGCACAGATATTGTATATATATTTATAACAAATAAACTTGCGGCCAATAAATGTAAATTATTGCAAAAAGTTGCAAAAGTTTAATACAAAATGTAACAACATTTTAAGATGCTCGCTTGCAAGGTGCCCTTCTTTTTTTTACAATAAATCTAAGTACCTATTATATAATAATATATTAAAAATTTGATTACCATTCGATTTGTCATTTCTGAATATTATTTGGATGAATAAGATTTAGATTTGTTACTTGACAGATTAATCTTAGTACGAGTTAAGGTAATCAATTTGTTTTCTTTTACCTATATAACCAAACATTATCGAAACAGTTGCAAAGTAAAATTAAAGTCGGTTTATGCCTTCCAAAATAATTTCATTAACTAAAAATTAATCACTTAGTTAATAAACTCCTGTTTAGAAAGCTTTTTCTACATAAAAAGAATTTTTTAAATATTTTAAACTTTGCTATAATAAAGTCGAACATAAAAACCACTAAAAAAAACTTCATTTTATAGAGATTACGATATATGAATGAAAAAGCTTTGTTTTTGAATTTAATTCATAAGATGACTTCATTATATTGCATTTCACTAAAAGTAAATTCGACTGCATATTAAACTTCAAAAATCTGCTTCCTCGGAGCTTTGTGTCTCTTTATAAAAAATATGAAAAATTTTTTGATATTCAGTTAAAAGGACAAAATATATAAAAAAAACGAACCCAAAAATTCAGTTTTGATTTAAATTTTCCGAATGAATCTTTTTCATGACTCAGGTTTTATTTTTTAGTTTTTAGTAGTACAATATACTTGTATCTGATAGATATTTTAGAAGGCATAGAAATGAAGCTATTGTTTAATAAATATTATTTCTAAACTCAGCTCGCTCGCAATATAAATAGTTTAAAATATTTGTGATCATTTTAAAATATTATAATTTGCAAAATAATTAATTCTCTATAATAATAAGAACAATTAAATGAAAATTTTCTGCTTCTTCGATTTTGGGCGACAATCTCATGTCAAGTAAACCCTTTAATTCTCACAAGATCCCAGCTGTTAGCTATCTATAAGAATATCCATGAGCTTCTCTTTCATCCCTTGACAATTGTATAGAAAAAGTTTCGATGCGATAGGAAAAACTTTCTTGTTGACAATTTGTATTTTCCACCCGATTTTTCTTTTTGTTTTTGCTCATGCTTTAACAGCTGAGCCCGAAAATCCAAATCAAATGGCTGAAAGTTGTCATTTGGCTCCAATTGGGGGTCGGTCTTAAAAGATTAGCAAAAGGAAAAAAAAAAAAAAAATAGAGAAGCAAGCGGATTGTGAATTTATAAATGCCATCAAATGTTAGATGGAGAGGGAGTTAAAGTTGGTGTTGTTATTGCCTGTAGACATTTGTCAGACTTGTTTCACACACATCTTTGCAATTAGTTAATGTCAAATGGATAAGCAACAGCTTAATCAGAGGAAAAGGTCAAGTATACCGAGCTCTGCTAATTTGTTGTCGCCGTCTTTGCCGTGTTCTGGAACGTGTGTGTGTGTGTGTGTATGGGTGGGTGTGTGGCAAGTCAAGTGTTTGTGACTTTGTCACGTAACAACACAGCAGCGCCAAAGATGTAACCATTCATGTCTGGACGAGAACCTTGCCCAACTAAGTTAGCTAATGAGACCCAAGACAGCCCGAGGTTAGCTTCTTGGCGTCGGTGGCAGCTGCAACATAGTGAATACACTCAGAGGAAGGGGGGGAACAACAACAACAACAACAAGTTGAATTTGCGGCATGTTGTACCATTGGGGCGGATATGGCAATTTTTATGTTGTTATATTCTGTCTTCTTTTTGTTCTGTTTTGGCCTGAAATCGATATGGCATCAAAAAGCCCAGGCACATTATGCCATTATCCAGGGTCTCGATTTTGAGGTAGGGTAGGCATAGGAAAGGCCCAAAGCCACAGAAACAAAAAATTCAACCGCAACAGCAAACGAATCTACCAACATCTAGCTGATATATTTTTATTATGCTAAAATAATCGCACATAGACAATATACATATGCACATTGGATTCAAATCTATTGAAAATTTGAAAACAAAGAATTAATTCTAAAAAAGAAAGCTTATCTAACGATGTCTTTGGTTTCGGTTCAATTGGCAGTTTAAATTTCATTTAATTGCAAATTTAGACTTAACAACAACTAACAAAACTACTTGAGTTTTGATTATAAGAGAAAGAAAATTCTATGATACGCTTTAATTGCTAATTATCGTTAAAACCGGCTATAACAAATTCAATTTATTTCAGTTTTTTTTTAAATCGTTGAAAGAAGGAAAGAAATATATATTTAAATCTATTCTTACAAGAGATTAGTTCAGTTATATATAAGGTACTAATTGAATAAAGGGAAATATCTCATAAACTAAAAATAATTTAACTTAAATAAGCCTCTTTTTGTTATCGACTCGTTTTAGAAAGGTAATTTTTTTTTTGGGAATCCTGAAACTTACAATACTTTAGTTCAAATTGTCACTTTCGGAAAAAGGGGAACAATTCGGTTTAATTTCGATTGCTATCCCCAAAGGAGTATTCTAGCAAATTAATGCCTGAATCGAATTCTTTCACTATGGCTTAGTATTGTCCTTAAATTATAGAAGATTAATAGAAAAATATGTTAGATGTTTTTAACAACTTCTATGAACTTATGTAAAAATAGCGTATAATTTTAGATTTCTCTGACTAAAAGGCAAATGGTTTAAAACCGATCAATTTGACTCGGAACCGGAAGTGAGAAATTCCTAAAAATTTATACGGAAATCGGGAACGAGGTCTGATGGTGTTTCGATATTTTTCGATTTTTATTCTTGATTTGAGCAATCAATAAGAATGGAAACTTTTTCGATACAATTTCTGCAACAGTTTAAAGAATTATTTCTTATTTTGAATCCACTGTGGCATTTGCAACGAGGGCGGTGGAGAAATCGAAGCCAAGTTACCTTTACGGTTAGCATAGCAACAAATTATCTGAGAGATGCATCTGAATATTGCAAACAAAAGATAAAAGCCAAAATGCAACGACAACCGCAACCGCTCATAGTAGTAGCTGTAAGTTGTTCGGGTTACTATATGGCCCCAACATCGACATAGCCACGAAACGGCCACGGATCGGATGCTGTTGCCTCCCAATACGACTTGGGGATGTGGGGGAATGGGGGATCGGGCAGCCTTTCGCTTGCAGCCACGCAAAAGGTGATTTATTTGAACATGGTTATCAACTTAGTAGAATAACAGGAGCAGCCAAAGCGCCGCACTGCCGCCAAAAAGAAACGTAGGAAAATACAATGAAGAACAAACAATGCCAGATGGAAAAGCAGAGCAAAACTCGGAGAGCAACTTGAACTTGTGCATGGTGGCTGATGCCCAGTGACTGGAGTTGGGTGCCTCCTCTGTGTATATATGTGTGTGTGTGTGTGTGTCTACCTGGGCTAGAAAGTGCACAGCCGTAAGATACGATTGCATTTACATGCATCCATATCAGCGCCTGCATCGGGGCGTGTGTCCCACTCCCACTCCTTCAACCTTTGTCTTTGAGCTGAATACAGTGCGGCATTGCGGCAGTGAGCGCGCCCATGACAAACACATACACACATGTGGACACACACACACACTCCCACAAATATATAGCTACATCTACATCTATAGTTACAGCTGCACACGAGGCACGAAGAGGCCCATCCCCAATATGCCAGACAACTATCCAAAAAGCAACCGGCATACAATTTGGCCGGCAGCGAAAATTTATTTGAAATCAATGCTTCTTGTTGCATTCTTCAGTTGCACTACTCACTCACTCTCTCTATCTCTCTCTATGCCTGTTTTGCTCCCATCTGAGGCACAAACAAACTTTTTGACTCTTGTTGCAGCAGCAAGCGGCAGCACCAGCAGCAGAACATCAGCGGTAGTAGTCAATATAAAAGCTACTTGATAAACTAATGGGGCATATCAGTTAGAACCAGGAATTCGTAACGGATTTACAGACATAAACGATTCTACTTCTATATTAGATAAATAGTTAAAGTTAATTTGCTAGACAGCTATATTTTATTTTTCTTCATAATATTTCGCTAATATAATTATAAGTAATTTTTAGATATCTCAAATTAAAGATCTTATTTGAAATCCTTATTTGAAACTTAACAAATTTCGATTCGAAATTCGGTAAAAGTTTAAAAATAAAGCTGCTGGGTTTATTGATTGGTCATAATTGACTTTATTAAAAAAATAAATATAATAATATCTCTTTTTTCAATTCTTTCATATAATTCCCATCCACATTGTCATTGTTCAAAAACTATTTGTAAACTGGTTAAAACTGATGATAAAGTTCTCGAGTGTTTTTGTCCTGGTAAAGTAATAAACAAAAAGAAATTCCATTATTTTTTATATTTTTTGACAAAATATGCTTTTTTCCTATTGGAGTAAACAAATCAATAGTTCCCTATTTCTCACTTCATTTAGTTGTAATTCTCAACTAGTTCAAGCGTTGAAATCTTTTAGTATTAAAAATTTCAATATAAGTACAGTATTCTAATCCGCTTAAACTTAAGATTAAAAATCTATGTAATTCAAATATAAATATGATTTCGTTCACTCCAAATATTATCAGTTAATATTCATTTTCTTTTTCCCAACAAATGTTTTTGTTGAAATAGACATAATTTAAAAATATTTTAAAACAAATTTACTAAGAAAAGTATAGAAAAAAAATGAAGTAAAAAGAAGTACTTAAATAAAGTCAGAAGTTTGAGTATATATCATCAAATATATGTTATCAATTTTCAGATATCTGGCATTTCAGAATCGGCAGTTTTTACGCTTAAGTAATTTATAATCAGAACAAGTTTTTCAAATAATTTGGCAACCAAAGAATAACATAAATTTGTAAATGGTGTATCTATTCTGGGATTCATTGTATTCAAGACACATTCTTATTCGATTACCGTAATCAAAGATATTTTTATCATAGAGAACAATATAAATTTTCTATCTACAAGGAATCGAAGGATATAGCAGAACAACCATAATAGATTTTCCAATAATTAATTTGTTTCGGATATTTTCTCCGGTCGCATTTGCTTTTATATTTTTTTCAACTTGAAAGCGTAATTCTTACGTCGGATTTTAACCAAATCTGTTGAAGCCGATTGTTCCACTTGGCTCTTTTTCTTTTTTGTTGCAGTTTCATGCACCATGGTCTAGTGCACTGCAGGCAGAGAAAGACAATAATTGAATAGCATATATACATATATATACAAAGATATATACTGTATAGGAATTTAAAATGGAATTGTATATATTGTGAATAGTTTTTTCTCGATAAAGCGGCAGCTGATTTTATGTGCATGTTTTTTGTTGCAGAGCGGAGAAGAGAATTTTGTTAGTCACGAGTTTGGAACGATGTTAACACCGACCGCCCTGTCTAGAGATTTTGGCGATGCAACTGCAACTGTTGTAATATTATTTGACCATTAAAAACCTGGCTGTGAGGGAGTAGACATCTACTCCTCGACCATCTCTATCTCTTTGATACCCTTGTTAGGCAAAAATGATAATGAAGGCCAACGGTAAACGATGCCAACAGATGCATCAACAAGTTGGGGCATCGAAATAAGCATCTTGGCCATCCATCGATACATATTAGAACTGCAGGCAGACACACAAACAAACAAACAAACAAACACAACGACAAAGTGACTGGCAGACAGACGATAGACTGATGGACAAACAGACTGAAAAGCAGACAAACTTTTTGGCTTATAGACAGACAGTTTATTGAATCTTTGCGGTAGACCAAACAAATCGGACTTTGATGGCCAACCAAACGAAAGTCCAGCTTCAATTTTTCTCTGTTTGCCTTCTATGCCCATCGATACGACCACCTTGGAAGCCGAAAAACTAAAAATGCTGGCAGGCAAATAAAAACAACAACAAAACCAAAGAAAATATAAAAAAAAGAGAAAAAATCACACACAGGAGAGGTTCAAGTACACTGAGAAATGACCATATAAATAATTAATAATGAAATTAAATGACTTTTTAGAAAACATAGCAAAAATTTAAAGCTAAACTACTTTTTTTCGTAATGTAAATATTCAACAGTTATATTTTATATTTGATGATAATATGTATTCTTAAAACTAAAATATTTTATTGAATAATTAAAAATACATTTTTTAAAAATTTTATTGTTTAATATACGTAATTATATTAAGTCTAAGAACAACGTTTCTGAAAAATTCGATTTTATATTCAAAGATATAAGAAGATTTAAAAATACTCGAACTTTGGATGCTCTTATTAGTTGCACAAATTTATTTTCTCGATTTAATTGAAAATATTTTTTCAATATTTAAGATTCAATACAAAAAGGATTAATATTTTACAATTATTTTGTTGACTTTTACCAAAAACTGGCTAACTAGGTAACCTATTCTTTGCAGTTTCAAAATGTTTCCCAAATGTCTATTTTAAGTAAGTTTCTTTTTCATGAATTGCATCTAAATTTGTCATATTTTGCTTAAGCATAGTTTACATTTATTTTCGCTTAGTGTAGTTGTGTAGTTAAGCGACGATTGACTTAAATTTTAATTTCAAAAACAAAGTTTACGCTTTCGAAAAATCAAAATAGTCAGTATAGCTGACCGCCTCCTTTTATCCATTGCCCCAGACCCGCTCGACTGCTTGCCTCTCGGCTGTAAAAGTGTGAAATGCCAATGCCTTTTCTGTTTGCCATTGCATTTAGATGGTCTTTTGTGACCAGCTCTTTGGGGGTTTATTTAATACTTTTCATTTTTTTTTTCCTTTAACCCTCCTTCCTCCCAACCGATTACCACTACATTCTGTAGTTGCTTTTTTTTTTATTTTTGTATTGTTGTGATCATTACGAGATGGCTGGCGACTTTGTCTTGTGTCGGCAAATGCGCTTTGATTAATGCCAAACTGCATACAAAATTTTCATGTGATCTCTCACAGGTTTACATTTTTGCTCCAATCCCCATCCTCTTCCCCACACTCCTTTCAATTTTGGCCGCAATTCACACACATTATTCATGTGTGTGCAGTGGGCATTGTGTTTCGAGAAACACAAAATAAACACAGAATCTAGAGGCAAGAATCTGCAACCATTCTTTGAGTAAGTCGCCATCCGTTTCAGTCTGTAGTTTGGGCTAGTATTCACTCCACCCCCTCCCTCCATCACTCCCTCCCTCACTCGTATTATCAGTATCCCCTAAATATATACACACAGGTTGGTAGGTAAATGGAAAGAGGTAGGTACCTACCGGTGCAAATTCAATGGCTTTTTGCATACATTTGCGTTTAGGCAGCCATGCGTAGTACATGAAGTTCCATGATCATTACGGCACACCGAATAGAAAGTACTCTATAAATGTATTTGGGGTTTATATTATTGCAAATTGTCGTTGTTCTAATTACAGTTCGTTGGTGTTTCCTTCGAGGTATTATTAGTTGGTTACATTACTTTTTGATTTACCCCATCGATTGTTGGTACTGAAAGTTCTTCTCTGAATAATGTTCAATATTTTATTAAATATTTATGGAATTATATGAATCAATTATTCTAACTGGAATTGGCCAAAATTTTCTAAGTTTTATAAAAGACTAGAAAAATTTGCAGGATATAATATAACATGAATCTTCTAAAGAGACAGTAAGGACAAATTTTATTTTTTAATAATTCAATGGATTTCGGTTTATGGGGGCGTAAAAATATAAAAACTATTTTAAAAACTAATCTGATAATCTACGAAAAGCTTTTTTCTCTACTATCTGAATGGAATTATTATCCATTTAACATAATCGAAATCTTTTTCTAAAGTCTTAATAAATAAATCATAAAATCAGTACTGTAATGGTTAACGGATTTTTGATTTTCTTTTATACATACATATGTATATCCATCTTATTGATTCAGTTAACTGAAATAACATTTTACCACTCGTTAAATTTGCAAATTTACAACATTTCAACAAAAAATATATATTCGTTTAAATTAACAAAAGAAAAAGGTTAACGTGTGAGTTGGCTTTAACAATCAGTTGATAGACTCCCACAGAGATACCCTTTCATCTATCAGAAGCGAAGCCTAGCTTTAACCCAATAGTTTTGCCAGAGTCGCCAAAGGCAATAGCAACAAGCCAGGTTAAGAAGACGGTGAGTAACAATGGCCATTCAGCTGCCGCTATTGCTGCTGCTGCTGCTGTTGCTGTTGCTCCGGCTGCAGCCTGCCCAAAAACAAAGGCCAAATAACAACAATGCAAAAAACCAAACAAAAAATAAAAAAAAAAATTGAGAAAAAAAAAAGAGAAATATGTATATCAGATTTAAAATAAATGTAACTGCGCGGCTCATTATGCCGCGCTTACACATGGCCAACGGAGAAGGCAAAATAGCAGTCCCAGGAGAAGGGAAAGGTGCAAAGGGGGTGGAGCTGTGCAACCGACTCTGCGCATGCTCAACTGTTTGGGTGCACTTAATGGCCTGGCAATCAAGTTGGTTGGTTGTGTGGCTTTTTGGTCTTTTGGCCCAACATGCTGGCTGCCTAGTTAACTGCTGGTAAATACTAACTACAGTAAAGATTCTATATGTAAAACTTAATTTAGTCAAACTTTTTAATGATAATATTTTAGATTTCTTTTGGAAATCAGGCTTCGGTTACCGAAAAATATCTGCAGTGCCCGGGTAGCTCAGTCGGTAGAGCATTGGACTTTTAATCCAAGGGTCCAGGGTTCAAGTCCCTGCCCGGGCGGACATGATGATTTTTTTTTAGATTTATTCTATATGTTATTCAAATATTCCCTACAATAATCAAAGGATACGGAAATTCTATTCATTGTTCCTATATGAATACATTAAAATAGGTATTTTCAAATAAGGATTCATTTAATCTATTACATACCTATGTCGATGTATATATATAAATCTTTAAGTATATATTTTGACTTTTGATCAAATATCCAAAAACTTCGATAATTCGTGAAGCTACAGTAAAGATTCTATATGTAAAACTTAACTTATTCAATCAAAATTTGTAATGATAATATTTTAGGTTTCTTTTGGAAATCAGGTTTCGGTTACCGATATAAGTCGAACATAACTGCATTATAGGTAGTAAATATCTGAACAATCAAGTGCCCGGGTAGCTCAGTCGGTAGAGCATTGGACTTTTAATCCAAGGGTCCAGGGTTCAAGTCCCTGCCCGGGCGGACCTGATGATTTTTTTAGGTTTTTTCTATATGTTATTCAAATATTCTCTTCAATAATCAAAGGAGACGAAAATAGTTTTCATTCTTTTTATATGAATACATAAAAACAGGTATTTTCAACTAAGGATTCATTTATTCTATTACATACTTATAACGATGTATATATATATATTGACTTTTGATCAAATATCTAAAAACTTCGATAATTCGTGGAGCTTGTGGATAAATCAAAAACCATTTTATTTTTGAATTATCCGGATATGATATAATAATATAATATTATATTAATATATATATGTATATGTATATTCATTAAGTTTCAACATTTTATTAAAATATTAGAGTCGGTTGAATACATATGGTTGTAGTTTTAATATATAACATATTATAACATATTTTTTGTCTAATCGATTTTAAGATTTTTTTTAAAAATATTGAACCTTTCTAAACGAATTTATCTATAAGTAGAATTGTGCTTAATATATTTCTTGTGCTTGTCAAAATATATTTGTGGTTGCTTTGTGGCATAGTTTACTGTACTTCTAGGCCTGACATGGTCAACGCATTTAGTGCATTTAAATAAACATTTCTCAGGTTACAGGCAAAGAAAAAGGCACATTGTTCCCCAAAGGGAAACAGAATGGAAAACTCTTTGCCTATGGTAAGAAGATTTGCAGCTCTTGAAGCAAGCAAGTGAAGTAAACTTTCACTCCATAGAACAAAGCTAATGTCTTGTCTTTCAGCACGTGCATATTTGAATGGTCCGGCTCCCCTCTCCGAATTCGTTTCTCCTTACCCTATGCAGTCATATTTGCATGCTCATTTCATATTTTTCTTTGCCATTCCATTGCGGTTTTTCTCCCACTCCTCCTCTCAGTTAGTCTTCTTCCTCTGAAAAAGCAAACAACTTAATCGATTTGCGTTCATTTGCAATTTGTAATCCAATGTCTTGTCTCCCTTCACCACCCCTTTTAGTTGCCTGCTTGTGCCCCATGCGACCCCCATCACCTTAAGGTGGAACGTGTGCTGCACACATGCTGCAATTTGTTGCAACGATTAGTGGCATGAGTGGGTTGGGGGCAAAAGAGGAGAGGTAAAAAAAATTGCAATGCCATGGCTTATTAATTACCATCGATACCAGAAGCCCAGCCAAACCAGACCACAAAGTGCTGCATTATGTTGTTGCTGTTGCTGCTACTGCCACATTTGTATGCATTCTCTCTGGTAGATTCCATTGAATTTTTGAACAATTCTATCAAAGTAACTTCAAGGGCAGACTGTGAACCCTTTGGCTTTGCCAATTACATTGGCATCTCTCTTTTTCTGGCGATAAATAATATTTGTGGCATGTTGAAGAAAAATATGCTTTCTGCTGATTTGGCGGCATTATTTGTCACCCGGTTTTTTTTTGTTGCTTCTTTCAAAAAGAATCGCAAATATTTTTTAAGAAAAAGTACAAAAAAGGGAAACTTTTAAATGCTAAAGAATTCTTATATATTGATTATTTATTTATTTTCCAAGCAACTTTATTGTCTGGGGAATCATTTGGCAAACATAATTCGTCTCGAAGTTGCGCAAAAACTAATTAAATTTATGTTATTTCTATTCAAAAGAACAAGAAAAGAAAACACAAATTTAAACTTCTGATCATATTTACTTTACAAATAGATTTATTTCATTTTTCATTAAGAGCAATGAGAAGATTAAAATAGATGGATTAAAAATGAAAATCTAAATTAAAAATTTAAAGCTAAAAATAACAAAATATTTACTTTTTTAGTATTTGTAGGTGAAATTGTTTGATTTGTAATATATTTAAATGGTTTCTATAGATTCGCACATTTGAAAAAGTATTTTTTTGCCTATTTTTTATACCCTGTACCCATAGGGTAAAAGGGTATATTAAAGTCGCTAAAATGTATGTAACAGGCAGAAGGAGAATTTTCCGACCCTATAAAGTATATATATTCTTGATCAGTATCAATAGCGAAGTCGATTGAGACATGTCCGTCTGTCCGTCTGTCCGTCCGTCCGTCTGTCAGTCCGTCCGTATGAACACCGAGATCTCAGAGACTATAAGAGCTAGAGCAACCAAATTTGGTGTCAACATCCGTCTATTGTATAAGCAACTCAAGTTTATTTTAAATTTTTGCCACGCCCACTTCCGCCCCCGCAATTCGGGAAAAACCTATAACTTGAGCTATAATAAAGATATCCCATTTTAATTTGACACACTTAATAATATAGCCAATATGCACCAGCTGACCAAATTTTGTCGAAATCGGACAATAATTATCGAAGATATACGTATTTCCGTTTTGTACTGAAACGCCCCATGCAAAATGGGCTGTTAAGTGTGAGCGAGATAGCATGCGTTCGCTGTTGCTGCATGGCAAGCAGTGGATGCTAAGAGAATTTTTTTTGTAAATTGATGGCGATTTTGATCGTTTTTGACTTTATGGAGTTCTTTTACTTGGTACAGGGTATACTCAATGTCGGCAGGGACGACTTGCTTGCTTCATTTGTAAAACAATTATTTTAGCCAATCAGAGTTCTCACAAAATAATAAATAAATGTTTTAAAATAGAAGAAAAATACAATGAAATGCACTAAGCAAAAGTTGAAGTATCATAGAAAATAAAAAACTGAAGTTAAAAGTATTGTAAATTGATATATAATTAAATTTTTCAATTTCATATGGAAATATATTTCAATTTAAAAGTCATTTGTCTTCTTAGATACGATTTACTATAAAATTTTATTTAGATTCGTATTCATAAAAGTATCTTCCTAGAAATTTTAATCATCTTGGTATATATTTTTCTGGTCTTTACTTCAGCCCTTTTAGCATTTTCACTTGAAATTGTTGTAGTGCTTTTGCATTCAGAATATTTATGTTATTTTAAAAATTTACAGAATTTGCATAAAAACCAATTGGCTGTGGTAGTCTTCCCTTTCTTCTTTACTCATATTTATTTTTTCTTTATCTTTATCTCTGTGGTTCTGGAATTTCAAATGTGGGCAGCAAAAGTTAAAGCAAACAATTGAAATAGTTAAAGTGGAATTAAGCAATCAGCAGGCGATAAATCAATTTGCATACATCATAGGGAAGACATATATATTTTTTCCTTATGGTAATATATTAAATCAAATGAGTATTTAGCATTTTTAACACCTTTTAAGTTAAGCCTTCCCTCCCTCCTCCTTACTAGTGATAAGGCTTGACACACACGCAAGGTCCGGTAAATCATCCATGTTGCATGTGAACTGAAACATTTTGACACGCCATTTGAGAGAGGGGGAATGGGGAGGAAGCTTCAAGGATACTTTGAATGTCACCCAGTGGGTCTCGTATCATTATCACGCACAGTCCAGAGCATAAGAGTTCAAGTTGGAGCACCTTCATTCTGTATGTCATTAGGAACACCCCGCACTCAAACCGTGTGTCAACACCTTCAAGTGTCCAGTGTCAGTCTACCACCTACAACAACTACAACACCCACTCTCTCTCTCTCTCTTTCTTTCTCTCTGGCCTCTAATGAAGTCAACCTGATCATCTGAAGTACTGCGGGAGGCGAACATGAACCGCGTTCATCTTTTTCGCCATTGCTGGTCGGGTCCGCAACAAACCGACCAACTGATTCTGCCAACTCTTTATGGCAAATACAAAGAAACGTTTCATTTCGGTTACTGACTCGTATTTTTCTGTACGTTCCATCGTGTGTGGATTGTATCTGTCCGTTTTCATTTGATTCTTTATACTCATTTTCATTTTGACCCCAACACGTGTATAGCCAGAATGGAAATGTTGCTAGCAACATTAATGGGCTTTGCAACATATTCGGGCAACAGGTTTTCAGATGTTTAACAACATACTTAGAAACAGCTGAGTTTTACGAGAAAAACAACAAAAAAACAAAAAGAAAAAGGTTGAAACTTTAAAAGATGTTGTTTACATAAATAAGTAAACGCTTTTTGTTAAAATTAAAAATAATTTACTAAATATAATTAAAAATTATATTTGTATCCAAATATTCATTTATATTTTTCCCATTGATAATGGAAGTCATAAATCAATAAATTTGAATAAGAAATAAAATTTTAATGAATAGGTTTCTTGTAATATCTATTTACTGATTTTTATAAATTTTAGTAGAATTAACTAAAAGAATAATAATATAATAATTATTATTTATTATTATGTAAAACTAAAAAAAAAATATCTCTACATTGCAAAACATTTTTTAAGTACTTCAGCAATTGTTATTCCCAAGGAATGTCTAAAAAGCTCTATAATAAATCATTTTAATTATACAAATTTCTTGGCCAATCCAATTCGTTTTCCCTTCTCTTGTTTAGTTTTAGTTTAAACATGAAATTTGATTACTTCATTAAAAAGAGGACAACGGCAACTTCTGATCAAATATAATTATGGTTATACCCTCTTTAACTTTGCCTATATCAACGCTCTTTATTCTTCTCATTTTCTTTTTTTGCCAAGTCATGGTAATGCCACCCACGGCCATATATTCGAATTGTTTGTTATATGACCGAAAGCCAAACAACTCACGATATTCTAATTAAAACACATGCGAACCGGGTTCTCGACTTTAACATCATCATCATTTTGATCCTCATCATGATCATCTATATATGTATGCCTTTAGTCATCTCTTGCTTCTACCACTCCCCCCCGTATGTGAACTTGATGAATTTACATTGAACAATGATTCAGCAAAAAAAAAAAAAACAAATTCCATTTCAACGTGTACAAAGCTAATGCTGAAGTTCAAGTCTTCAGTCAATAGGATCGAACTTATTATTTTTTCCTCTTTTTTTGTTTTGTCTCGATGACATTTTCCATTAAAGAGAGTCAGTCACACACCTAATTTCTTGTTGAATGGGGGTATTGGACAGGACAGAAGAGGGGGAGGGTTGGGTTACCTGACGTGACAGCAAATATGGGCTCGGTTTCAGAATAAAATAGAAGAAATAAGAGCAGTTGCGCATGCCCAAAGTGAAGGCTGGAAGCCAGAGAACTCTCCTGACATGCCCCTAACATGTGTGCTGCAACGGCACACCGAACAATAACTAAAATGAAGTAAAGAAAAAAAGAAATAACCCAAAAAGGCTGGCATAATAAATGGATATTTATATTTAGAGTGGCCATTAGAGATGGCAACGTGAGCAAGGGAATTGGTTTTAAAACTGTAAAACTTAAAGTCTTACCGAAAATAAATAAAAATGTTCTAAAGTTTAAAGAAATTTTTCTACATTTTAAATAAATTTTTGAGTTTTGACATCCTAGTAATCCTTTTTTTTTAACTGTAGAAGCTGCTTAAAGAAAATCAGATCTGAAATTTAACATCTCAGTTTTTAGGTGTGTCTTACGACTTTCACTTCCAAAATATTTTCAACCAATTGTTATTAGATTCGATTTAATAAAATGAAAAAGGTAGAATGTAAGACGTCGTTATATATATAAATTCATCGAGTAATAACATATTTCTATTTAAATATCAATATATATTTGAATTGTTATCAAGTTATCAGTTTCTTTACTATATGATCATAATTAAATTCATACTCAAAATATTTCCATCTCTAGAATTTGCAGGCGTGAGTGCGTGCCCATTGCCTGGTGCCACATGTGGTTGCATATTGAATTCTACGTTTACTATTACTTGCTGCATGATACCTCTCCCTTTCTCTCTCTCTCTCTCATTCGATCCATAAAGGTTGCATATGCCGCCGAAGCCACAGTCGGCACAACAAGCCATAACTCAAGGGCAATGAGCTGCATAATTGCGCTGAGTAATTCTCACTTTATTTTTGGGGCAGTTTCTAATTGAATCTAACGCTTAAAACAACTGCGGGAAGAGGAATCCAATTCAGATTAAAAATGTCTATGTATGTACACATATAGAATTCTAGATTAGGCTAGACAAAATGACGTCACGTACTAGAGTTATCGCTCATTTGAATATATACGTAAATAATATATACACATAGGTAAATCAAATTATGACCTACTTATAATATATTTTAATTTATTTCCTCGACATGTTTGTGTTATGAATCTTATCAATTTGCTCTATATATATTATATTTGGTGGGAGCCTGCTATAAAGTGATTCACATTCGTAGGCCAGTGATAAGTGAATTCCGGTTAATTGAAATCTAAACAGATTGTATGCTACAATTGTATTAATATAATTATATAAATAATGTTTTTAAATATTGCAAATTAGTACTAAATCTTAGGGTGATTATAAACGAGACAACAAACAACAATAGTATAATAATTATAGCGATGAACTCTTTAATCTTTCTAAAAGTTTAAATAATATATTTTTTAATTTGTTTATGTAAATTATCTAATTATACTTTGAAACCATGTTTCTTAACTCTTGATTAAATAATTTTTCCATTTAAAATTACTTTTTCAATACTTTTGAGCAATCTATAAAATTGTCGATCTTCGAAGTTTTTTTGAAATTAGAACTTGGTAGGAAAATTAGTGGGATTGCTCAAAAAACTTTAAAATTAGTTTTTTTTGCAGGAAAAAATGAAATTTGAATTATTTTTTTATTGTATGGTTTATGTGTATAAAAGTGACTGTCAGAACAATGTTATCCTTAGAGGATATGCAGACTTATGTATTTTATAAGGATTTAAATTTGAAATAAAATTACAATATGATGAATTATTTTTGAGAAAGGAATCATCAAAAATAATGCTAAAAAATTTCAGACGAAAGTCGCCTGTGAGTAAAAATTATGCACTCAAAACATAATTAAAACAACAATTCACAAAAAGATATTTTTATATCTAGCATCCCATTGAGTACGTTCTTCAAATTCAAAAGACTTCAGTTTCCGGTTTGTTGACAATTAACAAAACTCTAAACTTACTTTCATTAGCTACATAAAAAGTATTTCTAGTGAGTTTAATCAGCTTTTAATGCATAGGAGAAAGCAAATTATACTTTCTAATACGAAAAACATATTTTACGTCTATTTTAAAATGAAATCAGAAATCTAGATTTGAAAAGCTTTTGCAGCTTGTTCCATAAGTTGCAAAAAAAACATCACTAATTAACTATTAACAATTCTATGAATTTATTTGTGGTAAAATATATATAAAAAAATGCATATTTTATCATAAGACATATTTTGCCTGTTAATTAAATTAAAAATATTCCTCTTATCAGAAAGTTCAATCAACATTTTAACTCCTCTTCATTTTTCAATTTACTCTGCGAAACTCAAAAAATAAATGTACATACATATATCGGTTGGTCTACCTATTGCTCTTTGCTTTCGGTTTGTACCTGTTTTCGTCTTATTTAATTTGGTCCTTTCTGTAGTGTTTTTCAGTCATCTTCTGGTGTTTTTTTTTGTTGGTAGCTTGGTCTGTATTATCACAACGAGCATATCAAATAAATGCGGGATTATGTGAATATTTCGCTTAATGAGAATTTTTGGACCACACGGCTGCATCTTTTTCCTTCTTTTTTTCGTGTGTGTTTTCGGTTGGTTTTTCTTTTTTGGTTTTATTTATTTTTATTTTTTTTTTTTTTGCCTGACCGGACGGAACCTGGGGACCTGTAAAAGTTGTTGCTTTTCTGTATTCACATGGCGGCGCGGCGCTCTCTGTGCCCTGGGCATTAAAAAAGAGAGATGCCTATCGGTGACACCTGAAAGACAAGAAAGACTAAAGAATACGAGGAAGGTGAAATGCGATCCGATCTGATCCAATGATGATACGATCCATGGCACTGGCACTCATCGCTGGCTCACTTTTGCAGAAAGAAGACGAAAAATTATTACTTCTCTGTTCATGCCTTTCAACAGCAGCCCAAAAAAAATAATAATATTATAAGCATAAATAAAAAAAAAAACGTCAATATTTGAAGACAAAGAGTCGACTTTAAGATATCCTTTATTAACTACTAGTTTGTATATTCTACAACATCAAATTCGTGTTTTATTTATTTATCCAGATATACATATTAACAATCTATTTTCTGTTCGATAGCGCCATCTAGCGGTTAATATTTAGTGCATAACCTATTTTTGGAAAATTTTTGAGATATAATAATTTACATCTGTAACATTTCGCAATCGATTTTAATGAAATTTTATATACAAGAATAGTTATTTATTTTATAATTTTTTTTATTTTATATAACCAAGTATTCAATTTGGACATTGGTTCAATTAGTTAATTGATTCAAAAAAGAAAAATGTCGATATGAACTTTCCTATAGATTTTTGTGTTTGCTGTAACTAGACAACTCTAATAAACCCTTCAAGCCAAACGGATTCTAGGGTATAGGATACACAATTTCCACGTTCAATCTCTCACAGCTGGTATTGAGTTTCGTTGCCGGTTGATTTTTACCTGATCTGTGTGTGTGTGTGTGTGTGTGTGTGTGTGTCGACATTTATTTTCTTCTTTTATTGGGCTTAGGTTTTTGTCTCTTGGTGTTGTTG
Organism: Drosophila emarginata; assembly: GCA_037075365.1. Lineage (NCBI taxonomy): Eukaryota > Metazoa > Arthropoda > Insecta > Diptera > Drosophilidae > Drosophila > Drosophila emarginata. The sequence continues at coordinate 790,546 of JBAMCD010000109.1, read as the reverse complement.
TGTCGGTATCTCTATCGCTCTATCTGGCTTATTTTGTTAACTTCCTTTTTCCGTTTTTTCTTTCACTTTGGCTTTGTTTCTGGTTCTTTGTGCAGCTTTTTACGCTCTATATAGATTGTTTTGTCATGATAGCATTTATATTTATATGCCAATGTAATTTATGCTTATTTCTATTCAAATAAATTGAAATGGCATTTGTCCCTTCAACCACTCTTTAAAAGTCTTCACTTTCTGATCTGATAGGCACGTGAGATACGTTTGACATTAGAGTTGAAGAAACTTATACTAATAATGAAGGGCCCCACTAATTAAAATAAATGTAGTGTATCAAGTGGTCAAATTTAAATATAGGCTAAGATGACTTCAGTCAATGGCAAAAAGGTGTAAATTTAATTTAAATAATTTTTCCAATTGAATCATGAATGAATATAAATTTAACAGAAAAGATTCTTCTTTTTTCCAGTCAATTTAAAGGCGTGGGAACTCTATGGCCTAATGAACGCAATCTTCTTAATATTCAGCCACTATGATACTTCCGCCTTCAGTTTGCATATAACATGATTTGAACTTTGTCAAATGATTGATGACATTACTTTACACAAAGAATCGGGTTTTCTTTTTTTTTCTGCTTGAAATCGTGTTTGTACTAACACCCAAATCCGTGCTGAGCCGACATGCGTCTACAAACTGGACACAAGTTGCTTGCTCTTTGTTGCTTTTGCTCTGGTAATCCGCACCAGCCAAGTGCCTGAAACTGTCATCCAGCGGGTCTTAATCGCCCAATGACGATGCGAAAATGAAACTCAAAAGAATCTTAACCCCAAAGTAGGCATCAAATTGCGCGCGTCTGCGAAAAATTAATTAAAATTTCTTGCGCCTCAGCGCCAATTGCAGTGAAGTAAGTGAAAAGAAATAAGGAATGCAGTTTTTATTTATTTTTTCTGAAAAACAATTGCCATAAAAAAAACACACGCACAAACACATAAAATGATGCAAGCTGGCAGTAGGACCGACTTTGCAACACTCTATAATTTGAAACTTGCTTTTGATTAGCTATATATTTATTTTTTTTTTTTTGCCAGAAAACGTTCCTTGTTAAAGTTCATTTGCAGATACATTTTTTCTTTATTTTTTAACGACAATAACGTTTATTGCAAACAAGGTTAGAAAATCATAAATTTTAAAGCACCTAATTTAGAGTAAAGCAGTTAACTCGATGATCTTCAACCGTCTTTGTTAAAAAAAAAATACAGGCAGACTCGTGAATTTGTATTAAAGTCTTTCGCCTGAATGCATCTTTTCAAGTTTTACATCTAAAAAATTATTTTAAAGAAATACAAAAGTTAGTTAACCAAAGCCTATGGCTATAGGTTTATGTAAAAGATGAAAATTTATTTTTCAATCTTTCTAAAGAATTGAAATGAGGGCCTCAGGATGTCAGCTATAATTTTACGATTATTCAACCTAACGTAAAAAAAATATTAAATAAAATCTAAATTTGAAATTTTCACCCAAAGAAAGTACACTTTTTAAAATTTTAGAGAAATGGAAATTCGAAGTATAGAAAGCCCAAACGATCATAAAAAATCAGTTATAAATTATATATTGTATCAACTTGATTATTAATGCAGATCAATAATATATACACTTAATTGGGCTACTGGATTCTATACTATAGTTCAACATTATATATATGTATATATATATAGAGTATTGGAAAAATATTCAAAACTGAAAGACTAGAAAAACTCGTTGGCATGATTCGCTATATTGACTTACCTACAAAAACTGAAGGGCATGTAAGCGGAATGGGGGGAGAGAGGCGGGAGTTGTATTGCTCGCCGTTCGCTAAGCGGATTACAACAAAAATCTTGCGTGTTTCATTTTTGGTTTATTTAACGTAAAGATTAACATTGAAAGCAATCTGAGAAACTGATTTGTCATAGGGGTTGGCGGATTGGTAGGTTGCTTGTTTGGCATTTGGCCCAAAAGTTTAATTACAATTTTGTAGATAAAGAAGAAGAAGCCCTGTGAACAAACGATAACTTTGATGTCTCGTTTCAGTAGCATTTGATGCCAATTAACTGATGAAAGTTAAGCCTTGACCATTGCCAAAGGGCAAGGGAATACAAATGAATTTACTCAAGAAATTGAAAGATTTTGTATTCAATTTCTGTTTTCATTTTTTTTCTCAACTAATTGCAAGCGAGAAATAAGAAAAATATTAATTACTAAAACAACCATTAATTAATTATTACAGTATACATTATATTTTTGTAGATATTATACAAACATATTATACTTATACATACACACGAGGAAAAAAAATGCCGCAAAATTTTCAGTTTTTCCAAATTAAGCGAAGCAAAAACTTCCAATTTTCTTTTTAAAAAGTAGACATTATACGTTTAAAAATTTACCCAATTATTCCAAAGCCAAATCAAAGACTTGGTTATGTTAATGCTGGAAAATCTAAAGAAATTGATTTTATAAAGCCAATTCAAAAATATAGCAACATAAACTTCATAAGTTGGATACATTGATATATATTATTGATAAATACTATTTAGTTGAATGAGATTAAAACTAGAAGGATGGGCTAACTTCGGCCGTGCCGAAGTTCGTATACCCTTGCAAACAATATTTTTGATTTATATATAATTTGCCGGAATCATAAGGAAGTATATAAAACCCATCAAATATAAATTTGATGTCCGTGTCATAAAAAAAAAACAAATTTTTTTTTCCCCGATTGTTCCTATGACAGCTATAGCATATAGTCGACCGATTCTGATAAAACTTAAAAGATATATTTCTTTTTATATAAAATTGTCAAATAACAAATTTCGTGACGATTGCTTCAAAAACATCGAAGTTATTGATCAAAAACTAAATTTTTGACTGATCGTTCCTATGGGAGCTGTATGATATAGTCGACCGATTCTGATGAAATTTGGTATATGTGTTGAGGATTATATAAAACTCATAAATACCAAATTTAGTGACATTCGATTGAAAAACAACAGAGTTATTGATGTTAAACCCTATTCTTGGCCGATCGTTCCTATGGGAGCTATATGATATAGTCGACCGATTCTGATGAAACTTGGTATATATGTTGGGTATTATATAAAACTCACAAACACCAAATTTAGTGACATTCGATTAAGAAACAACTGAGTTATTGATGTTAAACCTTATTCCTGACCGATCGTTCCTATGGCAGCTATATGATATAGTCATCCGATCGGGATGATTCCGAGATATACAATGCCTGCAGCAAAAAGAAGCCTAGGTGCAAAATTTCAGCTCTGTAGCTCCAAGGGTCTCGGAGGAGATTGCGTTGATCCAGACAGACGGACAGACGGACAGACGGACGGACGGACAGACGGACAAGGCTATATCAACTCAGCTCATCTTGCTGATCAAGAATATATATACTTTATATAGTCGGAGATGCTTCCTTCTATGCGTTGCAAACTTCTGACCAAAATTAATATACACTTTGCAAGTGTATAAAAAAGGCACCTCTCGCTAGAATTTTCAATTGAATTTTAAACATTCTGCGGCTTTTGAATTTTCAAACAAATTTCAACTAAAATTTAATGAGTTTAACTCTTACTTTATGACAAGAATGTAATGTAATAAAGAAATATTGCGAACAGTTAAAAGTAGTTATCAAAAAATTGTACACTTTTTTTATAATTTTTTTTGTATTAGCTGCAGGTTTATAATTGTAGTTTTAACATATCTTAAAGTGCACATATTAAATATTTATAGATTAAAAATCTAAAATAATTGTCTGGCAATTTTAAAAACAAAAAAAAAGAATAACTGTTCTGCAAGTTGGGATCAATTAATTTAAATTAAACTCCATCTTTAATCTGAATAAATGCATCTTTTTTTAAAACGTATTTTCCTTTTACTAAAGACTTTATTTCGTACTTGCACTTTATTCATACTTTTCTAATATAAAGGTGTTTGTCTCACTCTCATTTTGCAGCCTTTTCCCTTTTTTTGCTTTCGTAAAAGTCGAATGGGGAAAAAAACGGTACAAAATGTTGACCACATCACGTTTTCCATTGGTTTTAGAATATCGTCAGTCGTATGACGCCGTTAAACTTTACTTTGGATATGATTTTGCCAATTTCCTCAACTTTAGCTAAAGATTTGTGCTTCAACTTTTCTCGTATCAATAAAAATAAAAACAAAAATCGCTCTGTTTAAACAGATATTTAATACCAATTAACTAATGAAAATCGAGATTTAATATTTGAATTTCCCCCACACTCTCTATTCCCTCTCCCTACTTCAGTCTATCAATGGCCATTGTTATCATTTTCCATGGCTAAAACACACACACACGCACAAAAGGCTAAGCATACATCAATCAGTAGTTGCAGGGGTGGGGGTGGGGAGGGAATGGATATCGAATGAAACACCTTTTACCTTCAGTCGAACGTGATTTACATAGATGCCAGCTCGTGTCTTTTGTTTAATTGTTAGCCTGCCCACACATCGAAACTCCAAATCGAATTGAAACCTTTATATATATACTCATATTGAATTTTTGTGTTACCACAGATAATTGATTAATGTCTGTGGTTGTAAACGATTTTTGGTTTTAATTATCCATGGAAGCAAACATCAGCGAACCAATAAATCATAATCCATCAAAGATTTCGGTCAGATTATAACCAGCGAATGTTTAATTGAAGTTGAAATTTTGCTGCTAAGAACCGGAAATAAATACTTTGCCAAACTTACTACTTAATGTCCGCGCAAAACAATCCGGTATAAGTGGAGAGTAGGTATTGGAGGTACAAATTTTCAAGAAAGGCATCACAAGTCGGCTTGAAGCATAAGAAATAAGAACTACCCCAGTGACATATAAAAAAAAGAAGTTCTCCTACTCCTTTTCCACTTAGCCACATAACAACAAAATGCACATAACGCACCGGAAAGGGGCTGAAATGTGGGGGCGTGGCTGGCATACCGCCTGCTGATTCTAACCCTTAGTCATTGAGTAAATTCAGTACTGTTGATTACAATCACATGAAACTTGCAAAGGCAGTTTGTTTTGCAATTGCACCATTAACCCTTGGGTTAGACCTCGAAAATTAGTCACTGAAAAACTTCAAATTATTGATAAAAAAAAAAACAATTTATTTAGTAAGTGATTTGCAGTATAATTAATACAAATACATCTAGAAGTTAAAGTATCTTTATTCAAATTTGAACTACAAAAAAAACTTTATTAAATAGTTCATATTGGTCTCAATTTCAATTTTATTTGTTTTGACGTTAATCAATTTACCACTTGGTATTTTGAATTTGCTGATTTCAAACCTAAAAATGCTAATTCGGTTTAAAAATATTATTCATCGATCAAGTTTCTAATCTTAATTTCTCATCCTTTCTAAGACATTATTCCAATTGCTCTTCATTTAAGAATTTTATATACACTAACTAAATATATCAAAATAATGTTTATAATAAGCAGCGATTTTTCAATAATACATATATCTACCTTTAATTCTGGACTTTTTGTGTCATGGCATGGATTATATCTTTAAATAAATCTTTTAAACTTTGAACTTTCTTAACTTAAGTTGACTCTTTCATATCTAAACAGGAATTTTTTTTCTTTAGAGTCATATTTTTCGTATCTAAAGATGGATTTATACTATTTAAACTCATATATTTCATAAACATATTTTTGTATCTAAATGTTTTTTAAGTAGTTTGTACTCAAGTAAGAAATGCCCTGCCCTTTGACGGGTTAATGTTCATGTGTGTTTTATGTTGATTTAGCGAGGGGGGATACAATATATACGTATTCAGCGAATTGAACTCTGTTTACAATATTTCTATATATTTTGTGGTGTTTTACGACTACAGCAAAAAGGCAGTACCGTTAATTTGATTCAATTTTTGGAAAACATGCAACACGAAAATCCAAAATGAAGAAGAAAAAACAAATGAGATTAGATTTGTGTACCAACTAAAGCATGCTCATTTATCAGCTTTTTTTTCTTCTTCTAAAGAGTGCAGGGCAACAACAACAACAGCAACAACGTCAGCAAATCGTATTAAGGACTCTTAATGAAAGTTACGCCGCATCCTTGGAATCTCCGTTGACTCGACGACGATGATTGATTTCACGCCAAAACGATTTCAATCAGCATTTCCGTTTCACAGTTTTCTTTTTTTTTTTTGCTCAAAGGGAGGTTTTTTTCCTACTCTAAGAACTCGTTCAGATGATGGTCTTCTGTCAATGTTTTTCATATTTCCAAATACATATATATGAATGTACATATGTACATAGATGTATGTATGTATATATATTTATTTATATAAGTGGATATGAGTATGCGGGTGACAAACTCTTTGGCCTCTTCGAGTCTAGACGGTCAACATGAAAATCTGTCATGTTTCGCATATCCTTATGCCAGACACCAGTAAATTTATTACCTATTTAGCCTTAATAGCCCTGAAAATATTTCCATCATCCGATGATATGGTATGTGGACTGGTGTGTGTGTGTGTGTGCTGTTGCTATGTTTGTTCGTTTAATTTGTGATTAATTGACATTGAAAGGGTTCTTCCACAGTCATCCCCCTTTCACTTGATCCCCAATCACTTTCACTTTCATTCTCATACACACTCGTACAAATACTTGCCGGCTCTTGACTCAATTTGATTTTGATAAAACGGAAATTTATTTCATAACGGCGGAAGTTTAATATAAAATTCATTTTATTATTAAATAATTTCAAAATAAATTGAACAAGTTTTTCTAATTTTATAAAGACTCTTTTGAACACTTAAAGATCTGTGTGAAACAGAAATTTATTTATTTATCTTTTCAAGTCAAGTCATTTATCAAGTTGTTAGTTTTTAATTTTTTTAATAAAAGTTAAGACATTTTGGCATACAAGAAACATAATAAATTAAAAGAGCATCATTAAGACATTATTAAGGTAATTCAATTCTTTAAATATGGAATTTTTCCGCCAACTGTTTTAGTCATACAAAGTTTGTATTACAGACTAAATTTTCAAGAAGTTCAAACATAGTTTTTATTTTTTTAAAATTTATAGATAATTTTCTAATCTAAAAAAACAATTAAGTTTTTGTAGATTGTTGAATTCTAAAGCCAGTATTACAATATTTCTAACAGTAGCTAATTCGTACCACTGTCAGTTTCTCAAGTTTAAAATCTTCGCTTTAAAAACTTTTTCAAAAGAATTGATGCATCGCTAACGAGGATGCCCTAAACTCTTTTAAAATTTGGCATCCTTTTAATTTTATTTTGAGAAGATTTCTAACAATTTCTAAAATAATGATATAAATTGTGAGCTATAACTAAACTACAATGAAATAGATATTAAACTTAATTTCGAACTTGCCTATCCTTTCAAAAACCAAATTTTACTGAACATCATTTCCAATTAAATGGAGAACCAATTCATGATTATTACCTTCAATAGATACCAATGATGGATCATGATAAAAAAAATATATGATTTATAGGATCAATGCCGTTTAAACGTTTAACACTTTTGCTTGAGGCGATTCATTTCCTTTTTCTACCTGTACATGACCACAGAAGTGAACTTCATGGAAAAACTTCCGTTTTGGTCGGCTTTTTGGGCTAAAACAAATGTTATTAACAGTCGAAAAACGTGCGTAGTATAAAGCCGAGAGAACAAAAAAGAAAAGAAAAAACTCCCACGACAAACTAAAAGACGAGTTACCAAACTGACCGCTTGATTAACATTCTTCCGCTCTTAACCCTCCCGTTTGTTGGACATGTACGATTAATATGCCCGCCTGGCCGTGGGCACAATATGTCAACAAATTCCTAAGCCAAACACGTACACAAAAACACTCGAAATTCGTGGAATGCGTTCTACGGATGTTAACCCAAAGGACTAAAGTACACTCCCACACACACACACACACACATATATACACAGAGGTAACTTGGGGGGCAAAGTTTTAATGCTTTCAGCATTTGTTTAAAAACACAAAGTAAAGGTGAAGAGTTAATGCAATCCCTAGATTCTGTTGAATGTACGATTATTCCCAAAATCCCATCTATCTATGAAAGATGAAGAAAATCACTTTCACAAAGTGCAAAAGCTTCACCTCACTTACAACTACATACACACTGACTTTTGCCTGCATTCAGCGTATATCCCTTGAGTATTTTGCATAAAGAAAAAGTGGTAGTGCGGATGGCAATGGCATGGTGGAGTGGAGCGGGGCAAGTTTATCTAGCTGGAGACATGACTAACCAATTTTCAGCAAATTTAATGCACAAAGGACATGCAAAGATTTATCCAGACTCTTGTCGGTGTTTTTTTATTGCTCCTTTTTTTCTGTTGTTACTTTGTTTTTAATGTGTTTTATAATTGAATTGAAAGCAAAAATTAATGTATACTGTTTAACAAATTTCAGAAAAATAATAAAATAAATGAACGTTGGATAGTTAATATTTAAAAAATTCATTAAATATAATTTAAAACTTAAAATTATGAGAACAGAATTGACAAACAAAACGACGCTCTAAAAAAGAACCCACGGCAACAAAAATAAAAGATATGGAATATGCCCAAAAAATAAACTTTTAAAAAAAAAACCCATATATACAACAAGGATGACACCTTATAAAGGTCGAATCCGACTAATTCTTAAACTGTATTAGCGTACATGTCTAAAAAACTTATGTACCAAGTTTCTTTTACATAGCTTAAAATATGAGTTCTAAAACCTGCGAAGAAACAGACAGACGGCATTTCTTAATCGACTCGATTGTTGATACTGATCAAAGATGGAAACGGACACGCAGAGTTAATCTGACCAATCATCAGAAATAAGAATTTAAGAATTCAATATTTGGATTACTTTAAAATTCACTAGTCTTCAAAGCACAACATTTGTTGACCAGTGTAGACATTATAAAGACATAAACGATTCATAAGCTAGTTCATTGCAGCAATTCTCACTCCTTTCTGTGTGGGAAATGCAAACCTTTTGTCGAGCCCCAAATCCGATTCGAATGTTGAATGAGTTGCTCTGATGTTGGGCTTTGCCTTTGACTCCTTTGACAACATTGTGTATTATGTGTATGAGTTTGTGTGTGTGTGTGTATATCTATGTACATGAAAATGTAGTCATGTGCACATATCAGTTGTCTGGCAGCTGTCTGCGGCCTTGAATAGTCCCAAAGTCAAAGCCGCAACTTAATCGCTTAGCTAGAATGAGGAATCCATATATAGACACACAGTAAAACTTACATTTTATTTAATATGAAATAAACATTTCATTTGATATGAATATGAATGCATATATATACATAAGTACGTATGTATATATTTATTCCTTTACAGCAATTAGAAAACCAAAGTGATTTCTGTGGTCGTCCAACGAAGTCGACAACTGCCATAGCTAATGCTTGTCAGAGGTTTCATTTCTTTCTTTTTCTTTATGTAATTTTTGATCGGGTGCAAGAGCGTAACGTTTCCCTTTCCTTTTCCTATTTGGTTTCCCCTCTTCCCGTATCGTTCTTAAGCATAATAGAGCGATTTTTGTAAAAGCGAGGAGCGTCGTGGGGCACGCGCACGCTCTGGCACTTCCTTGCGCCTGCCTGGCCACAGAAGTGGAACAAATGGGCGCAGGACGAGAATAACCAAGTGGTCTCGTGGTCCCTGGGACAGCTGCCTGTTTTGCATATACAAACGAGCGTGTACATGTACATACTTACTTACATACATTTATATATATATATAGGCAGCATATATAGCCAGTTGCCAGTTTAAATCGCTTCCATCGTCGTCGGCGGCATTTTCAATTTCATGGTTAATTGTTTTGCACGCGGCATTTGGTTCGAGTTCAAGTCACAGACATCGCACAGCCAGCCAGCTATGCCTTTGCCTTCAATGCCGCATTAACTTTCATAATTAGCACACTGAAAACTGATTGGAAACTGCTCTCTGCTTTTTCTTTCATTTATTCTTTCGCTTTTTTTTTTTTTTTGCAAATTGTCTCTTGTCTCAAACAAATAAGCAACATATGGATGAGATCGTATTGAAGATGCATTCCATGCACTGAGAAAAATGACAGGGGGAGTTAACTACCAAATCTTCTTCTGATTATGGGGTTTTAAAATCAAATTTAATTTTTACTTATTTAATACTTAAGCATACTGGCACCATCTAGCGGATGAGATTTCATTGATGTCTTTTTTTGTTGGCTTCCATATACTTTAAGGCCATTAAATGGACAAATCTAAATCTGTAGTAGCAGATAATAATAGTATAAGTTGAAATTAATTTTAAAAGATCGAAAAAAGATCTTCGTTAAAAAAGAAAAAGATAGTCCAATTTGTCGTTGGCAACAAAGCCGAAAAGAGTATAAACATATAAAATAAACTCTATTTTTATCTTTACTAAACATTAAGATGGGAATTTTTTCTTAACGTCATCAATTTAGCTTTGATTAACTTCAAATTTGTGCAATTAACATTTGGTTTGCCTCCTTTTTTAAACTTTTTTATTCCAATAAAAGTGATACCAATAAATTGAATACATATTATACATGACAGAGGCGACCAATTTCTCTATCTTTTTAAGACTATACAAAATTGAGTACTTGGATAATTCAACAAATTGGAAATTTGTTCAAGTGTAGTGCAATGGCAAGTGCATTCCATTAGCTCCCTTAGTCTCTATAGTTAACTGACAGACTGCCAAACTGGCAGTTGTTTCACTTACTCAACAATTTCCACACTGGCCCTCGGCAGCAGCTGCGGAAATGTGTGCAAGACTTTTATCTTTGACATTTACTAATGACAAATTTATTCACGCTGTCACTTGGACGCCTGTTTTTGGGTCCTTGTGCTTCAACTGTCACGAAATGTTCTCTTGTTTTTCTTCTCTATTCTTTTCTTTCATTTGACGTTTGTTCTACAAAACTAATACAAAAGAAAGGACTCCAAGTAAAGATTTTTGTTTGCACCACATTTATGTAATTAGGATTGCGCTTTGATCTTTTTTTTTCTCTCAGCATTGATGACTGATTGAGTGACTGGAGTGATTAATCAAGAAATGAAATGAAAATATTAACTATATAGATTGCATAAGTACATGTAAATGTTTATATGTATATGTACATATATATATTTATAAATTCAAGTATATGAAAAGTGCACAATTCCAGCAAATTTCGTTTGGTCGTTGTCATTTATCTTTTCTCAAAAAATCATCAACTCGAACGATCATTAAACTTCTCCATATACACAAAAAAAAAAAACACAGAGCGTCGAAAAGCGAAACGATCTTGATGGGCCATGGGCTACTCCTCCTTTACCTTCTTCCTTGCCCTCTCCGTGAGTTTCTTGTCCTCTCTCTCTCTATCTCCCTGTTGTTTGTTGTGGAGTCTGCCCAATTTGCAATTTGTTTAAAGCGCTTTTAATGGTCGTCAGACATGAAACATTTAAATGGAATCAAAAACGATTTAGTTTCAGAATTTACAGATATACACAGATATATCAAAATGTATATGTACATATGTATATACACAAATAAATGCAATAAATTTTTGTAAAAACAGAAAACAAATTTGAACAAAGCGAATTATTATCGCTTGAATGAGTACATAAAACCAACTCTTTGGGCACGCCCAATGCTAATCACAAAGGGGCTCACAATGAAGCCAATAAACTGAATGCCTGCCTGGCTGCCTGCCTCTGTTTTTGCCTGCAAGTGCTTCCGCGCAATTTCATTTCGTCTCAATGTACTAGTACATCATAGATGGTATTCCAATAATACAATAGCCACATCATACGGCAACGATGTTGTTGTTGTTGTTGATTTTGTTGGTTTTGAAAAAGCATTTCCCTTTTGCAATATACTTTTGTCTTCGCCTTTTAAGAGATTTCGATTTTGATTTTTTTTTCTCTAGCCAGTTCCACATAATTGGCATAAATGGTACGTGTACATCTATACGATAAGTCCCATTCAAGATTGAGTCCCTTGAGAGCCTCTTGCCTGTTGGTGAGTGTAAAGGGGGGAACGTGAACCGGATGTTTTCTTTATTTGAATTAGATCTTCAAGTATTATTGAAATTGAATTTGAAAGACGTATTTTAAGTTTAATTGGCTAATTGAATGTCCTTGGGATGACAAAAAACGAAAGTTTGTTATTTAAAATGTATTCAATAATTATAAATATATTTTTTATTTTAATTAATTTTTTTTCTTCGACATTGGAAAGAATTTTATGGAGCTGCTTAGATTTAATAGGGTAGACCTAGACCGATTGTTTAGTATTTTAGCATGTTTTATTAACTGCATTTATTATTTAAATGGTTTTAGATTATGATCTCACAAGCAAAAGTCGTTTTAATGCAATTAAAATTGTTTTTAGCTATTTTAAATAAATATGTACGCTTTATTTAAAGAAAAAATTTCATCTATTAATATTACAAAATCTGATCAACTAATATCAATAGAAACTCTTAAACGAATTTCACAATATATGAAATAAAATTTTTATTATTATTTTTATTATTCACCAAACGTCAAGAGAAGACCTCTTTTTTATTTTCAAAGTTTTTCAACCCATTGAATTTCATGTGTCACAAATGATTTTTACAACTAACCGATTATCTGTAAGCTAAAAGCATTTATAACTATGTATGACAGCATATATATATGTATATAGGATGTCTGCGTTCAGCAGGACAAATCCCCATCACCTCAATTCAAAACCAATAACTCAAAAACAAAAACCCAGCAATTCAGCAATCCAACAATCATGTGGCTGCATTTCAGCTAACAATGTATTTTTTTTTCTATTTTTACCTTTTTCCTTCTACAACCTCCACCTTGGCAATTTCATTTTCAAGAATTCCATTTACACTCGAAAGCTTTGTTTTACTCCTAGGAGAGACTGACTGAGAAGAGGGATAGGTATAGGGATTGGTGGGTTGAGGGGAACGATCTGACTGCCTGGATGTCATGGCGAATTGGCAGTGATAAATGTTGCACCAGGCGTCACATTCATGTATGTGAGTAGGTGAAAATCCAAAAAGTGTTTGCTATTTATGCGCAGGTATGAAAAACGAATAAACAAAACAAACAAAAAAAAAAAAGAAAATCCCAAAGAACCTAACCTGAACCTGAACCATTTTTCTCGTGACAAACTACTCTCATTCTATGTGTCGTCTGTGAGTTTTACTTTTGGCTTCTGGTGTTTTATGCATGAAATGCCAAACCGACTAACTGACTGACTGTCTGTTGATGCCTTCTTGGTTGATGCATAGAGATGATGTCTGGATTTGGCTGTGACTTTTCATATGAGTTCACCCTCAGTACAACAAATTGTTTTGCCTACGGGGCCCTTCTTAATATGCAGTGAGTTGAACATTTTGCTATTGAAATTCAGCTACAGCGTTGCTAATTTGTATTTTAAAATATGCGCAATTATGTAGCAAGAAGTTTGGCTTTGTTCAATGGGCAAGGACACGGCCGATAAAAAAAGGGTGTATATACATGTATACTTACGTACACAACCCCAGGATGAGAGGACAATGTCACAACAGCGTGCCTCTAAAGGAAATGGGGATGGAGGAGTCTCAGACCAACCTTTAAAATGCTACCCTTAAGTGTCGCGTGCTCGCTTTTGAATTTATGAAAAATCATTAAAATTATTACATTTGGCTTGCTGACACCTTCCTTTACCATTTCATGACATTTGTTCGCCAGGAGATTAGGGCAAACAACTGTCACACATTTTGTGGATTCGAATTACTATGATTAGCATAGTGAAGAAAGTGACGCGGCGGGTCGATTGAGGGAAGGTTCAGAAATTGCGTTTTAGGTTTTAAGTTTGGTCAGCCCATCTGGGTTTATCAACACTTTGTCTCTGACTAAGCTTGAAATATTTACTTAACGGCAACTGTTCCTGCTGCTCCTGCTGTTGTTTCTAATGACCACCATTTGCCATTATGCAAATATTTGCTCCTACTAATGATGTTTTTCCCCTATAGAAACAATCTGTTTATTTTTTTTGTTGAAAACGAAAGGTGTTTCACTTGCTTCTTTATTATGTTGTTGTGGGCTTGATTAAAAATTATTCCTTGAAAGACATTTTTAACGTTACTTAAGCTTAAGGCCAAGGACAAGAAGAGAAAAAAAGAAAAGAAAGGAAGTGTGCATGCATGGATACCGGTAAATCCACACACATCTTAACCGTTAGGAAGACTTTTTAAATGAGTCTATGCATAATTAATAGGCATTTAATGGCATAAAAAAAGATACGAAAAACGCTTTTAATGAGCTTTCCTGTTAAAAATTATAAATAAAAAGTACAAAAAAAATTAAGAAAGGAAAATTAATTTGGTTTCCTTGTTGATTTCAAGACGATACAGTGAAACATGACAATACAGAACATACTATAAATAATAAAATAAATAATCTATTATATATTTAATCTAAAGACGAAGCCGTAGAATAGTCATGGTCATATACATTTTCATTAAATTGTATTATATAATATATTTAATATATTTGTCAAGTTTTTGGACACATTTTTAGCACATCAGTTTCATTTAACGAAATAACTAAAATCAACTGCACCATTAATTTTGGTTCCAGTCTTAAATCTGTGTAAGTATTTCAATGATTTAAACAACGATTCCGGTAATTTGTATTCTGTATAGTTTTCGACTTGTTTTGGCGAAAAAACAAATTTGTCACAGCCTGTAAGCTGCTGACCAGACACCGACTCATGTAAATGTACTTTTTTAACAAGCCAACAATTTGCCAGAGTTGTAACATGGTCAAAAAGTTGTGCGAATTGAAACTAAACTAAATGCTTTAAGCATTTACAGCAACAGAGAAAAAGTCAACCCAGTCACACCTCCTTCTCCACTAAACCATTAGTTAGCTGAAATAAAGTTTTCCAACCACATCCAACATCCGCTATCCGCATACCCCGCCCCCTCCACCTACATCGATGATATCCACATGGATAAGCCATAAGCTTCCCGTGTGTGCAGTTTCGCCAGCTCGGAGATAAGTTATATGGAATGGCATTGTCTGTTACAAATGTTGCAATATTTATGCCCATATATACGATGAGTAAAGGAACAACAGGGAAATATTCGTATTATGATTTGCACATTATGCAAATTGCGTTATCGTAAATACTTTTTTTTTCTCTCTCTTTTTTCTTTTCTTTTCTTTGTTTGGGGAACAAAAGTTGAAAGAGAAGGAGAAAGACCGCCAGCCGTGTGCAAATGATAAATGTGATAAACGATATTTGCCAAATAATGGGGGGCATATAAATTAAGGCGTCACCTTTTTATACAGATATATTATATATATATATTTATATATATAGTGCGAGACTTGAATATTTTCTTATATTTATCTCAATTTGTTGTGTCAAATAATTTACTTATTAGCCTTGGTCCCTTTTTTTGATGAGAGTTAACAAATGCTAATTGCTAATTAACACTCAAAGTGTTTGTCCCTTTAAATGAGCATAAAATTAACAAAAAGGAAAAAAATCTTATTCTGTTTTCTTAGAATCAACAGTAAAAGCAACTCAGAAAAAAAGGAAATTTTAAAAATGGCAAAAGCTTTATAAAGTGTTAATTACGTTAAGAAGATTAAGCTGAAAAAAAACAAGTCATGATTTTATAAAATTTGGAAGGTAAGTCAAAAGATTTAATTTACTTATTTATATAAAGTACAAAAATTAAGAGATTTTCTTTTCTTGTCAAAAACCGAATAATTAAAGTTTTTTTCAATTGACATTCGACAATATTTGGATATAGTCAAAGACATGTTTAAGTTTTCTAAAATTCTCAAAATAAAACTTGATTTACTGCCAACAATTTATCTTTATATAAATTAATCCTTAGTGAACTGTACATAATGAAAATACAGAATTGCATAATTACAGCTTTTTCATTCTATTTTAAATGTATATATCGAAATTTTTAATAATTTCTTAATAAAGAGAAATTTAACTGTATTAGGTAATTTTTTTTCGATTGATTCAATAGAAATATTAAACAAATTGTATTTCGATTTTTGATTTCAAATTCATTTTTCACTTAAAAATGATTCTTGACAAACTATTTTCATTGAAATTTTATAACTTCATTTACAAATGCTATAGTCTAAAAAAATATTTGAAGAAAAAGATCAAGGAGATAATTCATTTTGAATCACAATAAAAATTAAATATTTAAAGAAATCTAAAATATTGGAGTAGGAAATCAAAGCATTAACTTTGACCTTTAAAAGACTTTATGCATTGTCAAGTCTAGCACAAAAGTTTTTGTTGTAATAAACGATTTTATCTTCAGCGCCATCCATCATTAAATTTCAGACATTAACAGAAATTTAATAAAACTTGATTCATTGGGCGATATGTACCACAAAGTTGTATAAATTGGACTTAAACTGATTGATATATACACTCGTATATGCAAATTATTACTAGCATGTAGTTGATGGGCCAGCAATTTGATTTGCCATTTTTCAGTGAGTGTTTGATATGCAAATGTATATCTAAATATACGTATTTTCCATATCAGTATAGGTATATTATATATATGTATATATGGATATGAACGTAAGTATGTGCTTCAAACTGACAATGGTACTCACAAAATGGCACTCGAATGCCACGGCTATTCATTGAATGCAAATGAAGATGAAACAAATTGTTTATACAAATGTCTTTTGTCTTCAAGAACTGTATTCAGAAGACATCGGAGGTAAATATCTGCCTCTATACGTAGTTATTGTATATGTACATATATGTACGTATGTATATATGTATATATATTCACATATAGGCCGACAGTTGAGCATTTCATAAAAATATGATTCATTGTAAACAGAGACTCCTCCGCTACATTGCACAAAACCATGAAATATTTATGAATGCATAAATGCAATTCATATTGAAGAAGTGAGTGAATGAGTGAATGGTTGAATGGATTGTTTGCTGGTTCGAGGTAAACACATGCCATGATCAAACGGAAAATGAAACGTGTTGCCACTTTAACTGCCATTTAAATATACATACAAACCGCAAAGAAAGACATGAAAGCTCAACTGAAACAGAAGCAGCCAATGCTGCTCCTTCTCCTCCTCCATCTGACATGCCTTCTGCTGATGCTGCTCCTCCTTTTCCTCTTTCTTCAATGACATTTATTGGCCACATTATTTCAGCGCCAGCAGCAGCAGAAGCTTCGAGACTACAGCGACGCCCGTCAGTCAACACTCGAGGGATCTCAATTGGAGTGAAGTGAGTGTGAGTGTCTCTTCCCAATGGGTAGCATTTTATTATATTTTTACTTCTTACTTTTTCTTTTTCCAAAATGATTTTTGCATAAAATCTCTGACACTTTACTGAGTGTCGAGAGGGCAGTTATTGATGAAAATCAGGGCTGGATTTCAAGGAGCAAGGCCCTTTATGACAGATAGAAAGATTCATTGAATAATGATTTTACTAAACCGAATGGTTGTATCACAAATAAGATTATAGAAAAATCTACATATAACAAGGTTCTGTCTAAAACTGGTTAGTTGAACCCAAGAAGTTGACTTGATGATCCCAAGAAAGAACCGTCAAAATATTATCGAAATTTTTAAATTTCCATTTCCATTTGATTTTAGTATACTATCTTCTATAATTTGTGGACATAATTATAACGATTCTTAAAATTCTTAAAATCTGTATGATCTTGTGTAGTTTGGATATCTTATTAATTTTATCATGATTCTTATTTAACTTAAAACAAGATAAATTTTAGAAATTTTCAAAAAGTGTTGTCGAAATTTCAAACAATTACTCTACTAAATTTAATTGAATAAATAAAATATTAATTGTTTATAAGTAACTGTGTATTATTAACTATTAATATATTATTTATTCAATTAAATTTAGTATAGTAATTGTTTTTATATTTTTGATTGGCTAGACATTAGCTTATCGCGACATCTGCACTTTCATATCCAGAAAATATTTTCTCAGATGCAAATATTTTTTACAGACGAATATATTTAAACATTTAAACATAATTATACTTAACATATCCGAGATTGTAAATATTATAAGGTACAGTTAAGAAATTGATAATAACACTTATGTTCTAAATATGTTCTTCTTCTGCAAAAAAAAAAAAAAAATTTATGATTGACTTCAGTGAGTGTGATTATTAAATCAAATATTTGGATAAAATATTAACTTATCCTCGTTTAATCCAGCCCTGTTTAAACCTTTCGATTTGCTTGCATCACTGTGCGACCTCGCTAGCTGCTTAAAGTCAAGGCAATTTATCAACATGCTGCCTACTACTTGTCTGAAAGTTTTTGGTTTCATGCAGCAAAAACTTTTGGACTGACGCCGCAGGCGGCCTTCCAATCCTCCAATCCGTATCCCATCGCCATCATCTCTGTCTCTATTTCCCAGCTCCACCTTCATCTTCTTTTGGGCCAGGCCAAGAAGCAGTGCACACGATACGATGGCGCTAACGAGGACAAGCGTTTATGTCAAAATCCAATACGTGATGCATTTAGCTGTGGATGTAGCTGAGCAGAGACTTTTCCCTTGTCTCACACAATGCTTGTAAAGTTTGGCTGGTAGGGTTTTATTGCAAATGCCTAGCCGAAGGGGGATCTCAGTGCTATTTTAAATGCATTTCGTTGGACAGGATTTTACCTGATACGCCATTTTTGCCCTAATTGGATGGGCAAATGTTAAGCATAACGAACTGGTTGAAATTTTAGCTTAAAGATTTACATGATTTTCTGGTGGACTTATCGCAAAACAAATGGAAGAACAAATAGATTGGAGAAATAATTTTTGAAAAACTGTAGCAGGATTTACTTTACATATTACGTTCCTTAAACGTAACAATAAAATATAAAAATTAAATGAAACAATAACGTTAAGTTAGTTCATGGTCTGCAACTACAAACCAAGTTTATATTTTATTGGAACTGGTTTATTATGCAACTAAGAAACTGGCTCATATTGAAATAATATATGTATATATTGAATTAATTTGAAATCTGAAAAGCGTAAGGGTAACTTCCCTTCTGAGGTACTGCCTTTCCTTTTCTTCCCTCTTACCTTTTAAGCCACTTTCTGTTCACATGTCCCGTTGCCATTTATCTTGATTTGTACAAACCTAACGACGTTTAAATGCTTGTTTCAAACATTTTTGCACCATTTGTAGAATTTTCTTCGTTTTTCTGTTTTCCGGGAGGGGGGCACATCACGTTTGCCCTGTGCTCCCCATTTTCCCCTACTGAACATCATCGTTTTGCGCTGGGTCATGTTTATGCTTGAATAATGTTGACAAAATCGGACAACACAGGAAGAGTGGAACGGGGGAAAAATGGAAAAAAGAACGAAAAAAGATAGAAACCAGTTACACGCCATCATAGACATGCAACCGGGTCTAAACGCTTTCAGGTTCAGACAGGTCTTGTCCTCTCTCTCATCGCTCTATCTCCCCTTTACTTCACCCCACTTCACTACACTTCATTCCACTCCATAGTTCCTCAACATTGGCCCAACCCAGTACGCGAATTTGCAGACAAATTGTCGCTGCTTGCCTTTAGCCCAGCTGAGGAGTAACGGTCACAGCGTCAGGGAAAGGCTGGGAAGGGCTGCCTTGGGTGTGAAAATGTTGGCAAAGTGGCAATGGAAATGACAATGCCCAAACCAGGCTCGATCTAAACCTAGAGATGGCATATTAATGATCAACTTGCTCATCAGATTACATTTAAAATTTACTCAAATTGTCTATCAGATAAGATAAAAGATTAACAGAACACATTTACTTGTTAGTTGTTTAAAAGGACTAAAAGGAATCATTAGTTGTGGTTTCCCTTTAAAAGTAATATTTCTCTTATATTGTTTTACAACATATTTCAGAAATCCTAAATAAAATTTCTTTTTAAGATCTGAAATCTATTTAGAAATTGAGTTGATTGATCTATGATTGAAATGATTTTTTTTTAATTAATATAAAGCCTAATTCACTTTTCTTCTTTTGAAACCAAAAACAAAGCCAAATTTAATATTTGGTTAAAACTACAAAAAATCCTGTATTTTTTGTTGCTTTCTCACGTTGTCATCTCTAAGCTAGGACATTGCCTATGATGAAGTTTGCACTGTTGTATCTATTTTTATTTTTCATTGTTTTGCTTTGTTTTTCGTCTTGGGTAAATGTTTTAGGAAAATGGTAACGGTAACTCAACGCCTGTGTTATGACAAGTGGCTGGCGGTGTGGCCAACGCTCGATGGTTATGTAGACAACCACGACCAACACGAAGACGACGACGACGCTTCCATTCCAGGCCATAAAGCAAATTGATGATGAAAAAAAAAAGTTGCCGCCATGTCATGGCCTGTTAAATGTTGGCAATAAAAGTGAAAATTCTTGTCATATTGCGGTGGACCGTTAGTTGGAAACGCTTTAAAGTTTACTATCTCAAACAGTTATAGTAGTCAATTCCACTGAACATTTATCCTTCAATCATATGCCACCGCTATATAAATATATCTAAATATATTTAACTTGATGTTCGGCACACCTGTGACACAGTAATAACCATAAAAAAGTGTGTGTTTCGATTTATGGCACACAATGTGACATTTTTATTAGATTGAAACGATTTTGTGTGTGGAGAGGATAAACAGTGTCATAAAATTTAAATGAATAAATACTAACTCGACATTAAATTCAATTCTCAATATATTCAAAATTTCCATCTTCCACACTTTCAGCAAGTCCCCACTTATTGAATCACTTTCCTGTTCAGATACTTTTCACCACCTAATGAATGATAAATTGCCACTACAAGAAGGAAATAATCAAAATCAACCGAAGCAACATCAGCAAATGGCAGAAGGCACGCGTCATTCCAATTGTTTCGCTGATTGAAAAAAGTTGTAAATTTTCGTAATGGCAAATAAAAATAATGCATACCTTAAATTTTTGCTAAGACTCTGTAATACCCTGTAACAAAAAAAGATGTTGAATTTGACATACAATCTACTTTACAACCTTGGAGTCTTTTTTAGAAAAAAGAAAAGAAGAATGAACTTGTGCTTGAAAAAGAATCAAAGCTCCTAGTAGTTAGTACTTATATAAAATTAATAAATTTAGTCCTATATATAACTTTGTAAATAAAAGAAATAATATTTGGAATATTTTGTTTCAGAATGCAGATTTTTAGTTACTTCCCTTGGGGCGTTGCAACGGATTCTTACGCTCAATTAAAAGAACTAGTTCCACATGATGAACATAAGCATAAAGTAAGGTTATGTCGAGTTAGGACTCTAGGAATCAGTTACAAACGTTCTTCAATTATCACTCTCATCTATCGTATTTGGGCGCTGCTGATTCTTGGATCAGATATATGTACATACATATAACGCAAATTCATTTTCAGATAAGAGTTTTTATAAGAGAACCAATCCTTCACAATGAGAGAAGAAAAGAAGACCCAAGTGTTGAAAAATCACTTTTTTTTTTATCTTTTTGATCTTTGTTATTAGATCATGTTTATTTAAGTTTATTGAACCTCATATACCCACTTTTAGCCAAAGAAAACAGGGTAAGCAAATACAACCGAAACCTTAAAAAATACATAACAAGCACTTGAAAGGTGACAGCAAAAAGTGAGAAGTAAAAATAAAAATAACCAAAAGAGGGCAATTGATAAATTTAATGGCGTTACGCATGTCAAACTCGCAAAATCCTTAAAAAAGTGCTCAAATTGCAGCCACAAAAAGAGAGAGAAAAAAGGAGAGGACAAAACCTAAAGAAAAATGAGGAAAAACACTTGACTGACTGGCAGCTAATGAAAACAACAAACCGCCGTCTGACGATTTAATGGATAAATATAGTATAACAATAACAACAACAAAAGTAAGTATGCAAAGTGCCAGGTGACATTAATAAATTGTCGACTAAAAAGAGCAACAAGAATACACAACATGATAGATGTTTGTGTATTGTATGTATGTATATATATATATAGCTACTTAAAAACCAAAAGTTGGAAACTTGAAGGCCTCCACCGACATTCTTTAATCTTAAAAATGGTGCAAACTTTTTCTGCAGCTATCATTAATTTTATAACAAAAAAAAAAAAATAAATAAATTTGTTGACAAAAATAAAATTAATTGAATTGAAACTTTTGGCCAAAGACATTTGCATTAAGGCTGAGGTGAGAATTGAGGCAAAGATATTAATCAAGATTTGAAGACCAAAATGAAGGATCAAGTAAAATAAATGTTCCAAACTGATGAAAGACGTTAAACTGAAACTAGAAATAGAGCTAAAGTAAACCTTAAGAACATACTGCCTAGACTTATTGTAATATATAAGATATTAGTCAGAAATATAATTTATAATATAGTTTTATAAAATACCTTAATAATAACTAAAGAAAACTAATAAAAACAACGCAAACCATATTTATAAAGATATGTAAGTATGCATATAATATTGTTAACCAGATTAATTGTATATACATATGTATGTACAATCTGTACATAGTTTTAACTCCATGTTATGTCTTAATCACTTATATTAAAGATCTGAACGCTACTGTATATACATATGTAATTATTCCAATTTGAGCAAATTTCTATTCGAGAGGAAAACTAAATTTTTCATATCAAATTGGCACACAATTTTCAAAATTTCAGGATTTATACTCATATTGGTTTGATTATTAATTAAAATTTCAATTTAAAATCAAGTAAACAAATCACATTTATTATTTATTCATTATTGAACATTGATTTTATCTTAGATTTTATCTATTTTAGTTGGTTTTCCCGAAAGCGATTTAATGACAGCAGATGTTTTTGCAAAATTTCTAATAATTGCCATAATTGCGTTGATATTTGCATTGGTTTTTATTGGTTTTGTTTCAGTTTAATTTCCCCTTTTTTTTTCATTTTTTTTTTTTTTTTTGCCCAGAGTCAACGAATGGAAAATGCATTTGAACTTTCGAGTACATGTATCTCTCTCTATGTCTGGCAAAGTCCTCCTCTGATGATTTCTGATTATGTTTGCATTGAGTTCTTCCGCTTTCTATGTAAATGCAGTCATTTGGTCCGTCAGTATGTCAGTCCGTCAGTAGCCTCAAGTGGACGACGACTGCCATGATGATGTTGATGATGATTTCTTGAAATGTTTGTTTTAATAAATGCTGGGTAAATTGTGCGTTTTATGCTGTAAATGAGGCCTGCTGGATGCGAATGTGCTTAACTTTGTTCATAGACAGAGAGAGAGAAAAGGAACAGCAGAACGTTTGATGTTTGCGCTTTTTAAAGTTTAATGAGATAGAGTTGAGTTATCTCAGCCTTTCGATCGAAATATGAAATACTTTATTAAAATCTATATATATTTAATATACTTTCATTTTTTTTATCCCCTGAAGTCTGTTTATTCAGCTGTAATGTAATTTAAATTTAATATTTCCTTTTCAAAATTGCATAACGTCTTTTACTTCCCCTTCCGATTAATCTTAAAATGATGTCAAAAATGTTGTCTGTCAAGGATTTCAAATGCGTTGATAATGTGTTTTGACTTAAGCTTGAGTTTAAGTCAGACCAACAACTTTTCAACACCCCACCACCACCCGCTCATACACACTCACACACACACACACACACACACATCACTGACATCAAAATAAGCTTAGGCAAAACTTTTATGACTAGACAGTTTTCCAAGGCAGGGTAAACCTAGACTAGCTCCCCCATTGCTCCCCATTCTCCTCTTGATTTTTCGTCAATATGCTAATAATGTAAACGCATGTGGCCGGAAATTGTTTAGCTATAAAACTTTGTTTGCGGTTTTCTGCCAACTTCAAAAATTGTTAAGAGGGAGCAGCGACGTAGCTTAACATTTTCCTCTAGACATATGTGAAATGAGTGATGAGCAAATTTTATATGGAGAAAGTGAAAACCTAAAAGACATGTTTATCATAAACTGTCAACTAAAACTCTTATGCAAATTAAACGATTGGAGAAAATTGACTAATACTTTCGAAATCTCAAAGAAATGTATAAAAAGTTAGCAAACAGTGTTTGTTATTCATTTAGCTTTTTGATAAAGTAGTTAGAGTATCAAAGTATTTACTTATGAAAGTTCGATTTTCAACAAGTAGTCGAAGAAAAAATATTTATTTATTTATTAAAATAAGAAAATTTTATAAAAAGTCAACAAGTGAATAAGGAATAAACAATTTGAAATATTTTAAAAAATTTTACAACTATTAAGCAATACTCTTAAAATTTCTTGTTAAATTATAAAAAATAAATTTTAAAAAAGAAACATATGGACTGTATTTAGTTTAAGTGTAACATTGTTTTAAAAATCTAATTTATTAATAATTTACTACATAACTTAATTTAAAAAAAAAAATTGTGAGAAATATTTATAAAATTTCACTATGACAGTCAAGTAAGTTGCAAAAAACATAAAATTAATACCATATATAAATTCTAATACCCCATATATTTTCCTTTAATACCTTACAAACAAATAAAAATAAAAATCATCGAAAAATTCTAATAAATATTTACTAAATCATAAGTCAATGCCAATTGGTGTGATATTAATTGGAAAACTGGTTGCCATTGATGAACTTTTCAAATATTTCAATGATTTTTGCTTATGTCAGAAACACAAACCCAAACACACACACACACACACACACACACGTACCACTCCCATACACATGCTCTCGTCCTGAATTGACCATTGTGGTTAGTGGAGAGAGAGGCTGCCCAGGCACTCAATAAAAACAAAAAAAAAAAACTCAAACCCAAAAATCATACCAGTAAATGGCTCAAATTGATTGAATTTTGCACTTTGCTATTCATGATGCTAAAACAAATTTGCGTTTCTGCAAAATTTATGAAGCAAGGAGTCAAATAGAATAAAAAACACTCTGCACACCACTCGGAGCACCGACGCTAAAATACGCTTTACCAAGCTGGGGCATAAATCAAAGCTTATGCCTCAAATATGAATGGATATAAAAAGGTGTAAGATTAAATTAAAAAACTGTGTAAATAAATAAACCTAAAAAAATAGGTTGAAAAAACAGAAAATTCAACGTTTATTTGCATAGATACATATAGATATTTGGTAATATATTTTTAAGCTCCGACAGCTTCACACTCTTTTCCTGCCATCCCAGCGAATCTTTTTTACCCAATCGAAGGGTATACAAAAGCGTTTGTGTGTAAATGTCAGAAATTCCAGAAATTAATCGACAACTGTCCGCATTTTTTTTCTCCTTTTTTTTTGAATTGAGTTTCTTGATTCTATTAATGAAAAGTTGCTGGAAAAGAAAAAGCCATCGAAAGAGTTTGGAAAATTTTCGCTTAATGGATTTTAATTATGCATTTCAATGGCATAGCAAAGTCAAGAAGTTGGCCATTTCGTATATATTTGATTGTGAAAGTTCATCCACTAGTGAAAGTTGTAGGTGGGTTAAACGAAGCATAAGATCAGGCTAACCCCTCTACCGTTCCCTCATTCCTAGGTCCGGTTTGCCTTGAGGGTAATCTTTGAATTTGAATTCAATTTACCCACATTTCAATTTCCTTTCATTTTACGCTCTCATACGCATCAATGTCTCGCAATTGAATTATCAGAAACGTAGAAAAAGTCGAAATAAGTATCTGGATAAAGCAAAAAGTTCACATATGTATGCTAGAATAAGCGGTCTATACATCTATCTGGCCAATACAAATGCCAAGACAGAAAATTTATGCATTGGCCATGTTGATGATAGAGTCCTTATTTTTGGCTACCAATTTGTGCAGTTCATTGTACTTAGTTTGTGTTTGAGTTTGGGTTTGACAAATGAGCATCGCCTCCGGACTTAGTTTATGATAAATTATATTTGGCCATTTGAGATTGAGCCAAAAATTTATCAGAAGCAAATATGCCACTAGCTTTTTTTCTCTTCCTTTTATTCTTTTTGTTCCTCTTACTTATTGTTAGATTTATGCAAGTTAATTTTGGCCAGAGCCAAATAAACAAGAATTGCATTAGGAGCAGACAGACAAACTGCATAATTTAGACATATTTCTGAATAGCAATTGTTTTGCTACATTTTAAGTATTAAGAGTATTAGGCAATGATAACTAATCCATCAAATTTAATACGGGGATATTAATCTGACAGTTAGATAAATAGAAATAAATATAAAACATCCACCAAAAACCTGACGCTAGTCTGTCTATATTAAAGGAACTTAACAATATTCATAAAATAATTTATTAGTAAATAGTTGAGTTAACTGGTAATTGCTTAATCTCAAAATTAAAGCCGTAAATTTATTTTTAGAACATTCTTCAAACTAATCTGAAATATTTTTCTAAAAAGTATAACTAAAACAACTTGTAAAAGTTGTCTTTGACAATATTCAGTACAATTTAAACCTGAATTCTTTTCAATAAGTTAAGGTAGATAAATTTTCAAACTAAAATAAGAAGAAATGAATTTTGAAATAATTCTAAAAATTACTAAACTTGCAACTTAATACTTCGGCAATTTTTTTTGCAGCTTTGAGTTTTCAAACTTGAAGCTTAACAGCTGTAACATTTCTTAAGTTAAGATTATGTTCAGTAAAATTGTTTAACTTATAATAAATTTTATTTTATATCATTGTAGGTATTTATTTTATGTAAAGCTATTTTTTGGTTTCAATTTCTTCAACTTGTCTCACTCTTTCACACAGACATAGATTTCAACTTAACTTTCATTAAGTCTTTTAATCCTTTTTCTCTGGACAAAGTTCCCCGCCACAATTATCGTAGTTGGAAAATTTATTGGCATTTAATTGCCAAAAGGATTTCAACTAGGGCAAATACTTATTAGTGGGTTTACCTCTATATTCCGGTCCGGTGAGCATGAAATTCAAATCTGTATCACAGACACTAAGCTACTGAGTTGGGGTATTATTCTGGTCGCGACTAAAAGTGATTATATTAATTAATTTGCTATCGATTGGAATATTAGCATTATATTGTCTTGAGTTTCATTCGAGCGTGGCTAAGAGGATACAGAATACTATATAAATTGTTTGCAACTGGCACAGCAATAGACACAAGTGAACAAATGCAGATAACTTTTTAAGGGGGCAAAATGAAAAGAAAACAGTAAAATCGTTTAAACATTTCTATTAAAAGAGTTGAAGTTTTATTTTAAGTTTTACTTTATTAAGTTTGTCTAACTGTTGGATAAATTAAATGATCAAAATTAGCCCTTGAAAAGAGTGGGCTTTGTATATTTTTTGTTTTTTTTTTTAGTGGTCAAAGGTAATTAATTTAATATAATAAATTAGACATAAACAGTTTTGACGATAACAGTTTCGTTTTTGAGAGAACATCACTTACTTTTTATTAGTTTGAAAACTCGGTAACTTTAAGAAATTTAGCTTTGTGATTTTAACTTTCCATGGTGTCTTTTAACTCCCAAGTTTTTGTTAAAGCTTTTTCGCTTGTTTTTATTCATTTATCTATTTCAATTTTTTTTTTAACATTTCAGCAATTTGTTTTAGTTTTTGCTGTTTCATTGCTTTTGGCTAGTTTTAAAATGAGATTTTGTAAAACAAATTGCAGCTACTTTCTGTTGGTCCGGACCAAAAGAAAGAGAAAAAAAAATATGCTTGTAATTACTTGGCTAATTAGTAAGGATTTTTAGAATGAAATGAATGAGCTGAAATAAATTCTTTTGGTTAATACAGTTCTCTGACTTTGCCAAGAATTTTTTTCACACTAATCTCTTTGTAAGAGAGTTTCTTGTACCCTTGCAATAAGGTATATTGAGTTTGGTAAGATGTTTACCAATAATGGAAAATGAATTTAATTTTTAACATTTCAGGTTTTTTAAAAACGAAACATAGGCAACTTAGGTAACAATCTTCAACTTATCATTAACCAAATTGAAAATATAATCGATCGGTTACTTAATTTATTAGTCGTCCCGGCCCTGTACACGTTTCTGAATTGTTTGCAAAAGTAAATGGATATTGATTCAATTTATCCCATCGGTTATCTCTACTGAATAAAAACCCGAATATTTCAAATTGTTCTCGATATATTCAAAAATCATGGAATTTAATTTGGAGAATTTAATTGTCATTCAAGACAATACGTTTGAATTCAAATAATTGAAATGCATTTCGAAAATGACAAATGGTCTAAATTCCAACTTCGAAAAACATTTACGGACTTGGAAACATGGATGATCTTAATAACAAAGTCGCTTCTAGGAACTGCAAAGGTATCCAAACTTCGATGCACTGAAGTCAGTTTCAGGGGTCTTTTTTTTCTGGCTAAAACTCTGGTAACATGTGTCGGTAACTTTATCAAAAAAAAGCTAAAAAAAAAAAGTCGAAAGGAAAATTCGTGTCTGTCTACATATATTCGTGCACCTTTGTCATTCACACCTGCACACATACATATATACTCGTACTATGTATAATGCTAAAATATTATACCGATATTATGCAAATTTTTATTGTTTTTCAGACTGTGGGCCTGCCTGGGTGGTCTCTCTCTCTTCAGATGCAGAAGAGATGTTTCATGGGCTAAAGGGATTTGGTGCGTGATGAAATTAGGATAATTTAATAGATTACGCTTTGGCGTTGATTTTGTCAGGGCAGACACTTATGTGGTATGGGATGTATGTAAGTGAGTGAGTGAGTGGGTGGGTGTAAAGCGGGGCACATCATGCATTATACATACATATACATATATAATACCTGTTATATGCCGTCTACGCGTATTGATTGCATTTACCTTATGCTTGGGTATTGTTGTCTGGCTTTTCACCACCCACTTGGGATTTGGAATTTGGCATTTTTTTTTTTCGTTTGCCCCCATTACCCATCCAACCCCATTGGGGGGTCCTTAATGCCTTTACCTTTGGTATGGTTTTTTTTTTTTTGAGTGAGTTTTCGCCTTCATTTCAGGCTTTTGCCAGGCATATCACGTACTTTCAAGTCGCATTTCGTCACCCGAACAGCAGGCAAAAGGACTTCAATGGCTGTTTAGTGGCAAAGGAGCGCTCAGATTTCCTAGCAGCAATACAAAAAAAAATTATGGAAATGGAAAAGCCCCTTAAGCTGCTATTTATGTGCTGGTCCAGTAATACTTGTTAAATATAAAATTATTCAGGCATCGATCCACTTTATGTATGTATACGATTTATACACGTAATGAATATTTATAGGCTAGATTAACGTTTTGAAGCCTTATACATACATATATCACAATATATCACAATTTTTTGGATACTATGCATAGCTTTTGTTCAATCAACGAATTCTCATACTTCCAAACATGTTAGTTTAGATACCTAAACCGATTCAAAAACTAAATTGCCACAAAAATAAACCCCTAAAATTAAGTTTTCATGATTATCCTCAAAAAACTCATTTACCAACTTACGTATGTATGTACGTATGTATGTATATTTGTGTGCATATGTACATATGTACATACATACATATGTATATTTATATCAATTAACATTGATATGGATAATCAAAAGGATCCATCAGTCTATCAGAAATAAAAGATCGGCGCCCATGAGGATTCAAAGAAGTCAAAAAGTAAAGAAAAAAATAATGTTTTTACACTTTCATTCATTCATCAAACTTTGTACATATATGTACATATATATTCATACATACATATGTATGTATGTTCCTATAGAAAATAGTTTCTTCGAAAACTCACCGCCACCGATCCTCTGACTATTTACCAGGGCTTTGAAAATTTCCCGGCAAAGGAAACCCGCAAATAAGATTTAATTTCATTTTATTGGAAAGAAACATTTTTTCCTTATTAAACAAATTTGTCAACGATAATTTATATACATACATACATGTATGAAAACTTTTCTTGGAAGCTTTTCAGCCATCTGTTGTGGCAGAGAAAGAGAGATGTGAGCTCCATTTATATATCTATTTCATATATTTGTACATACAAATAAAAATACATACATACACATGGACATACATATGTATATGTATCTCCTGTCATAAAAATTAAAATTCACTTACCTTACCGTTGCAATTACTGTTACATATGTATGTATACTCGTTCATTGTTATTTCCAATTTCGTCAAGATTCTATTAAGTACATACATACATATGTACATACATACATATGGATTTATGGTTATGATTATGTACATATGTATATAATAACTATTATGTACATATATGTACATATCTATGTATGTATTTATGTATTTTCTAAAACTTCCACTTCACACACAAAAAAAGCGAAAAAAAAACCAATTGGCAAACGAATTCCGATCAACTTGCCGAGTATGATTTTTGTCGAAGAGTACTGATTGAATGCCGATTGCTTTAATTCAATGCCAATTTATACTTTTTTTACTTTCAACGCACTAAAAACAAAATTTACAAACAATCTCAGCCAAATGCAACTGGTTAGAAACTAAAACTGACAGTGTGGCCAAAGACTGAAACTAGCTCTGATCGTTCATAACAAAAACCGCGATATCTTACCAGATCTGCGAAATCTACTTAAAACCGCTATATTTTATTAGCTAGATTCCACTGGCAGCTTATCGCTATGTATAAAAAGCTAAAAATCTAGTGTGTTTGTTAAGTTTGATCAGACCTGGTGTTAAACTTTTGCAACACTGTCAGTTTTATTTTGACGTGCGTCGGTTTTGGTAGCAAATTGTTGCTTTTAATTGTGCTTTTGCGTGTTAAATAATAAATAAAAAGTGCAATTAAATTACAGCACCTCAAGTTTTGCAAATAATAATACAAATAATTATCTTTAAATATTAATAATAATGAAAAGATTATACATATTTGTGGGTGAATTGGTATACAAATTTAAGCTTGTGAGTGTATGTGTTAATGCAGTGCTTCGTGGCAAGTTGTTTTTGTTTTTCCTTTTTTTTATGTGGGTGAAATAAAGTGTACATATAAGAAAGAATAAAAGTGAAACAAAACATAAATTATAAAGGTAAGGCTTTTAAGTTCGTTTCTTTGCTATATTATATACTTATGTACATATGTAAATATGTAGGTGTATGAATGCTCTGTCTCTGTCAAACTAAGGGGATATCCGAAAGTACATAACGCTACTTTTGCGCTTTTCAACTCCCCCTCCTTTTCTTGTTCAAATTGGTAAGTTTGCTTCTATACACTTAAAACCGTATCAAGTGACGTCAGAACTGAAAATCATGTAAATTTAACATATACTTTGGGAAAACAGAAACAGATATCAATATGAAAAAGCATACATACATATTTAGTTAAGCAATTTACATCTTCCATTATATTGTCGTTTTAATTTAAAATTGGAAATATCTGTTACATTGTGTTTTGAAATGGATTACACCACTTTTTGAGGTTAATTTAAATCGAAATATGTTTTATATTAGCAAATTTATGGACGGCCCAAGCGGCAATTATAAATACCAAATTTGAGTAATTCCCAAAGAGTGATCCTTTCACTGTCCTTGTACTTTCAAAATCTCAATTTTCTCTTAAGTATGTTAGCTCCCAAAAATACAGATTAAACCAATGTAAATATGTAATATATAATATGATATTGAAATCAAATTTAGGTTTAATTTAAATCGATCTACTACAGTCACAAGTGAAACGTAGATACATATCTGTGTTGCACTGTGCATTTTATTTCTGTTTGACATTTAACTAGCTTTTCAACGGCTTACTTAATGATAGTTTTATACCGTCCTTTTTTCTACCCGTTGTCTTTTTTCCCTCATTTTGATTTTTTATATGATTTTCGTTTTCATATTTATTTTTTTGTTGTTGCCAGTTGGCTTTTCGTGCCATGGACCATGACATGAACACAAATTGGCAAAAAAAAAAAAACAATTTATATTTATTAATATTGTGGATAATGGTGAGGGAGGCCACGACATGAAGTCAATTTATACCACATAATGAACTGTAAACCAGGTAAACTGGTCAACTGGCCAATTGGCAAACTGTCATGCCAGACCCAGATCGGCTCTCATCCTGGCTCTCTGAATCGTTTCTTTTTGTTGCCCTTTTAAATGTACCCAAAATCAGCAGAAAAACAAGGGAAATATTAAAAACAAAAAGAGCCGATACATATTGACTATGTTAATATTTATTGATTTAATATCTGGCGAATGGCCTGCGGCAAATTTAATCATCATTCTGTAGAAAATAATTAAAATTTACAATGTCTAAAGACCGCCGACAAGTGGGAGGCCAATCGATACAATTGTTGGTAATAATTTGCATACGAGACAACTCAATGTATGAGGTATTTTATTTGAGACTTGTTTCCCTTCTTTATTGCATTCATAAAAATGAGCTAATTATGTTGACATTGCGTAGACAGAATTTTGAAAATTTTCAATCTACTTTTTCCCTTTTCTCTCGTGCACCTCATAAATTTTAGAGAATGCATAATTATTGCAATGTTTGTTTTTCCATTCTGTCTCTTTGTTGGTAAGTGCCATTTCAAGCTCATTAGTGGCCATAATTAGCCAGATCAGTTTATGGACCACAGACACCCAAGCAAAACATACAAAGAAACAGCTCTATAAATATTTCAAACAAAAAAGAAAAGAAAATCAAAAATAGAAATACATACTACAAAAAGATTCGGGCTGGTACAAATTGCATATACTCTTTACGGTATGTTCTGGAAAAGTAAAGAATACAATCTAAAGAATTGTTACCATATTAATATTTTTCTTTAGTGAGAATAATTTATATTAAAGGAGGTTATTTCTATTTAAAGCTTTTAAATATTCAATTCTCATAAATCCTCTATATTTCGATTAAGTTTGGCATACTTTTTCTTAACTTGGTTTTAACTTAATGTGTCAATTTTAAATTAAATATAAAATATTAACAATTTCAAATTATTTTTCATTTTCATATTTACGATTGTCATCAAATTTTACTTTACTTTTACATAATGGATTTAAAGTGTTAAAAATCACTTTTATTTAACAACATTTTTCAAGTATTTGCACCATATTTTCAATAATATTGGAATATTTCAAAGACTTCAAAAAATGAAGAAAATTATTATAATATAGAATGACTAGTAAATATAGCAAAGTGTTAACAATAAGTCACATTCTTTAACGTCGATTTATCTCTGATCTATGCTATTGTTATTTGATATACCAAAATCAATAAATATCTTTTGTTTCGGTTCAATTTCTGAAGGCTTAGGTACTTATTGAAAAAAAATAAGGTAAACCGCTAGCAAATACCACATGTTCCCCTACAATTGTCAAATATAATCCTCTACTGAGTGGTTGGCAAAAACTTCTCACACACAAGCAATGTGTGCCTGTGTGTGCAAAGGGCATGTGTTCCTTTCAGCAAATAATAAAAACAGAGAAACGCAGATACAAAATACTTTTTGGCTGCCCTCGCATTATATTTCTTTATATTTGTTTCTTTATTTTTTTTTTTGCACCATTTCGCCGAAGGAAAAGAGGGGAAAGTGGAGGTTAACTTTACGGCCCCGCACATTACAAACTGAAACATGTGTTTATTGTCCGGACTGTAAATAGGGGGATGCGGTGGGAAGCCCAACATCGTGAAGATTGCGACGACTTTGGCTCTTTTTGGTTTGACTGTTTAAATTTTTGTGTTATAATACCCTTCTCTTAAGAAGAGTACATTGAAAATGCCGATTTTAGTGACTTTTAGTCTAGCTGACAAAAAAAGATGAGGATATTCATATATATATTTCCTATTCTATCGACAAATATCAATAATATTATTAAAAACCAAAATAATAATATAATTTTCAAAATTGTTTGTTAATCCTAAATAACTAATACCCATTAGTCCGCTGTGCTGGACTTTATTATGGAAACCCAAATGGAAACAATAAAATATCTTCCAGTTGCTATGTTCCGTAGCGATTTTTTCGATTCTTTAGCTAATCTTTTTTTTTTTTTGATACATTTCGGGTTCAACTTTATTTAATAACCAAGGGCATTCAAAAAACGGCTTTGTCAAAGTTCATGTTTTTTCCTATGGTTTTTATTTTTGCTGTCAGCGAGGCGACTCGAAGCGAAGCTGCAACACTTCAAGTGACACTGCAGACACTTCTCACCTCCCCACTTACCTCTCTCTCTCTTCACTTCCCCCTTTTTTCCCCTACCGATCCCCGCCGTGGCACTTGAACCATTATAAAATGTGAGTCTCATTTGTTTGTATTTAGCAAGTATGTGGAATGAATTTATGTTTTTTTTTCTTGGTTTTTCTTTTTACCAGAAGCTTGTCATTAACAAATTGCAAATTAAATTGTGCTTAAATTTGCCTAGGCAAATGAGAATAGGGTGAAACAGCCAAGACATTAGCATTGTCATTCGCAGAGGTGGCAGAGGGGGGAGTTAATATGCAAAGGAACAGGTGCAAACTAAAAGGGTGAAACGACAAAGAGTCCATATCCGGCGAAATTAGCAAAAGTTCTTCTCTAAGGAAAATTTTAAATAGTTAACAAAAGTTAGTTTAAAACTGACTTGACTATATGTTTATATCATTGACTATATATATATCATACCAATAAAAAATTCAAGATATTCTTCATAATTGAGCAGTTCACCCCAATGTTGAACAGTTTCTTTCCCTCCTTGATTCCCTCCATCAAAATGTTAGCCAATTTATTGTCCACTTTAATAATCTTACGATTGAAATTCATTAAAAAGTTTTGCTAGCTTTCAAACCACGTTTTGTCTAACTTTTCCACAAAAGAAAATCCTTTCTTTATTGACAAGCAATAATAAAACATTGTTCTGAGAATTTGTTAACAAGACAATATTAAATAGAATATGTTAAAACAAAGTCTATTAAGTTTTCTATTAATTGTAATACTATTAATGCCAAATAAGGCTTTTTCTATGTGTGGTAGCTTGATGATAAGGATATTTGTATGTATGTATGTATGTATATAGTATCAGCTTAAGCTCAACTCCAAACTCGCCACAAATTCTTATCAAGAATACCCCTATGCCATTTTCCATAGACAACCAAGAAAGAAGAAAAAATGCAAAAACTTGACAATCTCTGGCAGAACATCATGGCAGAAAGTTTTGCCAACATTTTCGCCATTGACAAAACTTGACACATATGCAAAGAGGAAGAAAAAAAAAAGAAAAGGAATAAAAAGATGAAAATGGAAAGCAAGCAAAGAAACAAATACAAATTATCAGTACATTTATCTGGGGACAACGATGAGTAGGATAATGCTTGGAATGAAAAGTTTTGATTTATTTTTAAGCGCAAAGTTTTGTGGCCTGTCACAAAATTTTGATAAGGGTGTATATCTGACTATATGTATGTAAGTGTGTGCGGGTGTGTGTATTTGTGAAATCGAAACAACAAAATGCAAAATCAAATTTAGATGGATGGCATCCCAAGAGATAGTCTGGTCGAAAAAAAAAAAACCAAAAATGAACAAACAAATTAAGCCAAGTGTCTGGAAATGAAATTAGAGCTTAAGCAGCCATTTAACGGCTTCAAGTGACAAAGTTAATTGAATTGCGGCCAGCTGCAAAAATGTTTTATATGGGCGATTGGCCAGGAATTAAATACTCCAAAAGTTTTTTATACCACTGAAGTCAATTACCTATTTCTAAATGGCCACACCTCGAATCAAAAGTCTCCAGAGTGGAATAACTTTATGTGAACCAAACAAAGGAATAAAATAAATGTCGTCTAAGCTCCGGCATTTCAATTCAAATGCCACCCAAGAAATCTCGGAACACATGTTTATACCCTGTAACCACATAACTGAAAGGGTATATAAAGCTTTTAAAAAGCTTAATAGGAAAAGTAGAGAAATATATCCTTTGATAGTTTTACAATGTTTCTACCATCGAATGGTTCAATAAAACACTAAAATGGCAATATAATCAGTTTTCTAATCTATTTTCTAATACAAAGATCAACAGAGCATTTGGAGTAGATCAGAACTTATCTTAAAGGATAATATTCAACCAAGAACTCAAAAATAAAAAGAAGGAATAAAGTTAACAGATTAATGGCAAACTATGGTATGCCTTCCCACAATTCGTTAACCAATAACGAAAATAATTACAAAAAAAAATATATAAATTTTTATTAAAATCAGATATAAACAGTTAAAAAGTTGAAATTAGATGCATACAACGCTATTTATAGTTTATATATATTTAACACATTAATTCCATTATATAATTTTTATGATGTATTTATATACATTGTTGATAATTTACCACAGGGTATCTAAAAGTCGTCTCCACCACCTTTATCTCAATTTTATTCTTTTCTTTGCATCGCACAAAGCTTTTCTAGAGCTGGCCCAAAAACCTATGGTGAATCTATTAAGGGTTTGACATTAGCATGAAAAACGCATTTTTCTTCAAGGGAAAAAAGGAAAACATGATTCTATGGGAGGGGAAAATGTTTTAAATAACTTTGGTAAAGACTTTTCTTTTTCCTTTTCTCTAAAGGTGACAAAGCATTCGATTTCAAGTTTTTTCTTCGCTTCGATTGAATAATGTTGTAAAATTATTTCTTTCCCCAACAAAAAAAGAAAAAAAAAACCGTATAGGATTTCCATTTGTTTGGGGGGTTTTCCCACAATTTTCTTAAACGTTTTCTTAGCTGTTTGCATATTTATGCAATTGAATTGTTTACATCAAAATAACAATTTTTGAAGGGTTCGGGTTCAAAGTTGACAACTTTTTCATTTTGTGTGTGTGTGTGTGTGTGCGTTTTTTGTTTGAAAACTTTTGCCATTGCCGGCTTATAAGCTTCCTCATCTCTTTATGAAAGAGTTTATCAATTTTACGGCACTTGTAGAAACTTAAACCGAAAACGACTTTGATTGATTTCAGTTAAGGTTGATTTTTTGTTTTGTTTATTTTGTACACATTTTAAAAAGCTAAAGTGACAAATTGATACAAATTATCTCTATAAAATAACTTTAAGAAAATGTTTAATTTGCTAAATGATTAATTAATTAATAATACTAAAACTACATACAGTTAAAATAATTTTAAATATTTTTTAAGCTGGAATAAAAATTTATAATATTATTTTATTTATTGAACTTTAAACTATTTCAAAATTGTTTTTATATATTTATGAAAATATTGATATGCACATAAGTCATCCATCAAAGAAGGTAAACTAGTTTTTATTAGAGAAAAGTATTTCTTTTTCAGTTCTTAATTTTGAATAGAGTCAAAATTTATTTACTGATTAGATTGTTATTACTACTTGGCCTTCTTGGCGACTCCACCTTATAAATATGTCCAAAAACAATGCATGCTTACATATACATAATGGCAATATGAATGAATGAATGTTGGTACTCAATGACCCATCGAATCCATGGCCGAATATAGGCATTATTACAACGATTTATCAACTTGTCAAACATATTTAATGAGACGGGGTTAAAGACATTTGGTTGTTTGTTTCGCCTCCTCGAACATTTCAATGGCAAATGGCAAAAGCAATTCGACAGGCAACTCACTGACTCACTCACTCATAGACTCATTCACCAGTCACTTGTTCACTCATTCACTCAATAATATGGGAAATGTCAATATTACGTATACGCAATATTGTGCGGGCATTGTTTCGTATTGCTGTTGTTGTAAATGTTGTTTTGCTAGCTGGATTTGTTTGCAGTAAGCGGAAATAGTTGTTGGATAGATTTCTGTATTTGTGTCTGTGTGTGTATTAGTATGTATGTGTAGAGTTTCGGCCAGGATAAACTAAACTGTTCAACCAACTGACGTACAACAGCGAGAGAGCATGTTGTCCTGACCAGACAGGGCTCAGTCTGCCATAAAAGCAAATAACTGTCCTTCTGCATTTGAAAGGAGCATGTACTACATAACTGTATATATATATACATATATATATATAACAATATACGTATGTGTATATCAGATTTCTACACATACATATATCTATATATATACATATTTTATTTGTCCATCAATTGTCCTACATCAATTTAACCTCGCTTCTATTCATTCATTTTTGTGGATATTTTAACCCATTTGACTTTTTGATTTTTCATTGGTTATTCTATTTTTTGCTTGTTGCTTTTAGGCCAAGTTAATAAATGTTGTATTTTAACAATGAAGCAAAGGAAGCTAAAATATTGCCCCATTGCTTGTTTTTTGTGGCTTGTCCTTGTTATTATAATGCCAGCAGCTGTTGCATTTCACAAAATTTAATGAACTGTTCACATTTAAACACACACACACACACACACACTTGTATTTTATGTTTATTTGCCAACAACTTTTGTGTGTGTTTTGAGTAGCATAAACCAAATGTCTGCAAAAGTTCTATGTTTATAAATACAAAATTAATTGGTCCATATTGTGTAAATAGAAAATGCACTTTTGTTTTGTCGTCGACCATATTAAAGATATAGAATGATTTAACTAAATATATTTTGACGAATTATTTAAATTTAATGAACAGTAATTATTATAATTTGGGGGCATTTCAAAATTTGGCATTTCCTCTAACGAAATGGTCAAAACAAAAAGCATAGTTTTATGATAAAAATAAAATAATAATAATATTTAAAATTAATTCCCAGTTTTTTAAAATCAGATGAAATTAAGATTGCATAGTGAGATGAGAATTTAGGTTATTTGTCGACTAATCTACAGTTAATCAGAAATATGATTCTTGGTTTTACTGATTCTTCGCCCTCTGTAGAATGTTAATCAAAAACTTTGTCTTTAAAACAAGTTTGTTGTGCTAAAATTTTAAAAATATTTTTTTCATCAATTTAATTTTAACAACTAATTGAAATAATTATTAATATGTGATACTTCTTTTAAATAGTGTAAAAAAATAAGGGAGACATTTTTTTAAAGGAGGACAGGGAAACATACATATGTCAAGATGGATATAATATAGATCTTAAATCCTCTTTTAAAAATCTTAGAAAAGGTTCCCGAAACCAAAACATTACTCTTCAACACAAGAAATCCTAAAGAAATCTACCTCAATACAGCAAATAGAAGACACCTCCTATACAAGTTACTGTACTTTAATTTTTTAATTAAATAACAAAAATTATTAAAATAAAATGTACATATACTATGTAGAACA
Organism: Drosophila emarginata; assembly: GCA_037075365.1. Classification (NCBI taxonomy): domain Eukaryota; kingdom Metazoa; phylum Arthropoda; class Insecta; order Diptera; family Drosophilidae; genus Drosophila; species Drosophila emarginata. The sequence continues at coordinate 751,291 of JBAMCD010000109.1, read as the reverse complement.
CGAATCGCAATTCCAATGAGTTAGTAAAGCAAAGAGTATTCGAAATGTTAAGAATTAATTAACAAATTAAACTAAAAACTAATAATATAGAGAAAATTTCTACAACTTTATATCTCTATATGATTTGATTTAAATAATCTACATAAGTTCTTAAAGTTCTAAAAGAACTCAAGTTAGTGTCACTAGGCAAATTTGATTTTTTCAACTTTTTGTCCATCTTATGGCCATGTTTCCAATCATAATATGGTTAAGAGGGTGCAAAGTAATAAAAATACAAACGAAAATGAAAATTCAATGAAAGAAAACGATGGCTGGAAAGATGTCACCAGCTGTCGCTTACAATCTTAATATTTGATGTCAGGCAAAGGCAATATAATGGCAGCTGAGACCTAGATTCTGAGGCCGGGAATCTACTTATGTATCTCATTTTCTCTCTATGTGACAGTGACTGTATTATGTGTGTATTGTTTCCGATTTTGTAAAGGGATTTGCGTGACCTATATAAAAGTGAAGTATTAAGACTTTTTGCATAAGTTGTATGGGTAAATATATACTTAATAGATTCAACAGTTAGTTTTCAAATGTATAAAAACTGGTGTAAAAGAATTCGAATTATTTTTGAATTGTATTCGCTTGAATAAGCTTATATAAATGTAAAGGGATTCAACTCAAACTCTAAAATGCAGAAACAATTTAATGCTTCATTGATAACCACCTCGCATGTATTTCAGTTGGCTCTGTTTGTTGGCAAATGACAGGCAATTGATTTGAGGTTGACTCTAAGGTTGAGGTTGAAGTTTCTTCAGAGTTTGCCCGACGTCCTGCATCTCCTCCTCTCTGCGACCTCATCCGCCGTACTGTCAAATAAAAGCAAAAATATATCGAAAGAAACTCTTCGATAAACATATGAAAAATGCACATGCTGCGGCTCAAGTTCAATTCCAATGGCCACAAAACTTTACGCCACTTAATAGAACTTGACGCAAATTCAATTACAACATTGGCAAGACCCAACAACAACAACAACAATTGGAGAAAAAAAAAATAAAACAAAACTTGCCAAAGAAATGTGCAGAAAAATGTTCGAAAGGCAGAAAACTTTTCGGAACCCACACCCCTCCCACCACCGCCTCTTTACTACCTTCACCTTCGTCTTCAGTTTAGCCCCTGGTGGCGGCTTTTTTCCATGTGATTTCTGTAAATGTTGTCACAGCCAAAGGCGAAATTGGAATTGAAGTTCCCCTTCTTGCCTTTTCTTTTCTCTTCAATTTTTGTTTTTTATTTTTCGTTTGGTTTGTCCTTGCGGCTAAAAACTCTATTGCGCCATTTCGTTGCAATTAGCAAATAAAACTTGGCATATTTTAGAAGAAGTGGAATTTAGGTTCAATGGGGTGTAGGAAAAAGTTTTGCAATCACTTTCATTCCATTCATTATTGGCCAAAGTGAAAATTTGAAGTTCTGAAAGAGTTGTGCATAGAACAATTTGTATTAATTCGTTTTGTTAAATTCAATAAAAAATCATTTTAAAGCTATTAGTTTGATAATAGAAAATATTAAAATAAAGTTATCATGTTATAATGACTATCTTAAAGTTTTCAAAGTAAGACAAAGGAATCAAAAGAAAGCGGTAATTCTCCTAAAAACTAGAACATCTAGATGAGTTTAGGTGAATTGCGGTAAAATTTAAAATAGTGTACTACAGTTTTATTTCTAAGCCAGTTACTTCTTGGCTTATATATCCCTAATAATTTTCTTCCAGAAAATCTTTTACACTTCATTATCACTCGGAAGTTTTTCGGAGAAAAATTTCGAAATTAAAATTCTGAAAGGCATTTTATTAAATAACGTAAATAAAGTTAAAATTTGTTTCTTTATAGTATACATTGTGTACTCACATCTTGTCTTTATTTAGCTTGAGCATTATGGAGACAAAAAAGAATAATTTTTAAATGGAATAATGTGAATAGACCAGGACAAACAATTTTTTTTATTGCAAATCATTTTACATTTTTGTTATAAATTAAAAATAAGTTTTTCATAATCAAGAAATTTTTTTTCCATTCATATAAAACTTTTTTATGCGTCAAATCCAAATTTCGAATTCAACAAGCAGTTTTTAAAACGCGCGGCTATTTTCACCATCCAAAACAATAGATGGCGACACTAAATACGTGGCGGTCTCTATTTTGTAACGCATATAACAGGCCTATGGGCCAATAATGGAACTAGAGCAAGTCTTCTAAAAGTATTCGTTTATCGTATACGATTTTGTTTATATGGAATTAGCAATAAGAAAGTTTATAAAAAATTAACAAAAAAAAAAAATCATCTTGTGACTTTGAAACTCTTGGCATCGTCCTTTTTTTTTCTCTCTTTTCGCTTTTTATTTTATCTGCAAAATTGGTACGTATAGAAGAACTCACTAAATATTTTTATTTTGAGAATTGGCCGAGTGTATATATTATAGGTGCCAGAAGAATAATCAGACCAAAGAACAAATTGTAGAATGAAGAACAAGCCACAAAAAATGTATGTTTGACTTGTGTTACATATATACTTGTTAATTATTCTGCTCAATTAAATTGTATATAATAAATTTCCTTTTGAAAGTTAGGAAGGGTATACGATCTTCACCACAGCCAAAGTAAGCATGTTCTTCTAATCTTGAATTTAAGCACTTTTTATTTTCCTTTAACTCACATAATATTTTTCAATAAATTTAATTATTATTGCATTTCAAAAAATCTTGTTTATTAAGTAAATGACAAATTTGTATGAAATTTTGGATTGCTTTCTGCTTATAAGGTTAATCCTGAAAGTTTTTCTCATTATAACTGAAGGTCTTCTTCCACAACTGGACGAATCATCATTTGAACACTTTGGTAATATTTGTTATTCCATTTTATTCCGCTTCTGGTTTCATACAGATTGCTGAAAAGAGGGGAAAAAAAAAAATAAAATTGCTGGACTAATACATTTTTGGACTAATTTTTAGCTTACGTGTTATCAGAACTACTGTCCCACCATCCTTTTGCATCATTGAACCAAAAAAACTCTCTGAGGAACTTTAATCCCTCACTATCACGCAGGCCATCTCCAGCATGACCAGAATATGATCCAAGAGATATAAGTTGATAGTTGTTATCGTCATCATCAATTTTAAAGTCAGAATAATGTGCATGGGCAGTTTCATTGTGATAGTCAGTAAGGGAAATCAGTAACTCATGCCGTTGTCGTGATGTAATTATGTTTATAGAATACAGTCCCAAGAAGTATTCTTCGTCGAATAAATCTCCGATTCCATAAGCAAAAGTGTGCCATTTTTTTCTCAATTCCATTTTACCATTCCTGCGCTGGCACACGATCCATCCATCACTATTGCAACGAACCCTGAAAGCTTTGTGACCAGGCACAGATATCGTACGAGTTTGGTTGTTGATATCATAAGAAATGCACAGTGTTGGGTACTTATTGATTAACATCAATCGCGTGTTGCCTTCTTTTAAACGTTTAATCTCATCTTGTGCTGAATCAAGTTGATTTTTAATATCATTCAAATCAACATTTTTGTATTCCTTTGAATATACTGAATTTGATATTGCGAAAAGCAGAAAAATAAAATTAACATATTTAAACATATTCTTTTCTTGAACCGACTCAAATGTAGAACACGTACTACTTTTGTTATAATAAAATCATCCGGTTTTATTTGGGCTAAATCCATTTTAGACAATCTGAAATTAGAGTATATAATGTATTTACATATGTATTAATAAACATATGAAATACACTGATAACATGTACAACATATGTATATACTGAATGGCATATACAATACCAAAAGCGTGTTTGAAAAAAGAGAGAGTAATTGAGAACAAATGTTAATGAAATTGTTGGCTGAAGAGGCTGAAAAACTTTTCTTTGACGCACTCTAAAAGTTAAGAACGAAAATAAACTGTCCAAAAAAAAAAAATTTAAAAATATCAAAACAATATTTTATTTATTTAATTATTTACTTACTTAAAGGCAAAAGCATTTTTAATACATATTAATATTAGTTATTGGGTTTTAAGTTGTTTTCTTTCATTTTTGTTTTTGTCCTTTTTATTATTATTATTATTACATATTATACCCTGTACACATAGGGTACAAAAATAAAATAAAAGTAAAAAACAGGCAGAAGGAAACATTTCCATTTCGCATTCTTATTCAATATTGCCAATATGTACCAGCTGATTTTGTCGAAATCGAATAATAAATATCGGAGATATACTGAAACGCCCAGGGCGACATTGGCTATTAAGAGCAAAGGTTCGCTAACTTCTTTCAAATTCAAATAAAAATGTAATCAATGGAATTCAAATTATAGGAATTAAAAGGTTATCGGCCGTTTATATAATTTATTAATATACAGGTATACATGTCTGCTCATCTATACATAAAGCCGTAAGCCTTATATACTCATAGTAAACAAAATATGTCAGGGTGGCTCATTCGTAAAAGATTCTTAAATATAAATATTTGATTAGAAAAATATGAAACAAATTAATTCTTATAAAAAATAGTTTACAGTTAATTAAAATAATATATTTATATTATATTTCTACACATCAAACTCGCGATTTTCATATATAAAATATACAGGACAATTGACAAGAAAAGTACATCTTATTCAAATAACCCAAATATATTGTTTGTGTTAATGTGATTTTGTAGAATAATATGAGTCTGATTTTGTTGAAACGCAATCAGTCTGTGTTTTACGCTTGAATCGTGTGATTCAAAAGAAAGATGAGCAAATATATTATATATTTTTTGCTCTTCACATTATCAAGATCAAGTGACATAATTACCAATAAAGCTGAACTAACAGAATTGGAAAAAATTATTAAAGAAAATGAGAATTCTATTGAGGAACAGGAGAAACTTTTGAACGCTCTGGAATGCCAAACTGCCATAATTGCGGGGGAAACGGACGGAAACCTGGATGATATGCTTTCGAGGAGCTGTCAGATCTGGTTAAATACAACGCAATATAAAAATAATTTAATAATTCTTTTAAATGAATCAATGAGACATGAAATGCAAGTCAATGCCGAGAGCCTAAGAATGGCAAAAGGTGACTTAGCTTCTGCTCTCAATGACTTAGAACTCAAAAAGAATGAACTTATTTCAGCGCAAAATGAGATTAATCGATTAAAGAAATTAAATCAGCGATTGATATTGGTCAACAAGTACCCAACACTGTGCATTCCTGATGATAAAGACAAGAAAACTCGCACAATATCATTGCCTGATCAGATTCCATTTCCGGTTCTTTGCAACAGTGAGGGATGGATCGTGTTCCAGCGTCGGAATCGGGGTAACTTGGAATTCAGTCAAAACTTTTACCTGTATGAATGGGGATTCGGACATTTTTCCGACGATGAATTCTTTTTGGGACTGAATTATCTGAACCGAATAACTTCAGAAAGACAGCATAAGTTGTTAATTTCCTTTACTGATTTTGACGATAATTCTGTCTATGCACTTTACAATCACTTTGAAATTGGAGATGCATCTGAAAAATATAAACTTAAGATCCTTGGCTCATATTCAGGTGATGCTGGAGATGGACTGCGTGATAGTGTGGGATATGAGTTTAACAAGCTCAATAAAAAGCCAAATGGATGGTGGAAAAGTACAACTTATAAAAGGTAGGCTAAATATTCCTCAAAAATTGTACGTTCCATAACAGCCATTCCAAATTTCCTCACTTTTCAGCAATCTGCATATATCCAAAAACAAAAAAATATGGAATAATAAAAATTACAAAACGGCTGAAATGATGGTTCGTCCAGTTATGAATAAAAGAGATGAGATTAACTAATCCTTCAGTTATGATGAAAAGTTATTAAAATAATAAATTTTAAGTAGAAAATTTCATACAAATCTGTTATTTATATTAATTATCAAACGAAACAAGTAAGAATTAAATTTCCTTTAAATATAATATATAAAACCAGTAGGATCGGTTAACTTTGGCCGTGGAGCAAGTTAAAATTTGTTCCCTTATAGACACGTTTTGTCTTTATTTAGCTTGATTATAATAGAGACTAAAACGAGAATCATTTTCAGATGCAATTATGTGGACAAACAAATTCTTTTTATTACGTTTCTGTTTTTCCGTTTTTTCATAATCTAGAATTATTCTTTTTAATGTTTCTTGAATTTAATTTGTTGAACAAGCAGTTTACTATCTGAATATTACCACAAGCAGTGTACACTTCTTTAAAAATCACTAACCAAAACGATAGATGGCGACACCACACATGAAGCGCTATCTGTGGTGTTTCGCACATACCAGACCTACACGATATTGTTTGTTACCAATTAACAACAGAAAAATTAATTATCAAAATGAATTTTTAGACTTTCGGCATTGTCTTTTTTCCTTTCTCTTTGCTCTATATTTGATTGTTGTAAGTGTAGAAATATCTCTATTGATATCTACATATGCTACTTATATTTGCCTTAGGAATAATCGGAAAACATAAGAATTTGTAGTATGAACAACATTTTTCTCAAGCCACGGACAATAAATTTATGTTTCACTTGTGCTTTATACTTGCTAATTATTCTGCTCAATTATATATAATAAATTTCCCTTAGATACAAGGGTATACAAACATCGGTACGATTGAAGTTAGCCTTTTCCTCATGTCGCATTTTGCAATTGAATTTAAGGCTACTTAATTTCTTTATATTCAGTAATGCTTCATATATTGTTCGAATACACTATACATTTAGTTTAAAACCCTTTAAACCCTTTTATATATTTCATCACATATATATTCATATTTATCAATTAATATAATTGTTACATGGTTTTCAAGTAAAATACAAATTAGTTTGAAATTATAGCTGACTCTCTACTTCTAAGGTTGACCCTTACATTTTTTCTATTTAATAGCCATGATGAGCTATAACTAAAGGTCTTTTTGATCACTTATCTTTTATTCCATAACTGGACGAATCATCATTTCAACCGTTTTATAGTATTTATTTTCCCACTGTATTTGGTTTCCGGATTTATTCAGATTGCTAAAAAGTAAGAAAAATTTAAAATAGAACGCAAACTTTTTGAGGAATATTTAGCTTACGTTTTATCAGATTTACTATTCCACCATCCACTTGGGGTAAAGTCGAACCAAGAACATGGATCGTTAAACTCATATCCCACGCTATCACGAAGTCCATCTCCAGCATTACCAGAATAGGATCCAAGGATCTTAAGTTTAAATTTTTCAGAGGCATCTCCAATTTCAAAGTGATTGTAAAGTGCATAGACAGATTTATCGTCAAAGTCTGTAAGGGAAATTAACAACTCATGCTTCTGTCCTGATGTTATTAGGTTTATATAATTAAGTCCCAAGAAGAATTCTTCATTTAATAAATTTCCGAATCCCCATTTATACGAGCGCCATTTTTGACTGAATTCCAAGTTACCCCGATTCCGACGCTGGAACACTATCCATCCGTCACTATTGCAACGTACCGGGAAAATATTGTGACCAGGCACAGATATCGTACGAGTTTTTGTGTCCTTATTATCAGGAAAACACAATGTTGGGTACTTGTTGATTAACATCAATTGCTTAATGAAATGCTCTAATACTTTAATATTATTTTGCGCTGAATCAAGTTGATTTTTAACTTCGTTCAAAGTAATCTGTTTGTTATCCAACTCTTTGCGAACCGAAAATAAGTCATATTGTGCTTTTCTTAGATTTTCGGTATCGTCATGCGTTTTTTCTTTAAGTAATTCTTTTGAAAGGGTACAGTTGTTCAAGGCATATTTTAATGCTTCTGTCGTATTATAATTTTCTATATTTTTCACTTTTAACTTTTCTAGGATGTTTTCCTTGAGTTGTTCTCTTGCTCTCAGTTCATTGACATTCGTTTTACAGTTTACCAATTGGTCTTCTTTTTCTCTTAATTTTTTATTTAATTCGTTTTTTGTATTTATTGCTTGCTCATTCCAAAAATTTATTTTATTTTGATTGAGACTCGGTTCTTTTTCCGGGAATATCATCGGATTACTACCAGCAATTAGCGAATTCAGTACCTCATCCGTTTCATTCCTATCTTGTGCTATTCGTAAAGTCAGTTCGTCTAATACATTATCCTGCTGCTTTTCTTTAATATCCTCTTCCTTTGAGAATGTTGAACTTGATATTGCGAAAAGCAGAAGAATAAAAAAAACATATTTAAACATATTCTTCTGTTGAACCGTCTGAAACATAGAACACGAACTGCTTCTGTTATAATAAAATCATCCGCTTTTATTTATCCAAATCACTTTCAGACAACTTTCAGAGTATATAATGTATTAACATATTTCTTGGAAGTAAACTGATAATAACTATGTATTGTGTGCATTACAAAGATGATAGATCGAAAATTTTGCGGTTTGAGTTATTTTTATTTCGCTGGGTATATATATATTTTACATTACTGAAAGCTGAAAAACAGTGAGTAATCGAGTAAAACTTCAAAGAATCAAGTTTGAGGCAGTCTAAAAATGAAAGCTTTTATAAATTCTTGACTACAAATAAGGATCTACGCTGATATATGTATGTATATATACATATGTATATGTGGAAAAAACAATATTCATGAATAAATCGAAATGCATATTAGCTATATTTAATTTTTGTTCTTGCACATTTTTTTTATTATTACTTTTCTTTATCTTGTAAAAAATAATAGTAAAAAATAAAATTTCAAATATGTATTTTAATATTATTATTGTTTATTTTGTTAGTTTACCTTGGAAAGCACTGTTTATTATACCAACAAATTAAATGTTTTGTACAATTAACAGAAAAATTGTCAATATTGTGGAAATAAGTCGTGGTGAAAGGGCATCCGACACTCGGTGGCATAGCATTACCAGCTTTTTCAGAGAAAATGCCAATCGATAGAAGTTTATAGCCTTCTTCTTTGCTCAGTTGCTCACAACAAAGTTATCGTATTGGGCATTTAAATATTGTTTATTGGAGTCTTTTAAGTAAATTAAACGTTCATAGTGATGGGACGATGTGATTTTTTGCAGCTTTTCTAGGCCGAAAAAATAATTTTTAGATCTTTGTTTAGAGATTTGAATATATATTCAATTTAAAAAGAGTTAATTCTTGATTTCAAAATTTGTATATTTTTTAATTCTTTCTCCAGCTGCTTGATTTGAAATCAATATGGCGAAAACAAAAAAAATAGAAAATTGCACATGTTTTTTGTTGGACCAAGCTAGACGTAGAACACAAATGGATTGAGTTCTCAAAACATTAGCTGCTTATATTTAAACATTGAGGTTTATGACAGAAATTAATGGTGCATATAGTATATATACATATGTATTTCTTAGAGAGCTAATTTTTTAAAACCGATTGTTCTTATCATGATAGTTCTAAAATATACAGTAAGTGCAGAGCAAATTTCAATCATATATGTAGTTTTTATACTCTTGAATAATATTGCTTTGATCCAGACAGACTTAAAACTATGTTTCATAAAATATGAAGTAAATGTTTATAAGAAAACACTAACTATATAATATAAGCTATAACAAACTGAATCCCAAAACATTTTTGCTTTAATCTAATTTAAAATTGTAAGAAAGAGTAACGTTTGCGCTTTTTACTCTTTCATTATGAAAATGTACATTATTCTTTTTATCAAATTAATATTAAAAGCCCAAGTCTTAAAACCCATGTATAAACATATATATAAACAATATTAAATAAGTTAACCATATCTGTAGGATTGTACACATTGCTCAACGAATTGTTTCAAGATGATTGAATGACTGAAACGTAAAAAATATTCATATATGTATGCATAATTATCTAACAAGTCTACAAGTTGGAATTTCCGTTCACATGTGGCTCCCTATCCTGTTTACATGTTTACCCACCCACCCATGTACATACGTACAGAAATACCTAATATAAGCAGATAAATGTAATTGCATTGGTTTTGGCATTTTCCCGCCCAATATAAATACGTGAGGTAATTGTCATTAGAGATGTCAGTTGCAACGATGCATTCACTGTCAAAGGTCATATTGGGAGTTACGCTGGTGGTGCTGCTTTTAACTGCCAATGTGGAGGCACGAAAGAAGCGTAAAAGAATCCATAAATTGAATTTGCAAAGGGACACTGATCATGCAAAGATGCTGGAAACTCTCCAATTCCAAACGTCATCCTTGAAAAGTAAACTAAATGTGGCAAGTACAATAGATGCGGTTAGTTCTAGCTCTAGTTCCAGCTTCAGTGTTGAAACCTTGATAAATGGCTTCAATACGGAGTATTCAGCGAATATTACCATTGGAAATCAACTCTTTAGAATTCTTTTGGATACGGCATCAGCTAATACCTGGGTAGTGTCATCACAGTGCACGGACAGTGCTTGCTTACAGCACAATCGTTACGATTCGAGCAAGTCAAAAACTTATGTGGCCAATGGAACAGCATTTCAAATTCAATACGCCACACAGGGCAGTAATCAAGTTATACTTTCGGGCTTTCTCTCCACGGATACACTGGGAATAGGTGGACTTAATATTCAATCGCAGACCTTTTCGGAAATAACCTCGCTGCCGGCGAATGTGTTTAATAAATCAAATTTCGATGGTATTCTGGGTTTGGGTTTTCCCAGCATTGCCATGAATGGAGTTACGCCACCCATCCAAAATCTAATCGCACAGAATCTTATCGATGAGCCAATATTTGCCCTTATACTAAATCGAAATGGTTCCGACTCTAGTGCCAGTAATGGCGGCAAACTTATTTTGGGTGGCAGTGATCCTACCCTATATAGCGGTTGCCTTACCTACGTTCCACTCTCCCAAGTGGGCTATTGGCAATTCACCACAACCAGCATTGTCCTGGGCTCTAATGGGCTCTGCTCGAATTGTGAGGCCATTATCGATGTGGGCACATCGCTAATTGTGGCTCCCACTGCTGCTCTGGCCATAATAAATCAGCAATTAGGTTTAACGTCGGCCAACCTATCGAATGGTGTCTACATTATCGACTGTAGTAAAAAAACTACATTGCCCGATCTTACCCTCAACATAGGACGAAAGGATTTTGTTATACCCGCCTCCAGTTATATTCTTCAATATGGTAGCACTTGTGTATCTGGTTTTACCAGCCTCTTCGATGGTGGTCAGGATGTCACCAGTGCTGATGGTGTAGACTATAGCAATTTATGGATATTGGGTGATGTCTTTCTGGGACCCTTCTATGTCGAATTTGATGTCGGCTATCAACGTATTGCTTTGGCTCCAAAAGTATAAAAATTTAAGTATCATCAAACATTTCAATTTCAATATGTTCGTTCTGTAATCATTTTATATATTTTGGTCGCATTTACCTGAAATTTTGTTAAGGGAATCCCAATGGGATGTCTTTCTATTAAATTGCATACTTCTTCTAAATTTAAAGCTTAGCAATATGTATCTACAAAAAAATCGAAATAAATAAATTTCAATAGCTACTACACAATATTATTGCGAAGTCTTTTAATATGTTGCTACAACTGCTTAAAAAGTAGTACAAAAATATACATTGTAGTCTTGAATGTGTACTTTAAAACTCTTGATATTTTATATAAGAATCTACCAAGAATTTAAGATATTAAGAAATTGCATTCACCCCTGGAACCAAGTGTTTCGAATTTTCGAGATTTTATTTTACATTTTTATGTCTATCCATTTTTTCTCCAAGTGTAAGACAGAAAATTTCCATTATAAATAAAAAGTATTATATATTTCTTTTTTGGGTGTCATTAATTAATGAGTTCTTTACCGGTTAATTAACTTTTAATATTTATCACTCGTAATACCTATATCTTAGCTTAGCTTTCGACATTCGCAGAATTTACCAACTTTTCATTTGCTTTAATTGTTCTTTGTTAAAAAAACTTAACACGACACCAAAACATGTCTCATTTGGCGTCAACAATAACAATAACAAGTTAAAGAAAGATAAAAGTTGTTTTTCTATCGATCAATTTTCTATATCTATATTCTATACATTTAATCGATTGGTGTGTGATCAATCCATGGGCTAAGTTATTGTTGGCAAACTTTATCAATGAGCATATAAATAGAAGAAGTTGGTAAACATTTTGTTTCAGTCCAGACCAAGTTAAAGGTCTGAAAATGTTTAAATTATTAATATTTGTGGCCATAGTGGCACTAGTAAGCTGTGATCTGCAGAGGATTAAGATCAATAAAAGCGAACACAAGAGAGATCATCGTCATGTTAAGGAGGAGATACGTTGGCTAAAGCACAAGTATCATCAACTGATTGAGAGTATTGTCGTCTATGACTATGGTGTACCTGATTATGTGGCTCCCGATTATAATAATGACTATTATGACAATACTATTTCGAATTCAAACTCGAATGCCTCTACCGATTATACCACCGAGGAACTGGGTAATAGCATGAATATGTATTATTATGGTACGATTGGCATCGGAACTCCTGAACAATATTTCAATGTGGTATTTGATACGGGATCAGCCAATCTCTGGATACCATCCGTTCAATGTTTAGCTACGGATGTCGCTTGCCAACAGCATAATCAATACAATTCGAGTGACTCAAGTACTTATATTGCCAGCAATCAAAACTTTTCCATTCAATATGGCACCGGAAGTGTTACTGGTTTCTTGGCCATTGATACGGTGACCATTAATGGTCTATCCATTAAAAATCAAACATTCGGCGAGGCCATAACCCAACCAGGTAGCAGTTTTGAAAATGTCGCCTTCGATGGCATCCTTGGCATGGGATATCAAAATATTGCTGAAGACCTTGTTGTGCCACCATTCTATAATCTGTACGAGCAGGGACTTATTGATGAGCCTATTTTTGGTTTCTATCTTAATCGTAATAGTTCAGCAACCGATGGTGGTGAATTAATACTTGGCGGATCGGATGAAAATCTCTTCATTGGTAATCTCACTTATGTACCCGTCTCTCAGCAAGGCTATTGGCAATTCGCTGTCAATAATATTACTTGGAATGGCACCACAATTTGTGATAATTGTCAAGCAATTGCCGATACTGGAACCTCATTGCTTGCCTGCCCACCGGCTACCTATAACCAGCTTAATCAGCTAATCGGTGCCTTCAATATCGAGGGTAGCTATTATGTAAGCTGCTCAACTGTCGATTCTTTGCCAGTGCTCAGTTTTAGCATTGGTAATGGCATATTTGAATTGCCTCCATCTGCTTATATCAGTACATTTAATGATGGCAATAGTACCTACTGTATGTCCACATTTACCTATATTGGCACAGATTTCTGGATTTTGGGTGATGTATTTATTGGTCAGTTCTATACGGAATTTGATTTTGGAGAGAATCGTATTGGCTTTGCACCAGTGGCATAAATAATATATATATAATGTTTTACAATACTTTAACAAACTACAGCGTTCAGGTCAAGATCATACAGTTTATACAAAGGCTTTAATTTAAAAACTTCCCAGATATATCATCATAAAAGTTTTAATTTAATACTAGAAATCTCCAATCTATGACATTCTAAACTAGAACTAGTTGAGAATTATAAGCGAATAAAAAGAGACAAGCCCAATAAAGAGTTAAAGATAATAAAATGTCTTATTCATCTAGTTAACACTTTTATCAAAACTAATTGAATATTTTTAAATTGTCACTGAATATAATCCATTGTGAATAAACCTCTCTTTTCTTAGTTTGAAACAATAGTTAACATTAATAATTGCCAAATTAATAGCAAGAAATCTTTTTAAATAGAATGAACAATTCTGTTGAGGCAGACGCGCTTGTTTTTTTTTTTTTTATCATTCATGTTTAATTCAGGTGTGAAATTGCTGTGTTATCAAAACGTTCTCAATTTACACGCAATTCACCAGCTGTAGCTGAGCTCTATCTCTTTTGGTTTTCTCACCTATAAATACTTGAGACTGTGAACTATAGTTTTAAGCCATTCGTTATTAGTCAACAGTTTAAGATGAGAGTGAAATGTGAGTTGGTGTGGCTATTATTGGCTTTTGTTTTATTGGATTGTAGTGTCGCCGAGGCAAAACGACATAAGCAAAACCGCATTCATGTGGGACGACATAATAATCCCAAAGCCAGTCACCATAATGTGCAACATGAATTGAAATCTTTATCAATCAAACATAAATTAAATTTAACGAGAACATTTGTGGAAAATGTGGCTGCATCAAAATCATTTTCAAAAACGACCGGAATAACGAGTCAAAATGTTGCAAATCTGGGGAATGCCTATAATACAGAATATTATGTAACTGTGAAAATTGGTACACCACCCCAAAATTTTCGTCTATTGATTGATACTGGTTCCTCGAACGTTTGGGTGCCCTCCATTAAATGCCCATCGACAGTGAAATCCTGTGCGGCCCATCAGCGATATAATTCAAGTGCGTCAAACAGTTACAAGCCCAATAATACGGCATTCCAAATTGAATATGCCTCAAATACGGCTGGTGGAGTTGTACTTAATGGTTTCCTTTCCCAGGATACTATGATTATAAATAATTTGGTCATCAAGAATCAGGTATTTGCTGAAATCACAGATGAGCCCGAGGGAACATTTCTAGCATCACCTTTCGATGGCATAATTGGACTGGCCTATGCGAGTGTATCCATTAATGATGTTGTTCCACCATTCTACAATTTAATATCCCAGGGACTTATTCCTCAACCCGTATTCTCCATCTATCTCAATCGGAATGGTACGAATGCCACAAATGGTGGTGAATTGATACTTGGTGGAATTGATCATACACTATATAGTGGTTGCCTGACTTATGTTCCGGTCTCCCAGCAAGGATATTGGCAATTCACTATGACAAGTGCCACACTAAACAACGAAGAGTTCTGTAGTAATTGCCAAGCCATACTTGATGTGGGCACATCTCTTATTATTGTGCCCAATTCGGAGATTAAGCGAATTAATGAAATTGTGGGTGTAACAAATCCAAATGCCACTTCCAGTGCCTTTTTGGTTGATTGTTCAACCATTTCAAAATTACCAGATATTGTTTTTACAATTGCCCGCCGGGAGTTTCCCTTAAAGTCATCGGAATATATTCTTAAATATGGCAATACCTGTGTATCCGGTTTCTCTACGTTGGATGGCATTAATTTTTGGATTCTAGGAGAAGTATTTATGGGTACCTATTTAACTGTATTCGATATTGGTTACAATCAAATCGGTATTGCCGCAGCTGTGAACTAAATTGCATGTCATCTAAATCAATCCAATATTCTAATTTTAACTCTAACCATTGGAAGACAATAAAGTTATACTAAATCTGTAAACAACTTGCTGTCACATTTTTTAGTTGGCATGGTCACACTATTCAATAGTGTTGGTCAATGGAATTTAAACGAAATAATTTAAATAAATTATATCACAATTTATTTTGGTATGCGTATTATAGAAATAAATTTGTTCAGCTCTACGTGTGAATACCACAAAGCAATTACAAAAGATAAAACCCTTTGTCATTGTCCAAGCGTATAAAACTCGACTGTAAAATATAAAATTGTTTAAGTCTAGGAACAACAAACCCATAGTCAACGGCTCCATTATGAACTTACGCATAGTTCTCTTACTATTATTCTGTGCCACATATGTAAGTGGCAAATTGCATCATTTACATTTGGCCAAACATAAACATAAGCATAACAAAGTTCTTCATCCTCGTGGTCATAAGAAGCATCGAAATGCCCTGAGAGCCAAATATGGATTAGGTAATATATCAAAAGTAAATGCAGTTACCAGTACTTCGAGCACGGAGACAAGTTCGGACAATGAAGAGTCAACGTCTTTGGTCAATTATTATGATACGCAATTCTATCTTTCAATATTGATTGGTGGACAATCGTTTACTATGGTCCCCGACACAGGATCTTCGGATGTGTGGGTGCCCAGCAATAGTTGTAGCTTTTGCATCAACTCATGTCAAAATCATGTATTCAATCCAACAAAATCGAAAAGTTTTGTCAACAACGGCACATTCTTTAGCATAACGTATGGATCTGGTGCGGCATCGGGTACAACTGCATTGGATACACTAACAATTGGTAATATGATCATAAAAGATCAAATGTTTGGCTTAGCCAATAGTACATCGAGTTGCAGTGCCTATGATGGCATCATGGGCATGGCATTTTCATCTCTATCCCAATTGAAGACTCCAACGCCTTTCGATAACTTAATCACACAGAATGAGGTGGAGAAATCAATATTCTCGTTCTCGCTAAAAAGTAGTTCATCCGATGGCGGTGTCATGATACTAGGCGGTTCCAATTCTAGCCTTCATTACGGATCACTAACCTATACGCCTGTAACAGTGCAATCTTATTGGCAATTCAATTTAGATAATATTGGTACTTCGGATGGTTATACACGTTGCTCATCGGGCTGTTCGGCCATTATGGATACGGGCACATCGCTTATTGTAGGTCCCAGTCAGGACATTGTCTTTCTAAATTCTGAAATTGGTGCCACTTACAATTCAACATATGATCTTTGGCTAGTCGATTGCACAAAAATTTCAACGCTTCCCCAAATTGTGTTAACCATTGAAAATACAAAATTCTATATTAAATCAGAAACTTATGTCATAGTTTTTGACGATATCTGTGCCAGCGGCCTAATGGATTTGACTGGCATCGATTTTTGGATTATTGGCGATGTCTTTATGAGAGAAAACTATGTGGAATTCGATACAGGAAATAAACGTCTGGGTATTGCTCCAGCAATTTAAAATCAACTCATAAAAATTTTAATTCTGCATAAATGATTCTGAAAACAAAAAAGTTTGCGTTGCCTTTGCAAAATATAAACAAATAAAAAAATATGAAAGAAGCTAACTTCGTTCGGCCTTGTTTAAGTTTGTATACCCTTGCCATTTTAGACTATTTTATAACTTTTTTGCCACATAAGTTCCAATGCAAAATTTAAGAAAAGGAAAAAGAATTCTGTAAATGCAAAATTAATTTAAATTTAATAAAAAAAACTATATCTTACTACATCTAAAAAGTTTAACTACCAAGTTTCAACCACGTAGCTGAAAACTTAAGTTCTAAATCGTCCGAAGAAACAGACAGACGGACGTATCTTAATTGACTGTTAATGCTGATCAATATACTTTATGATGTTGGAAATCCTTATTTCTATTCGTTACAAACATCTGACTAATTTTATTATACCCTCTGGAAGGGTATAAATATATGTTTGCGAAAAAAAGCTGACAAAGTACTCCACAGTACTACAAATCAATTGGCGTAAAGTTTACTTAATTAAATATTTAGACTCTTATTTAACTATCGATCGTTAAATATTAAGTTAAAGCTATATCAGAAAGAAAACATTAAAGAAAATTTTAAGTATGTAATTATTATTATTTTTTATTGACAGTGTTGAAAATTTAAACATTACAGAATTCCATATAATATTATATATGTGTGTACATTTAATAATCTAATATATGTATATATATTTTTTATTTAATAATTCAATATAAAATGTAATCTAACGATATCCGATTATCGTTAAAAGTGCTTAATATATATGTACTTTCTTAAGTTCTTTTAGTTTTGGAAATAATGGAAGAAAGTATTCAAGTTTTTAAGAAATAAAAATATGTATATCCTCTCTTTCGGTGAGTTACAATAATGAGTGTAAAATCTTATCACTGGAGACCCATCCGTATCCGTATTCGCCATATAAACATCATCCAAGGTTCTTTCAAAAAGATAAAAACTCAAAGAGAGCGAATATAAATGGAAGTCGTGTGGAAGACTTCTTCATACTTGAATAAGCAAAGAGCGATCAGTCGAAGTTGGAGAGTCAAAGTGAACGGTTGCATAAAGGGATCTTAGCATGGACATATTTATAAGAATTGTTTTCATATTTTTGCTGGCTAAGCACTGTCAGCAAACTCCGCTTCTGGAAACAGAGCTGGACGAGGAGTTTGTGGTGGAAACAACCACCCAAATTCAAATCATCGAAAAAAGCAAAGATGGTACATACTAAAGATATTTCTTCGTTTGTACTCTTATTATCTGTGGTTATCTTTATAGAAATAATTTCCGAGTTGGAAACTAAACTAAGTAATTTGAGGCGACATGTTGCCGCATTCAAATCAAAGTCTCAGGCGGATGCTGCAAAAGTTCAGAGCCAAACCGAGCTAATTGAGGCCTTTGAAACTCAGATCGATTCGAATACTGTGACAATTGAAAAATTAGAAGCAAATGTTAAAGCTTTGAATGCTTCTGTAAACTCATATAAGGGTCTTTTCATGGAGAAGGAATTGGCAATAACAGATCTACAGATCCAGACCAGAAACGATGCCACTAACCTAAAAGACTACAAAGAAGAAATATCGAGCTACAAGGAACAGTTAAAAACCACTCAAGCCTCGAGCTGTGTGCCCTTCGGTAATTCCACATCAGTGCATTTGTTATATTTGCCGGGTGGGGAACCCTTCCATGCACCGTGCGAATCGCGTTCTAAGCACGGTATCGGATGGACAGTTATTCAACGTCGATTGGATGGAAGTGTCGACTTTTACCGCAATTGGAATGAATATCGTGAGGGATTTGGTGACTTATCGGGGGAATTTTTCATTGGACTCGATAAACTACACAGAATGACTTCAAATGAACAGCACGAACTTTTAGTTCATTATCGAGATGCTAACTCACTTAATTCGCACGGTGTTCGGTACAGTAATTTTTCAATTGGAAACGAAACGGAGAAATATATGTTGAAGTCTTTAGGTGAACAGACAATGGACTACAGTTATTATCATCCTTATAATCCTATGATAAAAAATTTGGGCATGAAATTTACAACTTACGATCAGGATAATGACAATTTTTATTGGCAAAATTGTGCCAAAGAGTGTTACGGCGCTTGGTGGTTTGATTCTTGTGATGAGTTTACCGATAGGTAGGTATATAGATAGATGCATTTGACAACTAATAATATATTTAATTTTTATTTTGCAGATTCAGTCACCTTAACGGTTTATATAGTAAAATTAATGCAAAATCTACTATATACTGGAATGGTAATCGCAATTTAATTTACGTAGAGATGATGATTCGTCCCTTTTATAAATGAAAAAAAAAAAAATACTATTTAAAAATGAAAGCGGAGCAAAAATTATATTTTTTCTGTTAATCATATACTTATGTATATATATTAGCCTATAAAAATAAATAAATGAAACATTTAAATGTAAAATTTAACAATAAAATATGAATATATCCAAAAAGAATAAAAGTTATTACTTTCGAATCGTAATTACTTAACTATTGGGATGTTGCATAAGTTGAAATGTGTTTTATGAATATTTATTTAAGGTATTTTGTACAACATATTGTATGGTCGGAATATATATGTATGTCTGAGTCTACGTGTGAATAGGTTAAAAAAAATATTTACCTATAGATAAAACTCTTTGTCACTGCATTCGATTGAAAAGTATAAAAGGTAAAATCTAGGAACAATGCAACAACAGTTTTCTATTTCAACATGAACCTACGGTTAGTTCTACAATTGTTATTTTGCTTTCTTTATGCAAATGGCGAACTGCATCATTTAAAGCTAATTAAACATCATCATAGGAATCGTAAATTACAAAAGGCTGTTGGTACCCACTATCGGAATGCCCTTAAACAAAAGTATGGTGTGACTAGAATAAATGCAATTAATACTGATTCGAACACTGGTGGAACAAGCACAACTACTAGTAATACTGGCGAAGAGAGTGAATCTTTATTTAATTATTTCAATTTACAATTCTTTATACCAATATCAATTGGTGGACAATCATTTAATGTGACACCTGATACGGGATCTTCGGATTTGTGGGTGCCTGGTAATAAATGCAACTTTTGCATAAATGAGTGTCAAAATGCTGCATTCGATTCAAACAAGTCAAAAACCTTTGTCAGCAATGGAAAACCGTTTGACATAACATATGGTTCTGGTGAAGTGTCGGGTGCCGCCGAATTGGATACAGTAAACATTGGACATATGATTATTAAAAATCAAACATTCGGCTTGGTTAACAATTCAACAATGTGCTTTATCTTCGATGGAATTTTGGGCATGGCTTATCCAAGTTTATCGGCAATGAATGCTGACCCTCCCTTTCAAAACTTAATCAAACAATACCAGGTGGAGAAATCAGTTTTCTCGTTTTACTTAAAAAGCGATTCTGCTGTTGGAAGTCTCATGATTTTAGGCGGCTCCAACTCCAGTCTTCACTATGGTCCACTTATCTATACGCCTGTCATTGAGAAGCAATATTGGAAATTTACAATGTCTTACATTGGTTTTGATTTACTTAATATTTTTTTATGTTTTTTTAACTGTGAGGCTATTATGGATACGGGAACATCATTAATTGCTGGACCTCCAGCAGAAATAACGTACTTAAACTTACAAATTGGAGCTGAATACAATCCCAAATATGAACTTTGGATGGTTGATTGCTTGAAAATTAATACGTTGCCTAAACTCGAGTTGCATATTGAAGGAAGCAGCTTTTACGTACGTCCACAGACTTATATTACAGTTTTCGACAATGGTTGCGTCAGCCCTTTTACATCATTGAATGGTGTAAATTTTTGGATTATTGGAGATGTTTTTATGAGAGATAACTATGTGGAGTTCAATGTGGGTACAGGAGAACTTGGTATTGCTCCGATTCTATGAGTCATCAAGTAAACGATAGAAACAAAGATAAAAACTTTTTAAAAACTTAGAAATGATAATATTAAAATTAAATAAATAAACCTACTTCAATATAGACCTAAAAAAAATTAATGGAAACTGAAATGCTTAGCTGATGTTCTCAAATCGGACTTCAAAATAAGAAGACACCTTTATTTATCAATCTTGTCAAGTAAATTATTTTTGGAACTAAGTAACCGGTCTATATTTTTCATCATTAAGACTAAACACTGAATTCGTATTATCAAAAAATAAACAAACGATTGAAAATATTTCAGCTATTTTATAATATAAAACAAAGAAAATATTGTTAGCTCTATATGGTACAATTAAGTTAAACAATTGATAAAAAATATGGTTTGATAATGGTAAATTGAAGAAATAAAAAATAAATCATATTTTTCTTGACTGGCGTCATAAGGCATAAAAAGAATTTTAATAAATTTATAAATCAAATTTTTATTTCATGTTTCTTCAAACTAATATTCAAGGTATTCTGAAATGAAAACTACTTTAAATCAAATCGATCTTTTTACCTAGACACACAATAAATTTTTGTACTTCATAGGAATCGGTTAAATTCCACTTCGATTTTATCAACTATCATCTTGGCTAGGGCTTTTCTCCTTGTGTCATCGAATTTTCAAAAGATAATTGTAAAATTTGTGAAGCTGAAAGCATAATTTTGCACAGGACTGCACTTTTTAAAGTTATTTATATGAGCAGATCAGAGGAATCATTCCCCCCTTTAAACAAACGAAGCAAAGTGTAGACAAAGAAATTCCATGTCCACTGGAAAAATACATTTGTATTTATGTGTGTATATGAATTGTTTTGTACTGAAACATTGATTCTCGTATTCGCTTATCGCCATGAAAACAAAAACAAAATCCAATGAATGAAATTTTATGAGAGATTACTGTAATTTTTATACCCTGTACCCATAGGGTAAAAGGGTAAATTAAAATCACTAAAATGTATGTAACAGGCAGAATGAGAATTTTCCGACCGCATAAAGTATATATATTCTTGATCAGTATCAATAGCTAAGTCGATTGAGACACGTCCGTTTGTCTGTCCGTCCGACCGTCCGTCCGTCTATATGAACACCGAGATCCAGGAGACTGTAAGAGCTAGAGCGACCAATTTTTTTTTGTAGATTTGTCTAGTGTGTACGCAGGTCAAGTTCGTTTCAAATTTTTGCCACGCCCACTTCCGCCCCCGCAATTTGGAAAAAGCTATAACTAGAGTTGTAATAAAGATATCGCATTCTTATTTGACGTGCATATTAATATAGCCAAAATAGAGCTAACCAAATTTGATTGAAATTGGACAATATTTATCGGAGATATACGAATTTCCGTTTTGTACTGAAACGGTCAGTCCAAAATGAGCTGTTAAGAGTGAGCGAGATAGCATGCGTTCGCCGTTGCTGCATGCTAAGAGAATTTTGTTGCAAATTGTTGGCGATTTTGATTGTTTTTGACTTTATGAAGTACTTTTACTTGGTACAGGGTATACTCAATGTCGGCGGCGACGACTTGCTTGCTTCATTTTGTTTTATAACCCTTGCAGAGGGTATAATAAAATTAGTCAGATGTTTGTAACGCATAGAAATAAGCGTTTACCATCTCATAAAAAATATATATTCTTATAGCCGAGCCAATCTAGTAATGTTTGTATGTCTATCTTTTTCTATGTCTCTTTTAAACATTGGTTTTTTTATTTATTTTATATATAAGCTTTTTAGGTAAGTTATGTTTTTCAATTTGTTTCGATCGGAACAATATAAGATATAGCTCCTTCGGGAACTAAACTCGACGCCGCAAAGACTTATTTGAGTCTGTACTTTTACCTCAGATTAAACAACAAGAACATATCTTATCTAAGTATTGGGATACAAATGATGCGACTGAAAGATTATTTTGTTTAATGTTCAAAAAGTGCAAGGGTAAGCAAACTTCAACGCGGTCCAATTTAGGTTCTATTTAAACCTCAGCAGAATAAAATAATATTGTAATTCTTTTATTTCTTATCTTTATTATAATAATAATGCCAGATAATCTGGTTAGGGCTTATATAAACTATTTGATTCAATATTCTTCAGTGTCCGATCGCTTCACATTAACATAATTATTAACTAATGTAATAAAATTATAAATACCCTTTAGTTAGACTAAGCTACTAAAATTTGGTTTAAATATATAGTTTGTTTAAAATTTTTGCGTCTCATATTTTAGAAACAACAACTAAGAGCTGTATTAAAGGGATCAGGCAGGTTGGGAGGATTTTATTTTAAATTGTTCGATGTTCGATCTTTATTAGCAGAATCCTAAAAAGTATATAAAATATATAAAAACGTATCGTTTATATGGCGGTTTTATAATATAACTTTATAGTCAACCAATTCTGACAATACTTGGTGGAAGTATATATTAGTTTGTACATATTTCAAATAATCGGTTGAAAAAAGAAACAAGTTATTGTGGTAAACCATTTTGCTTGATAAATCGTTTATATGGTCAACCGATTCTGCTTAATCTTGGTTGAAATATGCAAAATAACAATGTTGTGATAATCGCTAAAGAAACTGCTTACATTATATACTCGTTTTGGAAGTGAATAAAAGTATAATATATAAAAGTATAATAAACATCGTTGGAAAACGACGTTGGAGATAAAATCACCATCGAGAACGGAAGAAAATAAAAGGCTTCTTCGTACATTGATATTCACTAAGGCAATCAGTCAAAGTTGGAGAGTCGAAGTGAACGGTTGCATAAAGGGATCTTAGCATGAACATATTTATAAGAATTGTTTTCATATTTTTGCTGGCTAAGCATTGTCAGCAAACTCCGCTTCTGGAAACCACAGAGCTGGACGAGGAGTTTGTGGTGGAAACAACCACCCAAATTCAAATCATCGAAAAAAGCAAAGATGGTACATACTAAAGATATTTCTTCGTTTGTACTCTTATTATCTGTGGTTATCTTTATAGAAATAATTTCCGAGTTGGAAACTAAACTAAGTAATTTGAGGCGACATGTTGCCGCATTCAAATCAAAGTCTCAGGCGGATGCTGCAAAAGTTCAGAGCCAAACCGAGCTAATTGAGGCCTATGAAACTCAGATCGATTCGAATACTGTGACAATTGAAAAATTAGAAGCAAATGTTAAAGCTTTGAATGCTTCTGTAAACTCATATAAGGGTCTTTTCATGGAGAAGGAATTGGCAATAACAGATCTACAGATCCAGACCAGAAACGATGCCACTAACCTAAAAGACTACAAAGAAGAAATATCGAGCTACAAGGAACAGTTAAAAACCACTCAAGCCTCGAGCTGTGTGCCCTTCGGTAATTCCACAGCAGTGCATTTGTTATATTTGCCGGGTGGGGAACCCTTCCATGCACCGTGCGAATCGCGCTCTAAGCACGGTAATGGATGGACAGTTATTCAACGTCGATTGGATGGAAGTGTCGACTTTTACCGCAATTGGAATGAATATCGTGAGGGATTTGGTGACCTATCGGGGGAATTTTTCATTGGACTCGATAAACTACACAGAATGACTTCAAATGAACAGCACGAACTTGTGATTTACTTTGAAGACTTTTACTCAAGTTCTCCTGTCTACCATGAATATAGCACATTCATAATTGGAAACGAACGGGAGAAATATATGTTAAAGTCTTTAGGTCATTTCGATTATAACTACAATTATAGGACCCCTTCCAATTCCATGCTCGAAAATTTGGGAATGAAGTTCACAACATACGATCAGGATAATGACGATTTTTGGTGGAAAAATTGTGCCAAAGAATGCCGTGGCGCTTGGTGGTTTAAAACTTGCGTTGGACAGTAAGTTCTCAGATGACGTTTATGTTAAAAATTTTTGAGTATTTTCCATTTTTATATCTGCCAGATTTACTAATCTTAATGGACCATATAACGATGAAAATACTACGCACAAATTAAGGGGCATTTTTCTGGAAAACTCTCTCTCTTTAAAATTCGTTCAGATGATGATTCGACCAAAATTAATTTAAATTTGTGTATATACATACAAGATGTCAAAGTGGAAATTGTTGGGTTGGCAACGCTAGAAGGAGAGAAGCAAACCCTTCGTGGTAAAAAGTTGATTCACATAAAAAGTTGATTCACATGAGCGTTCTATAAAGTTGTTAATTACAATTGAAATATTTTTGAGAACCCTACGCACCAATCCATCTTACTAAATTATCAATAAACTCTTTACATATATGTATATGTATATATATTCGTATATTTGAATGGTTTTACTTTATGTATACATAGATAATTAATAGTGTAAAAACACAAAGCTGTTTCTGAGAAAAAAAAAATTGTTTTTTAGTCTTTTTATTTTTTGGTCGGCTGAGATGGTTCCTTGGGGGCTGATGAAAGTGGAATACCACCATTACCTATTCCATAGATGACACGTGTTGGGCGTGGTAACTGTTGTTGCTGCTGTTGTTGCTGCTGTTGTTGTTGCTGTTGTTGCTGCTGCTGCTGTTGTTGTTGCTGCTGTTGTTGTTGCTGCTGCTGCTGTTGTTGCTGCTGCTGTTGTTGTTGTTTTTGCTGGAATTGCTGCTGCAATTGATATTGCCGCAAATGTACTTGCTGAAGTTCCAAATTTGCATAAAGTATGGCAGCGGCAGTAGCAGCATTTGCATTTTGTTGCTGTTTTGTTGTTGCCTGTTGTTGTTGCTGATTGCTACGAAGATTGCAAGCCATCAATTGTTGATAGAAATGATTTATCTCATTGGCACTAGGTTGTGGAGGAACAGTAGGTGGCTGCTGTTGTTGTTGTTGTTGCTGCTGCTGCTGTTGTTGTTGTTGTTGATTTAAGATTTTCTGATATAGTTGCGATGGTGAAATTTCATTAACATTTACATTGCCCGGATTCTGGATAGATATATTAACTGAATCAGATCCAGCAGCCTGACGATGCTGCTGCTGTTGTTGTTGCAACTGCTGTTGTTGCAGCTGCTGCTGCTGTTGTTGTTGTAGCTGCTTCTGCTGCTGCTGCTGGTGTTGTAGCTGCTGCTGATGTTGTTGTTGTTGTAGCTGTTGCTGCTGCTGCAGCTGTTGTTGCTGTTGCTGCTGCTGCAGCTGTTGTTGCTGTTGCTGCTGCTGCAGCTGTTGTTGCTGTTGCTGCTGCTGTTGCAGTTGTTGTTGCTGCTGCTGTTGTTGTGGCTGCTGGTGACTAGATGGTTTCTGACAGCCTTCGCTGTTTGGAATAGAAACCTAACATAAAAAAAAAAATAAAAAAGGATTAAAATCTTTATCAGAAAAAGGGGAAAACTTACGCTCGCTTGATTTGAGGTACAACTTGCAACTGAAGTTGTTGGTGTTGTTGGTTGTGTTGTCGGGACCTGAGTCTGACGACGCTGATAGAGAGCTGCTCTGGCTGGGCGATCGAATCCAGGTGGAGGATTTGGTGCAGAAAAAGTTGATAATACCACCGAATTGTCATTGGTCGATAAATTAGTGAAACAACTAGATAAATCCTGAGGGAAGTCTAAAAATCGATTACCAGAAATGGCATAATTTTCCGCAGCCTTAAAATGATTAACGCTTCCATTCTCCGGATGGCCATTTGTATCGCCATACACAGCACGTTCCACTTCATTTAGATAGGAAATAATTGTAGCCTCTTTGGTTTCCTCTTTTGGATCTTTCGAACCATTCAAATTCGACATTACTTCCTCATTCGATTCAACTAAGCCCAATGATATATCACTAGGAGTGGCACGCCAAATAAGCTGGGCCAACTGATCGGATAAATTAGCTGTGCAAAGGAGAGAGAGAGATAAAAAAAGAAGAAGAATCACAAAGGAAATATGTAACTAATGAAAATCGTATGCAAACCCTGGGCAATTGCAATAGTTGCCGATTCCTTGATTTTATCCATTGCACTGTTGCTCTCATTCATTTGCTTTTTTTTCCCCCTTGCTTTTTATTTTTGTATTATGTTAATGAAATTTCAAATACACTCTCTAAATTTTGTATGTTTAATTTGACTTTTCTCTGTCAATTTGCCAGACCTACTGATATCAAACTGTTTAATTTCGAGCAATGGAAAGAAATTGGATCCTACGAGCTCTAGGCTCTTTGTTTATAGGATAAACATTTTTTTTTTTTTACCCAAAGAAAAAAGGCAATGGAGAATTTGTGTAATTTCATACAATTGAGAGAAAATATTTTAATTGAGTGAGTGGGACATACATACATACATACATATGTACATGGAGTATGAGATTAAAAGGGAACAATATGGGTAGCACTATTGCTCGTGGGCATCACTAAATTTTAACCCCCATAGGAAAATTTAATTATCCAAAATAATTATTATATAGAAATACCTTTACTGAGAAGTCGCACGTTATTAAATTTTTACAATATTATTTCAGAATTTATTTGTTTAATAAACATTTTCAACAATTCACAATGAGAAAAAAAAAACAGACAGCGTGGAGCCAAATTGCGTGCGCAAGTGCAACTGACTACAAATAACATATTCAGGTTAACATATCTGTTTCACTCTAACTTACATAGCTGTACTATTTTCATCAGTATCCACAATAGCGTAACAGAAACCGGCTCCAGCTCCGGCTAACTTGGCAACTCCGGGAAATTTAACTAAAGTAGGGTTGCATCTGCAATAAATCGAAATGAAAAGGGAATATCGGAATTACAATAAATAGAAAGGAACAAAATAGTTTCTTACAAGTTCTCCGTATTATTGTTTCCACAATTGCCATGCTCATTCCAGCCCCAAGTGTAGATTTGTCCGGTTGTTGTACGGAGCAAACCATGTTCAGCTCCCATATGAATGCGTGCGGGTGCTTGACCTTCATCCAGTTGAAGTTGCAGTAACTGGGGTATAGCCTGCTGTTCACTAAACGATCCAGTACCCAACTGTCCATAGCAATTGCGACCCCATGATAATACGGTATCATTTTTTAATACTGCCGCATTGTGGGTCCAACCTACAGCCAATTGTCGTACATCATGCTCGAAAAGAAAGGCATTCGATTGACCAAATTTGTTGTCGCCCAATGACAGTATACGCTTTGTGCCACCACCATTCGAAGATGTGGTACTCGTATCTAGGCATTTTATTAGCATGTGATGCTGACCACTCGATAGTGATATGATGCGCAGCTCGTTGGGATTATGCATTTGGATTTTCATGGTATTGCAACGATGGAGGCAAGTTGATGTTATATCCAGTTCAATGGGCGGCGGATCCATAACACGTAATCGGCCAAAAACATAAATTTTATTATCCTCAGTAAGGACAGCGCAGTGTCGCAGGCCAAAGCTTATACGATGGGCTAGCTCATCGCGCGGCAAGCGTACGGGCATGGGTCGACGTACTGCCATAAAACCACGTTGACAGATGCCCAGCTGCTGAAAAGCATTCGAGCCCCAGACATAAAGTCTCTTTGTCAGAGTAATGGCGCCCGAGATGTCCCAGCCACAGCTGATGGTTTCCACTGGTACTTCCTGGTGAAATAATTTTTGAGATTAACTTGAAATGCATAAAAAAGGCGTAAATTTTTAACACTTGCCTCAAAATATTCAGTGGGAATCATGATAAATTCATTGTGACATTCCTCCGTCGAGTCCAGACCCAATTGGCCCCGATTATTCCAACCACAAGCATGGATTCGTCCATTATTATCCAAAATCAAAACGTGACCGCCGCCACCCCGAATGCGTCGAACCAATTGGGGGGCAAATGACAATTTGGCTACACGTTGCGGTGTCATACACAGTTCCGATTCAAAGCCAAGGGCAAGTTGGCCATGAGAATTGGCTCCCTGGTCGAAGAAACGTAAAGGAAGTTACTCATTAATTTGCCTTGCAAATTTATCCACATTCACGCAACCCCCAATCCAATCCATACCCAGGCATAGACCTCCATGTCAAATGCAGTTGCCACCAGTTGCTCCAGTCACACTGTGATTTAATGCACTGCAGGCACGAACGCAAGAACACGAACAATAATAACAACACTTCTATGACATGTGCGGCGCCTCCTACACTCGCTCTCTGTGGTTCTTGGCCAGAATTTAATTCGTCGTCTCCCCTATGTCTTAAGCGCTCGTACTTCCTGCAACTTTCGCTGTTCATTTGGAACTGCGGTTCTAATACGGTCGGTAAATAACTTTTATATTTTTCGGCTTTCTTGCAATGCTTCTCTTCCTCTTCTTGGCCATATGGTATGGAGATGTGTGCGTGTTGCGTATGGTTCCGTGACGTGACACGCATCTATTCTCGTGAAGAAAATACCGGTTTCTTTCAGGAGCGGCTTTGATGTTAAATAGTGTTTTAACCGGAAAGGAAAATGATTGGGATAATTTTTTTTAAATCGCTCATTTTCACCTATCAGCTGAACGTAGGTGAAACTGGAATTTTAGAAGTGGGAATTCGTCGAAATTCGCTTAAAGGTTAAACCATCAATACTATCGATTACAAAAAAATTTAAACAAAATAAAAATATGTTTAAAAAAAAATTGAAAAAAATTGTACTCGAAAATAACCAGTTTAAAAATAAAATCTTTATCACTCTAACGCGACTGTTACTCTGATATTTTTCATGGGACACAAAATTTAATATAGTTCTAGTAAATAAATGAATTACTGTTGAGGACGAAATTAGAATTATGATACCTTGATCAACCAAATAAAATCCCGACTTTACTACTACAAGGAATAACTCAATAAGAAAGAACTAACGATTTCTATACTTTTTATCACTTTGAAATTATTTGAAATGTTATTTGTATGTATCAATTTATATTTATTTATATAAATAGGTTGAGGAAATTCTTAAACAAATACAAGAATAACAAATTTAAAAAAGAAAGTCCAATTACATTTTCTTTAACCTCATCTAATGTCTCTGACAATTATCGAAAGTGATTATTATTAATCTTCTCTTACCCTAAGCGAATCTAAAGTCACGTAAGCCACAAATAAACATATTATAATTAAAAAGCAAGGGAAAGTTCAGGGCGAAGGTTGAAAGTGCATGCGATTTTAATTAAGTTTTAATTGTCAGGCACCAGTTAGCCACAATGTAAGCATTTAAACAAGGGCAAAAAAAAAAAACAAAAAGGGGGAAAAAAGGCGAAACTAACAATTTAGTGCAAAATCACTTCTTAAGATATAATGGTCGATAACTACTATAGTAGTGATATGATTATCCCTATGTGGTGATCTTAGCACTTTTATTTTGCTTTTCTAGGACTAAGTCAGAGGTTTTAATTATTCATTAGAAAAATGCTTGCCCAACTGGTGCTAACAGCAGGACATTACCAGTACTACCAATGTCTTAAAAACATGCAATCCCCGTGTCCTGCTTAAAATTTAAACCGAAGCAGTACATAGTTAGACAAATACAGCGTTGACTAAATTTGCTTGACTTTCTGTTAGTTTAAAACCGTCAAAGCCACCTCAATTGCAAATTGAGTTACAATCACACGATATCCCTTACATGCACCCACACACGCTCTGAACTTACATTGCATATTGAGTCATACACCATTCAAAACACTCGAGACACACACCCTAAATGAACACCAATCATTTTCACTTTATTCAGTGCCGCCACGAAGAAGGCAGCTTAATACACAAATTGAGGTATTCAGAGGTGGCTTTTCGTTGAATTAAAAATGTTTGAAATTATATAATTCGATTAGATTGGTTTGAAAAGATACACAAAAAAAATTAATCGAGCTCTTTTTTCTAACTTAAGTTTGGAAATTTAAAAACTGTTTTATCAACTCTATATTATTTGCTATATTTTCTCTGATCTTGTTATTCATTAAGTTAGGACTTCATTATTATTATTATTATTCAAATTTATTTATTCAAATTTTATTTATTGTGGATTTTCCTAATTTTATGGGTTCCATAATTTCCCGGGTTGTAAATTTCCAACTGAGCATTGCGCACAAAAACTTAAGAATTACCGAAAACCAAACATGTTTGTCATATTCACGCCGGACAGGAGGAAAAGCCAAGTACGGAAATCAGAATTCTAAAACTATATTCATAATGAAGACTTAGAAATACTCTAATTATTCTCTACAAAAAATTTGAAGTATTATTTAACGTTTTTCTTCTAAGGTCCTATTACGGTTTCTCAAATTTTTCTAAACTTCGAAGCGTTCAATTTTGAGAATTTTCATTAATATTCAAATAAGAGGAAATTCTGAGTGCCTTCGTTTGCGTGTGAACCTACCGTGTTGGTTCCAGTGCGGCATAAAGCGAAAATCATTAGTTTTCATTTCTGGCATTTAGTGTGTGTGTGTGTGTTTTGTGTGTGTGTGTGTGATTCTATTTGCAATGCAAATTTAGCCCCAAAGTGCATTTCTCACTTGTGCGGTGGCTATGGTTTGCTTCATGTTCAGTTTTTTTTATCGTCCTATTCATATTGCACGATTCCCCTTAGCTTGACTCTATCAAATGAAAATTAAATAAATTTTGCTCAACAACACTATAGGAGTTATATACGCCTGATTATTAGACCATTATTCCGGGTTAAATCATGGGGCACGATTCTGGCGTTGCATGTTTCCAAATCGTTGATTCCCTTCTAATGTCCTGCTGTTAGCGCCAGTTGAGCAGTATTTTTTAAAATTTAATTAAAATCAGTTAATTATTAAAATTATTATAAGATCGTTACAAAGGTGTACTCAGATAACTATGGTAGTATTTATCGATCATCTTATCTTTAGAAGAGTTTCTTATTTCTTTCTATTGTTTGTTTTACATTTTTAATCCTTTTGCCTTATAAATGCTTACATTGTGGCTAACTGGTGCCTGACAATTAAAGCTTAATTAAAATCGCATGCACTTTCAACCTTCGCCCTGAACTTCCTTTTGCTTTTTAATTACAGTATGTTTATATGCGGTTTACGTGACTTCAAATTTAAATTGGGGTAAAATAAGAATGATTATAATCGCTTTTGTTAATCGACGGATACATTAGTTGGATATTGGTTATGTTTTAAGTTTTAAATTTACTTGAAATTTATAAGGATTAATAATGATAACTTTAGTAATTAAAGACATTGCTGTCAATGATAATTTTAATACTTCTGTCTTAAGCTCATCCTCAAATTATTTGTATTAATTGATATATATTTTGAAAATTGCAGTTAAAATATGTGTAAAGAATAGTTAAGAAGGAACGCGACTTTTCCTTATGTTCGAGTGGTTAATCGAAAAAATAACAGAAAATGAAACGGTTCTCTATTATCATATTATTTCATTACAATTTAAACCCAAAGCGGTTATTTTTGGATCCCGTTTACATTTATATTGATTTATATTGCTTATACTCTATAGGTCAGATTTTGCCATTAGTACGAGGAGATATTACAGGTTTTTATAAGGTATTACCTTTAGTTTTCAAAGTTGGCGGCTTTCTAATGACTATCGATAAATTTTGCCTTTTATCGCTGTGGAGCTAAGTACCGACCTCTACTTGGATACCGCCCTCTAGTCAGGCATTATAGCGCCATCTATCATGAGGAGAAGGATTTATCTCAGCCGCCAAATTTAAATTTACGTGTACTTTATTTGAAATCTAAAGTTTAAGACAAATTTTTATTGATTGAATGAATAAATGAATGTAACAAACATGCCCTTCGGTATTTCACTCTTGCTGTCTAAAGTTTTTTCCATTCGTTTTATTCATTAAATTAAGTTGCTCACATTGTTTTCAGTATCATTTCTGTCTCCTTTTTTCTTCAGCGGTTTCATTTTCATTGAGATTTCGTTTGTTTTTCTTTCCCTTTTTTTTTTGGTGGTTAGCGAAAATAAAGAAACTTTTGGCTATGACGACATTTTTATACCCTTGTATATCTTATACATCAAGTATAAATAATTTATAAAAAGAGACAAGTGAAAGCTAGGGCATACAGCTGAAGAATATTTATATATAATTAGCAGATTCTTTTTTTTTTTTACGTAGAAGACATCTTGCCAAAATTGATCTGGCATTTTAAATATGTACAAAAAGGCCAATGAGAGATAAGCTGAATTGGCGCCAGTAAGTAAAACGTTAAGGGGACAGCAAATGAAAATTCCGATTGACACTTGTAATTAAACGCTTGGCTTTTAATGCCAATTGTTGGCAACACCTTAGCACAGCGATTAAGTTATACCACGAATCGAATGAGGAGAAAAATTGCAGAGATTGCAATTTAAAAATATGTTTTTATTTGTGTCTTAAGAAATAATGTGATTTTTAGATTAATTCTATCCAAAATAATTGCATTAATGTGATATACTATTTCGAGCAGCCAACTGTATAAATATCTATATACTGCAATTCTGAATCAAATTTTTGTTTTTGGAATGTTTCTATTTGGCATGTGTTATAGTAATAAGATAATATAGATCCTAATAAATGTAGATAAATAGAATAAAAAGGAATCGTTCTGTGACAAATCGCAAAGCTTAGTTTTATTTAAACTGATTAAGAATATATAATTAGTAATTAGTATGAAATTTAGTCGAATTATTCTGTATTACATTGTTTAATGAAAATGATTGCATTAATATACATATATATATACATATATAATACATATATTTATATATAACTTTTTACTATGCATTCTAATGGATATTTGAAAGGAATCAGAATTTTCCAGTGTAGAGAAACTTTGTTATAGTTGTTGTCCTCTTGTTTTTCTATTCAATTATACATATGTTTCCGCATTTGAAAACAAAATTCACTTATCATTCATTCAGCATAAAAGTCATTGTAACCACTAATCATGACCTGCGGTTAGCTACACTGTCCATGGTTAAGTTCCGCACTAAAACTCTTTCTCTTCCCCTCCCCGCAAAAAGACCAACTCCTGTGCATTAATTTCTGTCTGTTTGTTTGAGTCTATATATATATGTGTGTGTGTGTGTGTGTGTGTGTGTGTTGGTGTTGGTCAAAACAAAACCATGGCGACCAACAAAACCAAATTGCAACCAAATTTCATAGCCCACAATGCTCCACCCCCCCTGTCAAATTATGAAAATGTTGGAATATTTTTGATATATCTGACACTTGAAATGATTTCACTTGCTCCGCAATTGTGGCACAATATCTCCGCCCAATTCCCAACCCCTAACCAACATTCTCTCCTGTCCTATCCCTAATTGCTCAATCAAAAAACGTATGCAATTCCATGGGGTTAAATCAAGTTGATGCTTCAAATGCAGACTTTAACTTTTTATATAAAAAAAAAAAACAAAATAAAAAGAAAACAAGACTAAAATGTGAGGGAAACTAACGGAAGTGTTTGGCGGTTTTTCCCAGAAGAATGAAGAAGGCAAAAGAAAATGGTTAGACAGAGTAGTTTTGAGGAAAATGGGAGGGGTAAGGAAAATGAACGAATGAAAGTGATTGCCACAAGCAACAGCAAAAGACAACAATGCCAAACTTTGGCTGCCACTGAGGCAGGAGCGATTGTGAAAATTTGTAGATGATGGCGGATGGGAGTGGCATTTGCGAAGGGGTGTAAAGGAACGGAAACGGAAGCGCATTGAGCAAACTTGCAGTTGCAGTTTTTGGCTTTTGTTTTGCCATCTTGGCCAAGCTCAGCGTCTCCTCCAACCGGCAAAGCAATTTAAGTTAAACAAGAGCTCAACGTACAACCCCTCGCCCTTCAGCCCACTACTACTACCACCTCCACCACCACAGCAAACACAATGTAAATGTCAAATATTTTTCAAAATCCTTCTTTGCAAGTGTATATATATACATATATATGTATATATACATATTTGTATTATAGTCAACCGGATTTGTTGCAGGGCACTTTTCAAAAATTGTTTTTCCTGATTGACTTAAAGTTTTGACAACGTGTCGCAAGACTAAGTCCTTGCGTGAAAATTTTCGATTCAGTTAAAGAATTTCCAATTAGGGAAAATCCAAATTGGTGTTTCTTCTTTAAGAGATTTATAAATTTAACAATAAATTTAATGCATTGTAATTTGATAATGAATTTTATTGAACTAATTAGTACAAACGGAAAAATCAAATACATTTATATTTAGTTGTAATTCTCAACTAGTTAGCGCCATAAAAACAAGATAAAGAATTTGGAATTTTGGAATAGCCTGCATCTGTGCTTATTTTAAGTACTTAAAGTTGAAATCTGTAAAATAGAAGACAAATTTTTGAAACCTTAAATTTAAATTCCAAAAATGATTAATCTTTATGGTTTTTTCATAGAATATATAGTATAATAGAATTTTACCCACCAAATTCTACTATTTGGGATTTCAATTTACTGCTCTCTCATTGCATTCTCCAAATTTAGCCACTAGCGGAATTTTTCAGGTTTTAAACCAGGGATGGAGATTCATTTCGAATAAAGAATTTATTTCGAAAATCAAGGCTTATTTTATTGATTCAAACGTTTAGGGTTACACATTGAAATGATGGAAACTTTGGGTAAAACGCCGTTGGTTTTATTAATAGTTTTGGCCAATTATCTACCTACAAGTTAACAGTGGATTCTATATGCATAAATCAAATCTAAAAGTTGTGCATCACTTTTTTTAATCGGTTCTTAACTAGTTCCAAACTCATTCAAAACTGATGAATAAATTTTTATCCAAATAAAAAACGTTTTCAATTGTTTACTTTATTATTCTTTTAATATTAATTTCAATATTAAATGTAACTTGTTGATTAAGTCGATGAGTTTTCAATAGTTTGTTTAACAGTTTCCATCTAGAAAGTCAGGGCAATCGTCATTAACTTGGGCAAAAGCTATCCAATATATTGAAATGCTTTTAAATTTTCTTTTGCCCTCTGTAAATGTAGTTGATTTTAGTTTTCGATTTTTCTTGAATTTTCTTGTACAGGAATTTTGTGGCAGCCTTTTCAACTTTGGCTTCAGCTCCGATAATTATTATGTAAATTGCTTAAAAATGCACCGCAGGTAAACCCTAATGATTCACTTTGCTCTCATCTTCCGTCTTTAGCTTCCCCTGTGCCTCAATCTTCGTCTCGTCGGGCAGCCGTTGCGCTGCATTAAGCTTGATTGCATTAAGTTTGCTTTCGTCTATGTCTACGGAGGTAGTCATGGTAGTAGTTAGAATAAAGGGGATGAATTTGGGGGGAGAGGGGTTCTACTGTTGATATGGTAAGAGAAGGGCAGTCCTCTAGTTTCTTGGCAAGTAGAGGCGTTCACATTCCCTTCTCTTGCTTTAATCTATGCACTTTGAATTTCTTAGCGAGCATTCCGTATTAGCCAAATTTTCGCATGCTTCGTTGCATGCCTTTCGGTTTACTCAGGAACGGGAATACCTCTGGGATATAGACAGAGGTAGAGGGAGCCCCAAAGAGAAGAGTACAAATGGGGTCTCAATTGATTGAACTATGTTTATTGCCGTACAGTGGGAGTAAGTGAATCTATTCCTTTTTCAAATTTATGTTATCAATATAGACGGTTTAAAATACCTACACTTGCAGTTTAACTGATTTCGGTTAACCATTTGCTCAACGGTTTAGTCTTTGATTGCTAAACTCTATTAAAAGTTATTAATATTTAAAAGAAATTTAAATATTTATACCATAAAGGATTACTTGCATATCTATATATCCGTCTAAAAATCTGTTAGTTATTATATTACGATTAACGGAAATGATTAATTATTTAAAATTTTACAATTTCAATTTCATTAATGATATAAAATTTTAGCAACTAAATATATACTTGCAAATGGTTATAGCCCAATTTTCTTTCCAAATCAGCTGATTATTTAGATTAACCGAAACTGCAATGAAATTTGCCTGCAATTTATATACACTTTAAAATATTTCCAAGAAAACTCTTCTGTGCAATTTTATAATTATTTTAGTTGAGTAAGTTTATTTTTTTTATTTATTTTTAATCTGTATTGTTTGATTGAGATGTATTAATAATTGTTAAATAACTTCCTAGTCCAATCCAAATTATTTCTTCCGAAATCATTAATAATTAAGAAATAGTTACCCAGATGCCAATGGCTAATACTATATTTAATTAAAAGGTTATTTCGATTGTTTAAATTAAAAACAATCATAATAATAATGGCATAATTAGTAATTAGTAGATTAATAGATATATTATAATAAAGACCAATTTCGAAACAATCGAAATAAATATATTCTATTTGTGATTTGTTAATTATAGAAACTATGACAGTATATTATTATTCATAAATATATAATAATAATCATTGTGTTAACAGATAATACCACACGAGATCGAATTTGACACCTTAACCTTTATGTTTTATGCTTATCCTTTAGGTTTACGGAGAAAAGTCTTTCCAGTGAAATCTGCAATCGGCCTTGCCATTGTAAAATTCGCCAGGTTCATCACGATAATTTGCCATGTTACGCTTGACAGGATATTGATGACCTACAACACTCGTCCCCCATTGCCGATCTCATGTTGTTGTCCTCTTAGCGGTAACATTTTCATGGACTTTGGACCTCTTGTGTTTAATCTTTAGAGATTTTAGCACATTTTGCCATTATTATGGCTATGGTTTTGGCCTCTAGTTTCCGTTTCCTTTGCTTGCCAAATTATTAATTGATTTGTGGAAAACTTTGCAACATAATGCATTATGCAAAAAGTTGAATTGAATTCCAGTAAATTTTTGATTGGCTTTCAAAGTTGCTGATTTTAATTATCGGAAATATATAATTGGCTTAATGCCATTTGTGCGATTTAAGCCAAAAACCAATCAACAATGGATACAGTCAATGTCTTTAAGTGCACATAGTGGGAAATGTGAGTCTTAGCCAAGTACCACACACAGTTTATGCAAATGAGCCAACGCTATTTCTGCGGTCTCACTGTCTGTCTGTCTGTGTGTCGGACTGTCTATGGTCTATTGTCTGTGTGCATTGTTCTTGTGTTTAGCTAAATTGTCTACTGGCATCCTAGTAGATTCGAGGACTCACTCCTTTACCATGCTAACCCTCCTTTTGGATTCGCCTTCGTCTCGTACTGTTTTCATGCCCAATGGGCAACTAATTATTTGTTAACATAACACGAGTGGCAATTTAAATGCAATTAAGTTCAGCATAGGCTCTCTCTCTCTCTATTCTTAGTCCTTGGCTCATTAGAGTCTTAGTCTCCCTCTCTCACTCTCTCTCTCTCTCTCTCTTTCTTTCTCTGTCTCTCTCTCTTTCTCTCTCCAACTGTCCTTCAAAATGTTTAGTGCATTTCGAGTATGCGAATGGCCAAATGAAAATTTCTATGACCAAGAAGGCCATTTAAATCGATTGAAATTGCTAGCAATTTTCAAATGAGTTTCAAAGAACATTTATGTTTGGCTTAAGTGTTTATTGAAACGAAAAAATATTTACGTAATTGGTCACAAAGTTTTCGATTCTATATAAATGTCAATTCTACGCCGATTAATTGCATTTGCGCAATCAAAATAAAGTTTAATGTAATTTTAAAATAATACTCTTTGGTAGCAAATTGTATCTATACACTACCAGCAAGTTTGAATCATATCAGATAATTATTACCGGAATAAATCAATAAGACTCGGGATCGAACTCTAAGGGCATAGAGATAAAATTAATTCTATTGTATTTTATTTTTAATTTTGCATTCCCTAAATGAAGGAAAAGGTAAATAAATAGTCCAAAAATGCAAAAGAGCGGCTAAAGTTGTTTTTTTATATTTACAAACAATTAAAAAATGACAATAAATGTGTATAATTTTTTTATATACCTTTTCAGCTTTAACTATTACATTTCTTTTAATTTAACATTTTGAACTTCATAACATATAATTATAAACTATAAACTTCAGGTTAATATTATTTAATCACACAAATAGTAAACTTTAAATAAATGATAATAAAAGTAATTCTTTAACACACAGTTTATGGTTTTTTCTTTTATTTATTTGCTAAATAATTCTTAAACGTGTTTAAATAATTATTAAACTTAAAACTAGCTTAAACTTGGTTAAAGAGTTAAGTTGGTAAAGTAAAACTGTTTGAAACTTTAGTTGAAATTTTAATTATAAATTACTTTAAACTTGGCTTGTAAGTTGGCAGATGAATATGATGTGTGAGTGTATGTTCAAATGCGGTGAATATTAATTGGGCAAATTTTTTGTAGTCAAAAGTTAATATATGATTTTGAAGTTACACATTTCCTGAGCATTAATTTAATGTTTCTTGAAGCTTCATCATTTGCACTTTGACGTGGTTATAAATCACTTCTCAAATCAAATCATCTTTCACGTAATTAAATTTATTTTCCCATCAACAAATTTTAAAGTTTAGAATTCTTATAAAATATGCAAAAAATAAACTATGCTTGTAAATTGTGAGTGTGTAAGCTGAATTTGTTCATTTGTTTTCAAATTAATTCAATCTAAAAAATCAACAATGCATGACTTCCAATTGTTAAAACCATTTGCCAGGTTGACAATTTAATTACAAGCATTGCACACAATGCTAAAAAAAATGAAAAGTTTAAAAAGGAAAAGTCGTTCCTGACTCGTGATTGCACAAACTAGAAATCTAAATCCAAAAATCCAAACCAGCAACAGGCACTTCATGTCCTGTCTACATTTTTGCATTGTTTGCTTGCCTTCTCAGCTGTTTTACACAAATTCTATTTAAACAAGAATTGCTGTTGTTGTTCTTGTTTTTGCAGTCAAATTGCATTTGTTGTCTCCGGACAAAATACGATTACATGGACACAAAACACAGACATAAAGCCAAAGACAGAGTAAAAGTCAGTCAGAACAGATGTTTGGTCAGTCTTCAATTATGAATGTCCATGGCTCTGTGGTAAATCTCTTACTCTATATTTTTGTTATCTATAAAACTAAGCAGGTGGTTTTTATTCTAAATGGTCGTCATGTGGAAAGGCCTTAGAAGAATAAATGGCATAACCAAATGAATTTGACATGGTATATGAAAGATTTTCATCGTTTCATAAATTTCATCAAAAATTTTTAAAATAGATTTTAAATTAAATTCGACGTTCGAAAAATCAATTGTAATGCTTCAAATCATTTAAAAGATTTTTTCTTAATATGTTTTATTGTACTATAACGTATTCATTCTTCACTTTTCGATAATAATTGCGAAAGCATTTTAATTATTTCTACATTTTTTTATTACAAATTATAAGACTTAAAGTACAAAAATACATGGGAAATAATAAACTTACATTTATCCCTCATTTTTATTTTTCCGACGGAATTACTTGGACTTATATGATATATATTATAAATAATTATATGATATATATTATAAATGGTGAAAATTAAAATCATTGATAGTATTTTAATCTATGTTGACAACATCTAAATTCCTTTAAAAAAAAAGTGTTTAAACTAAAATAAGAGAAAGAGAAGAAATAATAACTTGGAAAAATAACATTATAGAATTTCAAATTGAAAAGATTAGTGAATCGAACTTTTTAGCCAAATTCTTTAAGTTTAAGAGAGACTATTTTATAGAGCATTTTATAGTTCTATGTTGCCCTTAAAAAGTCCAATATAAGACACAAGCTTTTAACCTGTAACAATAAATAAAATGGGTTGAAACCATGCAAAGTTCCAACGGACACAACACAACAATGAAACTGTGTGTATAAATGTGTGTGTGCGTGTGTGTGTCTGACTGTGGTTGGACAAATGTGTGAACGTCAGGACGAAATGCATGCAAATGAGCTGAATAATGAGCATCCCCCAGTTGCATGCTACTATTCACACCAGCCCACATTTACTCCCATCCCATCCCATAAAGTCGTAAATGCAACCCTTTTGTGGCACTAATTTCCTCATGATGAGCCATTCCAGAGTTGGAGTCCTGGCAGTGTCAAAGTGTCAGTAAGTCAACAAGAATGCACTCTGACACCGCTTGGTAAGAAAGGCTTTTTGGTTGCCAGAGCCAAGAGCAGAGCCAGGACAAAAGGCAGTAGGAACAAATGTTCTGTTTCTGCTCCGAGTTCTTGCTCCTACTCCTACTTCAGCAAGAGCTGTTGGGCAGTCGAGCCACTTCAACACTTTGAATGTCATTAAATCGTCTGTCGCCAGGCTTTTGCTCTTGGTTCGTCCACTGTTTTCCTGCTGGCAGGGCACACTCAGTCAATGTCTCACTAACAATCGTCAACAGGCTCAAGCAGCGTAAGGCTGCTGAGGGTCACAATTGTTGTCGCTTTTGCTCATTGTTCTCTCTCTCACTCTCTTACACTCTCTCTCCTTTTCTCTATCCCTATTTTCCTCTTCTCTTTTGGTCACAAGTGAATCTTGTATCCTGGCTGCATATTGACCAAAAAGAAACCGTTTGTCAATTTTACGCTTGTCGACTTTTGTGCTGTTGTCCTTTTGATACCCATTGTCCTTATGTAGAACATATCTTGGGTATTTGTGAGGCACCTAAGGCAGTGAAAAAAAGATTGAACAAATGTAAATTGGAAATTAAGTAAAATGAATACAAAAATATTTGAATTTCATATAAATATCATGAAAGAAATATATATATCCTTGATTAACATACCATCTATCAGAATGAATGAAGTTAAGTCAGAATCGTTTAAATCAGACTACTGGAAAATCTTTTTAAATCCATGTATACATAAATATATCCTTGCTTATGAGAGTAAAAGTATTAAGAGTGTCTTAAATCAAATTTCTTTATTTCTTTTTAATATTTTTAATCGGTCATCGATTCGTTTCAATATTTTTATCGATAAATGTAAACTGCATTCGTTGTTAAGAGTTTGTCAATGAACTTTTTTCTTGACACTTTTGTTTTAGCGATAGCGATATCGAGTAGCAATTTAAATGCAATGGAAAATTCAAGAATTTCATGTCGAAATGCAGTTAAATTGGATTTTCTGCTTAGTGTGTAAAAAGACAAGCCAACATGTTGGATGCGGCTATAGACTATGGATCACCGACTATAAACACGGGCCCAAACGCTCATGGGCGATAACCAACGTCAAACATTTTAGAAGCTTATTAAATTGCCATTACCTAAGCCGGACATCATCGTCGGTGCTAACCAACGAGCCAGCTCTTGGGCCCGGCATTTGCCACTCAAACGAGGGATTAGCGGCGATGATGACAACAGCTTGACATTGGCGCGACAGGCAGCAGGTCCATTAGCTTGGTAAAGGCGAAGGCAAGAACGGGCAGGTCGCAGGATGAGGAGAAGATGGTGGAGGAGCAGAATGTGTCGAGTGGCAACACGCACACACGTGCGACTGGTCAGGATTTACGAGCCAAAAGGTGCCGAGTGGACTAAATAAATCCCCACAAAATATTTAACATTTAAACGGCCAAAAATTAACTGAAGCTGGCAGCAAAGCAAATGTAAGTAAGAGCATAAAC
This sequence comes from Drosophila emarginata, assembly GCA_037075365.1. NCBI lineage: Eukaryota > Metazoa > Arthropoda > Insecta > Diptera > Drosophilidae > Drosophila > Drosophila emarginata. Next base: position 709,038 of record JBAMCD010000109.1, on the reverse strand, counting down.
CAAAGTAAGGTGGAAGAAGAGCCCACAAGTACCTTACATACATACATAAATGCGAAATAATCCACAAAAGCTGTAAGAAGGTAGACACAGACACACACACCCACAACTACACACTCACACACAAACACAAAGAGCAAAGAATCTGCAGTGAAAGTCGAAGCTAGTGACAACAAAAGCCAGGACTCTTGAATGGACTCCGGAGTCCAAGCTTCAAATATATGTATGTATATATAAGTACAAATGCTGTATATATATATCGTATAAAGGGCAGGCCCTTAATGTGCTTTAAATGGCAAAAGAAGATTTCTTCTATATAGTAATTTCCCCCCTTTAACCACCCCGCATCACGTTTCATCTGTACATCTTGCAGCTAAACCGCATTCATACGGCAAATATCAAGTGCATCATCATCAACAAGCGGCGACAGTACAAGGACGAGGCTATAACTGCATTATCCCTACCCATCTATCTGTAACGCACAGCCCTTCTCCCCCTCCTCCGCCACACTCTTTGCCCATCTCGCTCCTTTGGTCAGAATCAAAAAACCAGTTGGCGTGGAAGATTCTAAAAAAAGGAAACATTTACACTGTACAAAATTTTAAAGGAATCGACTCAAAAAAAAAGAATATGATTTTCCTATTTTTGCACTGGGTGCTGCTTTTTGGAAAAATTAAATGACGAAAAGAAATTTCGATCCGTTGTCAATAAAAATGTTCTATAGACTTTTACTAGGCTCATAATTCTCATTATAAAAAATGACGAAAAGAAATTTCGATCCGTTGTCAATAAAAATGTTCTATAGACTTTTACTAGGCTCATAATTCACATTATAAAAAATTTATATCAAAAATATATTCAAATTTGCGATTTACTTCCTTTATTTTACTTTTAGGTTCTTCATTTGTGATCAATCGAAGACGAATAAGAAATCTGAAAATTAATGAAAAACTTTTTCACTGTTTTTTTTTTTTTAATTTTTATTTTATTCCTATTTCATCGTTATAATGGGTTCGAAGTCGAAGAAGAAAATAAGTATTTCACAATAATTAAAGAAGCATTCCAAATTAATATATTTCGAGCTATGCCATTTGTATCTTTGATCTGAATTCCTTGATTAAGATCCTCGATCGGAGTTTCTTTTCAACATTTTGTTTACTTTTTCAGTGTATTTCTCAATGTCCTTGGTTACACAACATCGTTATTATCGCACTGAGCACTGTAAAGTACCGAATAATCTACAGGATAATGAGCATGAATGAACGTGAACGTTTTTATATATATTTTTACTTTTCTTTTTTTTGTTTGAATGGTAACGACAAATAGTTGAGAGTAGGGTAAGGTGAATAGCCGAAGGAAAAAGGAGGCTGCCCTTTAAGTGCACTCTCCCATCTGAGGAAGCAAATCTAAAGAGTACTTCGCTCAATGAATGTTTAGAAACAAAAAATACAAAAAAAAGGACGCAACAAGAGGTATATGAAAAATACGGTAAACGACCACAAATTTCTTTATAATACAAAGTTAAAAAATAACCAACTCAAAAAGCAGTTACAAATAATTGGGAAAGAGAAAATTATGAGATAAACTTATTCAGATTTAGGTAATGAAAAGTGAAACGAACAGAAATGGAATTTTAAGAAGAAAAAATTACCAAAGGAGTTTATTGACCAAACATTAAAATTGAAATAGGTAATTAAATATATACTTATGTAGAAAAATAAATTCCACATAAGTATATAAATGAGTTGGAACATTTAATATTTTTTATCAAAAGTTGTTTTAGAACATTATAAAAAAACGATTTGTTTCTCTCTGTTACAATCAGATTCCCGAATACTCTTCAATTAATGTGCCCATTTATGTATTCATTCCCTTTCGTACAAACATTCGTTTATATTTGTATGAAATTCGTTAAATTTGTTTATTAAAGTTCCCAAAAGCAAAGAGTATTCAAAGTGTTTCAAATGAATACTTTCTATTTAATATAATTTATTTTCGCATGCAGCAACTTTTGTCTGTATGCCCCACACTGTCGCCCCTTTTGTAATTTCATGCTTTCCGAATGATTTTGTTATATGTGATACTTTTCGCTTACTTTTACACAACTATATTATTTACGAATGCTGCTCTCAAAGAGCTTTTGAATAACGACAAATACATCATTTTTGTGTGTAGCATTTGGTAAAAGATAGTTTTCACTTTCCATTTGTCTATTTTCACACATTTTAAAAAGCACAGAGGTAACTTTTATCAATGATATTCATTCGGTTTCATTACTTTTACTTTTTATCATTTTTTTCTCTATTTTTTTTTTCAAACGAGTTTGTGTTCATTAGTTGTGCTGCTGTTTCAGTTACTCTTAATGTTCTATTTGTTTGTGGCCAGAGCATCAAAGCCATGGACCTCTTCTATAGAATCCAGACTCCATTGCAATACACTGGCTTTTGTAATGAAAAGTTGCGGTAACTTTTCTATATACATATATATATATATATATATATATATGTATGTACATATGTACATCCATCCATACACATGATCTTAACCATTGCATTCATATATACATATGTATGTTTTCACTGGCATGTTGCACTTTTAAAGTTTCTAAAAAAAAGTTATGATTATATTTACGGAATTAAATATATTCACATTAATTAGATAAACGAAATGAAAATTTGCCTATAAAAAAGAGAGGAAAATAAGAAATATTACTTATTTATTTAATAAGAACGAACTAGAGAGTTTGATAAAAATAACTTCATAGAATTTGAAAATTAATTTTGTTGTTTACAGTGATATTTAACTTTAATTTGTAAAATATTAAATAATAAATGAATTAAATAATGTGACAAAATATAATAATGGAAGCATAATATTTTTATAAAAATTTTAGTTTTACTTAATTTACAAAAGTTCACAATGCATATTTATTTCTTACACTGCAACGGGACTTTAAAAACCTTAAGGTTAGAGGTTAAATTTCCTGCTCGAAGTACTTAAAAAAAATATATTTTTATGATAATGTAACATCTGTTTTTTTGAAGCTATCAAATAGGTGAATTTTCGTCTTCGTTTAACAAAAGAAAAATGTTAAAATAAGCAATTAGATTTGTATTAGAAAGCTAAAAAATTTTAATTTAATATCTATATTTATGTACATAAATATAAAAATATATTTAATATTATTTATACATATTTTAAAATCATAGCGGGAAATAATTTGAAATGTTTAATTTAAAGACACAATCAAACAAAATTGCTTTAGTATTAAAGTGAAAACGTTTATTAAAATTAGCATATTATAATAGTACAAGTACATGCATTGTTTGCATTATTGTGCACAAACAACATATTAGTTTTACATATATACTTTCGCACAAAAACACGCACACACACACACACAGATATATACATATGTATGTATATACATTGAATTTAACATACGATTGCATACTTTAGCGGGTCCCGCATGAAAATCAAAACCAGATAACATCCGTTTCCGCAAGCAATACGCACATCCTGAGTGTATTTTCATGTTATTTTTATACAGTTTTTTTTTCTCTTTTTTTTTTTTTTTTTAATAATTTTCATTCGCATTGCCATTGGCCTAATCATGACGCCGTCCGCCGCCACTTAGCGAGAGATGATGTCATAGATATGCTAAGTACTCGACGGGTACTTGGTACTTTACAGTGATATTGCCATTTCTCAATCAACTTTGACTGGCATACGCATTTAGTGTAACAACATTCAGTCAGTCAGTAAGTCAGTCAGTCATTTAGTTAGCTTGTACGAATCAATATCTAATGCGATTCTGACAACCTGATACGCGACAGAGCTTTTACTTAATATTCAAAGAGAGAGTGAAAGAGGGCGATGGCGTTGGCAAAAGAAAAATAAGCAATAAAACATAGGGAAAAGCAACAGGGAGCATTTTCTAAGTTACATTTTTTTTTTGCCTTCTCTTCGGTTTTCCATCTTTTCTGATAACTACTGAGAAACTGTTCACAGCTCAGTGCACATTTCGCATCTCTTGCTGAGTTGTTTCAGTTTGTTTTCAATTGCAAAAGTTTACAATTTTCAACTCTCATTTTTCCTTTCCTTTCGTTTCGTTTTCTATTTTGTTTTTCCTTTTTGTGAGCAAATGTCTTTGGGGTTTTCCAACGGCGAGGGGAGTATACTTTGCTTTTTTTTTGTATATATGTTTGTGGTCGTTATGGAGTAAAGTAGGCAAACGAGATGGCAAATAAGATGCTAAGACACTTTTCCTCTTTCCAAATCTGTTTATCAAGTCTATAAATATTCATTAGTATGCAGTGTAAACTAATATTACATATAGTAAACATTTTATAAAAAATCCTCTGGTTTCTCTGTTGCTAAAAACATTCTTTTGATACAAGAATTTTATTTCCTAATAATGTCTGTCTTTCAAATGACTTGAAATATGAATAAGCTGAGTTATAAAACTGCATCAGCCACGATTATTGTTTTACTAATTATACTTTCTAACTAACAAATAACGATTTTTTTGTTTGAAATGAAATCGATTTTAAATTAAAACTTACGAAATATAAGATGAAGAAATTAACAAATATTTGTTTAATGTATTCACCAATCGAAAACTTATGTTAAATACATATATACATACAGATAATAATTTAAATCAGGGACCGAAAATAATTGTTATTTTAAAAATTTTCCTCAAAAAAATCGCCAGTAAAATAATTTTTATCTAAAAGAATTACTTTTACCTGTTATTTTTGATTTTTATAATAATTGCTAAAAATAACTTTTATTTTTTATTTTTATTTTTTTACTCATGGCATAAGTGTTATTCTTAATAAAAAAAAATAAAAATAATTTTTAATTTTTATATATCTCAAAAAAAAGAAAAAATCATTTTGTGATTTTTATTTTTGGAAAAAATATGACTCATTGTTGAGTCATTCTTGATTTTTATTCTTTCACTCAAATATTTGTTCAATGTATTCACCAATCGAAAAACTTATACATATAATAATTTGAATAAATGTGAGAAAAATATATTGACTGATTTTAACTGAAGCTTTTTCTTTAAGAATAAATTAAGTCTTTATTTATGAAACATAAAAGTTTTCCTTTTTAGAACGAAGTCATGAAACATGAAATGAAAAAACTAAGTTAATTTCAATTTGTGTAGTTTTAACTAGATTCTGGGCAAACATTTTAAATGTTTAAAAACAAAATAAATTATGGAACAAATTAATTATTTATTTTTCTTTATCATTTTGTTCTTGATTTGGATACAGATACTAATTAATAATTTTCCAACATACAAACTCTTCAATCTTCCCATAAATATTTGTCTATATTTCATACTGTTTGTGTCTTGCCTTTACCATTGCCATTAACTTGGCTAGAATAAATCATAAATATAAACCTACCGCATTGCATCATTGAGCAAATTGTTGTCTGTTTTTGCTTCGAATGAAGCCGCACAGCATGGTTCTACTACCAAAAAGAACTCAAATGTATTTTTGCACTACATTCGCCTAGACCGCAACAAGAACCATGTGTCCGAGATGGGATATGTAACTCCAGCAATATCCTTCCCTCAACCAATATAAGGCCCACTTCTCTTCCTGCCTCTCTTTTAAAAAGGAAGAAGAGTTGAAAACATCAATTTACTTTTATTTCCCAGTGAGCGCGCAACGTTTTAGTGTCTTTTGAGAACGCTGGGAAGGGGTCCCTTCTCTGTGTTCTCCCCCCTTTTTTCACCCGTTGGGGTCACCATCAGGACCTTGCTTAGTCATTCAATTCAATTGATTCAATTGGAATTGTATCGGTTTCTATATCTATGTATGTATGTGTCCTTTTTCTTTTTTTGGGATAACACATAGAATATTATGTGTCGCCTGTTCCCGAGTGTCTCATTTATCTGCGGTTAGCATGGCGAAGGAGGATTTTTTTTCGCCTCTCATTTTGCACTTTATTGCAAATGTTTTTGGGTGTCGTCATCTGGCTCCAGCTTGGGATTCAGCACCGCACCGGGTCTAGATCTCAAGTATCTGAGGGTTTGAAATTTCATAATATACGAGTATAATTTTTTTGCCCATTTGCCACATATTTTTTTCCTTTTATGAGCCGATAATGTTATTAGCCTAGGCATTTTATGTATGTTGACCACTTTTATATCTCGCTGTCTCTTTCTTCTTCATACGTATTTGTCCTTTCCTCTTGCTACTCAAATGCCATGACTTGTGCAATTTGCATCAGAGAAATTGTGTCACGACTAGTTTCGTTACACTTCATTCCGAGTTCTTTGTGCATATTTTACGTGAAGTCCTAGGAATTGGTAAAAATGCTGGGCAATCCTTAACACAGAGTACGACGACGGGACGGTAGAGAAGACATCGGGGTAAAAGGTTCCCATTTTTTTTTTGTCGATGGCTCGCCAGGAATTCGTTCACTTTGAGCTTGCCTTTTCTTGTTGCTTCTTTGCATGCTTTTGTGTGTGTTTTGTACGGAGGCAAGTAGACAAAAAAATATTTTTGTGACTTTCAGTTTGAGGGAGGGCTTAGGAATCTATAGTTCCACAGTGGTTTAGCTTTCGAATGAAAATGTAAAATGGAATGGGCATTTTAGTCCGATAATGTAACAATTTGTCAAGAATTTTTCATTAACTTATCAATTTGGATATGCATAATTTATAAATGTATCAAATGTATAGACCAGAGGTGATTTAACTTGAGTAAAAGTTAATTTTTTTCACAATCCTGATATTCTAATAGCCTTTTCTGTTGGTTAACTTTGAAAAAAGGGACTGGAGAAAGTATCAGCCGAATTTCAGAGTCAGTAATAGAAAACTATTTCTATAATATCTTAATTTTTTATTTACATTAAAGTGAATATATGTTCAAGAATTTGTTGAAAATGAAAGTATAAATATATAAATATATAAATATTTGTATAGTTGAAATGGATAACAGTAGACCACAAATTGATAAATAAAAAGGAGCATAGATAAAAGGGCATCTTGTTTACTAAATTAATTCTTCTCCTGGCTAATAAAAACTTCTATTTCTGATTGTCAGAAGATTTGCTTTTATTAAAATCTGTAGAAAATGTATTTATTGTATTTCCAATGCCTTCCTACTATTTAAATGCTAAAACTGGTTGGGAATTACAACTCAACTGAAGTCTAGTCCTTTGCGAGCTTTAATTTCTTCATTCATTGCATTTAGTTGTTTATTAATCTTTTCTTTTATTGATATCGAGATCGCGATCATTTTAACTGTCTTCTTTTCCGAAATCATTTCTGATAGTTTTATTAAAAAACAAAGAAAAAATGAAATTGAGTATAAAACTAAAAAATAATTTATTTAGATATTTAATATAAAACTCAAATTTTTGTTGTTGGACTATTCATCTTCTGGTGAAACAAATTTCAATTTTTCCGCCGCCAACTAGTATAAGAAAGTATTTTTCTTTTAATGATATAAATATTTTACAGGTGTCGAGCTCGATTATCTAAAATTACTTAGTATCCAAAATTCATTATATACATATTTTTAGTTCTATTTTTGTTACATTTCAGATGTGTAACCATTCTAAATATTCCAAGTTAACTACTTATCAAATTATTTTGCCTTTTTACTGCATTGTTTTTTGTTCAGTATGTCAAAGTTTTTCAATACACTTGAGAAATTCCCAAATGATAGTGTATGGTTACATTTCGATAAATTTTTGATGGGTTTTATTGTTTTCAATCGCACCACAGTGCACAATGCACGCAATCCACATACGACTGATTCCATACAACAAATATCTTTTGTTTCCTATTCTTTTCTCTCCCTCTCTTTCACTCACATTCCTCTTTTTTTTACAGATAAATTCCCTGTCATTGAGCTAGTTTTTTCTTACTTGAAAAACTTTACGAATATCAAAAAATAAGAAAAAAAAATTAGAAGCCAAATAAAAATAAAAATGAGAGCGAAAAAAAAACTTTGAAAAGTGGCAAGAGTAAAACTTTGTGTGGTACTAAACTTCCTGCTATGTTTTGCTGTATTAATATTATTCTTTGCATTTTCCATCTGGCTTCTTGTATTTTTTTCTATTATACGCATTCTTGGGAGTTGCACTTGGCTCATTTTATTTGTTTTGTTGCCTTGTCCCAGAGAGCTCCACTCGAAATGCAATTTTAAAGAAATATTCCACTCAAGAGTATCAAAATGCCCTTCCACTTTCCACCTTCAGGCATTGCTTCTCAACGCCTTCTCTTCAGTAGTTCTTTCTGGGTGCAAGTTGTGCACGTCAGTCAGTCAGTCCGTTAGTCGGTCAGTCTGTCAGCTTGTCACTCAGTGTAGGAGTCCATTGCATGCCAGTTTTGCTTTGCTTTACTTTTGTCTAGTGCAGTGGAGATTCCTAATTGACAAATATTGGCAATTTTATATTGGATTAAATCTAAAAATTTTCTTAAAACTCTGAATTTAGAAGTAAAAGAAAAAACAAATTCTTCAACTATTTTTACTGTCTTTAATTTTAGTTTTAAGATTATTTCTATATAATTTTTTATAATAATGGTTTCTAGTTTAAGCTGATCTGATTCATGGATCTTAATTTAATGCACTTGCTGAATTCAATCCACTGAAGTCTGGAAATGAACAATATATAAACAGAAATTATCTGATTTGTTCCAGTTTCCGATCATTTTAATTCGAAATTGCTCATTGTAAATTTCAAGTTTGATTTCAAGATATTGAATCTTTAAATCTTCAAAGGCTAAATTTGATGTAAAGTTTTATGTGTTGAATACTGATCAAATTAATACTCATATTTATGGCAATCCTTGAGTCGATAGGTAATGACCAAACAGCTGATATAGTAGACGAATAAATTAGTGCAAAAGAATAGCAGGAAAAAAAATAAGGATTCAAAAGAATTCCAATATAAGGTCGATTTAATTTTTAAAACGATTCGAAAACGGGAACTTCCATGTTGGTGTTTTGTTTAAGACAAATAATTCTTCGTTGTGACCCTTCCACAAGGGTATCCCAATGGCAGTCCTTCACACTTTTTGCTGTGAATGGGTTTTTAAATAAGAAATGCGTAAAACCTCTTGCCCATTTAAAGTGCGGTTCCTAAAAAGGAAAGTTTCTTCTGCCTGGCACCGCAGAGTTACTACTTTCCCGCGATGTTTCTGCATGTTTACAAAAACAAAACTGAAAACAAAAGCAAAACACACAAAAAAAAAATACATTTCAAATGCCGCACTAAATTACTAAAGCACACAGCGTTGTACATATAAAGACATAAACACCGCACTCTTCCACATCCTGCATCCTGCATCCTAGCTTTATTTCCTTATATGCACATTTTCCGTTGCCAAAAAAAAAAAAAAAAACTAGAGTAAGGGAAGAACTTGCAGCTGAGAATACAATTTACGCTTTTGCCTGACATTTTTCATGTTTGTTGGTGTTGATGTTGGCAAACTTTTTACGGCCGCAACATGCAACAATGGGTGATTGTTGTTGTTGCTGTTGGCCTCAACCACCCGCATGTGTGGTGACGCCTGGTTGTAATGTGCATCTGGATGAAAAAAGCAAAAAAAACTTTGGCAAATCATTAAGAGAGATGCACTCAAATGCCATTACCAACCAGCCAAAGGAGCTGTTAAGCACTCAAAAGGCGGAAGAACATCAAAAAGCGTCACAAAGTTTTGGCCAAGTTTTGTATGTGGTTTTATGCAATTTAGTTGTTAATTAACGTATTAGTTTTAAACCAATAAACTTAACCTGAGGTCCTGCATATTAAAACCAAACAGTTCTCTTTAGGCAGATTATTCCGATAGCGACTACAGATTTTGGTAGTTTAAAATGAAGAATGAAATTCGCTTTTCTTTTTGTTTTTGATACAGTTTCTCAAATTTTATTTAAATTGGTCAGTTTTAGTAATACAAAGATAACTAAAAGTTCAACACATAGAATAAATGGGAAATCAATTTCAAATATTCCCCTGGCACTCGAAGAAAAATCTAAAGGCGAATGTATCATACTTAGGCAATAATTTTCCATTTCTTTCACTGTCATTGCATGATAATATGTATCCCTCAGTTTGCCATACTCAAACCATAAAAATTTTGGCAAAGACCTTTTATTATATTTCACGCATCTCTCACGTGACTCAATGTCACAACAGAAATTGGCCAAACATAGCATTTTCTCTTCAATTAAGTTTGTGGCCAATTGTTTAAATATTTTACCTGATGCTTGACATTTAGTGCAATTAGAGGTATGGAATCTTATAAAAAATACACCAAATTCAATAGTTGCGTCGAATGTATTCTCATGAAGAACAAGAACCTTTCCTGGTATACAAGGATTATGATGCTTGAGACTCTGACGTAGAGTTCGATTAGTTATTTCAATATTTGAAGATAGATATTTTTCGGTAATATTGCCATTCGTTTCGAAATATAAAATTGTTGGATATTTTGTAATGTTATGTCTGAAGCAAAAGTCTTTATGATATGAACAGTTGAGGGAACCAGTTATTAGACTTGAATTTGTATTCATTATATCCAGATCCTGTATCAATAAAGGTAATTTATCACAAACTGTGCATAATGGTAAATAGAACTCCACTAGCAAATTATTTTCGATTAACAACTCTTGAAAATTTTTTGGATTCAAATTAATAACGACCTCTTCCTCATCCTGTATTTCCTCTTGCTCATGTGGCTTAATTGTTACACTGTATAGTTCTTGGAATACCAAGAAAATCAAGGAAAATGTCAATGCTTGTATTAACATTTTATTTATTTGAATTTGTCAGATAAATCCCAAAGTATGTTCCATTGGAATCTAAAATAAAACTGAAATGACATATATTTTTTTAAATTTCTTTATTTAAGAAATGGCATTGAAAAACATTATATTTGTAGAGTTTTAGAAACTGATTTTTTCATACTGTTTTTTTTTTTGTGCGTTTTTTTGCTTTGCTTATTGATATATAGACATGCTTATAGTATGCGTTTGCTTTTCATAAGGAATGATGAATTTTTGTTATTTTTCAAACGTTTTGACACAGTTTTTTCATTGGCTGTTCACTAGCTGCCACTTGCCCTCGTTCAGTTTACGTGGATCAATGTTGAGGCCGAGTTTCTCCAATTTGCGAACTTTACGCATTTGTTTGGTCAGACGGCGCTTGAAGACAATCTCACGATTTAGATTCATAATCTCAATGGTATCGTATTGCCTGATATTTTTGATAGTTTGCAGTATCAAATTATCCGTCAAATGCAGTTTAATGGTGGACATCTTCATGAAAGGCGCATCCCGGCGGCGTAACTCCTCACGATAGGCGAACAATGTGTAATGCAAAGAGGGCAGCGTTGGCAAAGGACGTTCCAGTTGAGGAAACAATAGTTCAGCCATGATGATGTTTAATGAATATGGAAAAAAAATTAAAAAGGAAGAAACTTTGTTATGCGATGCGTTCGCCTCAACTGTTCCGAGTGCAATGCGTGCTAATTCTTGAAATCTTACGTTTTATATACAGACACTTGCACATTCTACCTGCTTCAGACATTTTTTGATTCTTATTTTGGTAAATCTTTGCCACCGGCCATCCTTTTTCCAGGGAAATCCAAGTCAGGCAGCTGGCGCTAGTTTTTGGCTACCTGCTGAGCACCAGCAGCAGCTGCAAATGACATTTTTTCCATTTTTGGGCACGCGATTTGTCTCGGAATTTCCCATTTCCTTTTTCCAATGTTATTCAGGCATTACACGTACTATTTGCCACCAAAATAGAAGAAACACCCAGAACTCTAGTTGTCGCGATGGTAAAATTTTAATGAGCTCGTGACCTAGAATCGAAAAAATGCCAAATAAAATTGTGTGAATGTATGTATGTGTGTGTGTGTTTTGCCCGTTTTTCGACATTTTACAGCCATTTGAAATGGGTTTCCTTTGCCGTCTTTGAGCAACGTTTTTCCATCTTTTTGCCTGTTTTTTTTTTTATTTTTTTTGTACCGCATTTGCAATTAAAATAAATTGCATTCACTCAAAGGATGACGGCAGGGGTAGTTGCTAGAGCTGAATGCGTTGTCCAATGTTTGGTTTTGTTTGTTATTTAATACACACAACTACGAACAACTGCCAACGATGTGGGCTCAAAAAGCCGTCCTTTAACCAAAAGCTACCCCAGTGTATGTCAAAAAGAAAAACCTTATTTAATTAGTCGTTTTAAGTAACGGTAAAAAAAATTATAAGCAAAAGCGATTTGTTACAAAGAAAAAGTTTGAGCAAATATTACCCAAAAAATGAACTTTCTTAACTATTGGAAGGAAGTGCCATCCACATTCAATAATGGAATAGCAGAAAGATATGCAAACTATATGGAATATATATTTAGTTTTACTATCAGCTTAGGATTACTTTTGACTAATATCGAATTTTCTTAAAGAAAAAATAAATGTAAAAAGTAAAAAAAATTAATGAAATAGGAGAAAAATGACTGACCAAATTAAAAACAAAGAATGAATATATAAATTGAGTCGTAAGTGTTGAATAGGTATTTGGGACAACTTTTATATAAAAACAATGGAGAAAATGATAATTGGAAAACTTTATTCTAAGAATAAATAAATAATTATAATCGAAAAGGAAGTAAAGACTTGCAAAGTCAATATTTGCAGGATGATATTAGATCGGTAACCATTGAATAAGTAAGTAATTAAATCAAATGTTAATTATAACAAATGATTCCAAATTAATCTACAACTAATACGAGGGCTAATAAATAAATAAGAAAAACATTTTTTACACTTCTTCCGTAGACCTTTTAATGTGGCAATTCTCAAGAACTTTCTAGAATCTAAAAGTTATAGGTGATACAATCACCATTTTTGTAGCAGGTTAAAAAGGTTCTTTTAATATATCCTTCAAAAGAGCAAATAAGTTTTCTGCCTCATTAAGTCTGTATATTTTTTCGCAACTTTTGAACCTTAATATGTAATCTATGTGAATAAAACTCAGTAGAGAAGTATTTTAGAATTGTACGCTTTGAAAGTTGAAGAATTGGTCGATTCAGTACACTATAAGGTATAGCGAAAATATAACACTATCGGAATAATCGGTGCTAAACGAAATTTTGTTTGTTGCACTCAAACACCGGAAACCAATTTGTATCAGATCGGATAATAAATCTTAAATAATTTAATAATTTAATAATTTAATTTTATTTAATAAATCTTTAATAGTTTACTGCAGCCAAAAATACGCAAGCAGACAAAATGTGAAAGAGATCCATTTCCATTGTATTTTTGTAGAGAATGAAATTTAAAAGTGTGAAATAAAATATATATTCTTTTATCATCAATAACGCCTTTTGTTGTAAATTTTACATTCAAACACATGTGACGGAAAGAGTGATTGAATAGTCAAGAACTCAAAGTATATTAAAATTATAATTAATAAATAAATTCTTTTAATTGTTAATTTAACGTTACCGAATCATCGTCTTTAAATAGTTTTGTAAAGCTTTTCACACGACGCCAAGAAAATCAATACACATAAAAATGTACAAATAGAGATATGAATATGTATAATACAATACATATGTACATACATATATGTATGTATATGTATTTTGCATATTTCGTTTAATTAACCGATCGGACAAAAGAATCGTTGGCACTTTTATTGTTTGGCATTTTGCCAATACGTTTAATTTGCATATGAAATAGTCCTTGTTGTCCTCGCCCTGAAAGTCAATATTATTTCATTCAACGAACTTCTTTCTTTCTCTCTCTTACACTTTTTTTGTTTTTCTCACAGTCTATCCTTGTCTCTCTCTCTCTCTCTCTCTCTCTCTCTCTCTCTCTTTTTCTCTCTGAGTTGTTGTATATGGAAAACAAAAGATGCACACGTCGAGCGGCAGCCGCAAAACGGCGGTAAAAATGCTTTCAATTAATTAAACACCCAAAAACGCGACACGTTAATAAAAATGCAATGCGATGGGAGGAACTCAAAGAGTATGAGCCCAGTCAGGCAACCGGTCAGAAGCAACAATAATCAGGCAGGCAATTCACTACATTCCTGTCCCAGTCCCCGTCCCCCGTCCCAACATCTAGGCATGTCCATTCGTGTGGCATGTGCGGCATGCAGCTCATTAATAATACAGATAATGTGTGTGTTGGCAATCATTTTCGGTGCATGCCACAGCGGTAACTGTGATTAACACATTGGTATGTCAGTACAGTCTGCGGAATGAGAGGATCAAAAGGCGGAGAACTAGGCAAAGCGTGTATGACCCAAGACAATCAGCTCAATCCAAATGGTTAGATAGAGATACAAAATATGGTTAGACACAAAATTATTGAAACTAATCCGAAATAATGTTTCAATTTTTCGATATATGTGCCCTTCTAATCCGTTTTCCAATATTCATATTTATCTTGTATAAGGAATGATCGTTCATTTTTTTCTTTTATTCAGATTACAAAAAGAATCTTAATTAAGAGAATGTTAAGTAATTAAATCGAACAAGAAATTTTAAAAACGGTTTGTCTAAATAGAAAATAATTTGATTATACATATATAACAAGAAAGGTTTACGAATTTATATTATTTAAATTAAAAATAGATTCAAATAATAAGTGAAGTAATAAATAGTTAGTACTTCAAAAGAGAAGAGGAAATAACTTAACTATTGAAAAAGTTTTTAATTGCGCTTTTAAGAAAAAAATATTGACAGATGTCTATATGTATATATGTAACATTAAATAGTTAAGTCGAAAATGTAAAGCTTGTTTTTTTTTGATTATTTATATTTATTATTTATACCTAATAGTACACATCTCCTTATTGCATCATCTGATTGAATTCTTTTATTTTTGTACCTTTATTCGATAATTAAGAGATTATTTCTTTCTTTATGATATTAAACAAATAAAATGACTTTATAGTTAGAATTTTGTATTTTTATAAGAAATAAATTTAGTATTCACATTGTCCAGTCTATTGTTAAATTTTTGAAAAAGTTTATTTAAAATATGCTTTATAATTTTAGACAATGCTTGCCAATTAAGAAAATTAGAATGCGTCAAAGAATCATTTGAAATAAGACACTTTCTTAGTCTTTGGCTCTTTGCCAGTTGGTTCTTTATTTTTAATTCTTCAGAGTATTTTCACTGCAGGACTATTATTTTTTTGAGAAGAACATTGAAACTGTTTTTTTTCGGGTTTAACGAGTCACATTTTTGGGTTTAATGAGCCAAATCTCCATTTCATTCTTGCCTGTTTGGCGGATGCGTTCACTAATTAAAAACAGTTTTTTCCAGCTTCCAGTCCTGATGCTGGCATTGGTTTAAAAAAATAGAAAAATAGATGAAAAAATACTTTGAAATTTGAAAAGTGAAATTCTTTTATTAAATTTTCATTTTGTTTCTTTGTTTAAATTTATTAATTTTTTTAGTTGTTACGGGGTGGAGTAGTTGATGGTATCTTTTGGTCACTAAATAGTCATCATTTTTATACCCATCATTTTGACTACAACATATTCTTCACTTTGTAAGCATTTGACATTCCTTTTTGGTTTTTGCTTTTGCTTTACTGCATCATTAAATTAAAGTCTGGATATAACGTCAACATCAAATAGTATATAGTGGTTATTTCCAGCTGTTACAATGGAGAGAAAGTCGTAAAAATTCTGCTACTTGACCATGTAAGCCTTAAATTTGCCCAACGAAGCGTTTTATTTATGCAAAACAAGAAGGAGATGGGAAAATTGTCAATGGTAAATGCCTCGAGTCAAAAAGCTGCTACTTAAGTCTCGATATAAATACATAATCCTTAAGTAAATAACAGTAAAAATATATACACATATATATACATACTATGTATGTATGTATGTATGTGTATTTATGAATGTGTATATAAACGTTGGAGTCTATCATATGGACAAAGATCAAAAGCATATCTATTGAATATGCCTAGCAGGCATTTCATGTTCAATTTATAAACTTCATTTGAATATTTTCTAACCTATGTACCTTATGACGTTGATGATGATAATAATGATGATGACGAATGCCGCCACCGCTGTTTGCAGGCATATTGAACGAGTTTTTCCAGGTAACTGTGAGGCACTTTCAAATGAATTTACCTCGAACCCGAAAGGGAAGTTAGCCTGAAGTCGCTGATGCGGTTTTTTGTGTTTTTGGTAAATCCATCAACCAACGAACCATCCAGCAACAGTATACAGAGTACCTTAAACTAGGATGTGGATGCAGCAATGTTTTTGTTTGCCGCTGTTGCTGCTGCTGGCTCTAACCACAAATTGCAATTAGTGTCAGCGGGGGACCTCGACCCAAGCTCTTTTCCCCAAAAATCAAACAAACTCCTTTACATTTTGATTGATGATGCTGGCTAATTTGTGCACATTTCTCTCTTTTCTCTTAGTTTTGTATTTGGACGCACAAAAATAGTTGCCAATGCGTATTTGTCATGTTTCGGGTCAAACCATTTTCATTATTCAATTAAGCGTAATTTTTCAATTATGCAAATAAGGAAAAATAAAGCAAAAAGAAACAAAAAAAACATAATAAATTTGTCATGGCACATGCGAATGTTATTGTCAAAAATTAGCTCATTAAATTTGTAAAATAAGCAACAAATGACCCAACCAAAAATATTCTCTGTCATAAAATATTAGCCATGAAATTTATTTATGTAAATATTTTTGAGGTTTTTTTGCAATTCATTTTGTGTGGTTTACTGTCTGTTTCACAGGATATAACATAATTCAGTGGCATCAAGTTTGGATTTTAGAATGAAATGTTGCAAATTTGTTGGTTTTTCGCTACATTTATTTATACCCAGGAAATGGATGGTTTGGTGGAGTAAATATATACTCTTGATTAGTAAAAAGAGCTGCATTAGCTATATTTATTCATTGATTGAGTGCTATATGAACAAGAACTATTCATTTCGCGTTATGAATTGCCACAAAGTTAAAAGGGCACCTGCAGCACCCGCAGGATATAGGGTTAAATCCGACATAATAAGCTCACCCGATTAACATTATAGCCTACAGGAAGGATTGTACATTGTTCTTTGGTAAACTGCCTAAAGGACACAGACACGGGCGTTTATATTTATGACGGTTGTAAGAGAATTTTGTAATGGAGACTTTTGCACCAAGTTCAAATCCATTTAAAAAACAAAAATAAATGTTCTGTTAAAAATGACCTGATTTACAAAGACTATAAAATTAATAAAAAAAAAATTTTAATTGGTTCCTGATCTATGCTGTATTGATCCATAAAATAGAATCATTGTGAGTAGCAAAAAGAAGTCCTTAATTTTCCTTTTGTACTTGATAATTTTTTTTCCTTAAATCTCACACAATTAGGCATTTTTATTTATTATTGCCTACTATGTAGATTCCCTATAAAATATCTTTTTAAAAGTAGAAGTTTTTATAAAATATTAAAATTGCGGTCACAATTGACATTTAGGGAAACAAATGTGTTCAAAGATGTAAAAAAAGTATCTTAGTTTGCCTCAGACTTGGAATATTAACCACCAACAGGTACAAAAAATTCCGCTGAATTTCGGTAGATTGAAAGAATTTCTTAGTATAGCTTCTGTATTTTTTGATCCTCTTAATTCTGCCCATTTATTTGTTGAAAAAGAATATTTGGAAAAATATGAATTTTTAACGAAATTTGTTGTCCGTATAATATGCTTAGTTCACATTGAAATATATACAAGTTACATAGGATTATATTCTGTGGCAAATCTAGATTATTTTAATCTAGTTTAAGAGTTAAGCCTTTGCAACTGTAATCCACAAAGTCTATAATCTCTGGGAATCAACTGTTCTTATCTTATCTTTACTTTGCTCATTAGCAAATCATTAATCATTTTTGTGGTAATGCCATCTATAACTATACATATTATATATAATTCTTCCCTAGTTTATGCTTAAAAAAGAAACTTACATTTTCTTTGTTTTAATATGCAGCCACACTAATTTGTATTGAAAAAGACTACAATCCGTATCAATAACTGAGAGCCCAAGTTGAAATAAAATGCTTCAATCTTCTTTAATCAAAAGAAACAGAAACAAAACAAAGAAAAGCAAAAAGAACGAGAAGGAAGTCAAAGTGGCCACTGAGTGTGTATGCGATTGTGTGTGTGCGCGCGTGTGTGTACGAATGGGTGCGTGTCCTGTCCATTTCCATGTCCGTGTCCGTACGCGGCCATAAAGCAGCTCGTAAATTTCTGCACACTTTAGCACGCAGAGGCAAGTGACCCTTCCACTAGCCACTTTCTTTCACTCCCACTCACTCACTCACTCAGTCCTTTGTTTTCATTGTACTATACATATATTTCTTAGCAACATTTTTTTATACAATTTTCTTCTTCTTTTTTTCGCGAGACCATTTCACATTGTATTTTTTCTGTTATTTTTTATTTTTGGTTTATCTGTTTCGGTTGTTCTGGTTTGCTTCTTTGGTTATTACGCAAATCCTTTTGTTGCATCCTCGGACAGTATCCGTGTGCTATTTACTATATGTGAGTAACAGAGAGGGCGTTGAACAATAGCTGTGAAATAATCACTTGCCTGTTTGCACTTTATTAAGTGGTGGCAACAGCGAAATAAGAAATAAAACCCAAAGACAACCGAAAGGGGTTTTAACTGGTCAACTTGAATGAGAGACATCATGAGGTTTAAGTGGACTTTAAATTAAGGATTAGAAATGAGACAAGAAAACCCTTTTGTTATTCGTTCCCTGACTAAATAAGATAAATGCTAGGTGACTTGGAAAAATTCTCTTGAAATTCAATGGAATTTTATTAAATCTTTTTATAATTAATATGAAATTTGGCAAGGTCATTTGGTGTTATATTGCATTGATTAGTAGTAAGTTTTGAACATATCCATCCTTGAGGCATATAAATTTTCAACTATTATAAAATACATTTCTTTAAAAAATAATTTTGAAATAAAATATATAAAATATATATATAAAATAAAATAAATATATTTCGGAAGGTGTTAAAATAAATAAACCTTCAAAAAACCATTTTATCATATTAATTCAGGAATATATTGAGAAACATATGTATTTCTAAATGGTTTGTTACCCACCTCAAACCAGAGTTTTTTAATGTCTAAAGCAATATATGTATAATACTTTTAGATTATAGAAAGATACCAAAAAAATTTACATTTTTGTTAAAAATTGTTCATTTAAGTTAAAAGAGCAAAGAAATTATTAAAGAATTTTCCAAATTCTCAAAAATTAACTATAGATGTTATCTGCAAGAATTAGGCTCAAAAAAAAAAATATGTATATATATATTTCCTAATCAAATACTACTCAAAAATATTTATTTACTACAAAATATTTAAAATTGTTGACTACATAAGAAATTTCTAGAGTGCATATTCTACTACAACTACATTATTCATTAAATCAATTTAATTTTGAAATTTTGTGGCAATGTCCATTTGCTTCACTACCGTTACAACCGAAAAGGCCAACTTGGCAACCTGCAAAAAAAGAGAGTAATAAGTTATTTTAGTTGAATAAAAGAAAAATTAAACGAATTCTTACCGTTATATTTGTTTGCATACATATTGGAAATATGCCACCAGCTGTCAAAATGATGGGTTGTTGTATCCTATGCAAAAATGAGACCACTGCAGTTCTATATCGTCTATTGGCATCAAACCAGTTCGATTGAAATAAACAATTGGAAAGATCATCACAATCATCCAAAACAATAGTGCATATATAGCAGAATGGAAATGTTTCCATTAGAACGCACGTGAGAAAAATTGTTGTAGCCAAACCAGCCCAAATGTCCGAAAAGAACATAATATTAATCATGCATAAGCCTAAAACAACGCCAATGAGAAGGAATTGTACAAATATTGTTGCCGATATAACAGGTCTCAATACATTAACATAACTAAGGAATTAAAAAAGAAATTGTTAGAGTCTATATTCGATATAAATGATATCAATGCCATACTCCATAATTAGTTGATGATCTTCAATGCACTTGACCAGCTCCTGATAGTTCTCATCTTCGGTCAATTTCGGATTTGTACGCAAACGACCCAAACGCTGTTTTAGAAAATTAATGTGAGTACGCAAAATTCCCATATAAGTTATGCTATAAACATCGGCACATAGATCCATTGTAACAGCCAATGACATTAGAATGTATTCCGTGGTGGCAGCCATCCAAAATGAAATAAACCCATTTTCGCTATCAATTAACGGATTGTAATGGCTCCAGGGTAAACGTCCATTGAACGATGCCGCCAAATATGTCGATGTGGTATAACCGATATATGCAATCTGAAATAACGTGTAGACTAAATTCCAAAAGGCGGCAATGCGTCGAATTTCTATTTGTTCGTCTTCACGTGTACAACGTTTATCCATGCGATCGAGTAACTCCTTGGCAATATTCATTCTCTTGATGCCCCAGAATGTATAGCTACTTTTAAGCGTATTGCCATAAGTATTGAGGCAAACTTGCATCGATGTTAGAAACTGTCCGGCAGTAAGGCTAGAGAGATCCTTAACATAAGTACAGGTGAAACTAATTGGTAGCCAACCGAGAAGTATTACTGTAGTAAGAAATGTCCATATGGCATAGATACGTCTCAGACAATCATCTTTGGGTGGCACCCAGCCAAGAACTTGCATTCCCTGATCCAAATATATTAAGCCGTCGCGCGACTTTATTTCCACCGACAAAGGTTGAGCTTTTAAGCGAGGAAATATCTTGTATATCATTTTTTTAGATCTCACGAAATACTTTTTGACTTCTGACAATTTTGCCTGGCCTTTTTATACGAATTTTTTTGTTTGTTGTGGTCAACAAGTTTCTTCTCATATGACTTGCGGTTTTTTTTCTTTCCTCCTTTTGCGTTTCGGTATAGTAATTAAGTTTCAAGGAAAGACGACATCTTATCAAGGCCTTTTCCAATAAACACAATATATTGAAAAATGTTTTCTGCTAGTGAGAACAAAAACAGTTGTTCGAAACTTAATGGGAATTGTATTAACTAACTTATACTCTAATCCTTAACGTTAATAAATATTTTTTAACTGTATTACTAGAATAATTTTAATATATGAAAAGAGATATCTCTATTCCCGCATCGATTTACCGCAACATAAGCTGGACTCTGGTTCTCAAACTATATACATAAATAATATTTTAGTTTTCCTTTTTTTAAAGTTTAATAAATATGCCTGTTTTACTTTGTATTGGTTTGCTATAAAGGCATTTCAAAAGAATAAAGCTAAAGCCAAAAGTTTGATCTATTCTAGATATAACATTTTTCTGAAATTTTTGGAATTTCGTGTATTTTTTCGTTACATAACATTTGAGTGTTTAGATTAATGAAAAAGATAATATGCCGTTTCAAAGTTAGTAGAAATTGAATAAACTTTTTCCCTTGTCAAAGTTTAATTTAATATTTTATTCATTGAACTTGCAAGAAAAGTTGATTTTTGTTGTCTATGAAAATATTTTCTTTTAGTTGTAATTAATAATCAAGTCGAGGTGGTTGCTTAAATGAACAATTATACAAAAGAAAAGATAATTGTGTCAATAAATGCAATAAAATAATATTAATTATTTTGAAAACAAAAAGCTTTTCATTCATCTTATGAGAATTCCAAGTTACAAAGTGTTTAATAATTTAAAAACTATTTTATAATAGTTCGAACTCCCGAAATCTTTTTAGATATTTTTGGATTGAAATGAAATTTTAATATTCAATGTTTCCTTTGAACTTAATTGCCTTTATTATAAAATGGACCAAAGTCATCAAATAAATTTCAAGCTTGCCGGAATCGTAAAGATTTTTATATGATTCTTTATGGTATTGGACTAATGTCACTACTTCTGTCGAGCAATTTATAAATATCATTTCTTAATAATAAAAACCATTCAATATAAGTCAACCAAAAATAACTGCAGACATTGGCAGATGCAGCGTCATGCCAGCAGCTGCCAAAGGACAACAACTTTGGTTTTGGCTTACTTGTGCAAAATCCACAGTTGCTTCCCCTTTATCCCTCTTTATCTACCTCTTTTATCTAACTATATAACTGAGAGTATTTACGGCATTTCAGACACGCGGCGCACACTGCGTATGAACTATATTCTTTAAGCTCTATTGAGCCTGCGGCTGCTGCTGCTGCCTTAACCTTTCGGCTTTGCCTCATGTGAATGTGTGGCACGAGCATTTTGCCCTCACCATTCTAACCCCAAATAAACTCTTTTGTTATTGAAAGCATCTTTAAGTTATTTTTATAGAGCCACTTTCAGTTTTCCCAAACGATGTGTTTTTTTTTCTGTTTTAGCCATTTATAACTCTGACCTATTTTTATCATATCATTTGTAGAATATTAGTAGGAATTTGTTTGAAAGGGTAGACGGGGTAGACATTGAGGTTAATTGAAAGAAAAATTATTCTCTAATAAAATGGAAAGCATTCATTTATTCATTTAGTAACTATCAATTGAGAGGGTATTTCCTATTCGTATGCTGTTGTTAACTTCGAAAATTTATTACCATCGTTGTTTAAAATTTATTGCTTGTTAGCAATCAAACTGCTTCCAAAGATGCAATCTAGAAAAATTACATTCAAAGTCATTAATTCTAGTTTGACTTTCATTTTGTTTCCTTTTTAATTAAAAAGGGAAATGCATTGAATTTGTCTCGGTTTTCTTTTTTTAGTTGGCATAATGACGGTTCGTCAAACTTTTTGCATCTGGACGCAGCATAAACGCATAAATCAAGCAAACAGAAGGGGAAGCAACGAGACATTTCGACTCGACATGAACATGGCAGCATAACAAATCCAGCAAACAGATGCAGCTGCAGTTACTGTAAATTTTGATGGCCATTTTGCCAGTCAACATGGTCTAAAAATTTGTGAATTGCATTCGCTGAACATTTTCCGGGCAACAGCAGACATTGAAGGGCAGTAAAACTTTTTGGCTCTAAACTAACGAGCATCAGTGTAAACTGTCAACGTTATTCTTGTTGTTTTTTCTTTTTCTCCTTTTTTTTTATTTTTTGTCGCGACGAGTTTCTCATTAAACTTGAAAATAAAGTAAAGTAAAAGTTCTCTGCGGACTGAAAAAGAAAAAGAGGACCCGATTTGCCCTGCCATGTCAACATTTTCTAGTGACTACAAATTGGTTTGAAGAGTTAGTTTGCAAGTGATGGAAGGGTTAAGAGAAATTAAAATAAATAAAAAAGTTGAAAAATAATAGCAAATTTTTTAGATTAACAATTTTTTGAGTTGTTTAATTATAGTTTAAATTATGTATAAGTTGGCAATTTAATGCATTCCCCCAATGGTATTTAGCATCATGCTCTGCAATGTATAATATCCATAAAGTTTTATCAACTTTTTTGTTTAACGCATTGTTAGTTAAGAGAGAGGGAGAGCAATAGTGCCATTCCGCTCTCTATCTCTCTCTCTTTTGAACATATACGCATACAAATACGCTAGAGACAGCCGAAAAG
This sequence comes from Drosophila emarginata, assembly GCA_037075365.1. NCBI lineage: Eukaryota > Metazoa > Arthropoda > Insecta > Diptera > Drosophilidae > Drosophila > Drosophila emarginata. The sequence continues at coordinate 685,480 of JBAMCD010000109.1, read as the reverse complement.
TATGCAACGTACAATGCAAGTAAAGAAATCGCAGCTGCTGGCAAAATTGGTTGGACTCCTGTTTCTGTTTCTCTTACTGTTTCGGCTTTTGCTCAGCAGGCAGCCTCCTGGTCGTGCTTCTAGTCCTGGGCCTGCACTGGGTTCAGGGCGTGTATTGTTAGCAAACTTTTGCAACATTTATCTTCGTTATTATGACGCTCGAATGGGCTATCAGCGCAAAGTGGAGCGACTGTTAAATATTTGGAAAAGAAAGACACAAACTGTGAGAGCGAGAAAGAGAAATGAATGAATGCCCCTAATGCGGGCAACGTCAACTTAGACTCTGACTATGGCTAAGCAGGCTTCCCGGGCTTTAGACTTCAGGCGCGTAATAGTGTCAAAAAATGTCATACAACTGGGATCTAACTTATACACTGACACAAATAATTGCAAAAACATATCTACTATCAGTTATATACTTTTTCTTTATTGCTGTTAAGTTTCTCTCAGTGCATATTAGCAGAAGAACAAAGAACTAGCTATATAGAGCTCGACAGTTTTTGGGGGAAACGGGAAGGAAATGGTAACTTTTTCCTGCACTTAATTAGTTTGGGCATAAGTGGAGCAGAAAAAGTTGGGCACCAAGACAACGACAACTGACTTTGGTAACAAGCAGACAGAGGGAGAGAGAGAGAGAGATATAGAGCGAAAGAGAGGGGTTAAAGAATAAGAGACAGAGAATCTCTCCCGGGTGCAACGGTTTGTCATCTGTCCATGTCTACTCCAGTTACTCCTCTGTCTCTCTTGTCTCATGTCTCTATGTGTGTTGCCAAGGAAATTGCCTCATAAATGTTCATTACACGCAAGTTCCATGCAACTGTCGAATATCCTGGATCCCTCTACTGTTGTCTGCTCCAAATTCTGGATTGGATTTATGTGTCTTTTCTGTGTGGGTGTTTGATTTACATTATGGCAGAGCAGCAAAAAATTCTTAACAAGAATGTACTTTGGCCAGAACAAAAGATGAACAGAAATGCGATACTTGTATGTATACAGATATAATAATAATTTGTTGAGTAAGTAAAAATGATAATTGAGACACATTCTCATTAGATTTATTTCGGACCAGAATAAACACACACCAACCCACACACACACACACATACAAACAAAGACCTCCATACGCATCTACCATTCAGCAAAATTCAAAATTATTAAGTGCCGCAGTTTAGGCAAGTACTTAATGCAAACAAAATGGCATGAAGTTGATAGTAGGAGGACGCTGGTGCCAAAAACAGAAAGAAAACGGATATACCAACCAAACAATGTGCAAACATTGATGGAGAAAGGGAGAGAGAGGGAAAAGAGAGGGAGAGCGAAAGAGAGAAAACGGGATCCAACAGTATCCCAGGGGTATGAGTAGGCAAAATATTGCTAACAATTGGTGGCAATAAGTAATGTTTGGGGTCTTGGAGGCATATCGGTTTGGTGGCAACGCAAAGATAAAAAGTGACGGCAACGTGACTGGAAAATTGTAAAACCAAATCGAATAACAATTCTTGAATGCAAAGTATTCATCCATATACAGTACAAAAATATTGATTTCATTGACTTTTTTCGAAAGATTTCTAAAATAGCTAAAATCGAAATAATGTTATTAAATTTTATCGAACATTTTGATAAATAATTAAAAATCTCTGTAAGTTTTTACCTTTCAAGTATTTATCAGTCTGAATTCTTAAAATTTCTTGAAAATAACTATAATTATTAATTGGGATTTGACTGGAAAACAAATTATTATAAATGTAAATTTGATACAAAGTCCTTAACTTTCCTTATGCCTTTTGCATTTAATATTTAATTACTTTTAATCAGTGATATATATATTTAAGTGATAGTTTTTAATCTCTATCTAATTCTAATATTCGTTATCACGACTCACGCCTACAGCTCTAAAAGATATATCCTTATAGTATACCCCCCATTCGCCATTCAAGTGGCAGACCAAAGACAACTTACAGAACGTGAGGATGAGAGATGGGTGGACCGTTCGGTTTTAAGAGGGGCTACGTTTGTCGGAACTGTCACATTAAAATGGATGATTTATTTGCGTTCTTAATTTATTGTGCCATACAGCCATCGGGCCTTGCCGTCGCCGCAGCCTGTCCAGGATATTGAGTACGCGTAATGCATGAACGAGTGAATGAATTGTGTGTGGAGTACGCGGGAGAACGCGGAATACGAAACAGTGGAAAACGGTGAAACGCGTGTTACATACAATGAAAGCCACACGCTGTGTGGTAGCTTGTTAAAGCTTGGTAGTTAGGTAGGAAGCTTTCCATAGCTAATATAATGAATTTTACACAACGCCAACGCACTTGGCACTTAATAATCGCATTACGGGCGCTAAGCAGTATGCTGACAGGTTGTACGGAGGGGAATGATTCGTGAAAGGGGGGTGGGGACATGGGGAAGGCAACTCAATGCGGTTAACGCTTTATCAGCTGGCTAATGCTTTATTGTTTCGCTTATTGCTACAAATGAATGAGCACTTCTTATCCTTTGTTCAGTGTGGTTAACGTTGAGTCTGTCCATTGTGATAAAAAGAGAAATTTCAAAGGCCATTTTAGTGTGTGATAAGTGCAGGTGAAAGCATTTATCTGAAGTAGCATAAAGCAAATGGTATCCAGTATTGTTAACGCCGTTAACATTAAATCAAAAATATGAACAAATTTGCACTCAAACATGTCGAGGATATGAAAGGAAAACTAATTAAGAATACTCTACAAATCATTACACTGAAGAAATGAAGGAATTTAGTTTAATAAAAAATTGTTCCGGAAAAAAATTATGTAAATAGTATTTTGGAAGGACGTAGATTTTTCTGTTCCTCTTTTTATACCCTAAAAATGATCCTAAAGGTATGCCGTTAAAATTTTGACATGTTTGCTAAGAAATTTGGTGATGTTTCAAGAATTTTTTAAAAATATGTTCAACATTCAATGCAGTTCAAGAACTTTTTCCAGCAAAATTGCAGGAAGCTCCTGAAGATATACTGTAAAAATAAGAAATTCTTGAATTTTGTTTTGACAATGAGTGACGCTAAAATTTCTATATAAATAAGTCCAGAGTTTTTTAGAATCTTAAATTTAATTAGACGCTTTTGAAGAATTCACAAATTTATGTTTTAAGTTTTAAAAGACATTCTCAGAGTAAATAAACGTTTAATCTAATTTTATTTAATATATTTAGTTTGGACAAAAATCTTTAAAAATGAACAGCTTTTGATTATTGCCATTATAATATTTACCATTGCCAGTAATAAAAGGCGAAAGCGAACGGATTGGTCTTCTTTCTATAAAACCTTCCAAATTTATGAGAATCGTGTACTAACATAATATAATAATTAATATTATAATATTATATTAATATTATATTAAGTCTAGCAGCAGACTTATAACTTAAATTAATGAAATTAAAAGGAAGGACAATTCTTTCTTAGATATTTTATTTTCCAAGTGTAAGTCTAACCAGTTGTACGTACAACACTAACTGCAACAACATTACTATCATAATCATCATCGGCAGTTGACACCTCATATCCTTTGAACATTTTCCAATTGAAAGATTTCTTCTACTTTTGCAGACTTAACTTCTTGCTTTTTGCTCTTTGCACTACTTCGTGCCCTCTGGTCCATTAGAAATATTGCCGCGTCCTGTGTTCAATATCTTTATTAGAAAAGAAATTCTTTTTGTTGCATTTCTATGACTTTTATGTGTGTTGGTGTGTATTTGTGTGTGTGTGTGTGTGTGTGTGTCTGTGTGCGGCCAAGTGGAAAGAGTGGAATGTCAATGACGGCAATGCCAGGTAAGGTGAGTGTTTTGAGAGTGAAACACACAGATAGACTTTATAAATAGATGAAATGTTGCCCCTGACTGATACAAGGACTATATATTGAAGTGGAAGTAAACGTGAATTCTCTACATTGGTTATTGAATTGGCCTGTTCTAGCCTTGCCATGCCATGCCATGCCTTTCCAATCCTCCAATTGCATTTTGTGAATTTGATTGAGTGAATGGCGTCACAAAGCAGCAAATCGAAATTGAAGTTTATTTAGAGTTTGATTTTGCTTTGTGTGTGTGTGTGTTTATGTTTCTCTTTTTTCTCTCCCACTGTTTGAAATATACAGTAGCTAGATATCTATTGACAAGAAAGAAATTGAAGTACTGAGAAATTCAATTAAATAAAAAAATGTTTGAAATGTTCACCAAATAGCTATTATAGCCAAAAGCCATAGCTATAATGGAAAGTTAGGAAAACTTTTTTGTACTATTTGAAATTAAATTTTGATGAAATTATATTCTTTTTTGTTTTGATAAATATAAGACTTATCATTATTACTTTTGATACCTTATATTTAGAAAAGTTTTAAGAAGCTTTTTAATGACATTTTAACATTTCTATAAAAGTTTCCTAAGTCATATTTTCTTAGACATAAACTAAATCATTTAGTCTTAATAGTATTACGAGGATAACCATATAAACTTTATTTTAAACAATTATAACAAGTAAATTATTATTCAATTTTTTTTGTTATATATTTAAACTTTTGTTGAATATACTATTAACGATAACGCCACCATTATTATTTATTACCAAATTTGTTGACTCGCCACACTTTTATAAAAGCTTTAATTTTCATGTTTATCTAATTTTATTGTAGAAAATGTTAAATTTGAAGTATAAAATCTCACTCAGTTTTCAACAAGCTAAATTTAGGCCGTCCATTTAGATTTTTCTGCCTAACGTATAAATCAAATCAAGCGTATAATATGTTGATGGAGGGGAGGAAATATGCGAGGCCAGCAATCTGCAATCTCACAGACAAAAAAGGCAAAAACAAAAAAAGAAAGAAGGGAACCTGCAACCAAACAATGGCAAACAATTGTGAGTATGTTTGCCTGGTTAGGTTAGAGCAAACACCAAAAACAACGTTAATCACCTATCCCTCATACCCTGATTCATTTCAATGCAAAAACTATGCGAATTCGTGGCCCATCCAAATCAACATCAATTGCCGTCTGTGGGCTTCAATTGGTGCACTGCTATTTCTGAGCGCGATATTTTGTAATTAGATACAAAATACAAAACGAGAAGCAAAATTTGTGGAATTTTTGTAGTTGAAATTGGTTTTGATGGGGCGTGTTGAGGCCAACACCGAACCAAAAACAAACAAATAGCTCATGCCCCGAATATGGTAAAACTCATTAGTGCCAGCACTAACAGAAGCAACAGCAGGAGTAACATTTGGCAGGGTTGCCACCGCTTTTACAAGGAATGTGCATATAATTTTCACATTCATGTACATAAAATTTTACACATTTCCAAATATCTGCAATAGATAATTAGACATGTTGTATGGCAACTTCAATTGGTATAATTTTCTTTTTTTTTTTCGTTGTTCGCAAATTTATAAACAATTTGTATGCATCGCAGTTTTTTTGGGATGGTTTTAACTGTGAAATTTCACTGATGGAAATAAATGAAGAGCAATAATTTTTCAAATTGTAGATATTTTAAAATTAATATACGTACATATTTTTGTAAATATAAATAGTGTTATAAGTAGTATTGGTTGTTATTATAGTAGTCTGGTAATTTGCTTGTTTTTAATTCCTTTTAGAACAAATTTTTATTGAAGAAAATTAAAATTTTATCGATTTGGTATATATGTATGTATACCCATATACTATTTACATATAGAAAAGATTCCCTTTTTAACTTATTTGATTCAGTTAATGAAAGACAAATCTTCATCCTGGTTTTTATTCAATTTTTTTTTCTATAAAGTTAAATCATGAATTTGATTGGAAAGCAACAGAAAATAAAATAGAAGGATTAAAGATTAAACTTGCTTTTTAATAAATCCGTTCGGCTAATGATTTTGAATTGTTAAAAAAAGTTCATTCAGTTCTTCAAAAAGTCATTTAATCCTTGACTTATTTTAAATTATCTAACATTATTAATAATAATAATGTTCACAGTTGAATATATTACTATTTAAATGTTTTTTTTTTTTGCCACAGAGACAACGGAATACATTAATATTAAATATATTTGGGTATATATTCGAATAAGTACCGTTGAAGCTTAACTCTTTGTTCAATGTGTTTTTACAATAAATTTGGTTGCATTGCAATATCAATTGCTTTGTATATATGTATATCTTATGTCAACGAATTAAACAAATATAAAACTTTCTTTTTTAATTAAATACCTGTGTAATGAATTGAAATTTCCATTCAAAAGTCTTTGCTTAATATGTTTTTTTTTTTAATACATTTTGTCACATAAACAAATTAACATTAAATTATCTTTTCCCTTTTAGGTTACAAAAAACAACCAATGCCCATATCCCTTACCCTTTGGATGTCACTTAGCCGGAAAACACAAACAAATCTCTTTTATACCTACCAGCATCTGGTAGTAACTTTCCAAACCTTGCCGTGAGTTTCACATATTTAATTACTTTAATTAGGCCAAAAGCAGAGTCTTCTTCAGAGACACACACACATACGTACACACCTAATACCCTCTAACCCAATCCAAACCGCCTTCAGCTTCCTGCTTAATCATTAATCAGCTTTCAGTTTCTTTTGACACTCCGAAACCCCCTTCCAGACTGTTGGTGCACAACTGTTCGCTTAATTTTTAACTTTTAACACAGATGCCAACTTGAATGGCACTTTTGTTTCCGCCCAGTTCACGCCCCCTTGCCAAGAACCTTTCGCTTTTGCTAATTTGCTTTGAGAGAAAACTTGTAGAGGATGTAGAAAAAAAAACACACACACACTCACAAGAGTCTGTTGACGTCATTACCAAGTTTCCAAAGTGGCGTTTTGTCACATCCAGACATAAATATAATAATAATAATTATGAAAATCAACAGAAGAAGAGGAAAAGAGCAAAAAATTATAACAAAATTTTTTAATTGAATATTTTCTGTTTTTTCTTCTATATTTTTATTTTCTTTTTTTCCTCATTTTGGTTGATAGAAATTGTCCAAGCAAATTGGGTTAGTGCTTGAATTTGTTGTTGGTTGAACAAATCGAATTTCAGCCACTTGGCCTCGTCCTGGAAATGCAGTCAAAGCGAAATCATTAAAATTAGATTACAAAATCCTGTCACCCCGGTGCACTCCTCCCATCATCTCTCACCATCCACATCCTCATCCTGGCCTTCCTTTACTGGATGCTGGTTCTGGTGTCACATTTCCTGCGGAAATTGCACTTTGCGTTGGGTTCAGGCGTTAGAGCTGTGAGAGATTTGAATGCCGGTGCTGCTCCTTCTCAGACCAAATGACAGATTAGTTAATAAAATCTGCTTTCCGTCCGCAAATGACTCGGAGAAAAGCATGAAGGCGAAGAAAAAAAGAAAAACTAAGAAAAAACCTTAACCTGAAGCCAAATAAATTTGTCATCAACCAGACTAATAAAATATGTAAATTTCTTTCGACAGTCGTGAAGAGCGTTGAAATTTTTCTCCGCTTTTTTTTTTTTTTTTTTTTGGTATTTTCTGTCTTTTCTGCATCTTGGTTATAAAGTACAAACTTGCTAAGAAAATTCAATGACAAAAATATGAAATATACACTCATATATATATGTATCTATACTCGTATTATATGCATTTTTATTAGAGATGTGAGCCAAAAAGTAGACAACAGAATCCGATTTCTTCTCTTTTCCGAATCGTTTTAAACTGTAAAACTACTTTAATTCCGAATTGCATTGGCATTAATGTTTCCTCTTCCAAATAATGTTAATATTATCATTTCACCATATACATTTTTTTTTCGACTAGTTTATCAGCTCTTCGGACAAATCATTTTTATGTGTGAATTTTATTAAGGACAAATTTGTTAGATGATTTCTTGGTTAAAATTCCTGATAAATATTATCTTGAGAAATATTGAACTTAAAATTTCATCTCCAAAATTTGAATCGATCGGTTTAATTCCGATTGCTATTACTGTCGACTGTTGTGTTTGACATACATTATTTTATTATGTCTGTAAAGAAAAATTGTTGTAGGACAATGAATGCATTGAATTTGTCCATAATTGGCTGGTATTAACTATACTATTAAACTATACCATTTTGACAAAAATGCAATATATTTTAAACCAAATAAATTGATTCCAAATCGAAAATGTGAACAGGTTATGGTGCCGATTCCGACAAATTTGTTTGAGAACGGAAACGAGGATGTTCTTCAATATTTACTGCTCAATCATTTTTATGCTTTAAATAAAGCGAATCTGTATAGTGCATGTAAATCTTGGTAAAGTTAACAATTTATTGAACAGTCAATGCAAAAGAAAATATAATATGAAATAAATACAATTTCAATTTTTATAAATACTATTCCATGCTTTATATTCTTGAATAGATTAACAATCAATTAGAATATAGTGCCCAAATAATAAATCATTCAAATTTTTGTGGAACCATTCAGTACTAAATATTGGTGTGGTAACCACACTCACTTTCTCCACTCATTTCTTTGGAAAATAACCAAAAATAATAATCATAAAATTCTATATCTTCTCTTTTTTTTTAACGATCGTGAATGATAGGGCTAATTTTCTCCTCTCTAGGATTCCAAGTGTAATACATAAACGTGACTTGTTGCATTATTTGCAACTTTTTCGGTTTTGTGTGTCAGTTTTCTTTTTCCGTTTTTGTTTGTTGGCTTTTTTTTCTATTCGGGAAACACATAAACATGTTATAAAATATGCACATTATAAAATGTGTGAAGCTAAGTTAGCTAGACAAAAGCCGAAAAGGAATTTGCACACTCATGGAAATAAGGGAAGTGTAGAAGGACAGAGAAAATAGTTGTGGATAAGATGAGGCAGTAGAGCACTCAGACAGATATTTTATATAACTTGTACTATATCTTTGCCACGTTTTTCTTTTTTTTTCGGTCCTTCTATTTCCTTTTTTGTGGTTTCATAATTTCCTTCCTGCCTAGAGGGTTTTTGTACTCTCCGATGACATCTTGCGGCAAAAATATATGTTAGCATTTATTTATTTCAAGTCTGCCTCTCTGACAGTTTTCTTTCTTAAGAAAATGCAGACACATACAGACAAATTGAATTAGTGAACATTTTCTCCTAGAACTCTTTTATTAGATTCGAATTATTTGTTCTCATGTGTCTGAGGGAAAAAATGTACAAAACGCCCATCAAATTTTACAACCAAACCCAAATAAAACGATACGAAACGAAACAAAGACAAAACTCTAAATGACAATTGGCAAATAATAAAAATGGTTGAACGAGAGAAAAATTGAAATCAAATTAAAGTGCAACACCCAAACTATACTATAAATGTATACGTTTGCTCTTGTTTTCTCACAATTGAAAATCGGAAGAAAATCATTGACATCGTTAGATCTCTCCCTGAAACAGTTGTGACCAAAAAAAAAGAAAAAGAACTAAAGAACACAAAATCAGAAGGCAAGGGTACATTTGGGCAAAGCGAAGATTGTATACCCTAAAAATATTTTAATCGCTAAACAATTGTCATGAAATATTCAAAGCATGTACAGAGTTAAAAATTTTTTTTGTAAAATTGAACCTTTAATGCATTAAAAAATGCAGTTTATACAAAATAATAAAATTCATAGATTTCTAAAATAACAAGTAAAATTAGCTCACCGTTTTTCCCATTAGTAAGAATATTGTAGTAAATTTTTTTAGAGATAATGCGCTGACCTAAACAGTTTTTACTTCTTTGTAGAAAGAAATGTTGATAAATTAATAATTGTTAAAAATATTAAAAAAATAATACCAAATATATTGAAAAGGGTTGAGAAATAATATGTTTTACTAAATGTTATTATCAAAGGTTTATAATAAAATGGAGAGATTTTGAAATGTTTCAAAAGTTTTCGTGAAGTTTTTCTTTTTTGTCAGTTACAGAATCGTTTGTTTAGCAATTATTTAAAATAAACAAAGGACTAAATACAAACGTAGAGTTTGATCGTTCACTGATTGATCTGTAATAAAAATAATTTAAATTGAATAATAAAAATGACTAAATCGGAAATAAGAGCTGATTAAAATAAACATATAAATGATATTAAATTAAGTAGTAGTAGTAGAACTTCTTTTTATATCCAATATAATAATAAGTGTTAAGAAAATGAATATACCCTTTTCTGATTTAGAGGGTAGCCAATGCGAATTGTTGCAAAAGAATCAAGCCAAAGGCAATGCAAAGTGCAGTGAACTGTATATTTCAGTTCACCCTTCTACCACCCCTCTACCATTCTTCTAGACTGTCTCTCTAGTTGTTCTGGCAGCCAAATTGCAGTTGCCGTTGATGAGATGAGCGCGAGTTGCCAGTCAACCCAGCTGTGTACCACGGTGCGTATGTGTAATGCTTCAATATATTTGTATATAGAACTTAAATGTATGTATTCATGTGTATGTGTGTGTGTGTGTGTGTGTGTGTAAGGACGTCACACAAAATGCATCCGGCATCCGCTGCGTTCCCATTTCCGAAACATTTAGCTTGGCTGCCGGCTGAATAGCATAGTCACAGCTGAAAAATCAGTTGAAGTCAGTTGTGCAAATTCTATGACCGAAAATGCCCCGGAAGGCATTTCATATATTGTTAAGCGCTTTTCACATTTTGGCAAACACCAAAAAAAAAACACCAAAAATAAGAAAAAGATAAAAAAGGAAAACAAAAATCAGTAAAGAACTCAGCAAGTTGTGAGAATACAAATATTATTGTCTGCCAATGGATAATGCTATTAACTAACACTTTTTTGACATACCAAAATAATGGTTTTACTATACACTTTTAACATGGTTTTTATTGGTTAATGTAGAGTGTAACCTTTAAAGTTAAAGTTATTATAAACTTTGGTTTTATTGGATTATAATATAAATGCTGGACGTAGACCTTTGACTCGATGACAAATATTTCTAATATCAAAATAGTCGATGAACAATTGAACTCTTTTACAACTTTAGGTTAAGTTAAGATTCTTGGTTAAATATTTAACTGAACATTCCATATAAGCCATTTGTTTATTTTGGTGCTTTTTGTCTTGTCAGATTACAAAACATTCCCAAGAGTATAATGATGGATTATTTATTGCAACAACAGAAAAAAAAGAAGAAAAACGCGTGGAATTCGTTAAGCATTTAACGACAAGCATCATATACTTATTTACTTAGATTCTTACTTAGTGACATTTCAGTCAAATGAAGGGAGAGACGTTTTTTTTTTGGTTTTTGTGAGGTTTTCACGTAGCCCCATAAAAAGTCAATTTCGGGTTTGTTTCTTTTTTTTCCTGTTGTTGTTGTTTCCAGTTGTGTTTTTGGTGGCTGCAACATCAAAATGTATATATGTATATATGTGGGATATATACAATTTAATGGTGTTTCTCTGTGTGGTTGTCTCTGACAAATCGTGCCATGGCCATGATGTCGTGATAAACGTCAGTCAGTCACTTTACTCGAATATCTGTGTCGGGGATTCCATTTCGGATGTGCCCTTTTTTTTTCTCTCTACTCTGAAATCTAATCAAAACGATGACGATGACAAAATAAATTGCTAACAAATCATAGCAAAGATATTACTTTTTTGTTTTGCTAAAGGCAAATAATCTATTTATTTCATTTCTCCTCTCAATGGGCTATCTCTAATGCGTTCTGTAACGATAATGGTGATGATAGACTCGACTCTATTCGCCAATTTTTTCTCCATTTCCCATTCCAACTGATTTTGTACAATTAGCGCAATGCTGTGTGCGGACAGTTGCCATCTTGGCCATCTTGTTGGTAATGGCATTTTAAGCATTATAAATAAAATTTAATAAAAGTCAACTTTTGACTGAAACTGTTTAATTATTATTTACTGCAATGGCACGCGTCGCCCACAAATGTGGGACAGGTGTAATTGTAATTACTCCACGCACAAGCTTCCAGGTAGCCAACCAACAAAACCAAACTTGGTCCCCGGTTCGGACCAAGCTATTTCTCTCTCTTCCTTTTGGTCGCCTTTCATTGCGAGAAATGTCCATTTAAATGGCTTGATTTATGCCAGTGCCAAGCTGCCAAGCGGTATACAAAAATAAACAGTGGTTCAAATAGTTTCAACATAATTTAAAAACTTTAAATGGAGTTTAATTATAAAATATTATAAATGATATAAATATCAATTAATAGGATTTCGAATTTAGAAAGCATTGTTTTTAATCGGGTAATTTCTTACTATAGGGTAACAATTCTTCTGAAAAAATTTAGTCATACTTATTATTCCTACATTATTCCTACATTACTGGGCAATATAATTTCGTGATAATTTAAACATATTGATATTGAAAAAACAAAGATATCTTATGATATTTAAGATCGATTACTTTAAAGGGAGGAATGGCGCCTGCAAAACAGAGCATCAGTCTTAAGATATTTATGTATCTCTAAATCATTCCAGGATTTGTATTTGGTTGGAAGGCTTTAAGATCGCGTGTTCTTTAAAAACTTAATAAAATATTTACAAATTAATAATAACAAATCAATTTGTAGAAAAAATACTAAACTAGAAGGACAAGGTTTGTATACCTTTCAAAGTTTTCCATTTACCAATTCAGGGGAACTATTTGCATTAACTTGATTTTAATGAGATGTTAAGTGTTGGTAGCTATATGATATGGTCTACGTATTCTGATGAAACTTTTCTGACTCAAGAAGAAGTAAATTTAGTCCGACCAGCTTAATAAACAAAAAGTTTCTTAAACCAAAATATTTTTTTTTGAACCGATTATTTCTATGACAACTATATGATATAGTAAACCCGTTCTAATCAGTCTGGTTAGTGTGATACTAATCTAGAGTATTCTAAATTTGATGATAATAATGTGAAAACCAACAAAGTTATTGATAATTTACTCTATTACCGGCCGAGCGTACCTATATATAGGAGTTATATGAAATTGTCGTCCGATGCGGTAGGTTTCGACATATATATATATACATATATTAAATATTTAAAATAAAATGACTTCCAATGTCTGTGCAAATTAATAATCTAAAAAATAGCCGGATTTAACTCTTTTTGCTTAATCCTGAATTGGTTATTGTTAGGTAATTAAAATTTTTTTATATCTATGTACATTTATAGAGCATCAAAAGTTTATTTAATTAAAAACATTTCTTAAGAAAAACAACAACAGCTTAAGAGTGGACAAACTGACCCTAAAATATATATTATATATCAGAATGAGATGCATTACCTTGATCCGGCTAAGAGGATTGTTAAATTATATTTTATACAGTTTGATTTACATTTTCTAAGTTAAGTTTAAAGTTTCATTTTCGAGGCGCTGGTTATAAAGGTGTTTTGTTGTTATTTGGTATATATTTTATAAACTCATCAAAAAATCGTTTTGCAAAATAAAAGAACAATTTTTCTTCAGTATTATAAACGGGATTTAAATTCTAATTAGCTTTCCATAACTCCGCCTTCTTCAAGGTGTCTGCGTACTAAAAATTTTCCAATTTGAGTCACTGTGCTTTATATATATACATATGTATGTATGTATATATATTCCCTGACCTATTCCCAGAGTTTTTTTTTTTTTATTTCTTTTGTTGTTTGTGTTTTTGCCACCAAACTATATGCCATGCCTTTTTCTCTGTCCTTCCTCTGATGCTCTCTGGTCTTTTCATTTTCTCCTACTCTACTCTGTGTATCAACTCCGCCATCAACTTCCCCCGTCCGCCTCCTCCCACTCGTTGCTTTAAGTGTATTTATTTGCGCTTTATTTTTATGACTGGCCCCCGTGTAATTGGCGCTGTGCGCGCTCGGGAGCGCATTTTGATGGCCGTATACGGAGAAAAGAAGCTGGCGTAGAAGAGTATACATGTATATGTGTGTATGTAGACACATACATACATATATGGCTGGAAGTGGGTCCATGGTTGGATTTGGGGCGATGGTCATAAAGTGCACACTGCTGTTGCTGTTGTTGATGCTGCTGATGCTGCTTGTTGTTGTTGTTAAGGTTGTTTTTTTTTTTCTTATTTTGTATATGCTTTATTTAAATTTGTCCGTCACTCTGTATGAGTGCGTGTGGTGATATATACGATATATGTATAAATATGTATACACATGTATGTATGTTTATAGAGATATATGTGCATGTTTTTGAGTTCTCCAAGTTTGTTCAGTTTGCACATTTAAATTTTTAATTAAATTTGAAGTATATATACTACATACTTAATGTGTTAAATATGCATGGCTCTCCCTCCCAATCTCTTTCTCTCTCTCCTTTTTTTCATTTTCTCTCCATCTGTGACTCTCTGTGGAGTCATTAAATGTCCGAGTTTAACCAGCAAAAGAACTAAATTGCTATGATTAATTAACAATCCAGCAAATACAAAAATGTAAAGCTGGAATTTATGCCAAATGAATAAAAGTACTTAAAATTTTTGTCCCAAGTGCCAAAATAAAATTGATATATACAATTTCATTTTGTATCTCTCTTCATATAAAGTATTTAGACCAAATAAGAGCCATTATAAACAACAATTCTTCACAAGAAACCGGAAACCATTGATCAATTATAAACCGAATCCCAAAGAAACATTCGATTTTTATATGGAAATGAGGCCTAAATATGTATATTCCCATTTCCATTCCATTTGAATAGAACACAGCATATATAATTTTTGTAGTCCTGATTATAATCATTAACATAATTGAGAGGTATTTTTAATTCTTTTTTTGTTCTACACATACATTACAAAGAATTCTAATTGAAAATTGAAACTAAGCGGTGACAATTGAAATCGCTGAAACAAACCTGGGCAAAGCCCATATAAATCACAAGCAGGACAAAGGCAACAGGAAAATCCGACAACCACCAAACGTGAAACATGAAAATTCATTTGCATGCAACACGTTGCCAATGTGTGTACCAAATGTGTATGTGTGTGTGTGTGTGTCCGATGTGTGTTTTCTGTGCAATCCCCATAAAGAGAGGAGTGCAATGTAGGGGAACGGCAGCATGTCGTCTGGTTGGCAGACAACACGGCGTATGTGCAATATCGCGAGCCTGTAACTGTTACAGTTAGTCACAGCTGCAGATGCCACACAATTGTTGGCCCAAAAATATGCAGTTAGCTAAACAAGAACTCTAGAATAGCCAGGGACGTAGGAATAGCAAAAACTGAGCAGTGAATTCTCATTCATTTGAAAGTTTCATCTACTATTGTGTTTTTTTTTTTGATTTAAAGCACTCATGAATGGAAATCGTTCGCAACTCCCTGGTTTCATAACACCCACTTGTCTGTAATCTAATTGGTGACATTGCCAGCCGTCAACAGCGAATGGGCCAGGCCAACAACTATTCATAACAGTTTGCTGTTGACAGTTGCAGAATAAAAAAAAAAGAGAACACAGAAAACAGCAGAAGTGACTTCTTTCCAAAAAAAAAAAGAAACAAAAACAACCAAACCCGATCTGATACAGGACCGGCAACCACAAAAATGAACAACGAATAAAAAAAAAATGTTGAGGGTATCGGAATACAAAACCGGATACAAATTGGCAAACTGGATAGAAATCAATTGAGTGTTTGACCCATTTGTTTTGAGTTAAACTAAATATTTTAACCGGAATTTCATATTTTAGTTAACTTTTACTGAATCTTTTTTAATACAATATAAATTTTGTTAAAACTTCTCCTTTGTAGTTTGGAAAAAAAACGATAAAAATTTATCCAATTTATTTTTCAATATGGAAGAATAAAATTTTGACATCTAAAATTGAATTTAATAGAAAACCGAGTAACAAAAGAAGTAACAATTAATAGGTTTTTATTACTTTTATTAAAGAAAAGAAAGGAAAGTATTGTTTTTATACTTTTTATTGAAAAATTATTTTCCCTGCAATTATCTGCAATATTCACATATCTTTCAGTAAATAACAAAAGTCAATAATTTAAATAATTTAATTTTAAAAATATTGGAGTTGTATTCAAATGCTAAACAGATTTTTGTTTCACAAAAAAAAAAATATTAAATTATCTAGTAATTGCTTTAATATCAAAGAATTTCGGTCATGATTTTTATTATTTATTTAATTATTAATATTTTCTTAAATATAAAATTTACAATCTTTGTTGAGGATCTTTAAAAGTAATGCATTTAGTTTGTGCCACAACTTGATGAGGTTTCAACAACTTCCATGTAGCTTATGCCATTTAGTTACCAAGTTGCACATCTCACTATTTTCCTCTTTCTCTCTGTCTGTCTCACTTACCGTCTGTCTCTGCCTCTAGTTGAATGTTGACCTGCCACAAACATACAAGACACTTAAATGCACTACGACCTTGTTGACCTTGCGGTGTCTCTGTGTGTGTGTGTGTGTATGTGTGAGTGTGTTTGAATTTGCTTTCTATGACACCCAACAGAGCAGAATCTAAAATTTCAACTGAGGCGTATTTGATTAACTCTGAAATTGGCCAAGTGCTACGACTCGTTGCTATGTACATACATCTTCAATGTGGGTTTTTAGCTGACTTATTGCTTTAGATTCACTTCATAACATCATCAATGAAATATTTCAGATACAATTCTTCAACTTTATTGGAAACAATCCTCTATTAGACGCCTACAAAAGGTAGCTCAAAAATTTATTGTTTTCTGCAGCGCGTGGAATATATTTTGTTTGTAATTGAACTTCTTTGGGCCATTCGCCAACACAAATTGACAAATTTATTTCAGTTGTTGGCCAAGAAAATGGCATCGGGAGAGGTAGTGTGTCTGTGTGTATGTATGTGTGTGTGTGTGTGGGGGGGGGGAATGGGGAACACTAATTATACAATTGCTAGCTGCTGTCTGCTGCTGCTCCTCTTTTTGCGTGTGAATTAATTAAAGAAGCAACCTTGGAAATTTTGCATACTAAAGAGGCTTTGAGGCAAGGTGTGTTCATTACCTTTTAGGGTAGTAGATGTCGCCTTCTCGTTTTCACTCCCCTTCCACTCTCTTATTTTAGCATATTTTGGCCAGGAAAAGTAAGTCCGCTTAAAATTTCTAGGCTTTGTACAGAAGCTTTTGCGATTTGTCATATTAAAAATACCCAAGGGAAAATAACAAAAAGAAGGAGATGAAGCAAAAGAAGTAGAAGCCGGTGGTAGGGACAGAAAGCTTAATGACACTGCCATTTAATGGGTACTCACTAATTGCTCTGATCTCTGACTTAAACACAGAAAACTTTCTAAAACAAAAAAACCTATTTGCTTTACACACAATTGCTTAGTTAGTTAGTTACATTAGCTAAATGAAAAGCAAAAGTTAAAATGAGACATTTTTATTCGAAATGGGAAAAATAAAATGACCAAATGTCAAAGGTCAAAATGAAAAAAAAAAATACCTCAAACAATTAAAATCAGTTGTAGAAAAAGTCACTAATAGCTGCCATTTAATGACTCGGAATACATATACACACACTTGGATGAGAAACATTAAACATAATCGATGTTTTCTTTCATCTACTAAAGACAACTTTGTTTTATTTGACGAATCTTGGTCATTTAGTTAATATCCTGAAAGATCTAGAGGATTTCTGTATTGATATTATATGTAAAAATTAACATTTTCTCTACAAATTTATATAAGAAGGTTTGAAAGCGAACTTGTATAAATAAACTCTGTCTGTGGTTTATCTGATTTGTCAGTTTAAGAAGTTTTCAATTTAATGAGTTTCTTTAAGATAAAACAAAAATTCATTGAAAATTCTGTTAAAATGTTGCCAAAACATAGCCTATAAGATAATTCTTAATTTCGTTTAGAAATCTTTCAAAATCTGATATCGAAGTTTACAAAAGCAATTCCCAAAATAGAATTTCTTTCATTGTTTATCTAATTTTGGGACAAAAATTACAAGGTACCTTAGAAAAGATTAGAAAGTCTCCAAATAACAGTAACTAAACTCTATAAATGATAAATTTCATAATACATTTTAGAATTTGAGATCTTATTACTGATTTAATTTTCAAATTTGCATATCCGTGTGAGTGTTTTCATAAGGTAAGCACATTTAAGTTACTTGTGAAAAGAAAACCACCATAAAAAACGAACTATTCATTAATCTATATAAAAAAAAAACCAGTCATGATTAATAAAAAGAAAATCTAAAAAAAAAAATTTTATAATTTTCATTTACAAAGAAGTGCTACTTTTATGTATATCATAATTTTATCCTTTTGTTTTATATGTGTATATATAAATACACATATTTTCTATACCTTGCAAATCTTTTAAGATGCCATTGTGTTCTTTTCGACCATCTCATGTTGTAAATTGATAAATTTTTGGAATACACAAAGAAATATTTTTTAAACTTGAATTTCAACTTTGACTATGCACACCTGCGAGGCACACCTTTTCATTGCGAAATTGACAATAATAATTTATTATTAAAACTACGAAAAAGAAAAACAGTAAATTATCGCACATATTTCAATAACAAAAACAATAAAAATCTTCATTTTGCAATATTATTGCAATAGAAATTGCAAAAGATTCGCAATATGCCTTTTCTTAATTGTTTTTTTTTAAGAAGAGGCCGAAAACAACAGCAGCTAAAAAGCTTAATAATATTTACTGGAGCTTCATTTGTGTTGTTTTTCTACTTCTTTTTCTGCTATTTCTGTTTTTTTTTTTTTGCATGATTTAATATGAGAAAATGTTTGTACGGTGACCAAAAAAGAAAAAGCAGACCAAAAGAAAAACCACTTGTAACTGGTTTAAGTCAGGAAAGGGGGAAATGAGGGGGCAACAGACAACAACACGTAAACAACATAATCGCACATTTTTTTCGGTTTTTGTTTTGCCTGTCGACTGGCAACATTTTTCCTATTTTGCCACCTTGTCCGTGGAGAGCTGCCCTGGCCTAACTTAGCCTATGGGGCAACAAGTGATGACTAAAAGCTGACTTTTGCGGTTCTCCATTATGATGATGGTGATGACCAGACAAAACGAGGGGAACACACACACCTAAGTAGGTACATAAAAAAGTAACAAGAATAAACAAAAACAAGATTTCCCTTTCGAATAAAGTTGAATTTGTCTTGATTATGTAAACGAAAACTCTTTAAAAAATATGAAATTTAATGAAAGAATAGAGCAATATATTTGTTAATTGGAATGCCAGTAAAACAAAGTAATTGCACATACCATAAAATATGCACTTTGAATGCCTTATGCACAAAGCGTTAAACTAAATAATCAATATAAGAGATTAACTAGTAAATGAATAGTCTTGTATATTTGTATATGCTCATTGTAGGATTATCCATCTTTCTATGGGGATAAAAGTGGATTATTTCTATAAGCTCTATTTACTGACTGACCGCAATGTTCCACGAACAATAATAATAACAATAATAACAATAACGAAGACGTTAAGGAAACAATCATAGCAGCGATTTTCCCAATATCTGTTAAGATAAAAAAATTGTAAAAACTTCACACTGAAAAGCTCTTGTTTTTTTTTCTCCTTAAAAATTCGTCTTATTTTATCATTTAGTTTTAAAAAATTAATTTGATAAACAAATTGTTAGAATTAGCTACAGTTTATAGTTCTGTCATAATTTTTTGAGAAATTTAAGTCGACTTCTAAGACGAAAATATGTATTTAATATACCAATTCAATAATTCACAAATAACACAATTTGGATAACGTATATATGTATGAACATAATAAAAGATACTAAAGTGCTAGTTTATGATTTCCGTTTCACCGTTTGAAAGTTTTATATTTCGGTTACTTTTATAAATTTAATGATTTGTCTATAAAATTTATAATTAATATTTTCTGATTCAGTATTGAAAAATCATTCAATGTACTTGTCCAACTTTAAATGCCCAAAACCAAAACAAGGGAAAACTAATCAAAGCCTGCAGTAACTCTCAGCCACAAAAATTAAAGAAAAAGTGGCAAAGGGATTCGCGTTTCGTTTATGGCCGTCAGCGTTGGCAAATCTCATCAATCAAAATCTTAGTGTGATAATTTTTGTAGTCCGCCCGCCATGAGAAATCACGAAACAAACCCAACATTTTGTTCAACTAAAACGGCTCGAAAGTGCCCAACTAACCCACATTTTCAGGATGACGATGTTGATGATGTCGAAAGAAACCATTTTGCTGACGTAATGGTCTGTCCAACTGGCTGACTGACTGACAGTCCGCTTGTCGCTTAAAGGAGCCTCTGGTGTCTCTGTCTCTCTTTTATATCCTTTTGTCAGACGCGGCGCAATTTTCAACAGCCCCTCAGGCTGGCCACAGACAAATCGAAACTTCCGCCTTGGCCTCTGCCTGTCGGCTGGGCCTTAATTTGAAAGTTAAGCGTTATAAACACGTTCATTTTAGCCCTGGCCCAGAGCCCCCTTTAAACGTCCCAATGCGCAGATGCCCCGCTCTCCCTTTTAAGGAGATATCTGGCAAACCGAAAGCTAATGTTGCGCGATTTCGAAACACAAATTGCTGTCATTAAAATCATTTCAAATGCGAATAAAAAAGCTGTGCAAAAAGCAAAAACGAGCAAAAGAAAGAAAGAAAGAAAAAAAAGTTAAACTTAGTCAAAGTAAAACGAATGAAAAGCGAAACTTGAAACAAGGGCCAAAACAACAAAATTGAAACTCAAAATGAAATGGAAAGCAAAGTCAAGCAATTAGAGTTAAATCTGGTCATGGAAATTTACATTAGCCACGAAATATTCTCATGGAATGGTCAAGATCCCGGAAATTCAAAGAAGTATATGTAATTTTGTTAGATTTACATTAAAACATTGGTAAAAAAAAAAAATTAAATTATATAAATTATTCTGCACTAGATGAGATTTTAAATATGATTATAGTTATATATATACATCGAAGTAATATATAAAAAAAATAACTACATCATTCCACTAACACCGTGCCATTTCACTAATTTATTAACAAAAATTTTGGAACCTTTTAATCCTCTTATTTGTGTTGAAGTAGGGAATATGAAAATACAAAAAAATATATAAGAACTCATACAACCTTAGACAATCAAATTTAAGTTACATTTTTATTAATAATTTGTTTCAAATGATTTTTAGGTAATTCCAAGTTAAAATTTTTTTTAACAGAACTTCAAATTTGAACATTATTTTTAAAAATTATTAAAGTAGCCAAAAGTCCAGAGACATATTTCGACTAAGGAATACAAGCACACGGATATTATATTTATATTTATATATATTTATATTTATTATTTTATGAAACCTTTTCTTTTTTCTTTTAGAAAAAACAGAGTATGACAAATGATACTAAGGACAAGCACGTGTCTATCTATTTCTCTATCCTTTCAGAATTCTTGGTTTCTATAATCCGCTCTATAAAATTGGAAAACTCTTACGACACAAAAACACACACACACACACACTTGACATCAACATTTGTTGCCCGTTGACAAGAAAACTGATTTGTCATTCCAGTAATGAGCCTGGGGCTTTGGCCTTGTTTGCTCACCCTCTTTTTCTTTGTCTATCTCTTTTACTCTGTGAGAAAGCAAAAGTAAAGTATAAAATGCAATAAGCATTCCTATTAAATAAAAGTGTATGAGAAAATCCAACTCAAACTCCAAACAAAAGCATACCTATGTATATACCTCTAAATGGAAACTCTCATGTCTGTTGCAGTTTTTCTCATTAGATGCCAAATCCCAGCACAAAGTTCTAACAGTGACTTGGCAACAAAACGAATACCCCTAATATAAGTACGTTTATATAAATGTGTAGAAATGATATGTGGCAGCAACATGTAGTATGTTTGTCTGTACATACATACATATGTACCTATGTGGCAAACTGCTCAAATATGTAAGTAGCAGGTGGTCATGTTAGCTGTGGACAAATTATTTCGAGAAACAAACTGACATGAATGACAATTTATGAAAAGAGCTGCGAATATTTATGGTCAATAATATTAGCTAGCCAGTTGGACTTCAGTAGGTTAAGCTATCTTGGTAAAGATTTGTTGCCGTAGCTGTCATTATTTTTATTTTTTTTTTTAAAAATATGAAGATAAAACAAATACGCTGTGCTATTTGTGAAATCTTTTAAATTCCTTTTGAAATGTAAATTTAAAAAATAACAATTACTTACAGACTTTTAATTTAATATAAAAATAATTTTGATCAAAATCAACCTAAACAATTCGTCTAAACGCATTTTAAATAAAATTCATGGCGATTGGTGATAGTTTCATTAGTCAGCAGGGGGACTTGCTTGTTTAATATTCTTTAGAATTTATTTTTAAGGATTCCCTTAAAAGTTTAAATAAATCTAACAAAAGCTTAGAGAATTTCCGCAGAACATTATCCTTAGATAGTTCTCTTGCTTCAAATTTATTTTCCTTAAATGAAAACACGTTAACTATTATTTACATTTAATTGCTAAGGTTTTAATTGTTGTTTAACTTTTATGGTTTTAATTGTTGCCAACAAAAGTCCTTTGCAAAATATAGGAAATTATTTGTTTTATTTCTAAATATTTATATGAGATCTTAAATGGTGTTTCAAGTAAAAATGTTTCTTCAATTTCATCACAGTCGGTGAGCTGCAATCGCAGTAGAAAATAGAAAAAAAAATAGACCAAACGAAGGCACTTTTTCAATTTCTTTGTGGGCGCCGACATGACGATGATGATGATGATGTGGATGACGACAACGACGACTCTCGTCTTAGAGTTGGACTAAACCGATGCCAGTTACAGCCAAATTGCGGTAAAAATAGTTGAACGAAGGAAAAAGAGAAAAAAAAATAAATAACACACTTGGTTGACGGTAATGATGATGCCCCAACTAAGAAAACAAAACCAGACATAGTTGTAGTTGTTGCAGTCTACACACCCCAAAAGCCAAACCCCTGCTCCACCCTGCTACACCCTGATCAAGATGATGACCTTATTCGTGGGCGTCTTGTAATCCGTCTGCATGCATAGCAAAGCGCGTGCTTAAGTAATGAGGCCCAAAAGAAGAAGTCAACGGCAATTAGAAAAAGACGTCGACAACGTTTGTCTCAATGACTTGGCTCTTTTTTTCTCGTTTTCTTTTTTATGCTGCTTAACCAAAAGTGGGCGTGTTTGCTGATTGCACTGACATTGGGTACTTACAAGTGTGGGCGTGGTTTACAAGTGGCAACTGCATGTTAAGGTTAAGCTTTCAATTAACTTCAGTGTAAAAAAGAAAATGTAGTGCGGCAAGTAAAATGAAGAAAAACTCTCAAAAAAAAAGAACCAGACAAAACGGAAAACCAACTGAAAAGAAAAGAAAAAAAAAACAAAAACTGACCAAAGTAATAAAGCGAAATGAAATGAAACGGAAATGAAACTTAACGGCTTCCAAGTAAATACACAAATATACAAACTGAAAAGAACTGTGGAAGTAACGAGTTCCAGCTCCAACAGAAAAGGAGCAACTTTTCACATGACATTACATATACCATTTTGGAGCAACCCTTCTTGGTCCATTGCCTGTTGATCAGTGTTTCCAGAGATGACAAAATGAAAATGACTATAATTTAATTTCATACGATTTACTGCAACATTTTTATGGTTTTATTCGATGTGGTTTTATATAAGAATGAAAGGAACAGAATGTGAAACAAATTGAAATTGGTAATTATTCCTTAACTTTTTTGAAATATTTTGAAATTTTTTATGTTATTTTATATATGAAATTAAAATAAGTAGGCGGCTTATTTAAAGAAGTTTTAATAAATGTAAAACCTTTTAACTTGTAATCAATAAAAATAAACCAATTACATTTTATGGTTTTATAAATCATTATGATTGAAATTTCTTTACAATATTTGTATAATGTATTACATAATTACAATTTGTTGTCATTTGATTTTATTTTAATTGGTGTGATTTATTACGATTTTATATGCTCTGATTCCCTATGATTGAATGTGATTTTGTCAAATTCTATTTAATATTGATTAAAAAGAATTTCTATGATTTAAAATAATTAATAAATAATATTACCTGAAATGATTTGTTTCCATTAGATTTTTTTCCATTGTCTTCATTACTAATTCATATTTTATGAATATTATTTCTTTTATTTTGAAAACAAAAATATTCACAATAAGAATTATTTATAATGTTCATTAATTAAAAATATCAAATTAAATTGAATTTCTATTCTATATTCAAATTTACTGTACAATCTCACAATCTACTTTAATTTATATGTATGTATACATATATACAGATTATAATGCCATTAGTTATAAATGGTTTTTACTAGTTTTTCAAACAGAATTTACTCTCACCAACATAATGACTTATTCACGAATTTTGGCCATAAATCGGCTTAACTGCCATCACTATATATATTCTGGGATTGCGCATCCTGGCCCACTTGCCGTTGTCCTTATTGCGTATGTGTAGTGTTTGTGTTTGGCGCTAGTTAAACTTTATCAAAGCAACAACAAGCAAATTCCGACATAGCGTCAAAGTTTGCGCTCAAAACAAGTTGGCAACGCACCGTGTCCTAGAGCTGGTCTATAGTCCATATCCTGCCAACCACCCTCACATCTTTTTGCTGGCAAACAGCAGAAGTCGTAAGTCCTCTTTGGGAGTTTTTGACTTCTCAAGTTCACTCGCACTCGCTTAATGCCAAGTTTTATATATTAGTAAGAAAAACAAAAGGCATACATTGACTTTCTTTTACTTTCGACTCCATTTCTTCTTAAGAAAGGAGGCTGCCTGCCAGCCAGGCTAAAGGCAACACCCTCTTCTGCTCTTCTTAAACGTAAGTTTTACTTTATTTAATTCGATGCAACACATATTTTTACCATTTTACTTTTGGCCAGTATAACTTTCTGGTCTGCTCTCGGGCTCCATAGACTGTCATATAAAGTTCCTAATGAATTGAAAGGTGTTTACAAAACGAGCGCTAAAAACACACGCATCGTATATATATATATGTATGTATATATATATATTTATATGTATTATGTATAAACCTGATGGAGACGGAAATTATACAACTTCATAATGTGTGCTGAAATCACAGTTAAAGATGTTCATGAAAATGTGTTTAATTGAAGAAAAAGTCAAGCATATTTAAATATATATATTTGCAATCCAACACATACAACTATAATTGTTTAATTAAATTTACGATTAATTGTTTAATTTACGAAAGATTAGTAACACTTAATTGTCCATAATAATCTTAACCGATTTCAATTAAATATTGCATTTAATTCAATTTACCGTTCTTTGTTGTACATGAAATGCAATTTTTATTGTTGACAAACATTAAAATACATTTCATTTAATATGCAAATCGAAATTCTAGTTCCATTGCTAGATAATCAAATTGAAAACAAACAAAAAATTTATTGAGAGAAATAGAGAGGAAAAGTGAAAGGGCCAAGGGATAAAAGGGAAAAGAGGATGCATATATGCAGATGGGACAAAAAAGGACATTTTAGACTGAACAGAGTATAGCTTCTGTTTCCTGCCAAAGAATTTTCATGCATTGTTCTAAAAATGTGTTGCAAGAGATACAGTGAATGAATGAGAGAGATAGAGAACCAAAAAGTGTCACAATTTCAATCTTATGCAGGAAAATGTAAATTTTCCAAAAATTCAAATTTTTATATGCCAAAAATATTTGGAATGCCAGCTGCTTGAAACCACCAAAACCCACAGTTCTACATTGTTTCCTGTTAGTAGACGAGGCCAAGAGCTTTGGGTCAGCAATTCCTCTATTTAATTTTTCATTTCATTTTTTTTCCTCAACCTTTCCCAACTCGTTCTCTTTTTTTTTTGTTTTCTTTTGCTTTACTTTTTGTTTTATATGGTTTATGGTGTTCGGCTGCAGGCGCAGACAGGGGAACAGACAGACAGACTGGGTGGAGCAGGGGCCAGAGTTGCATGCAACCTAAAGTGGTCGCCATGTGTGCCGGTGCGTCTGCCTGTGCGTTTGTGGTTGAGATTATAGCATACTTTAAGGAGCCGTAAGCTTATATTGCACTTAATAGCACATAAAAAATTCTACGTGATAATGCAATGCACCACAAAAGTGGCCATTAGGTGTAAGGGAAATAACAACAACAACAAAAGGTAAAAAATGTATAAAAGGATGAAAGAAATTTGGTGTTGGAAAAAATGAAATTTATACAAAGTGAAGTGATGTAAAAATTTATATGGTTAAAGTTGGCCACTATTAGGAGAATTATAATATATATTAAGGTTTAAAGCAATGAATGATCCTTCGAGAAGAAAAACAATTGTTAAGATAGACGAAAAGAACAATTATGCGATAATAAAAGCAAAATTTAAAAGCAATTTAAGTTTCATTAATAGAATAATCAAGTTAAAAACTTCTTATGCTTCAGACCTGCTAACAGGAGCAATTTTAGCAAAAGTTTCTAAGACCAAAAAGTGAACATTATTATATCCTTGCAGAGAGTCAACTGAGTGTTCGATCTAGTCTGTCTGTTTCTTTGTAGCTTTTAGACATCCATATTTACGATATGTGTATGAAATTAATTAGATAAGTTTTTAAGATTCAAGCGCGTCACACGTTGCAGAATTCGACGTGTCGGACCTGTAAATGGAAAAAAAGAAATCTTTTATAATTGTTAAATTTATAATAATTAAATAGTCCTGAGCTGCAAGGGTATAAAATTCTTTAAGCCTAAAGTTAGTTTCTGTGTTATTAAGTTATATAAATTTCAATCAATAGAGTTAACATATACTTAAAATTTTGATCTCACTAAACACTTGGTGGGTGGACTTACTTTTAACAATGATATGGATACGATCGCAGTCTTTGTGGTTAAAGAATAGAAAAATCTTTGAGTTTGATTTAATAAATCTGTAAAAGCAAA
Source organism: Drosophila emarginata (assembly GCA_037075365.1). Lineage (NCBI taxonomy): Eukaryota > Metazoa > Arthropoda > Insecta > Diptera > Drosophilidae > Drosophila > Drosophila emarginata. The sequence goes on along the minus strand of JBAMCD010000109.1, from coordinate 658,532 downwards.
TATCATTTAATTTGACTTAAATAACATAAATGGTCCATTCCTGATTATGTTGGCATAGATTAACCAAAAACCACATTCATTTCAATGATGCAAATGTCCTTCAAATCGAATACTTACCATACCAACACCATTCAATCGAATGCTTTGCAGTAGCAGTTGAAGTGACCAGCTGCCATCTATTCATCTCTATCTATCATTGCCGGACCATAAAGCCGGAACCTTTACCACATCCGACAACCACATCATTCATTATGTTAAATGTTTATACCGATTGGATAAACTCAATTGGAATATGCCCCATCTCTACATTGCCAGCCGATACAGCCAACTCCAACCCCAGATTCCTTTTGCTTAATTGACACTTACTTGGTTTGTTGTTGCCTTGTTGTTTATACATCCAAGTGAATTCAGTTGAAAAAGTTTTAGTAAGTAGTTTCATGTCAAATGTCAAAGTGTCAGAGCAGTTGTTGTTCCTATTCTTGTCCGCCTACCATCAATCATTGGTGTGTGAGTTTATAAATAAGTGTGTATGTGTGAAATCTTTATCTATTTTAGAATTTCCTATTTTGTTTTTTCCATCATGTTTCCGTTTAATTTTTTTTTCTTTTTTTTTTTTTTTGGAAAAATGGGAAATGGGATTTTGCCACTTTACTTGACTTTTTGTTTAACTGTTGAAGCGACAACAGGAAAAGCCGCACACCAACAAGTGAAAATACCAAATCAAATCAATTTACGACTTAAAAGCTAGTAAACATTTGTCTCAACAACAAAAGCTACTAGCACACAGACATACAGACACACACACATATATATATATACTTCCATTGATATCCTTAAAAAGCCACTGGCAGGCATTTACAAGCATTCAAGTTGGTCAGTCTCACAGTTACTCGTTCATTCATTGAAATTCCCTTTCTATCTTTTCTTTCTTCCTAAAAAGACATTTAACTATCCATGTACACACATTGTTGCCTCTCACTATGTTCCTTTGGTTCCTAGATTTTCAAACCTACCCCAGAGGTTTTTCAAAAAAAAACCCCAAAAAAAAAGAGTTGAGATCGAATGCACGCAGATTTAATGCCCTTTAAATTTCAAACACATTTTTATATCGGTTTATGGTTTAGTACCTTTATCTAAATAAATTTTAATTTAGTTTTCAATATGTAATCACAACTCTCTCTTGTCTTTGGAATATACGAAATATTCTTTATAAAACTTTTAAAAAAATAAAATGTACAATATTTCCAGCTATTATTTCACTAGCAGCTTTGTAGAAAATTAATTTAAATCATTATTAATTTGTTAACGATCTTCAAAATAATAATAGAATAGTTTTCATGTGGAATTTAATTATTTTAGATGTACTTAGTAGGACGCAATTTTTTAGAGCAAAATGAAGAATAATAAAAGCTTTTTTCAGTATTGCAAAATATAAAAGATAAAATCAAGAGAAATATTGTCTAACATTCGTTATACCCTGTATTTATAGGATAAAAAGCAGTATTAAAGTCAATAAAATGAATGTAACATTTGTCATTTCATTATTCTATTTTTAAATACAACTGAAACTAAAACAGTTACAATATTTATTTTTTACATTCTAAAGAGTATTAACTTGTCCTACTAACCCAGTATTCACTGTTCGAATTTCTCATTTCCATGTACAACATTTTTGTGGTATAACTTTTCTTTTGTTTTCTACATTTTTTCTCCCTTCTTTCATGTTCTAACATTCCTTTACTTTATCCACATGCTCACACATACACATATGTACATATATACAACGCATATATCTATGTATAAAGATTCCCAAATGTGACAATAAAGTTTTTTTTTTTTATTTTGTTGGTAAGGGAAAATCCTTTAATTGACTTTGCGTTTTTCTTGCTTGCGAATGATGAGAGTGGCGAAAATGCAAACCAAAAGAATTCTTTTTGGAATCGATAAGTAATGTTTCTATTGTTGGGATTTGTGAAAATTGTTTGGCCTAATCTTTGGCTTGCCATGCCTCAAAATGGGGCAGAAGGTCGAGTGGTTTTATGTGTGCGTGTTTTTTGCATAATCGATTATCTGTATCTGTCTGTGTATGTGTTCGGCAACGAACAACTTCCCATGATGATACATGGGAAATTATAATGACTAAGCTAAAAATTTATGCAAATAGTCATATGTATGGATAATATTGCATTGTCTTTTTGCGTAATGTTTGACAATTATAGATAAATTTTGGTGGAAAGAAGGGAGACTCAAATGGGGAGCATGGAGTGTCTATATTAGGGTGGCATATCAGCATGAATATGTATATTTTGTGTCCAGAACAATAGCCATTGAACCACAACAAGGAATATCTCTGTATTGTTCCATTTTGTTGCCTCGTTTTTTTTTTGTTTTTTTTCCCTGTTCTATTTTTGTGGTTGGAAAAAATTGACAAAAGGTAAACGTATGCTAGGATAGGTCCTGAAAACATCTTGTCTATATATATATACATATATATTGTCTTTGTCTATTAGTTAGGTTGGCATCACATTTGGCTTTTGTTTAAGTTCATTTTACATCAATATTGAATCTGAGTGTCCTCGGGCATTGTTCGCCTTTTCCTTTTTACCTTTGTATATAGACACTTTAATTGCACTTGCCTCTTGTTAATTTATAGCCCAAAAACCTTTCTACGCTTTATTCTCCATCGAAATGACCCAAATACAGGTATTGCAAGTGTTCTTACCAACCAACAATATTACACACACACATAAACACACCCACAACACAACTCACACACAATTTGAGTTATAGTTATACTCTTGGTTTTACTTTTAGAAGGAGTTTGACTTTATTTTCGGGCATAAATATGTTGTTATTGTGCCCGAGACCAGGCAATTCAGAGAGATAATGGTTTTGGTAGTTTAATCTAGGTTCTTCCGAAGATTTATTGACTCAAAGAAAGGTTTTTGCCAAGCAGTGATTACCTTTGAAGATTATATGGTATAAGATAATCTAAATGCAGATTAGTTAAAGTAAACTTAAACTTTGTGAAAAGTCTCAGGGCAACATGGATTCCGTATTCAATAATAAGATTTGTGTTTATTTTATTTGTTATAGCTATTTAAAGACAAAAAATAACTCTCAACAAATCTAATTTCTAATTACCATTCATTTAAGCCATTTAATAAATCGTGATAACTGGATGACAATTAAAGTGAATTAAAGAAAAAAATATTCAGCGGGATCGTAATTCTGAATATCTAAAAATCTACCCTACCTTAATCTAATTAGATATTCTCTATATATATAGTTTACTGACAACCAATTAGGATATGGAATGCCATGAATATTTATTGCGGTATGCCAATATTAAAGTCATAATGATACGCTTCGAATTAGAGTCTATTAACATTTAAATGAGTTCCAAAAGAAAAACAACAAATAAAAAATGTTATAATTACGAATGTTCACATGTGTTTTCCAAATGATTCTAATTGCATTTCCATTTATTAGTGGAAAATGTCATTTTATTTATTGCATTTAGTGTCTATATATATAAATATATGTATATCAAATCGTATGTATGTAGATATTAGTCAGGTTTGCATAATTTATTTCATTTAAAATTTAAATTAGTCGGGTGACATTTTATGTGTAAATTAATCACGAAATGGGAAAAAAATTGATATAAAATATCCTCAATTATGTATAGTGTACGAACTCTGAAGTTGGATAAAAATACATACAATTACAGTTATACTTATATTTAAACAATTTATTGAATTAAATCAGACAACAATTTCATAATCAATTTGCATATTTTTAATATCAGTAGGATGATAACAATGGCAAAAATTATTACTTGCCGTTTCACTTTCATTTTAATTGACAGCAAAAGAAATCATTTTAATTGTACTCATTCATATACATATATATATGTATGTATGTATAGATATCAGTTATGTTCATTTCCCCAGCGATTTCGATTTGCCAACATATTTAAATCAATTAAGTGCATTTATGAAAACGTTCGCCACGAATTGAAATCAAATGTTAACGTTGCCTTGCCAATCAATAAATAAATCATTGCAATTGAGCAAATAATTGATATACATAAGCACACAGCGCACACATACATAAAATATAGATATACACTTTACCATATTTCCGTGGGTAGGTCAAAAAGTTAGGTCTCTCTGCATGTCCTTTCATTTTTTCAATATACATAATTGGAAACGAAATGATATTCTTTAACCATTTCAAAGAATGGCAAAGATATTTTAGCCAGTTTCTTTAACTTTTTGTTCTCTTTTTAATTATGTTTTTTTTCAAATCACAATATTGAAGAAATATGTGAACTATTAATATTAATTTTAGTCGGATTTCGATGGATTTATTCCTTGTCGAAGATTGCACAAATTTTAAGCAAAATAAAACTAAGTAAAACTATATGCAAACAATTTTCGTTTTAGCTCCAAATACCCACAAAATATCCTTCATGGGCAATCTTTTCTTTATTAATGAAAACTAATAAAAGTTCACCAATTTCTCCTTCGAATGAGATATTTTTCTTTATTGTAAAAAATGATCAAATTTGATTGCATTGTTTGTTACATAAGTAAATTAAATTGAATAATTCAATTGAAAAAATTCTCTTCCCACTCATTTACTCTTCGACCTGCCCTCGCATAAAACACGGCGCGCTTATTGACATTTTACATAGTCATATTTTGTACATTTTGCCAGTAATATTTAAATGAAATCGCATTAATTTTAAATAGATTTTTACGTATGCACGTATTTGTGTAGTTTCTTTTGCTATTGTTATTATTTATTTTTTTTCTCTTGTTGTTGTTTTGGTATATTTGTGTTTTGTTATTCCTTCAATAATGCCTTTTGTAAATATACTTTCTAAATGTATAATCATATGGCAGAAATATCTGTAATGTTAATGGTGGATATTTGCGGTTTATTTAATTATATTTGCATTTCAACCATTTGCCAAATGCAAATAAAACCAAATTCTATGCACACAATTTGTAATGCTTAATTTATGTGCGAAATATTTCACCCTTTAATATTTTAATAATTAATTTATTTCTATTTATTTATTTTGCATATTTGATATGATTTACAACAATTTGTGTTAACGAGAAGCAAAATTGCATTTCACTCTCATCAGCGTTGATGCCCGAAAAATTGTATCCAATATTTTGTGTATTTTTAATCAAAGTTTATGCTCAAAATGAGAAAGCGAGATAGATAGAAAGAGAGAGAGAGAGAGCCAGCGAGACAATGGTGCGTATACTTAATATGATTTGCGCTCTATGTACTCTTTAGAGAGGATGAAAGGCTTCCTGATTGGCAAAAAAAAAACAAAGAAAAAAAGATGACTATGATGATGGAGATTTTGATGATGATGCTGCCGCTTGCCCGTCATAATCATCTATAGCTGCCATGACCCAACTTGGTAGCTACATAGCTGACGCTTCTGTCATTGACGTCACGTATACGCCCAGTTTGACGGTAAAACTCTTTTGCCATGCTGATGCTTTAACAATTAAGCCATGCCATGAATGGAACATTGACGCTAGCCAAATTGACAAATGATGCATGTTGTTAATGCAACAGAGCTTGTTGCACAAAATTGATGCATACAGCACACACACACACACACACACGCATACATACACAAAGTTCTCCCCTTATTTGACATTGATGTGCTTAATCAAGTGATGTATGTATGAACGAAAGCTATGGTTACTCCTTCTACCCTCCTGTCCTTTTGTTAAGGAACCTTCCATTCCATGGCTGACTTATAAATCATTTAGTTGGCATTCGCCAATCTGCATTGAGCGGTCGATTTTACTCGGGAACAATGGCTTAAGTTAGCCGCAAGCCTTTCAGTGGCAGGTTTACAAAGCCTTACGCTAATACCAATAAGCTATGGGTGATGGCAAGGCATAATGGGCGTGGCCTTCATTTACCCACACAACACACAGCACTCACACACACACACACACACACATACAGTCACATTGGGAAACTAACGAAATTGACCGCAACATTATACGTTTGAATGTTGCATGTGACAATATGGCAGAATGAATGAAATAAACGACATTTCAGCAGGTGTATGCTTTACATTGGGTGTATGTAGAAGGGGGAGTACTCTATGATGCGGGTGCGTGCGCGGGTATGTGTGTATGTCAATGTGTGTGCGTGCCTTGTCGCTTGACAGAGTTAACATTTTAATTGTCATGAAATATTCATTTTGTGGGGGAGTGACCGAAACATGAAAATAGTTTTTACATCTTGTTGACACTGGCGAGGGAAGATCCAGATATAATCATAGTGATTAAGCAAATATCAAATATTGTCAGAGAGATTAAGTAAACTAAAACAAGTGTTAAATGCCTATTTATGGGAATTTATTCATTAAAAAATAATTAATAAATCCACGAATATATTTCCAGCAAAATATTTAACCATTTTCTTTGAGATTCTATTATCTTTTATCTTTAAAAGTATACAAAGTATAAAGTTTATATATTTCCACAGACATTATCATAGATCTAAGAAAAAATTTAGCAATAATACTTTGGGTGGTTTTATTTTGAAAATTAATTCTTTACTGATTTGCAATATTTTTTTTATTTACGCCAGAATTAATTTAATTATGTAAGTAATTAAATATTTGCTTTTCTCTAATAAACCTTTGTGTACTGTATCTGTAATCCTTTGACTAAAAAACTTAATGATATTTGAATCTCCCCACGTTCAGTTTATTATTTCAGCCTCTCCTATTAACAATTTAGGCTATATGGTCATAAAGGCAAAGACATGACAGCCCAAACCATACACGCCCATACTCCTTTAGTGTCTTTAAAGTGTCCTGGATCTCTATTTAAAACTTGGTCCATGTTTCTATAACCGCCCCAATCTCCTCTTTTCACACATCCACCCACCAACCAGTAGCGGCATTTGTTGTTATTGCTGTTTATGGCAGGCGTCTGCTTTGTTTGTCAAGCGATTAAGTTGTAATTATGCGTTGCTACGTGTCCTTAACCAAAAGTCCAAGGTCCATGGAATGACAATTTTTGTTTCGGTTGTTTTTCTTGCCCATCCTGCTCTCGGAGGAGCTTGAATACCGATTATGGTTAGCGGTGTCTAATGAGTTGACATTAATAGGAACGTTCGCCTTGATGCCGTGTTGATGACGATGATGGCCGAAACGAACATCCAAATGAAAAACAAGTCTAAATCGTTGTTAAAGAGTAAGGAATTTTGGGTTGAGTTTCGCTTTGGCTTCAGGCTTTCGGTTCGTTAAAAAGGAGTGAAAGGCATACCTGATGTCAGTAAGTCAGGGCCGAGAAAGAAAAGAATGCAATTGAACCCAGATAAAAAAAAGAAAGAAAATGAAATTGAATTCGAAATGAATTGAAAAGTAAGAAAAATCTGCAATTAGTGAAGGAAAAATTTAAATGCTATAAGAGGAACAAAAAAAAAAAGGAATTACCGCAAAAGAATCAGAGAAATTAGTGATAAAGAAGGAGAAAAAGCAATTAAAAGCAAAACTGATGAACATTACAAAATGAAAATGTAAAAATGGCATCAAATGAGTATTGAATGAGGAAATACTTATTATAATTTCCATTTGTCAAGACGGAGAGTACTTAAAGAATGAATAAAATATATTTATAGACGTTCTTGAATATTAAAGAAAATTAAGAAAAGACAAAATATTTGTTGAATCTAAGAAAAGGTAACAAATGCTTTGCATTGATTATATTTAGAAATAGTTTATAATGAATTCGGTTTATAAATCTTCAATAAATTAACTAAACTACTTTTGTTCTCGATAACTAATTAATTGGCCTCTAAAATAAAAGTGAATGAGTCAGCTTTGGTATTAATTTTTCAATTTCAAATGCGAATAAAATTTTATAATCTATAATAAAATCTTTTAATTACTAAAAAACTCTCAAATAACCAAAATTAATATATATTAAATGAAATTAACACTGTACGAAAACATTAAAACTGCTTTAGCAATTATCCATTAGTTATTGGCTTATTAATAGCTTTAAACTAAACCGGAAACTTTCAAATTTTGATGCGACTATTTGGATAAATGTGAGATTATCAATCAAATCAACAGCTAACAAAATTGTATGGCTAAATACATAACATAAATATGTAATCATTGGCTAATTAACACTCTTTGGCAACAACAATAACCAGCAATTACCTTTAAAAAAAGAAAACAGGAAAAGTGAAAAGAATTGCAGCTAATTTAAACTTTTAGGTAAACAAATCAGCTTAAAACACATTAGGCATATTTTTGTTGCTTTTTAGAACGCGATGCCAGGCATTCTGATTTGCTTTTTTATGGCAATTCTAATGTGAGAGGGGAGAGGAACGGGATGAAGGAAACTCAGGATATGAAAACCCACGTAAAAAATATTAAGATACCGTTTATAAAGCAATATACGCTTACATATTTAATGCGTTAATTTTCAACAATATTTCTACGTATATATATGTATATTCTTGCTCGTAATCTGACAGAGCGTGACAACCTCCGGTAGAAAGAGGCACACATACGTTGCAGACTTTCCGGCGTTGCCACGTGCAAAGCAGCTATAACAACAACAAAAACCAAGAAAATGAAAGGAAAGAGAAAAATGATGAAAATGTAAAGGTTAGAAAACTTATCTCGTATCTTACTCGTACAACTCTCATGTGCCGGATATCCTTTTGCTGTTAACGTCTTTGACTTTTATCGATGCTAATATGTCGTAGATTTCTTTCTATTTGTCTGTATGTCCAAATCCTGTCCACATTTTCATCTCTTTGATCATCATCATCATAGTCTTCTCTATCTTTATCCAAAGACAACTGCAGCCGTTGGCACAATCCACTAACAACTCAACAACTCACTTTTAAGTGTTCCCAAAAAAAAAAAACAAAAAATTTCCATGCATGTCTGAGTATTGCGTGTATCTTTGTATGTGTATGTATGTGTCAGTGTGTGTATGGCATATTTGAAAAGTTTCCTGTGCATCTGTTGGGTAAGGTAAGACACTGTTAGTCAAGCATATGAAATATTTTACAGGAATGATGGAGAATGGTGGTAGGGGGGGGGGGGGGGCAACTGCCGCATAACTTGAAACTTCAAAAACTGGTAAAAATCTTCGCAAGGCAAAACAATTTTTACAACTCTGCAAAATTTATTTGAGTTATTTCTTAAGGGCATATATGTATGTATACATATATATACATACATATATACAATATAATACATATATACGAAAACCCTTTCTTGCCATTTTAGTTAACATTCAAACTATTTAAAGCGGCATAACATATTGTTACTACATAATTAGTTGAAAAGGTTAAAGTTGCAAGTTTTTGTTATAAGTAAACTTGAGCAGCATTTTTTTGTTGGTATTTTCAGAATTTTGTTTTCATTTCATGGCAGTGCGCAAAGAAGTGTAAAATTGTTAAATGAACACTTTATAAAAAAAATTACAAAATATATGAAAGAATTTCATCTAATGAAAATAAGAGTTAAACAACAATTTTCATTAGGTAAAACTGTAAATACATGTTATACATACATATTAGAAAAGTTTTAAGGAAAATTTTTTGTTTATTAAAATCGTTTTAGTTTAATCTGAAAATAAAAATCATTTATTATTACTCCTGTTAAATCTACTCAAAGTCAATTGAAATTAAGGTTATTCATATATTTTTAGTTTGTTTAAATTTGTGGTGGTTAAAAAATTGTAGGCATATTAATAGTTTGTTATAGAACCTTCCTGATCCTTATAAAATGGATTATAAATGGAAAAAATATTGTTATCCAATTTAGTTTTATTTATTGAATCAAATACTTTTAGACTAATATTACCACAATTTGGCTACTCCTTTAGGATAAGCCTATTGTAAATTATAAAACCAAATTAAAATAATTTTCCCGTTTCAATATATGTAAGTCTTCTTCCTCAATTTCCTTCTTAAGTTTAGTTTATAATTGTGAAGTAATATGGCAATATATACTAATTAAAAAATAATTTTTAGTAATTAGAAATTTTATTAAATTAAAGCCATTTTGTATCCTAATTTTCTTTAATGTATTGTGAATTTGAAAAGGTCATCAGTTGCGTTTTATGATATTTCATTATAATATAAAAAAAAAACCCTTTTGATCCCAAATGGTAACAAAAATAGCCATATGTAGGCGAAGCTAGTGTGTGCTTGGCGTATACCTGCAGGTTATGGCCTTCTTTAATGAAGTGGTAAAAAGTGCATCCAGTTGATTGCATCAGGATGTGGTCAAAGCAAATTATTTGCCTATAAGGTATGTGAATTGCTCTCCTGCACTGATGTTGCTGTTGCAACTGCAACTGACTGTGGGGATGTTAGCCACAGATAGCCTGTGAATCGGTGGCTCATCTCAAACGAACTACACATCTGACATGGTGTTATAGATGGCACATATTTGGCATCTTTGTAACAGTGTGCATGTGTTTTTTTTTTTTTTTGGCTTTCTCCATCACCCTTCTGTTACAGCTAAAACGATGCTTTATCCTTCGCTTGAATGATGCTTTGACTAGGCTTTCAGACTTTTCGTTGCCATGGATGCCCTCATCTCAGTGGTAAGGCATCGTTTAGCCCACTGGCTGGACATGCCGTTGATGTAATTAATGCCGTTTATTAATAGATACCATTCAAATTTGGCAATGTTTATAGCAAGTTACTTCCTTAACGTAATTGCTTCATTTTGCATCGTTTAGACTCTTTTAATTAAAGACTAATCACTTTTAAGTCAGACATGCAAACTCTTTAATAGTTTTAAAGGTTATTTACACTGCCAAAAAATATGAAATTTTGTTTCTTTTTTTTTATTTTACTTCTTTTTATTTTATTTTTTGGTTTCTTGCGTGTTCAATTGTTTGGCTTAAAAGTGAAGACATCTGTTAAGTAACAGAATCTAACAGTCTATTTAACATGGGCAGCACAGTTGGCGTCGCTGTTGACGCTAGCGCACCGACTTCGGGTGATATTAACATCGACACTTCGGCTCCACTGTGGGCAAGAAACTAGAATTTTTTAACCAAAATATATATGTAACATAAAACAGTTAATTGCGAACTTCTAAATACATATATAAAAATTACAATATATAATTTAATGTAAAGCAGAAATTATTTAAATTTGTGAGTCGACTAATCTTATGCATATATTTAGATTGAAAGCTAAAAATTAGTAATTCAATTAAGCTTAATAATACAATATTTATAAAATAATTTGCAGTCTAAATATATTAAATATTCAATTTTATTTTTTTTGTCTTGTTTCAAAGTTGAAGTAAACGTTGCACCTGTTCCACAGTGCTCTGTTATGTATTTGGCCAGAGTTTGAGCCAATGTTTGGGTCCATGTTGGTGCTGCTGTTGCTGGCTGCCGCTGGCTTGGTCTCAGTCACCTGCTAAGGTTTGAGCCCGTCGCAACGCAGCGGCAACTGTCGTGAGCCCAGAGAAAGAAAAATAAAATTCTAATTCGAAGCAAAATTCGTTGATTTCTCGTACGTGTGTGTGACGCCTTAGAGTGTGTTTGTGTGTGTGTGTATGTGTTTTATCGTTGTTATTATTATTATTATTTTAATGTTCATTTTGCATGCCAAATTTTTAAGTGTATCTCTTATTATTTGATTAACAGTCGTCTTTTTACACTTTACACAATAAACGTATCAATAAATTCTCAATCAATATCGGGAACGTTTCATAGATTTTTGATATTTGGTATTTGCCTAATACGAGAAAAACCAGTTTCTCTCTCCAGTCACTCAATTCTAACGTTTCGATGCGAACTCAATAACAACGGACGACGGTTTAAAGCCAAATGCAACGGACTCTTGTATAGTAATTGGCCAAGTGGCAAGGAATTTCTAGCGTGTCGCCCGCCGTCTGGTCTCAGTGAATTTGTCCAATCGGACCAAATACCACGCATAGTGCGCCTAACTCATCTAAAAACTATCAATAGAACTTACCTCGTTCGTACATTCGTTTGCTCTTCTATTATTATTTTGTTTTCTTTTTTTTTTCTTTCGTTTTTTGTTCGTTTTGTTTACCGTTAGAGCGGTTGGTTGGTCGTTCTTGTTGCTAGTGTTGTTGTTCTTCTTGTTGCTGTTCTCGAGTGGCCATCAAGCCAGCCAAGCGTGCATCTGTGTTTAGAAAGCCACTTGGCGTCTCCAACAGCAATGTGGCCGGCCGCATCGCATCTCCTCCTCACACTAGATTCTAACTCCTCATCGGCGTCTACGTTTTCATCTTGGTCTTCGCCTTGGTCTGGGTCTTGGTTTTGGTTTTGGTCTTAGGCTTGGTCCGGTCTTTGAAACAAAATGAAAAGAAGAGACCAAATGCTTAATTAATTTAAAGCAAACTCTTTTTTAGCCAGACTTCCACCAAGTTGACCGACTTCTTACAGCCAGAAACCCGTTAATTCATTATTAATCTGTTGATTTGTTCATTTTATGGTGGAATAACTTTTCACAAATGCAAATGAAAGTGTTTAAAGAATCAAAATTATGAGAAAAATAAATCAACAAAATAAACATTAAAAACAATAAACAAATTTCCATAACATTAAATTTCATAAATATTCAAAGAAAAACATTTGATTTTTTTTTTTAAATACTTTCACAATAAATTATGAATTGAAAAATTGAGGAAACCTCCTTGACAACAATTTTTTTTATGTATTTAATTATTTATTAAATTGTTAATGATAAAGTATTAAAAAATATTCTAATTTGTTATGCATGTTATTTTTCGTAAACTTTGTAAAACATCTAAATTTGATAAAAGAAAAAACAAATGAATTCTTTAATTATTCTTTAATTTTAACAGAAATCACATGCAATGAAATCAAAAACAACAAGTAATATTATTTATTATTATACCTCTCTTCTATTAATTTAATTTAATTTTCTTTAAAACATTCATAAAAGAAAATCAGTTTCACGGCATACGAAACAAAACAAAGAAAAGAAAATTTCTTCTGTTTCTTTAAACAATGAAATCTCTTAATCTTAAATTAGAATAAAAAATAACTGTATTACAATTTTTAAAAATCTTTTTTGGACTTATGCTTCATATTTTCGTTTTTTCTTACAAAGTAAACACGTTTCCATAACCATTTGCCATAATATTGAATACGGAAACGCAATTTAGCATTGAATCATAAATTTAAATGTGATAAAAATCTTATGACAAATGGCTTAAAACAAAAAAAAATTAAATGTTAAAATGTATCACTAAATGCTAAAATGAACAATTTAGAATTGTACAATTTGCATTATTTTTCATTGAAATTTTCATTTTGCCTTCACTGGGAAAATATTTCATTTGGATTTAGCCACATGAAAACATTCTTTTGGCAAACAGGTTGTCATAACTCGGGCAAACAACGTTAAAAAAAAAAATTAACACGTGCATGGCCTGGCAAAAAGGTTAACACGAACAACAACAACACAAACACCAACAAAAATAACAACAAGAACGAACAATATTTAAAATAAAATAATAAACTCGTGAAAATTTCAGCAGCAACCAAGAAACGAAAAGTCGTAGGAAAAAAAAAAGAAAAGCCAAACTCGCAATAAATAAAACCGAAAAGTTAAAAGAATTTCAAGCGTTGGCGTTTTGTCAACCAGAAAAGGGCCAAGCGGCAATAAAAGAGGCTCACAAGTGGCTGTTGCAACAACAGCACCACCAACAAGAACAACAACAATAACAACGGAACGGCCAACCACACTTGAGAGTGCGACCCTGTGAACCACGAACCTCGACCCTCGACCCCTTTTTATTTTCATTTTGTTGTTCGTTTTTAACCAACCCTACCCTCCCCCCCCTTTCAAACCCAACCATCACTCCTCGCAGCCGTTGCCGGAGGCCGGAAAACGCTTGTTTCGACCAGCAGTACCAAAAGGCGAGTGACAAAAACAACAAACAGGTGAGTGTGAGCGATGGCAAATGCATGTGAATGAGTAAGCGATTGTATGAGTGAGTGAGTCAGTGAATAAAATTGTGAATGAATGAACAAAAGTTGCTTGGTTCTTTGCTTCGTTGGCCTCCGGTTTGATTGAAACTGATAAAAATAATAGAAGGCCCCAGGCCCCGCACCCATACACATACACATACACATACACATACCCATCCCCGAGGCCGTGTATTGCCTGCCTGCTGTAGGAGGATTTTTCTTGCCATTCTTTTCCGTTTTTCACTGACATCTCTCTGCTCAATAAGCAATTAATATGCACAAGTGTCTGGGTCTCTGTCTGTATCTCTTGGAGGGTGAGTCTTTGGTTGGGCAAAGTGAATTTTTTGTCTCTCCCTCGTTTCCCAGTCGGCGGGTGTTTTTTTTTTTTTTTTGTTTGTTAAGTTGCCGCCGAAAATCTCTGGAAATGGGCTCGGGTTTTGTGTTGCTGTGCCTCCATCGCCATCTCCTACACCTCCAACAATCTCCTTCCTCTGTGTGTTCTCCATTGTGTCTGTGTGAGAAAAAAAAAAAAGCCAAGAAAAAAATAAATAAATAAAAGGAAACGTGGCACATTGTTTTGGTTTTCCACCAACACACACACACACACAAAGAGAGAGAGACAGATACTTCGACATTTTATTTAATTTTTTTCCTTTACCTCGCCTTCAGTGAGGATCAATGGCTAAAACTTAATTTCATTTTTCAACAAGATTTTAAACTTGAATTAAATTGATTTGAATACCAGATGGAAAATGGGAAAAGCAGTAAAGAAATTGAAATTACATATTTAGTAATATTACAAATTTCAGCAATTTTTTAAATAAATTACAATTTAAGCTAGAAAATGTTACTCAAAATATCCCAATTGAAAGCAATAAATCTGTTTTCCATTAATAATTTTTTTTTATATTGATGAAGGTATTATTGAGATCAGGATTAATGAATGTTTTTAAAGTTATGCCTATAGCGAATCTGTAAATGAAGGATCCTAAAACATTTTCTTGTCTAATGTATTTTCATTCCATTTAACAAGCAATTTGCCTATGATTCCTTTTTCTTCTCGTACTCAAAGTAATGTTTTACTGTCTATAATTAAAGAAATTGTTATATCATTGCCATTATGGTATAAAATATTTGTTTTAGACTTGGCAAGTCCATCCGCTTATTTCTTGGAGTGCCTTATATTGCATGACCTAGAGTCTCATGATATTAATCAATATTAATTGGGCCAGCGATTCTCCATTTGTGGAGGCGTGCCTCATTTGTAAGCATAATGATTGATTGGTTAACTGTCAGCTTACATCCTAGAAGAAGACCACCTTATGGTTGGAGCATTCCCATATATACTTCTTCCTGTTAAAAGTTTCTGTCAATAGAAATACCCTGCATTACGATTATTACACGAAGAATTTAATGATCTGTTTTATTTAAATCATTTTTGCATATATGTAACTCATTTGTTTTTTTTTTTGGCAATAATTTTTGAAAATAATTCGGATTGAATTTAGTATGCATCATGATACAACAAATTTCAAAAAAAGAGATCACAATAATAGTATGTAATAATAATTCTATGTCAATCGTTTTTTATATATTTGTTATATATAGAAAAAGATTACTTCAAATGTAAATTCACACAGTAAAGTTAACACTTTTTTATAAAGAGGGAAAATGCTATAATAACAAATGGTAACACTTTTATGTGTATGATATATGTATATTACTAATTGCAGTGGCTATAAAACTAGTTTACAACAAAAAGTTTAAACATTAATTAAACGTAAATAACTTGAAAAGCTTATAAAGAAAAGAATAAAATCCGTTAAAAAATATTGTCTAAATAGCCCTGATCTTAATTATCTTTATATTGCAATTGTTTTTAAGTTTTTGAGCTATTTTATAGTAAATTTCATTTTATGCACTTTTGAGTTTCTGGTTGATTTACCTTTTGCGTAACTTTTGGCAAACGCAGTCACGACTTCCTCTCTAATCTAAGGCAATTTATATTTACTTTTTTTTGTTGTTTTCTGTTGCAAAAAGCAAGACGCAACATGAAAAACTATTGCAGAACTTTTCCAAGTAGCGAAAGAACTACTGGAAGGGTAACTCAGAAAACTACCAGCCGAACTACCAAATGCCGAAAATGAACAAAAAAAAAAATACAAAAAACCAAAAGCCAAAAGAAACAATGAAACGGACCACAAAAAGGCCAAAAATAATGCGTCAAACTGAAAGACGAAAAATTTTCTCATCTTATGGTAAAATATCGCACGTTGAATATACATACATACATATGTACATATTTATATTGAAATTGTTGTTATCTTCTTTGGGTAAAAATAGAAAATCAAGAAAAGTCCAAATAAACAACAACAACAATAATGGTAACTAAGCGGCAACAAAACAGACAGTAAAACACAAACAAAATAGATGAAGAAAAACCAAGTGTAAGTCTACGAATAATAGTAATAGTAATAGTAGATGATAAAACACAATAAAAGTGTCTAACTGTATGAAGAAATGAAAGTCTAAATGTCTGATGGGAATTCATATATACATATGTGTGTGTGTGTGTATGTATTTGAGTGTGTGTTTGTTGATAAGTGTGTTTGTGCCTATGATCCCTTTCCCCCAGCATCTCAGTATCTTAATATCTAAGCATCAAATTATCTTTGTATCTTAGTAACTAAGTTTCTGTTGCGTCTGACTTTATTAACAGCAATTGAGTTAGTTCTCTTTCTCTTTCGATAATGATCTTCATCTAGCAACGCCATCTCCATCGTCATCTTCATTTTGAGCATTACCTGGTTTGATCGTGAACTCAAAAAAATGTGGCAAATGTGTTAAAGTGCTGGCGGAGAATTTCATTTCGTTTTTTATATGTTGTTTGTTTTTTTTTTTCATATTTCTTCTATTTGTATCTTTGCTCATCTTTTTGTTGTCTAAGTTGAGAAGAAAGCGTGCAAATTATGATTTCTAGAAAAACTAGGTGGCTGCAGGGGCTTATAGTTACTTTAATATCGAAATTAATTACTATTTTACCTTGTATCTTGAATAAGCATTATTTCGACTTTTCAATAAACAGTTTTCAAGATTTGGCTTAAATAATTCTTATTATTGAACAACTTACATTAATAATTTCTCATTGATATTGATTACTTTAGATAAATATAAATGTAATTATGAAATAAACCAGAGTAAAGAGTCTTCACATAGCCAAAGGCCTTAACAGCCATCAATTGACTTACTATTAAGTAAATCATTGTTTGTATATCAGATACATAAGTATATATAGTATTCATCCTGCAAGATATGTCCTGCCAACAAGCTTAAACAGTTGCAAAAGGACACACCAGAGGGATGACTTTCTCACTAGTTATTTGTTATATGCAAATAAACCTATACATATACATATTACATATTATATTCATATTGTCGTTTATAATTGAAGATTGCAATTTAATGTCACTTATATGTTCAAGAAACTGAATTTCTCTATTACAATTTGTTTGTTAAGTGGTATTAAGGTCTTTGACTTTGTTGTTGATTGAGATGCATAAAGGAATTACTAAGTTAAATATATACATATACATATATTAAAATAAATTATTCAATCCAACTTGCAACTAAGTAAATAAATTATTACAATATTAAATAAAATTTTAATTTGAAATAAAAAGGATGAAGAAGCACATTTTTGTAAATAGAAAAACTTTATGGAATCTTTGAAAGGAGTCATTTGGCACCAAAAAAAAAAGAGTAAATTAAATTTAAAGATTAAAGAATTAAAGAATTAACGATAATATGGATCTATTCTCTAAATAATCTTAATGTACTAAAATAATTAGAAATATAGAAAAAATATACTTTAAAAAAAACTTCCAAAAACACTTTTTGTAACTGAAGTTCCTGAATAAAAAAATTCTTAAGAAATCACATTTCAAACTCAAGTGAATAGAAGATAGTTAAAATACTATTACCAAGATTTTTCAGTTACAAATTTGGATAGTTTACATTTTAAATATTTATATTTTCTGCAATGCTTTACTGGGAAATACGTTCTTCTGAAAGAACAGCATTCAGCTTTATAGATATTAAACAGAATATTTCTATCGAAATGTGAAAGTTTTGGCCAAATGTGTGAATAATCTTCATTTCAAAATTCTCTCATTTTTTATATGCTCTCAACTAAATGTGTTTTATTTCCTAGAACGAACGAGTAAAAATAATCGTTCTCGCTTTCCTTAGTTAACCTTAACATGAGTTTAAGTGTATGTAATAATGATAACTTCATCATTTATCAGCAGCACTTTAATGTTTCCTGTTAAATGTAATAACTCAACTAATGTGGCCAATAAAAAATATACCACAAAGCAACAAAAAAGAAAAAAAAGGAAAGGAAAGAAAAACGAGAATAAAATTGTACCCACTGTAACTGAGAGATAATTGAATTATGATCAGTGAGTGGAATAGTCAGAAGGGTAGTCAAGTGAGGCAAGATGATGACTCTGATGATGATGATGATGATGATGATACCACTCAAAGAGAAACGAATGTAAAACAGGCAAGTGCAAGTGGCTAAAGAATACAAGGGAACGGTGAAGAATACAGAAAAAGCGGCAAGCGGCAATGAACTCAAAAGAAATCCCAGACAAACAAAAACAAAAAAGAAAATACATAAAGGCAATAGAAAGAAAAACCAACAACAACAAAAAACAACCATAGAAGAACAAGACAAACATAAGCCAACAAGATGCCAAACACAGAGTGCAACTAGGAATGCAGTTTTCAGTTGCATTTGCAGTTGCCACTGCATCATATTCAGAGAGACTAACGATTTATTTTTTTTTTATTTTTTCGTTGTTGCTTCTTTCGTTCATCTTTTTTTTTGTGCTTTGGTGTAAGGCAACTTAAAAAAAAAAAACTCAAAACTAACCATCTGTTTTCGATAGGAGGCAAAGCACGATAGTAGCTAAGAGAGCCAAAGAGGGGGAGAGAAGCAGAGGTCATTCATCCAGCGTTTATCTTGGCTGTGGCACTTTATTAACATATTTTTCTCTTTTTCTCTTGTTGCTGGCTTGTTGGTTTCTGGCCTCATTTCCTTTGCACGTTTTTTGTCGCTGTTGTTGTTGTTGTTATTGTCGTTGTTGTTACTTCTATTTCTTTCTCAGCAGAGAGCAAAAATTGTCTAGAGTAGGAAACCAAAAAAAAAAAAAATAATAATATTGTCTCTAACATAGTCACAGACCCTCACCAACAATTCGTCTTCCTCCCCACCTCACCTCTCTTCCCTTTTGCCAGCTCTCACTATCGTTTTTGGCTTTTATGCATTTTTAGAAGAGAACTTTTTCGGGGTCTGGCCTAAACAGTTTTCTGACAAACAGGAAATGGCCAACATTAAACTCTCTGTATGCATGTGTGTGTGTGTGTGTATTGTCACGTGTTGGTGTTATTTTATGCTAGCTAACATTGTATCAGGAAATGCGAGAAAAAAAATGCATCTTTCCCCCCAATTGCAGGAATTGCATATGACTGAAATTTTCATGGGATTTAAAAATAGTTTTTTAAATGTATAAATTAAAAGTTCCATTCAATTGCTATTAAATAATTTTATAAACTAATGCATGTATATACATTTCACAGGATTATCAATCAAATTTATTTTTAAGTGATTATTTCATGACGATTACAGATTTTGCTATCGATATGAATATTTATAACATATAAAGAAATCTTTACAAATAGAGAGATTGATAAATACTTAAATAAAAAAAAACAAGAATAAAAGCCCTTCGAAAGATTAGATAGTTTATTAAGATTATGTCCTAGGGTCAGGATCGAGATATTTGAATGTTATTATTTACCATTATTGGCTCTAAAAATATGTTAACATATTTGAAGAATTTCTTAAAATTTTTAGGGTACGTTTTATAGTATTTATATTTTAAAATGTTTAAAACAAACTGGAAGTCTTGGTATTTAAAAATTGTATCTTATGTTTTTTAAGTTCTTAATGCTTTGCCAGCTTTGAATTGAACTCTGTTAAAAGTGTGTGAATAACATGTAGTCATATTTTGATTTAATATTTTGTAGTTTTTATATTTAAGCTTAATATCAAAATTTATAGTTAAAATCTTTTTTAATTCCAATTTTAGAATAAATTTCAAGAATCTACATCCAGAATTCCATAACAAAGTTTTTCCGGTCCGTCAACTTTTCACAAATTTAATATTTCAGTATAATTTTTACCCAAATGTAAACTCTTTTTCGGGCTTATCAACAGATTTTAATTTTAATGAGGCAAAAGGAAAATGGGAAAATAAGCGTTTTTCATGCTTGAAATAAATTGAGCTAAAACAATGTATTCATATCTCTCATGAATATTAAATAAAGCATTTTGATAACATTAACATTCATTTAGCACCTTTTGCTATTTCACCCTCCTAACCTCACCTCCTTTACTCCCTGTTTGATTAATGCATCTCAGCAATTGCTTCTACTCTATTTTCCTCTACCATTTGCACTTTGCTATTGCCCAAGTGAAAAGTCATGCTACCCCAATGAAACAATCCATCCAAATGATATCAGAGTCAACTGCATCCATGGCTTCTGGCCATTGCCCATCATCATCATTATCATCATCATCATTGTAGAGTAGAAACCAGATAGAGGAAAAAGAATGACTTTTCCTTTGTTCTATGTTGCCTTTAGCTCAACTTTTCTCATAGTTGATTTTGTGGCTCATTTGCATTATTTTAATTCATTTCGTCCAATAAATAAAATGAAATGGAAATTCTCAAGTGAAAATTTTTACGGTTCTTTACAGAATTTAACGTAAAGAGAAAAGAAATACCGTTATGGCTGCACCCAACTAAAAAATATACACTTAATTAATTTCCAAAGTGAGAAACAAAAAAAAAAATGAAAGAAAAATGTTACAAAAAGAGGAAATTTCATATGGCAAAACTTGGCAATTCAATTTATATTTCAACAAGAAAGAAAATGGAACAAAAAACCCAATGGTCTGCAGTAGCGTTTCCTAAGCTAAGCCGAAGTTAGAATACTCTATCTTTATTTTTTTGCAGACATTGTTATACATCTTTTTTAAATATTCTACAATCTTCTAATTTATAAGATATATCCAGGAAATGTTTTTGCGCAAGGTTAAGAATGATGATTTTAAAACATTTACCATTTTAGCTCCATTCTATATACGAAACTTATATGCTTTATATTAAATATATTTTATTTTCTATGTATTGCAAAGTTTTAATTTAAAGGCATATACCCTTTGAGTAGCGTATAAGAACATAGCGCCAGGTAAAAAGACAAATTGCTACTCTTTGAGGCACAAAAATCACAGTTAGCAGATAGTTTGGCCTCAAACTACTTGCTTCACTTGTCTCTACCCTCACTCTCCCTATCTCTATCCGTATCTCTCTTCCTTCCCTTTCTTTACTCCTTCTTCAACACAGACACAAAAGCATAGGAAACTTGGTCCTGGCACTAGAAGGAAGGACACTTGAAACAAATTGCAATTTGTGCCATGCCAACACGCTGCCTCAATAGACTCTTGGCTAAGAAAAGGGTTGGCGGTCGGGTGTTTTTTTGGGGTTTTGGTCTTGGGTAAGGAGGGGGCTTGGGGTTTTTGTGTGGAGCCTATATATTAAGTGCTGCAATTAATAATTAAAATGCGTGTTAATTAGACAGAGATAAACACAGAGGAAGAAAACCAAAGCAGAGCAGAGCAGAATATGGTTCTTGGCTAATTGCAATTTCAATTAGGCGCATTAGATGAGTGCAAAATTAGGCTGATAAATATTGTTAAACAAACCAGGCATAATTAATCATTCAATGGTGAGGAAATGACTCTTGACCCAAAGTGAATTGGTTTAAACTTAACACAAAACTTGTTTGTTACTTGCCTTGGCTTTAAGTCTAAGAATTTAATCAAAACGTTTAACCTCAACTGCCTTTAATGGACATTTCATATCATTTCTAATGGAGGTTAAGGTTTATTCAGATTCAATATAAAATGGTTATTAAAATTAATTATATTGCTACCTGTTGGTTTTTAAATATATAAATATAATAAAATATATAAAAGATATTGGGAGAGAATACATTTAATGTAAGTTGGTAGTTTATTTAAAATTTAAATATAATTTGAAGGGAAGTTATTTAGTGACTTAGATACAGAAAAAAATATTGTTAAAATAGTATATTTGAAATTCTTCGATCAATTATTATTTATTTAAAAATATATTAAAACCATTTGCCTTTCATTTTGCTTATAAACTTCTTTTATTTGAAAACTTTTTTATTTCACTTAGTTTATCTTTATTTCCTTCCTGACCCAAGAAACTTATTGAATCTTCACAAAAAATAGTTCTTTCTTTTCGAAAATCTTACTAAAGACAATGTCAAAACTTTTCGACCTATTTACTTCTGATTGTTGTATCCAATACGATATCTCTTACGAAATATAACATTTATATCAATTTTAATATCTCTTTACCAATTTTATTGAAAAAGAAAACAATCCCAACTTATGAAAACCAATCGAAATGGTAAAAAAATCAAGCACATTAAAAATCGAATGCCAAGTCAACCACGATTTTTAATATATAATGGACATGATTTCATTATAGAAATTTTTTCTCTTTTTTTTTATATTGTTCATTTGTATTTATAATCAATTTCATTCATTTCGATCTAAATGAGTAAGAAGAAACTTAATTATTAAAGCAAAGCTGCTCCAATTTGGACAGCTAATTATTTGATTTTGTCTTTTATGAATCACGAAAAATGTGTCTGATTTTATCCATTATTTTGCTGAATAAGTTATGAAATAGTAATTTTAAGAATTAATTAGTTATGCTGCAGTTGCTTTAATTGATACACTGATGGTGCAAAATTATGACCCTTCCATTTATATTAAAAGTTAGTTCCAATGACAATGAATTCACTTTATTTTTCTATTTACTTTCCTTGCGTTTTTCCTACCATAACATTTCATTTCATTCTGGTGTCATTTCGATTCGTTTTGTCGTGTGCCAAAAACATTTTTCGCTTGGCAATGGCTTCATCTGTCCGGAGCTAACTAAGTAACACCTAAAGCTTTTGGCCTGGCCAACCACCAGCCCACTCATATTTCATTTCATTGTGTGAGATTTTTCTTTATACTGCGACAGAATAGCGGGTGAAAAAAAGAAATAAAACCAAAAAAATGAAATGAAAAAAGAACGAAAAGAGAACGAAAAAAGTAGAAATGGAACAAGCGAAAAGGATGCACCCGGCGACTGTTATCCTGACTGCTGACTGCTTAATATTTCAGTTTGGTAACTGCTAACAGTGGCCACTGTTCAGTGAATCTTTTATTACATAACTTGGATTAGATTTAGTCCATGGCAACAGTGGTTGCGTGGAAAAAAAGGGGGAGAACAGGATGAATAGTAGAGAGGAGAGGGTAAGCGAATCTGGGGTTAACTGTGCGCCTAAATGCTACGAATTCTGGACTCTGTATATCCATTTTGGCATTTTGGCCCCATCCATTGTTGTTGCTGCTCACGTTTTGTTTGCCGGCTGTGTAATTTAGTTATGCAGTAAGCACTATCAAGAGGCAACTTTCATAAGGCCCCCGACCTCACCCCGTTATCTTATTTCTATTCTACATACATATATACAAACAAACATATGTCTATTGATACAGAGCATCAATCAATATATTGGTTTTTCTCGCATTCCCTTTGAATGTCTGTGTGTGTTGTATGTGGGTGAAGTGTGTGTGTGTGTGTGTTTCAGCCCAATTCGCAATTAGCCAAGTTGCAATCGAATTTTTATGCATACTGACCTAATTAGTTAATTAAAGCTTCTGCTGCAAAAATGTGCGAATATAAATAAGAGACATCGCCTGAATCGCTTATGAGGAATGAAGAAGAAAAAATTGGAGTATGTTAGTTAATCATACTAAACAAAAGCAGTGCCACTAATTCTGATAGATAGAGCTTAGATCTGCTATAGTACTTGGACTGAAATTATTTATTGGTGCATTATAAGAAGTACTTTTGCCACTATATTAAACGTAGATTCGTTCATTTATAATTAAACAAGATATGCAATGTTCGTACCTTCCTTAGGCTACCAAAGTTTTGCTTTTATAATTATTTGCGACTTTAAGATATTTATAGGTATTGTATTCTTTTATTTGCACGATTTCAATTTATTTTTATTGAAATTTATTTTCTAATATACATATATTTCTAAGTTAAACAAAATGCCTTAAACAAATCTCTTGGCATATAGCTGGAATAAAATGTACATTACATTGAGTTGACTTGAAAGAAATTCTTATACATATCTAGACAAAAGATGAAGTTCTATATAAAGTGTGAAAAAGGATGGATATTTAACTAATAAGAGTGGATTAAGAGCTGTAGTTCACAAGTTCAATCCCAAATGACTCTAATTAGGCCCATAAATATTGATTATCTTAGCAACCTTCTGATTTTATTATTAACAAACATCTTATCATATCTTTATTTGCTTCAGATTGTTTTCCAAACTTCAGTAACCCAATATTCCAATGATCACTTGAAGTGATCATATCCTAATATAATCTTATATAATATATAAAATTGCAAAAACTGGACTGGGCTTTCTAATAATATTAATTTTATAGTTTGTATTTATATATACAACACTAGAAGACATTAATCAAAAGAGGTTAAATTTTTTAAAAGACTCATTAATATTCGATGCAAGTCTTAGTAGCAAGTTCCTATTATTTCTGAAAATAATGCTATGCTCTTATTTTTGGTTTATTTAAGTTGTACTTCTTAGTTTAAAGATTTCATCACAGCACAGTGGAGAGATCCATAATTTAAACTTTACATTATTAGTACTGAACATTTAGTTTTCATTTTCCATTTTATGAATATGTATTTATAGTTAACGCATTCTTTCAACATAATATTCAACGAGAACATTGCTCAATCAGTTAATAAAAACAACATTTCAACTTAAACAATTCCACTTTTCGGTTGCGAAATGCCATCAAGCACTTTTTGTTTTAGATCAACACTGCGTATGAGCAATAATTAGCAAACTTGCTAACTAAAACTATTTTTTGTTTTAATTATTTCCTGGCCAGGTAACTGGAAACAAAAACCGAAACTATTCTCAAATTTTAATGAAGTACAAATACTGAAAAAAAATATAAAAAAAATAGGAAAAAATAAAAATTGCATTATGCAACTCTGATTAGAGCACTTTAAAAAAGTTAAAAAATTGTACAGAGAAAACCCCTAACAAACTCAGCATGTTGCAGAAAAGGGTGGGAAAGGGATGGTTAGAGGAAAACAAAAACCAACAGAAACATACAAATGACCCAAATAGCAAAAAGTAAAAATATTTCTAATGGGGCAAATTAAGCAAACGCCAAACAATTAAAAACAACAACAAACACATAAAAAAAAAGAAACAAAATGAGCGAGTAATTATTTTGATAATTAAATTCCATTTAGCAAAGACTACACATGTATTTGTTGCTAAAGTGGGCTTACAATTTGTTTTAATGTTTAAAAAAAAAGACAACAGCACAACAAGAAAAAAATCTGCAAAGCTCAACAGGTGTAAATTTCGACAGCGGAAAATGCTTAAATAAACAAACCGAACCGAACCGAAACCGAACAGCAGAGTTGAGTCAAGTTGACTTTGACAGGTTTCAACATAGGTGGAAAAGTGGTGTGTCTAACTGAGGGGGAAGGGAGATTGTCAAGGGAAACAGGTGGAATCAATTCAATGAATTACCAGAATGGTCTTGGCCACTGCAAATTGGTGACTTCTCACATTTAGTGGGTCAAAAGTAATTAGAAAACCAAACTCATTTAACAGCATTTAAGACATTAAGAACAACAAAGAGTCCAAATACTTGTAGATGTAAACAAATAGATAAAAAAAAACTAACAATTATATTTCAAGAAGAGTGTCAAAGAAATCATGAATAGAGCGGAAATGGGTTAGATACAAAATTTACACAATTAAAAGGTTAAGTTAAATTAAGATTTCTAAAATATATATACAATTTATCTATAAACATGGTGAAACGAAAAGAAATTTAGTTTAGTTTAATTAACTTTTCAATATTTTTTACTATAAATTTAGAATTATTTATTGATTGCCTTTAATTATTGAACCTATGACTTTTTGTTGAATTTGTTTACCAACTAAATTCATAATCTTGTGAATTTAGAGTGAAAACTCACTAATGATAAGTATTTTAATATTTTTAAACCACTTTCCCTTAACACAATTTCTTTAAGTTGTTTCTTCAAATTGTTGATTGTTTCTTAATTTGAGAGGTTACCATGCTCTTATTATTGAGGTAATAGTACAACATCATCAAGTCAGCTGTATGTACTCAATACTCTTTATTATTAAAGAAACCACTGATCCGAAAGCCTTCACTTAAGCCCTTATTTAAAATGCTAAATTAAATCATTTGCTTTATATCAATTTGTGCAACAATTCGCTCAATAAGAGTGAATCAACAACAATTTGTGAAAAACAATTAAACACAAAATTTAACTTTTTTTGCGCAAATAGTTAAGAATTAGTTGAGGCAGAGAAAAGACAGAAAGAGAAAAAAGAAAAAAAACAAAAAGTAATCGTAATTTTTTTATATTATTTTTTGTTATTATTATTATGACTATTGTGTGGCAGCCACACAAATTGGTGAAAGTCTACAAAGTTATTTGAAAAATTGTTGGCTTTGGCAGGTCTAGAGATCTGCGTCTCTATCGACTGCCACCACCCTCCTTCTCCTTCTGCACCTCCCCGAACTCTTTACCTGTTCCGTAGATGCGTGCAACAATTTTCAAGTGTTGTGTGTGGGCGGCTATGAGAGAAAAACAAATGAGAAAAATTCACCGAAAAAAACAAACGTAAAATTTGTTCGATGCTTGAGGAGCTGCAACAACTTCATTGAGTTTTGGTGTGTTTGTTGAACTAGTTTTCATTTAATAGCCAAAAGCCTGCCACCGTTGCTGCTAGTGCTGCATTGACAGCAAAGAGAGCATGAAATGTGCAACGAATTGTGGCAGCAGCCACTGCCAAAAGAGATTTATTAAAGCCGGTGCAGGGGCCTATTAACAAAATTACTTAACAAGCGGCGACCAAAAAATTGCCATGGACAAGCATAGAATTTTGCCACCGGCATTGGTAGAGGAGATAAAGCAGAAGGTGCCGACTGTTTGGGGTGAAGGGATAAGGGGCAGAATGAATCACTAGCAAAACCCGCTGAGTTATTACCAGTCGGCCGCGTTTGAGTTTCTGGGTAAATGCCTGACGGCCTGCCAACAGTCCAATAGCCAACACAAACACACACACAAAAGCCGCAGGCTGAGACGCAAGACCTAAGGGCATTCTCTTGGTTTTAGGCTTCGGGGTTTGGGTTTTGGTTGCTTGGGCGATATATTCTATTTAATTGCATTCGCGGTTGATGGCAACCAACTACAGAAATGCACCAACAGTACCCAGAGCAGAAAGCAAAGGATTCTAAGCTGCTGCTGATGCTTCTACTGTTCCTGCCACCAGTGGCTTGGCCAGGAACCAACATGTAAAAGGGGTGTGAAAACTGTTGGAAATGTTAAGCCTTGGATTAGACCTGACAACA
Organism: Drosophila emarginata; assembly: GCA_037075365.1. Lineage (NCBI taxonomy): Eukaryota > Metazoa > Arthropoda > Insecta > Diptera > Drosophilidae > Drosophila > Drosophila emarginata. Next base: position 630,830 of record JBAMCD010000109.1, on the reverse strand, counting down.
CACAATGCAAGTTACTTTACAAACTACAGAAATGAATATATACATTCAAACATACATACATATGTACATATATAGCTTAGTTCCCTTTGATTTATGATGATACCAAAATGCTTAAATATATTTATTTCCATTTGCGCATTCTGTAAGAGTTATATCCAATGTAAGCCATGTAAATCACAAAATAAATAATTCAAATTTTGCAAGTAAATTTAAAATCTAACTAAATGACTTGAGTTTGGACCCTTATCACTTTTCTATGCATGTCAATTTAATGCCTCTAAAGCAATTAATAATCTACTTCTCTTCTCTTTTTACGTTTCTATAAATATATATAACAAATAATGCAATTTTTTAAAATGTTCTTACAAAAATCATCAGTAAAAAACTTTTGTATAAAATGTTCACATATTTTTGATTCTTTAAATATTTCCTATAGTATTCCAATATAAGATAAAATGCATTAGAGTTTAGAACAAATTTTATATATGTTACATTGATTAGTTTTTTATTAAAATCTTTAATAAAAATCCTGTTCAATTATGTGTATCAACTGCTCTTAAAATCTAGATTCTATTTCAAAATTAAGTTAGCTTTTTCAATTATATGTTCAGTTATTCTTTTTCAAATTTATCTGTATATAAAATTAAGTTATTTATTAACTAGTTGTCCCTTCTTTATTATTTCTTTCTCAAATTATTTATTAACCAAAAAAGAATCTTAAAGTTCAGTTTAGTTCTTCTACTCTTTTGCTAAACGGCATACCTAAATTTAGTATCCCAAGCAAAATCATTTACCAGTTTAAAAGCTTTTTAATACTTTTTGAACAAGTTTTAAATCCTTTTGACTACAGGAAACTGATTCGTTTGGTAGGAATTGTTTCCATACCAAAATTTATCTTCAACTTTAGATTGCCTTCGCTTTGTTCTGGGTTTCTCCTTTTTTTGTGTGTGTGTTTTTTTTTTTTTTTTGGGTTCACGCCCTGTTAACAATTTACGATAACGACGCCTCTGGCACTATTGGGAATATATACATATGTATATATATTTTTTTCCATGCAGGCACAATGAATGGAGAAAGAGATTGTATGAAGGGAAGGGGGATATCTGGTCCAGTCACAGTTTTATAGACAACAGAACACAGAAAATATAGCAAAGAGCAAGAGCAATCGCGGTTGCCGCCTGCCAATCGGCAAAAAGTTGCAAGCGGCAAAGTTGACGATGACCGCAGCTATTGAACAACAGCAACACAACCACCAGCAACACCACCAACAGCAACAGCAACAACACCACCAACAACAACAAAAGCAACAAATAGAGCGAGAGAGGAAACGAATAGGATGCAATTTGTTATTTTGGATTTTGCAATTTTAGAGTTGAAACTATTTTTATATTTTTTGCTATACTACTAGCCGCATTTCCTTTGAGTCCAGATTTGATTCGATTTCTGACTGACTGATATTTAATTAAATGTTGCATGCGATTTGGCTTTAACTTTCAAAAGGGGGGCGTGGTAATACTAGTAGGGACGAGTCAAGGGCGTTTACCAACTGCCATGCCAATTGCCTGGTCAGAACTATATTATTATCCATCCAGAATTGAGGATTGATAATGATTGGTTCAGTTGGCACATACTCCAATATAATTATGAGATTGCGACTGGTATCCGAGGGAATGGAGAAAGAGATGGAAAAATGAATGGCGATGGAAAATAGTTGAGGAAAACTGTTCCCCAAGTGAAAATTACCTTTACTCATCACCTTTGCCATTTCTGTTCAATGCAAGAAACTGATTCGATTTATCCAAAGAACAAAAAAAAAAAAAATAAAAGAAATGACATAAAAACCCAGTAAAGAAAAATCCTTTTTTTCTTTCTTTTTTGACACTTACCTTTTTCTCTGCTTTTAATCCTGCACTTCAGCAACAGCTCCAACAAGGACAACGACGAAAGAGACAGTGGTTGAAGAAGGAGTAAAAGTGAGGATAGCAAGGAGAGCAATTCAAAAATTCCAAGTCAAGGGCTAAATAAACTTTGTCGCCTGAGCAAAAGAGCAAAAGAGTGTTTGGCAATTTCTCTTTCTACCTCTCCGTCTCTGTCTCCTGCTTTCTCTATGTACCACCCAATTTTCACCTGTTCTTTTTTTCTTCTTTCATGCTCGGTTGTTACACATTTTATATGTCTATCAATTCTGACCTGACTGCATCCATACTTGGTTATCCTATGGCGGCAGCTTGTCTCGCTCTTACCTCACCACATTCTATCTCTTTCGACTTCTCTGTCTCTCTTTCTTTCTTTGTATGTGTGCGTGTGTGTTTTTGGAAAATTTATTGAATTTAATATGCATATTGTTGAATAAAATTTATGCATCTTCCGTCCATATGGTGTTCATGTTTTGTCATTAAATATGGCAATAGCGTCAAGGCGTGAAATTTCCCTTCATTTAAATATTCATTTAATAGTTATTTATTTTAAACTTTAAGCCAATGCAACAACTTCATAAACAAATTTTCTTTTGTTATATTTTCAGGTATGCACACATAAACAACAACTAAAAACTTTCAAAGACAAAAAAAAAACACAAAAAAAAGAAACAGGTAACGCCTTCATTAAATTTAACGAACTAACTTTGCTTGCACATAATCAGGAAAAACTTGTTAATATTTAGGCCACAAATAAACTCAGCTTCGAAAGATGATAGTGTATTAATTTTGATATCAGAAAAAGAAAAATCTTAACGGCAATAAGACAATATATATAAATTCTTAAAAACCAATAAAGGAGATGCTATGCGACCATTGCTTCCAGATAAGCATTTGTTTTAAATTTAAGATAAATTGAACATTAGTATATAGACAAACTTCTTAAGGAAATCAGCTGAACCTACAGTAGATAATTGTTTTAAAAGTTAATATTTTGGTTTATCATATGTTTAGCGAAAATCGATTTGAATTTTAAAAATGCCGAGTTGACTGATATAATAGATAGAATGATTAACAAATAAAATTCTATTAATCAACGTGCAGATTATGATTACTCTCTATATAAGATCTATCTTTATCTTATTTTAAAAATCACATTAATTTTATACATCATAAACTTCGTCAAAGTAAAAATTATTTCCCTCTTCATTCCATATTGATCTTATAAAAATTTAATAATGTAAGCTCTAATATATAATAGAACAATTTTAGATATATATCCATTATTTAAACATTTATTCTAACCAACAAACATGATAACTAATTAAAACTTATTTAGTATTGTGAACTTAATATTTTTGTGTTTCTTCTTAATTTTGTCTGCTTTTTTCCCACTGTGTAAGCTCGTATATTGCCACTAATTACATTTAGTATATATACTAAAAGACTTCTACTATCTTAACTTACTTTTACCATTTCGCCTCTTAAATGACCCATTAAACTGAGCCATTAATTTTTAGCCCAATGACCCTCTTCCAAAGGCCACAGAAGTAAACCACTTAGAAAAAAACCAAAAACCGAAAACGAAAAACCAAATTAAAATTAGAAATATTTCACAGAAAAAAAAATATATATGTATATATTTGTATATGTATGTATAGTAAATACTCATAAAACAAAATAAATAACCAATTAAGAGAAAAAGCCCTGCGGGGTTCTACCCAAAGTTCTGCGTGAATGTAGTGCGAATTTCATTAATTAGCCATAATGGTACAAGGTTCTAGAGATCTTTATGTAGCTAAGGGGAGTTGGCGGGGTGTAAATGTCCATTGGCGATTGGCATATCAAAAACACATGTCGCATGTCATTTTCGTTATTATGTGTGTGTGTGTGTGTCTGTTTGTGCCAAATGTGGCATGCAACATTTAACTGCGAAAAATAGCAACAACAGTAGCAGCCATAAATGCGGCTAATTGCCAAATGCCAACCATTTGATGGGATGGAGGAAAGATATTAAGAGGGTGATGATTATGCCTAAAGGTCGTGCCAGAGCAAATATATGGCTAATAGTTGCCATTGTATCGTTAGTCTATCGATATATCTGCTATATGCTGACATTACTATTTCCATCTCCAAACGAAAATTGTGTGACACAGATTTTTCATCAGCCTTTTAGTATGTTTTTTTCTTTTTTTGGCCATAAATTTATTGAGGGACGTTACCCAGATTAACCGTTAATAGCCTCAAGTTTTTGTGTCGCTTTATTTTTATTTTTCTCACTCTCTATCTCAGTCTTTTTTTGTTGCCACGCTTTTTGATTTCAGCAGCGCTTTTTGATTTTAGTTACGCACGTATGTATGTAGTATCATCTTCCCTCCCTTCCTACCTCCCTCACTCACCATCTAGATGGAGACTCGATTGACTCGTTTTTTGGTCATCTTAATCATGTCTGATAATGATGATGATGATCATGATGATGGTAATAATAACGATAATGATAATGATGTTTGCTGATGCGGTAACTGGGAATATCTATATCGGTACATGTGTATGTATCTGTATCTGTTACTGTGATTGGTAATGTTTATCTGGCTATTTAAAGTCACTTTTCAACATGGCTTCATTTTAAATTGAGTTATAGTTGGACTCCGTTGTGACATGAAATGAATGTATCTGAATCAAAGCTGAACATTTAATGAGCTGCTGCTGGCGAAAGGATGCTGAGACTCAAAAGACATGACATTGTTTTATGTGTGTGCGTGTCTATGTGTCTGTGTGTGTGTTTGTTTGTTGTGCTTGTTCAATTTAGTTGGCATGAGCCTTGGGAATGCAATCAAACTATTTTATTCTCATTAAAAGTGGAATTGACAGCAGTTGAAGATAAACAAAAGAATTCTCTACTTCTTCTTTGCAAATTGCACTAAATTTTAGAAGATAAATATTTGTTACAGAATTCAAAAACGAAATAAATTCTTAGGAATTTACTTTTATTGTTGTTTACATTTAGAAATCAGTGAAAATCACATTACCAAATTTAAATTTTATTCTACAACTATAAAAATAAATATAAAAATCTTTTATTGCTCTTTCTGAAGGTTGGAGATAAAATTGTTAAAATTTAGAATGTTACACAAAAACTTATTGCAAATATTTTAAATTAATTCTTTGAATTTGTTTTGGGAAAATATTCATTTTACATTTTTATTCTTACCTGCTTTATATTTAAATTGAAAGTAATTTTTGGTAAAATATAGTTAAAAGGTGTAAGAAGGGCACATCAATCCATTCTGTATTTCTTTCTTACTACATTTAATGTAATTCTCCAAAAATGTAATAAGGTTAATAACAGAAACATACAAGATACATGGAAGGATCGTTAGTCTATCTTATTAGATTATTATTCATTATTAATATTAGGCTTACATTGAAAGATTTGATTAACGATTAGTATCTTCAAATTTTTCAATGTAAACTAAATATGTCACAAGTTTTTTTAACATTTAAATATTGAGAATATTTAAATATTTTTCCCTTAATTAATCAAACATTTGATGCTGTTTATTTCAAGGAATCTATATAATATTTGTATTACCTTTTTGGATGACTCACAGCTCTCAATAAGTTGTGTAAGTTTTTTAGTTACAAATCCAAATCTTTGCCTATTATACAACCAAAAGAAAATATAGCGCATACCAAAAAAGGGTCTAACAAGCCAAAAAAAAAAAAAAACAAATGAAACCTGAGCGACAAGTTGCAACATATAACCAACATTGGACAACCAGCAAACATACAAGATAAATAAGCAACAAGCCAAGTTGAAGTCATGCGTATTAAATGCAACAGCAACAACAACTGAAAACAACAAAAAATATTTTAAACGATGGTGAAAAAATTCAAAATCGATGCGCACGAACGAAATTGTAGGCAATCATTTGGAAATAAATACGAGTGAAAGAGAGAAAAAATAAAGTCATGGTATATATGTATAAATATATATATATACATACATATATACTATATAGTATTAGTTATGCATGCTGTTAAATGATGCCTATATCTTTCACTCGACGAAATTTTGCAAACAATCAGCACAAATCAGTGCAACTAACAGTGCAACCTGTTTTCCTCTTCATCTTTAAACTTGCAACAAGCAGAGAGAGGGGGGGGAGGAAAAAAAAACAAGGAGGCATAAAAACTGATTGTGGACAAGCACTTGAAACAAGTTTTCAAATGCTGCTGCAGCAGCCTGCAAATTGGCTCGCAAATAGCCAAAGCCATCACTCGACTCCTGCCCCATTCCCTCTGCTTCACCCACCCGCTTTCTGTTGAACCACCTCTCTCTTACTCTCTCTCTCTCTATCTATCTCCCTCTCTCTTTGTTGCTCCCCACTGTCCGGGACTCGCGTGTTTGGCAAAGTGCAACCAACCAACAACGAACGGGACACTTAACGTTTTGGCCATTGACAACGATTAAAAACAAGTTTCCTTCACCATATACACCCTTTCACCACTCTCTCCCCCTAACACTGACCCGCCTTTTCCCCTTGTGTGATAGTGGCTTCTACTCCTCTTCCCGTTGCTATTGCCTGGTCTCTGCCTTGTCCCAAATACGCGACAGTCAGTCTCTGTGGCTTTGTGGGTTCCAGGAGGTGGTGTGGAAAGAGAAGAAGGAAACTGGAAACGAGGAACTGCTGAGACCACTGGGGCACTTGTCCACTTGCCGCATTTTGTTGCTGTTGTCGATGCTGTTGCCGTTGCATTGCTGACCCACATATACAAAGACATTCAATCGACTAACCACATGAATTGGCCTTGGCTATAAGAGGGTATTATGATTTTTATGTCAGAGTTAAATAAAAATTTTATAGACGACAAGAAATAGGAAAAATGTTTAAAATATCTCAGCGAGAAAAATTTACAAAAATAAACCCAAAGAAAAAAAAAACGTCCTTAAGTTGTTTTAATTTTATTTATAAATATTGCAGAAAAATGAAATTGTTTTATTATGTTTATTGTTCGACATGTCGAAGTAGAATTCTACTAGAATTTTTAATTAAAAAAATAAAAAACCTTTAAATGTCATAGATAGTTCCGAGAGATAAACTTTAGTTTGTATAAGACACTGACATTTGCTTGATGTAGAATAATAATTTTCCCGAAATTAAATTTGCAGTTTTTATTTAGATATTTTCTATGCTACCATATTTACAAAAGATAATAACAATATTTAAATCAACAGCGTTTGGTAAATATTTAAGATATTTATAAAAAGATCTTCGCTGGAAAGCTGGAAAAGTTACTTTTAAAGACTTGAAGGGACTCAAATTTCCACTTATTTCAGAAAATCCCCGTAAAAGAAGATAATAATAAGCTTTACAAAATTTTCATTATTATTAGAGATCTCGATCACTTTTATTCCTTCAATGTTTTCTAGCCTTAAGTTTATCTCAAATTTAACATGTGTATCAGCAATTAAATCCTACATCTAATTTTTCATATCATATTTTTATTTGTTATTTATAACAAAATAATATTTTGTCTTTATCATAATATAAACTATGTCATTCTTTTACTTTTAGTTTAATTATCTTTTTAACTAAAAAATCGAGTAGAAATTAGGTAAATATTGTATTATAAATTTGATAATAAAATCGTATTTCTATATATTACAGTTTAGATACTTCATTAACTTATAGAGCATTAAATCTTCATATTGTTTAAATTTGCCAGCAATTCTTGTTATACATAAAGATTGAACATGGCTAAAAGGAGGCGGCTGGTTGTTTAGAGGACAGCCGGCTGGCGGGTTTTGTCGTCATCAAAGCAACATGCCTCATTCTCTATGTGTGCTTGTGCAACTCTGTTTTGATTTACCGTTGTGGCCTCATAAACACACACATACAGAAGTGAACAAACATATATATTTACTATATATATACATACATACATACATACATATATCTATTCTATCCTCGTCATCATCCTCGTGCAACAGTTCGTCTCTAGTTGGCAGGTTCACCTTGCTTTTGTTGTAGATCTTGCTTGTGTGTGTGTGTGTTTTTTGCCCCATTTGAACGTTAGATGCACCTAGTTGGCTTGTTAGACAGTATACGGTACTTTACTTTCATACAGGTAACAAAAATAAGAACAAAAACAACCAATGACAGACTCAGACAGAGGGACATCAAAGTGAAATGTTTCAATTTTGATAGAGTTTGGATTTACTTGAACAAAGAGTGACACAAGAGAGACACTAACACAAAATCATAATAATGCATTTGAAGAAATATTTAGAAAAAATAAATAAACTAGCTTACAATTATAGAAAATAAAAATATATATCCATACATATTGACAAAAAAAAGCACTACCTATTGAATAAAGTCAAAGGTTAGGTATGGAATACCGGTTTGGCATATTTTTTCCTTAACATTTAAATTCAAGTTTATACAATTTTTTAACATAAAATAAAATATTAAAATAAAGGATTTGCAAAATTAAAGAAAGTAATTTCTTAAGAATTGCAAATTGTGATTCCAAATTAAACATGAATACTTTCAAATCAAAGTCTTACTTCAATTCTTAACTAAAAGAATTGATTAATTAATTAAGAAATTAATGAGTTTTGATCAGTTGTATAACTTTTAATCTAATACTACAAGACCAATGCTTCCAAATTATTGATCATTTTTCTTTTAAAGAAATATATTATTTAATTTAATAATATAATTTATAAGAGAAGAACAACTTATTTTTTGTTTATTGTGTAGGCTTTATTTTAACCCGTTGATTATGAGTCTCAAATTGGAGTTTCTAAAAAAAAAGCAAGGAAATTTGGTTGGAGAGTCTTTCAAGAGATTGAGGAGGAAAAGTGAAGAAATCAAATCAGAAAAGTTGTAAAAATTATTGTCAGCACAATAATAGTATACTTAAAATCACAAATATTGATGCTAAACAATAAAATGCATAATCCAAAAATTAAATTGTAGTGTATTATTTCCTACAAATGTTTTGGAGTAAAAAAATTGTAAATATTTGTTTAGTTTTTGTACATTAATGGCACTTGATGAAGTGAGAAATTCTTATTTGAAAATATTGAATATTAAGTCTGGAAATACTCAAAAAAAAGAAAGGTTTTTAATAGACCTTTATTCTTTTTTACTGTAAAATGATAAATGACAATAATTATTCAGTATAAATAGACGATTATATCATAGATATCGAGATTGATATATTGATTTAGATTTTTACGTAACTATAAACCATATTTTCCTTTTACCCTTGACCTAAAGCTTCAGCAAACTGCTTAGTTACTTGAAAGTCTATGTATAAAGTCTTTATAAAAATATTTCTTGCTTATTTGTCTCATATTTCTATTATATAAATTATAAAATGGTTAAATTTGGGTTATTAAGGGTATGAATAAGCCATTTGATTACCACAGTCAAAGAACACCTAAACTTTGATCATTATTATCATTATGGGTGAAAAGAAATATAAGATTTCTACATGTTTAAGAGTATTTTGCTCTCTAAAATGTAATTATATTCAAATTTATTCAACTTACTGAAATGTTAACCTTGTAATGATACATTTCACTGGAGTATCATCCTTTTTTTTTAGATAAAAAGAGCAAATGTATGAAAATGGTAACAGCAGCATATTCATAACATACTAACTATATAGTACATATATTTGTCACGCCCACACAATACTCTAGAGGCGGGAGAAATGTATGGGGGGGATAGAGGCGGGGGTCGTAAACAAAAGGTAACTCTTGCTGCTACCTTGAATGTGGCGAACAAAAAATGCTGATGTTGATGATGATGATGACGATGACGACGACGACGACTACGATGAAGCCCCCAAGTCATTTCAGTGGCACAGGTGGACATGGTGATGACGACGGCGGGGGCATAGTAGCGGGTGTGGATGTGGCAGTAGCCCTAGTTGCAACATAAGTATTAGCTTCATTTTTGCAGCGTTTAGCAAGACCTCAGACCCTTGGCATCTGCATGATGCTCAACAGCCCCACCCCACCCCAAACTGGCATCCTCGTCCCGTCAAGCCTTTGTAACTTTGTTTGCTGCAATTTTTTCTTCATATTTTTTTTTTTTTATATTTTTTTTCTTGCCTGCTTGTTGCCAGGCCTCAAATGAATTGAATGTGAAAAATTTAAATGCAAACAGCCGCAGCAGCTGCAGCTGCAGTGGCAGCAACTCTTTATGATATTTCTGCTTGCCTTGCATTACACAAGGCGTAACCCCCATTGCCCCTGGACCTACTGCCCTCCACCCTAACCCCCCGTCCTATTTTCAAGCGACTTTCATACAAAGTTCATTGTACTGCGCTTAGTTGAAGAGGCTGTGGATCCCAAAACAAATGCCGCTTTTGATTGCCAACGCAGATGGATGGTTGCAAGAGCTGTAGGGGGTGGTCTTGGGGGGAGGGGTTACAGGCAAAATGAAGAGAACGGCTTGATGACTAGATTGGTTAGAGAATCGCCTCCCATAACAGGTCAAAGACTTGTCTCGAGAGCACGCACAATGACTCTTAATACAAACAAAATATTTCCTTGAATTTTTAATGGGAATCATGGATAGTGATCGTTATTTGAAATTTTAGAATTTTACAGAAAAAACACATAATATTAAATTAATTTATTTACCCGCTTTTTTAATGCTAATCGTTGAACATAAAAAAAAGTATTGTTAGTTTATTATTAGATTAAATAAAATAAATTTGTAAAGTAATTAAAATTCTACAAATTCCACTGGTATCTAAATGCTTATGTAGAAGGTTTTGCTTATATTAAAAATTTATTCAAAATGTTTTCCATAATTTCTATTATATATTTTAAGTTCCGTAGAATCTTAAACGAATGTACCATCATATGGTAGTATTAAAATCGAAATTAATTTATTTTATTCAAAATAAACTATAATGATATAATCATCTATAAAATAGCTAATTATCCTTTCATTAAAGCAATACATTTGATAAGGACTGTCTATATAAACAAATGTTCTAAACATTCTGACAAAAGTAAAAATAATTTAACATATTTCTCTAAAACTGAATAAGATAAACCGTTTTGACATTATTTCCCTTAAGTGGTTAAACTATTTGGTTTTCTTGAATAAATTTTTTATAACTCAAGTATTGTACTTTTATACCACGTTTTCTATTTATTACCTGAAATAAATAAATAAACGAATAATCGAAAGTAAAAAAAAAAACTATCAACCGTGTCTCGTATTAGCTTCTCTTTTATTTAAAATACCATTTAAATTTTACACTGATTTGTCTATTAAAAAAAAAACAATTCACATTAAGCTATAATAAAAATAATTCGAGTTTTTGCCGTTCTGAAGAGATCTCTTGTAGCTGCATTAAACCGGTTGAACATGAGTCATTTGTAAATAAAATGGAAAATTCCCTTTCTATGTTCACGTCAAATTAGTGAAATTTAAATCATACAAGTAAATACGAATCGATTAACAATAGTTTCGATTGTGAAGTAGCTTCATTAGTTCAACGATCGTCTTACGATCGTTTCCTTTCTCCACCTAGAGAAAATGAAAATAAAACATAACTCAAGTATTCGAGTTCATTGAACGCAATCTTTAGCACCTTCTTTTTGCTGTGTCTCATGTTTTTACAGTGAAATGTCTTTTGACAACTTTTGTGAAACTTTCTCAACCAAAAACGAGTGATTCAAAAGCAAAAAAAAAACCCTTTTACAATATTCACCCACTTGGCAACAGGGCAAATTAGCACTTGAAAATATGTGTGTGCGTGTGTCTCTGTATGTGTGTGTGTGGAAATTAGCAAGTTTATCTGTTCCACTTCCACTCTCCTTCTTGTACCCATCCTTCAATTCATAAAGAACTTTTAGTAAATAATTTGCAACCAAACGAAAAATGTGTAAATATTAAAAAAAAAAAAGTCTTTTCATTATGCCAAGCACGCACTTACGCCATGAGTCCTGTGCTGTTGGGGGTTATCTCTAGAAGGACTCTGACTGCCTTTCATATTTATTACAAGGACATCCTTTCCCTACCTCCGTCACCTCATTCCTCACATTTGCAACGAGAGAGTGAGATAGCTATGATTGTGCGTCTGAAATGGTGTCATTCATTTCATTGCCTCTTTATTTTTTTTTATATAGTTAATGATTTGCTCTGACCAAGTTTTCATTTGCAGTCACATAAATTACGTATACGCCGCATTGACCTGCCTCCTTTTCTCTTCTCTGACCATCTTTCTCTTTCTCTCTTTTGTTTTTCCAAGCATATTCTTTGGGCCATTCATCATTTTCCATTGGCGTTTACACTTTCACTTGTTTTCAAACAACAATATAAAGCAAAAAAAAAAAAAAAACCAGACAAGAAGTAAACCAACAAGTCAATTTTTTTATGACCACGCCCCTTTCTCTCCTTGTTTCTCTTTCCCTTTCGCGTCATGCTTTGTCAAATTTATTAGTTTCAATATAATTTGACAACATGAAAATTTGTTTTTGTTCACTTTTTTATTATATTTCTTTTTTTTTTTTTTCTTCATCTTACACTCACTTAGTTGGTTGCGTTCATTTATCAACTTTTGACCTGTGATTTTTTGTTGTTGTTGGTTGTTGTAGTAAATTTCACTCTTAACTTAAATTTATGTTTATTACATGGCAACCTTGGCCAGAAATTATCATAAATTGCCCTGTCATTATGAAAGAAAAGCAAAATATGTAGATATATATATACATACATATATGAAAAGTGTTTTTCATCACAATTATTAGTGGTTCACTGTACAGTTCACCCTGTCTGTCAGTCAACTTTCGTCTTCATCATCATCATCGTCTGCAGTGAACTGTCTTTTTGGCATCTATTTTTTATACCTCACATTCGTTGATCTCTTTTTTTAATGCGTTCACTTTTATTGTTGCCGACAATAAAAAATTTGCTTTTTTTTATTTACATATACATATGTATGAATGTATATGTGTGTATGTAATGTGGTTTAATGTCTTCTTCTTTGGTTTTACTTTGTTGTTGTTATCATTTGTTGAAATAAAGTTAATTAGCATCTCTGGCTCGACATTCAATGTCAATGGCAAATGTAGTCTCTAATTGAGATTGATCTTCATTGTGATACAATTTTACACATAAACTGAGAGTAAAAAACTAGTGAAAACATATAAATACGATAAAACTATAGTGAAGCAAATTTCACATTAACTTAGATAGGAATTTTCGGAATAAAAAATGAGACTATCAAATATATATATTTATATAAAAATAAATACTCTTTATAATCTGACAGACAATTTAAAAATGTTGTATTATTGGAAGCCCCTATAAATATTTAAATTAAATTAATTATGTTTAAACTGATAAAATGTGACCAAATTTTAAAGTTCACTCGCAAAGAAAAATGTTACCAAATTTATCTTTAAGCTTAGAAAAGTCATTAATATTTGTTTCACTTGAAGATTTCTAAAAATAAAAGGTTGAATATATTTGGCTTATCGGCAGTTTGTAATATAAGAGGAGAAGTATTTACAAATATATATATTTTATAAACACATTTCAAAAATAAATATTTCATTTATTTAAATTTTAAATTGCTTTAAAATTTGTATTAATTTCGATCATGTAATTGTCATTTTCTTACCTTTGAATACAAATTTGAATTGATTTTTTATTTCTTTGTCTAGAAAAATTCGTTCGAAAAAATCTCTATATTTTTTTTAATTGTAGTTTTTTAAGATTAAATGTATGAATGTTTTATTATCTTTTAATCGAAATTAGGTTCTTTCATGAATGTTTATCTAAAAAACTACAAGAAAATTAAAAATATTTTTGTAATTCAAATATTTTGACATCTCCAAAACATGTAACCTCAAACCCAAAGAAGGGCAGCTTTCAGTGGTTTAGTTAAGTTTTAGTATCTTCAGACACGTCTTGTAGACTGTTAGTTCATTCTTGTTTCACGTTTACCATTGTTAGAACTCAGTTTAGCTTGCTTTTTTGTTTATTTCCATATCAAAACTCTGACAAGTGCTCATATATGATATTTAAATAAACTTGCAAAAATTCCAAGTACCGACAGTAACCGATATTAAACAAAAAATAAAAAAAAAAAGGATTGGCCATAAGCATCTAGACACATTTTACATACTTATAACAAAACACTTGGCTTACGGGCCAATGCACTTATCTTTATTTGCTTGGGGACCTAAAAGTTAAAAAGGCGAACATCGATTCAACTAGCAAATATATCATAAGCTCCAATGGATGCCTGAGCATTTGTTTACAACTCACTTGGCTGGATGACTGGCTGGTTGGGTGTCTGACTGGCTGACTGGTCACACTTGACCCAACATCTTTTCTACATGCCATCATCATTATTATTATCATCATCATCGTTATCATCCTCATCTTCATTGCGCAATTCGATCAAATGCCACTTGAAGGCATATACAAGAGGCCCTCTTAAGTTGCACTCTTCAAAGTTAAAAGATATTTCAAAGACAATGACAACAATAACAACAACAATGAAATAAATACAAGACAAACCAATTTATAATTTTATTGATTAGTTGTCATTGATGCTACATTTCTGACCTTGACTAAAACGTTGAAGAATTTCAAAAAATAAATGGCCAAAAAGACTTCCTCGATTGGTTAATTTCATTGGCTGCCCACAACATTTCGATGCGTCATCTTCGTCAGTTGCTGGTCCAGCATAAATAATCTTAATCATCGTCATCATCATCAAAAATACTTTCAATTTTATTCGGTTATGTTTTTTTTTCCCCCTGGTTTTCTGACATTTGGCCATTTATTTTACTTAATCTGTTGGTGGCATAATTAAATACTTCTTATATATTTTTCCTCATAGATTTTCTGCATCATTTTCTATTTTTATCAACAGACAATAAAAATAAGGAAAACTTTTGGCAAAAAGGAAAAACTTTTTTATGGGGCAATTTTGTCTAATAAACAGGAAATCAAATGCCAAAAAAATTGTTATTCTTGTTGTTGCTATCGATGATGATGATATTCGATATATGCATATATATCTGTTATTATTTGATTTGACAAAAAAAAATACATTTGTAATATGTTCTGGCCAAAGTTTGATTCTTGTTATCATGCATAATTAAGCATGAAACTGGTTTTTTTTCTTGTTCCATCTCTCTCGCTTACGGAACTAAACATCATCAATGGGCATAGGAAATTGAAATGAAATGAGATTCAAAGATGTCATATTTCTAATAGGCTTAAAAAATTAGCAACATATACAGAAATTATCATACAATTTTTGTATACGGTTTTAGAACAGGTTTAGTTTTGGATACGCTTGGAAAAATTTTAACATTTCGCTAAAAATTTTAAATGATTTTTGCCAAAGCGAATGTATATTTTTATAGAATGTGTGCTAAAATTCTTTAAATAATGATTTTTCTATATATATTTAAACAACTATTGGTATATATAAAAATTTATTTATTTTTGTTTTCCTATACGTATGTATGTATGTATATTATTTTATTATTTATGATTACTATTATTAAACAGAATTAGCGGTGCCAATATTTTGTGCTCTCTAAAACTGTTTTGACTGTCTGCAAGATTTATAGCAATAATTTTGTTTAATTTCTTTTATATTCAACTTCCTAATTATACACAAGTTTTAAATATCACTCATTTAAATTGACCTTTAGTCAATTTATTTTTCATACTCAATGAGTAATATTGATTTTTTGGCGATTTTGAAACCGGTTATGACTCTATGTATTACCTGGTACTATTACTTAGTAACATATTCGTTTATATAACAATTTACATATTAACTTAATTGATAATAAGAATAATAAAATCTTATCTCTTTTTTTATTAAAATATTTTAAAAAATTATAAAAATGTTTAAGTTTAATTTTACATTCTTTACACATTTTATGCTAATCGAAACAATTTTTTCTTAGAATCGTTTAGTTATTCTTGAAGCTAAATCACCAATAAACTAAACCGCAAATTAAATATAAATTGTCTCACATTGCTCTTAAGAATATCTAAACTTTTATTGTGCACTTTTTATTGCAAGTTAATTTTTTTTTAATTTACTTAGCTTCAGTTCACGTTTTGTTATTTCCTTTTCTATTTGCCTCTTTCGTGTATGTATTATAATTTGAATTCGCTTTATGAAATAAATAATTAAATCAACAGAGAGACACATTTCAGCAATTATATATGTATATACTATATAGTGTAATATATCTGCTGTCAAATACTTCATATCAATACAAATCATCTCCAGCTAGATATATGTACATGCACTGACAACAGAATTTTCTTAATGCATACAAATCATATTTTCCAATTCTGTTTCATCCAAAAAGACACCTAAAAGCATCAATTCACGTAGCAAATCACTTTACAACTGTCAAACAAACAATGGTTGAAGCGTCGGATAGAAGGGTGGAGGGTGGGGGGGTTGGTTTGTTGGTGGCGACCAGCAGGACTAGGTCTGTGCTGTATCCTGTAAGAAGGATTTCAAGCAAATTTGTTGTCCAGCTTGTATTTGTGTTTGACTTTATCACGCAAATTGATTGCCATGACCCTAAATATTCTGATGTGGCAAACGATTGACGAAATTTGATTGATAACTTATTAAGTTGCTTGTGGGTGCTTTTTCTGGGCGTGGCCCATACTCCATCTGCCCCTTCAGTAAGTTTTCGCATGCTGGCAAAAACTTTTGTTTCAGCTTGAATGAATGCCTAATAAAGATAAATATACACGCAAAGAAAGATGCGAGCAAAAGATACATGACACAACAAAAGATTCAAATTTACTCTATACACACATATATATATACATATATATATCTACATATTTCTATAAGAAGACTAAAAAAAAACTTGCTACTTGCGGGCATTAAAAAACCAACAACAACAAATTTATAGTCAACGGCTGCTGGACTGGCCAAAACGAAATGCTAATACAAACAAGCAGATTTTGCGGTTTATGCAAATATCTGAGTGTAGCCCAAAGTCACAATAACATACTGCCTTTTCTTTTTTTGTATCTTTGGTACTACACATACCTAACGAATATATATGTATGTATACGCATTTGTTAAATTTATATAAAAATAAATAAAGATTTAATGTGCATTACGAAGAAGAGACTTGAATGCAAAAAGGCAACCAAATAGAACGTAATATAAACAAGCCAAGATGAGAACATTTCTCAGCAAACCAGTTTGTGATACTCTTTTTAAAATTATGTATCTCCTTAACATTTGTGTACCCTATTGGAATATGGTTATTTATCTAAGAGAATCTAACAGAATGTATTTAGTTTATATATTCAGCTTTAAATAGTGCATTAATTAGTTAATGTTAAACTAGATCCTATCTATGTCTGTATGAATTTCTGGAGTTTGCATAAATTAATTGATTATATACAGAGTCTCTTAGAATACAAACTAAGACTAGCACAATTAATTTTTCTTCATATAATAACTATTCACATTTTTATTAAACACAACTGTACATTGATCAGGTCTTAATTAATACATAAGTTTAATTTATATGTAAACTAAAGGCTAATGTAATGTAGCCAGAGAACCAAGACTATTTTAGGTATCAAGTTTAAATCGGTGATGACAACTTTTTGCTAAAAAGATACTTTATATACTACAGTAACCACTCCCCTGGACAAACAGCGACTGAACTATTTGTGCGCTCTCGATTCATGATTTTTATGATATTTATTAAGAAATGATAAATAATGATGTAAGAAAAGTCCATTTAATAAAATGACTGGGTTAAACTTCTTTTTGTGTGTCGATGCACTTTTGCAGGCAAAAATGGAAGATTTTTATACGATAGTATCGGTATAATTAAGCTCGTTGCAATCGATATAAACTATTTGATTAAATAAACAGGACTACATTTGGTAATTTCAATTGAACAGATAAAACAGATTTTGTACTCCTAATAATCTTCCTGTGACCTTTAAGAGGGTTTTTTTCTTATGATTCATAAAAACAGTGCCTGTATCCGAGTGGGTAACAGACACCACCAAGAGTGGAAAATAGGTTTTAAATAGTTGGATCTGTAATTATTAGAAAACATCCCCAATCTATTCATCTAATTTGTCTTTTTTTCTCGCACAATTAAATTAATCTAATCTCAGCAATGGTGAGAGATGGTATTTACATGAGAACAAACTGAGAATTGTTTATCAACTTTAGTTTGATTGGCAGTTAGTGACTCAATGTAGGCAGAGGTTACAACAATCACCAACCACAGGCTTCTTACTCATCTAACTGAAGGACTAAAGGACTTCAGTAGCAGCTGAACAGAGTCTCTTTTGTCTACTTATTTTATTACTTTCAAGTTGGGATATAGCTCCAGTTAGCTCTACAGATCGAATGGTCCCCGTTTGAAATCTAATTGTCCATTATATTTTTTATTTTTGCTTTTTATATAATTATGACATTAAATAATTAACATTAATTATAAAATTTTAGTTTTGGCTTTATAGTTGATTGCAAATTTAACTTGAAAATGGCAAAATTTACTCACAGCGCTATATTTGTTTATTTAGCTCAAATTCAAATATTTTTAATATTTGTAAGTTCATACAGAACTTTGCTTTATAAATTTTAAAAACTGTCCAATAAACAAAAAGAAAAAGGGTAAAAATGAATACTAAAAAAATTATAATATACCAAGAAGACATAAAAATAAAAAAAAACTAAACAAATTACACCTTTAACACGATTTGAGCACACATTTGCCCTTTGAAGTGGATAAACTGCGAAAAATATATACATATATACATACATATATTAATATATAAAAATATATAATTTATGAGAAAGATAATTCACCCAAAAAAAACTAGTTAACGAGACAAAAGTTTTTAAATAAAAAAGAAATTTTGAGAATTTTTGTGATAACATTTGGTAAAATTAATTTACTAATTTACTTAATTTACTATCAAAACAATAATATGTCGTAAAGTTTAATATCTATATATCTGCAATCCCATTTAAAATTATAACTTGTGTTGATTTATTAAGCAAATCCAAATTTCAGATAGAACTAGGATTCGTATCCTTGATGTTACTTTAGTTGGAATAATCGTTGGAAAAATCTTCTAGCTTCAAAGTATTAATTACTATGAATCATCAATTTGTATGATGTTTTTATTAAGCAAAAATGTTCATTATTATAAATCATAAATTTAAATATCTTTATAACTATATTAAATATTTGTAAAGGTTTAACAATTTCAAACAATAAACTTTGCGGTGTTTCCTCATAAAATGCTTTTGTAATAAATTACATATTTCGCCCTGCTTTTTAAATGTCAAAGTTCCCGACAATTTCCAAATACTGGTATTATTTTAAAGTGTATTAAAACAATTTGTTTGTGAAATTTACATATATGTATGTATATAATACACCAGCTGCATGTGAATAACTGTGTGTTTGTGTGTGTGAAAGTGTGTATTTGTTGCTCAGCTGTCAAACTGTGCAGTTCAAGGCTGCGTCTTTTATTGTTGTTGTTGTTGTTGTTTTTTTCCTTTGGAGTGAGAAGCTCCATAAAACATTTGCAAGGGGCTTGGCCTTTGGGCAAAATACAAAAAGTTGCGGGCCAAGAAAAATAACATCAAGATAATATCGAAATGCCTTTCTTTCTTATGTTTATTTAACACATACAAACACACCCACAAGCATATATATATTTATATAAATATATGTATGTATATGTTTACTTCTACATATATACATAAAATTTGGCAATAATTCATTTTGATGAAAAACCTTTTTAAAATTGAATTGAAAACAGGAATAAGATTTCTTTACCATTTTCTCCCCATTTTCCTATTTTCCAATTGAAACTTGTGTGTGAGTATATGGAGAGAGGGGAGAAGTGAGGAGCTCAAAATAGATTACATTTGATTTTTTACAGATTTTTCTTTATTCTTTTCATATCAAGAGTAATTTTCAATGGTGTAAATTGCAAAGAAATTTGCATATCAAATTGTTTAAATAGTTGAATAAATTTTACATTTTTACATTTAAGCAAATATTTATTTTATTGACCGTTTAGGAAAACAGAAACAATATTTATTGGTTTAGAGATAAATTAAAATTTTGTTTGATTGAAATGCAAAGTGTTTACGTTTTTTTATATTTGATTTATCTATATGAATATTGGAATAAATTTACATGAGAAAAGTTTAAATTTATTTTATCTCAAGTGTGAACAAAACACAGGCATAAAAACCATTTAAAATAACAAAGGCATCGAATTGAAGAAAAGATTGATGCTTTACATTTGTAAAGGTATGTCAATATTATCATTCGATTCGTGTCTATATTCATGTATTTAAATTTTGAGTATAAAATAATTAATCCATATGATATGATTATAACTTTTTGTCATAGTTTTATGATAACGTTCTATTAAGGTTTCTTGTAGATAATCATTGATTATAGGACAATATTTATCTAGAATATTAATACATTTCGTATTATAAACTGTAGCTCCATTAATATCCTTTAGAATTACTTATTTCAATTGTTTTAAATTAGATACAATATGCCATAAAATACACGAGGAGAATATAGTGACTTCGCTTTGCTTCTGGAATGTTTTTTTATACTCTTTATTTTTATTTAAAATAGTTTCTTTTGATTTTTTGATTTCATTTTACATATTTTGTTATGTAATCAACAAATAAAGCACAATGTTTATTCGCCTTTTTCTAACAATTTCTATTTTTGTCTTGCCTGTATATTTACTTTCCTAGTTCTTTTTTTTCTTTATTTTGCTTTAGTCAAACAAATTTTGTTATTTTACTTTGAATGGTTACTGCGGTTGAAACTATTTAGCAACAATAAAAAACAGAAAGAATAAAGTTTTTCAACTGTTTGTTCTGATTGCAGCAGAAATATTTGTCTCCACCAACTTTACGGTATTTGGGGCATGCCCGCAGCTTACACACACCAACTCACACTCACACGCACACATATACATAACCACTATATGCAATAAATAATTTTAGTGCAAAAACTAAAGTTTTGAACAAATAAAAAACTTTACTATTGCTGCTATTAATACATACATATATCGAATTCTTATTTTAACACATTTTTTTATGTCTTTTTCTATTTCTAGGTAAGATTTGAAGATAATTGATATTGGAAAATTATGGATATTATTGAAAAAAGACTTAGATAAAAAAATGAATTACAGTGCTTAAATTGAAACCATAAATGGTAAAATATCTAAATAATGAATTAAAATAAATGAATACATTTGCAAAATGTATACCTAATACAATCAATTATACGATCTATACAGTGGATACAAAAAGTATCTAAATTATGCTGATGATGTGACTTTGTCTATTTGGGTAAGTGAGACGTGGGAAATTGGCTCAAGTATTTGGCTTCAGTTCAACACTTTCTTTGGCATAGATATATCTATGCACCCACCACAAAACAGATAGATAGACAGAAGATAGACAGACAGACAGATAGATACACTGTGTGACCTTCGAGTGCAGCAACAATGGTTATAGAAATATATATACATACATATATAAAAAAATCAGCACCTTAGATTTTGCCTTATTCTTATTCTTTTTCTGTCATTCTTTTTTTGGGTCACTTGGCAACTTCCGCAGATGTAGTCGCTGTGTCGCCACTTATCACGATTGCCGCTTGAAATTGAGATTTAACCTTGTCCGTATTCCACCCACCTTTCCCATCATCAATTTAGCTTACAAAAAATAAAAAATAAAATTAAGAAGAGCAAAAAAAATTTGCATTTTAATTTAT
The DNA here is from genome assembly GCA_037075365.1 of Drosophila emarginata. NCBI lineage: Eukaryota > Metazoa > Arthropoda > Insecta > Diptera > Drosophilidae > Drosophila > Drosophila emarginata. Next base: position 609,050 of record JBAMCD010000109.1, on the reverse strand, counting down.
TTGTCTTAAGCAGCCGTCCCCAAAAACAGCGACTTTAATTTCCAACTTTGACTTTGCCCAATTGCACAATTCATGAAGTTGTCGCCATTCGCTGTGAATGTCTCTTTATATTGCGCGTTTCAACTCTTTCTTCTCTTATTTTTGTTGTTTTTATCGCCATTTGTCATTTGGCTTCCGGCTTTGCCATTTTCTTGCAATTTATCCACTGACCTGTTTTCATTTCAGTTTCCATTTCTGTTTTTCCAGCATTTTGTGCCGCTGATTGTTGCCCCCGTCTTTAATGAATTTTATTATACATTTTTGTACATTTTGTTGTTGTAACATTACTTTTTTATAATCACCTTAACAGTTTCTTTTTTTTAAATATCATCATTTAATACTCTTATTTTTGCTTGAATGATTTTTATTTAAAAGTTGAAACAAAATTGAAGATTTGGCATCAACACTATGAGAAATATTCAAAGAGAGAATCACTCACTGTTAATCAGTTTTTTAATATTGTATTTTCTAAATATTGATTACGCTTTTATCTACATTTTCGATAATACCATACTTTATTAATCATAGTATGGAAACATATTTTGGAAATATCGTATCTTTATAACTGACTTTTGGAGAACTCGAATATTTAAGATCGCATTTAAATTGCCAAAATTCTTGTGTGAAATTTTACAACAATTCATAGCAATTCGGAAATATACCGGTTGTTCAACTTGTTGTAATATAATATTCATATTAAAATATTATGCATATATATTTCGATTTCTCATAAAACAAATAACAACTTTGAACATTCAATAAAAAACATTAAACATCTTTTAAAAACAACTAAATTAAAATATGATTATTTTATATACTTTTACTTCATTAGTTGACACAAAAAATAATTATTGAATAGTTTACTTGGATAATGATTTAACTATTGGAAAATACAAAAATTTCCTTCCAATAAAACTTGGAAAACGTCTTACAAAATCTCACCTAAGAGCGAATGTTGATTGAAAGTGAAGTTTGTTTCTTTTTTTATATATAGCTGAACATGACTTTTACTTTTTTCTGCTGACTTTTAATTGATTCAGGTCGATCTATCCGTATCTTTTGCAATTGAAATTTGTCTCTAAGTGTCTGTGAAACCGGATAGACAATTATATATTTAATTATGCGAATAGAAATTGACAAAATAGGAATAGAGTGGTTAATACATGGTTAATACATAGAAATCAATTGTAACATTAGAGAGCAATCAATTTTAAAAATAGAATCGATGAATGATTTACTGATATTACAGCATTTTAAACCCTCTGAAATCCAAGATAATCACCTCTAATTATACATTATTTACAATGACTTGAAACCAGAATCTGCCAGTGTGTCTATATTGAAAAGGTTAATGGTTATACCTATGATAAATACAATAAATAATCCACTAATGTTAATCTATATTGGCTAGCAATTTCAAATATTTTGTTCGTAACACTTTAAATTTATCAGTTATATTTTTTCTGTTTATCATATTTAATTAATACAGTTGCCCAGACTTTGTTCTCTGCATTCTGTTCTGTATATTGTATGTATATACATATATTTGGTATAGTATGTACATATGTATGTATGCATTTCTCCACACATTCACATTCATCCGTTCATAATATATTTTACAATTATTTTCGTTTTGCGGCTCATTTAAATTTGTTCGCATTCGTTGCGGAATTTTCAGGCCATTCGGTGGATATTGGCCGAGAGTTCAGTTTGGGCTCGAACGCATGTTTGTGGCAGGCAATTGATAAACAATTTTTTACTTTTCTCATATATGTATGTATATATTTTGCAGAGCAAAAGTGCTTAAAATTAATGCCTTGAAATGACTGCCAGACCTATTGGATTGCAGTGCTCTTTTAATAGGCTGACGATTAAATGCATATATTTGCCATAAATTGTAAAACAAAAATTTATTTATGCAGCATTCATGTTCTTTTTTTTTAAATTTTATTTATTTTTTCATTTTGCATTTCTGTAACTGAGCATAAAAAATAAATTGGCGCTACAAATGTTGTAAAATGTCATTTGTTAAATGACAAACAAAAAAAATCCATCCGGCCATCTGAATTTCAGTGAACCAATGGTTATATACTCTTACAATTTGTGTTTGATTTGGATATTACAAAATATTAGTTTAATACGAAAATACGAAAAAAACCAATTGCTGGAAAAATTATTATTAAGAATAGTGTTTAAATATGAGAAAGTTGTTGAAATATATATATATAAGATTCTATGAGACAGATTTCGTTTCCACATATTCAGCTTAATTATTTTCTAAATTTATTTCATTTCATTTAATATTTCAGCATCCTTTACATAAAGTCAATAATATTTTCCTTTCTATAGGGTATATAGATTTAAAAAAAAAAAATGAAATGTCTGTTTCCTAGCTATAAATTTTGACATAATAAATGTCTGCCATATGAAAATTGAAATTTGTAAATACGAAAATAATGCTTTGCCTGATTTAAGTTATTAAATTATTAACAAATTTTCTTTAGTCCCAAAAATTTAGTTGGTGCTGCTGCTATGTTGTTGTTTTTATTCATGGCTATTAAATTTTAATTAATTTTTACAACATTTTTGGCATGAACATTATCATCATTATGAAAATAAATTTTATGATGTAAAGTAGCTTAACTTAACACACACCAAAATTAAATGATGTCCCATCTATGGTCACGTATAAATTGAATCATTTTTTTGTGTGTTGATGGCAACTTTAATGTTTTAATTAGAATTACGACACTTAAAAAATGAAGAAGGAACTTTAAACAGGAATTGCACAAAACAAAGTTATTTTAAATGTAGATTTATGGCAAAGTTTCGTACATTTCTGTGGCTTTAGCATATATCTCTCTTTCACCTACTTATAGAACACGTGAGAAGTTTGCCTTAACTTGACTCGTTGCAACATGCAACACACGATAGTGAACGAGTGAAAGAGAGAGAAAGAATAAGAAAGAGAGATAGGGTGCAAAAGGATAGAAATGTGGAGGGAATAGAGTGCGGTAGAAGCAATGATAGCAAATGCCATTTGTCACGCCTGCAATAAACTCCCATGTTTGTCAGTTCTCCATTGACCCGGCAACGAGCCAACCACCCAACCACCCAAACACTCAGCCAACTAACCAACCCACCAGCTCACACATTTAGCCATGCAGTCATCTGTAGCCCCTGGAATGTAGGGAGTCAATGTTTTGGCCTCGTAAAATCTAATTTAAATGCAAACGCAAATGTCAAAAATTGTAAAATTTAAAATCACATTGATATAATTCCCAATACCACTATCTATCTAGTAGTGAACACTCAGACACACATACACACAGAGACACACATTACGTATACGCAATATTTTTCAACAACTGTCACATTACGTATACGCAATCAGTCGTCGTCAGTCAGTCAACAAGGATACCCCATCATACTCAAATACATATTGGGGTAAAAAATTCACACGGTGTAGGAGTAAAAAATATTTATATGAAAATAGTTTTGTGTCCCTGGTGGGAATTGAACTGTTTGATGCCCTGGGGAAAACAGTTTTGGATATGAAATATACATACATATGTATAAATATTTTATAAAAAAATCATAAAACTACATATTTTTGTACTATTATTATAATTTGAATAAAACTTTTGAAAATGTAGTTCGATTTTGGGGTATCTTAATATTTTAGTTTAGAAGCTAAAACATATTCTTAGTATAATAAACATTAACGCTTCCACGAAATAATTTTTGTTTTCTCGTTTAGTGAAGAAAATTAATAATTTTTGTTATTAATTTTTTGTATATTTATATTTAAAGTTAAAGAAAACTTTTCAAAGTAGAAAACAAAACAAGCAAAAATGCCAAAAAGTAACTGAAACAAAAGTAGTAAAAGCAAACGTTGAAAAAGGAACATAAAATGGGAGAAAGAAAGAGACTGAAATCAAAGATAAATGTAAAGAAGAAAAAAAAACTAAATATTTTGTAAATAAAACAAAGAAAGAACATTTAATACCAAAAGGTAAACAATGGCAAGATATTTATTTATTTTTGTCTTCACATAAAAATATGAATAAAAATAAAATTAAAAATTATTGTCTATTCGTATATGCCAAATACTTTTCCTGTTCACAGGATATTGAATGGTATAAAAATAAAAAAATAAAATGAGAATCGAATTCATTTTATCAACGAGATGTGTTTGAAAGGTTTTCACATCAAATGTCAACTATGTTGATTGAACTGACTTTCCCTTCACATACAAATAAATTGGCAAATTTTTTTCCACACACTTTGTTATTGTTGTTTTGTTTTGTATTTTTGCTTTTGGAATAAAAGAGCTGCAAATAAATAGGGGAAAAAAATGGGAAACAAAAATTTGTCTTTAGCCAGGCTAAATTTCATCAATATGAAATGTAATGTGAAAATAATGTTGATATTGATAAGCCAGTTGGTAAATTACAAGACCAGAAAAAAATGTGGCAACCGGCTACGAGGAAAGTAAATATGTCAAATTATTTATAACTTTCATTTACAAAGAATATTTCATTAAATAAAAATAATAAAAAAAAAGGAGAAGGCAATGCGTAAAGTTTCATTTATATGCCACGTTGCATTTGTTTTTCATTTACATGCATGTGCGTATACGGTGTGTGAGTGTGTGTGTTGTGTGTGTGAATGTGCGTCCTTTTAGGCGTCTGCCTGCAAACGAATTTTATTTTAATTTATGCGCAGACATCAACAGACACAGCAGCAAAAACTAAAGCCCAGGTCGCCAAAGGGGGTTAAGAGTGTATAAAGCCAACTTACACACCAATACATACATACATAATACATACACATAAACACATATATAGACACATATGGAAAACGGAAACGGAAATATGCGCAATTTCTCAACAAGACAATGTCTGCAAGTCTGGATAGGAAACAAAGAGAAGAAGCAACAAAAACCAAAATATTGTCTTCAGTTTATTGCAAACTCGACTAAAAGATACTCTATGTGAAATAGAAATTTAATGTCAGTTTTGTAAAATAAAATTATAAGCTTTTTAGCCACTTAAAGTAGAAGTTAAGGCCAATGTTCTATATAGTTAGCTGAAGAAACATTTTCTGTAATCTGTAATGAAAGAAAAACAACTATGAATATATATATTTAACTTTACAAGATTAGTAAAGTAGTAACTTCTAGCAGTCAATCTATATAATTTATATGTATTTTTAGTATCGCGAAACAAACTTTCTAGAATGCTTATTAAGTGGCAAAGCAAAATAAAATAAAAAAAATGTTGATAAAAAGTATATATTACTTTTTACTTACTTAATTATTTTATCCTTTCTGTTACATACAGTGCGATAACTAAAATATACCCTTTGGCTACAGGGTAATGCCACAACTCACGAAATTCAACAAGAAAAGTCAAAAAAAAGAAAACTTCCTTGTCATTTCTTCAACCTTTTGTAGTTGCACAAAATTGTTTAAGTTTTGCTTTTGTTTGAGTTCTCTTGAGTTTTTTAATATTAAAATGTGCAAAAAAGAAAAGAATCAGTAAATAAACCATATACAAAAAAAAATAAATTCTATATAATTATGCAAGTGAGCGGGAAAAACAGTTGATAAAGCTGTTTGCATAATTAAAAAGTTGACTTTTTGTCTATTTAAGATGATGATGTTTGTGTGGGTTTTTTGGGATGGCTTCTCGCCATCAGTCAAATGGCAAACTAATTAAAAATTCAGAGTGAAATGTTATTCAAAAATTATTAAATTGATTCTCAGTTAATAAACTATTTAAAGAACATCATATAAAACATGAAATAAATCAGTTTAGAAATAACTAATTTGATTAAATTGGAAACACATTCATTGAAAACTATGAACAATTTTTAATATAAAACGTTGATTGAATATTAAAGCGTAAAGAATGAAGAGTAAAGATTTGGTAAAGAGAAATTCTTGTTTTTTTATTTTTATTGTTTAACTTAAATGATCTTTTAAATCATTTCAATATTAACTTCTATATGATCATATATATAAGATAATCAATTAGTTCAGACTAAACTTCAACTTTGTTAATAAAAGATATTTTTAAATATACATATATTTGATTGTTTAATTTAAGTTATTTTTTACTAAGTTGACTGTTTGAAATCAATTTGATTGCTTCTTGCTATCGTCAGTAGTTTTCTTTAAAATGTAAATAAATTTCTTATTGCTTATGGCACTTCTTTGCTTTAAGATAAAAATAACTTTTCTTTTTTTCTTTGAATTTTCGTAATAATCAAAATAAAATAATTTTGCATGATTGCATTTTTCAATTAAGTCAAATGCAAAATTTGTAAATAATTGTTTATTAAATTCTTTGTCTTTACACTTGAATAACATGTAAAATTGACATCAATTTCAGATTAAACTAACAAAGAAATTCAATTATTTTACATATGAATGAGATGAATTTCTATTGAAATGATGTCTCAGCAATTAAGTATATTTAATATAAATTTTCACACAAAAATTTATAAACAAAATGCACACAATTTGCTAACAAAGCACTAAGACACACACCACACATATAAACACACGCACACACATTCACACGGTCAATTGCACAGATTTGGCCAACTTCTTCTTCGACTTCATCATTATGCCGTTTACAGTGAGTCGTAAAGTAAAGTCAAGTAAACGGCTGCCGTTTGACTTTTGCTATGAAAGTGTGTGTGAGTGTGTATGTATGTGTGGTGTCAGTGTGTGTGTGCCTATTTGACTTTGGCTCGCGGCAATGTTGCTGCCAACGTCGACTGGCAACAATGGCCAAACGATATAAATGGCAACTCGCAATAACATTAACCGTTAGACGGCTGCGGCTTCTATTGCTGCTTCTCTCGGCCCAAAAATGCGGCAAGTCGACCCAATTCTCAACCACCAACTCTTTCGAGATTCAATCGCCTGCGTCATCGGGCCAACAACATTACCAACTTTGTCTACGTTGTCGTAGTCATCGTTGCCGTTGTTCCGTATTTGGCCCAAACTGATGGCTCTGGCTCTGCCTCTGACTCTGACTCTGGCTTTCTGGTCTCCAACGCTGGGTCTTTCTTTCTGCGTCTGCCTCTGTCTATCTTTTAAGCACCCAAAAACAGGGTAGGAGGCACTTATCTATGTGTCCGTGTGGCTCAGTATAAGAGTATCTTGCGTATCTACATGTACATACATACATACATATATGCTTCTCTTTGTGCATGTGTGTGTGTGAGTTTGTGTGAGCCAAGCCACTGACGTAATTTTCTTGAACATTTTCAAATGCATTTCCTACAAGAGATGTTCCACGATTGACTAAGTGAATACTAAATGGTTTCTGTGATTTTAGAAAGGAATATTTAAAGAAAATATCCCAAAACACCAAAAATCTTTATTTTTCTTCCACTAAGCTTTAAATATTTTATACGAACATAAATCTTGGCTATGAAAGCGTATTTTATAACGAAAATATTCAAGGAATTACTGACTTTGAATTGAAGTAATAAGACTTACTCCCGACAAAAGTAATATTACTTAGGTTTAATTATGGTAATATTTTTCGGAATAGCAAAAACTTAAATTTCATAAAATATATTACTTCTTTACTACTTCATTTATTACAAAAAAGAAAATTAACAAGATTGAAATCTAAAACACAATTAATTTGTATAAACCTTTTTAAAACCTTTGCATTTGTATTTTGAAAACCTTGTTCAATATCTTAAATGTACATTTTGTAAATTTTTTTCAAAAGCCTTATATGAACATTTTCTACAAAGTTTTTAAAGAAAATATAGAAAGTATAAAGAGAAATTGTCTTTATCCGCCTACTTTTAGTATAAATAAAAATTGTTTATTTGTTTCGAAAAAAAAAATAAAACTTAAAATACATTTTCGTTTTTTCTAAGAACGAATAATACCCAAAAAATGTTTTTATTTTTGAAATAAAATCATACAACGCAATTTACTATGAGAAAAGAAGAAAATTTCCTTATATTTTTTAAATTTAAGAAAAGTTTTAAATAAAAAAATGTTAGTCCCTGTTAATTTTTGTTCTACTTTTTATTAATGTTTATTTGTAGATTGAAATATGTATATTATTTTATTTTAAATACAGATGCAATCAGGTTTAACACACGAAAAAGAACAACTGAACTGTTATCTATTTATGGTGGCCAGATGGGTTAATGACAAATGTGCGTTGCCAGATGCAATTCCAATAAATTAATTGTTATAGGCTTCAAGATACAGTGAGTGACTGGTCATTTCAGTCACCTGCTGCTCATCTCTAATGGCTGAGAACTTGGCAATCTGACCACAGTCAACGCATTGTCGGCAACTTTGAGCAAATGTTTGGTAGCAAAGTGTTTTCACTCCGTATCCGTATGGATCTCTCTCTCTCTCGTTGTCTGTGTGTGTGTTTTTGGGGTGTGTGTTTTATTTTCCAATTGAATTTCCAATTTCATTGGCCACCGCAAATTTTGCTCAAATTGGTAGATTTCAACTTTAACCCAACATTTCGCGTTTTGCCTTTAGCATTTCTTGCCAATTTAATTAGCCATTATACCAAAAAGTCTGCAGCACTTTCTCCCTTCTTTTCCAGCATATAGATACATATGTATGTTCGTTCTGCATTTCCATTTTTTTTCTTCTTCTGTTTTAAATAAAAATATTTTTATTATGAAAAAATTTTCGTTGGTTTTTTTGTTTTTGTCTTATACATAAATAATTTATATTTATGCCGCATCGGCAACGGCAACAAAAATCAACAGTATGGTGAAATTTTTATACGCAGATTTTGTTCGTGAATGAATTTATGCTGATATGTGAGATACGCTTCATCATCATTTGTTGTGTTGCCACTTAACACCTTTTGGCACCAGCTGCCACACCCAAGTAATGTTAATAAATGCCTTCCTCCCTGCCTCTCACAATCTTCACTCAGCATCGTTCCCTTCTGTCTCAGGCCATCACCCTGACAGATGAGTTGATCTGCGTGGCACACACCGACTTTAAGTTGGTCGTCGTCATCGTCATCCTCATCCCCATTCTTATCCTTCTCATCAACATCCTCATTCTGCTAGTCGGTGTCTGTCTGCCATGCAAAAAGCTATACACAGTGACAAAATTATTGAATAAAAAATTGTTCATGTCAGATAATATTAACATACAAAGTATGTGGATTATGTAATGAAAAATTGATTTAGTCTTGTTTAAATAGAATAATACTCCATTAAAAATGAAACGTTTTTCACGTGGCCAAACAGTTTTAAAGATGTCTCTTTCATTTATTACATAACTTCTGTTTTTAAATAAAATATTCATTAAAATAGTCTTTAGTGTTATAATTACTTATATTAAGATCTAAAGTCAGCAATGTTATAGTGAGAAGTCTATCTGATAAGTCTGTTCTATTAAATTCTTGAAATCTTGTGTATTTTACCATATTATTAAATTCTTGAAGATAACCAAATAATGCTTCGAATTACTTAAATATCTATCTCAAGGCGAATGTCGAAAACAATCAAGAAACACTAAAAGTTGATGAAAAATCTTGTAAAAATGTTGATTCAATTCCAAGTGTCAGTTTAGCCAAATAACAATATAATTAATCTTATTACTTAATTTTAAGACCTAATATATTGTAATTATAAATTTTCCAAATGCAGTCTCTTTACATTAATAACTTTCTTTTTATCAATTTCTTTTCTCTCAGTGTAGTGGCAAGAAGTATTAAAAACTTTTTAAAGCCCCTTGCCAAAGACTTTAAGTAAGGGCCAAGTGAATATTCTTTGGGAATGTTGTTGTTTCTGTTTCATTTTCGTTTTCTGTTTGTCTTTAAAATATTTACACACAACTTACAAGGGGCTTGATATCAATAATCCAATTTTCATTCTATATATACATATATATCTATATGTATGTATATGTGCATATATGCATATGAATATTTGTTTGCCTAAAATGTGTGGAATTTGGCAAGTTAAATGGCTTAGAAAATGAATTTTATTAGTTTGGACAATAAATTTTTAGTGGTTAGTTTTTGGATATATTAAAAAAAAAGTTTGTCTATAAAAAAATGAAAATTAATTATTTTTGACTCTTCAAATCATTTACCAATATTTAAAAAAAAATTAACATATTACATAAACGGATGTTCATTAATTGATCAATTGCTCAATATGGCCATCTATATATGGCATTAGGCCAAATAAGCATTGAAGGTGGCATACTGATGATGAGAGTCACCTAATCAACTAACAACCCACTCGAAAATGAAGCATCTATCCTAGGTTTAATACCAAAAGACAAGTTGGAGCTAATTGCTAGCAAACAATTGCCATCTTCAATTACAATTATTTGCCATCCACTTTGCCTTGGCAGAGGGCTCAAGTGTTAAGTTGAGATCCGCCTTTATATTTATATATATGTATATAAATATGCATATTTATGTAGGTGTACATACATACATATATGTATATAACCTTGCAGATTTACCCACATATTTATAATTTAAATTCATCTCTTTACTTATGCATGGAGCAAACAACACAAAAAACAAGAAAAGCAACACCAACAAAAAATTTGTCATAAGCTGCTTAAGACGCGTGCTACTACAACCAGCCAGATTGCAAGATACTTATCAACATATATATATATACATATATATATATAGAGACAGAGGCTGCAGTTGACAAGCCTCTAAAATAAAAAAAGATTATATGACTAATCCACCTGCCTTACCTAAGCCTAATCAGAGATGTGTCAGTGATCAGCTAGAAAAATGTTTACAAAAAACTGTTTTAACGAACATCCTTTCAAATCTATTAAATGTGATTGTTATAATGGATTAGCTATAAGCAAAAACAAATGTCACAGTTCATTTGTGTACATTATTTCCGCCATGAAATAATTAACAAAATTGCAAACTTTTGTGGCATTTTTAAGGAAACAATCTGATAGTTCTGTTATTAAACTTACTGCCAAATCCATTCATGATAGTCAAATTTAAAGTTCATTTGGCATATTTCTGGTTTGGTAAGTTCATTAGTTTTGTTAACAAAAAAGTCATTAATTAATTACAAAAAAAACCATCATTTTAAATTTTATTTCTTACGTTAGTTTAATATTTATTCTGTTTATAAAGCAAAAATTTGTTTCACAGAAATTAGAAAAAATATTCAAATATGAACGTCAAGTATTCCTCTTTTTTTGGACTTCTTAAAGTTTTAAAATGCTTTCCAAATTTTGCTTTTCTTGTTGAACTTTGCCAGAGTACAAAAACAACTTTCTTTCTTGATTCTTTGCTCTTTACAATATCCTTGAATTTGAAGGATTTGCTTTAATCTTTTGTGCATAAAAATTTAAAAGTACATATATTTAAAAACTATTAAAAATGTATTACATTTTATTGAATCAATTTAAAATATTTCTAATGACCTTATGACCTACTTCAGTTTTTTCCTATACTTAATCAGTTACAAGTTAATCGTGACTCACGCTGTCATCTCGAGGCACGCATGTAAATTTATCTTTCGTTGGCACTTTGGCACGTTTTTAGCTTAATTTTTAATTCTTTTATTGCGAGTTGTTGGCATTTTTTTATTGCTTACTTTTAATTATTGAGTTGTGAAACTTATAATCTCCATCAGATGAGTTTTTTTTTCCTTCTTTACCAGCGACTCCTCCTCTTTTTTTTTTTGTTTTTTGCTCTTTGAACGATGAATATGCAAATTTGTGCAGCTTAGGCACAAATGGTTGAATGGGTGGGTCGGTTCCCACAGTTATTTTTTCACTGCTCTATTATTATTTAAGGCGTCTCTTGTTTTTTTTTTTTTAGATTCGTTGGTACTTGAAGGGCTTTTGCATTTTTTAAAGGCTGACCATTGTCCAAAGCCATCATCGCTCCACCCGATCCCATCCCAAATGGCCAGCTCCATTTCACTCAATTACAAAGTGCCACAATGACGCCAAAGGAGATGGTGGGGGTGAGAGAAAAATCTTGGGTCTTATCACTGCAATTTGGCAGAGTGAATAATTCATGTGATGAGAACTGCAACTCAATTCAAACAATTTTCCTTTTGGATATTTTCTTCAAGTTTTTATATTCGCCTTTGAATGCTTTCTTTACAATTTGATTCCACTTCGTATACTAGTTCAATAGAAAATTGAAAAATCTCAACATAATGTGTGAGGGAGAGTAGATATATGAGTTAGTGTATTTGTATATGTATGTGTGTGTGTGTGTGTGTGATATAATTCAATTTTCTCTGCACTAACAGAAAAGAAAGAAATAAAAAATAGAAAAAACTTTCATTAAAATTCAACTGCATCAGCAAGATTGTAACTGAGGACCACAAAACCGCTAGCAAATCAATTGGAAGCAATATTCTACCCCACAAGCATTCAGCAGCGATGACGACCATTTCATGGTAAATTGAATGCGAGAATTTAATTAATTTTTCTTTCCCTTTTTTATACATTTGTTCATTTTATTTGCAATATTATTTTATATGTGTATGCAGTTTCAAATATATCCCAAAGACGTCACCAAAAAGGGGAGATGGACACAAATTGCCATTCGGTTAACTAGTTGCGTGACCAAATCAATAATGCCAATGAGGTTAAGTGTAAATCTAGTTTAGTTTTAATCACAAGAAAGGCAATTAAAAAAAACTCCTCTAGATTTGGAGTTTAAAAGTTTATTTTAATTTTATACTAGCTCTGATATTTAATAAAAGTTTATTTTAATTTTATACTAGCTCTGATATTTAATAAAGTAATAATTGTAGTTAAACAAATAGATAATTAGAATGATCAACAGCAGTTGTAAAAAGTAAAAATTGTTTTGTTTGAAAAACAATAAAATCTTTTAATAGCTGAGTTTTTCTTTAAAAATCTTGTAAATTCAAAACTTGAATTTATTTCCCATTTTTAGAAAAGTATTAACCCTACTTTTCTACGTCACTGTATATTATGCATATGTCCTCTATATGTACACAATATTTTATGCGCAATTTATTTTTGATTCACTTAATGGAATTTACATTCAACAGTGCAATTGACAAACTAAGAGAGGCAGAAAGAGACAGAGAGAGATAAGTCGTATTGCTTTTATATAAATCAGAATCATATGAAAAGAGTTTTTTAACCACAGAATTTAAAACAATACACAAATCACAATAAATAAATATAATTGGCTTTCACTTTTATATAATTACATTAAACTTTAAGTTATATAAAGTCCTTGCATCAGTCCATTTATATGGCTCAGGCAACTGAAACATTATTTTTAATTCTCCTTTTTTTTCTTGTTTTACTCTCTCAACTAATAGCTTACTTAAATATTAAATTTATAGTTACATGGCAGCAAAAACACAACATTTTTATTATTTATAATCTGTACTCTTTCAGGCAAAAATATTCATTCAATTAATTGCAACTCTTAAACTATTCAGAAAAGCATGAAGGAAAAGCTTTTCTTGATTATGTATAATGTCATTTGATTTTTAGATAAGATTATTTCAATTTTTGGTTATTTTTAAATTAGTCAGACTTTTTTTCCATTATCCGAATAAATTTTTAAGAATTTATTATAAACATTCTACAATAACTCTAATGATAAAATTTGTTAAAGAAATTTTATAATATTGCCAAATAATTCCTTGATCATTTTGTGCTTTTAAGAACATCCAATATATATAGCTCTTAAACTTCTCAAATTATCGGATAATTTTGGAACTTACATTTTTAGGAGATTGAAACTTTATTGTTTATAAGAATTTTAGGATTCAGACTTAGCTACTAGCTAACCCTCATCCAAAATCTTTTGACCTTTAAGTCAAGGCAGAAGCTTGGAGTTTTTAGGCCATCTTGATAATGTATTTTCATTTCCATGTGCATTCCAAGACTTTTTATTAGGTATAAAAAATGAACAATTCAATTTCTTTAAAAACCTCTTCTTGCTTAGTATAAATTGCATTCACTATTATAGCCAATCGAGAGCCACTCTCTGGTCCAATCAACCACACACATAATCACATAACACTTAAAGCCATTTTCAGGCAGAAATAACATTTTTCTAGCCAACACACAAAAAAGAAAAAAGAAAAGAAAGCAAAAGAAGGTAAGAAAATCCACTTGAATGACAAGCAACAAGAAGTCTTGCCTGCATCTACTTAAATTCAACTCGACTCGAAAAAAAAATAGAATGAAAACTTTAGACATGAAATTGCCTACATTCCCCGAGTACCAACCAACCAGTAACAGAAGCCCGACGGCGCTCAAGTACCCCCGCCCATCAAACCGCAAGCCTTTCTTTAGTAAGCAAATTCTGGATAAATGTGTCTATATGTGTGTGTGTGTGTGTGTGTGTGTGTTAGTGTGTTTGTATGTTTGAGGCATGTTTAACTGAAATTATTTTAAGCGCACAGTCGTCGTCGACATTGCTGCCAAGGAACTCCATTTTGCCATAAAACATTTCTCCTTACTGCATACTACTGACTACTCTCCTTCCTCCTCGTTGTTCTTCCCTGTGTTCTGTATATTTTTGGCTTCGTCCTAGTTGGTTACTGGTAATGTTTCTCCACTAAATTACCTACAGGCTATAATTGTTTTGTGTACATGTCGGCTGGCTAGCAGAACGACTCGTCGTAAAAAAAAAACAAAAAAAAAAGGGTTGCAACAATGTTTCATTCGTTTTCCCTTGCGGTAAATGTAAAAGTGTAAAATGTAATTTGTATTTACTGCACATAAGTATGGATGTTACTAATGTAAGTAAGTAGTTGCTATGCTGCTACAAATTAAGTAAAACTTTGTTTAATAAAGCCAAAATAATGAGTTTCACAATGTTCCTTTTATTATTAGTTGAATACAAACACCAAATAAAACTAACTTAAAATGAGATATAATAAATATTGTATTTAAATACAATTGATACAATTAAATATTATTTATTTGTAATAATAAAATTCTCTTAATTATAATGATATTAAAATTTGCCACAAAGTTGTGGGATCAGAACAAATCGAATTTTAGTTTTTAAATAATTATAGTTTATTGTTTATTTGTATGTATATAATAATGCATTTTTGTATTTCCATTTCAAATGAATGTTGTACTTTCTGTGAAAGCACCACATAATCTCAGTTTCTCTCCGTTAACAATGGCCCTTAGAAATTGTGGCCCCAAATAGTTGATGCCCTTCTCAGTGGTTCTTGTATCGCCATCTAAACGTATTATATAATCTTTGCTGATTAAACGTTCAGTCATATCTTGTTCCAATTTGGGATTCAATATATCATATAGACTGCCACCGCTGCCAATTAAATCGCCAGCTGCTGCCAGTTTTTTATTGAGAATTGTACAGCAATTGTCATTCTTTAGGATTTCCTCAAATTGTTTTTTAACTTGTGCTTGAGTACTGCGTTGAGGATAGCCTGAAAGGCGTTCAAAACATTTAAATTGATAAAAACGTCGCTCAAGTTCAGCCAGATCATCAAGTAAATTTTGATAATTTAAGGGATTATTGGAATATGAACGAGATAGATGACAAAGATCACCCAAAAGTTGTTCGACCTGTGAACCAAATATATCTTCCACTTGAGCATTACTAAAAATATCCTAATTAAGAAAATGAAATATGGGATTAAATAAATTACAAGTTCGACTTTTATTTATAGAGCAACTCACAATTAACTTTAATATGGCTGTATGCAGAGTTGGTATAATGGTCAGCTCATATATCTCATTCATTTTGCGTGTCTCCAAATAGTGCAGAGCCCTTAAGGCCTCCTGGGTGTCATCAAAGAGACGCTTTTGTCTGGCAATGGGCACTGGCTGAGCCTGTTCCCAAACAGTTTGCCATGTATTTCCCTCAGTGGTCATGCGTACACTCAACTGATGTCTGATTTCACCATTCTCTGAGAATAAAATATGTTATTTCTTTTCTTCTTCTGTCCATATATTAATTAGTTACCATCTTGAACTTCCTCCCAGTCTTTAGGACTATACCAGCGTATAAAATCCTCAATTTTACTTCGTGGATTAGCTGCCTTAAATGCCTCCATGTCGGATAGCAAAGATGTACACATCATTTGTGTTGTTAAACCAGAACCAGGTCCTAATTTAAGCATCGTTTCAGCATCGTCTTGTAACTGATCTTCTGTCTTGGGCACTGGCTCTTGGGTTTCGGGTATATATAGAAATTCCTCAGGTTCATCAAGCAAACGCTCTTCAAGACCCAAACGCCTGAGGCGACCTTCTGGTTTTATACTCAACACGGCTTTGATTGGTGAACTTGAGGCAGAATTAACATCATCACAGTCAAAGAACTCGCCTTCATCTTCATCATCTTCATCTACGTCTTCGTCATCTTCTGCGGCACTGCCCTTCCTTCGCTCATCAAGCTGCTGCTGCTTACGTCTACTAGCAGATTCACGTTGCACGCGACGTTCCACACAAACATTCAACATTTGCAATTTCTGATGTAGCAGACAGGTGCGTGTATCGGGAAATCCAGGAGCAATGCTGAAAAATTGAAAATGAAGAGAAAAAGTAATCAAAATTTGATTCAACATAAATTTGGCAGGCGAAAAAATAAATATTGTTATAACTAATTTGCGACATTATATTAAAAATGTAGCCAGAAAAAAACCTTTGGAAATTATACTATTGTTTAATAAAAGCAAATTCAGTTTATTAAAAAACATAATTAAAATATTTAAAACGAAAATGTTTAATGTGGAATTTGAAAAGATCTAAACATTGCCAACCGATAAATATTTCATTGGGATCAAGTACAATAGACATTTTCTGAGAGCAAATGAAATGTTCTTTAAAAAACGTTAAAGAATAATATATTTATATATTTATATAAGTATGTACATATTATATCAACTGCAGTTATCATTTAATTTATTTTAAAAAATTTTTTTAAAATATTATAATAATAAATTACAGTGGAACTTCCCCCACCTTTAATGAACTTCTATATAATAAATTTACTTATAAAATGAATTAATTTCAAAGAAAAAGATATCTCATTCTGTTTTCAATGTAATCAGTTCTATATAATATATTCTATATCGCATGAGACTTCATTATAAGAAAGTTGGAACAAAATCACCCGATTTAATAGAAGAATGTTAAAGACAATATAAAGCATTTGACTTTTTAAACAATATGTCAACAAGCTAAATATTTAAATGACACTTTTTTTACATGTTATAACATCAATATAAAACTTTATTTCAACACCTTAAACTAAGTACTTTTGTTTCCAAATTGCTACAATGTTTTGCACAATTATTTTGAATTTAAATGGGTTTGAGACAATAGAAAAACAAAACGATTGAAATGATAATCATTCTTGTACCTAACCCAACAAAAAAAAAAAGAAAAAAGAAAGAAAAACAGAAACCCCAACAAGTTGAGTCTCACTTGCCAGCAAAAGTGGCAATAAAAGCTGTTTACCACACAAACAAAGAGTCTGTTTATATCCATATACATATGTATGTATGTATATGTATGTAAGGGCAACCTATATCATCTATATGTATATACATATAGCTCTCTTTAACTGTAGAACCCAAGTTGGCCCATTGATATTCACGCTTAGCTCGCTTGTCAACGCGTGCGTGGCTTTCTGGTCTTGCATAGTCAATGAGATATTAGAGAAGAAGGAGGAGGAGTTGAAACTTCAGTTCTTTTGTGTTACATTCCAGTGACTCATTTGATACTGAAAGAGTTTATTGAACCTCTCAAAGCTATGGCAATTCTTTAACAGTTATATATGCTGCATTATAGATAGATATTATAATCGGACTTATTTGGATATAGCGGATATAGGTAGCGAACACCATTTGCATAAAGTTATCTTATTAGTTTTTGGTTGCGGCAGCTGCTGCAAGTGGCAGCTGCTTAAAAGGTTTACTTAAATATTTTATCTGGTCACCCAAAGTGTTCAAGAGGCGAAAAGAAATTTTCTTTTTTTTTTTTTGGATGAAAAGGAGAAATAAAAATACTTTTGGCTTGGCTTGGTAACAAATTGTATCTTTTATTGGTCAGTATTTTCATGTGACTCTCATGAAATGGAAACATCAACTATTCTCATGTCATTAATTCCTTGGGTGGGTAAATGATATGAGCTAGAAATAGGGGTTAAGCTCTCTAATACCAGTGATGTTAGTCCATACCATATTCCCCCAGTTCTATCATCAAAGTCGTCTCATTATCATCATCATCACGGCCACAAACTAACATCACATGGCCTCTATAAACTAGTCAATGTTACGTTTATTTTTCTGTGGCCAGAAAGAACAATTTAGTTGGTTTCTGGTCTTTATTTGACCAGAAGAGTTTATAGTCCTTTGGCAATTGCCACAGATAAGCAGAGACGGACGAAGAGAATGAGAGCGGAAGAGATAAGCTTAAGAGCAAATACTAACAGAGTTGATGGCTTTAAGAAATTGCTGATAAAATTGCAATTTTCAAGATAGGTCCTTAAAGAGTTTTTAATAACCAGCAATCCTTTTTGGCTTATAACTTTGCCCAGTGGAAACTATAGACGTATATAAATATACGTATATATACTTATATAGCTACATATGTATGTATATATTCAAACAATTTAATTCGTTTGCTTGACCTGACCCAAAATTATATACATACATACATTCTATATAGAAAGATTATCAAGCACACACACACACAGAGAGAAACCTGAACTTTTCAATTGACAACTTTTGCTTTTTAGCCCCAAAAAAAATTAAAAAAAAAGAAAAACTTTTTCTCAACCTCAAAATTCTAATCCACTTAAATGCTTAACCGTATTATCAACCCCAAAACCATCCACAAAGCACGCCCGCAATCAAATGGGAGACAAAAAAAATTTCAGGCCAAGCTTTGTTGAATAAAAACTTCAATTAAATCATTTTAAGTGGATATAGAGGAGAAGATTGCCTAACACGGCTTGAGGGTCTACTTCTCTTCTCTTCTTTTTTTTTTTTTTGGATAAAAATTAAAATTTTTACTCGGCCATTGTCTGAAAATGCAAATTTGCCAAACCAACGAGAAAAGCCAAACAAAAAACCAAAAAAAAAAAAATTAAGTGAGATACCAAAAAAAAAAACAACAAAAACCACAAAAAAAGGTGAATAATTATGCGGCCACAAGACCAGCAGAAAAACATTTGCACCTTTAAGTTTTTTTTTTTTTGTTTGGGGTGAGAAAACAAAACCCCCAAGACACATAATAAAACGCACTTGATATACCCTGTTTTAATGGGGTTAACAATTAGAGTATATAGTAATACAATTTAATTATGATTGTACGTTATATTAAAACATTAATAGGAATTTTCTTAAATAGGATACTAAATCTAATGAATTAAATTTATATTTAATTATTTTCACATTACTTTAATAATAAGATTAAATAAATTGAAATCAAATTTGCTTTAATATCTCTATGATATAGTCATCTGCTACATGAAGAATACGAAATGGATAGAATTCAAAAATTTCAGCATTTGTGCCAGCAAACATAACGGAGTTTGATCCTGATTTCAAATTTTAATCATAAATATACATATATAATATTCTATTTGTCTTTGTTTTTGCAAACTTATTAGCCAAATGGATATGCCACCCTCTTTTAGTATACTCTATAAAAAAAAATAGAAAAAAATGCATTGCATTTTTTTGTTCCATGCACAACTGTACTTGATTCGTTTTTCATTCACTCTTCATTCTTCTCTTTTGTTTTGAGCAATTTTCGCACTTTCGCGCATTAAAAAATTTTAGTGATGCAATTAATACACGCAGAAGGGAAATACAAAAAAAAAACAAAAAGCAGGAGGAGAGGAAAAAGAAAGGAAGAAATGGTGCAAGAATTTTTTAATTAAATTTGTGGCTGGACAGTTGAGTGAGAAATGAGCATAGAGAAAAGAAGAAAGGAAAAAAGAATGAATGCAATCCTTGCAACACATTTGAGCTTAAAAATATATATATATACTATGCATATATATTTACTATATATCTTCTCATTTTCTTCTGCCATATTTAATGCAATTTATAAGTTTGAATTAAGGCAAGCAAAATGGCATGAAATATGAAGTCAAGCGTAACGACAGTTGAAATATTAGCCGGAGGGCTGCCGCTGTGAAGTCTCACACAGGGTAAAGAGAAATAAAAAAAATAAACAAAAACAACAACAACAAAAGTGTGGGGAGTTGGGATGGGGAAGAAAATAAAATACTATCAATCAAAAGACAAAATGTTGATTATTATTTTCGGATGGAGCGAAGCGTGCAGTTTAATTATTACTTTGCGGTTAAATTTTCTCTCAGTGTGATGAAATGATAGATGATAGCGGGGGTGGGTGAAAGAGACTAGATGAGATGTGAGAGAGAATGAGTCGGCAGAGCCACAAGGCATGCCACCACATTGTGGCAAGTTGATTTTACTTTAGTTCAGTTCAATGTTTTTTTCTTTTTTTTTATAAGCAAATAGTATTAGTGAGTAATAGAAAATAATTGTAAGCAGATAAAATAAAAAAAATGTACTTTTACTTTTTGATTTGAAATAATGCAGGAAAACTTTTCGATTTGTTAATAATCAAAGCATGAAACTTTGATGATAATAAATAATTCGTAAGGTAAATTCATTGAACCCAAAAAGGTGCGAGGGAAGATTCATAATAAATATAAAGTTGCCATAAACTTTATGTAAATCAAGAAAATTATCAGAAATAAAAGCAAACGGAAGCTTCACAAAACTTTCTCATTACTTTAATTCTTAAGCTTTTCTTTTTAATAAATTAAATCTTAAAACTCATTGGAAATCTTTGCTAAATTTAAGTTTATTAAATGGCATCTTGTGAAGACATTTAGTTAATTCGTTTTATATTATTTTTAAAATTCTTGGTCTAACTTAACAAAACAAAAACAAAATTTCTTTTATATTATTGTAGATTTCAGTCTTTTAATTTTTTGTTTTGCTTTTTTTTATGTTAAAACTTAATTACAAAAAATCACAATCTTTAGGTTTTGCAGAGTTTTAAAATGCTATAGAAATTTTTTTCAGCCGAAGCTACTTTGTTTTATTTTTTTAATTTGTGTAGATTTTAAATGATGGTCCGTAAAAAGTATAGCTTATATTTTAAAAAAACAATAAAAACTATTAAATTATAAGTAATATTCATACAATCCAAAAATATATTTTATTTTTGATTTTTAAACTTTAAATACTTTTAGAATTTCTATAGCCTGATTGTAAAGTTATTTAAAAATTAGATTTGCTCGAATTGTGTAACATATTATTTAATGTTTCCTGATTTAATGCTATAAATTTTTAACTGAAGTAATTTCTAGTTGGTAATAAGCTTCTTTGTAATTAATTTGCATAGTTGGAGATGAAAATTAAATATTTAGCCCCCTGTTGGCCTGGCTGTTATGTTTATGTAATATTCTCACGACAAAGAACATTCATTCAACTCTTTTTCAAGTACACACACAAAGTAGACCAAAATGTAGCCACAAAAGTCGACAATAGACAAAGAAAAAAAGAGTGGTAAAGAAATGGAGAAAACTGATTGTTATCATAACTCATGATTATGCAAAAATAAAAGAGAAAGAAAATAAAAAAAAAAAAAAGGTCAACAGCTTTGACTGGGGCTTCTGTTAGCTGTTGACCCCCGGTCAGTTCGGTCAAGTCCAGGCCAGTCATCATCTTACCCAATGAATCACGTGCCACTTTTTATGATGCCACCAAATTAAATTAAATGGCTAACAAAAAGCTTTTCGCGTAACACTTCTAAATGGCCGTCAACCGAAAGAAGAAAAGGATGCTTTCTTGCCTGGATATACTTAACGTTTCTTTTTTCGTCCATCCACTCGTTCATTACGTTTAGTCGTTTTATTTTTTTTTTTTTTCTTCTTTTATGCCTATTTTATGGAGCACCTCGCTTGACAGGGTAACCAAGTAGACAGCAAATTAATCAAACTAAACTGCCAAAGGATCAGAGCAAAAGAAAAGAGAAGGCTCAAGATATGAGAAAGATGTGTCTCTTTTACCTACTCTTCACGCACTGTTTGTTGTTTAACGAGCATGAAAATGAAATTGAAAGTAGCCAACAGCAGCCAGCAAAACTGATTGATAAAGCCATGGCCAAGAAAATAACGTCTTTGGGCCAGGCATTGGCCGGCCAACACATTCTGACCAACAGTATGAAAATTGCTATGCAAACCAGTGTAAAAGACACAACACACTTGGTAGAGGTATGGGGGATACTAGGTGACAGTATTAATTGGGTAATTTATGGCCCGGACTGGTTCAGACAACCTTCACTTTTTTTTCCTTCCTTTCTTTCTTTGTTTGAAATTTTCTGGTTATTTTTTTCTTTTTTTTTTTTTGTACCATTCTCTAACTCAAATTTGTCTTCTTCTTTTACAGCTCTATGCCGGCACTAAGATGAGACGAAGCACTACACAACCAATAGTAGCAACAACAACAACGACCACGGCCATCTACATATTTATATTAGTCCTAGTGGCATTAGTGGGCAGGATACAAGCACAATGTCCTTGGCAGCGAGATGTACCCGATCTTCAAACAAGTTGCATATGCGCCTACAATTTGGGACGGGAACTGAGTATACAATGTGATCAGGTGAGAAAAGGAATAGATCTATAAAGATATAGCTAATTATAGGTTAAATATCTAGATAGATATACAGACATAGATAGAACAGATCATGAACAATAATTTCCTTTTCTTTTTTAATACTTAAAGACAAAGAACAGAGGAATTACAGATAGATTCTATATTATAGATAAAGGGTTGCAATTTTGAAATCGGGAAATAGTCCATAAGTATTTATCATAAAGAAAGTTCAGCGATACCAAAGAGATTGTGGAGAGAACAAGAAATGGAGTAGTTAATTCTTTTTTTGATATAAAAATATATAAAAATAAATAAAAGTAAAATAAAACAATAAATGGGTTTATGTCGTACGACTAACAATTTAACCCATTTGTTTTTTAAGGAGAAACAGTTCCAATATTTTAGTAAAAATAATAAAATTTTAAAGCTGACTAGCTTTTTGAGTTCTACCCAAAAGAATATACAATGGTCAAATCCAGAATTTTTCCAATTTATTTTTCTTAGCTTTAATAATATTAAATAAAATTTAACTATTCCAATTTTGAAAAGAACACAAATTTGGTGTTGAAAATTTAATAAGAATTCTACAAATGATTACTAAAACAAATTGAAATATTGATTAGACCTATTTAGAATTTTTACTATGGCTAAAATTTTCTCTAAACTTTAGAGTTTACGCATATTATTCATGATTAATATTGTGAATATTATTATTTATGATTAATGTTCTGAACATTATTATTAATGAGTAAATTGTGGTAAAAACTTTAAGTATGTTTTATTCAGCTTGAAAATAACTGAATCTGAATAACCGAATCTGATAAATTTTCTATATCCAAGTGGCTAAATTAGGCTATAGAATTAAAGTGGATTGATAATACTGTGACTTTTATTACACTATATCACTCATCCATAGACACATTAAAAAATAGAACTTATATCTTTCTTTAAGATGCCTTTTTTTAAATTCCCAGCTCCAAATTGATTCCTAAGAACCCAATGTTTGATCCTTAAACCTAAACCTAAAAATTATTGTGGATGTCCGATTACTCTTCATATCATTCATTCTATAATTTTTTTTCTATATTATTTTTAATATAATTTAATTAATTTTCAGGTTGACTTTACGCAACTTTTGGATGCAATGAACACATATGCTCGTCTCAAGCCCGTGGATTTATTATATGTGAATAATGCATCCATTTCCGAATTACCAGATGATATGTTTCGTAATCTAAGTCTGCACAATGTTCAATTATCGAGTTGTGGCATTCAACGTATAGCCGATGGAGCCTTTAAGGGTCAAGAGTCAGTCCTAAGGAATCTCAATTTGCAGGATAATCTGTTAAGTGAAGTGCCAGTCACAGCACTTGAAGTCCTAAGCAAACTAAATTTGTTGGACTTGTCCAGAAATCAGTTAACCCACATACCAGACGGCGCCTTTACTGGTCTCAATAAGCTGTCCACACTCAAGTTAAATGACAACAATGTAACTTTGGCAGCCGGAGCATTCCGTGGCCTAGAATCAAGTCTTAAGAATTTAAACTTGAAGGGGACAAAACAGCGTAGAGTTCCAGAAAGTATACGCGGCCTTAAGAGTTTGGCATTCCTTGATCTTTCACAGAATGGTATCAAAGAGTTGCCCGGTGCTGGTGGTATACGTGTCTTTGATGGATTAGATGCTTTAACTGCATTGAATTTGGAAAGGAATCTGATTCAGAGTATTGCCGAGACGGCATTTGCTGGAGTGCGAAAAACTTTAAGTTCGCTTAGCTTGTTAAACAATTTGTTGGCCGACTTTCCTGTTGGCGCTGTACATTCACTGAAGGAATTGCGTGTACTGGACATTGGTTTCAATTTGTTGACCACACTGCCGGAGGCAGCATTTCGTGGTAATCCGGGCATCACACTGTTGGCCCTCGATGGCAACCCGTTGAGCACAGTGCCGGAGGGTGCATTTGTTCATCTGAATGCCACATTGCGTGGTCTGTCGCTGGGCGGCAGATTTCTTCACTGCGATTGCAAGTTACGTTGGGTAGCAGAATGGATACGAAATGGTGACTTGCAGGTGGGTGAATTGCTCTACAATTTTCCTTGCACTCTTGTTTTTTTATTGTTTTTTTTTTTTTTATTATTTTTTATTCACTTGCTTGATATTTCTTGATAGGTCACCTCCCGGGAGCGTAATCCTCAATTTTGTGGCACTCCGCCACGTTTCCGTGACCGTGGCTTCTATTCTATACAACCGGAGGAGTTAAGTTGTCCAGAAATAGCTGACGCTGCCTTGCGTGGACCTGTTGGCTTGGCTGATAACCTAAAGCCAACATTGCCCACAACACCCGATTCGGTTGAGTTTGAAACTGGCCTAGCCACAGGCACTGCGGCTGCCTCCGATCCAGTGGCTAGTAGTGTGAGTAGTTCAACATCAAAACCAACAACTACAAAAACAACAGAGAGCACAAGCACAATAACAACAACAACAAGAAAACCAGAACCAACAACAAGCACAAGTTCAAGCACAGCAGCCAAAACGGTGAGATTAAAGATAAATAGAAAGGAAAAAAAGAAAAATAAAAGATTCGTTATACAGAAATTTTGTTATTTGATATTTTGGATTTAGCAATATGCAGCCACACTAATGACCTGACTATGTAAACTTTAAATTTTTCCCCCATTTTTGAAATCTAGACTCGTCCATCGATTAGAACAACTGCTGCCTCCGCACCGACTTCTGTTGGAGCAGCACCAACTTTTGGCAACGTGAATGGCACCGGTACTGTTCAAGCCACTACCATAACGACGAGTAGCAGTTCCTCTTCCTCATCGTCATCATCCTCAACTTTGCATACAAAACAAGCACCTGGATGGCGAAACAATAATAATAATAATAACAACAATAATAATAATAACAATGGTGGTAGTAGTCCACATAAACCACAACGTCCACCATTGGTATTGGGTTATCCACCACAACGTGGCACACGGATCGATGATACCAATGAAGTTCAGGTGAAACATGCCTTCCGTCAGGATAGCTCAGTGATCATACAATGGGATTCGGATACAGCAAATATTTTAGGTTTTCGTGTCGTTTATCGTCTATTTGGTGAAAAGGCCTTTAAACAAGGACCACCATTGGAGTCAAGCGAACGTGAATTTAAAATAAAAAATGTGCCAGCCCAAGAATGTATTATAGTTTGTGTTATATCGCTGGAGGAATTGCATGTTACACCCGAAACAGTGCCGTATCAGCAATGTCGTGAAGTCCGTACTGTGGCATCCCAAGCATCCAATATGGATAAAATAACAATAGCGGCAAGTGCAGCAATTTGTGGTACAATTATTGTGGCAGTGATTGTATTTATAGCAGCCAGCAGGTTAGTTTACAATTGAGTTAAAGTGCCAGAATGATTTATTTGTTATATTATGCTCTTGGTATTCCCTTTATAATTTTTGCAAAAGATTTCTTACGCTTTAACCCCTCAGGCTTTAGCTATTTATGCTATCTGCACTTCATCATCATCATCAGTATTATCATCAATTTGTTTTTTTTTCTCTCTCCCTCTCTCTTTTGTTTTCCCTCTTTCTCTCTCCTGCCGTCTACTTATCTCTGACTGCCTGCTGCTGTGTGCCTTCAATGCCCCCAGACGGTCTCGCAAGTTGCAAAACAACCAGCAAAAGAGTCCACTGCCAATTGGAGGTCTGCCCGTTAATTGTTGTGGTCCAACCGGTTCACCAGGACCACTTGGCTCAATTGCAACGCTATCGGCATTTAACAATCACAAGGTGAGTTTAGTTTAGTTTCAGTTTTTCTTTTTGCTGCCAAGAAAATTGCTCGTGTTACTGCTCGAAGCCAGGGGCACTCTGAGTGCTATTTTTTTTTCTTCCTTTTTTTTTGTTTTTTTGGGGTGGTCGGCCATGGAGCCAATTTGATGTTGGCGCTGATTTTATTTATGGCAATGAAACAACAACAAATCCAACAAAATTTTCGGTAAAAGATAAAACTCTTTGCAGTGGCAGGGAAAAGTTTTTTTTTTTTACTCGTCGCCAAGTTTGGGAAGGGGCAATTTATACGAACGATTACCGCAAGCGATGAATCACATTATAATTTTGAATATCATATCCAGGCTAATATCGAATATCTTTGTTGGGTAAGAGTAAGAATAGGGTTTAGGTTAGGTTTATTTTAGTAGCGATTTCTGGCGTTTGAAGTAATAATTGGATATCTGAACAGTACTCGTGCACTACCAATTTTCGAAATGTTTTCATTTAAAACGCGAATAACCGAAATCAAAAGGGATAAAACGATAATTAAACCTTAAATTTCAATGAAGGGAAACGGTTGTTTTATATATATTTTATAGTTGTAATAATAACTTAAGGTATTTCTCTTGATAACAGTATTTATGCAGAAATTGAGTATTATATTTTTATCAATATGCAGCCACACTATTTTATAAAGTTTGAATTTTTAATCAATTTGCAATCGTTTTTGCCTGCTTTCTCTTTTTGGTTTTAAGGAATGGGATCAAGTTTCAGCATATAGTGGGCGTTCCATACCACGACCACGTATATATCCAGTTGATCAGCCGGACGATATGCGTAGCCATTTCTCTGGCATGCCTGGCAAAGTGACCAAGTCAAGGTAAGGCTATGGCTTTTGTCTTATAATTTCATTACAATTGTAGGCAAATATTTATTTATGCGTCTATTTTAAAATTCATTGCATAATTGAAAATGTTTTGTTTATTATTTCACATATTTATATATACATATGTTTTCGTTATGTTTGTTATTTGCTCTTATGTTACAACAACACAAATGCATGCCACCCACACACAAACACAAACCTACACACACACACACATGAAACCATAGCAGATCCATTGCCGATGGACAATCGCAGCATAGCTTCTCAAATAATTCACATCGCGGCTATTTGGGCAGTGCATTCCCATCAAATTTGGTCAACTCCCGTCCAGAATTGCGTCAATCCCGTCAATCATTGGCCGCTGCCTCTGAGCGTATGTCGCGTGCCTCCTACGCTGGTTCCATTCACGGTGGCAACGGCGTCGGTGGTGGCGGCGGTGTTGGCCCTGGCAATGGTATGGGAATTGGCAATAATGGTTTGATGGGCATGAGCGGTTTGGTTAGCGGAGGCGGGCCGGCAAGCATTGCATCCAGCGCAAGACGGTCGCGTCCGCGTTCCAGATCACGCGATCAGTTGAATACCACGCACATACATAACCATCGACCGGGAAGTCGGTAAGTAGAACGCTAGACGCAACCAACCCACTATCGAGATTAATCTAACAGATTACTAGACTCACACACATATATTCATATATTCTACGTTGGTGGCGGTTGGTAACTAATTAGGCACCCACTTGAACCACACTCTCTTTCTCTCTCTCTCTGTCTCTGTCTTTTCTCTCACCTGTCTGAAGCTGCTAAGAGGCTTAACATTTATTGCTTATCATAAAACACAAGCACAACACTTTCAATTTTTTATGCTTTTCTTAACACTTTTTAATGTGTCATTAATTTTTTTACTTTTGCTTAAGATCCGTTGGGAAAAATTTGCCATAAAATGACAATTTGTTAATTAAAAAATCAGCTTTCTAATTGATTATTTAAAATGATTTAGGTTAACATGAATAACCTCGTTTTTTAATTTGTCAATTACGGCTTTTAAAAAAATCAAAAAAATATAGAATCAATCCATAACCTAAAACTTATTTCAAGAATTGGCATTTTGTCAATATAAATATGCAGCCACACTTTTTTATAAGCATCAATAATTATACGAATTTTTTGTAGAAAAGTAACTCTGAGCACCAAATTAGACTAAAAATTCCCTAAATATAATTTAATTCCAATAGCTATTTTTCTTTTAAATTTATTAGTTTAAGTTACTTTTTTTGCGACTTTTAATTGTATAACTTTTAATGCAGCCACACTTTTCAGTTTAAAACAAACTTTAAAAACCAATTTCAACAGAAATTTATTAACCATGGCATTTCCACACATTTGTAATGTAATGTAATGTAATTTGCACTAATTATGATTAAATTTATGAATTTTCGCACAAATCATTAAACATTTACAACAAGTGAAATATAGTTTCTGATATAATTAAATCTGTAAATATTATAATATATGTATGTATATGCATTACAGATATTCAACGGCTGGTTCAACGCATACATTAAATAATTATTGCGATACATCTGATAATTGGACAGATCATGATATGGATATATATATGGCGCGTAATCCAACAACGCGCAACGGTTTAGTGCCATTATGAGGGCGGCTTATGTTATCCTGATATTTCAATGTTGTA
Organism: Drosophila emarginata; assembly: GCA_037075365.1. Taxonomy (NCBI): domain Eukaryota; kingdom Metazoa; phylum Arthropoda; class Insecta; order Diptera; family Drosophilidae; genus Drosophila; species Drosophila emarginata. The sequence continues at coordinate 579,997 of JBAMCD010000109.1, read as the reverse complement.
TTAAATTTGGATGGCATTTTCTGACAATATCTGACGCCGGCCATTGATGGGGCTAGGGGGGATGATGGTCGGCGTCAGCAGCAACAACAACAACAACAACACCAGCAGCAGCAGCAACAACAACAGCAACGTCAACGTCAGCTGAGAAATGGGCTACAACATCAACAACAACGATATAGAAACAATCAGCAACTAGAGCAGCCATATCAACATCAACAGCAGCAACAACAACAAAGATTACAATATTATATGCCACAAGCTGAACGTTGTACATCGCCCCCCGATGTGGTGCCTCGTGCAGCCAATTTCCATAACAGCAACAACACTAGCAACATTAACAACTGTAGCACCAACAGCAGCAGCAACAGCAACAGCAGTAACAGCGGCAGCAGCAACAACAGTAGCAACACCAACAGCAATAGCAACATTAACCAGCAACAGTCGCCTCTGGCTGCGTTGACAGCAAGTTTAGAAGCCGAGACAGACACTGGCATTGTTGTTGAGAACTATTTTAACGAATATGAACGTCAGGAAATCATTTATCATCATCCTACAAGCAGCAACACGGCAGCACAAGCAGCAGCACGTCATTTACCACCACAATCAACATCCCGCAGCAATGCCTTCCGTTTACAGTTACCCACAATGGCAACAAATGCAACGACTAACAATATTTTATATAATACAAATAGCAGCAACAATTATAAGACGCATACATTTAGTGATAACTGTAATTGTAAATGTAATTGTAATCTTAGCGATGAAGAAGATGTAGAAAGAGAAGAACATAGAAAAGACAATGAAGATGATGCAACAGGAACAACATCTGAAGAAAAACCAGACCCAGAGGAAATGTCATCTCTGGCCCCTAGCACTTCGGTGTCAAGCATTGAGCAAGTGCAACCGCTGTCAACTGGTCAGGATATGTCCTTGTCACTGAACTTGACATTGCCTGACATTGACACACCAGCAACAGAGGAAAAAGCATCACCATTATCATTCCAAGACATGGCCAAGCTTTGAGAAGGATTTTTTCTTAGTGTTGTTACTGTTGCTGTAGTGTCTTAACATTTGCATAAAACAAACGAGACAAGAATAAGAAAAAAAAAAAAAAAATTCCAATTGAAAAATGCAACTAGCTATTTTTTATATATGCTATTCAGAGTGTGCAATATACATACATACAGATATACATACATATATACATATGTGTATATAACATACATATGTATGTAAATGTCTTTTCCTTAGTTCTTTGCTTAGTTGTTAGTTGAAGACAATGCACAGAAATTGATTTAAGTAATCAAAGAACGAAAACTTAAGTCAAAAATTAATATAATTCTACAAAATGGTACTAATCTACTTAATAGCTATTCTGTATTAAATGAATTCTAGATTTTAGTAATATTTGATTTTCAATCTGGGTTAGGCAAGGACACACGGCACGAAGGTCAAAGAAGGTCGCTACTGAAGCACAATGTTTAAAAACAAAATGAAAATATTTTTGAACGAAAAGCAATATGTAAATAAAACGAAATATAAAAACTAGTTTAAATAGATAAAAATATATTTCATTAAATCAATGGAAAATTATTAGTGTTATTGTCAATTTCGATTTGTAATTGTAAGAATATACAAATTTTAATTTATTATTAATATTAAAATTCAATTAAAGGCAATAGCAATATACATATATAATATTTCACAATACTCAACTAACAATGGATCATATGAAATTATACAATTACAAAAATATACAAAATATATGTATTGATAAATTTGAAAGAAGAATCTTGATATGATCACCCAATACACTATATAACGATAAATCATAGAAAGAAACACACATTTTGAGGTATCGAATATTGCGATATTTAACGATAAATCTGCGATAAATAGGAAAAAAAAAATCGAAGGTCTCAAGCATACAACTAAATAGAAATAATAAATATAACTTGTCGAAAATTTATCAAAATTACAAATCGAAATTGAAAAGAACTTTGTCCATTTTTTAATTTCTCTATTTAATATTTGATCTAATATTCTAAATTGAGTTTACAAAAACCAATTCTCAAAATGTTTTCCATACTTTCTCTAGTCTTAAGCTTAGATGTTTAAAACTTTGTCTAACCCGATTGAAAATTAAGAGTTTCATTTCGAACCAAACATATTACTGCCGCCGTCATTTTTTAAATTCGAACAACGTATTCTAAGTTTTCAAAATTTTTCCAACATTTTTTTACTTTTTGTATAAAAATTTCGATAATGAAACGTATGTGTGCTAAGTTTTATGTTTTTTGTTTTAAGTAATAATTGAAATTTATGTTTTTTTATTATTTCGTTTAATACTTTATAATAAAAATCTTAATTCAACAAATATAAAAAATATATTTTCTTTGATTTTAATTTCATTTATTTTCATTTTGTTTTAATCTATCCTATCCTGTAAATTAATGTAAATAGAGAAAAAATTACACTTCCCTTAGATCTAAGGTTTTATTTTCAGTTTTTAGCATTATTGAAGAAAAATGAGAAGATGGGATGGATGGAAATCCCAATCAGAACACAGTTGACAGTTAACAATATTTAGTGCCCTGTGGGCAGGATCTAAACTAATAGATCCAACAAACACGCCTAACAAGTGGCACTAGATACTTAGATCAAGTAAGAAATCTATATATATACATATATATAATAAACAATTATATAATACATTTAATATATATTCATAGCTTTGAGCATTAGAAAAAAAAACTAAATCACAATTTAGATGGACAACGGGAGCAATTATTTAAACAAATTTAAAAGAAATAACAACAAAAATTGATTTAATGTAGGCTAAAAATTGAAAGCAAAACAAACAAAACAAAAAAATGAATGTGTAAAATATTATTGAGAATCTAATTTAATTTCAACACCAAATAAATCAAATAAATAATTAAAAACAAACTGCCTTAGCACCTGGAGAAAAAAAGAAAGAAGAAAAGCAAAAAAAAAAAAATGCAAAATACAAGCACTTGCTTACATTTTAGTTAGTTTTAGTCTGCACACAGAAGAAACGAAAATAAAAAAATTCTAAAATTAACGAAAACTATTTTTGAGATGAGCAATAATTAATTATTGAAATATACAAAAACAACTGAACACACAAACACAAATACACACACAAATACTGCCAAAAACATATGAAAAACTTTGGCTAGATCAAAGTTTCTATATCCTTGCAAATTTTCAATAACATTAATAAGAGATAAATTATATAGCCAGCTAATTTCGATACAAATTGCTATAATGGTTAATTTTCAGATAGCTTTATATATTTTGTTTGTGTGATAAACCTTATCAATGAGAAATTTCAGAATTTTCATTAAATTCAGCTAAATTAGAAGAAGGAAACATTTGAAACTTTCAAAAACCGAAAACCAAAACCTATTGCTATCAAAATCCAAGAATATTATATCGGTTTCAATAAATTAAATAAAGCAGTTTAGGCTCATAAAACTCCAATTTTGATTTACAAAAAATAGTAATCAAAACAAAATCCGAGAAAATACTTCAAATTACATATTACAAAACTGATAAAGAAAAGTGAAAATTGGTTTCAATTATCCAGAGAATTTTGAAGATGTTTCATTTTTAGCAAGCTAAAAAATAAGAAAATAATATCCCTCCGATACAAGTGAAACAACTTTTAATTATTTATTTTGATTCCATATTAATTGGCAAGTAGAACAAGCACATGGACAATTTTGAAGTAAATCAAATGCTAAAATTCCTTTGCAAGTTTATAATAATAGCCAAATTCGAGAATAGAAATCTAAACTGAATATCACTTTTACACTGCTCATCTTAAAACTAAAACACCAACCACCAATCAAAACAAAGTTGCAATTTAGAAAATTAACTCTAGCAAATCCATAAGTGTGCGTTAAATTGTTAAATATAAAAATAAAAGGAAAACCAAAAACAAAAAAAAATTTAAATGTTAACTTTGCGGCTTCAGAAAACAAAAAAAAAAATAATATAGAATTAATTAATATTATTATTAGCAAACAAAATTTACTAGAGAATTTTCGAAAAAAAAATGTTTTACGTTTCACATTTTGTTATTTCGTTTGCAAAAGAAGTTCCAAAATAAAGCATATTTTTGTTAAGAAAATCATTTGGTTTTGTATCACTTACCCAGGAATGGTAAGAGAATTATCCCAAAGTAAACGCAATTGACGTGTAAATGCTGCCCATAATTGTGCCATGCCATCAAGGGATCCCAAATGGGCATGGCAAGTGGCCAATAGGGAGCTGAGGCGACAGACCAAAGAGTCGGGTACGGCACTCTTGATGCGCATCGGATCGAACTGTGTTGAAGAGTATTAAAAAGAAAATTTTAATTAAATAAAGATATAAGTCTAAAAAGTCGATCTAAAAACTATCATAAAATATATAGTTATAGCATATCTATCATATATTATTGGACTGATTCATCTCATTCATTTTAAAGATCAGGTTTATTTATTTCAAATTTTAAATCTTAATTTTTGCGTTAAAATATTTTCTTTTTATTAAGTCGATTAACTGTTATTAAAAACAATTACATATATTACTAATGCATTTTCGTATTTTGAAAACAAAAATGTTTTTTTTTTTTTGTATCATTATTTTATCTGCTATTCATAAATATATGTGGGGTATTTTTTTCGTCCTAAACAAAAAAATTGTATTATGGGCATATAGACAAAAAATCAGAAAAGCTTACTTTAAACGTGCCAAAGTTTGTATACTTTTGCCGTTTTTTATTATTACTTAATAATCGTATGCTTTTACACGTTTATTTATATGAATCAACAATATTATGTATAAATGTAATTATGTTTTAAATACCAAATGCATTTAGGTTGGGACACCCTATCAAATTTTTGACATAGTTTCTTACAAGAACTTTTTTATTTTTTGGGGCCTTTTACTTTAAAATAAAGCAAACAGATCTTAAAAGAAAAATTTGATTTTTCAAAACTACATGCCAAAAAAAAGTCTATATAACGAGTTTCATTCACAGAGCTCATAAAAACTGATTAACAATATAAAAATGTACAATTCACAATACAAATTTAAGTCTCATATGACATTTTCTTGAGCAAATTAACGATTTTCGATTAAAACAATGAAATATACGTACTTTATCTTGAAAGCTCCGTTTACTGTAGGGAAACAATGCCATTTCTGGATGCATATCGGGAAAAAGATAGGCCAGCAATTCACTTAATTCGTTTTCAGTCATGGGTCCAGGTAGACGCTTGGTTAGACTCGATTGGGTGGTAAAATCATAATTTGTTTTGCCTGATTTGAGTTTTGATCCGCCCAATTGATGTTCTGTCAGCTGATCAAGAGGATTTGTGCTCTCAGCTCCGCTTCTTATACCCGAAAAATTGCGACCCACATACGATTCGAGGGAATGATTTATCTTAGCCACAGCTTGATAATCTTTGAGGCAACAGGATAGATAGGAGGATGCTTCAACAGAAAGATATATTTTACCCAATGCTGCTTTGGAGGGTATAAAATCGGATCTCTGTTCACTGTCAAATGCCACATGTTCAGATAACTCAGGCCAAGTGTAGACCACAAAAATTTCTGTGCATGATTCTGGTGTATAACCATGAGGCAGAGCGTAAAAATGCTGTAAATCTAACTGGAACGTATCGACGCCTTCAACAACGATATCCTCAGAGGTAAGACCATGATCAAATGGTACATACATGGGTAAACGTACACGCATGGTATCCAGAGCATAAGTGGTACAAACGGATACCTTTGCTGGCTGAGATGTGGAGCTATGGGTAATGGGTATTTTCTCTTTAAAAAGCGTGAGCAGTCCCATCAAATAACGACACTCTGGGGGAGCTTGATCTAGCCCTATTAAACGGAAATTAGTTCTCAGAGCCGGAGCCAAAGACAATCCCGTATAGAAATTCCAGTTTGGATCATAGATCTGGACAAATATGGGTACAACACTGCTTACTTCGGCGGCCACTACTGCCGCGGAACTTAAAAAGAAATTAAATTCTGATGTGGATTTCATATAATTACTATTTGCATTAACCGGATGCATTAATATAAATCTTCTCAGCCCATAGATTCTGGCCAATGTGTGCAGTTCACTCGAAGCTCTTCTCAAAGGTGGACCAAAACTATTCACCATGCTCATTAAATCCTCATGACATTGTGTTCGTTGCATGCAGTTAACCTCCACCTCGGATTCGGCATTCTTTTCTCTGTCCTCTTCCTTCTCCTTTATTGCCACCACATCATCTAACACAGCCTCATAGTACTCCACTTCTATGCCATTTTTTAGCGTATCTAATATCTCTTTTTTCACATGCCATTTACACTGATACAGTTCCCCAAGGTTGAAGCTTCTAATTGCATCGGGCATCTTATTAAATGAAAAACAGTAAAATTGAAATTTATAAGTTGAAAAATGTATTTGTTAAATACTTACATTAACATTCCATTTCTGCAATATTTCAGCCAGTTGTGCATTGAACACCTCCCAATCCGAATCGGCACTGAAGTTCTCGCGATAGAACTCATTATCATCAATTTCCTCCGCCATTATTTAATATTTAATTGTTAAATTCACAAAATATGACAGAACAATAACAAAGTGTCGACGAACAGCTGATGGCTTACGTCTTTTAGCTACAATACGTTATTTAATGATTCATACCCAGCTGACATTTTTAACAGATACTTATCGGATGTATTGCCGATAGTTAAAAGCTAGTAAACATCTAAAGATTGTCTTTTTTCCTAAATAAAACAAAACAAGAACATTTTTTGGTAATTATTTACTTTGGTAATTATTTACTTTGACTCCTCGCGCTCAATACAGCCCTATGGATAATGATTGTGGTACCAAATGAAAGGAAAAAAATCACAGAGCAACACAAGAAAATAAAAATGACTTTTTAATGGAAAAAATATCGACTTAAGCTAAATCTGGTGGTTTGTCGCTAAAAGAAGTGCTACAAAATTCAGAATTAGTGTTGAGAGATTTCTGAATAAAGTGCTGCCAGAAAACACATTATATTGGCAGCTGACTGTGAATCGTTAAAAATTCAAAAACGTTCGAAGAAATTTAGCTAAAGAAACTTTATTTTTACCAACTCTCCTTAATAGTGCATCTGCGAAGAAATGAAGACTTTAAAAGGCTATAGGGCTTATAAATTTGAATTTTAAAAAAATCAAATTTGGATTTGTAAAAAACACCAAGTCCAACTTTCTGGCAACTCTATATTTTTGCCGGTGTACCTAAAGTTGACGTTTGCCAACACTGGAGCCTTTTCACTCCATTTTGAACTTTCCAACACTAAAAATCCGAGGTCAAAGTAAATATTTACCATTTTGTTCCTTCTCTAGTATTGAATCATATAAGATAAGAAAGCTATTATTATTTGTGCGAAAATTGACGAAAAGATTCTTAAATATATGCACAAATATATAATTCATCACTGTGAAAAAATTACAAAACATATAACTTACATAAGTTATAAAAATACAAGTGAACAATTTGACGGATTGATAAAGTGGGATTCCCACAATTCCCGTGCACAACAAAAATGGATGACGATTTGGATGAACAATGGATGAAATTATATAAGTTTTTAGAAAGAATTTATAATGGCGAGAAATTAAATTGCAATGAATATATGAAAATCCATACAATTATCGTTATATACTGCTCTTGCACATCGAAGAATGGTAATGAACATCCACAAAGGCGCGGCCGCCATTTGTACTCCAACCTTAAGAACTTCTTCAAGTTTTATTTAAGGGAATACATCTCTGATCTGGAGGCCATTAGCAATTATGAAGAGCTGATGACCAAATATCTGAAATGCTGGGAGACATATCAAAGTGCAAGTAAACTTCTGGATGGTGTTTCCAGATATATGAATAAAAATTGGAAGCCCGAGGAGGAAAAATATGATAAAAATACTTACACGGTTTATCGAACGGCATTAATTACATTCAAAGATCGTTTACTAAATATCATAAACAATTCACTTATCGCTGCGGTCGGCGAATCGATAGACAAAACAAAAAATGAAGAACTTATTGATAATAATTTAGTTTGCAAAGTAATGGAATCTTTTGTTGAACTGTTCTTAAATGATAAAAATGAGAGACAAACAATCAGTGTAACCAAGAAAATGGAAAATGTATTTCATGCTGACTATATTAAATTTTATGAGAGGAATTCCTGCATCGTATTTCAAGAATTGATACAATGCAACAAATATGATGAACTAAAAAGAAGATTTCAATTCTTATTTTTCAATTTGGAAACTTATTATAATAAACTTTGTCAAATAATGACGGAACATTTAGAGCGTAATTTTGACTTGATCTTTAAGGGACACAGGGATGACAAACTTCTTGAAAAGTTCTTTAGTTGCTACTCATTTTTCTCAGAGTATTGCTCAAATAATATAAAAGTTATGCCTGATTTTTCAGGTAATTCAACTTTTCAACCTTCCAGTCTGTCGGATTATTTAGAAAAGTTTTTTAACGAACAAAACTATCAATTTCGCACAATTCGGAACAACGGTGAAGAGATTATCAAAATGTATCTTGAGTTTTGTGCACAATTCATCAAATCTCTCCAAAAGTTGGACAATCGTTACAATTGTGTCAATCAAATTTGGGTTAAAGACGATGATAATGTTAAAATTAAAATATCTGAATGGTGTTTGACAAATTTGAACAAACATAGTCCAATTAACAAGTTAATAGCCAAGGCTATTTTCCAACATTTTTTGGAGGCCGGTCCTAGTGAGTTAGTGGACATTTTAATGGAACAAATATCGGAAAACAAACAATTGAAATTGATAGAGTTTCTTAGAAACATTATTGAAAATGATATCGTTGGCCAATTATATGAAGCCATACCAACTGTCGATGATTCCATATTATTTTTTAAAAACGTCGTAGATGTACTGGGAAGTAATGAAGAATTATTGTGGAGTGTATTTCCCAATCAAGACAAGTTATGGATTACAGGTCAAGCTTTCAAAGTATTTATTAAACAAAATGCTGAATCAGTTGATTACTGTGATCGCTTGCACAGCAACCAATTCCAATTACACAAAGATCACCCCATTCGGACGTTTGATCTATTAATATATTGTAATAAATTTTGCATAAAATATTTAGAATCCCTAGAGTTTCGATTACTTAATTCATCAATGTCAATGCATAATGGAGTTTTATTTGTTCAAGTTTTGGAAAAAATGTGTATTGGTGATGAATATGAAGAAGCGTTTAGCGATACACACCGCAGGATTAAGGATCTTCAAGAATTCAATGAAATAAATGCGATATTTAGGAAAGAGAATTTGCAACAATGTGATAAATTTATTAACGTTGTAGCATTAAGAAATATGCATTGGACGCAATTCAGCAAATGTCCATCAAAATGTAAATTGCCCAAACAACTTTCGGAATCTATTGATCGATTTGAATCGTTTTACCGCACTCACAAGCCACGTTATATGACAATATTGCGTAAATATAATATATTAGAACGTAAGACCGTCAATCGGAAGATTAGATGGAACTTCTCCATATCCATGGGTGAGATTGAATTAAATATAAATGGAAATTGTTATACATTCTCCGGAAACACTTACCAAATGGTTGTCCTACTGCAATTCAACGATCAGGATAGTTACACCTTGAACGAATTAATGAAGAATTGTGAAGTCGATTTTAAAGATATTAAATCAATATTGCAAACACTAATTGAAGTGAACTTGTTGACCGTAGACGATTCTGCCAATGAGTTGACAGAGGCTTCAACTGTCCATATATGTTTGAGTTATACTAACACCGAAAAGTACATCAATATTCCATCCATGTATAAACCACCACAATCCGTAATCGAAAAGCCACAGCGTATACGCGCAATTTTATGCAAAATTATGAAAGAAAAAATGCAAATAACGAAAGATCTTCTTATCGAAATAGCACTAAGTAAAGCAATTGTGTTACGGGAAGACTTAAAATTTCAAGAGGAGGATATCGAACCTGAAATTCAATATTTAATTGAGAATGAGTATATAAAAGATGAGGAAGATACATATAAATACTTACCATAACATCTTCTTGCTGCCAAGTACCAAACCAAAAATTATATTATCGCAAGTTAAATCTAGTTTAAGTTTAAGCATATTTTTATATCTTGTGAATTTGATTTATTGTTTATTTTATGTTTATTATTTATTATACCATTATCAAATTTTTTATTAAATGTTAGAGTATATTGTTTAACGAAAGTTTTAAGACTGCCAAAAGATACTTTTATAGAATTGTGTCCAAGTTTAAAATTAAACAATTTATTAAAGTTTTACCTTCAGTTGTTTTATTACTACTGTGACCACCATATTCAGAAATGGCTAGAAGACAATCCCAATTAAAACATTTGTTCTTCTTTGATTTTAAAATTTACAAGTACATTAATATCTAATTGTTCCATATCGTCGTATTCGAAAACCCGTATCGGAGGCCGCCAGTCTATTGCAAGAGGGATAATTATTTGTATGATATGATATAATGATATATTTTGTTCAAGCTTTAGGAATACGGAGAGGAGAATAGGCCATCTTTTTTTTTTAGTTGTTTAGTTACATTTTTCTTTTTTTATTAATTTACATTAATCGATTCACTATTTTGCTGGTTTTTTTCATTTACAACAACATTATTTTTATGCTTGCGGGTAGGTATCTCGATAAAACGCATTCATAAATCTAACCAACGATTAGGGTGCCCTCATCGGGGAACTCGTGGGTAGGCACTTCCAGATTTAAAGGTGCCGGTCCCTTACGGATACGTCCAGATGCATCATAGTGGGAGCCATGGCATGGACAATAATAGCCACCAAAGTCACCGGCATTAGCAATTGGCACACAACCCAAATGCGTGCAGACACCAATGACCACCAGCCATTCCGGTTTTATCACACGTTGCTGAAAAAAGAAATATGAAAAATTAATTGAAAAAGAAAAACATTAAATGTATGAAATTTGGGTGTTTTACCCAATACCTTCTCCTTTTAAGGATAATCTCGACCTACCATCGGATCACGGGTTCGCTATTTTTCTCGAATAGTTAATAATTTTTTATACGCTCTCCCTCCAACTAGCAAAGTGGTTTCAATAAGTTAACTAAAAGAAAAAGTTCTACCAAAAAACACAAGCTTCTATTTTGATTTTTAACATGGGAGCTATACGATACAGATATCTGATCTGAATGATATTTGATGGAAATTAACAGATTTGTACGAAATTTCTTATTCCGATTGCTTGAAAAGAAAAGATTTTTGGAAACAAAATAAAATTTATATTACATGTATCATTAGCTGATATAGTTTTCTGATCCGACTGATTTAAAAATTAAACCTAACTACATTGATTAAAGATTTATATACCGAGTTTCATTTACATATATAGCTTAAAGTGATGGAAACAGACAAACTGACAATCATGGTTAAATCGACTCCACTATTTTATATATATTTACTTTTTGCTTAACCCTTTGCAAGGGTATAAAGATATTAATTTACCCAGATACCATATTGAAAACTTTAATCTGTAATGTTTAGATTATAATTTATGTGACTCTCTCTACAAGCTAAATTATTTAGACTATGACTATATGTGAACTATTAGAAAATGGTCTGATATGGGACACGATTAAATTGTTCCTACTCTTGCTTTTTTTTTTTGATACAGGAAATCGGTCGAAAGAGAACAAAAAAAAAATTACCTATCACAGAAAATGTTTTCTTGGGCTCTTCTATGCGTATGACTTTAAAAGATTTGGCCTAAAAAAGGATTTTTATCTATTACGGGACGGAATTGCATTAACAATAGAATCACTATAAAAACACTTGGTTCTTGAACTAAAATCGTGTACATACATCATCTGTTTCGGGATCACGCAATGTTGATGTGGCCACATTCCTCTCCGAGTCAATTTCGGAGGCGGTGCGATGGCGAATGAAGAGCGGCTTTCCACGCCATTTGAACGTAACGGACTTGCCCTCGGCGATGTCCGACAATTTGATCTCAATTTTGGCCATGGCCAAGACATCAGCCGAAGCGCTCATGGAGCCCAAGAAGGTGTTAACCAGACCTTTGGCGGCATAGGCACTGCCTACAGCACCGGCTCCAACCAGCAGGTAGGAGAAGGCTTTACGCTCCTCCGAAGTGGTATTCCGACGACGTTCATCCTTGACCGAGTCACGGCGGTAGGGCGAAAAATCTGGCACCTGCAGATCCGTATGTCCTTGGCGAGTGGCTAAAAAATTAAAGAAAGAAAAATAAATCGTATTTGAAAATGTTTTTTTTTTTACTTTCTATTTATGTATCTTATTTTTTCCCTGTTCGCTTTACATGCTATTTCGTAAAACAGCTGAGCAGTGCGAGGTTATGTTGAAATTATGTAAGTTTGTAGATTATTAACTTTAGTTTAATTTTATTTTGCTTTAAATAACAAAATGCATTTTCTTGATTTTCTTAGAATTTTCTTTATATTATGTAATTTTTGGTATCCCCATTTTTTAAAGGTGTTTTGATGGAGCTGCTCGATGGTTTTCTTACCAACTGCAGTAGCTTTAACAACTTGACTACTGGCCCGCACAAAGGGTCGCGACACTGCATTCAGCATTTTGCTGTGAATTTAATTATTATTTTGCAACTATTTGTTAACAAAATTGTCGAAAATATTCGACGTTCGTCACAATTACAGTGTGGCCAGTTACAGTGTAGAATAATGTAAGGAAAGCAGTGTTAAAATTAAGTTCAAGAAATCGATTTCTATCGATAGCAAATCTATCGCTACTATATAGTCATCGGTTTCGGCAGGGCTGCTAGACATACAGTTTTCTAAGGCATTGCCATGCATTGAGCGCCAAATTTAAAACAATCAAGGGAAAATAAATGCTAAAAGAAAGTCGGTTTTACCTTGGACCTTATTATCTCAAACATATTGAAAACACCATCAAACCCGTTGGCTCAAATCCTAAACAAGAATTGTATTATTTTGAGTCGCAAAATAGCTCAAAGTTAAATAATTTCGAATCATTTTTGAAATAAAATCTAACTTTTAATATATTTGTCGTACTGACTAAACAAAAATTACAACTACGACTTCCTCTTTTTTTTTCATTTTCTTTGCGTTTCCCAAATTGCATTGAAAAGTAAAAGTATTTACCATCGGTAAGATAATCCTTCATCCCCCGCTAAATCAAAGGTAACCAGAATCAACCCTTTCCAAATGCAATAGTTAAGCTATTAGGGTTTTCGTGAGGATAAACCGGTTATGCCCAACCTCCAACCCTAAAAGAAAATTTGCCTTAAGCGTTTAGCCAGATGCATTTTTCTTTAGCCATGATGTCATTTTCAGCTAAGGGTTGTTTTTGATCCAGATATGTTTATATATATATATGTATATATATGTATATATATGTATATATAAATCTATATTTGCCTTACAATTTACAAATCGTTTCTAGTTGGCCATAAAAAATGCATAAAACATTTGGGCCAAAATTTGTTATGCGCATAAAAGTAGGCAATATACAAATTTTAAATTACTTTAAAACTTGGCAAAAATAAAAAAAAAATTACAGTGCAAAACAAGAAAATAAATAAACCCAGTAAAATGTCGGAAAACTCTGAAACAGCCGGCAACAACAACAAAAGCAGCATAAAGAAAATGTAATTCCTTTGGCGCCAGGCCTGTGATTATCGAAAGTAGTTCTTTTTGATGTCGAAAGTTTTTTTTTCTTCTTTTTTTTGGTGGGCAACCAGTGCTTCTACTGCCCCCACACGGCACCAGCTACTTCTACTCCACTTTTTCCCTGATGTAGGTGGCAAGTGAAAGCGAAAGTGAAGACCTATTCCCCTCCCTTCTTGGCTCTCATCTTGTTCTCATCTATTTCCAGCGGAAGGAAATCTGCGCACATAACGGCGCCTTCTATGTACTTGCTTAGAAACTTACACATAGACAAAAAATACTCTCACACACACACACACACACAGAAAGCAAAGGCAGAAGGAAAAGTGTGGTGCGAGGTGGCGGGGCGAGTAGTGAAAAGAGAAAGTGCGTGAATTTTTAGCACAAACAAAAACAACTGCAAAAAAAAGGAAACTTTTTCGTTTAGTCGCATTTTGAATACTCTATATGTAGTTAATAAATAACGGAAATTTAATTGCTGCACGTTAACTAAGCTAAATTGTTTATATGACCACTTAACAATAAATTATAACTGATTTTTATATGCTAATTTATACTAAAATCAATTAAAGGTTATCAATAGACTTAACTGATAAATTCAACATTAATTCTGTTAATCAATTAACAGCAAATTAACTTAAAAAAAGCAGAACTCTTAACTCTAAATTTAAATGATAAACCGTTAGTTTAGCCGTTATTTTGCTGTTTAATAGTTAACCAAAAAGGTATAGGCAGAAATAATTTCACTTAGAGACAACGAAAAATATACTATTTAAATTGTTTATGATTCATGAGACTAATTGGTGAAATATTAAACATTTAAATTGTTTATCTTGCTTATCAGTTATTTTAAATTTAAGACTAGGTATTATTTAAATATAAGTCATTTAACTTTAACCCTTTTAAGGTCAAAGCAAAATTGATATAATTACAGTGCCAAGTTCAGTTTGTAATTTCCACAATTTTCACAAAAAAAAATAATATTATTTAATTATTAAGCATTCAATATCTAGATTTTATGAGTATAAAAGCTTAAATTTTTGTTACCAATTTGACATTTTGAATTTTGTTTAAAATTATGAAGTTTGTGGCAGTATTTTTTGTTCTTATTATATCGGTAAGTTTTAATTAATTTAATAAAGAATAATTAATAAATAGAAATATTTTTAGACCACTGGCAAGATGAAATTTCATAGTCTAAATTGTGAAATTCTTGACCCAACTAGAGTTGTTTTAAATGAATGCCGCATACGAGCAATTGATCGAAAAATTAACACAATGAGCATACGTGTACTTTTAAAAGAGACTGTTAATCAGGTAAAAATTATAGATCGAATGAAAAATTAGTTTAATTGTTGAAAATACAAAATTTTAATATTTTAATTTAAATTAGAACTAAGTATAAACTGTGTGCTTTATTTTTTTATTAATATTTTAATATATGTTATTGTTTATTTCAGCTCAATGTAAATTTTAAGATAGTGAGACGTGAACGTGGTGGTTGGCATCCATTTTTATATGACATTACAATGAATATTTGCGATTTCTATGCCAAAAGATTTAAAAATGTTATAGCAAATATATTTCATCAGTATATCAAGGATTATACCAATGTCAATCATACATGTCCTTATATGGTAAAATGCAGTAAGAACATTTACTTCTAATATTATTTTAAACATTTTTCTCAATTCTAGAACAATACAGAAGTAAAAATTATTAAATGGCATTTGGATGAGACAAGTTTTATTGCAAAATTTCCAATTGATCGTGGTGAATATGGTTTGAAAACAACATTTTATCATAATAATGTGGCTACAGTGAGTGTTAATGGTTCGGTTCTATATGAACCCTAAAAGAATATGGAAATTAATTTTGACTATAAGTAAAATTAAAATAATATGCAAATTATTATGATAATAAATAAAATTAATCTTTGAAATTTGATCAACATTATTTGAAATTTCATTACCTCACACTGCTTTTTTTTTTTTTTTGTTAATGTTGCCTGGCTAATGTTTACGATTTAAGTTTGTCTAAAAAATTAATTGACCTTTTAGTTAAGAGTATATTACAACAACAAAAGTTAAAAACTATGCCGCGTAGGCGACGACGCAGCCACAAGAGCAGCAGCAGCAGCAGGAGCAGAAGCATTCTCTCCATCCCCTGGCCACACTACCACCAACAACACCACTGCCTACTCTCCGCACCCTCACTACAACCTTTGGACTTCTCGTTCATCTTCCTAAAGGCAAAGCTTCGACTGCGTTACACTTTTCAGCAAAAACTTTTACATGGAAAACTGGCGCCAACTACAACAACAACAACAATAACTACAACAACAAGGATAGCAGAACAGAACAGAACACAGAAGGAGGCAAACTGCCTATTTTTCAACCCTGCCGCAGGGCCCTCGCAAGGGAAGAGAAAGTGAAGTGGATCCAGGGAGATGGCAAGAGGAATGGTTAGAGGAAAGATGTGTTTTCTGGCGTGTGCAGCAACGACGTTGGCTGCTTATCGCAACATCAGCCAAGCATAAAGCTCAACACTCTCCTCATTCCCCTCTTCCACACACCCGCAATATTCTCCTGCAATCCGCCCCATCATCGTCGTGCACCCTTCGCTCTGCCATACTTCTCCCTATTTCTATGTTTTTTTTTTTTTTGGTATAAAGTTGAAAGTGGAAAATTGTGCGTGGCAGGCAAAAGTTTGTCAGGAGGCTCCAAAAATGATGGCTCCAACAACTGACAGTTGAGTCGAGACTTTGAATCTGTCTGTATGTATGTGTGTGTGTGTGTGTGTGTGTGTATGCCACGCCTACCGAAAAAGGAAACCAAAAACTGAAAGGAGTATTCAATGTTTAAACATCTTCTGTGCATATGTGCAGTCTCCCCTTTTGGCCCTCCCCCAAAAAAAAAGAAAAGAAAAAGAAAATGTTGCCCAGCTGGTTGCCATTTAGCTTTTGGTTTGCATTTAAAATTACAATTTCTTTTCCTCTTTTGATGGAAGCCTTCTTTTGTGTTCTGGTCCTTGGCTAAGGACGACTAACAGTTCGGTCATTTTATTTAGCCGGATTAGGTGACCATGACAATGATACCGTTATATTTTCTCTGTTTGTTTTTCATATTTAAAATTGCTTAGCGAAAAAGGAAAATGTAAAAGAGGAGCAAGATTTAGCTTTAAAGTGACTTTAAATGATGTTTGTTTTTGGTTGCGAAACATAGGAATACCCACACATACAAACATACATACACACACACGCATGTACATATACAATAAATAATCCTTAAGCACTCTAAAGGATTTTTAGCAATTTTTTATTTGTCGACATACAACTAGCAGGGCTCAGCAAAGGAAATGGTTGGAAGGAAAATTTAAATGTGACTAAATTCAAAAAGAAATTAATTTTCTTTTAAGATATTATTTTTCTTTAAAAAATACTGACTCAGAATCCTTTCTATCCTTAATTCTGTTCATAACTATTAATACAATTTGTTTTTAATTTATTTAACCTTACTCTTCAAATCGTATCTTAACTTTTTAATTAACTAAAACTAAAAATAGTTTAATTATTTTTCACATTTAAAAAAGAAAACCTAAATTTATTGCAATGTTGTAAAGCTCTCGTTTTTTATATTCAAACTATAATATAATGCATTCCATTATTTCCGTTTCATTATAACACAGGATACTTGTTTTATTTGGGTTCAGTAGCGGATTTACCGATATGGACGCCTCCTTTTTTTTTTTAGTTTCCAACTTCTAGGTTCTACATGTGAACTTATCCCTACTATCTGAAGCCTTTGTCAGCATTATATATTTTTTTAAGCAGACATTCTTTTATTTATTTCCTTTTTGTTCGTTTCCTACTGTCATTAGCATAATTAATACACTTCTTAAAATTGGCACGGGCCTAATGAGGCCTTAGAGTAAATTCGAAACTGTTTGGAGCAAGTGTTGATACAAACTTTTACTAGTTTTGAAATTTTTTTACGTCTATGGCTACTTAACTTAAAAATTTAACTAAAGAAACAACTTATTTTTTAATGGTTTTGAATACAAATTAATTATTATGATAAATCTATGTCCTTAGCGTTATTAAACAGAGATATAGAGGATATACGAAATTCTTCTGGGCATTGAAACGAAAGGATTGTAAAAAAAAAACAAATAAAAGAAGGATTCATGGATTATTGATCTACGATCTATTGACTGACTCTTTAGTTCTTTTTTTCTAAGATTTGTAGCCCATGAAATAGTTTTTTGATACTTTAAAGGGCTTAAGGTAATTTGTAAATATAATTTAGGCAGAATAACTATAGACTAATCAAACCTTTATTAAGCTCAAAGGCATCACAATAATAAACCATTCACTCAATTAAATGCATTTTAAAGGTCAAAGTCAAATTAAAGAAAAAGCTGTTGACATAAAATTCGAATTATTTTTTGTTTCTTTTCTTTTTTGACCAATGTTTCTCTCATTTTCCGCATTACCACTTGCGAAAACTTTTCATTGTCAATTTTTTCCCTTTTCAATTTGCAATATTTTGTAGAGTTTTTCTCCTTTTTTTTTGGGAAAACTTGAAAGTTAGCTGTGGAAACTTTTCCTAACGACAAATATTTCGCTTAAAGCAAAACGAAAAAAAATATAAAAAAAAACCTGCCCCAAATTCGCACAAGCGGCTTAAGTGCAAAGGAAAAAAGAAACGTAAAAAGGAAAAAAAGGGAAAAACCTCACAAATAAGATGAAAACAGGCAGCATAAGGCGCAGCGGGAGGGCTATCCAAAAAAAGAAAAAACCAAAATGTAGGAGAATATAACGATGAAAAGAAGAAATGGAAACGACAACGTTGCGTTTCGCTTGCAGGACAAACACACATACACACACACGCACACACACACCGAAAATTGGTGTGGGGGATTCCCCATAAGTACCGAAACGAAAAACGAAGGCGCAGCACGCATAAATCTAAGAAGCAAATTACATTATTTTGTCATTTTTTGCGGGGTCCTCCCTTGGCGGTCCTGAGCCATTGCAGCAGCAACAGCAGTGTCCTGCCCGCCAGGCATCTATAGCATAAAACTCTGTCAAAAATAAACTTTCTTGGCCAAAGTAAAAAAAACAAAAAAAACAAAAAGAAATAAGAAAGAAAAAAATGCAAAAGCAAAAGCTCTGGGGTAAAAGTTTGTATTACAAAGTACATTATATGCAAGCAAGATGATGATACCAGAGGGAGGGGCGGGAGGGGTGGCGAATGTTAGAAGGGTAGTATGGGATATTTGGGGTTCTGGGGTTGGTTTCCGCCCAATTTTTGTTTAGGCGAACGAAAACGAAAGTAAATGCAGGCTTCGCTGTTGACGTTGACGCCGCAGCTGAAGCTGACGCATTGTGCGTTATCCTTCGGCACGTTTGCTTGGCCAAGGACATTGTGGCCATTAAAATTGTAGTGAGCTTTTCTTGAGACAATTGCAGCTTGTTGGCTCTCGCAATTTTGCTCTCTCTCTCTCTCTCTCTCTGTGTCTCTCTTTCTCTTTATGTATGTATATGTATATATATTTTTTATGCTCTACAGAAGCTTTTCTGCATTGTTTATAACTATTTTGATAGACTGCGCTTGCGCTTTTTTTAGCTCTCTCACTCTTCCTCTCTCTTTCTCTCTCTCTGTCTCTCACTCGTGCTGTCTTGCTTTCTCTCTCCAATGACTTTCACTTTCGTTTACAATAATAATATTGCCTTGTCCTTTGCCTTCAGCTTTCACTTTCACAAACCCTGAAAAAGTTCGTCGACGCTCTCGCCATTATCTATCCCTGTCTAGCTTACCTTCTCTCTCTCTCTCTCTCTCTCTCTGACAATGTATTTCTCTCACTCTCTCTCCTTCTGTTGCTCTTGGCTTTACTTTCTCACTTGCTCTGGCAACGTCTTATGACTTCCTGTGTGGGCTTCCGGTTTTGTTTTTACAACTGATAAGGCGGCGGCATAAATGGGGATGAGTTTCGCTGCCCCAAAAACACATCGTTTGTGTCTGTGTGTGAGTGTGTCTGCGTGTGTATGTGTTTTGGGAAGACGACCAGCAGGCGCCGCTCTTGTTGTGTTTTTTTTATTTTTGTTTTCTTTGTTATTATTACTGTGCGTTGCAAGGATCAAGGACGTTCAAGAAAACTCGCTGTGGGTGTGTGTGTGTGTGTTTTTGAGTTTTCCTTTTTTTTTTTTCTTTTGCTTTACTTTACTTTTTGCTTTTGTATAAAGGAAATGGAAAAAAATGCAGGGCGCTTATTTTCATTTACTTTGCCTTGGTCTTGACTTTGACATGGGTTTGGGTTTCGCCCATTCCTCCCATCCTTATTTTTTTTTTGTTTTTTTTTTTTATATTTTCTTGGCTGCAGATGTGCGTGCGCCGGCGCCTATAAAAGATGGGGAGATGGAGAAGATGGAGTTGGCAGATGGAGGGAGTTTATGGTTCGGGTGGCGGCTTCACTGCAGTCCTTTATGACGCCCAATTGTCCCCCATTGCCACCACTTTTGCTCATGCCTATTTTGCCTTGCTCTGCCTTGCTTTTGCTTTCCACTCCTCTCGTTTCACTTTCCTTTCCTTCATTCCTTTCATTTTCTTAACAACGACGACCACTCGCTGCGTTTGTAATTTTGGCGCTTTTGTGCGTGTGCAGCGGCGGGTTGTTGGGTGGCAGCCATGTGACTGACATTGATTGCTGTTGTTGGTATTTTCTTTTTTTTTTTTTGCGTAAGGCAGCTCTCTATATACACACATATAAATATATGTATGTATATAGGTATAAATGTACGTGTATATAAATATTGGTATATAAGGAGTTGTCGGTTATATATATATATATATCTAACAGCTTAGCTTCCCTTTTTCTTCTTCTAGATTGCAGGACTGCTTTTTCGTAAATTGCTTAGTTTTTTATTTTTTTTCTCTTTTTTTACCGCATCCCTTCAGAATGCATGAACGAAAAAAATGTGGCTTTGCGGCTTTTGCCTTCCATCAATGTGGGTCGCATCAAGTTATGCACTGCATAGCAATGAGTAGGCCCTTCATTTGTGTGTGTGTACGTGTGTGTGTGCGTGTGTGTGTGTGTGTATATGTGTTGCTTTAGTTTAAAGTTTCGACAACTGGTGCGGATGGCATAGTTGAAACGACTGTAGAGAAGGGCTGAATTGTGGTTCTGCCTTGTGAAATTCTCTTTGAGGTTTGAGGTTTTATATCTATTTCTGCTATGCCAACATTTTTACCATATTCTTTCCCTATTCTATAGGGCCTTACTAATAAAGTGCGTGAGTGAATTTGATTTTGGGGTATGAGAACAAAATGAAAGTTAATTGCAATTTTAAAGCATTTTATTAAATTTTAAACATTGTTCGAAAATTTATAAATATTTATTAAATTTGCTTAGTTTTATAATAACTTATAATGTTGGGCTATTTTTTTCTCGTTGGGGTCACCAATTGATAGTTATATTTAGAGACTGCTATTTTTATAATCCATAAAATACTTAAAAAAGAAGTATCATAAAATAATATACATACATAGATACATATGAATTTAAACAGTCCAAGACTTTTAAATTAGTTTATTAGAAAAAGTTAACAGTTGAGAAAAATGTTAAATTTTTCAAATTTCTGCAATAATAAATAATATTAAACCGCCATTTCAGCTCACATAGGATCATTTTGATCATATTTTGAATAAATAATTTTAAAACTAGTTCCAACAATAACTTGCATCGTAAAATCATATTAAAATCGGGGTCACCACTTTTACTAATCCAAATCTAGTTCTTATTTTGGATTATTGAAAAAAAATATCAAATAGTTTTTTTTATGACACATTTAGTTTAGTTACTATTTAGTTTAACATCTTTATGTCTTAGTATTTTTGTTATTTTTTTTACCCACAAACGTCGGGGTCACCAAATTAAATTGATCAATTGTTTAACTTTCGATCACTTATAATGCAATTTAACATTAACTAATCACCTGCGTATCCAATTTCCACTGTGCTATAAATTTTCATCCCTTCATTTTCCATGACTTTTCACATTTCCAAAAATGTCAATCAAAACAAAACGTCAGCAATTGCCATCCATTTCCACCAACACAAAAACAACAACAAGCTAACTCGATTTCTCCCCCGCTCCCCATTACAATAAAAAAAGAAAAACAATTAAAAACAAAAAAACAAAAAAAACAACTTTCAGGCTTAAATGTATTTGTAATTATGTATTGAAGCAGAGGCAAAAAAGAGCCAACAAAGATGCGACACAACAGTTGTTCTTGTTGTTGCTGTTGTAGTTGTAATTGCTATAGCTGCTGATAACACACACAAGCAAAGGAACACGCACACACACACACACACAGCTTGTTCTATGTAAAAGCTTTTTAAGTATATAGAAGAGCAAACGATGTGGGCGAGGGAGGGAAGGAACATGGACAGCAGGCAATATGAGCGGCAAAAAGCGATGGCAACTTCGTTGAAATGTGTGTTGCATTGACAAGAAGAAGGAGAAGACGAGGCAAGAGGAAGAAAGAGCAAAAATTGAAGCCTAAAGCCTACGCACAAAGCCTCACACTCACACTAATACACCTACACACACGCACACACACACACACTCACAGGGAGTAATTATGTTGCTCTCAAGCAGCATTTTCCTCTTGTTTCTCGTTTTTCCTTCTACTGGTATTTTTAGTTGGGCTTTCCGCCTTGTTTTCATTGCATATCTTCTCTGAAACCCTCTCCTATCACCGCCCCCCCCGTTTGTTCTTTGCACCCTTACTTCATCTCTGTCACTCTTTCATCTATCTCTTTCTAGTTCTCTGTTGCCGCCTATCTCTGTCTCTCAATTGAAATTTGAGGATTTTTGTCTCAGTGCCCTAATTAATTTTACGTACCATGAAAATCATTGTTTGTTGCCTTTGCTTTTCTATTTTGGCAGTTGTTTAATGTTGTTGTTGTTGTTGCTGTTGTTGTACATGTTTTTCCTCCCGTTGTTATGGAATGTCAAAGGCAGAGACTAGAACTATATATATGTATATATATGTATATTCTTGGCAATTTAATGAAAATTCGGTTTCCACTTGTCTAGATGAAATACCAAAAATTTCATTTCATTTATGGATTGTGGTTGATGATTTTTACATTTCAAAAGTATGCCAAAAACTTTTTAAGTTTTCGCTGATTTAAAAAATAATAACAAATGCACTTAATACTCAATAAAGCTTTGATTATTAAGTTAAATATATTGAATGTATTTCTTTATTATCGATAATAAATGTAAAGATTATATTTCGTTTTTTTTTTCTCTCTTGACCTTTGCTCTTAAAGTAATTTGCTCCTATTTCTATGATATAATATTAAGATTTAAAAATTGGATTTTTGAATAAATTTTCTGAATGTTTAAATCTGTTATTTAATGGTTAAGAATTAAATTAGCTTTAGCTCAAATTGTAGAAAAGTTTTTAAATAAACATTAAAATTAAAAACTAAAAGCCTAAAAATATATATGATCAATCAGAATTAAAATCAGTTATGCCTGCTACTACTGCATTAAGAATATATGGAGAAGTTGTTCTTCATTGAAGTACTCTTTCCTTTGTAAATTTGTACTATTTAAGCAATTTCTATTAAATTTGCAGCTGATTGATTTAAAGGTTAACGATCACCGCTGACAGCTCTTTTTCTTGTTGACTAACACTGGCATTTAACAGTACCTTAATTTTTAACATAACAGCACGAAACCACCAGGAAATATGAACATTATGAAAGCAACAAAAAAGAGGAAAGAAAATATAAGAAAAACAATAAAACAAGGACGATCTATGTATATATGTAGATATATTTTTTAACTCAAAGTTAAGTTTATTCTCATAAGTCATAAGTAAACTAAATTTATTCCTTTTTTTATTTATAAAATTATTCTAATATTTAGGTTTTCTAAAGTAAGCTGAAAACTGCTAGTTAACTATATAACGTGATGACAAATTAAATAATAACTAGCTAAATTATTTTTTTAATTAGTGTTTCAATATAGGATTCAGCATTAAATTTTAATGATTGATATATATACATATATCGATATATATTTTCCTAGTTTTAAAACCAGAATTCAGTTTTAGTTGAAGGCAATTAGATTGCTTTATTTAGTATAATATACCAGAATCTCATTTTGTTATTACAAAGATTGTCTGTAGATACCATTTAACACATTGTTTTTCTCAGTGCATTCCTTTTGTCCCGCACTTTCGTTTGAGCGCACTTAAACTGCGCCATATTTCCCCAAACACAATGTTCGCCTAAATGTTGACTATGAAACGATTCCCATCCTTTACCAATGTTAACGTTACCGTTGCTTTGTTGTCCTCATCCTTGTTGTTGTCGTCGCCTACGTTTTTGGGGAAATTTGAGAAAATTAGGTTATGTTTTTTGTTTTTCCTTTTGGGCATCATCGTGCTCGTTCCCATTCACTTTCACGTTTCCATTCCCAATCCCTTTCCCTTTCGTTTCTACGTTAACCTGTTTTTGTTGCTGCCCTTAAACTTTTGTTGGGTGGTAATTAAATGCTGCCTGCTGCTGGACCGACCACACAGTAAGACCAGATGAGGGATATGGAGGTGGAAAAAGTTACCAATAGGCGGGGTAGGAGCACCTAATCAGCAATCCCAGCAGCAACAGCACCATCAGCTAATATGAAACTGAATCTCAGCCGAGGGTGGAAATTATGCAAATGCGCGCATGTGCCCATTGCCAAGGCTCAATGGAAAATTGCTTTTCATTGCTGCATTTAAAATATGCTTCATCACAAAACGAAGCAGTTTAATTAAAAAACAAAATTTCCCCAAACATTTCAGCATTCAAATTAGAATTTTCATTAGGGATTACAAAATCAGAAAATGCATTTGAAATATTTTGAAGATTGTTTAATAATGCTATTTTCTATATTATTAGTAGGCCATATGTATGTATATTTATGCAAATAATATATTATAATGCCTCGGACAGGTTTTATTATAAAAGCAAACTCAAGAACTAGTTCTTCAATTTCTAATGCGCCCTCCAACACTTAAAGTTTCATAATACATTATATAGGTAAAGATAAAGACAGGAAAAATTATAGGCGATATTTTTTAGAAGAAAAATATGAAACCTATTTTTGGATAATTTGTGACCAATAGAAAATCAACATTTTCTGTTTTTGAAGCGAAATTAAATTTTATGAGTCTTTTACTTTATTTCATTTATTTCACTTTAATAACCTTATTTTATAATATTTTATAAACAATGTATAATTTAACAAATGAAAAATCGGTTGCATTAAAACGTTTAGTACAAAAAACATTTGCAAGTTTATTTAGCAAACGCATAATAAACACAATTCTCCGATTAAATGAAGTTATCTGTTTATTTCTTTTTTAAGCTTAAAAGCTTTGCAACTTTTTTTTTTTGGTTTCCTCTTCTTTGCCAGTGGATGACCGAAATGAAAACAGTTGAACCATCGAAATCCATCTCCTGCACCATCCAACAACCCCCCTAATCATAAACCCCCATATCAAAAAGATTCCAGACTACAATCGGTTGTAGATAGAACTCAAGATTAGTTCTTCAGGACATAAAGGTTGCACTTTTTGATAGAAATATTCTGAAACTTAAATATTTACTTAATTTGTTGGTGAATTTTCATAAATTAAATAAATGTTTATATAAATATGTTTGAACTTTGACTTTTTTGCTGACCCTTTTCGACTAAATCCTTGATTATGTCTCTCCTTTTTCTTTGCTTTATTATGTTTTTTTTAAGCCATTTATCTTTACATTTTGTGTCTTTTTGTTGTTGTTGGTTTCCTTGGAAATCTTTCTTATGCTTTTTGGATTCCACAGGCTTTTAACTAATTTTTCGGTTGAAGCTAATTAAGTGACTGCTGGCCCTTAATAAATTACAATTTCTTGGCATATTTTTTTTTTTTTTGCTTTAAGTGAGTAGAAATTTTCCCTTTTTATGCCCTTTTACCTAAGGATTGTTTTTATTGAAATTCTACCATTTATTGCGACTGCAGTATCTGTGATTTATATGAAGAAATATTTGCGCATTTCAATTTTTTATGCTTTTCGATATGTCGTTGTTGTGACCATTAAATTAATTGCAATTTATCGATTTTGAAATTGCAATCTCAACGGGCCATAAAAAATATCCTTCGGTTTCTCTCCTCCACAGTTCTTCCTCCTGTCTCGTACCCTTTCTCAATAACAACCAAAAATAAAAAATGCCGCAGCATGTGAATAAAGGGCAACACAAAATTTGAATGGAATTGGGGAATGAACTTTGTATATTTTGTTGGTCGGTTGGTTGGTTGGTTGTTTGGTCTCTATGCCTGATTCTAGATGGGATGCAGCAGTCGCATTTGTCGCAGAGCAAAGAGTACAAATTTCGCGGCCTCTGGTGTATAGAATATAAATTTTTTTTCTTTTTATTTTTTCTCTTTTTCCTTAACAAATGTATGTATGTATGTGGAGAAGTCGGTTCAACCGTTGCGTATACGTAATATGTTGTAGAATGCGAAATGGATGGGGCGAAGTGGGGATTGGAACGCTGTAAGGTGAAAAGGAAAGGCTGGGCTATAGACTAGCTCAGCTAGCTAGGTATGAGTGTTACCCTATGGAACGCTTATAACGATCTATAGAACTGAAAGTTAAATCTTTTATTAGATAAACTCTTTAAATGTTGCAAAATATTATGAAAAAGTTAAATATTAAAATTGCTTTTAAATATTTAGAAAACATCTCCATAACTTTTACTCGAATAATAGAACAAAATTGATTTTAAAAATGGAATTATATTATTTACATCATTTATTTTAATTTGTTATGACTTTTTCAGATAAAATTGAAATTAATGATCAAGGTAAGGGATTATACTCTATAACAGAAGATGGACATTAAAAAATATTGTTATTATTTTCATAAATATTAAATATGCGTCGAGTTCTAAGAAAAAACTTAGTTGGAAATTTTTTTCTATAATCTTAGATAGGTTTCTTTTTCCGAACTGCATCTGCGATTTTATTTGCTGTTAACGTTAACATTTCTCTTTTACAGTTCTGTTAATTTTAGTGCTAGTAAACTTTTTGTTACATTACAACTTTATTTTGAACTAGTTCTCTTTTATCAACCACTTCACCAACTGTTATAAATTGTTATGTTTATTTGAATTAAAAACCCCAATTGTTTGATTACTTTTACAGATTTTTCTATTCTATAGGGTAACATACTTGTTGATCTTCTATTTTTATATTATGATTTTTGTTTTGGCTATCTATTTGATGGTGTGGCATGTAGAGCCAGCAATAATGAAAAATATATGTGAGCACCATTAAAATACATCAGATAGGCATAGATCACACGGTCAGTTTGGGTATTCTCCTGGTTCTAGTCGTAGCCATAGTCCTCATTCTATTGCCACTGTTGATGCTGCTGGTGCTGGTCATTTTGCTTGCTTGCCACAACACATGCATTGACATTTGTTGGAGCTGAAGCTAGATTCGGAATCAGAGTTGGAGTTGGAGTTGGAGCTATTGCTATTGCGTTATCTTTGCTGTCACAGCAATGTCAGGCCAGGCGTCGTCTGTGAGTCCCTGTGGCAATCAGGATGTATATTTTTTTCCCCCATTCTATTTTGAAGGGGGATGCGTGCCTGTATGTGTATATGTGTGTGTGAGTATATGTGTGTATGGCATGGGGTAGCGCGTGCCCTTATGCAGGTTTGAGTGAATGGCTCGTTAGTTAAATGTGAGGTTTCTATGTAACTTTAATGAGGTGTTGCCTCCCGTCAAAAAACAAAAACAACAATTGCTAACAGATAAATGGCACATCAGTATAGCATTTAAGGTATCATACACAATTTAATGTAACTTAAGTGTGCATTTTATATTTAAATGACTTAAACTCTTCAAAGATAATCCAATAGTTAGCTATAAAATTATATTCATAGAAAAACTCCTGTTAATATTCGATCATCTTTAATATTTAAGTAAATCTACTCTCAGCAAATTTATAAAAAATAAAGTAAAAAAAAAAAATGCTTAAACTCTCAAAAACAGACATTAATAATTTTTTATTCTATAGTATAAAATATATATCACAAAGTAAAATGTAGAGCTCAGATAGAATATATCGTATATATTCTGTTGGGAACCCCTTTTTTATATTAAATATCTTAGAGTGGAAAATTTCTATTTATTATTTATATTATTTATATTACAAATATAATATTATAAAATCTTAAAAGTATTATTTGCCCACTTCAATTATTATTTAAAAATCCAAATCTTAAACTATTTAATATTTTAAAAAATTTAAAAATAAATCGTTCTAAAATTAACATGATTCAATTAAAAAACTCTGTAATTCTTGAAAAATTTAAGCTATTATTTTAATAACTTCTGCAAGAGTATAAAAATGTTTCATATTTCAAAATAAATTTTGCCATTGGGGCCATTTTGTTTCGTATGGAAAATCTTCAGACAAGGATAAGCAAAAGGAGCTTATGCTTATGCTGATTTTTATTTCTTGGTTTTGGCCATTTTGGCCACTTTAAACAACTTAAATTGCACACGCAGAGTCAAGAAATAAATTTCAAGTGCTTCTTCACTTGGCCTACTTGTTGTAAATTTGCCAAAAAGAGCCAAAAATAAGTAAAAAAAAAAATAAAAGGAAAGAAAAACAGAAAGTGAAGTTAACTTAAGTTCGCATGTGTTGTGGTCTTTCATCATGAACTGGGTAAGACGGAGACGGAAGGACAGAGTATAACTCAAGGAGAGAGACAGAGAGAGAGCGGGAGAAGACAAGCATCAAGTATGCGCACTGTTGGCCAGGAGACCTCACTAAAGTGTGCCTAAAAAATTGTTCTTTCTACCTAATTTTTTTTCCTCTTTTCTTTTCCTTATAGCCCAGGTAACCAACCCCCAAGAAAAAAAAGCAAAGTAAAAGTGCGTGTGTCTGCATTGTAAAAAACTTTTAATGGCCAAAAGGCAGCAGCAAGAATACCAACAACACCAGCAAACAGCAGCAGCAACAGCAGTCAAAGAACTTCCTGCTTCTCAAGCCCCTCTCCCCCTTTCTGCCATCCCTTACTGTAAGTGTAAGGCTTGTGTGCATGTGTGTACCTCAGGTGCTTGCGTTTCTTAATGTTTTTGGCAACAACTTTACAGCTGTTGCCTGCTTAACTTAACTTAACTCAACTCAACTCCCGGACCATAATCATTAACAATATTGTTTCGATTCCTTTAGCATTGGGTTTGCCTTTAAAGCAGAAACTTGCCACTTTTATTTTGCGCGTTTTTCTTTTCCCTTCAGTTCTGTTGGGGCTTTTTTTTTGTGGAGGGGAATGCATTTTCAATATACCGAAAGTCAAGTCGACAATTTATTTGCCCTGCCATAAATCAAAAATGCGTAAAAATTTATACCCATCCTAACTACGTTACGATGTTGTCCTCATCCTCAAGGCTGGCCAGGATGGGGACAAAGTTTGCTTGCCAACCCATCTACCCCGCCCAATTCCACCATATTCTCTAACCACGCAGGCAACCAGCAAAAGAAGAAAAAAAAATAGAAGGGAAAGAGAAAAAAAAACCCGGACCCATTATCATCATCAACAGTCAGCAAAATGGCCCAACTTGTGTGGCAACGGGAACAGCAGCAGCAGCAACAACAACAACAACAACAGCAAAAAGCAGACGCACCTGAAGCCATGAGGTTAGCTGCAAAAGTTTGCAATAATTCTCTTAAAATAGTATATCCAAGAACTATATATAAACAGAAGATAAAGTGGAATATAATATAAGCAACTTTCAATAAATAAATTTCAAATATTGTTCAAAATTTAGCTAAAATTTCTGTGTAAAATTTTTTAATTGTTTATAAATTGGATTTGAATGATTTGCTATCCTTATTTGAAATCCTATTATATATATGGATTAAATAATTCAAAACTCGACACATGAAGGAAACATTGTTGAGCTGGTTAAAGATATTCATCAGACAGTATCAGTAATGCCACACAATTTACAACACCATTATCATATCATGTTAATATGAGTTATATTCTATGTATCAGCTAAATTGTATACACCTCTAGTAATCTGTAGTTATTTTTCTTTAAATTTTTTAAATATTATCACAATAAAAATCTAAACATTTAAAGTATTAGTTCCTAATTTTAAAAACTTTACAATTTTAAAACATTCAAAGTCTCAACTAAAAAGTTTAAAATAGAACAAAACATATTTTTCTTTTACGTTTTATTGGGATGTCGTTTTTCATACATCATAATGGTTGATTCTATTTTAGCCTTTTTGGCATCATCTTTTACCTTCATTCGATTGCAGCTTTCTAAAGTAAAATTAATGTGGCTATTGGAGCACTAAACTTATTTATATTGTAATGTTTCCGTAAAGTTTATTGTAACTTCTGAGTTATTTGGGAGTTTTTAAATTATTTGGGAGTTAGATGAATCAAAAGTATCTATTTGGAGGCTTAAAAATAATATAATCAATGTCAAAACTATTTTTTACTATTACAATAGTTGTCTTTAGATTCAATGATAGTTAACTTTCTGTTCAGATAAGAAGAATAAATTTATAAAGTTGGAAAAGGTTTTAGTATTTTTTATATATACATTGTGAGCTTTTTCTACTTATATTTATAGCACGATATTTTACTGTCTTTTATGCCAAAAGTTATATTTTTTCTCTTCATATTATTCAAAATTCATATTTTTCTTTTGCTTAACGAGCTATATACCAAAATCTATTTACAGTACTTTCTATTATTTTTATATATATTTTTGAACAAAACTAAATAGAAAATACAATTTTCATATTTTTTATACCCTTGTTTCATACAGTAATTGCTTAACATAAATAAAGAAAAACAGATCCTTATCATGGAATAATTTTGTATTATTTTTTAATGGTTTTTGATGATGTTTTTTATTTTTATATCTTTCGTTACACATCAATCAATTGTGACAAATTTTGCATTTGCATACTAATCACTTACTCATCTTTGCACATTCCATACATTGTCTATTCTTGAGCCACCCTCGCATATTGGGACAGCCCTTCCTAACTGTCTTCTTCTCTAACTTTCCTTTACTAGCAAATATATATATATATATATATATATATATATATATATGTATCTGTGTGTATAGCAACAACATTGCAACAACAGGGGCAAGTAGAAGGAGAAGTAGAACTAAAAACGGCCGCCAGCAGCGGCTACAAGTGCCCACATAGCCAGAAGCTGCAAGAAAACGAAAAAAAAAAAGAGAGGAAAATTCAGCAATACCAACCAACAACAACAACAATATGGGGAAAAAGGAAAGGCGCAAAGGTGCGTACAATCATTTTATTGATTTATATGCCAAAGCTATTACAACTGACATTCGAATTTTCCAACAAAATGCGGCCCAACTTTTCGTTAACATGGACACTAAGACCAAGGGAAACAGAGGGGACAGAGAGGAATGGAGGCGGGTTTTGAGAATTGGAGAGGGGTGGGATATTGCGTGCGTATGGCAACCCCAAAATGCCAAACCTTTTGTCAATGCTGCTGCTGCTGCTGTTGGTGCTTCTTCTGTTTCTGCTGTTGTTGTTGCACTTGGCTGAGCCTAAGCTTGTGGGCCAAGTCCGCAACGTTGTCAGGGGTAACGTGCAAAAAAAAAAAGAAAAGGAAATACAACAAAAATCTAAAAGATGAAGACGCAGCAGAAGCAAAACAAGTAGAATACGTGTAAGAAGAAGACCAAGAAGAGGCAGCAGCATTAACAGCAACAACACAAGAAGGAAGAGCAGCAGCAGCTCCTTATATACTTTCTCCCGTTTATATGTAGCACACTTTTAGGCGAGGCTTTTGTCTTTTTAGTTTACTTACTTCTGACAGCAAAACAAGATGATGATGAAGAAGAAGAAGAAGTAAAAGAGCAAGCAAGAGGAGCAGGGAATCAGTCGGTAGGCGTAGGCGTGGGCATGGGCGTACACTAAGGGGTGAGGTGGGGTAGGTGTGGCTGACAGCCTGACAGCGCACTCGTTACTTTGACAACAGTTTGTCCCCCAAACCAACACGACACGACACCCCCCACCATCCATTCACTCATCCACCCAGCAGCTAACAATTTCTCTTGTGTATCTATAAGATACTTTTCGTGCTGCGCTTTTGCACTTGTAGAAACTTTCACTTTCACAGTTTCTACTTTTACTTTTACTTGCTCTCTAGTGTACATAAAACTGTGCAAAATCAATTCATCATGAACTTCAGCTTCTAACAGATTTCCCTTCATGTCAGTGAATGTCACTAGACCACCAAACCGGCATATTCTCTCTACCCCCCTCCCACCAAATACCACTTGCCCATGCTCCTTCAAAGAAATTAATTAAGGCCAAAGTGTAGAGAAGAAGCCTAATTCAAAAATTTTCTGGCTTTGTGTGTGTGTGTATGTGTGTGTGGAAGAGTCTAATTAAAATTTATATATGCGCTGAGGATGATAAGTTTTTAGTGGCTTTTGCATCGGAGGAATGAGATATATATATATATTTATGTATGTGCGGCTGAATATCTTAAAGAAAGTGAATAAATCAATTCGTTAAATACTTTTTATACTAATGAAATTTTAACGATTTTCCCTT
Source organism: Drosophila emarginata (assembly GCA_037075365.1). NCBI lineage: Eukaryota > Metazoa > Arthropoda > Insecta > Diptera > Drosophilidae > Drosophila > Drosophila emarginata. Next base: position 547,506 of record JBAMCD010000109.1, on the reverse strand, counting down.
ACCAAACAAGAAGCAACCAATTTTGAATTTTTAGCGTAACAATTTATTTTAGATTTGCCATAATTCGAAATATTTTTACGGTAACAGATCAATTATTATAAAAAATATATTTAAAAGAAAAGATGAAGTGCAATAAAAGAAAACAATAATTCTAAAACAGAAAGCATAAAATTTTTAATTGTTGTTACCAAAATAAGAATAATAATTTAATTCAGTTTAAGGCCAACTTTTCATATCATTACTGATATTTTACTAACATCAATTCATACCAATAATAATTGGAATAACTCTCAGAAAAATAAAAAAGTTAATACTTAGATTATGTAGATAATCTTTTTGATTTGTAAGTTTTGTGTTTCTTCTTTTTAAACTTTTGAAAAGATCGTAAAATAATAAAAATATGTTTTTTATTTTTTTATTGAAATTGGTTTTTTGAACTATTTTCATTATTAACTATACTAACTATAGAATAGTACGGATTTATATCTAATCAATGTAATTTCACTTTCAGCTTTGTGGTCCATTTATTATAAAGTTTATTCATCTCAATTTTAAAGTATTTCAAAGCAGTATGCAATTAATTATCCTATATATTTAACCTCTTAATATTTTCATTATGCTATTTCAACTTTCCGAATATTAATTATTTATTTCCTTTTCATTGATAGCTTTCTCTTCCCTCTTAATTCTTTTATCTAAAGAAATTAAACAATTTATGTATCAGTTAAGTTTAGCAAAGTTTTAAATTATAGAATAAAAGAGCTTAAAGATTTTTCTTGAAAGCAAATCGAAATAGGTACATTTGTATAATTTTTAAATTTTATTTCAAGAAATATTTTTTTAATTTAAAACAAGGTAAGAAGTATAGCTCGTTAAAGTACTTTTGTCATACTTAAGTAATGAATTTTTCATTAAACTTTAATTAGCTCACATCTAATTTTTATGACGTGAATCTTTGTGCACCAAACACACGCTCACATAATGGCCTAAACATGACAAATTTTGAGCAAATTGTAAGCCAATTGTGACATATTAATTACGTACATCGTTAATTTGTCGCATTACACAAACCCTCACACACACACACACACACACATATATATATACAAAATTCACCCTAAATAGTAAAAGAAATACCACAGTTCCAGTTAAAGCTCCGCCCCCATCCCCCCTTAAACCCATTGCCACATCCACTCTCAATCAACACTCCTATTGCTCTAACTCTAAGTAGTGAAAGTAATAGCCAAAAAAGTTTTTGACACACTTTGAGCGCTGCGGGCACACACGCACACACACACACGAACAGTATACAAAAAGGATATAGGATATATATATGTATATATAAAGAGCAAAAACGGGACTAGAACCAGAACCAAACTCATGCCATAGCGTGTGAGAAAAGAAAGGGATAAACATGTTGAAATTTATTGTATGTTTTTCTTTTTTGTGTGTTTGCGGTCGTTTGGGAAAGCGAAATGCAGTTAAACCTTTCCACCCTGTGGACTACCGACTTATGTGGGACTCGTGTACTCGTCCTGGCGTTAAATGAGATATTTAAATCATTGAGAAGATGCGTATGCGATAACCAACATTTTAGGTCAAGCAAAAATAAATTTCACCCAGATCAAAGTAGGTGAACAAAAGTAGAAAGAGAGAAAAAAGAATACGAAAACAAAACAAAAAAGGATAATTATCCTTGCATGCCCTGTTCTCTTCAATTCATTAATTTGTGTAATTTTAAACTTTTATTAGCTAACTATTTAAAAGTTAGTTTGTTTTGAAACTAGTTCGTTGGTGGTTCATTAGGATAAAATTGTGTTGCATGCTTTTTGGGTGAACGTCAAAACAAAAAGTTCGAACTTTAATAAATAGAAGAAGTAACCAAAACTATGCTAAAAAATAATGTTTAAATATAGAAATATAGAAAATTATATAGAATTTTAATATATATTTTCATTCTTCTTTAATATGTAAATGTAAGAATTAAAATTCAAAAGAAAATTAATTACTTCTTAAATGTCAATAATTTATAGTTCTAAAAATCATTGCTATATTTTTTATTTATTTACTTTTTTATTATATTTATATGAGATCCTAGCACTACAAGTATAAATTTATGATTTATAGTGCTAGTCATTATAGCAAAGACTTAACTTGATTTATAGTTTATTGTTATAAAGATTTTTTATTTTGGTAAATATTCAAACAAAAAAATTAGTTACATTTCTAAAATAGTTTTAAAAATGTTCAGAAAGATTATATTCTTAAGTCTTGTTTGACTAAGAAAGGATCGTAATAACGGTTAATGATAAACACAAAAAAAATGATTACTAACTAACCAAATTAGAATAATGTAAAAACCAATTAAACATATTGATGAGAAAACTTTAAAAAAAATAAAAATAATTGACCAGCTAAACTTTAAAAAATATTAAACACACATAGATTTTATGGGATTTTATTTAAATTATCCTAAAATATATATTTTCGAATATTATTATATATAAATGTATTTATAGACCTTAGACACTACCAAGCTTTAAATCAATTATGATAGCATCAAAAATAAAAACCTTTAACAGTTTAAGATACTTCTCACATCTATTATGCAAATAAAAAAAGATATCAACATTCTGAACATCATTTTTAACTACTTTCATTTTTCGTTTCAAATCGTGTTTGTTTTTATGGATTATCCAAAAACTAGCCACATTTCATTTAATTGCCCACAATTACCCCAATTTATTGTGTTATCTTTCCAAACGTCTGTCTATCTACCTATGCCTAGTTGGCATATTTAACATTAAATATGTTTCTTTCTTTTTTTTTTCTTCTTTGTGCCTTTTTTTTAATATATGTCAAACAGAATTAGATAAAAATTAAACCAGCAGATACAAACAAAAAAAAAGAATAAATAAAAAAATAGAGGCACAACAAAAAAATTGACGACACACGACATTTTGTCAGAGTTTTAGGCTAGACCCAGACCTAGAACCAAAATACATAATTATCATCATAGATTATGTAGAATAGACCACACGCTCTGCTCGCCAGACCTACAAAAGCACACACACCCATACACACATATGTATGTATGTATGTATATGTATATATGTGTACACACTTGTGGAATAAAGTGCGTTTGTCCAACAAGTTGTTGTTATAGTTGTCAGTCAGTCAAATAGAACGCACGATCGCCTCAGATAAGATTCCAAATTTTGGCAGTATATTTCGAGAGCATTCAGAATGAAAAATAGTAGAAAATATGAGAGCAAAAACGAAATACGAGAAAACTATGTAAACATATGAATCTAGCTTTTACTACCCTGTAATCGAAGGGAGGAAAAGTATATTGAAAATAAATTAAATGTATCCATTAATCAATAGATTGAATAACCTCTGCTTTAAATATAATAAGGTAATTATAATTAGGAATAAAATCGCTAACAGCTATTAAATGTTCTTATAGCAAGTTGACGAATATTACTAACAAATTTATAGTTTTTGAAAAGGTGATTTTATTATGTTTAATTTGCAATTAAAATATATATAAGTTTCATATTGAAAAAAACTTTCTATTTCTATATTCTGCTGCATAGTTTTCTCCGGTTTCATTTGCATCCTTAGACTATAACTTAGAATAAAAAATATCATCTTAGTGCAAAACAAAACCTTTTTGTGTAGGTTCATAAGAAAAGTAAGGCATAATGTCAAAACCGTTTATCGAATTTGTTTAAAAGTACAAAAATACATCTATCTAAAAATTCTAAAATTACAATTTATAATTTGAGTTTTTCTAGCAGACTTCTTTGGAGTTATATGACGCTTTGGAACACAATTTCACGAAGGATAATTTAGTTTTGTACAACAACTGAAGATAAATTCAATTTCCCATCGAATGAAATAGTGTTAATGCAAATTTAATCAAAATAAAACAAATACACATTATATAGTGTTTAAAATAAACCGTCATCTAACTGAAATCTAAATGTATGAATAATCCAGGATATTTTATTAAAATTCCTTTAACTAAAGTAAGGAAATAGATTTTATAATGTCCTCAAAAGGTTTACAAAACATTATTAGAAATCCTGCCTTAGTATTTAATACTAGAGATGGCCCTTTGCCAATATAAGAACAATCACAGGGTATCTCATAGTCGTTATTCGCTCTTCAATATGATTTTATTTGCCTAGCTATGCGTCTCTTACTCTCTCCCTCTCTCTTTTTTGCTGTTTTTCCCTTTGTCATCTCTCTTTTTTTACTACTTATTTCTGATCTCACGCACTCTCAACTTAGGCCAGTCAATTGGTACCTCCCTTTACCCGTTTTATTCCCCTCCCTAATTTCTTATCTATTTTCAGCCGGCCAACTGTCGGCAATAGTTAATGTTTTTTTTTCCTTTTATTTTTATTATTTTTAATGGCGAATACCTTGAACTTCACCGAATTTTTGCCATTTGTTTTGATGTGTGCAAAAAAATAAAAAAATAGAAAAGAGAAAAACTATTTTTTTTTTCGCAAGTCTATTTTGTGAATGTTGTTAGTTTTTTGTTGTTGTTTTTGATGGAGGGGGGGTTGTTGTTAATTTTTTCTTTGTTGTTTTTGTTTTTGATTAAGTCTCGCCTGCGCGTAATCAGTTTTGGTTGCCGGGTAGAAATAGTTTGTTATTTGTTTGCGGTTTGACATATATTTTTTTTATACGAAACTAGTTCACATTGAGGTGATTCATATTGAAACTCTATATGGCAACAAACACAATCTACAGATTTTTCTTATCTGATAGAGAGAGAGAAAACTATATAATTTAATAGTTAATTATGAAGAGTTACTTAGGGATAAAAAATAAAATGGGATTATAATTTTATACAATTTTTTAATTCAAATCAACTGGATTTCATTTGGCACTATTTTATGCAAAAAGACAACATTAATGATTAAACATTAATGATTAACTATAGATCTTAATAATCTTTAAACCAATTCTTGCAAAGGTCATCAGCTTTCAATAATGTTTTAACTATTGCGGCAAGAAGACGATATGATTAAAAAATATTTGATATTTTATACAAACTCATTTTATGATTTCTAATCTAGAAATTAAGGTAGAGACAAATAAATATTAATATTATATTTATATTGCATAAAAACAAACTAGATTAGAACTTAATCAAACGCAAATTTAAAGTAAAATATTATTTTAGTTTTAAGGAAATTGGTGTAATATTGTAAACAATTTGCAAATAGTTTTTGATTTTGCTTCTCACGATAAATAGTTAATTATATTTGATGTATATAAAGTTACAGGTCAAAAATATTGTGAAAATCAGATCAAAATGTAATGTTATCGTTTATACTAAAGTGATTTATGTACATATGTAGACATTAAATTTTAAATATACATATTTATATTTCAAAATTTTGATATGATTTAAATTTCAGCATATTTAGTTAATTTAATTTTTAATCATAATCTATGTGTTTTTTTCGAATTATTGAAATAAAATTATTACATATATAATTTTATATTCTTCTGCATAATTTCCTGCGATTTCCTTTGCAGTTTTAGAATGGAATTTTTGCAATTTAGGCCAGATTCAATTAACATTAAGGCCAAATATTCAGAGTTCTTGAGTTTGTTTTGATTTTTGAATTTTTCCAAGAATTGCCTGCTCCTGCTTCTGTTTGGGAACTACATATTTGGTCTTCTCTCTACACCCACTTCACTTCTTGTAAATCGAAATAAAAGAAGTAGCCATAAATAGTCAAAATATTGAGGAAAGGGAGGAAGAAAGAGGGAGAAAGAGAAATAGCAACAAAAAATGCGTATATATTTGCATTATAAACGTTGACCAACCAACCAAGTTGGAGTTCCTCCATCTACCAGCCTCTACTAGTCTAGTCCACATTTTGGGTGTATGTGTGTGTGTGTGTGTTAGTATTTTTTGCGTGCAAGAAAAAACTCTGCGTCAAAATAAATTATGTTATTTTTGTGCAAGTTTTTTACTTTTTTCTTTTTGGTTTTATTTTTTTGTATGTGTGTGCGCTTATGCGTGTGTGTGTGTGTACGGACTTTGTCGTTGCGTTTGGCAAATGGCGTGAATGAACTTTTCAAGGTGAAACTAGAAAGAATAGGCAAAGAGTACGACGACAAGAACGCTAACGTCAACGCCAGCCGCAACAGAAACTGCGACTGCGACTGCGATAGAGAATAAAAAACTTGCAAAAGAAACAGGAACAGCTTTTTGTGTGTGTTGGATAGCGTGTGATTGGGATTGGGGGAATAGGCAAATAACAACAACAATCTACACACACACACGCATGCATTGAGTGTTAAGGGAGCGGAAGATAGAGATGGGGGAGACGAGTTTTTCAACCGAAGAAAGAGTCATCGTTGAAACCCCTCAACAACTCTCTTGCAAGTTGCCATCGCCATCAACAACATTCTGGAAGATGGAGATGGAGCTGGAGCTAACGATGGAGCTGGAAGACCAGCACGCAACAAGAACAACAACAAAAAAAACACAGTAAAAGAAAACTAGAGAAATGAAATTAAGTCAGCAGTATCGTTAGTTTTATACTCTATCCATTCCATACACTAAACTAACAGGTTTCAAATTAAAATTAAATAAAAATAAATTATTGATTAATTGTTTGAAATTTAATATATTTTTTATAAACATATGTATTCTAGATTTTAAGGTAAAAAATTGGACTTGAAATTTAAGTTTACTATGATATAAACTAATAATTTAAATAATTTAAATTTCTATAAATATTTAAATATAAATAAAATCAAAATAAAATTTTTACAACTTCATTAAAAAGATATTTTCATTTTTATAAAAAATATATTTCATATCCACATGTGTAGCAAGAAGTTTCTATAGTGAAAAATGGTATAAAAAAATTATTTTCAGTTTATAAAAATATTATAAAATAGTATAAATAGTAACATTTAAATCATTTATTCATTGGCACAAGAAAATGTACATATATATACCTGCAAACCTAATTATATTGTAAGGTTAATAAAGCAAAATTATAATTCGAAAAATTAAAAGTAATTATAACAATTTTTGATTTTTAATAATTAATTGGATTTAAACTCAGAAAGTACAATATTTTGCATGACTATATATAATTATTATTTAAAAAATTTAAGGCTAATGAATGTTAAATAGTTTTAGAAAATTAAAAGATTATCTACTTAAACTAATATTTTTGTACCTTATGATGAAAGATAAAAGAAATGTATGTATATATATAGGAAATGAAAATAATAATCAGATATTCATAATATGAATAAAATATTATTCAAATTCATGAAAACTCGAAATTCGAAAGTTCAAATTTTAAAGAGGATAAGATTTAATAGTGCATATAGTAATGATAAATTAATTATATATATTTAAGATAATAAATTACATCATGTTTAATTATCTCAAAGAATACACCGTATTTATATTGATAAATGATCTTTAAACTAAGATATCTGTATAAATAAATGAATAATAAATAATAACTGAACTATCTTTAAATTTAAAAAGAAATTAATATACTCTTCCTGCTAGGGTATACAAAAAGCCCCGAACCAAAAGAATTGCTAGACAAAATTTGAATGAGTTCGCAGCAGCAAAAGCAAGGGCCAAAAAAAAAAGCATTTGACTTGGTCGGTTGGTTGGTTGCTTTTTTTTTTGTTAGTCTTGGCTGAAAAGTCATTTTTGTGGGCTCTGTTGTTTCTACGTTTATTCTCAGCTATCCCACTGCCCACAAGACTCTTTTTTTTCCTCGTTGTTGTTGTTGTTGTTGTTGTTTTATTCTTGACGGGTTTGCTAATGTTTTGCACTGGACTTTTTTTCTAGTTTGCTCAAGCATCGCCACCAACTGACCAGAAGTTCTATCTACGTTCTTTTTTTTTTGTTCTCTTCCTTTTTCTTTCCACCTTCATTCTTTGTTTTCTGTGTGTGTGTTTTTTGTTTTTACAAATCATTCACTTTAAATGGCCAAATGGTAAAGGGCTTTAAGATTTTGGCTAACAATGGTGCAAATTTTACATTGGTTTAATGCGAAATTCGTGGACCTAATAATTGCCTTACTGGCAAGTTGATTAGGTGGCAAATTTGGTCAGGTTGAAAATTGATTTATGGTTTATTATAAAATTTGTTAATTTTGTTTTGAAATCAAGTAACATTATAGTTATAGTTTACTTCTTAGATAAGTGCTTATAGAAGAGTTTTGTTTACATTAAATTAAAGGTTAAAATCAAAAAATTATATATAAAAACCAAAAAGTGAAACCTGCAAAACGTACAAATTTGGCTTTATTATATTGAAAATGATTTTTCCTAATTCCTTTGTATTTAATTTGTTGCTTGTAACCAGTTTCAGCTAGTTTCAATTGGAAATGGCTAACAACTAGTATCCGATTGGTTAATGATTCTGCAACTTGACCCTAGCCGAAGATAAATTCAATTCTATTCTTTTGTACTTATGCCATTCTATAAATAAGATTCATTAATTTACCATTCGATGGGTTTGTTTTTTGGTACTTTGACTTGAAGTATCTAGTAAAACGCACACGAATCAAAACCCACGCATAGTATGTAAGTTGATGTCTTGGCTACCAATCTTTGACCATAGACACCAATCTAAGCCCATTGGCATTGCCAATCCCCTTGGCTCTTTCGTCTACATTCAATATGGCTTGCCAATCAATTTACAGGCAAGTTTCTTGGTTAATTAATTGCTTAGTTCTTCATAGAACTCACAGAATGAACGCACCAACAATTTTTATTCAAACTACACGCATAATAAAATGAAAAAAGAAGCAACAAAACAAAACAAAAAACAAAAAAAAAAGGCATACAAGACAAAACTTTGCCATGTTTTGAATTTTGTATGCAAAGAGTGGAATGATCGCTTAGATACAATTTCAAGGTTACCGATTTTCTATTATCTGTCTATACCCTGTATATTACAAAGGGAGAAAGGTTATATAAAAATTCGATCGAGCACTATAACATTAAATCATTTTCAACGTTTTGTTAGCCCTTTTAATATATAATATTTGACTTGTCAAGTATAGTACTTATAATCCTTCAAAATGTTACTGAATAATTATTTTCTACTAAAGTCACTTTATCTTCATATTTTTATAGGGTATTTACAAGTCTTTACTACAACTTTAGAGTAATTAATTTAGTGTTCATTTTCTGTTTGGGCCATAAAATTATGTATTTATGTATGATTTTGATATGCAATGGATGAATGTTTCTCTAAGAGAAAGGTGTGATGTGAATTGTAAGTATAGAGAATTTGAGAACTTTTGTTCCTTTATCAAAGCAAAGTAAAAGTGAGAGTTAATAAACTCTCACATAGTTAAATATTTCATAGAGTATCTGTATCTGTCAATTGTTTTTTGATTCAACAATTTGATATTCAATTTAAGAAACAGAATATTTTGCATAAATGTGCGTCAACTCAGAAGCAGAAACTTTTTTTTTTTCCTCTTTGTCTATGTATTTCCCTCTCTTGTTTGTTATTTTGATTTGTTTTTATGTTTGTAGGCGTTTCACATAAATTAAAATTTATGTTTTCCTAATAGAGCAGCAAAACAAAAAAAATATTCTATCTACATTGAGGTTCTGCATAATTAAAAAATTCTCTAACAAGAACAGCAGCAACATACACCTGCCAACTCTGCAATTTCGTTTTTCTTTTTGTGGCAAGAATAATGCAGAAGAAAATATATATTTACAATGATAGCAACAAGAACCAGTGACCACTGGGCCAAAGCCTACAACCAACCAACCAGCAGCAACATCATCAGTACTCGAAGCAATTGAATTAGAAACCAGAGCAACAGCACTTACCTGACTTCTCTGTAGTTTTCGTTTTTGGTGTAGGAGTTAAGAAAATTAAGAAAATGTATTGTTGTGGTAAGTTGTTGCTGTGTGCTGCCAATAGACAGCAGCAACAAGCAATACCACAAACAGTAACTATATCTACTCAGATCATTTTCTTTATAAACAAGCCAAGTCTAAGGTCTTGCATAGTTCAACAGCAACACCAACAGCAGCAAACTACCTGCTATTTTTGCAGATCTCATTTTTTAGGGCATTAACACAAACATTAAATATGAAAAAAAGAGAAAAAAACTAAGAAAATGTTGTGTTCTAATGTCAAAGTCAAGGCGTCGCTGTCGACGTCAATCTTGCTGCTGTTGCCGTTGCTGATTGGTGCACAGCAACAACAGCACTGGCGAATCGTCAGCAGCAGCAAAAATTCTCGCAAAAAATAAAATAAAAAAAAAAAATACATTTCTAATGAAGTCAATGAACTTTTTTATGCGCTGCCGTTGCTCACGATGCGGTAATTTTTTTTCGCGTTGTTGTTGTTGTCTTTTTTTGCGTTCGCAAAAATTTCTTTTTGAGTATTATCATTTGGGCAATATAAAAAAAAAAATCTAAGAAAAAACCAAACAAAAAACAAAATATGTTGTTTTGTTGATTTGAGCTTAGACAGAGTGCAATGACTGCCACACGCACACGCACACACACAGACACACACACAAAATAACAATGAACATAAATTAATCTCGTTTTTTTTTTTATTTTCTATTTTTCAAGAGCGTGGGAGATTTTTACACTCGCTCTCCACATGGCGTATGCTTGATATTTTATTAATGATCCAATAAATATAAACGAAAGTATATAAATTTGCTTAAATATTTAAAACATAACGAAAGACAAAGAAAGAAATAACTATGTCATCTGCTTGGAAATTGATAAAAAGTGATAGTGTTATTTATTTCTTCTTTCTCCTTCTTTCTCATTCTTTCTCTTTTTATTCTTTTTTTTATAACTTTCAGCTTTTGCTTTGCTTAGGTTTTTTTTTCTTGTTTTTCTAGGCCCAAAACGTGCCGTCAAACGAATCGAAATTAAAAATACACTTCCAGACGAGGGTTACATAAAGAATTGAAAACTTTTCTAATAGTTGGAATTTTCGTCTCATCAAGTAGATAAGAAATTTGGAGAAAAAAATGATTGCATACATTTGGGGAGTGTTAGTTTACAGTTTTCTTTAACGATGACCATGAACGCGAAAGTCAAACACAATATTAATTCAATTTTATTTTCAATAACTTTTTAGTTACCTCTCGCCCTTACGCACAAATATATATATAATATGGCTGTATAATACCATTTTGTGCGTTTGTCTGCGTGCGAAAAGAAAAAGTAAAATTAGAATTTTTAGCCAGCGAATGGGCTAATCATAACAAAGAGAGCCCAACACCCAAACATATGGGGGAAAGTCAAAAATAAATAGTGCCTCAAGGTCATCGAGGAAAACTAATCAAGAAATTGTTGTTGTTGTTTTACAAAAATGAAATAATCAAAACAAAAATGAAAATGTAGAATGAGAAAGCAATCTATTTATTTATATGTTTTGTTCATTCTTTTTTATAGTTGGTCATAAATATGAAGCAAATGAGACAGATTTCATCAAGTTACATATATGTATAACTTTACTGATCTTTATTTTATCTTGGATTTTGTGTTAATTTCTTGAATGCCAATTTCGCATTTATTAAGTCTTTCGTTTGGCTTAATTATGATTTTTTTCTATCTATTTTTTCATTCCATCTCTCTCATCTCTATTCTGTTCTTTCATTTCTATTGTCAAATGCAAAAAACTTGTTCATTTTGGACTTTGATGAATCGCCATTTTCAGTTGGCTTTTGGCTATATACTTAGCCTATTATTCATGCTAACAGACATCACCTCGCCCACATACACACACACACACGCTCATACATAAACCCTACCACGCCCCTTTCCCCTTCACACTGACTTTGCATACATATGTTGTTGTGGCGAATTATAAATTTTATCTGAAAAAGAAAGAATGAAACAAAAGTCGCCTAGCTAAGCAAAGTGCAGAGTGCGTGCTAAGAAAATGGGAAGCCAAGAGGGAAGAAAAAAGAAAGAGTTGAGACAAAAATATAGAAGCAAATACAATAAACACTCATGCGAATGAACCGAAGAAACCAATGGTTAACTGGAAAATAAAAATAACCTAAAAGTATGCAATGTAACAAATGGAGTTTTCTAGATAAATAGGTAAGATTTAGCTTACATTTCCTGCATTGGAATACAAAATTTAATAAATTACTAAAATAAAAATATAAATTAAAACAAAAATTTACACTTAAACTTTATTCTACGCTTTAAATCCCAAGCAATTAAGCATTTAATTATTATAAGGATCTTTATTCAACATATTTTGTATACCAAGTGTAATACAATTTAAATTTTAATGTAATTACATTGAAAACCTATTGTCAATTACAAATTAACAATGACGAATCAAAATGTTCTACTTCATTATTTAATATTTAATTTAATTCTCTTATCAGTAAGATCTTTAAATATTTTGCATACCAAGTTTAACATATTTTTAATTTAATTAAAAATTTATAGAGCATTATGAAATGGTAAGCAACAATGATGGCTCAAACTTATTTAAGACATACATATTTACTTTTTTGTATATATAACGTATACGTATGGTGCACCCATTAAATCTCTGTGATTTGTTTTTCATTTTTACAAAGTATTGGTAATACCTTTAAAGATTTTTTTTACAATAACTCTTTACTACCTTTTTGTTAAAATTCTTAAGAAATATTATTTAATGAAGTTTAAAAATGAGGTAATACTTAATTTTAATCCAGATTCCTCAATCCAACTTAAATAATTCTTTAAATTAAGTTCCTGATTCGCTCACATTTTTTCCCAAAACTTTTAACTGGAAATCTGATATTCTCTTAAGTAATGTTCACTGTTGCGAGTGATTACTGTAAAACCAATATTGTTGCCGGCAGCAAAATGCGTGTATTGCATCATCAAATTTAGAAAAAATAATAACAATTCTAACACTCACACACACAGAGGCACACATTGTATGTATTTGTACGCACCAAACAAAGTGAAACGAAACGAACATAAACGAAGACAAGAGCCGAAGTTTGATCGTTTGTTCTTAGCTGCGACCAAACGCAGTTGCTGCTGTTGCTATTGCTGCTGCTGCTGCTGGCATTGCTGCATATGTGTGTGTGCGCGTGTTGCGTATTTATGCTGATCATTGGCAATGCTTGTGGAATTTTTTTTATACATTTTACACCAATACAAAGGCATTACATTTGGCGTTTGCCTCGTTTAATTGTTGACGTTGGCTGCGTGCGTTGTGCGTCGCCTACTGCTTTCTATACCCTTTAGCAAAAAAGTTTGAAAGGGTAGATTAAGTTTACGCAAAATTTGCATTAAAGACGGGGCAAAGCATTTAAAATATTATTTTTATTATAATAGTTTTTCTTTTTTTCATTTCAATTTCTTTTTTTAAATAACATTTATATAAAACTGTTAACAAAAATATTAATAAATAAGTAAGTAGATCAATTTTCTTCCTTGTTCACTCCAACAGAAGCTCAATCAAATTTAAGTTAATTATTATGTCACTTGCTACAGGGTAATGGCAAGGCGGTGTCTTAATTTAGTCTATTTTTTTTCGGGTTTGCTGATTGTATTATGTTTTTTTGTTATTGCTGTTGTTGACGAGCATTAGAAAGTGCAATAACCTCGTGGCGAAATTTTAGTTCTATTCAACACGCTTGACATTTGCGTTGGTCGCTGCTGCTGCTGCTGCTGCTGTCGATTCTCTAAATTTTTGTTGCTTTGCGTGTGCAGCCAACTAAACGGGGCGTATGAGTAATGCCCTTCTTTTTGCGCTTTTTGATAGTTTTATTGCTTAGGCAAATTTAAGTACGCACTTGTGCAAATAAACTGAAATTTAGTTTCCTTATTGACTGAATATAAAAATAAAATAGAAATGTGCTCTGAAGTGACTAAATGTCTCAATTGGCTTAAGTAAGTATTGGTAAAGCAGCTTTAATGATTTTAACTAACAATAGTTTAACTTATGGATGGCAGTCTATATGTCTGTCTATTAGTCGGTCTAATTCTATATATATCTATTGATCGTCTATCTGTCGTTACTTTTCTATTGATTTATCCATCACTCTTTTCATCTTAAATAAGTTTAAATACTTGTCGAAATCAAGAAGACTCAATTCAGTGTTTTGCCTTATGAATATGTTTTAATATGTAATATGTAGACCAAAAAATACATGAAAAAAATCTTTTTCCACTTATCGTTATTAAAAAATAAAACAAATATTATCAAAATATTATTTAAATATTATCAGAAGGGAAGATATAGTCAAAATTGGACTTCCCCCTCCATTTGAAAGTGTCTTTTTTCAAAATATTTTTTATTTTTTTTGTTGGGTTCCCTATTTTTGCCATCTCCGCCCTTTTTTTTGTCAAAATAAAGAATTTTTAATTGCACATATATTTTTCTTTGAATCGAGAATGTTCAACACACGCATTCATCATGACGCAGTCACATGATGCCAACCGAATGCCCATTCCACTCCACTTCTCCTACACCTCTTCCTCTTCGTCCATCTCCTTGTGTTATTGTTGTTCCCTATTGGAGAACTGAAATTTGCACTACACATACACACACACAAAAAAACTCGCATAGAAAAGAGGAACCCAAAAAAAAAAAAAATGTTGAAATCACCAACTAAGTTGTTTACGAAAGTGCGTGTAAAGCGAAGCAATGAGAATTATTCACTCATAGCAGCAGCAACAAAAATAAGAGTCTACCTTTGTTGTTCTACCTGCAACATCCCACACACACACACACACACACAGATACATACATTCATACATACATACATATATACTTTCAGTTCTACGATTACTGACAGTGCCTCTCTTTTTATAGTTTGCTTCTCTCTCTATGACATTTGGCGGACAAAAAAAAAGCTCAATTAATAATAAAAAAATAGGCATAAAAAATGCTGCTGCTTCTATCGCATTTTTGAAAGTCAGTAACCCTCTCTAACCTTGAAATTCTGTTCTACGACCCGCAACCCATACTGGTGCGTGAGTGCCGCTGCTGCCGCTGAAACAGCAGGGAACCAACTTATTCATGAATATGAATATGAATATAGTGAAAAATATGTATACAGATACATACATATACATATGTATATCTATAGATATAGATACATTTTTGACAGATTTCTAATTGCAAGTGCGTAATGATTAATGTCCAGCCTTTTTGCTTGGTATACTTTATTAGCTATAAAATACAAAAACAGACAAAACCTATGAGTTTTTAATTGAAATACTTTCAGACATATGTACATATGTATGTATATATATGCGTATATATGTATGTTTCATATCCTGTTTAGTAATCTTGCTAATTATACTTGCACATTTAATAAGTTTAGAAATCTTTTATTCAAGTATACACCAAGTACATAGAACTAATCTTTAGTTTTATCAAAATGAAACTTTTCGAATCTCTTAAGAACATCTGGTTTATTCTGACCGCTTTCTCCAGCGATGCAATTAATTACATTTACTCTTAATTAGGGCCAAATTAATAGTCGCGTTAAACCGCTGTTATTATCTTCTCCAGATTTAATCTGTTTTGTAGATTTCTTCACACACCGTTCCAGTTCTCCTCTTGTGCAATTCTAAAGGAATTCTTTATTGTATCCGAAGCATGCATCCTTTGTTGGAAGTCCCGGATCTAGGACTGTTGACATCTATTTACTGGGTATTTCCCCATTTCAAATATTGCTCTTATTTCTACTGCTTGTATTTTAACGATATTAAATTTCTGAAAATATTTGTCTTCTTTTGCCTGCTAAGGTGTAAGTACCCAAAATAATCAAATGCATTTTTTTTTTTAAATAAATCCTTACATGACTATTGAACGTTCCTTAAAAATTTTAAAAAATAATATCCAGGACAAAAAAATTTTCGACGGTCGCTGTCCAACCGAGAAAGTTTTCACTGGAAATGTCGATATTGTATTGAAAGTTTTTATGCAATTTCAAAGAAAAAGGAGAGACAATATCGGAGAATTCCTTAGAGACAAATTAAAGAAGATCAATCTTAAAATGATAGTTTTTAAAACTGTAAAAAACTTTAGTTCTAAATTCTTAGAAAGGATGTTGGAGTAGATTATTTGATATTCTAGAAAGAATTATTTTCGAGCTTGAGAAAATTCGATAACATAAAATATTTTAAGACTTCATAATTACACTTTAAGTTTAATAAACTGCAATTGTATAAAAATTATCCAATAGAAATTTTTTATAAGATTATAAGATGAAAAATTTTAAAAATTTGTAGATTTGTTATTTGGTCCTAAGCAAATCTAAGATCTAAGCAAAA
This sequence comes from Drosophila emarginata, assembly GCA_037075365.1. Taxonomy (NCBI): domain Eukaryota; kingdom Metazoa; phylum Arthropoda; class Insecta; order Diptera; family Drosophilidae; genus Drosophila; species Drosophila emarginata. The sequence goes on along the minus strand of JBAMCD010000109.1, from coordinate 531,183 downwards.
AGCTCGGTTTAAAAGTCAAAGTTCAACTTGAGAATCTGCCTACCTTTGCTTGCTTCTGAATTTAACATGTCTAATATTTTTGTTTTAAATTAAGTTTTGTTTTGTTTTTTGTGTTATATCTCACACATTCGTCTAACGAGTAATATTATTATTTATATATTTTTTTGTTATTTTTTTTCCTTATATTTCCGCCTGCTAATGACACGCATTGGACGAGTAGCTACTCTTTGGTAATTGTTTAAATGTTTTTTGGTTTTTATTTCAGTGCGTAAGCTGCATACACACCACACACACATAGACACACCACATGTCTCGTATGACAGCTGTCAAATGCGGTGCTAACTTTTAGTTTTAGTGGTTTTATATTTTTTTTTTCCAAGTTTGCCATTTGATTAATGTCTTTTGCAGTTTAAAGAAAATTTTTTATTTTAAATATTCAAAATATATTTTTAGTAAAATGACAAAATATTATGAATGTGGGTGGTCTAATTAGAAAACTGCGTGTGATTTATTCACGAATGAATTCAACCCACACACACACAGTCACACTTTTATTCCACTGTCTTTTACTCTCTTTTTGGACTCACGACATTTCGTCATAACTGTCAACTTAAAATCAAATTCAAATTACTCAACAAGACACTTGGCAATTTAATTAGTGCCCAAGTAATTAAATTGTATACAACAACAACAACAACAACAAAATATATAGAAAAAAAAAGAGACATAAATGCATTTTACAAAGCCAAAAACCAAAGACCCACGCATATGTCACTAGGACAAAACAGACGGTGAGCCTATTGAGTAAAAGTTAAGTCACCGATTATCAAAATACCCTATAGGAACTGCTTGTATCAATTGTTGACGAACCAATCAACAATATAGTAAAGTTTCTTTAATTTATGTAATAATACATTTAAAGTAGAAAGTTCACCATATTGCTAGTTATGAAAAATTCGGAACTATCTTAATTTTCAGGGAATATAATATATATAATAATTAGAATACAATAATTAATATACTACAGGAAGAATGTAATGATTTGAATTTAAAAAGAAATCCAATTATGTCCTACACATTGTATTCGAAGGTGAATATTTCGCAATAACATCGAAAAATATTATTGTTTTAAAACTTTATGTAATTCTTTGGAAATTTGTGCTAAAGACGATATTTATTATTTATTGACAATTGTCATTTCTAATAGATCATTTTCCATTATACCCCTTATTTAATTTATGCATACAGGGTAAGACATGAAAAGAGATTCAAGCTTGGCTAACAAATCAAAATGAAGTATCTCCCAAAAAACGCTAAAAGAGAGACAAGAAGAGTCAAAGAAAAAAAAAATCGCGTGCCTGTCACACCTACAAATCTTGTGGCAAGTGTGAATGTGTAATTAAATTTTATGAAATAATCATGTAAACATACATAATGTAGACTTACATACATGCACATGTTTGTATGTATGTATATATGTTTCTTCTTCTTTTTTTTTTGTCGGTTACCATTGGCACGCCCGCAAAATGCTGCGTATACGCAATTTCCTATTAAAAGCGACACGTGCTTGAAATTTTGCGCTGCGGTTAAAGACTCACTTGATTTTGATTTATGCTTTTTATGCTTGCAATGCTATTTTTTGTTTGTAAGTGACTGATAAGGTGTACACTGAGAAAAATTGATTAACAAATTACAAAGTGTTATTATTTCTGTTGTTTTGTTTATGCCTTTTAATATATTTCAAATACTTCCATCAACCATTCATACATGAAAAATACCGAAGTAAATAGTTAGAAGCTCAAAGATACATATAACGACGAATTTTAAATAAATTTGATAATACTAACTAATATATTTAACAGCAAAATTAACTCTAAAGGTATAAAATGAATAGAAACAAATATCTTGATGATAGAAATTTAAATAAACTCTGCTAAAACGAAGAATAGTTCTATCATGATCCTGTTATAATGCTCCTTCTTTCATCATTATTGTAAAAATCATTTCTATATAATATAATTTTATAAAACTGATCAAACAATTACAAAAAAAACCATTTAATTAGCGTTCTATTTATATTCCGTTTGAATGCAATGTTAAATGCAAAGTCAAATAAAATAAATATTTCGTTATAATAAATATTAAAAAATAACATTATTTGTTCAAAATAAATATTATAATTATCTATCATAAAAATTCAGCCTTTCCAAGTCAACTTCATCATATTTATGTTATCTTATTACATATTTATAATACTAAAGATTAAAATTTATATTCTTTGCTTCGCTCAGTGTTATTTGAGATAACGGTTAATTTTTGAATTTTTATTTTGATTATAAATATTTGTATTTTAGTAGTAACAATTTTTAAAAACACAAGATAATATTATTTACTCTAGAAAAGTATTCAATATAAAGATTTTATGATTGACAATAGATTCATTGTTATTTAAATATATTTTATTTAAATAAATAAATTAAAACATCTTTTGGAATGGGTTTTTAATTGTATTTAAAGTATAACAACAACTTCAGTTTCTTTTTTTTAATTGGTATATTAAAATCCAGAGCTTAAAAATTGGAGACAATTCTTTGAATCATGAAGACATAAATAAAACTAAAAGTTTTAGTAGTAGTTGAATCATATTTAATGCTTTTAAAGTAATAAAAATTCCGGTATTATAACTATATCTGTTTACAATAAACGTGTATGGTTTCTATTATAATTATATTATAATGCGATTCAGTTTAATTTTCCAAATTTCAAACAGAGAGGATCAGCAAATTAACATTATATTGCAATAGCAAGTACAACATGTCGTATGAGTGATAATGTTTAATATATAATCAATGTTGTTAAACTAAAAAATTTTATTCAAATTGAATTTCTAAGTGTCTTGCTTAAAGCTTACATATTCTTTGAATAGTATGCGATAGGAATATGCAATATGATATAATATTTTATCTATATTTTTATATAATCTATATTTTTATATAGTTGCAATTATCGTTTCGAAACTTCTTGTTTGAAATAATTTAACCACTTATTATCATTATTTCTACTGTTGATTCTTGTAATCAAATATTTGTTAAATGACTTCATCAATTTTACATGCTGCAAAGATTTTCTGAAACGCAGCCAATAAAAATGAGACAACAACTAACTGAGTGAATGAGTGAGTGACGATCCATTTATTATTTCTATTTTAGAGGTATATACATATATACATATATTTTCTTGTTGTTGGTTTATTGTCGTTCGGTTCGGAGAGGTCGACCTTGAGTAGGTAGTTTGCTGTTGCTATTAAGGGCCCCAAAAACTCATTCTCAAACTAACTCGTACTGCCCTTCGAGTAAACGCACTGAAATAAAAATCGACAATTCGACTACATTTTCTGTTGTTGTTGTTGTTTGGTGTGGTTTGTTGTTATTGGGTGCTATCAATTAAATATTTGTTGTTGTTTTTTTTTCTTTTTATTGGTGCTATTGTCGAGGCCAGAGCCCTTCCATCTGAACGCGTCTGGCTAAAGACTTTTTGTTCATTTCCGCAATGCAAACGAGTTGACTGCCAGAACTGATATGATTAGAGTAAAATATATATTTATTAATAAAACAAAAACCATAAAATTAATATTCTAATTTTTTAATGTTTAACAATAAGAATAGAGGGAATGCATAACAAAGAAAATGTTGAACTTGTTCAAGGACAACACAAGAATTTTTTAATGAAAAACTAAAAGTTATGACGAAGTTTTAATGCCCTAGAATTTCTTTAAATTTACAAATGCAACTCTATGTATTGAAATAAGATGAGAAACAAAAATTTATTAATTAAAAACTCAATCAAAAAATCAGTTTTAACTTATGTTTTGTAGTTGTATAATAAAGCTGTTGAAATTATTCTAAATTGAGAATATTAGTTTCTGATAGTAAAATTATTTATATTAATAGCTCTCAAACAGAAAAACTTATGTATATCCCAATCAACAAATTAATCAAACTTAAATCAAAATTAATACGTAAAACTATATCTATATATATACATATGTATACTATATACCATTGTTTACCCTTATAAGCTAAAAATGCAATATGTCTATAACTTTTTTTTTTTTTTGTTAGGGTAAAGAATTGAAAACTCAAATTTTGTCCGTCCATCTATGAGAGAGACAACAACTGGCTTTTTGATTTTTTGGTCAAACAACTTTGCGTGCAGCTCAAATATTTAAATTGAGCTATAAACTTGTAACTTTGTAATACGTGTCGGCTGTTTTCAAGGTTAACATTCGATTTTTTGTCTTTTTTTCATATGATTTCTGGTTTTGGATTTCGGGTCTATAATATTTGGTCTTCGACTTGACCTCTGCCTTGTGCATGGTCAGATCATTGAATAACCGTTTTAATGTAATTTTCAAAGATGCACGTGTATTTGAATGCGGCATTCCATTAGCTAAAGTTTTATTTGAATCGATTTAATGTGATTCGATTGGATTATTGGAATTTAACATTTGATTAGTGCACAATTTATGATAGAGGAAGTGAATAAACATTTGAGGGCATTCAAAATCTTAATAAAATATTTATAAGATTTTAGGTGGTGGGAGGGGTACAAGGTAAATAGCTATTAATTACCGTAATTAAATAAATAAACTTAAGGTGTGTGCATGATAATTATTGTTGTTCACTTGCATGTCATGTGACAAGCAAAGAAAAACTATAGCCAATCTATATCTGAAATGGATTCCCACATACTGATTTAGTTTCACAAAACTTTTCTGAATTGAAATTGATATTAGATTTTTATTTCTTAATCAATAAAATTCATATTAAAAAAACATAAGTTCTAGTCTCCATAAATATAGATATTAATTTTAGTTAAAGGTTAACTTTATTCTTATTTTCTTTAGACCTGAAATCGATTTGACTAGAAATGTTAAAAAATGTTTAAAATTAGTCATTTTGTTTAATTAAGAAATTAAAATACTAATCCTATTTCTATATTTATTCTTTTATTTTTGAAAAAATACCAAATTTCAATAACTATTTTGGTTAAACACCAAATTGGTTAATAACTTATTTCCATTAAATAACCAGTTTGTGAGAATCAAGTCCTTTCAATTTAGTTTTATATGTTTATGAAACGCAGTTTCCATAAATTATTAACAATTGTTCTATTTAAGTCAAAATGGTAATTTAAAGCAGTTTTAAACTTAAAAGTAATTTTGGCTTCAACTAAAAAACCAATTTCAATCTTTAATATCTATTGTGCTTTGATTACAATAAAAGATTTATTACAATTAACAAATTTAAACTTTAATTATTTTTAGTTGAAATATATACACAGTAACTAAAAGTTTATACAAAATATTTCAATCATATTTTGTGATAGTTTTATTGCCAAATTTACAATTCAATTTAACTTTTATTTAACCTTAGAATAATTCTAATTAAAATTGTCTGTCGTGCTCCAATTTTAATTATAAACTTCAATTTAGCATGCATCGAGTGTATTTATTTATATATGTGTATCGGAAAACCAAGTCTGGCACCCAAAATACATTAAAAAAATATAAATTTTACTTTGCACTGCAAATACAAATCAGTTGCGTAAATAATGCGTAAAAAATAATTTTTTCGTACTACAAATAAAAAACCATAAAAATTAAAAGAAAGACAAGCTATTTGGGCATTTATAAATTACAGAAAGCGACAGGCCGATGCCAGAGCATTAAGCATTTTGATTAGCAGCTGCAAAAACTACAAAAAAAAAGAAGCCAAGAGGGCTCGACTAGTCAGAGATGCTCATAAGCTGTATATCCAATACCCTTACCACTCACCACTTTTGGCTATTTACATTAAAAGAAGTGTAATATACATTTATGAAAAAAGGACATTAATAAGGGCCCCTTACCTTTCATAAGTGAAAACCCTCATGTAATTTTCTTAGGAAAGAAAAGTTTTTTATCAATAATTTTAATATTTGCACAAGTTTAATTACCAAGTTTTCTAATATCCAAAAATGTTTAGTTATTTCCTTTGTTATTATATTATTATTTAATCATTATTCATCAAATTTTACCATTTATTTATCTAGTTTTATTTTTTGATAACGAAAATGTTCAAATTTGAATATAATATTCAATATCATCAAGTCTAACTAAAGACCAACATTTTTTTTTTAAAACAAACAAAAAATTTGGTCCTAATAAATTTAATTCGGAGAGCAAACAGTTCCAAAAGAGTATTCTAATATTTTATAACTGAATTTGGTTTAAAATTTAACTAATTTATTTCACTTTATAACAAACTTGTTAATGTTAATTAGCCTGCTTTATCAAGACGAAAAATATTTCTTGATAAAATCCTGTGATAAGTAAGGTTTCTTCAAATCGTATATAAGAATGAAATAAATAATAATTTACTCCAATATATAGGAACATATATAATCAGAGAAGAATAACATATTGGTAATTAATTTAATTAAATTTATGTGAATATAATAAATAGAAGAGCTAAAAGAATTATAAATAAATTAGTTTATTTTCTATATGTAACTTCTTTCTGGTCAAAGTGAATATACCCCATTTGTAAGAGGTAATCAAAATGCTAGAAAAAATATGCGTGAAAACCAACAAATAAAACTACAACCGAAATGACAAACGCACTGACGAAAAATTCAACAAAAAACTGCTAAAAGAAAAAACGAAATATATATATACATACATATGTACATACACACAGACACACACATACACCAAGTTCGTTGTCGATGCGATGCGTATAGCCCTGAACATAACCTTGAGTTGAGTTGAATTTTGTTTTTTTTTTTATTTAAAGATTCGTTAATTTTTTTTTTCTATAAATTTGTACAAAATGCGTTAGAGCGAGGCGCAGCCAAAGCGAACAGCAAAAAAAATGCGTTACGCACATGAGCAGATACGAATAGTCGAATTCATAGATACAGATAGAGGAGATACATACATAAATACATATATACATACATACAAGCTCGTATATATGTATGTAGGTTTACCTACAACGATGGATAGTTTTAGGTAGGCACACACACACACACACACACACACACACATACACACACTGACACACTCTAACTCTATTCATTTATAGGCCTAGACGCATGGAACACTTGAAATATGCGTTAAATGAAACTTTTTATTTGGGTTGTGTGGGTTAAGTCAATGCGCTTTAAGTGCTATTCAAAATGCGACAATAATTGATAACATTCGTAGATGGTTTACAAATAGTAGAAAAATAAAATATTTCAGAGTTATTGACCATGAGAAAATGATTGATAAAAAATAGTTGGCTAATAGGTTAGTTAGATATGGTGAAGGACAAGTTCTAAGAACTTTTTGTTTAAATTGTTGATAAGTTTGTAAAAATATTTAAAGATTGCAAAAGTAATCAGCAAAATAGGAAGAATGTAAAGGAATAATTTTAAAAATTCTATAACATGGTCTTTGAAGAATAATCTGCAATGTTTCGACTCAATCATTGCAGAACAAAAATCTTTAAGGGGCTACACACATTTACGAGGCTTACTTCAATAATTTTTTAATAAAAACCGTTTTTATTCGAAAATCATTAAAAATATGAACTAGCAACGTTCCCGAAGATGATATCCCCAAGGATATAAAATATATATTATATATTTTTTAAAGACTATAATAATGTAGGTGTAGAACAAAAGCAAATACAAATTTCTTTTCAAAAAAATTTATTTAATTCTATTGAAGTTTTCGCTTCCGATTGTTAAAAAAAATTTTAATAATTTTTTTAAAATCTTTTTTTTCAATACATAATAAATATGTAGAAGAAGATTGTGTAACAATTTGAGACCCTTTCACCCGATCACCGACTTCTAAACTAAAATTTAAAAATAAAACGCGCGTTATAAAAAGCCAAATTTTACAAATTTAGTTATATCTACACAAATGGCTACCAATGTTTAAAAAATACACTAAAATATTATTTTTTAAGAAAAGTTTCAAAGAATATTACTTAAAATTTCGATTTTTCTAAAATTCTATTTGCTTTCTAATGCTCATCTAATAAAAAAACTGATTAAATTCATACAATATATTCTAAACATATTTATAATGAAATACTGCTTTATTACAAAAGTTTCATAATGACCATAGAGGGTATTCTATATTCTTCTTTTAGAAGGCTTAATTAACCTTCATAACCTACAATTTATTTGTGAGAAAAAGAATCACTCCAATCTATAACTGTAGCGCACAAAATAAACCTCAATAGCCCTTTTTTTAAATAAGAAAAAAAAATTAAAATTTTTGTTTAACTTTGTTTCACTACGAATTTGAAGCACAAAAGCCACTAACGAATGACGATGGAAAAAATAAGAAGAAAAAATCAAAAACCGAAAACTTTGCAAACGCATAAAAAATTCTGCGTGCGGTTTTTTGTAGTTTTTTTGTTTGTTTGTTCGACCTGGGCTTTAGGCCTAGACTTCAAACTAATTTTTTTTGTCGGCTTGAAAAACCAGAATTATATATGTACATATGTACATACATACATATATGTATATACATATATATTTTTTGATGTTTTGTCAAACATTCGTGAGATCAGCATGCGCAGCAGCATTAGCTTGTTGCCATGTCTTATCGTTGTCCAACACACACACACACACACACACAGACTTAAGTGGGTGTGTGCTAGTATGTGTATGGTTACACGCATTTTATGCGTAAGGTCGTACAATAACCGGTAATTATACGAATCAGTTAAAACAAATAAGCCAAAAAAATGACGCTGCAAACTGGCAGCCTGAGAAAATTTGTCTTACTATTTATTTCTATCCAGATCATCATAAATTTTTAGCTCTTGAACAATTTCCGCATTTTTTTTTTGTTCTTACCAATATCTATATTTAAGAATAAGATTTTCTTTAATACATATTTGAATTTTAACGTCTGGACGAGACTTATTGAAGCTTTCAACCAATTTGAACGAATGCGCATTTGACTCTTGTTTTGTTTCGCTTTCGTTAAACTGAACGAAACATTTTCGAAGAGTCATTTCAACAATTGCACTCTTAAATTTAACCTTCTCTCATTTCATCCATGTCTCTCTTTGTGTGCATTTTATATAAAGATTTATTTTTGCTGCTCTTACCAAAATTTGTTAAATTAAATATGCCAAACATGTATTAAATTTTATTTTATTATATTTAAATTTATTTTAATTTGTCACCTAAATAATATAATTGTTAAGATAAAAGTTATTTTAATTTACTATTTATTTATTTTCTATTTATTACTATGTATTCAAAAATTTTTCTCTACATTTAAATATATGTCGAAAAAAGATATAATTTTATATTTAAATATACTAAAATTCAATATATAAGTAACTTGATCAAACTGCTTTAGAATATATATTTATATCTATTTTCTTGGCAGATCTTACTACACCTTTTCCTCTCGTTTCTTTAGCCTCTCAACTGAGTGACTCTTACCCTATTAAAATGTATCTCAAAATATGATAATAAACCTTCAAGAATTTATATCTATGACAGACACTAAAATCATTCAAATTAGTTTAGCAAAAAAAAAGAAAAAAAACAGAAAAACCAGCAACAGCAGCATAAAAGTAAAAACGAGAATGGAAATGGCTAAGATTGGTATAAAGGGGGAGAGAAAACCAATCCAATCAGAAAGCAAGTCAAAATAAATGTGCAAGTGAAAGCGAATTTCACTAAACCCGAGAGCCTATCGAGGAAGCAGGAATCCTGGCGCCTACTGAAGGCTCATAAAAATCCTGCCAACAACATTCGCCCATATACATAGTTGTTCTCCTTTTCTATTTCTTTATTTTTTTTTTCTTTTTTTGCCCCGTTGTTCATGCGTTTGTTTTTAATCTTTTTGACTTGTTTTTGCCTATGTTGGTCGAAACGAATTTTAGCCAGACAATGTTATTGCATTCTGGCGACGCTGGCGAATTTTTGCTGGTGCCTTCATCTTCATCTTGGTCCTTGATTCTTTTGCCTTTTGGCATTTAATGGTTAACACACACAAATTTTTGGTGTGTATGCAGTGCTTCGGCTTCTGATTCTACTTCCATTGCTGCTGTTGCTGTTTGTGACATTTGTAAGATATTTTCTCTGACGCCAGTTGGCCATTAAATTGATAAGCAGAAAATATGTTTGTCTGTTTGTATGTTAGCCAACAAACTGCATGAAAGAGTGTGGCCTAAAAACTGAAAGACATATACGAAATGGCGGCAGGCAGGCATTTGATGATGCCACAGTCATGATAGAGACACTTTGTTCTTTCCCCCACGATGGCTAAAGGATACCAGGGCAAACGAAAACTAAAGTCAATTTAAAGACGAATTTCTTTTACACTTGCAAAGAAAATATTAAAAAAATTTAGCAATTCATGATAAGGGCTATAATATCTGTAACTTTTAATAGATTACTAACTGTAAGTTATAATTACAGCACTCAGAATTCAGTGTGATCTTATAAATATAACAAACCAATAAACATTTGCCACAAAACTTACAAAATTATTCAAATTTGTTTTAAATTTTAAACTTCAAAATCAAACATTCTCGAGAAAATAACAAAAATTGGAATTATTTCCATATAAGGACGAAAAAATAATTCATGTTTTTAGAATCTCTTTTAAAAAAAATTTCTTTTTATTCTTATTATTCAAATATTTCTCATGAGTGCCTTTTTTTATTGTATATGTCATTAACTGTCATTCTTAATTAAGAACAAAAAAATTAAATAAAACTATTAAAAACTTACAATATTTTAATATGTTGTTAATTTTTTCCCTTTTTTTAATTTTAGTTATTAGACGATTTTCTGTACTGATTACTTTATTAAATTCATTATTTATTTATTTACAATCTTTCTAAGATTCGACTATATAAAATTAATGAAGGACTGACAATTTTAAAGATATTTCTTTTTTGGAAAAGTATAAAGAAGTCAAAAGAAGAAGTTCAATCAGGAAATGAGGAAGTATGGATAAAGGTATTTTTGATTAATTTTTTATTTCTAAAATTATATGCAGAAGAACAGAGGAGAAAATATATTTTTGTTTTACAAATGTTTAAATGTTAGAATCTCAGTTTGAGTTAATGCTTCTACTAATAACTTAATTAGTCAACAACATAATTAGTTAGATGTCAAATTTAAATAATCAACTTATTTTGCTTGAAAATTAGCAAATTATTAATATGTAAATAAAATTAATTTAAATTTTAAATATATATTTATTGTTTCACTTTACTTCTTTTTCAATATTCCCACTCTTACGTTTCGTTAGAGTATTCTATTGGCCAGTTCTACTGCTCTTCTTTTTTTTGTTTTTATTTTCTTCGTCTTTTTTTTTGTGTGGGAGGCCAACTCTCTTCTCTGACATTATTTTTCTATTGACAAAAATGGCATTTGTTTTGAAGAAAAATTGTTGTTGTTGTTGTTTTTGTAGTTGTCATTGGCATTATTAACGCGACAATTTGTTAACAAAATGTTGGCCAATAGAAGGCAAAAAGAAAAGTACTTATCATATTGGCAATATCGAAAACATTTTGCCAAGTCTCTCAACATCCCCTTAAAAGTCAAAGTCATAGACCCAGTTCTATTTGTTCGATTTATGTTGTTTGTCTGTTTTGGCCTCCGTTTCCTTCAATTTTCATCTTTTGCCTTTTCGTTTCCTGGCTTCCAAAAGGCGGTCAATGAAAATGTGTGCCACATGTTAATGTCTTTCTTAGGTCCTTTACTATTGTCGCCCGGTGTCCTTTTTCTTTAACTGTCATTACAACTTTTGTATTTGACAGCGCAGTTTTATAGGCTGTCAGTGAAGCTTGATTCCTATATATATATATATATATATACATATATATAGTACACACTGGTAGGTATATTTATAGATATATTTTTGACATTTATTGGCAACTTGCCGTTTGAAGTACTCAAAAAAATTGGAAATTGAAAGACAGAGGACTTTTTTGCTTTGTGCTTGTTTAAGAGCAAAAAGTTAAAGAAATAAATAAATAAAAAAAAAATGAAGAATAAAAAAAAAAGAATAGATCAATATAGACAATGAACAAAATTTTTCTTACGTTTTCTTAATATTTTTAATATAATTTCCACTGGTGGGATAATTTGCAACTATTTTTCTTTTATTTTTTTTTGTTTGTTAATATAAAAATCTTTCTTGTAAGTGACTTTAGCAAAAATTGAATATGAATGTCTTTGATGCCCTACCCGTATTCCTTTTTGAAAAATTCCAAACAATTACAGGTCATTTCATTCCATTTTATATTATAAATGAAAACGCAATTTTGCAATAAAAAACCATTGAAATGCGCCAAGCCCCGAAAAGAGAAAAAAGGGGAAAACAAACGCAGCAAATATGTGTAATTAAATTACTTAATTTTTTTGTAATGAATATTTTGTCCTTTTGCCATTTCTTTTGTGCACATTAACGCACAGAAGGAGGGCCTACAAAAAAAAAAGAACACTGAAAGGATGGTAAAATAGAAAATTTCCATTAAAATGCAATAAAAGGGAGAAAAAAACAACTACTAAAAGTTACTCCAACTATATTCTATGTGTGTATCATGATGAAATTTATGTGAAAATAATAAAATTAAAAGCAAAAAACAAAAAAAACCTTTCATACAGAAGGAAATTTTTTTTTGTTGTTTAGGCGTGGCTCACATGGCGTATGGCGTATGTGTGTGTCCTGATTTCGAATGCCTTTTGTCCATTAACTAATAATACATAGACGGGAGTAGGCGGTGATGTTAAGAGAGTGGTAAGAGGGATGGGGTCTGGTCTGCAGTGCTGTGACTTTGTTTGTTGGTGAGTGACCTGCGTGCTTTGATATTACGCATACGACGGGTTGTGTGTCCCTTCTGGCTATTTTTTTTTTTTTACTGGGCGCAGCTACAAACATTTATACGAACGTGCACAAGAAACCTTTTCTCAAACTATTTTCATATATGAATTTCTAAATTATGTGATTTTTATTTTTGTTGTTGTTATTTTATTATGGGTTATAGTGCCTGTAACAGGAAGTTTTACGGGGTCCTTATAATGAAAGCAAATTATATGTATGCATGTAAAAGAGAAGGTAGAGTAACTAAAAGGGGTACTAAAACTAGTCCTTATTTTAATATAGAACGCAAAAATTTATTGGTCAATCTGCATGAAAAAGTTATTTCAAATTATTTTGTTGACATGGGCAAAAAATGTAATAATCAGAGGATTATAAGATATTTTTTGACTATTTTAACATAGTCCTTAGATTCTATAAAATCAAGTTTATGATCAATAATTTAAAGAGGCAATTAGTTGTAGAAAAAATCCAATATTTAATCTTTAAATGAGCAATATAAGTACAGTTACAAACACAAACACTATAAATTGATTATAACTAAATAAAAAATATACTTGGGGTACAAAATCCTTAGAGTTAATAGTAAATATAAAGGTAGATATAAATGTATCGAGGGAGCAGATGGAACGTAACAAATTAGAGCATATACCATTTAGTTTAGTCAGAATTCAAGGAATGTTTATACCAAATGTATTCTCATATTTTTCCTAGGTAACCCCAATTCACCCTGGAACACTAGATTATGTTCTAGGGGCAAAAAATAATATAAACAAATTAAATAAAAAACAGAATAAGAATTTTCACAATCACTACTAATAAAAAGATTAGTTTAACAAAAATTTGTATTGGACTTGCAAATGATAATGCCCGGAATCGACATTATTATAATGCTTCATCATCACATATCATCAGAAATGAAAAGAACTTTTAGAGCCCAAATTAAAACAAAAGAACAAAAGGGTATAAAATATATATATACTATATGTATATAAAAATGTAATTATAGAATTCTCTAACTAAAAAATCGTTGAATAATTATAATAATAAAAAATGAATTAACAATTTTTTAATTAATCCATTTTCTAATCATAGTTTTACAAAATCACAACCAAAAAATTAATCCAAAAAAAAAATTATACATATAAACTTTATAGAAACTGAACTATAGGAACGTCAAACTAACTTTTAGTATCAAAGTCTTATCGATAAATTTAAATCTCATTATTTAGCGACGAAACCGATTTCGTGTTTTTTTTATTTTTGTGAATTTTGAATAGTTGACCTCATGTTGTTACAGTTCCACTTGTTTGATTTATGATTTCCATAGTTTTTACGCACTTTTTCCACATTCCCCACACACTCCCCCCCCCCCCTTTTCACCACACTACCCCAATTATTATATGGTCAAATGCAAATTATAATAATTATGTTTTCCCTCTAACATTGCGTGCCTTTTTCTGTTGTTTTTCTTTTTTTTTTTTTGTAGTTTTTGATGAAAGGTGAGTGCACCACACACACACACATACGCACACCCATTGTGATTTATGGTAATATTTCGTTTTTTTTTTTGGTAGCCTTTGATTAATTGCTTTACAGACTTGTTAGTGCAGAAACCGCACAAAAAGGCATAGAAAATGTCTTTTAGTGACTTCATCTTGTAAGTGAAGTTGAAGTAAAACTCAACCCGTAAACAAGCCACATTTCCGGCACTTACAACACCAAATCCAACAAAAACAACAAAAAAAAAAAAGATATCAAGCAGAATGACCTACCATACAGAAAACTTTTCGATGTTAGAGACAAGCATCAAAGATCATTAATTAAAATGTTGCTGGACCAGTTTCCCCTTTTTTTTTTTGCTCCCTCTCTCTCCCTATATCCATACATTCATATATATGTATTTCCTAGGCAAAAGTTACAACGGGGCAGACGCTTGAGAAGAACTTCAGAGCAACAGATCTCAGGGTTTCTTTATATATACCCATTACTTGTTAAAGTGAGAGAGTATATAAGTTTTTAGATTGACAGTTTGCAGTTTGTAGATTGCAGTTTGAGTCCAATTTTTGGAATTTTTGATAATCTTTAAATAATAAAATAAATAAAGAATTTATATGCTACACCAAATAAATTTCTTAATTAGACAAACATTTCTAAATAAATTTTATATATTAAAAAAGATTCTATAGAAGATTTTGAATATTTTTTTAAATTTCTGGCGTTAAATGAGATAATTTTTGTGGTATAAAAAGTGCATTATTTATTAGAAGTTTATTTAATAATAAAAATTGCATTCTTTATTAAAATTTTGTTTAATAATTTACTTGCATAAATGATGTACTACCAAATTTGAGCTTATGGATATATTGCGACATATTTTTTGTATACTTTTTAAATATATTTCTATTTGGGAAAGCCAAGTTCAATATATTATTTTAGTTATATATTATTATTCATCTTCGAAACTGTACAATAACATTTGTTTTTTATTCCACATAATTTTTTATAACTAATTTTTAACAGTGAAGTGTTCTCATTTAATGTAAATGTAAGTCTTAAGTTTTTCTTACTAATATTAAATATTTGTTACTAATTTATTTTTATATTTCATATATGTAGATATTTATTAATTAATTAATTAGTTTTTTGTTTGATTTTATAAAATTTATTAAATGTGTTCTATTTAGAAGTTAGAGAAAATATTTTGGCTTACTCTTAGAACGCTTTAGTTCAATGCATCAACCAATTAGAAATTTTTACAAATTATTTTTTTATATTATTTATTATTTCTGAAAAGAAACCGATCAATGGGTATATTAAAATCGTTCAAATTGAATTTCAGTATGCTGAAATTCTTATTTTTTAATCAGTTAAAGAACAGAGGCGCATATGTTGCTGTGTGTGTGTGTATCTGTGTGTGCGTGGCCTCTAGCATACAAAATTAAAGTGCGTCGCGTCGTCGCTTCGCCTCTGCCTAAGTTGTTGCTGTTGTTGCTGCTGCTACTCTTCTCTCTCTCTCTCATCAGCAGAGTTTTTTTTTGTGCTTTTTTATGCGCACGCATTTCATGCTTTGCTTTTGCTCTGCGCTTTTGGCTGACATTCGGTGCGATGAGGTAATCATCAAAATGTGCGTAAGTATGCGTGAGCGAAAAAAAAAAAAAATTGTTTAACGCCCGTTGCACGCGCTAGTACCCCTAGCCGACGCGGTTCCCCTCCTCATTCCTCACACATACATACATATACATAGCTAGCTTTTTTGGAGGTTCTTTTGTAGCTAGATTATGGCCCTTTGACATCCCATAAATTTCGTAGTCCACGCGGTTCTCGACTCTAAGATTAACACCAGCAGCACTAAGAAGCAACAACAACAATAATCATCATATTTGTATGTATGTTTGTATATGATGAAACTTGTTTGGCACACTACTTATGTATACATATATGTATATGTGAATGTATGTACATATACATATATGTATGCATATTTGTATATAGAAATCTCTATGTAGATTTCATTATGCTCTTCAAAAAAAATTGTTTTTGGTTTTTGCATTTCAGAAAATTCTATTGAAATGAATACCAAAGATTCTTTTGTTGCTACTTTTAATGTTTAACATTTGATTTGGAGGAATAATCTTTAGTCTATTTATTAAATTAGTTCATATATTGAGGCTTTTTGACACTGGCGCGTAGTATAGAAACTATTGAATGGATGATAAATGGAAATTTGAATAAACTTGTTTGAACTTTAACAAAATATTGGTAATATATTTGTTTTAGATATCATTATATATTATTTAATAAAATAAAGAAATTATATTGCATTAAGTGGGACTAACTAAAATTTCTGTAAATAATAAGATTTGTTATTTCTTTCTCTCTATAGTATAATTTTGTTGTAGATATTTTTCGAAACGATCGCATCGCCATTTTCGCGCAACAGTTGCCATTAAAAAGATTTGCGAAACTTAACACACATACATAAATACATTATATACATTTCTCTCTTTCTATCGCAACTGCTTTCAATGCGCGCACACACAAACGCATTCTCCATAGCCGCTCACACAAATGCAAGCATAAATTATCAAACCAGAAGAATGAATAGGCTTTAGAATTGCAATGTGAGTGTGTATATATAGTCATCTCGCTTGCACTTGATCTTTGCAAAATAAAGAAACGAAAAAAGAAAACTAATTAGCATTAACGGAAGAAGAATTGACAGTCTCGTTATAGAAATTGTATACAACTTTTCTTTATTTTTTTTTGTTTCCATTTGCCGTTGCAGTAATAGACAAAATGATTGATTGATTAACTTATGCCGCCAAGGGCTTGAAGGTTTTGCGCCCCTTAAGCAAGAAAAGATGCGCAAAAATTTAATTTACAGTTACTCAGAGGTAAATTTGTACAATACAAATATTAAGATTAGGATCGGTAATATATGTAGAAATAGAAGTAAACTAAAGAAAAATGCGTAAAACTCATAAAAAAATTAAAAAAGTCTTTCGAATTTGTTTGCTTTTAGAAAATATATCCATTTTTAGTTAATAATAGATCATTATTCTTGAAAATCTTCTTTCCTCAAACCCCTTTTTTTACAACTTTAATTTTATTAAGGTTTCTCTTCATTTTTTTATCTGATTTTCTTAAGATTTAATGTTAGCAAAACGTTGATTTCTGAAATAAAGATTCTAAATTTTGCCAAACTTAAATAATAATAAACTCTAACAACTACATATTATCAACAATTTATTATTGCACTTTATAACGGCTTGATATTTCGAAATTGTCATAAATTTTAGATTAGAACCTTGTGAACTTTAATAGTTTCTATATTTCAACTGTATAAATATGTGTATATCAATTTTTTATTATATATTTTAAGGTTAAGATATATTTTATTATGTATTTAATTTAGTTTCACGCCCTCTTAAAAGAATAAATAGTTTTTCAAAGATTAATTTTTCGGTTTCTTATAGACTTGATATAAAAAGATTAGCCAACTGAAACATTTTTAAATCGATTAATATGTACGTAATATTCTGTTATCCACTGTTTATTAATATATGTACGTATGTAGTTCTGAAGGCTTAACTTTTAGTAGTAGTAAGTCATTAATTTGCAATTAGTTCGAGGCATAAATATTGGCAGACGTGGGAAAAGAAAATTTGGCTAATTGATATTCTACCCCAAGCATAAATACATATTTCATTTCGTTTTTGTTTTGTACTTTCATTTACAATTGCTGTAATTGTAACCCTCTAAAAAAAAAAAAAGACCTCCTTCCCCTCTCTTTGAGTCTGCACCAACAATCTTTGGCCCACTCAAAATCTTCCACTCAATTGAATTCTTCCGGTTGCAGGGAAGAAAAAAAATCTTTGCGTCAGCCCATTTACAATTCCATGCATAATAAACAAATAAAGAAAATTGTTGAAAATGCTTTGGTTTTTGTTTTTCTTCACTTTTGCATAAAATAAATATAAATATAAACCAATCTGAGTGAAAAACAAAAACAACTGAAAAAAATACCACGAAAATTGTTGACATTTTGTGGTTGGATAGATTTTTGGCAATTGCTTTTGGTGGTGCTTCAGTTTTTTTTTATTTTTAGGGGAATTTTGTGGTTAATTTAATTTATGTTTAATTCTTTTGATGCTCTTACTCTGTAATGACACTAAATGTAATTCTATTACAATGTGATAATGGACAATAACTAAATACTAAAGCCTGAAAATATCATCAAGAGGGTGACGTAAAGTTAAGTTTTTTTCATTACGTTTTTGACTTGGAAAATTAATCAAAATGAATTCCTATTTAGAAATAATTTAATGAATAATAGCAATGAGTTCATATTGGAATATTGCAAGTTTTATAAATATGACTACTAAAAAATTGTGCGTCATTTAAGGAAGTAGATTTGGAATTTTTTAGAATATCTTTAACATGATTATTCACTTTATCTTTAAATGACTTTTATTTTTTCTCTATTTATTCTCTATTTATTATATCTGTTCCTAAAACTAGTTCCTTCAACTCACAAGTTTAACCAAAGGAATAAATATATTTTTAATTATTAAGTTTGAGCAATAGATAATTTAAAAATCCATATTTAACCACAAAAAAAAAGTTTTTTATATAATCGATCATTTTTTTTTAATAATTATTACCCGGTAGAATTTTTTATTACTCAGTAGTAATTTTAATTCAATTCAAATAAAATTCCATTTTCAATTTAAATATTTTCTAAAAACGCCCTTAAGTTGTTTATTAATTTATTTATCGAAATTTTTATCAATATTTGACTAACAATTCTTTTGGACATTTGTTTCGTTTTTTTATTTGATTGAAATTTCCTCACTTGGCGTAATATTTAGCTTTTGGGCAATGCCTCACAGCAGGTCCAGATTACATAATTGCTTGATAGTCGGTTGCAAAGGCCTTCAAACGCCGATTGATAGATTGCATTCTGAGTGTTGCCACACAACGAACGCATGCTGCGAGGGAGGAAGACAGAGAAAAAGAGAGAGAGAGAGAGAAAAACGGTAGTGAAGCGCCTCGAGCCAAAATAGAAATGAAGATCAAAGCTATAGAAATTATAGTAAAACTACGTCAGCTATGAAAGTTTCTATATTGCAACATCTTTTCGAACATACACACACACAGAGACACCGTATGGTTAGATGTGTGTGTGTATGCAGTGACCCAATTTCAGACACACGGCCAACAACAACAAGAAGAGGGCCACAGCAATCAAATTTATGTTAGAATTGCATGGGCAAAGACACAGAGAGAGAGAGAGAGAAAGAGTGAGAAGATGTGACAGAAAGACATGCGTAAATTAGATGAAAACGCAACAGCCACCCACAACCACCCACCACACAGCAACCACCATCCACCACCACCAACAACATGAAAGCAAAACGTTGATAACTTCACATGAATGAATGAATTACAGGTGGCATTGCTTAAAGCGAACTTGTATCAACTACGAGACAAAAGGAAGTTTTATAATTTTACATATTAATATATGTAATATATTTTATACAGTAATAAAAAATACATACATATATAAAGTATTTATAATGTTAGTTAAACACATTTAGTAAAGCATAAAATATAATAAAAAATAAAAATTAATTAAGAAATTATACAAAGAACCCCAGAAATCCTTGCGTCTGTTAAGATACCCTATTGTATGGTATGGTTCCTACGCTAATAAATATACACAAAAAAAAAAAAAAAAAAATACAAAGAACCAGCTAAAACTTATGGTAGCTATGGCTGTCACTCGCCCCTCCCCCTCCCTGTAGCTTTAGATTAATCTATAATTACTCTAATCTATTTTCATATATGCAAGACTATATTATAAAAATACTAAACGGATTAAAATATTTGTTAAAAAAAATATATTTCACATATGAAAAAAAAAAAAAAATTTAACAAAAGTTTTTCAAAAAATGTTTCCGCCCGGGATCGAACCGGGGGCCTTCTGCGTGTTAGGCAGATGTGATAACCGCTACACCACGGAAACAGCTGATTTAGACTAGTCTATAAAACTGTGAAGACATATTTTGATTATTTTAAGCAATGTCTGTGTATATATTTAAATTCGATATCTTAACTTGTTTGTGATTAGGTCAACAAAGAAAAACTGGAACTTAAATTAAAGCAGATTTCTGCGTAATCGAAAACCTTTTCTTTGGTGAATTAGAAAAAATCTGAAAAATGTTTTTACAATATTCTCTGTATGGATATGAGCTAGATAAGCTTACTTATATGAATGGTTTATTACTTACCTTAGCTTTTTGAGATGGAAATACTTATACCTTCTTATGAATGGAAGAAAAATATTGAAACACATTTTTACTCTTCCAGTGATTTTATTATTTAGCACTATTTCCAAAACTTTAAATAAATATCGCATGAATAGTGTTTAAAAATACCATTTTTTATTTAGAAATTCTGAAGAATTTAAGTTAATCTCCACTGTACTTGTAAATTGCATGCACTACCGCCTAGTGAACTCTCTGCTTTCCCCTTATCTCTCATTTACACTCTCCATCGCACTTGCCTCTCTGTTTGACTTAGCCTCCCCCACCATTGGTGCGTTTCGCTGCGTTGCGTTGCGTCGCATTGTCTGCCGCACTCAAATGGATGGACGGACGGATAGTCGTTCGGTCGGTCGTCAGTCAGTGTCAGTGTTTGGCATTTTTCAACAAATTGTGAGTAAAACTCGTATGTATCTCTTTAGCCCATCATCTGATGCCTGCCTGACCCAATTTCCCTTCTAGCTATTTGCTCTAATTCACACATACACAGATAGAATACTTTAATTTATTAAGTAAAATGCAAGTTTATTTAAATCCATGTTGCAATCATTTCTTAAACTAACAAACGAATATAGAATAAAAATGTTAAATAATTTATTCAAGTTCATTCACCCAAATTATTATAATCGATTGGCCAGGTCGAAAGGTAAACAAAACGAAATAAAACCAGCGAACCCAAGGTGAAAAGGCAATCAATGTTTCTTGTCCTAGAAGAAGTTTTCGTCAATTTTTGTTATACATATATATGTACATACATACATATATATGTATGTGTACCTATGTCTGTATATATTTTACTACCCCATTGCTGATTGTGCGTAATAGAGCATTAAACTCGTTGAAAGTGTGAGTGTGAGAGTGAAAAAGCAACAGGAGAAGTCCTTTCGAGAATATCCTGAAAAAAAAAAATATTACATTAGCATCGCTTCCTTTTGTCTGCGTGTGTAAGGTAGTAAAAATTATGTGTAAAATGTCCTTGAACCCCATCTATTTTTTTTTTGTTATTCCTTTTCGCCTTTTGTTACAGCGTTAAGGAAACCAAAAAGATATAAATGATTGAAGGAATATATAGAGTGGGTATATATATTTTTTCCCTTATCCTTTTCCCTCGCGTCATTGTTTTGAAATTATGTTAAAATTTCCTTTACTTTTTTATTTTTTTTGTTTTGTTTTGTTGATGTCCTGTCAACGTCACAATATTCTTGAGTTCCCCCACTCCCCCAACGATTAACTGGTTAAGGTCTCCAGCGGTTTTCTTCGAATTTCCTTGATGCCTTCTTATACTTATATATATTTTTTTTTGCATTTTTAAGCTTTGATGTCAAAATGAAGTGGAATACTTTTTCTGTTTTTTCTTTTCTCAATGTTGACTACATTTGCAGTTGAACTGTCGCTTTATTTTCAAGAGTCATTAATTTGAATATATAAAAATGGTCAAAAGGGACCACTTGTTAGATTCTTTTAGAGAATGCGAATAAAAAATAGAAATCTTTATTGAAATAATGTGGATATACATATAGGAAGGAGGGTTATTTTGTAAATAGAGAAGTCCCAGTCCAAGTTGAAAAGCTTTTTAAAACTAAGAAAAGATATAGAACAATTTAATAATTTCTAAACTAGATTTCATTTCTTGCGATTAGAGATTAGATTTCAAAACAGTCACAAATTTTTATTTTTACAATTTAATGAATTTTTTTATGTACGTTTAAATATATTTTTATATCTTGCGAAATTTTTCATTTAAATCTTTGCTTCAATTGCATTTCGTTACATTATTTTCACATGGTGAAGTATTGCTTAAAAGTAGAAAGAAGGAGAGAAGAGATTTTCACAAGTTCAAAAGTATAAAAATCTTTTTCTGAAGAAAAAACAAAAAATTGGATTTTGGAACTATAAGATTCTGAACAATATGGAGGCTTATCTAATGGTTATTTAGTCTACACTTGTTCTTATTCTCACATTACCGTTGCAGTAATCTTTCTCTTGAGTTTATCAATATTTTGGTTACCTTTTGTTGGAATTTTAATGAACACCAATAACAATTATACTGCCCTAGACTAGACACACACACACACACACATACACACAGAGGGAGAGAGTGTCAATGATTTGGGCCAAACATATGCAACAATTTCATTTTCATTGTTAGAAAATTTTTGCTCATAAAACTGGTTCAAACCAATTGAAAGGGAAACAATGAAGCGCAGTCATTGCAAGCGCCACAAATGAGAAGCCACAGCCCCAAAAATGGCACACATACAAATAAACATATACATATGTATGTATGTATATACATACTTACATATACATACATAGATGGGAATTATGTTACTCTATGTGTGTGTGTGTGCGGTACAAAAACAAATGATATCATCTTATCTGAAAACGCAACGAAAAACAACAGAAGCAAAAGAGATGGGTGGGGAGGTGGGACAAGGGGGGGTGCCTGTCCATGAAAAAACAAAATAAATGTGTGTGTCTGTGTGTGGTTAATGGGGGTGGGGGTGCTATGTGTGTATGTGTATATGTGTATATGTATTGACAGGCAGTTGAGTGAAAATATTTATTTTTGTGCAATTTTTCTCAATAGCAAATGGTGAAACATTTGAAGAGATACTCTGCTTTAAACTGTTTGGCATTATCTTGAATGTCTACCAACTATTTTAATTGATTTGTATTATTAGTACATACATATGTATGTATGTATGTATGTATTATCTCCTGAGACTGATATTGAACTTTAATCTACTCTAATCGGTGGAAGATAAAGACTTTAAACTTTAAATCAATGGAATTCGCACTAAATCATAAAAATAAATTCCTCAACATAAAACAAAAAATTCAATATTTAAAAAATAATTTCGTTAAAAAAAAAAACTTCTCTTGTGGTGATCTACGAAATTTGACTTTAACATAAGAGCTATTTTTTATACATATGTACATACATACATATGTACATACATATGTATGTACATATGTATGTATATACATACATACATATGTATGTATGTTGAGTATTCTTATGAATTTAGTGAAAGAATTCAAATTATTCATAGAAACATTTCGAAAAAAATATTACTTGAATAATTTTGATTATTAAGAAGTTTATAAACTGAAATTAAAAATTTAATAAACCATGTTTCAATATTTTTTTAGCTACTTTACTTCAAATTCAAGCTAAGTTGCCTCCTATCAATATTCGATATTTTTAAAATTTTGCACTTTTGTGGCTAAGCTAAGTTTTAGAAAGCAGTCTGGCAACGCTTAGTGAGCTATCCATTGAGTATCCATTAATTTTGACTGACTTTGAAAAAGTATTTATTTGCTTCTTAGAATTGCATCCTTTTAATTGACATTAAAATCTGAAAGACAAATTTCTGATTCAATATTTTAAAATTTTTGTGGTAAAATAAAAATAATAAATTTTCTAAAAATTTATAAATTTTATTTTCCCAAGTTCTGAAAGTGTTTGTGCAATACAATGAAATTGAGGTCAATATTTTTAAAATTCGCGAAATCCTTCTCAGGAACTTTTACTTTATAAGGCTCTAACTCAATTTATTTTTGGTCGATTTTAAAGAACTATGTACATATGTACATACATATGTACATATTTATGTATGTATGTATGTACATATATCTTTATTTGCTTCTTAGAATTGCATTCTTCAATAAATCTTATAATCTTTAACCAATTTTTAAAATTTGACGCTACTAATCAAAATTTTAGAGTTGGAGTTGTTCTATTTAGATATACATATGTACATACATATGTACATATGCAACTTTTGTCTATTAAATAAATGAGATAACTAGATAACTATGTATAGTTCAATAGATTCTAAATATCAAATTTTTTTGCTCCAATTCGAATAGTCTCCATTAGAAATGGAGAAATAATATTTTTCTAACCTTAACAGTTAGAAGTTAATGAATTAGTTAACCCTTTTTTACTCTGTTATGTCTAGTATACATACATATGTATGTACATACATAGATACATACATATGTATTTATGTACATACATATGTATGTACGTAAATGTGGCACAACAAAATGCAGTATACACACATAAAATTTTCTTCATTTTTTTGGCGGCGCATTTTAGGTACAGTCCCCCGCGCCAAAAAACAAAAACACATATTTACTTGAATGTAATTGCCAAATAGTTTTCGGGCCTACGCACACCAACACCAACAGCAATACCAATACTAGCGCAGCAGCAGCAGCAGCAACAACAACAACTCTGCAGTCAGCGTCAGTCGACGCAGTCAAAAAGTACATAACAAATAAATGCTAAAATTTCACGAAAAACGCACACCCAAAAAAGCGCACACACACAAGCAACGCACGCGCCCCATACACACATACATACATACATACACACACACACATACTAGCATATTTATGTATATACAAGCGCAAGCTGCAAAAGTGCGTTCCAACAGTGCTGAAAGAGGGGCAGAGTGGAGAGGCTAAACAAAATTGGAGCATATAAAATGCCATACACACAACGACCAACCCATCAGCGGCACATCCCCCCACCCACAGCCCTCCCTCCCCCATCATCAGGCCAACAACAAACATTTGGTACATAGGCCTTTCCAGCAACAACAAAAACAGGAGAAAGAGAAAAAAAATATTTCTGTGTAGCTAAGCAAAAAACATTGCGAAGGGAAGTTGGCGACGAAGACGAGTTGGTTGGTTGAATTGGAAGAGGGAAGAATTGGGTAGAGGGGAAGGGGAGTCCAAAAAGTGCGTGCAGCACTGCAAAAGCAAAAAACAAAAAAAAAAACACACACAAACTTGATGCCCAAAGACCTCAGCCAAAGGACAGGAGCGCATTGAGGGGAGAACTTGTTAAACGAGGCGCATTCGCCCTGACATCCAATTAAATTCAAATCCAAATTCTAATTGCTTAAAAAGGTAATACTAAAAACAAAAGTAAATGTTTTCGAGATGCATTTGTTACAATTAATTTAAATTAAGAAATTCTTAAACTTCCATAGAAAAAAGGGGACACAATACGTCCCCGTATATGTAGCTGGGCCTCTGTCGACGTTGTCGGCCATTGTATGCTGCTGCTGCTGCTGCCAAAAATACGCAATACACGCAACGAGTCACTAACACAAACATCTAGGCACACGCATATAATGGCCTGCATTGGTGTGTGCTAGTAAAGCTTTTTCCACGTGTTTGTTAAATTGCGTAAAATCTAAAACCCCACTCTCTTACTACTACTACTACTACACACACACGTACACACAGAAAACTTTTGTCATTCTGTTCTCTCTCGCCGCAGCAATAAACGAGTGACTGAGTGAGTGTGAGTAAGAGAGAGAGAACATGCGCGCATACGTTCTCAAATTGAAGCTGGGGAAATTGTCAAAAAGCTCGCTCTTAAAATCGAAGGAGAAACGAGTTCTTTCTCTGTCTTTTTGTCTATTTTGTCTTTGCATTTTGTTTTTTTGCTATTTCTATTCCGGAATCTTTTAACTAAATAATAAACCTTTAATGAATTATTACCTTAAGAACACATTTCATTTTTTTTGGGTCGATTTTTATGTTTTTTTTAAGGGAAAAAATTACATGTTGATTGTGCCCTCTGTATGGGAATTTGATACGATTGAGACACTTGTGGGAATTCCTTATGAATGAAATCAATGATAAGGGAGAAGTCTTGAGATCACTTCATTTAAGGGTTCATTGTTTGCGGTTTTTGAATAGATTGATTAACAAGATTGTTTATCCCATATTTATGTATGTAACAAAACAATAAGTCGATTAAAAGGGAAAACAACAAAGATTTTTATTCAGAAAAAAACTTTCAATTTTAAATCCCAATTGTATTGATAAGAAGAATCATTGAAAGCTTAAGCTAACTTAGTTTCTTTATACATATGTGTTATAGTAAACAATAAAGTTTTTTATCTAAACCTGAAATAAATCGACAAGAAATCGTGCTAAATTTATACCTTCTGATCATTTTTGTATTTGAAAATTGAACGTGTAATGATTTAACATGAATAAAACAGTTTTTTTCTGTATTTTTTTTTTTTCATGTATGGATTAAGCAAACTTATTTAAACCTTTTATATATTATTTTTTAATTTTTTCATCCAAAAATACTGCATTAAGAGAGCTTCCCCAAAACGTCTTAAAAAAAATTTGTGGTGTATTTCGGTTGGTTTGAAGAAAATTTGGGAATATATTTTTGAAATGTTAAACAATAAGATTAGACAAAAAAATGTATATTTTCCGAAAATGCAAACTTGTTAATTAATATTTTGTGGCGAGAAAAAAGAGAAGTTCTTTGTTGAATTAAATATATAATAAATAATATTATATATTTAAAATAAATTTATAAATAATTATAAATTCGCTTATCAAGATATTTTTTGCATATAGCAAATATTATAATAATTTATCAATTTATATCTAAGATGTTGTCCTACTTATGTACTTGGATTATATATTAAGAAAACGGATTTTCATTACTTGCAATGTCCTCTAGGACGAGTTAAAGATGTAAGAATATTGTACATTATATCTAGAATATAAATTAGTAAAATATATATTCAATCCGATATCTATTTTATCCGTTCCTTTGCTACAATCTTCCCCCAACTTCAAGATTTCTTAATCCTTTTTTCGATCTCTGCTCTTCTTCGTTTGCTTATTATTTTATAAGTTATTTCCAATTAAAAAAGAATACATTATTCTATAACCCAAATTACAAATAACTTTTCATAGTCATCTAAAATTAAAAAGCGATATAATCATAGATAACATAACATGTAATAAATTATTTAATATTATTATCGTTGAAGTAATATCTATTGATAATAATGATATTACGATGTCATTTCAAGCATATAAAAATGTATTATGGCTTGCCCCCACAATTATTATCCTTTTTGTATGCATAATGCAATCTATTTATGCAAGTTACAACACTGATGAAACGAGTGACAAGTCTGAAGTATTTACTATTACATCAATTGTAAAAATTGGGTAAGGATTTGCCCATAAACGAGCTGTAAAATTCGTGCATAACTAAATTTCTTCTCCTTGATTGCATCTGCATATATTTCTATATATATATACATATATATATATATATGTATGTACATATATACAGACAGATAATGTAATATTTTTCATATTCACAGCATTTGGTTTATTGTTGTTTTATCCTTGCCGATGTAAGACTTTCCAATATAACACCTGGCACTCTGGCATGCATTTATCTATATAGGTGCTATATATGTATGTACATATGTACATGTATGTATGTTTGTGTGTACCCCCCACTGGGATGGAATTTATATTTTTTAAAAACCAAAGTTATTTTTCTATTTTTAATATCCTTATTCTTTTTTTGTGGTATTCTTTGCCCCTTTTTTCCACTTGAGAAGAGCGCAAGTTAAGCTAGAAACAATTCAGGACTTGGGCAGGACTCAATAGCAGTTACCAGTTATTACCTCATGCGACCTTATGCAATTCGTGAGAGTACATAAAACTCACCCCAATACAATAGCAAAGGATATGCGTGTGCGTGTATGTGTGTGTGTGTGTATATTCTCGACTAAAAAGGGGCGGCAGTGCATACATACAAAACGTGCAGAGTTGCAGTTCTATATATGACCTCATACCACAATTCTCAATACGCAGCTACATTTATTTGTTTAATTGATCAAAATTGAAAAAAAAAACAAAAGAATTTGTTTAATTTATTTTATTTTAATTTTGCCTATAAATTCTGTCCAATTGGAAAACTGCAAGTTTTGCCGCTTGCATTCCAATTGGATTAACGAGAGAGAGACAGAGAACATACAAGAGAGCAAGAATATGTTCTCTCAGAGAGGCAAATAATACCCACGCTCACTCTCCTCCTCTCTCTCTATTTTTCATACACACACACGCACACCAATGCAAATCTTTTGCATTTGCAACAAAATCAAAAACAAAAACACACATTTCCATACATACACACACACACAGAAACACTCATACAGTAAAGCTAACAGCGACGCTGGCATCGCAACCAAAAACAAAAACGCAAGCAAAAAAAAGCACGCAAACTGAAACTTGTTTGCCAACAACGTTGAAGCGCTGCTGCTACTGCTCTTAAGTGACCCGAATGCACAGTGGGTTGTGTTAAATATTCTATTTTATTGACAACTTGATGGATTTGAAAAAAAATTTTATCTAAGTCGGAATATATGAATATATTAAGACCTTTCAAAAGTTCGAAAAAAGAAAACTAATAAAAATCATATGATAATCAATTAGAAACTATTTTTTATTTTATTTTGGTTTTTCTGATGCGGCAACTTTGTAAGATTAAAATGGCTTTTAGACGGTGCTTAAATTCGTCAATGCTCAAAGGGTAAAAAGGGTCCTTTTTTAGGACATCCAGGTTCAAGAATGAATATAAAATTGTCTTAAACCTAGGTTAATTGTTCATATTATATTTGTTTAAAATAAAAGGGAGCAAACATTTTTAAAGAATTATCAAATTAGAAGCCCTTTCTTTAAATTTATTATTGTCGATCATATGGAGACTTAAAGCAAAGTTAATGATAAGAATTAAAGATATTTTTAAAACGAGTAAAATATACTATTAAAAATAATCACAGAAATATTTTTTTTTATTGCCAATTAAAAACAAACAATATCAATATAAAATAATACCAAATGCTTAAACTTGTTTACACGTTAATCCTTTTATTTGCAACCACTGTGCATTTTGCAGAGAGAGAGAGAGAGCGAGCGCAAGTTTGGTTCGGTTGCGTTTTGCTGCGCTCGCTGCGACTGCGGATGTTTTGTCTCTCTATATTTTATTTGTGTTGTTGTTGTGGGCCCCCATTCGGCTACTTACGAACTTTACTTCGGCTTCGGCATCAACCTCCCCCCAAAAGAAGACAAACGATTGTTTGACTGGCAGCGCAGTTACCGCGCGCAACTTGCAACGTTCGAAATTGAATTTTTGAAATTCATGCTCGTCTATTCGGCTCTAGGTTTCGGTGGTGCTCGCAGCTCGCAGGCAGCAGCAGCGTTTGTGCATTTCGCGTCTCTCGTGTAAAAACCAAAAACCAAACAAAAATTTACAAAAAAAAACTAACATAAAAATTCATAAAATTTTAAATTAAACGAAACGAACAAAACGAAAAAAAAGAAAATATAAATTATTATTATTAATTTACTACAATGCAATGATGTTCAAGTGAAATTATAAAGCAAAAAGTTGATATAAAGCCAAAACAAAAAAAAAAGCAAAAAGGGAAAAGAAAAAAATCATTTTAAAATAAATGCAAAGTTTTTTGTTTCACCAAACATTTTTTATTTATGATTTCCATTTAGTTTAAAACAAAAATGCAAAAAATCAATTTACACATAAGAAAATAATAAAACTGTTAAGTGTTCATGTATGTGTGTGTGTGTGTGTGTGTGTAAAAAAGGCAGAATTGGTTATTTTTTTTTAACAAGTGATGAAAAGGTAAAAGAAACAAACAAAAATTATGCGTTTTTCTTGTAATTGTCATTTTAATGGAAAGCAAAAATAGAGTAGTTAAGTTTTACCTTATTTATTAATAATAATAGGAATTTATGCTGAACAATATTATATGATATAATGTCTCTGAATAATTTGACAAATTGTTTTCAATATTTTCGCTCTGTTTGAACTACTTCCGAATAATTGTATTATTGCTGTTGCAATTATGTGAAAATTCTTCTGCTTCTTCTTAGCTTAGGGATGTCACCTCAATAGGCTGCAGTGTGACCCTCGTTACATATATATGTATGTATGTGTATATCTTGTATGATTGTGTGTGTGTATCTGTATGATTTATGTAAACTACATACATACATATATACATACATACATCTGTATGCATAAATGGGGTTGCTGCTCTCCTCACTTCTCCTTGTCATTGCATGCGTTTTGCATTTCAAACGGTAAAACGTTGCAACCCAAAAACGAAAGCAAGCAGACAAAAAAGTAAAGCGAAAAAAAAGAGAGAATCAAAAAAAAGGAGAACGAAAAAGAAAAATACAACTTTTATGCATAAAGCAAATCGTCTGCATTTTTAATCAAGGAACAACAATAGTAAAATCGGCAACAAGCAGCAAGCAATAACAACAACAACAATAACTCTACCCTACTCTCTGCCCACCCTCCCTTAAGACATAAAAAGGAAATGGACTAAACAAATTGAACCCCTTTTCGTATGTGTATGGTGTATGTATGTGTGTGTGTGTGTGTGTGTGTGTGTGCAAGCAAGTCCTTAAGCAGTGCAATCAAGGATAAAATTAGAAAGATAAAAAAATAGAAAAATTTTTAGGCCGCACTTGTTTGAAGTTCTATGAATAAAATAAAAGGAATTCTATAAAATCGAATTTAATATACTCTATGATTTGTATATAATTAAAGCCGGTTTTTAGCAAAAACTCTTTTTGTCTTCTTAGCGCAAATTTTTAAAGTATCAAAAATATTATAAAGCTATCTAAATCGTATAGAAATATAGTGCATATCAAATATTCAAAAGACAAAGTTTAAGAAAAACTCAACAACAAGAGCAATCTCTAAGAATAGTTTTTCATTGTTTTCTATTAATTTATTAAAATTATTTATATAAATGTACTAGCTAGATTTGATAGTGAAGAAAATTTAGTGTTATTTATTACACTTGAATTTCCCTATAGTAAATTTAAATATCCATATAATAGATAAAAGATAACTTCATTTTATTATCGTTATAATAAGATAATTTCAAACACAGATTTTTCATTCTATTTTCAGTGTATGTACATATGTACATATATCATAATTGTTTCGAATTTTTTATAGGAAAGTTTGACTATATTAAATTTGGTAATAATATCCATTAAATAATGATATACATACATAGGAAATTCAAGATGTCCTTTAACTTAAATATTAGAGTTATATGTTTGAAATGATACATTGTGTTAGTTTTTGCAGATCTCCTTATTTATTTGTTTTATATGAAAGAACTTATTTAGCTTCAGCTAAATGGATCAAGGGATATTTAAAATAACAAAATAAATATGTTTAGAAATCAATTTCTTTACATTGGATATCTAGTTACATTTTTAGGAAACAAACATTTCCTTTTATGGTTTACAAACAGCTTGACATTCAATTACATTTCCTATCTAATAAATTTAGTTTTTACATATTAACCAGACGCCCAATGAGAGCGATAAAAATTTTAAATTGTATTTCTCGTTTTATATTGTGCAGACATTTGAATTTTAAGTGTTCAGAGAGTGGGAGAAACAAGTTGTATTCAGTAATTGGTTGACCATAACACAATTAAATACATACATACATACATATTGTATGTATATATATTTATATACGTATAATAAGATAAGAAGCAATCAAATTACTTATGAATGAATAAGTTTTATTTAAAATAAATAAACAGAAATTATAATAAAGGCAAACTGCAGAGCGTAGATTTTTTAAAGGTTTTATCGTAACAAAAACTAGATGGAAAGGACTATTGTGGAGATTTAAATAATGATAAGAAATCCCCTTAAAGACGTTATTTGGCATCTTGAAGATAATCTTAAGTTAAACTAATATATATAAACATATTAAATATGATTTATAGGAGTTTTAAAATTTTGGAGAGTTTGAATACTTTAAGAAAGAATGCATACAGTTTGTTTTGTATACCAATTTTAGTTTATACTTGATGAGAATCATTCTAAAATATTTTTTTTTATAGTTCCCGAGTGTTTTAAAATTTTGGAGAGTTTGAAAACTTCACTAAACAATGCTTACAGCCGATTTTGAAAAGAAAATTCAGTTTTTGATTAATGAGAATCATGCTAAAATAGTTTTTTTATAGTTCCCCAAACTGGAGACTTTGGAGACTTCTTGTTGAGGAAGCCAATTGTTGTTATTGCTTAGATATTTTGTTTTGCAAATTTATAATAAAGCATAAAATAAAAATTTTTAATAGTTGAAAGTTTTTGGAGACTTTTCTTAAATCATTAACAATATCGTTCTCATTTTTTTTTTTTAGCCAAATGTCACTGTGAAAATGTCTCAAAAAACTAATCGCAACACCAACAATAACAACAAGAGCAACAATATTCTGCAACGACACCAAATTTGGCTACAACATCTGCAACAAAATGCAGCAACAACAATTTATGAACATTTAACAAACTAAAAAAAATAAATGAAACAAAAGATGAACTGAAAGAAACATTTTTTAAATAAAAAGCAAAGCAAAAATTTAAAATTGGCAGAAACACAAAAAAGAATAAAAATGAAAATTTCAATTTAATCCAAATAAAAGAAAAAAAGGAAACGATTTAGGAAAAGTGCTTGCAAAGAAGAAGAAGAAAAAAAAAAGAATAAAAATATATATATACATATGTATCTATATTTATTTATGTAACGTCCACACATAACGTATCAAATGTAACTTTTTAAATAAAACTTAATTAATACAACCGGCAAATTAATTAACAACAAATCAAACAAAATTCAGTTAATGGAAATCCTTTAAAAAATAAACGCAACAAAAAAAAAATTCCAAAATTTAAGCCACTCAGAAATTGGTCAACTATTCAAAATTATTGGTTCGGACATACAGCAATACTAAACACAGCAACTACAACAGCAACAACAACAACAACATCAACAGCAATTAGCAGCAACAATTACAAAACAACAACAACAACAGCAACATCAGCAACAAACAAAAGTAGTAACAGCAGCAGCAGCAGAATCGTGTGTGTGTGTGTGTTAGTTTGCATAAAAATTTCGTTTCGATCAAATAAAATATATATATAAAATATATCAATATATATTTATATCTATGCATATGATATGCTTGCAAATTATATAAGATTATATACTAAACATTTTGATAATATATTCAATTTAAATAATAAACAAAAAAACACACAAAAAAAACTAAATTAAAAGCCAGAAAACATTTTCGGCACAAAGTGCATTTTGGCTCTCAAATAAGTGCAGTCTGTCGAAACAACAAATTTAAATTAATATACATAAAACAACAACAACAAAAAAAACCATTTGTAAAACATTTTTTATACCAAATTTATAAAAATAAACAAATACAAAAAACACACATCAACAAGAAGGAGAGGAAACAATAAAGGATTCTGAATTTTTGGATTAATACGAAAATTTGCAATTGGATTTTAAGGTGAGTTAAAGCTAATATATAAAACAAATTATAATTAAAATTAAGAATTCCCTAAAATAAATTCAATTGGGACCAGAAAAAATTTTATTACACTAAAACTTTGTTACACAAAAAATTTATAATATATTTTTTCTACCCTATTACCTAAAACTAATTCTTTATATGAAGAACTATATTATAAAGAATTTAACTATTGCGAAGTTCGACTGTAATAAAGTAAAAATAAAAAGGGATATAGTGTATCCACGTATAATCAAAATTTCAATTTTTATTTAATTTTTGAATTAAATAAGCTGAAACCCAAGACTTTCCGTTCAAATGAACTCTCAACTATAAACTTCCGGCAACATTTTTCAATTTAGACCCGCCTCAAACGTTTATCTTAACAAAATCTTTGGTTTGAGTTAAAGCTTAGGTCTGGGCCTAGGCTTATGTCTTATGCAAATTGTAGGCTTTTATTTTTCATGTAGCTAAAAGTGTTAACTTTTTTTTTTGTTGGTTGTCACATATTTTTAGGTAGGTTTTTGTTTTTTTTTTAGAAAGCGGCTCTTGGACAAACGAACAAACATTTGCAAACAATTACAAAGACTCACTTGGCAACCAATTAAAAGCAACAACAACAACAAAAGAAATATTATTTTTAATTTATGCAAAAATACAAAACAAGACCAACAAAAAAAATTTTTTTTTGTTGTCTACGCACTTTTCTGCATTATGATTTATTGTTAACAAACTTGTCTAACTTTGCATATTAATAACATATTTGCAGTTTGGAGGATATATAAGGAATTTTGTATACCCTTCAAAGTCTAATTTATGGAGAGTATTTGAGTTATAGTTAGGAAAGGTTAGTTTTCATTTGTATATTTATTGATAGATTGTATTAACACCAGACTTAAGAGAATGGATTGCTTAGAGGCTGTTCAATAATTCCGTAATGCGAGTTTTAAAAATTTTTGACCCTTCATCTAATTCGTAAAGTCCTCCTGAAACTCTATTTTTACTTGAAAGTTAAAATTTGTTACATGAAATTTCAATTCACATTTAACCGTTGTGAGTTTTGAGTTAAAAACCCAATGTTAAGTAACGCATTGCTGAAAACACTTCCTTGTATAGTTTCTCAAAACCCTACAAATTGCGTCACTTAAAACTTGAACGGCCTTTTATGGGTACCAAAAGGAAGTCCTATCTCTAGTAAAATTTCTATCTGGGATTCTGTATCTCTTAAGATCAGTTAAAAAAGCTATATATCAGCGTTAATTTAGACAATCTACAAAGAACTATTTAAAGACCTTTCATTACCATAGAAGATGAAGTAATCCAACATTGTCTGTGGATATGTATACCTTGTTTAAGGAAGGGTATCATTCAGTAGTTAACACACCCCTTTTTAAGGTAGTGCAAACATTGTTTTGGGCATAAATTAACAAAAATATATTCAATTGTATTATTTCTAATAATGTTGTTGCTGCTGCTGCTGCGTCACTGCTGTTGCTGCTGCTTCTTTTGCTTCTGCGCTAGCAGTTGACACGCAATACTTTTGGTTTTACCCCCCGCACCACCTTGTTCAAATGCGTCGCTGTTGTTGCTGCTGCTGCTGCTGCCACTTTGACCTACTTTGGCCACAGCGTGTTCCAAATTTTGTGCGTTGTGTGTACTTTTTTTTTTCTCTCTCCTCACCGCTCATTGCGCCGCTTGCCCGGTGCGTGTGTGCGTATGTGTGTGTGTGTGTCTTTTTCTATGCGTGCGCTTAAATGTAGTAACAATTTTTGGTTTTTGTTGTTTTTTTTGTTTTTTTCTGGGGGTCTTCCGCATTTAATTAAATGCACAACATACATTTTTTTTCTCCTTCTCCGTTTTTTTTTCTTTTGGGGGGGCCTTGCATTTTCACTTGTCGGAAGTTTCAGTTTTTCCCTCTATCTCGTTCACGTGCATTTGCACAATCGTTTGTTTTTTCTTAGAATGTGTCCCTCTATATCTATTCCTCTCTCTCACGCACACTCTCGTTTTGTCTCACTCATTCTCTGTGTCTTTTTCTGGCTGGCTGCATCAGACTCTCTGACGCAATGCAATATTAGTGACTTCATTGTGTTACCCTTTATTCATAGAGTGCATTGAAGGGTATAATGGAGTCTCTTAAATATTAGCAAAAATAAAAAAATACTTTGCAAATCTATAAGTTTATTTATGTTATTGATTAGCATTAAAAGAATATAAAGGTTAAAGTCATTCTCTGTGATATCTAGAGTCAGGAATAATATTTCTTACCTAAAAAATTCAATTCTATAATTCCACCAATTTTCCCTTTTCCGTTTGAAATAAAACATGGACCGCTAGATGGCGCCATCGTAACAAAAAATATTACGTATTCCACATGTGTTCTGATAGAAATTGCATTCCTACTTGCTAAAGAGTATCTTTAAGTCGTTGCAACATGTAAAATTCTTATATTTATTTTCTTTGTTTTCTATTGTCGTCGACTCTTGCGTAAAGTGTCTCCCTCTAGCGGCATAACCCCCACTCTCTCTCTCTCTCTCCTTTGCTCTGCTCTGTAATAATTGTTTCGTTTTTATGACTTTACCATTGCAGTTGGTTTGAATTTTTAATTGTGAACGATTACCAAGAAGCCAGAAACGATGCAAGAAACTTAAAACGGCGGCAAAAGCCCCCGCTCCTTACCACCGGTTGATTATTGTTGTTGCTTTTGTTGTTATTACAGTTGTTTCAAGTCAGTTAACCCGACAGTAAGGGAAAGAGGTGGGGGGTGGTTGAAATAATCTGCCTATGCACTTTTTTATGTCTCATTTTATGTTAAGGTTTTATTTTCTTATTGTAATAATATTTAAAATAAATAATAAGATTTATTTATTTATATAAATCTTTATTCAATTCTTATCATCCATTGATAAAATAAAGCCTTTTTCTATATAATAAAATTAATATTACTTTTTTAACTCAAAATCGCTGGGTAGATAGCTTATTAGATCATAGTAAAAATAGTTTTTTAATGACAAATTATTACTTTTTTGCATAGAACCTGTTTGAATAAAATTCTAAATTGTCAAATAAATCAAGACAAAAGGTAAACTTTTTAATTCTATTCGATTTACATACTTTATTTCAGTTCAATTGTAGTTTTTTATCATATCAACAATTGTTAAAATTTCTTACAAATATCATTTTGCTTTAGGCCATATAATTGGCTGTTGTAGTATAATATGCCGGACTCATTCATGGCACTTTTATGACTCGTCGTCATATATGTATGTATGTATATGTACATACTTACATACATATATTCATACATATGTACATATGTCTGTATAAATACATTTCAACTGTTCAGTGCAGATAACCCAAAACCCAGACCAAAATACAAAAACAACTATCAAAGAAAACGATGCCCGCCCATGAAATGCGTTTTCTATTTGTGCAAACTATTGCGGCGACAATGGCGACCATATGTACATAGGTAAATACATACACACTTATGTATATGTATGTATATGTATGCATGCGTGTGTGTTAAAACACCCACACATAGCAAGCGACTCTGCCTGCATGCAAAAAAAGTTTTGCCAAAGCATGAGTGTGTGTGTGTGTGTGTGAGTGAAGTAGAGCAAAAGCCAACTAGCAATTAGCAACTGGGCAAAGAGAGACAACAGCACTAAAAAATAGGAAAAAAAAACAAACTTAGTTTGCCAAAGCATTGCACATAGTTCTCTCTCTACACTCTATCCCCACAATATCGCTCTGTCTCTCTTTCGCACTCACTCGCAACGCTCTCTTCTTACTCTCGCCTAGGCCTATGCTTCGTTATATATTTGTATTTCTGGTCTATGTATAGGTAAAGACAACATTTAAGTGCTATGAAAAAAAAAAATGTCGCTTTGACTGACACTGACAGGTTTTCATTGCCGTCGCCACCCCCCTCTCTCTCGTCTAACCATCAACTTCTCAGTTCCATCAACGCCTTCGCCCCTGTAGCATTTCCACCACAATCTCCTTCCCTTTATCATTTCATTTTTTTTTTTCATAGTTTTGCGGCCTTTAGTTTTTTAATGAAACTTTTTTTTTTATTTTAGCACGTTTTGTTGGTAATTTTGATAAGCCTAATTAACAGTTCATAAAAGCGATTATTTCATATGTATGTATGTACATACACATATACATACATGTATGTAACTAAATATATGTACATATGTATGTATTTTATGTACATATACTAAATATTTTTATGGTAAAATTTCATGTAAGTTTTTTTTTTAGTTAGTTAGTAACTAAAATGCAAGTCTATGACGGAAATTAGTGCGTGTCTTTTCACATTTAATGATCATCATAAAATGTGGTACAAAAAATTTTCATTTAATACATTTGGCAGTTAAATATAAAGGCTAAACCCAAGCCTCATGACATGCAAATTATTTTGGGGCTATAAAACTGGATAACTGAAGAATTTAATAATTTTAAGAATTTGCTATTAAATAAAGGAAATTTTATAAAATATTATAATGGAAAGTAAATAAAGGATGAATATTTTTTTATTTGAATGTATGTACATATGTATGTATTAATGTGTATATAGAATACTGAGATACTTTTACTTTGAGAATAGTGAACTGACTTATTCTTGCAGATACAAACATACATACATATGTAAAAAAATATATAAATAGATACATACTTACATATATAATATTATATATTATAGATTCAATAATTTTACTGATTAGCAGAACTCTTAGAACTTCCAGAAATACAAATATTTTCAAAGGAATTCAGAAGACTCTCAGAAGTTCCAGAAATCATAATTTTTTAAAGGATTACTTATTCGATATTTGGTACATATATACATATGTATGTATGTACATATAATAAAAAAATTTTCTTTCTTAATTATTCTGTATTATATATGCATACATACATACATATGTACATAGTATATTTATATTTATTTTATATGTATTTATAAATAGATTTTAATTAAAATGGAGAATTTTTAAAATTATTGAGGACAAATCAATTTTAAATTAATTTTCCTATTAATTATGTGAATATATTACTTTGTTATCAACGGATAATTTTTATTATGTACATACATACATACATATGTATGTACATATGTATTTATTTTTTTGTTTTCAAAAGGCGAACTTAAACAGAAGGTCAGTTTAAATGGCAATTTCTTAAAAATTATAAATCGTTAAATATTTTTAATGAAATAATAATTTTATATTATATACAAATTCCACAAGCATAATTTCAAATGAATTTTTGTATAATATCAAAAGAATTTGTCAATTTAAAGCTATTACATCATAGAAAAGAACTGCGCTGATAATTCTACATAAAACATACATACATGCATATACACACACACAAACATATACATTTATACATAGACACGACAGAAGGGCGCAACAAATAAATAAAATTTAAAAATTACAAAAGCAAAAAAAAAAGGCTTTGGTATATAGATTACATACAAACAGACATCCTATGTATACACTTGTTGGAGCATACATATGTATATGTGCCATATGTGTCTATGTACTCACACACACGCACATACATACATATGTATGTATGTATAAGTAACGCAACGCAAAATTCACGCATCAAAATTATAGCAACAAATTCTGTCTACTTGCTGCTGCTGCTGACTTTTGCCTCCGGACTGGCCTACAATTAAATTGGCTCAAAGTGCGTACCCCAGGGAGGGGAACAAGGGCGATGTGCTGCTCTATCGCCAACGCTGATGCCAGTCGCCGCCTGCACAGCAACAAAAAAAAAAAAGTTTTTTTTGTATATATTTTGGGAGGGGGGAAAAAAATACAACAAGCAGCGATAGAAAAAAACCTTGAGCTCGCACAACATAATTAAAAATGTGCGTAGACGCACACTCACAAATACATACATACTTTTATATACATACGCACTCACACAGTGATAGCTTTTGCAGTGGCACAAGCTTTTCCTGTTTTATAAATGACATTCACGCGCAATAAATATCAAAAACCAAAAAACGAACAAAAAAAAGCTCCAACTGCAAATACAACAATCGAAAATCTAAAAATGGTTTTCGGCAAATGCAAACTATATACAGACACTCACACACACACACATGCACATACACATACACACACATCTTAACATATCTAAACTGAGAGCACAAAGCTCTATGACATAGGCATATTTTAGTTTTTCGACTAACCAAAGAAAAAAAATAAATAAATAAAACTCTCACGCACTTTTGCCCAAAAAAGCTTTTCACGCACTATCGCACGCATCTAGAGAGAGAGCTTTTTAGCCAGCTGTAGATCAGTCTTCTATTGGACACGATTGAGTAAGGATCACATGGCAGCAAATAGAGTAATAGAATTTAATTCTATATCTTTTAACATTATATGGATATGAATATTTCTTTACCTAAATATATGGAAAATATATAAACAGTGCTTTAACTCATTGATCAGGCAACTTTACTAAAAAGTTGACATAAAATGAATCATTTAATTAATATTATATTAAAGATCTTCTGAAAAATTTCCATATACATATTTTATTTAGTCGAAGATAAATCTGGATATGTTTTAAATGGTTTTCAGTAATTATAGTTATTAAAAATTAAATTATTGTTATTAAATTTAAGTAAAAATTTTGGCTGGAAAAAATGCATGCTGGATAGAGGTTTTTACACTCTCACTACTGTTATTTTTAGCTGTCGCCTTAGCAACGCAGAAGTATCCCTAGAAATACTTAGGGATGAGAGCTTAATACATAGCATATCTCGCCTAAATAACGCTGTGCGCGATTGTTATTATAGGTCAAAAGCTGTGAAGCAATCCAAAATTACAGACTATTTAAATTAGGAATAAGATAACCACAAATGAGTATTCTTATATAATGCTTATGACTATGCATATTATTACGTATACGACTTCTTTATGTTATTAAATAAAATTTTAGAATTTTTCGATTTGATTGAAAATATAAAAAGTGTTACTTAGAAATCTATTACAAACGTCGCAAACATAAAAAACCTCAAAAAAAAATTATTTTTGCTGGTTCCGGATAGTACGTCTTCCGGATATAACGACGAAAACCGTCGGTCCCTTGAGCGTCGTTATAACCGGATTCTACTGTATTTATAATTGCTCCTAAAATTGATTATACACATAGAACTGAAAAGTAAATCAAATCTTAA
This sequence comes from Drosophila emarginata, assembly GCA_037075365.1. Taxonomy (NCBI): domain Eukaryota; kingdom Metazoa; phylum Arthropoda; class Insecta; order Diptera; family Drosophilidae; genus Drosophila; species Drosophila emarginata. The sequence continues at coordinate 490,023 of JBAMCD010000109.1, read as the reverse complement.
TGGCGTATACATCTGTAGCTCATGAAAAGAAAAGCGTTCTTGTAATGCTTTATGGATATTATTGTCCATTAAATTCTAGAAGAATTAGTATTAAATCCTAATATTATTCATTTAAGTTTCCTAAAACAAAAATAGATGTAAGAAGACAACAATCTTTGAGGTTGAGCATACGATTTTTCTTTCTATTCTTTTATTCTACAAGTTCTTTAAATATATGTATAATGGTGTTAAGCTTAAAGGATAATCATACTCTTAGGAATCCAAAAACTGACTCAAAGGCTTTTGATATTATTACAATAAAATTTAGAAATTGTCAGGATAAAAACGATGTTCCCCGCATCAATTACGCAGTCATAAATTGATTCTCAAGTCAAAGACAAATATAAAAATATTGCAAACAATTTATAAAAGTCAGGAACCAATAAAATATAGTTTAAATTGGTTTCAATATGTCATTATACATATGTATGTATTTATAAAGAAGAATTTGTGCCATTACAGATTATAGATGAAATATGTCTCCAACTATATTATCTCTTCCTTAAACAGAATCCATAATTTTTTCAATATATTATAATATTATCTGAAGCTTTTTTAACTGATTTTAAGAACCTAAGAATCAGAAGGAAACAAAAATAAAAAGTAGTGGGCTATTAAAAGCTGTTAATGTAATATAAAATTATAAATTCTGGTTTTATCTTGGTTGCGAATGGAAACATTTATATTAACATACAGTACTCTTAGTTATAGATGGAATTAATTTTATATTTTTTACTTTAAAAATTTATGACAACAACAATTAGATTTTCACATCCGATCTATCTCTCTATCTTTCCCTATCTCTGATTTCTGATTGTGTTCGTTTTGTATCTCATCGGAACACAAAGTATCTTTTTCTGAAAAACGGAAGAAAAATGATTATTTAATTGTTTAGAACCTTTTCTTTTCCAATTTCATTTTAATAATAGCTAATTAAGTCAAGTATAATATACGCATATTAAACACAAACAAACCTATGGAAGATGAATGAATTGTGAATTGCCTCAATCTTCTAGCGCCGGCGTCACCAAGAGCTCACTTCAAGGTATTATTGTGTCACGTACATACATACAAACATATATATTATAAGTATATACATTCATATATATACCTTAACATGTTGTGTTGCTTTTCCTTTTCTTCTTCATCATCATCTTCTGTCTATGCCCCACACCCCATCCTCTATTTCGGAAAGCCAAGTCAAGCAAAGACGCTTTTGGAGTGCACTCTGTGCGACAGAGAAGTGGAACAATCACCAAAAAAAAAACTGAAAAAGGGGGAAAAATGGAAACCAACCAAAGAAAGACAGAAAAAAAGCACAAAAGAAATTGTTAAGGAAATTAAAAAGCATAAAAACAACAGCAACAGCTTCCGTTAAAACAAAGCAACAAGCCGAAAGAATTGAAGTGGAAGTGGGAGAATGGGAGAGAGAATGCGAGAGTGCCAGAGTGGAAGAAAAAGGGTTCCAATACTTGTATGTGTGTGTGTGTGTGTATTATATATAACACGCAATCCTCACATATGCAGCCGTTTACCGTTAGCATCTTCCCATCGTGTGGTCGTCTATGAAAAGGGGTGGCTCTTGTTCTTCTCGATTGTCCCATTGTGGTTAATTTAAATTGTTGAGGTTCTTTTTATGCATAGAATATATGGAAATAAGATCCAATAAGATTTACATTATATAAAGCGTATAGAAACAAAAAACAAGGACACAGAGATGAATATATAGATGCAAAATTGGAATAATAAAATGATCAAGCGATAAGATGTTAGAAATGTCTGAAGAGTAGAACTAAAGATAGAGCCAGGAAGCTTAGAAAAATTGAGTAATGGAACTATAAAAACAAGGATAATTATAAAACTGCATTTATATAGGAAACATATATACAGAAGGGAACATCATACAAAAAGTTGCATTTTTGTGTTTTGCAAGCTTTGTATCTTTCTTTCCTTAGTTCTTTCTTTAGTTGTAATTCCCAACTAGTTTACGCGTTGCGTTAGAGTCAGCTCGAAATAGCACTACAGCGACAACCTTCTCACCTCTCTCTACTTAACCTCAAGACGGCTTAAAACCAAAGACGGGAAGTATACAATATACATATATAAATATCTTCTACTATATTTAGACAGTTGGAAAGATAGAAGGCCAAGTAGAAGTTATAAAAAAAGATCAATAACGAGAAATTTAGAAGAATCGAAAATAAACGGTAGAATTTAGGAAAGATAGTAATAGATATATTTATAGATATTAAAAAAATTAAATAGTAAAAAAATAAAGAGATCTATTGTAAATATGCATATAGTTTTCTTTGTGTAAAAGAGTTAGTTAAAAAGAAATATATATATTATATATAGATTTAAATTAAAACATTTCCCTTTCAATATTAAGATGCTAAATTGCCTCCAATTAAAATTTAACGTCTTACCTCATTCGTCAAGTCAGGAAAATTTATTTTAAGCAATAATATCTAAGGGAATTGAATCAAAGAATTTTTAATGTATGATTTCTAAGACGATTTTCAATACTTTTTTGTTTTTCAATTTTATCATAAGAAAGCTAGAAATCTTTAATATTTGTAAAATATATACAAATATATAAATCTTTATTTTATCTGCTTAAGTTTAAACTTACTTTTTTACATAAATATTTGATTTCAGATTCTATCTTAACAATTATTTAGAGTCTTAAAGATATAAATATAAAACATATTTAATAATGTGTAAAAGGTCTCAACTAATTTGTAATTAATTAGTAGTTAGTTAGTATGAATTAATATAAGGACTGCGACATTTACAGCATTCTTAAACTCTTTTAATAGAATCCGCCTAATAGATACAACATCATTTAGACCAATCTACAACATGGCTATTCGAAAGTTCAAAGATATATTCATCAAATGAAATTGCTGCTTGCATGTCTTTATATTCGTCGTATTTTTGCTTCTTCTTTTTCTGATTATATAGATAGAGGACTCTAGTTGGGGTCTCTTTTTAATGACTTTTTATGCACTTATTCCAATCAACAAAAAGCGCCCGGCATATAAAAAAAAAAATAAAAGAAATAGAAGGAAAACCTCATCAACAATTTTCTTGTTGCTTTGAATGTTTCTAATGAACTGTTCTTTAGGTCCGCTCCCTCTCCCCCTGTGCACACCACAAACTGTTTGGCCCTTTGCACTTGCAACAACACGTCAAAGTGAGATTGCCGTTGACTGCATTTTGGTAATTAGTGTGGGTAACTAGGTGGCCAGCAGCCAAAAACGAGGAAAAAAAAAATGTAAAAAGAAAACCTCCATGGCAGCATTTCCACTTTCCTTCTCTCCCTGACCCCAACATTCTCTTGACCTGTCTATCAGCCGTGCAGCCATGTGTGCAACCCCCACCCGTCTCTGTTACCAATCAAATTCATGACGTTGAGTGCACTTCAAAGTAGCAATTCAATTTCATGGTTACCAAAGATTCTTGTTACCAGTTTTGGCCCTCTTTTTTTTTTTCCTATGTTGCTTGTGGTTTTTCCTTCTTTTATTATTGTTTCTTGTTTCTTTCTGACTATTATTCTGTAAATCACAGACATAAAAAGTGTTGCACTTGAGGTGAGCAACCGAAACTGCATTTTAATTAGACGCAACAGGCGGTCGGTTGGATCGCAGACTAGACTTAACCTTATCAGTAATCATCGCCAAGTAAATGAAACACCTTGCACAAGACCAAAAAAAAAAAAAAAAAAAAACAAGAAAAAAATAACCGAAACCGAAACCCGAAATGAAAAGATACACAAAACAATGAAAATGCAAAAGAATCACCCACGCATAACACACAACATGGGAAAATGCATAAATTAAAATAACAAACAACCAACAACAACAATAAACTTTAAACAACCAAAAAACAACAAAAAAAAAAACAACGTTACGACAAGTGCAAGAAGAAAAGTTTTGTAAGATACGCAATGCATTTTTTTTTTTGGGTTTTTCGTTTAAGTTTACCACTCGAAAGTGTGACTTACAGACAAAAATTCCACAAATTGTGCAACGAAGCGTTAACATTAAAGATGAGAGGCAACAATGCCACTAACTTGGCCCAAAAAGACGCTCAACAGAGCACAAACAGCCAGATGGAGTCTTGATGAGCAAAAGATATTGCATTTGTGTAATTGCTTGTAACACTCACAAAATCAATTTGGCTTAAATAAGTTTATTGAAAAATCTCAAAATTAACTTGGCTTAAATGTGCCGTATGGCCAAGTTCTCTAAAAAGTTATGGAATATGTTTGAAAGTTAAGGATTGGTTTTTAGAAACAATATATTTTTTTAAGCATCAATTTTTGATTTATGGATTCACGTTTATTCGGCATTTTGAGCAATAATTGGTTAAACAATTATCGATTTTTAATATGTTTTATGTTTTCGAATTTCGGTTTGAAACGATTTTAATACCATGTTAAGAAAGCAAGTTGGTCGATTTAAAAACATTAAAAAAAAAATAATTTACAAAATAAATAATAAAAACTTACAAAATTCAAATTATTCTAATAATAAAAAATAAATAAAAAAAAATAATACTTAATAAAAAACACAAGTTATAATATAATATTTAAATTTATTTTATATATGTACATATATTATATGTATGTAAAAAAGTAAGAACAATAAATAATACTAAACAAATTCATTTAAAAATATAATAATAAATAACAAAAATAATAATAAATAAATATTAAATAAATAATATTAAATAAATAAATATTTGAATTTATTTGATATGTATATATGTACATGTCTCTCTTAATACTTACTTACTTAAAATTCATAACTTAAATATATAATTTCGTGAAATTTATTTGCACAATTTACTCATAATTGTTTCTACATCTGTTTTTTGTTTTCATTTCCAGGTAAGCGCAATTGCTTTTGTGACCAACTAATTAGGCCGTCTAACTAAACGTAAGTTGCTTTTTTTTTATTCGCCTTCTCTTTTCTGCATTTAAAATGCTTTATTTGGTTTTATTCTTACCAACTCCAACATCATCCAACTCAGCCCGTTTTTTTTTTTTGGTCTTACCCCAACTCACCAAGCAAAGGCTAAAGGCATTTGGCATTTTCATGCAGAAGTTTCCTGCTGCTGCTGCTGCTGCTATTTTCTCTACGATTCCTGGCCATAAATTTTGCAATTAACGACAAATGTCACTTTGTCTGGCCGACGGCCATGGTGGCTTTGTCGACTGACTGGAAACGAAATACAAGACCAGTAGCAGGCGTTTGGGCCAAACCCTGTTTCCATCTACTTTCCACTCACTGAATGCTTTTAGACCGAGCAAACGAAGCGTGGAGCTGTAAACTCCTCCATTTTTGCAACTCCTTCTGACCTGGCTGGGGCTGGATGACTACAGCCTACCCTACCCTGCCCTGGCCACCCACTTACGGTCTGCTCGTCCTGCAATTGCATTAAAAAGCATAAATTTACTTTAGCACTGGACGTTATAAAATCCATTTATGCACTTCACTTGCTTCTTTTTTTTTTTTTTTTAATTTTTTGCATACTCTCTTTTGGCCTCTTTCTCTGCTTTACCCTCTCTTTGGATTCAGTACGTTGTTGCATGCTGGCTGGACATGGCTCTGGGTCCTAGGTCCTTGCAATCTACAATAATTTCTGATTTCTTTTTCCCGTCCCGTTTTCAGCTCTTCTCTCTTCTTTCTTTCTCACTTTTTAAACATTTTTTTGTTATATTTTCTTCCTTCTTTTTTTTTTTTTTGTTGCCCACAAAATGCCAATTTCTGCAGAACCAAACAACAACAACAACAGAAAAAAAAGAAGAAGAAAGCCCTCACAGAGCTATGCAATTTTTACGAAAAATACCAAACTGCCACACCCCCTGCCGCATGCCTCAGATCGTAGCTTTAGGTTTTTTGCATTCCCCAATTTTTTTTTTTTTTTGTTTTGCAGTTTGGCTCCGTTTTTCCATCGTGTTGATGATGATGAAGTTTAATTTAGACACGAGTCGAGTGGCAGACGGGCAGCCAGGAAGTCTCCTCCCGCTCGCATTGCTAAACCCAAACCCCTTTGATGTTGCACCATCAGACCAGTAACTCGCCAGCCAGCCACCCCCACAAAGTCATCTACCCCTTCTTTTGCCATTTTATTGCATGTCATGGCTCTATGCACATCGAGAAAACAAAGAAATAGAAGTAGAATAGGAACAAACCAAAAAAAGAAGAAAGAAAAAAGATTCAAAAGGGTCTCCAATAATATTTTTTTTCTCACTCTAAAAACCATTTAAAATAGCCTGTTATTCCATCTCTATATAGAATAAAAATTGCTGATGGATTATGCAAACCTGTGTTAGGTTATATATAAATATATATCTTCAATTGATCAAGTGTTGAGTAGATTTAGACAGACCTAACCTAGTTCTGATCGGAAATCAAGTGAATTAATATTATTTTGGTTCATTTAATTGTAATTCCCAACCAGTTTTAGCGTAGAATAATGTAAAGGCCTTACAAATTCAAGGTTTGATGTCAATAAAAAAGATCGTAAAACTTTTCACATTAATTTTATTTGTTTAATACAATCATAAAATTATAAGATTATTAAGCTGATGAATGATTTACAGTTTGCGCGATTCATTTAGTTGTTAAAAATCGAAAGTCATTCGTAGCAGATAAACAAATTTTAATTTAATGAATAGGAGCAAAATATAGGTTATTTCTATTATTCACGAGATGTTTTTGTGATTAATTTTTCTCTTTGCTCTTTTACCGGAAGTTGTCCCCTACGAGTTTCCTCTTTTTATACATGAATCACAAGTTCGGCTTGATTTATCAGAATCTTAAGATTTTGCTTTTATTGGTATCTTACGATATTGGTACTACGATTCCAGAAAACGTGACAGGTCCTAATAGTATTACTTTCGACTGTACAGTAAAGCTTCCCCTTCTTTTCCTTTAATAATAATTCCCTATTATTAAATTCGAAAACACAATATTTTTAATTGGTCAAAGTTATTTTATACCCGGATGTAAAATAAAATAAAAAGTAATAATAGAGAAAAGATTTAATAATGCGAGGGGTCACATTATTTTTTTTAGCGAAGTTTATACTTTCATTCCACTCCTTATTTTAAAATCCTTAGACATTTTGATACAATTTTGTTGTAACTCTCTAATAAATATATTTTCTGAAATTGTTTAGAATGAGCCAAGAAAAATAAATCATTTAAATTTAATACATTTTTGTATACAGTTTTTACACAATCTTGAACATCCACTTAAACAGATTCAAAACTTTTCAACTCAGTGTTATATAGTTAATCAGTTTTTATAATTAGCATTAGAATTACTTAGCTAATTTATTTAGCTAATGTAATAAAATCTAATTTAATGGTCTTCAGTTAAATTAAGTCTCAGAGAAGTTATGGGAAAAACTCGTAAATTAAAGTTTTTGAAATACAAAACTGTAGATTAAATTTTTCTATTTCTATGGATATATTCTAAGCTAGGTTAACTTTATCCTATTCTAGCTAGCTCATTTCCGGGTTTTTCCTTTGGGCCATGTTAACTAATATAATTTTCAGCTCGTTCTCTTCTCTCTTTGCCCACCGCCAAACATTTTGGTATCTATCTTACTTTCTATGTATCTCTATGTCGTTTGCCTAAAACTTCATTTCCCGTTGATGGGCGTGGTCTAAAATGCTGCAGTGCCCCCCCTTCCTACCACTTTCCCGCTTGGTCTACTCATTGGGCCATTGCAGCAACTAGATAAACAATCAGCAAACTGCAGTAGCAGCAAAAAAAGATACTTTTTGCTGTTTCTTTTGAAAATTTTTGTCTGTTGCCTTTTAAGCGCCGCTTTTTATTATTTTTCGTTTGCTTTGGTAATTTGTGTATGTTGCATATGGGATAGTATCTATGTGTGTGTGTGTGTGTGTATCTGTGTGTTTGCATGCGCTTTTCTGCTGAATTTTCGGCCATATTCCATTAATACTTTTTTTTCTTTCTCTTGTCGTCGCTCACAGGGTTTCATTTCAGTTCCAGTTTGTTTGTTTTGTTGGCAACGTTTGAAAAACTTTTTGATAAATAAATTTTTTAAATGTGATGGTTACGAGGGAGGGGTATGAGAAGGGTTGTATACCTACAAAACGATAAAGTGCAATGCAGCTTTTTGTATGCTATGCAGGCATAAATAAATCATCAATGCATTGTCGAATGAGTCAGGAGGGGGCGGAGGGATAGGGAAAGAGGAGAATGGTGGCTAGGATAGCTGCTACATATATAAAAGGGTGTGTGAGTGACTGTTGTGAATTTATTTGCTTAGACTGGACCAGACCAAAATCCTACAAAAAAAAAAAAAAAAACGAAACAATAAAATAAAATGCAACAGAGCAGTTTGAAAAATGTTTGTCAAGCGGAAATGGGAATTCAAATTTCAGCATTTCACATTTTTGTTTTATCAAACAGTTTTTATCTCTTTTCAATAGAAAAAAATGTTATTTTTAGTTTGAAAAATTGAATTTCAAATGCATATAAAAGAAATATAAGCACAGATATGTATGTATGTATGTATGTATATAAAAAAAAAACTTTTAAAGTTTCACAGAAAATTTTTTGTAAATTTTGTGATAAAAGTCCCAACTGAATTTCAAAGATAATAAATACTAAAAAAATCTTAAAAATTGCTCAACATTATTCAACAAATTAATATTTTTGGCGTTACATCTCTATTTAGCTTGAATATACATATATAAAATATATTATAACAACTTTTTGAAAGTAGTTTACTACTTCAAAGTTACCGGATCGTTAACACATATGATTTTTAAAGAGTCTTCCAGTATAACAATAAGTTGGTTGATAATTTTAATTTTAAAGGCTCAATCGAACAGCTGATGCATTAAGAGTTGCCACATTGCAGTATTTTATACGAAATAGTTCTCTGACTAAGTGATCGATATGTATAAAACATATTATTAGATTAAATTGTTAAATTTCTACTATTCCAATAATATATTAAAGTCAATTTTTTCTGGTTCAATGTTGCCATATCGTATTCATATACGGGTTTTAAAGACTCATTTGTAGTTGCCAAACTTTTTACCTAAATTAATCAAGTAAGATACAAATGATTCCATCAAGTAATTCTAATTTGATTCATTAAGAGTTGCCACATCGCTGAATCTTTTATATAATTCAACTTTTACTAAATGATCAATAGTTTTGGGAAATTTTAAATTCAATTTAACGAACAAACTTTGCCATGCAAATGCATTACAAAGAAACGTATTTGATAGATACGAAAAAGTATCTGACAGTTGCTTCCTCAACAAATGTATTTCACTTTAGACTAATTTGCCTGTCCTGTTCTGGCATATACCCGTCCCGCACTTTGCCCTCTCTGCCCTCTCTCTCTTTACATACAAACGTATCAGAAATTCAATTATTCTCTCATGCAACTGTAAAGCAAATGTCTGACCGGAATGCATTTAGATAGATATTCGTCCAGCTAAGCGTTTTCCATTGCTCACACTCTGTCTCTCTCTCTCTCTCTATCTTTTGTTTTCCTCTTTCTATTTTTCTATGTTTCTGTTTCTCTCCCGGATTCATTCCATTTGCAAATCCTTTAAACAAAAAACCTTTTAGTCTAAGCCACTATTGATGGACTCACACTCACTCACCTACACATGCAGGAAACAAAACTAAAACCTTTTATCATAGATAAATAAAAAACGCAGACAAACATGGGAAAACGAATAGTGAAAGAGATAGAGGTAGAGACAGAGAAAGAGAGAGAATAGTGAGGGTGAGGAGAAAAGCCTTCACTTGCATGCGCCAAAAATGCAGTAGAGCAAAAACATGTGTGCCACCCCAAAACAAAAACAACAACTAAACAAAAGAAAAGAAAGAATACCATAAAACAGATGTGGCAAAAGGGACAATGGAGTCGCCTCCACTGACGACTGCAGCCAAATGTGAAATAAATTAAAATATTTTTATCTACACTCTCATGCATGTAGCCCTCGACGTTTGGCTGCAACCCTTGAAAAAGTTTTTCCAACTCGTAACTTCTACATATAAATATAAGCGAGTGAGTGTGTGTGTGTTTTTCCACTTGTACATGCAGTTTTCCACCCTGTTTTCTATTTTTTTTTTTTATTGTTGTCGTTTTCCTGCTGACACAAAAGTATGCTATAGTTATATAGAGTTGCATTTCATGTAAAAGAAAATTTGTTATGAAATAATTGCATAAACTGGTCAAAAAAAAAAAGGGTTGCACTCACCCTCTTTTTCTCTTACCCCGCCTCCCCCCTCTATACCATCTCTATAGCTGTCTCTTTCCCTCTCTGTCAAGCATTCTACATATGTTTTGTCTACTTTTTGGCGCATTGCACTAAACGAAATGCCGCATGACGCAGAGTAGGAAAAACATTTGCTCTTGCCTATGGAATGAGTTTCTTCCTTTTTTTCATGCTGAAAGCAAAAAGTGAAAGTTCCTGCTGCTCCTTTTTTGATTTTGAATAGACGACAGAGAGGGAATAGAGACACACACAGTGTGAGAGAGAGAGAGAGTGTGTGTGTGTGTGTATGTATGGGTTTTTAGGTGGTGGAGTTTGAGTTTGAAAGTTGGAGTTGGATTCTGCACTTTTGGGGGTTGGCTGCAAATGCTGCATTGGCTGAGGGTTGTTGTATGTATTTCATAATGATGACTATGCCAGAGAATGTTGTTGATGCTGCCCAAGATGATGATGATGATGATGATGATGATTGCGTTGATTTTAATGATGACGTTGTGCAGGTCCAACCCTCATGCAGTGTTGTTGCCACTACCACAGTTTCATTGATTTTCCTTCCTACTTTTCTAGGTTTTGTTTTTTTTTTTTTGCTATTTTTCCTGTACATGGCAACGACAAGATAGAGAGTCAGTGGAAGGGGAGAGAGTAAAACTTTTTCCAGGCTACAAACTGCATTTTTTGTGCGCCGCCTGCAGACAATGCCAAGAGACGTTGTAGAGCCATAAATGGATGGCTCTGAGTCGGGTGGTTGGATAGATAGCTGTTTGGCTCTGTAGTGTCTGTCGCCTGCATAGAAAATTCATTTTAAAAATTTGTAGTGTACGAGTGTCTGGCTGTATGTGTGTGTGTGTGTGTATGTGTGGCGTCTGGCAAGGAAATCACAGACGATAAGGAAATGAGTGAAAATTCATTTGGCTTTTCCAACCCATTCTCACCGCCACCCTTTAACTACATACCAAGTTTCTCTTTACATAAATACATCGTAGTAGTAGTAGTAGTGGTAGTTGTTGTTATTGTTGTTCGTAGAACATAACAGATTTCTCATCCTTGGCATATAGTATATGTACTATATATAGTGTAGAGTGTTTTTTGTATAAACCTTTTGGTCATAATTTGCCTGCATTTTGCTTTTCCCTTGCACTTGAGCAATTTATCGCCCATGTACAGAAACACACACACATGTGTGCATATATATGTATATACATATATACATATATCAATATATTGGTTTGAGTCTATCTATATAGACGACATTCTTGTCAATGGGTTTTTTTTTTGGTTTTTGTGGCTTGGACTGACATTTCTTTCCTTTTATACCTAACTCACTTTATGTCTATATATCTGTTTTATTTGTTTTTTCTAGTGTGTGTGCAATTTTTCATTAGAATTCTTTGAGCCTGCGGCGATTTTGTCCAGTTAATTTGTGTGATTTGAATTGCATTGGTTGTATGTCTAGCAGAAGCTTAAACAAAGCAAATAAAGCCATAAATAAAGTAAGAGTTGCCATAGAATGATTCATTTTGAATCACAAGTTCTTGATACATAGATTGGTCAATTGAAAAAAAAAACACGCACTTTATAAACCAAAACAAAGAAGACCTTCGGGAAAATGAAATTTAAGAATGTTTGTAAAGATTTTCCTTCTTCAAATATATTTATATATTTTATTTTCTTTTTTTTTTATATTTATGATAATTTTCAAGCAATTAATATTTAACTAATATAAATTTCCTTTGCATACTTTGTGACGTTAAATATTTATTTTGTAATTAGGATTTTAACATTTTTAAGGATTTTTAGGTTTATAAATTTCTATAAATTTTATAGCATTTGTAACAATGATAAAGTTTTTAATATTTATATATAAATTTATTATTTTCATGGCTTATCTTTTGTTGAGTTATAAAAAAGTCGTAGATAAGTAGGCCCATATAGAATATTTTTTTATACACAGAAATGTTTTTTTTAGGAAGGAAATAATAAGTAATAATTAGTTCCAGTAAAAAATAAATCGTTTGGCTTTAGTTAAACTTATTTTGAATTGGTTCAAGTTGTTTATTGCATACTTTTGGTTCTCAAAGTATTCTTCTCTCAGATTTATATAGAAATTTATATTCATAAATAACAGAAAGTTATAAATTCATTGCCGATTGGCTTCGTACATTAGAATTAGTTTAGTTGCATATATAAAACATTTCAAAATTTTTATAGATGCCCACGATTAACCTCTTTTTCATTGTAAATTATGACACTTGCAATTTGTTAGACAAAGACCACCTACATACATACACTTACACTTGAAGAAAAAAAACCACTGAAATAAAATGAAACACTTTCGTTTTGGCTGCCAAAATGTCATAACTTTCGCTTTCTTTTTGGCAAAAGCCAAAAGCAGCTGCCAAGACAGGCAGCTGCCCCAAGTTCCACGAGTCTCGCGTCTGGAGTCTCGCGGCGACTCACCGACTTTGCCCTTCGTTTCTGTCTGAAGTTGAGCACACACACACACACACACACAAACACAAATACAATAACAACAACGAAAAATCGTCATTGTCGCATTTTCAAGTTGTTGTTGCACGCAAGCAACAACAATAACAACAAAATGCCAACAATAATAAATAAAATGTGTAGACACAAGAAAATAAAAGTAAAAGTCATGCGACAAAATACAATTTTTTTTCTTTTCTTTTTTTTAAACTTTTTTTTTTCTTTTTTGCAGTAAATTGCATACGACATTTTGCTTGGTCTCTTATACCCTACAAATTTAAAGTGGTAGAGCATTTGGGTCCTAATAAAATTTAGTAATTGATCAAGTTAATAATACTTAAAGACAGCAAAGAAATTAAGTAAATAAACTTCATTCTTTAAAATTAGAGCATTACAATTAGTGTTAAAATGTAAATTATTAGTTTTATATTATTTATAGGCAATTTATCTATTACCTTATCCTTTTACACATTACTGGGTATCCTTAAGTCGTTCTTTTGACTTACTATATAAATTTTATATGTTTGTTTCTCTCGCCTTTTGTGTTACAGTCGTGACAAATGCGTCTGGGACAATTTGAGTGCGACTTTATATACTGCATGTATATATGTACATATACATATATATGTATATATAGCTACATCTGTATGTAAATATAACCCACCTTGATACCATACAAAAACAAAAGTAAAAAATATTTTTTTTGGTGGGCGTCAATTTTGACTTTTGTTTTTGTCTTTGAAATGCAAAAGAAATTGTTTGTTTTAGGTCTTTGTTCATCATAAAATTGTATAACAATTGTTGCTTTTTTTCTATAAGCTTTTGACATTTTGGTAGTTAAAAACAAAAATTCAATAAAAATTAATAAGTGGGCGCTACAAAACAAAAAAAAAAAAGAAATATGAAATTGTTTCAATGAAAGTTTACTTTTAGCTTATTTGTACAGAATAAATATTGTTAAAAAAAGATAATTAATTTTTGTATAATTATCAATGTTTTAAACAAAAAAAGCCAAAATCGAATAGCCAGAGATTTGCAGGCTTAGAAATTAAAGCATTTTTCTTTTATTAGCCAGATGATCTAAGTTGTTTAAGCCAAGAATGTGTCGACCATCTTTTAGACAAACTGTGCCAAATGACACATAAAGTAAATAAATGACTAAGAATAACTTTATATTAAACCATTTGGAATGTGTATGTTAAAGGAAACTTGATATCGAATTTATTTATTTATATAAAATTTATAAAAACATTAAACATTGCTGATATTCAATGATAAATTAATATTTGAATATAAACGGTTACTATAATTAAATAGATCAAGCTTAGATCCAAATAGGTTAATTTTTATTTTAATTTAGAAAGTTCAAGATTTTAAAAATGCTTTTTTACATCCCGAATTCCGTTTTAAATTCAAGAAACGAGTCCTAAAAAAAACACTTAAAACAAGAATTTATATTTTACTTTTACCTAATTCAGACAATTCTTAATTTTGCTTGAAATTAACATAAACTATTTCACTTAAATCGTATAGTATTACTTTTATATAGGATATAACTGTTACATCACACTTAGAGTGATAATTTTTTTCCATTTTCTTTGGTTTTCTTTGCTTTTCTTTATTTTTGAGCAACTGAATGAAAATATTTATGCATATAAAATACAAATAAAACACACAGACAAACAGAGACTGACAGTCAAAAAGAAAGAAAAAAAAAATGTAACGAAAGAGGGGGCAAACAAAAAAAGAAGCGAAAGAAAGAGTGGAATAAAATAAAATTTATCTTGAACTTGAACTTGAAATAAAGACATCGAAGTCAACGAGCAGCAAAGTGGTTGGCAGGAACGAAGGTGGGGAGGGGGGAGGAACACGGTTGAAGTTTGAAATGGTTGAAAAATGAAGATGATGCACAAAATAATGGAAATGATGTTTGTTGATATATGTATGTATGTATGTACAAATGATGTTTGTAGAAGATGAAAGTGAAAGATTTTCTCTGAATTAGGAAACAGAAAATAAAAGTGTTAAATAAAAAAGTTACTGAAGCAGAAGATAACAATAATAATGAAGCGGATGCTAATTATAAAGTTTAAACTGGAATTGCATTAATCCACAAAAATAAAAAATAAAAAACCCGACATAAGCCCGCATTATTATTATTTTTATTTTGCAGTGGCAATTTGTAATTAACTTTGATTCTCAATGTCAACTGCAGCTCTAATGATAATAAAAATAAAAAACTTGAATTTGTTTAACTCTCTCAGTAAGAACCAACAAAAAACAAAACAGAGAACAAAAAAAAAACACAAAAATTGAATGCACACAAAATAAATTTTAATGAAATAATCGCTATAAAAAGAGAAAAGTTTTGTTTTTGTTTCGGGGGGTTTAGTTAAATATGAGCAAGCAGACATTGTCGACGTTGAATTGAGTTTAAAAATAAATTAAAGTACATACATACATACATACATATGTACATATATATAGTATATATGTATAGAGAATGTATATATTAATAAGTGAATAATGCATATGAACAAAAATTATTGCATTGCGACTTACTTAAACAAAATGACAGACCTAAACAGAAATATATATGTATGTATGTATGTATGTACATACATATGTATGTATATATGTACATACATATACATATCTGAATGAGAAGGCAAAAAAATATTTATCTTAGAATTACTTTTATATGAAAGATTATGAAGCTTAAAATTTAATAGTTAACTCGTGTCTACTTAAGCAATAAATTTAAATGTGACTTTTTTTATTGTAATTATGTAGGTTTAACCTATTTTTAAAATAATTTACAGATTTGCCAGAATTTAATCTAAAATGATTTCACTAATTTATTTCAAAAATTTTAATAGAAATATTTCTTTTAACATCTGGTAAACTAATCAGAGAATTCTGTTTTTTTTTACACTTCTAAAGTTTTGTTATTCTTCTTGGTAAATAATTTTTCGTAAAATCTTTATAAATTATGTATAAAAACGATGAATCACTTAAGTATATTCATAAGTCGATATGCATTCATTGAGTAAAGTCTATAAACCGTTAATTTTATCACTTTATTTTAGCTATGGATTTAAATAGTTTATATGTATGTGTACTTTTGAATCGAAAATCAAAATCATTCAGTGCATTCATTATAAAATGTCAAATATCATCGAAAGCAAAGTCAAAATGGCAACAACTAAAATACTTCCGTAAATACGCAAAGAGCGCAAAAATTAAAAAGTAAAAAAAGAAAAAAAAAAAACAATTCTACGACAGCAGATGCAAAAATTAAATATATAATGTATATAAATTTTGTTGACTAATTTAATGCACCGACTTGAAGATACCCTCTAGTAGATAATAGCTTTAAAATTGTACTCTTCTATAATTCTTTTGCTCCAAGTCGTTTCTGCGTTTAAAAAGAGGAAATTTTTTACAATGGATTCTTTCTTTTGTATTCTATATTTCATTAAAAATTTGTTCTTAAATAAATTTCTTTATATACTCTTTAAAAATGGGGTATTAAAAACAAAAACAATGAACAAATAAAATAAAGCACAAGCAAATAAAATGACATAACAGAGCAAATAATTATTGTTTTTGCTGTTTTTTTTTATTAAAGATCATAAATATATATAATATTTTATATAAATTGCAAGACTATAACAAATACATGCAAGCATATGGTATATACATATGTACATACATACGTATATATGTACATATGTATGTATATTTATTTATCTATATCTAACTGTCTGGTCTATGGTCTGTCTGTATGCCTGTCGCTTCTTCCATGGCCGTAGACGTAGAATATTATTTAAAAAGGGGAACATGAAAAAGGAATATATGTAGGTATTTATAATACATTTTTAACAATGTTCAGTGAAGTCTTAAAGGGCATTTTAAACTTGCAATTCCTTATTTAAAAGAGAATTTAACTATGTATATTTATTATTATAATTTATTTCTCTATTTCACTTTCATTTTTTAAACGATATGGCAACCATTTTCATTCATTCTTGATTGAAAAGTTAAAAAAATATTAGTTTACTTCCGGTTCCATTCCTACTCAGAATGTTACTAATTGAACCCATTTATAAAATCAATCAAGGTGAATGAAATTTATTTGATATTTTTTAAAATCCCACATAAAATCGTTCTATATTAGTATTATATATATTAGCTTAGCACAAACTATAATAACTAAAAATTTTTTTTTGTGTTTTACGGGAAGATTTGCAAAAGTCAGTGACAAAAAATTCCTTAAAACAGTCATTTTAGTTTATCCTTATAAATAATTAAAGATATATCAATATGGATTGGTATAAAGATCTCATTATATTCACAAAAATGTACCAAAATTTAATACTATATCATTGGACATTACTCTACTTTATAAAGTATCAAGTTGTATAAGATATTTATATATTTCTTTATATATTCTTAATTGTTTCATATTCTTTTAAAGAACTTCCATTAAATAAAACTATTGTGAAATTTCTAGTCTTAAATATGAAAAAACTTATCAACCAGACGATCAAAGGTTCTATAAAATGAGTCATTTTCTGTTTCCTACGTGTTGAAAACAGCTATTGAATTATGTGTGTGAGAAAGAGAGAGAGAGAGACACACTTGATTTCTGTAAATTTCCAGAGAATAAAAAAAGTTAAGTGAAATTATTTTCGCTAACCCCTTTCTGTTGCGGCCATGTTTCTGCGTCTAGTCTGTCAGTCGGTCTGTTATTATTATTATTATGTATTAGCATTATTATTTACTCGTTTCCTTTTGCTTTGATAACTTTTGGCTGTTGCTTTTGCCTCGTCGTCGGCGTTGTCGTTGCTGTTTCTGTTGTTGTGGAAGCAGCGTAGAATGAAAGATTCGTGGAAGTGGGACACTTGTGTGCAGTATGTGCGATGTGTTTTTTTTCGGCATTTTGTTGTTTGCTTCCCCTTTTTTTTTATTTGTGTTTGTGTGCTTTTTTTTTTTTTTTTGCGCGTGCGTTTTTGCTTTGTATCTGTGAGATACTTTTTCGCGTTGCTGTTGTTGGCGCATTTCATTGCAAAGTCTCCCAAAAAAAAAAAAAAATGTTTTTGCTGCTGCTTTGTTTGTAGTTAGTTATTTAGTTAGTTTTTGCCCTTCTCCTCCCCCCGTTCTTCAACGAGTTACTCTCGCGCGTTTCTTTCAATGTCAAATGGAAAATTTTTCTCTCTTTTTCGCTTTTGACTTTTTAAAGGGGGCCATAATTTTAAAAGCAAATATTTTTGATAAATGCAATGCAGATGATTCAATGTTTCAAATGCAAAATACACAGATATACACATGCATACATACTTACCTATACATACATACATATGTATGTATGTGTGTGCCTGTATAGCTGATTTCTTTCATTTAAAATATCTTCAATAAAAAAACTGGAAATGCGCAAGCAAAATTCAATCTATACACAAAAAAAAAATACATATAAAGATTGCAACCAAGGTCAGCAATGACGAATAACAGCAAAATGCGCTGCTGCTGCTGCTGTTGAAATTTTGTGTGTTCAATTTTTTTTTTTTTTTTTTTTTTTTTTGTTTGTTTTTGGCTTCTTTCTATATAGTGTGTTCTCTCTGTACCAGTCGGAGATCTGTGCAAAATACCCAGTCCAGGCTATAAGTGAGAGAGAAAAGCAGAGACGGTACAGAACCAAGTGCGTCTTTTTTTTTCTTCTTATTTTTTTTTTTTGACTGAACAAAAGTAAATTATTTGTTTGCCAGTGGCGAATCGAGTCTCTTTACTATATAGTCGATGTACATAGTAGCATTCGTCTTATTGCTGTTGTTGCAGTTGTGTTGCCATTCTGCGAAATTCATATTCAAAAATATTGTCAATAGCATTTTTGTTGAAAGTAGTAGCAAAAACTTTTATTTTTTTTGTATTTCTTTGTTTAAAAACAATTTGAAAAATTAGCAGAATGTCGGAAATAAGTGGAAAAGTGAAAGAAGAATAAATTTGTATTTACCAACCATCTTGTACTAGTAACTACAAATTGAAATCTATCTTGTAGATAGATTTTTGTTCTTATGAACAATGCTCTGAAAGATCAGTTTAAAATAGGAATAGTAAGTTAGAAGAATCAGTTTAATATTTAAAAAAAAAAAATACATATTAAATAATTTCATCGTTTTTAAGTCCCCAGGATATGTTTTAAATTTACTTAGATCTGTTAATACTATACCAAAAAAAAAAATTTTTAATTTCATTTCTTCTAAAAGAAGATGTAATTTTTTATAATTATAATAATTTATTAATTTACACACATAGTACATACATATGTATGTACATATGTACATATGTACATCTTTTACATATATTTTTTATTATAATTTTTTTTTATTTATTTAACAATTTTTAACTATACGTAGATCACTTGCAATTAATTGCTTAATTGATTCTCATTCTATCTATACAATTGAATTCCCTCTCATTCTCTAAACCTCTCTCTGTCTTTCTCACTGTCTACCTTTCCTATTTTTGGCTCTTTCTCTCCTGTTTCTGTGAAGATCTCTTGAGGAGTTCTTTGAGTCCGTTTAGCTTAGTTTCTCACCTTCTCATGCATGCGACGCAGCGGCAACTAATAATTCCAGGAATTCCTTTGACTGACTAACCCAAAAGTTTTTGTTCTTCAAGTTATTGTTGTTGTTGTTCTCACACGCGCTTGGCATACAAAATGCTAAAAAAAAATAAAAGCGAAAAAAAAAAAAATGACGCCGAATATCCTTGAAAAAGCAAAAGACGATAATAAAAAGAGATGTGGACAAAAAAAAAAGAAAGAAAAGAAATAACAAAGAAAGAGAAGTTTGAGAACTTTGAAACGAAGCGCAAAATAAACTTATGCAAGGCGGCTGCAGCTAACAGCGGAAAAGATAAATCAAAAAGTAGCTAAACACACACGCACACACACACAGGGACACACACGCACACACTCATCGAATGCAGCCCATAAACAACAGTTCTCCTTTTTTAGCGACTGAAAAAAATATAACTGCATTTGACCTTGTTTCTGGTTGGTTTATGTACCTGTGTTTGTTTGTGTATTTGGCACAAACAAGATATGCCGAAAGTATCTGCATCTGTCTGTGTGTATGTGTGTGTGTGTGTGTTTGCAAATTTATATTCAAGATACTATATAGTAATATACTGGTTGCTATTGGGTATGTATGTACATACATATGTATGTATGTATGTATGTACATATGTACGTATGTATATTTTTGGTTGTTGTTTGCTTTGCTTTTCATTTTTTGTTGCCAGCAACGCGCCAAGTAATAGAAGACCCAGAAACTTCTCCTTGCCAGACAGAGCACAAGTGTTTTTATTTAGTTTTATTAAAAGAGGAAAAAAAATACATACTTACATATATATAATATGAGCGAAAAATAAACTTAGAAATCAAATGGTTTAATCTATAAACTAATATGCTCCTACACATTTACTCACTCTCCTCCCTCTGTCTCTCTCACCATAATTCTAGGTAGCTATCTCTTTCTCTTTGCTCGTTTGCTTTGCCCAAATTCTTTTGGCGTACATAAAAAAATATCAAAACAACAAAATGTAGGTTAAATTTGCGGAAATTGTGTTGAGTGTGAAAAAAAAATATATGCAGAAATCTATACATATCTGAACATATGTGTGTATGTATGTGTATATATGTATCTTGCTATATACATATATGTACATACATATGTACATATATAAAGAATATATTGTATAAAAAAAACAAAAACAGATTGCGTTAGATAAAAGCCACATTAATTGTTATTATGGCATTTGTTTTTGCTATAGATTATGTAATAAACAGAAAGAGAAACTGATATACAGACTGACACAGAGAAAGAGCTATGAGTAATAGTATTTAGAATCTAAAAGGGTTTCAAAATTAAATCTAACGTTTTTTTTTTTTGAAATTTAAAATATGAATGAATGCGAATTTTTTTCATTATTGTATTAAAACAGTGGGCGTAGTCGATTTTTGTCTGCCTATGAGAGGAAAATTGTAACGGAAAACAATGATTGCCAAAAAATTGTCCGTTTAAAAGAAATATCCTTTAATTGAGGTTTCATTGTAACACAATGATTTTACATATGTATTATTCCCTCTCGCTTACGCCTTTTTTCTTTTAATTGGAATCGCCATTTTTGCGCATCCAATCAGAATGCAACCGAACACAATGATAAATGCAGTTTTTGCATTTGCTTCCCGATTGGCGCTTTAGCTTCGGTTAAAATGCACGATCACTAGTTGGCATGGGCGTAGCAAGGGGGGTGGCAAGATATACATATATTTCGAACTTACAGATATGTATGTATAGTATGTACATATATAATAATGATTTAACAGTTTTATACCTTTGCTAAATGTAATTTTATATATATCCCCCCGCTGCCATTTCCTTTTTTAGCTACACCCTTGGCAATTGGTCGTCGTTTCCACTTCGAATTTCTTATAAATGTTCGTTGCAATTTTACTGTTACACATCCAATCAGAATGCAACCACACTTACACCAACAATATGATAATTGCAGTTTTTGTTTTTGCACTTGCTTTCTGATTGGTGCTTATTCATCGCATGTAAATACATCCGATACGAAGATTGCACGATCAGTTGTCGTTCCACTCGGTTCCACTTCGAGTCTCTTTAAATAAATGTTCGTTGCAATTTTACTGTTGCTAATCGTATGCGTTTTTATTATTTTTATTTTACTGATCGTCGCTATCAGACAGCAGCTTCAAGTTCGTGTAACGTTGTGAATTTTAATTCGTTCCGAAGGTTAGTTTAACTTCGGGTGTGTGTGTGTGTGTGTATTAGATTGTGGGTGATGTGCAAATTTAGTTGGACAATCGCATTGGTTGGAATACATTTACATATGTATGTATGTATATACATATGTACATATGTATATGTATTTGCAAGTGCAGAAATTGTTACTCATTGCATTTATATGGAAATAGCAATCTCAAGAATAACGAAGCATGATTAAAATTTTCTTGTTAATAGTTATTTTTGAATTGTGAAGATATTGAAATGAGTAATTGGAGAATTCTTTTCTAAGTAATTTTTCATTCAGCTTTTGCAATATTTGCTCATTTTTATATAAATTTTAATTTAAAATTTATTTAATGGAAAAAATTGATTTACTCTTGCTAAAAATGATTTCACAGATTCTTGATTTTTGAAGGATATAAAAAATATGAAAGAAGCAAGAAGGAAGACGATTAATTTTATAATTATTTAATTATTATATTAATAATTCGATAACCTTAACCTTAGTAAAAAATTTATATTCGTTTATTTATTCATATAATATATGTATATTATATTTAATTCTGTTTATCAATGTTACTTTAAGTAATCTACTAAATAAACTCTTAAAATAAACTAATAAATTGTTTCTTTCTTTCATTCCAGGTACATAATTTTATTCAATCAATATATGGCCAAAAAAAAAAAGTTCCCAAGGGATGCTACTGTAAGTTTCATCTTAAACTTGGTATTCGACTAAACTTCTATAATCTTTTGCAAGTGGAGAAACCTGCCAAAT
The DNA here is from genome assembly GCA_037075365.1 of Drosophila emarginata. Lineage (NCBI taxonomy): Eukaryota > Metazoa > Arthropoda > Insecta > Diptera > Drosophilidae > Drosophila > Drosophila emarginata. The sequence goes on along the minus strand of JBAMCD010000109.1, from coordinate 467,618 downwards.
CATTTCCAACATTACACAATTTTTGGATTATGGCTGCACCCTCAGCTAAAAGAAAAATATATAGCAATCCATAGCAACCACCTAAAAATACGAATTCCCACATTCATCTCCGCCTCCAACCACTAAACTGAATACATCCTCATATGGCCAACCACTTTTTTCTGGCACTTTTCTTTCGTCCTTTCTCCCATGTGCAACCAAACAAAAATGCAATTCACTGGCTACAAAAAAAAACGAGGAAAATCTCGGCCATCAAAAAGAAAAAAGGAAAAGAGAAGTCCTTTTAGGCACGTGCTGTTAATGAAGCCTTGATGCATGCTGCAATATAACCCCCTCCCTTACCATTACTCATTTGCTCAGTCTATTCTCAGGTCGAGTGGCGCCCTGTTAGGGGTAGATTTATTATTGGTATCCTTTGCCCTAATCCCTGACTGCAACAAGCAGCAGCTGCATCATCAAAGGCTTTTCCTTTCTCTCTGTGTGTGTGTGTGTGTGTGTGTGTTTGTCTGTGTAAGTCTGTTCGTGCAACCCCGGCGCAATGAAGTGCAACTGCCGGTTGCATGGCATTCCTGTTTTTCCTTCTTTCAGTTAATTAAGCGTTGAGTCTTTGTTGCAATTTGCCTGAATCACACACGGGGTTGCAAGGGTTGAAATGAAAATGCTGTTAAGCTGTCAAAATTGCGCTGATGCTGATGTGACAGGCGTGTGCCGAGCCATATCGTGGCGCTCCGTGCCGTGCACCGTGCACACAACTAATTGCAGTTCCTTCCTTATCCTTGCAAACAAACCGGTTTAAAGGATTCCTTCTTTTTCCATTCTTTTTTTTTTTTTTGTTGCCATTGCCGCCTGTCCTCTGTCAAAATAGGTGTTGAGAGTTGAGTAGTTTACGATGTTCCATTGTTCACAATGTATGTAGGTAGAAGTTACCTAACATTTTAAATAAACACTTGGTTACCAGCAAAAAAAAAGGGAAACATTCATTATCACTTTAAAAAACCAAAGTTTTCTATTTAAATTTTGTCATTTACATTAATAAAATCTTCTATTATTCTATATATTTTATTTAATATATTGAATGATTCTCTTTCAATTGATTTTAAATGCTAATTGGTCACACTAATATGCAGTGTTGTCTAACGAGCTTTCTTTAACAGTTGTTTAGTTTTGTATCCATTGAAAAATGTTATCAAAGTACGTAAACTCGCCCAAAACGATGCCTGAAAATAGTTTAAATTCTTTTTTTTGTAGATAGACTCCCTGTATTTACAGTTAGCCATCGTTTTCGATTATCTTGATCATTTTTACTTAGCAAAGCTATTAATCAGTGTTTGAAAAATGTTACAATTAAAGTAAATAATTTTCTTGGCATTCATCATCTTTCTTCAACATTTGTGCAATTTACTACCTTTTATTTCACACCTGTATAGGTCCACACACACACATACATTACCACAACACCCTTCATACACACACACACACACACACACACATATTCGATTTCACACCAAATGGTCACTTTGTTGTTGCGCTGCTCTACAAGACCAAATGACCAAACTCAATCGCCTCAATTTGACACATTTTCAATGGCTCCCCCCTTTCCCCCATTTCACCATTCACTGCTCTCCCTGCTTAAATGCGTCCTGCCTTAGCTGGACTCCCTCATCAATCTGCAATCCCCAAAAGTATTTATCTTGGATTTTCTCTATGTACAAGTAGCACATAGAAAACCATAGAAAGAAAGAAATGGAAAGAATACGCACAATGAAGGGAGAGAGAGAGAGAGTGAGTGAGTGAGGAAAAAAGGAGATCTGCCTATACATATACATATATACTTATATATATGTATATATGGCACATCATACTTTGGGTTGCAACATTTTGGGGCAGTCAGAGTTGCCGTTGCTGTTGCCGCCTGTGTTCAATTGTCCAGGACAACAACGAAAACCCGAAATTTACTTGGCTCGCTTACGTCATTTGAGATGGCATTTCAGTTAGGGCAAGTGCGTGACACACACACAAAGAAAGGCAAAAGGAAACAGAGAGAGAGAGAGAGAAAAAGAGAAGGAGTAAGTGAGGAAAGAAAGAGAAAGAAACTTTAATGACATTTTTCTATGGCATTATTTTAGGCGCGTGTGCAAAAGTTCGCTGCATTTATATACGCACACACACACACATTCTCTCTCTCTCTCTCTATATATATCTTTTTGTTTTACGCTTTCTCTTTCTCACTGCTTCTGTTGTGCTTTTGCTCCTTTTCAAGCATATTCAATGCACGTCCTAAAAATTATTGTGTATACGCCTCAGTGCCTCGAAAAAATGCGTGCGGCATGAGTAATTAGCATGAAAGTCTAAGCAAACTCACACACACACACATAGAAAGACCACCATATAGATCCTTGTCCAGGACAATTATTAGAGATTTCTTTAGCCTTAATAATTGCCTAATTGCATTAGCCAAAAATTATGCTGCACTTGTGCACTTCAAAGGCTCCAAATAATTTTGTTTTTTTTTCTTCCTTTCCGTTTCAACTTTCTCTTTTTTTTTTGGTTTCTGCCCCCCCCAGAGAAAACTGGGTGACAATTTGCTGCACAAGTGCGTGACTATATATTATAGTATATATGTATGTATATGTGTGTCTGTGTGTGTGCAACCCCCAAATACATACACATATTTGTATGTATAACTTCCCCCGGTCTTTCCCCTTTTGAAACACCACCCTCTGGCTGACTAGCAAAGACACAAAAGAAAATTGATTTTTCCGCAGTTTTCGTTTTCGGCTGCAGTCTGCGTTTTATGTACTCTTGGAAAGGGACGACTCCTTAGAGTCTTCCTCAACCACAACCCTCCAACCAGCCTGTTAAACGGGCTGCCACAGTTCTCTATAGTATATAGGCATAAATTATGTGCGTACTGAGGAGGAATAGAAATAGAGGGCAAAACTGGTGGGATAAAGGGTCTCTTATGGTCTGGTATGATGTGGTCTGGGTCTGGGTCTGGGCCTGGGCCTGGTCCCGGTCTTGTGTGCGCCTGTGCTATGTGGTTTCTATTGTTTTGACACTTTTACTTGATGTTGATTTGCAGCAGGAGCCGCAACAGCAGCTGGACTAATGGCCAACACTTGCACTCCCAAAAGGTAACTGCCCATACCTAAAACGCCCTTTGAATAGAGAGACAATCTTTTTCTTTTTCCAATTTATTTGGATTTCTTTGGTGAATTTACTTAAGTTAAGTAATTCCTGCGTAAATCATTCAAAGCATTGTCAAGTTAAGATTTTCCTTACTATTCCAATTCATTGCTAAAAAAGAAGAAAGAAGTTTATTTAATATGACAAATGGTTGATTTTGAAATTTAATTTGTTTAATGTTAAAGCTAATATTATTTGAATATTTTCTTATATGTAAAAATAAAAATATTTTCGTAGGAAAGTTATCTAAAAGCTTTGTGATTTACTGATAATTATATTATATAAAGCATTTAAGATTGATTCTGAAAACTGCTTTCTGTCATTTAAAAGTTACATATTTAATAGGAATACATTTTCACTTTTTCCATATACATATATTTTTTAGGTTTAGTTTTTCAAAGTGAAAACTTTGAAATTTTTAGCGCAAAAAAATGAACTGATGCAATTTTTAATAATCTTACTTTACCGAAGATTCTTAGATGAAAATACATTCTTTAATTAACCCTTTTATTAGCTAAGAAAATATTATAGATAGTTATTCAAAAGATTGATTTTTCTAAGTATTTAATTATTTTCATTTCATCTTTCACTCGCTGTTAATTCTTCTTTAACTTTTAGTACTGAATGTACTTCAGTTTTCACGAACTGAAAACGAAACTATTCAATCTTCTAAAGTAGATCTTCGATAGAAAAAAAAATACAAAAAATTTGCCAATAAGAAACATTTCCTCAGCAGTTCAATTTAAATATGAAGTTTATAAATTATAAAAAATATTCTTAAGGTTGTCCGTTCTACTCTTTTTTTTTATAGTGTATTAGGTTGAAATTAAAACGAAATAAAATAAAGCACGACTGTAAGTTGATGCTTCTTTGAATATATGTTTATTTGATATTTGTTTTTAGAAAAAAAATATTAATGTGAATTTGATGTACCTGCTTTTAATGCTTTTCAAACCTTTCTTAATCCGTACTTTCAAAGAAGATTTTGCTTGAACTTTGCTTTATATAAAACGTGGACCTAGACAAGAGATTGTCCTTAATCAATCCCACCCAATTACGGTGAAAACAATCCAAAAGAAAAAAAATAAACCTGTACCCTTGCCCAGTCCAAGCTCTCAAGATAACAAAAAAACAACTCCATATAGGAATCTAGATGTCCTCGTGTTGTCCACAATTCCTTTTCCATTACTCCTTTATGTCTGAAACGAGGCATCGTACGCATTGCTGCATTAATGCGTATGGAAAACAATTTTTTGTTTAAACTTTGAGCTACCAAAGGAAAAAAAAAATTGAAAAGTAAACCCGTTGAAAAAAATAAAAAGAGTTATGAATTTCATTTTTGGGGTTGCAATGTGCCATTTGAAAAGAAGTTTTGTGTATGAAATTCGCGAATTTTGTAGACGCAAGAGGAACCTTCACTTCAATTCTTTTTTTTTGGTAAGCCGCATTCTGCGTGTCTCACTTGACGCAACCCAACAACAACAAAAGTTATGAAATTTAATACAACAACAACAAAGATATCCCAATATGTAGAAAAAGGGTTCACAGACTTTAGTTAATGCCCGGGATATACACATTTATATATACATATAGATATAGAGAAAGAGAGAGGGAGAGCTGAGTATTGGATGCATACGTAAATGGCAATCCTTTGTGCTTTCAAAAAAGAAGCAAAGAGAAAAAAAAAAGATGGGACTCTAAATCCAAAAGCCAACTCCCAATTTTATTAATGAAAAGTCAAGTGATTTTCAAATCCAAATGGGCGTGGCACACACAAACGCACACGCACCCAAACGCACTTACTTTCCAATCGTAAGGGTTGCAAAATTACAAATTACTTAAAATATTTTGTGCGTTTATGTGTGTAAATTCACTTATTAAAATTTATTAATTTTATGGAAAAGCCATTGTGAATGAAAAGTGTAACATGTTTTTCATTTTAACTCAAAGTTCTTTACAAGTCAACAATAAGTCATCAAACGCCCATCAAAAAGGTTAGTTTAATCAATTCTAAGGTTTTTTTTACTATACGTACTTGTAGTAAGCTGAAATGTTAAATCTTGATTGTGAAAAATTATATTTAAATTATATAAACTTCGCTTGTTCTTAACAAATTTAAAAACTTTGCAAAAACTTTGCTTCTTTCATCTATTTCGTTGTAATTCTCAACTGGTTCTAGCATGCAAAGATTGCAAATTTGTGATGGAAAAACTGTGAAGTTATTTTGCCTTAAAATCTACAAAATTGTGTAAAATTCCGGATGGATGAAAATATTAGTCAAAATACTGAATTCTTTTCATTATTTGTTATTTTATTTATTAATACTACTTAGGTGTAATTCCCAACTGGTTTTAGCTTGCATTTGTGACGAAAAACTGTAAAGTTATTAAAATCTACAAAATTGTGTAAAAGATTAGTTACTCATTCGACAAAAACTTATCAAGTTGCTCTAGTTGTTATATTATTTGAATAAATAAGTCCTCAACTGTCAAATATTTAAACAAAACTATTTAGTTTATGGTATAAGTGCCATAGCGTCACTTGTTCTTAGTGGTTATAAAGGTTAGTGGGTGAAGGTTCTCCTACTTTCTATTTAAGACGCAATGCTTACAGATGACCTTTCTAGTGAAGCGTACAATACACGACATTCTTTTATAAAAGCACAGTTTAGTCATTCAGTTAATTTGGCATTTCCGCAGCATATGACGACTTTCTTATATTTTTAGCAAATAATTGCACTGATTACAAATAGAGTAAGTGCATGGTTGACTTAAACTCAGTTGACTCATTAGTACACCAATTAATTGAAGTCGCTATGGGATAGTCTAATTTTGACCCAAGCTAAAATCGAAACGATTTAATTAGTATGTATATATATACGAGAAATAGTTTTCTATTAATTACAATTTATTACGCATTCGCCAAGTGCAACTGATGCAGAAAATTGTCATAATGAGACAAATCAGTTGAGTAGGCAAACTATTTAAAAATAGTAATAATGCTTAGTCACAACAGTTTAGGGCAATTCACTAAAGTGTGAGTGTATGTGTATGTGTGTGTGTGTGTGTGCAGTGTGGCCAACTCATATATATTTATCTTCCTTTCCATTCTTTGAATGACGCTATTCAAAATTCAATGAGCAAAGTGCTGCTGCCGCTGTCGCTCTTACTGCGTACGGACATTGAATTTATTGAAAAATCATGATATGTAACCATTCCACACACACTCACACACACCCGACATTCATATGTGAATCGGGTCCAGGAGCTGGCACTATAGCCAAACGAGTCCTTAACGCAAAGTCTAGCCTGGCATGCAAAAGCGTCGATATGACAGCTTGACTGAACTAAAACCGCGTTGCCAATGCCTAGACAAAAGGCAGACCAGGAAATATGATTTTTTCGTGCATGAGAAGGCGCAAAAGTTGTCAGTGGGTGTGGAAGTGGGAGTGTGTGGGGTGTCAGTGTGTGTGTGTTTGGTGTGGGTTTTAGGTATGGGTATTTGGTCTCTGAGCCTAACGCGCTATACGCGCTGATTGACGTGCCTTTTATTGATGCTCTTGATTGGTTTTTACCTTTTCTACACACACACACACACACGCATACGCGGAGACAGACATGCTGGTATCCTTCTCCACCCTCTTTCTCCCTTAAAAAAAAAAAAATCAGCCAAACCTAAAATAAAAGAAGGATAGAAATGACGTCCACCTCACCTGGTCGTTAGTTCAATATGTGCGTGCAGCGTTGTACAGAAGGACACACTGGTCGCGTCGCGTCCTGTGTGTGTCTGGCCTCCTCCTGGTTATGATTTTTATTACAGGTAGATGTGGAATGTGCTAAGCAAACTTTTGATGAATTGTTACTGTCGTTGGATCACTCGGTTTTTTTTTTTTTTTGTTATATATTCCAAAATTTTGTTAGAAGAGTATTTTGGGCATGCAAGAATTATTATGCAAATCACATGCATCTTATATAGAATAATAAATAAAAGTCTGATTAATAGGAATTGTTGATTATATATTGATAAAGCAATTGTTTAAATTTTTTATAATTATAAAACTGGATCTATGCAATTGCTGAATCAATTCTGTAACCAAATTATTAACGAAACTATTACTAGAAAAGTTCTATGAAATGTTGAAGAAACATTAATATTATAGTTAATATTAACTTTAAAAAGAAAGTAAAAAACATAACTTTTAACCTGTCAATAGCAAATTAAATTATGATTAGCTGGCAGAGATTTCTAAATTACTAAAACAAAATGCTTAAAATGTAATTTTATCCCGCTTTAAAATTCAAATTGGAAAACTAAGCCAATACTTTAAGTTACAGTTCTGACTATAAACAAAACAATTAATAATGAAAAACTTAATATTATAAATTTGGATAGTAAAGTTTATTTGCTTAAAGCACAGAAAAATTTCTCTCCATTTTAAAACAAACTTAAAATTTTAAAACAGTCGAAAATAAAGTTTGGCAATGAAAATTTAAAAAAAAAGCAAAAATTGTTTCAATGAAAGCAAATTTTGCCTTAGACATTAGATTACGGGGTAACATTTTGGTTGATCTTTGTTCTTAGTATTTGCTTTTTGGACATTGTTTGTTGCTTGTTAATTTTTCATATATGTACATACATACATATAGTATATATTCTTGTATATATGTCCATCTCTGGGCACTGTTTGCGTTTTTAATCAAATACGCGAAGAGCAGCCATTGGAATCCATATCACTTTGCCTGGTGCTACTATACCTATCATCATTCTTGGGGGTTTGTTTAACTTTTATATCGTAATTGCATATCAACACACAGATACACACACTCGCACACACACACACACACAGCGCAGCAAGGGAATATTTTTAGACCAAACAAACTAATCAAATGTCTGCAATCATCCTTGTCTATCGCCACTTCCGTTTCCGTTTTTACAATTTTTTGTTGCTGTTGTTGTTTTTATCCCGCCCCTACCGCCTATTGCTGATACCGGCTCATCCTTTTTCAATTCCATAAAAGTTTCGCACGCGTTAATGCTTTAATCCTTGAGTCCGGCTATCCTGCTGCTGTCGTTGTTGTTGTTGTCGTCGATGAAGTATTAACGACTTAATTGCATGTTTGTTAGACATTTTTGCACAACCTTTTGAAGTTTGTTGCTGTTGGTTTTCCCATTTTTAGAGTAGGCGTTGCATATAGCTAGTTCATTTAATGAAAATACAAATTCGATTAAAATAATGACTTTTTGAGTATCTTTTTTTGTGGTTTGAGAGAAAGATTATAGGAAATGGAATTGATAGTGTGTTACTTGTAACGCCTCAGTTGAAATTCCAGGAGCGGACTTAGGCAACATAAGAGGAAAAATAAAATAAATAAAATGAATACTTGCTTTGATGGTGAAAATATATCAATTTAATACCATATTACTTTTTGTGGAAGTATTTAAAAAGGATTATCCTTTTTATCCTTTATCCTAGTTATTTTTTACATTTTTTCTTCGTTTTATGAAGTTCAATTTTTGCTGCTAATAAGATTTATATTTTATAAGATCATTCTAGTCTATTATAGTCAGTTATTTTGATCCCAATACCTAAAGTAATTGTCATCTACAAACATTAGGGAATTTGATTTGCCATTCTAAGTTACTAGTATTTTGCAGAATAAAGGAAAACGCCGGTTTTATTTATAATAAAATTGACCCCTACACATTTTCATATATGTACACTGTACTCACATTATATTTTTAGACTCATCTCCCACATTATGTTCACACACACCAACACATTTATCCTGCGAATAATTACCCTAAATATATCCTAGAATCAATATATATAAACTAAACTTGTTTCCTTATAAAAATCAGTATTCAAAGAACTCTTGTCTATTCAACTACTCTGCTATGTCTTTGGCCTTCATTTGAATGATCCTTTCGAAGTTTACCCAATATCAAGTTTATATTATAGAGGCAAGCAATTTTATAACGAAATAAAAAACTTATCAAATACAGTAAGACTCCTCTACAGATAAAATTTTTAAAAATCTTAGTAAATTCAAATTTTTTTTTATTTAAATAATGAAAACATTAAAAATTCTGACAAAGAATAAAATACCTTGCCCAGAGAAAAGTAAATTAAATTTCTAATTTAAGATTTCGACGGTAGTTATTGTTAATTTTAATATTTTATAGCAAAACTTTAAAAATTAAATTTAATCTAAAAGAAGTAAGTTAACTTGATTAACTACAAAACTTCAGTAATTTATAAAAAATTATTTTTTTAAATAATTTATTTTATATTTGGATAGATACTAATTTTCTTCTTTAAATTAAATAACTATATTAAATTAAAAATGATAATGCCTTAAAAATTATAATTATTGCATTATATCCCATAGAATTAATTGCTTTCTAAATTATTATTTAAATGAAATTAAATTTGTTATCATTTGGACTTTAGATAAAAGTTTTTAAATAAACTGATATCTCTATAGAAAACCTCGCAGAAATTGTTCTCCAAAATTTTGTATATTCTCCAAAAAACATAGCATTGATAGATCCGCAAATAGATCATAGTACCAGGCAAAATAAATAAGGGGAGACTTACCCAGCCGCAATCAGTTTCGAATTGAAACCCTTTGCTTGTGGAAAAACAACTCTCAGGCCAAAAAGCGCTTTTAGTCAAGGACTGTTAATCTCAGCCTCTTCTGGCATATTTTTTTCTTAGTTTTTTTTTGGTTTTCTGGCCTTGTTGAAGTATCCACACAATATCCAAAGAGCTTAACGTGTACTAATTGACAGGCAAGCAAAAATATTTACCAACTCAAGTCCAAACATTCTAATCAATGCACTACAGCCACAACAGACTACAATGATACAAAGGCTAAGCCAAAAAAACAAGAGGAAAAAAAAAAAAAAGGAAGAGATAAAGAAAGATATTCGAGCAAATCAATAGGCAAATGCAATGCAACCAAATGTATCTGGAAAAAGGGGAGAAAAAGTACAGGAAATGCGAGTGGTAAAAATAGAAATTTACACAGTAGTAGGCTCTACATCTACAGCCATTATAGGCTGGGGCAGGACAAGCCTTTCAAACAAACAACAATCCGGGTAAATTCATCAAACTGGGCTCCCCCATTAGAGCTCATCTCCACACACTGACGATTGGGTGTGGCATGGCTACCACACCGCCCTCGCTTTAGCCACGTTGTCTTGTCTAACTGTCAAAATGCGTCGAAGCGAACATCATTGGATTTGTGATTGAACAAAAATTTCCATACATTGACGTTTTTTTTTTTATGTTATTTTTTTATTTTCTCTCTCTCTCTTATTTAGCTGCATGTTGGACTGATAAGTAATACATTTTACCCCGCTACACCCCTAAAAAAATGTTGTTCAACCTTCATTAGTAGAGATTCCCAAAAATAGACATAGGAGGAGAAAGAGAAAGTGAGAGAGGGTGAGAGAGAGGGAGAAGGTAAAATTTATATTTACGAAATTGTAAGTTATGCAGTCGACTGATTCGCACAAATCGACAATCTGTCTCCCCTTCTATCCCCTTCGGACTCATACCAAAAAGTTAAGTCGCGACAGGATTTTTGTATTCTTCGTTTTTATTTTTTTCCAAGTGGTTTTCGTTGTACGACTAGGCCAGTTAGCCCTTAGACAATCATCCATACCCATTCAATTTACTCTCCACTCCTAATCCAGTCCAGTCCAGTCCATCCATCTATCCATTTGTGTAGCTTTAGGTATGAATGTCCTTTTTTATCCCTTTCCCATTTCGATTTGTTCAATAATTGTGTAAAACGTTTTCAGTTTTACATTTCAATCTTAATTTAGTTTTTAGCATAACGTTTGCTCTGGCCATTTTGTGTTTTGTTACCAAAGTAGATTCAACTCGGTTACTTTTTTTATTCCTGTTTAGGAAAGGAAATGGACAATGCTCACAGAAAGAGGGTTCACTGTTGGTTGACTGTGGTGGAAGTTTTACAACGGGGGGGTAGTGGGGGTGGTTAAACCCATCCAACGACCATCTACCACGCTGGCAAATTGTTATTTTTGTTTGGCGTTTGGCATTTGGCGAGTTGATTTTTTGGCTAATGAAGTTTGTCATTGAGCTTTATTTAATTTTGATGAGCGTAACGGAAGACCACTTAGCGGTGGGGTGGGGAAAATTGTGGTGGGTGGTCAATGAAAAGGGTTCGATATTTGGCTTTTGGTTTGCCAATTTGCTGTTGTCAATTGTTACATGTCATAAAGGTCTTAAAAGGATTCATCTACCTTATAATATCTATTAAAAATGAATTTTTTAAATAATCGACAATAAAAAAAAAAATATTCCTCTTGAAATATATATATTCAAGTTTAACAAATAATTAATTTAATAATCATAATCAGCTCAAGTTTAAATTGGCAAGAAAATGGATGCTAAATATAATAAATAAAAAAAAAGAAACAGATTTATATTATATAAAGTATAAAATATATGGAAAAAGACAGAACTTTCTTTGTTTCAGTAATAAATTTGAGTCAATATAATTTTATAAAATTTTTTAAATGGATATTTAATTGTGCAATGTGATTTATTCCACTATTAATTGCTTCAAATTTTGATATTTAGTAGTCAAATATTCTTCAAAAATCGCTTTTGCAGATTTAGATATATTCTTTTATTCCGACTGTTAGATTGATAGTTCAATTAAGTCAAAGATAATAATTGTCAGTCAGAGAAATCAAGTAAATTTAAAATTTAAGTTAACATTAAAAAAATGTTATTTTTACTTTGTTTTTTTTAGTCGTAGTCTTTGTTTTTATTACTTTATTTGTATCTAATTTTGGTGACTTAAATATTTGAAGTTTTTTATTTTTATTGTTCTTGCTTTAATTTCTTTTTCATATTTGTTTTGTTTTTATTTTTGTTCTCTGTTTGTTTTTTTTTCCTTGTTTAAGTTTTTCTCCCTTTTCTTTATTTTATTATCTATTTGTTTTTCGGGCTATTTACTTCTTTAAACTTTAAAGCTTTTAATCAGAAAGAATTTCCACAATAACTTCCATAGAGAGTAAACCAAAAAAAAAATAGACTTATTTTTACTTTATATACTTTTTATTTGGTAAACAATGTTAGTCCTTTAATGTTAAATAATTGTGATAATGGCATGTCTAGAAATTTTTGTAAAAATAATGTTCAAGTAATTTTCTCAGTGTACATACTCCACACACACACTCACACACAGTTGCAGAACATCCATCACGCCTAGACCAAACAGACAAGCGTAAAGTGGCAAAAACTGTCAGTTCTTGTTCGCGGCTTCTAACCCACTTCTCCCCCTAAAAGAAGAAGCTTCTCACCAGTTGTCGGTTGGCATTGGCTCAAACCCAATTAAAAATGTCAAAAAATGAAAATACCTGTAGGTAGTTAGCAGTTAGCGCACGCAGTAAATATTCATCACGCCAAACCACGCCGAAAAAAACCGAATTCTAAACATCCTACAAAAAACCTGAACCCCCAAACCTAAATCTAACGATAACCCTAGCCCACCCTTTGAAGCCTTCCGTCACTCCATGCATTTTCGAGCGTCACACAGTTTAACTTTTCATTTGGCGCCGTAAAGGAAGTTTGGGTTTTGAATCCTTTGGCTACTGGCCTATGCCGCCTGCTGCCTGCTTATCAGCATGAGACGCACACATGTCAGGACAAGAGCCACAGTAGATGAGAGTCATGGAGTCATGGAGCCATGGAATGCATTGTGGACGAGAGGAACAATTGCGTTTGTATGTTTTCGTGCCTCGTCAGCAAAATTAAAAAATAGATACGCAAACGTTCAACTTGGAGTTGGCTATAGCATTTGGAGTTGGAGCCTATTGGTGGGGGAAGGGGAATGCTCTGCCAAAGTTGTATAAAAGAAATTCAAGCAGAAGCAGTCCACAGTCTAAAAGCTTCTACTCTACCCATCAGTTAAGAGGGAAAAGTTTCGCTGAATTCAAATGTCACACAAGGATCGAAAAGGTACGCATGGTGAAACACAGCCAAACCACCTTGTTTTGCGGATGTGCGGGTGTGCGGATATGCGGATATATATAAGTGTGTGTGTGTGTATGTGTATGCCTTTTGCTTTATTGCAAAAATACACAAAATGTGTGTAGAGATGCCAGGCAGTGAGCCTGCCAGGACGACAGCTGCTTTTCCAGTTTCCGCATTTCGTTCGTTCGTTTCGTTTTTCTTTTTTTTTTTCTCTCTTTTTTTTTTTGGTTTTTTTTATTTTTCCCCATTGGCAAAAATTTAATAGAAGTAACAGGCTTCCTTCAAAAAATGTCACTGGCCATGGCCGATAACTATTTGTCAGGGGGTGTGGCAGAATGGATGGCACTCGTTTGCCTCTTCTAACATTTCCACCATTTTTGTGAGAAAAGGTATACAAAGGCTGGTAGACAATTTCCCCCAACTCCCCCTCACGTGAATGAATGAATGAATGGTCAGTGTCAATTTTCTTTTATTTTTTTTTCGCTACTCTGCTTTTTGTTTCAATGCGTCGCAGTCTGGCAGACGCATCTTCTCCTACTCCATTAGACAACCTCTCATCCACGCATGTGGGTTGGTGGGTGGGTGGGTTGTGTGTGTGTGTATTTTTATTGTATATATCATTGATGAATATGCCGATAACAAATCTCAATCAAATGTCAAAAAGGTAACAGGCAGACCTTCTTGCTACTGGACAGACTGAATGACTGACTGACAGGGCCAAACTTTTCTACGTTCCCTTCTTCATTGATATATGTACCTTTCCCCCTAACTCTCTTTATCTGTAATATTGCAATTTTCACACAGGCCACGCGTCGTATAAGCAATTGTTTTACCAATGTCTGATAGATAGATATATAGATATATATATATGAAGGTGGCCAAGTTTTGACCCGCCTATATTGTATTTAGTATTCAGTCTGCTCATCTATGCATCTGCCCTTACCTGTATCTGTATCTGGACCTGATATGCCATTTGACAGTTTAAATTGTCATCTTGATGCTGTCAAATGATTTTAGACATGATGGGGGAGAATATGTTGCCTTCTTTTTTATTTCATTTTTTTCGTAATTCACTAATTTATTCTCTCTCTTCTCTCTTTTGCTCTTTATTCTTGCAGGTAACAATAATGTTTTATCTATGAAACTTCAAGCTCTGAATCGGTTTCCCACATTGACAGTAGACCCAAATTCATCATGTTTGTAAGTTACAAAAAGAGACAATAAGAAACGAAATAACCGAAACCACCCCCTCAACAATAATTATATTTTTTGAAGCAATTAATTTAAATACATACTCATACGACTGTGCGCTTATCTCAATGCTGCACAGTGTAACAATTATCTATGAAGTGTATTCAATTTTTTTTTTTGAGAATTAAGATCATTTTGCTGTATTGAAAGAAAACGAAATTGATAAGCAAACTTTGTGAAGAACTATTAAAAATAATAAAATAAATTGATTGAAAATATAGTTCTATAATAGTTTACTTTTGCAGTTTTCGAATTCTATGAAAATTTTATTTTAATACCTAAATTGAAAATTTTAGATAAAAGATAATTTTCTTTAAAAATATTGTTCAAATTTTAAGCTTTTACATATTATTAAAAAAAAGGCTAATACGACTTAAGAAGTTCCCTTATAAAACGAGTTATCGGTAAAGGCAATTTTCCAATATTAGAAAAGCAAGAAAAATTACAAGCAGTGTTGGCAAATTATTTGATGTATACAATATACAGATCAATATATTCTAGACTTTATCTCTTAGAAAGAAGATCTAAATGCATTATATTTGAGCTTATATATTAAATTAAATATTTCTTAAATATTTTTGATAGTTTAAAAAATATGTCGAACCATGGAAAACATTTTTTTTTTAATTTTTCATGTTCTTTTTAATTTAATTTGATTTCAAGGACGATTAAAACTTACTTTTAAGATGACTCATACAATAAGTTCATGATTTCTTATATACCATTCCATGTTCCAAATTTGAAATTAATTAATTTGATGATGAGAGGATGAGAACATTCGACTGACATTGTATTTCGATTAACTTTGGCGTCAATTACAATTCGATTCGATTATTTTACTCATTCATTTGTTATCAATTCTAACTAGTGAGTTACTCCTTCCTATTCGAATAAATATGCAGATCACTATTTCGCAACTTTTGTAATATGTATTTTTACAAGTATTTCTTAATATTATTTACTAATTCCATTTAACTTGTATTCATCTATAAATTTGTTAACACTTTTGGTCAATCATTGCCACACAGTGCAGACTAAAACAAAACAAAAGAAAAACTTTTGGTGATTGCGACAAGGCAAGCGTATCTTAAAGATACATATTCGTACTGTATATATGTACATATGATTGCATTTAGTCGTGTGTGTGTGTGTGTGTGTGTGCGTGTCTGCATTAACACAATAATTTTGTGGTTGGTGCTCAGCGAAGCGTTTTAGGGTAACTGTCAACTATTTGTGTTAAGTGCGTTTTCTTTCACCAAAGTCATTTATTATCATTGCGGTTGCATTTGAGTGCATAACTAATTACCAGGCCAACAATATAAAAATAAGTCAAAGAGGGGGTTAAGAGGGATGATAGTCGCTGTCAAGTTGTGATTTCTTTTTTGAGTTGAAAAAAATACAACCAAATAAATATTCAAGATTTTATGCCTTTAAAGCAGAGAAGAAGATGTTACTTAATGACTTGTTGTAATACTTCTTTTATTACAACCACCCGCCGATATATATTTATTTTTCATCTGACAAGATGTCATAACTCACACACATGAGTGTGTGTGTGTGTGTGTGTGTGTGTGTGTGTGTGTGTGTGTGTGTGTGTGTGTGTGGAGGGGTTTTGTGTGTAATCGGTGTCTGACAGTTGTCATCATCTTTTTCGATTTCCAACAGCATTTCCTTTTTAAATTTTTACTACAAATACATATCTGCTTCTATTTAAAGTCAAATGCTTTCTTTTATTTATGTCATTTTATGCAATATTTGCTTTGATGTGGTGCTGTGTGCCACCGCGGGGCATCCATCGTTTATCCAGACTAAACAAATTCCGTCCCCCAGCTTCCTCCTTTCCCAAAAAAAAAAAAAAACAAGTAGAAGCTGTCTTGTCTTGTTACTGTGCGATTATGCGACATTTATCGCACATCTGTTACCGTTGCAAGAAACTTTGCCCCATTATGCAGAAGATATGTGTGAGACGAAGAACAGGCCTGTCAACTGCAGCAATTTTTGATACAAAACTCAAATGCTGACACAAAGGATTTAGCTTCTTCTTTAGTTTTCTTAAATTTGAATTTTGTCTTGTCATCTGTCAGCAATTTGCGGTGTTAAGAGAACTTTTTGACTGTAATTGTTTTTATCTTTGTAAGAAGAAAAGTGGCAAAAAGCAGAAGTGAATGGCCGTAAGCTGAGTAATACATTTAAAAAGTGCTGGAATAGTAAAAAAATAAAAATTATAGCCAATACTGACTATGCAGTGATTCAATAGGATTAAAAATTTAGACCACTTCTTAAAAATCAATATCAATATAATATTAAAAAATATTATAATAAACATAACGAGGGGAACTGTATAATTCAAATTTGAAAAGAACTATTCCCCATTGACCTACCAGTTTGCACTCTTCAACACTGCATGTTGCACTCATTAACTCCCCAGTTGCACTCTTCAACACTGTAACGAAGTTTTTATCCATTAATTAATTAATTAACAATAATTATTTAATTAATTATCTCTGTTTTATAACTTTGCTGTTCAATACTAATTTTCAAGAATTAGCCAGCTATTTAATTTGTGAAATTCTCTCGTTTCGGAACGCAGTTGTTCAACACTGCAAATTAGTGGCTATTCAGTTTTTATTGTTTAGTTTTTCAACATTATTATTGACAATGCCTCATTATTTCGATGAAGAAAAAAGCATTGAACTTTATAATATTTCGACTAAACCAAAAAAATGTCTAACAATTCTTTGTCTCATATCTTGTGTTGGAATTTTTGTAAGAATTTGGTTTTATTATGTGCGTCAACTGTTGAGGGTAATACAATTTCATTTAAAGACTGAATAAATTTTTGTTTATTTTATACAGCAACCGCGTCAATGAACAAAAGATTATTGCATTATGTTTAATATATGTATGTATGCATAAGAAACTATCAAACTAATAAACAAACTATAAAATGCGTCATAAATATGTGTGAACCCGTTGAAAATATGCGAGAGACACCGAAAACCACTTTGATTTACTAGGAACTGCAGTCAAAAAACAAAAAAAAAGAAAACAAAAGCTAAATAAATAAAATAAAAGAATAATGAAGTAAATTTCGATTACACCGAAGTTATAATACTCTTATTTTATTGTTAACAAGGTTTAAAAAAAAAATACGATAGTTTAATTATTTTTGCGATTTTTTTGATTATTAAGGAGTATCGTTTTATTCAACTCTTTTAAGTTAGAATAAATTGTTTCAATTCTCTAATTGACAAATATTCTTTTATTACTTAAATGCATTAATTCACTCTTTTTGAGTTAGGGTAACACAAAAAAAATGAATCACGGAATTGAATTGATGTTTGTCTAAATAGTGCACAAGGTCAATTAGTTGAAATACCAGAAATATACAATAACACTTTAATATAATTTTGTTTGAATTTATATATCAACAATAAATGCGTTGCATTTTTTTCTTTTTGTTTATCAATCGTATTTATTTTAATGTATCGGATGTTATTGCATAATTTCAATTTTTGTGATGTCATTCTCAACTCATTTGGTTTTGCTTCCTTTTTGTGTGTTTGTCTTTGGCATTAGAAAAAATGCGTGGCCAACATAGAAAACTAAAGATCAACCCCAATTCCAATTTCAAATCAAATCATTCTCGTTCAATCCCCTCCCCTTCTTCCTGTATAAGAACTACAAAGGGCACAGAAAAAAAAGCTGTTTCTTCGTCTTCCAGGAACGTAGCTTTTTTTTGTCCTGTGTGTGTGTATGTGTGTGAAAAGGATTTACGCGTTGTTTTTCTTGTATTTTTCGCACATGGCTTTTGTTAAAGGAATGAAGAAAAAACACCGAACAGATAGGTTACCAGATACCTGAGCTACTATTTCGTCTTGCCCCCTTCAGGTGCGTCGTCATTTGACTGCCAAAAAACAACAAAAAGAAAAATTTTCAAAAGTAGAAAAGAGATAGCTATAATTTTGCTCTATTTTGTTTTTTTTTTTTTTTGTATTATTTTGTTGGGTAACCTTTTCTTCAAGGTTCTTTTATTGTTGTTTGTAATTGAAAAAGCATTTCAAATGCAGCTGCGTAAATCTCAACAACAACCAAATAGTACAGTTGAGATCAAAAACTTTACAAGATATACGAAGGATAAACAAAAAAAGAATTTGAAAATGTAAAGAAATTTTTGGAATAGGTAAATGTATCCTCAAATGGTTTTTGGCAAGAAATAAAAGGAACCAAGATATTAATAATCTTTTAATAGGTACAAATTAAAGTATTTTTTAAAGTATTATTACAAAGATTACATTTGCCAGTTGTGTTGAATTTTAATACATAAATTAAAAAAGTCTCAGTTCTAAGGGAATTTTCAAGAATAAAATAAACAAATGCCAAATAAAAGCATGGATTACTAGATTTGGATTTTTTAATAACTTTGTTAATCGAAATTTATTTGAACGATATATTCTTTAATCTGTGCTAAAACCGTTAGTTAATCATTCTTACCAATGGCACCGCTATCCTTATGCGATCATAAAAAAAAAAAAATTCCTAACTGCTTGCCCCTTCAGTCTGCTCCCTGCACCCTCTCTAACTAATGCCAATCAAACTTGGCCACAAAACTGCAAACTTCCCAAGAATTTCTTAATAGCTTTTTACCGATATCTTTTTTTTTTCCTCTTCTTGGTTTGCCTGAATCTTCCTCTTTTCGAGCAGAACCGTTGATTTTGATTCGTGTAGCTCCTTCTACGTCAGTTGCCACCGCCTTAGGGCCAAAAACAAGAACACGCAAAAGAAAAAAAAGAGAAAAAAATAAAAAAGAAATCAAAAAAAAATAAAATGTTGCGGCTTCCATATAACAGCAGGCCAGGGCCAAAGGAGAAACTTGCGCGGTCGCATTTTTCTAACGATTAAACAAATTCGGAGAAAAAAAGCGCATCCCATGCAACTAACATCCAAGAGAAGAAACCGGGACCAAACGTCACCTGCAGTTTCCAGGAATTCTATAACAGAGAGAGAGAGAGAGAGAAATATATAGAAAGGTAGAGAGTGAGAGTCCCAAGGCTAAGAGGAAACTGTAGACGACGACGACAACGAACATGAGGATATGGACAAACGACGCATATAAAGTCAGAAATGGGTTTCGGTTGCATCTTTGAATTGGTTTTGGTCTGGGTTTTCGGTTCGTCGGCATTTTTGTGAGGCTTGGACAATTTTTTCCAAGAATTGAATCGTATATCTTCTTTCTAAATGCTCGATTAATTTCTAATAAATTGGCAACAACCACAAAAAAAAAATATTTATTGGGTTGCCCTGTGGCATTGCATTTGATATATAGAATTACCCAAAATATAACTGCATTTTCGCATTCTACTTTGAAATTTGAGGCAATTTTAGTTTTAAACAAAAGAAAAGGTAAAAGAGAAGAATATAAAATATATAGATATGTATATATGTATTAGAATTTGGATATTACTTTTGTTATTTGACCAACTAAATTTCTTAAGTCTTATTTTTGATGAATCTAAATCCTTTGATCTATATGAAAGAAAATTTTAATATTATTTACTAAAAATATATAAAAAAATTATTAAAATATTATATTCAAATTGATCTATCTATATGTTAGCATGAAAAGAAATATAGAATATTTGAAACAACAATATAATTATAGGATAGATCTGGCGAATTATAAAACGTATAAGAAAAATATAAGAAAACAAGATTTAAATAAAATTCGAAACCAATCTGTTGGCCAAATATGTTTATTAAAAGTAATTAATATATAATAATAAATATTAAAATAATTTTTCTTGCACATAACTAAAAATCTAGTTATATTATAACTAATAAATAGTTAGTATTTTTTACTTAGTATTTTTTTTTATTTATTGTGCAAATTGCATTTATGAAAACTAAGCAGTCATTGGATTTCAGTGACGTTTATACATCATGTCAATCGCATCTAATATATTAAATTTTCCTCATTCTCGTTGCAGCATTTGTCGTGTACGGAGTTGAAAAAGCGTCGTCTTTATCCCAGTAATAAAAATCTGAGAAAAAGCAAGTGAATAAAAATTTAAAAAGAAAAAAACCGAAACCACAAAAAGTAATACAAAAAGATTAAGGAGTAAAAGAAAAAAAAGAACAAGGAGGAGAAGAAATTTAATAAAATTACCTTCAACGAGTTTTGATGCTAACAAAATTGACGCCATCAACGTTAACCAAACACACAAATTACGCATACAATTGCAAAATTCCCTTTGGCTAAGGATTCTGTTGTAGCCAGGCAAGTTGGCCCAATTAGCTAATTATTTCACATGCTCTTTTGGCCATTTTCTGCTACAACAACAATCCACGAAATTCCATTTTGGCTTAAATATACTAAAAGAAAACAAAAAGAAAAAACAAAAACATACCAAACAAATTATTAACTAAAACCCCAACCAAAAAGAAAAGTAATTGATTTAATTGAAATTTTTGAGAAATCAATTGTATTGTGGATGCTGAACGCGGAACCTGAATATCATTACAATCATTATCTTCATCAACGGCATCGTTCAAATTAATAACTATATAAAATATGGATCCGCAACAGCAATTTTGCCTCAAATGGAACAGTTATTCGTCCAATTTGGCAATAACATTCTCAAATCTATTTAAATCAGATCTATTGGCCGATGTCACATTATCCTGCGATGGTAAGTTACAAAAAAATTTCATAAAATCTTTGCAATTTTTTTTTTTATTTTTTATTTTTGACATATACATAACTCAAGGCCTTCTACGTAGCAAATGTTATAGCAAAAAGTTTATCGATAAATCTCGTGATAGATAAATAATTATAAAAAGCTTAAATTTAATGTTCTTTGTAGATTTCTCCATTTCAATACTTTCCTTTGCTCCTTTGAATATTGAAAACGCACCCCCAAAATAAGGAAATTTTGAAAAAATAAAAATATAGAAGCAAATGTTAATCTTGCCCAGGGCCAAGCAAATGTTCATTTTATAAAAATGCTCATTTCTCAAGTGCTAAACTGGCCAAAAAAAAAAAAAAATAATGGAAGGCATTGCAAATGAATATGAAAAACAATCGAAAACATACGTTATTTGTTTTTGTTTGTTTTTTTTCGGAGTAAGAGGAACTCACAAATATTTAATGCTTCATTTCGAAATGGACAGGCAAAAAAAAAAAAAAAAGTTGAAATCCAAATTCATATGAATATGCAATATATACATATTCGAAATGAAAAAAATATTAAAAACCACAATTAAAAGCGGGCAAAGGGATAAAGTCTAAGCTGGAGAAAGAGAGAGATAGAGAGGGAGAGTGTGTGAGTGAGAGGTTGATGGAATCCTTTTTCTGTTTTTCTACTGTGAAATTTTTTAATCAAAAATAGTAGCATTTCGATTGATATGGATGACAACAGCAACACAACCAAGGAAAAAAGGGTTTCAGGATTTGACTGTCTGCGTATGTAGCTCTCACCCACCAACAACTTTTAACTCTCTCACTCTCTCTCTCTCTCTCTCTTAACTCTCTCTCCCCTCTCTCATGCTCTGTTATATAACCTAAGCCGAGGCCAGCTTTTCAATCAATTTTGGAGAAAAACAAATCCCCTTACACACATTCTAGTCTAGTCAAAGCATCGACTCGACTTAGTCATACTCTCTCTCTCTCTTAAATAGAAATTTAACAATGAATATTAATTCCTTGTTTTAATTATGAATGCCATTTTCTTTATTAGTAGTCAGTTAATAGGCTATATGAAGCCTTATGTCTTCTTTAGATTCTAGACTAATTAAAAAAAGTTCTGTTGCATCGATGAATAAAATTTCAATAGATTTAAATTAATAAATAAAAAAAAAATTACTATTAAAAAAAGTTAGTTTACTATTTTTCATGCAATTCTTTGCTAAAGAATAACTCAGTGGGATAAATTACAAAATTATTCAAATAAACTTTTGGAGAAAATGTTATAGAAATTTAGAAAATATTATAGCAATACTAAATGGTTGATTTGTTAGTTTATAAATCTAAAATTATTATTTTATATAGCAAGTGGAGTGAATTAATTTAATAAAGGCTTAAAGAGCATAAACGGGGCGTATACTTGACATTTTCAGTTAAATGCAAAATTGTCGTGTTAAATATTATATGTGTATATTAAAAAACCTACATTATGGTAAAATATATATATACATATATAATACGATTCAAATACCGCATAAATATTTCCGATTGCCTAGATAATTATTCTCTGTATATTAAAATAAATAATATATTATTATAAGTGCATAATTAAACATTTCTAATTCTGCTTTTGCAATTCTTCCTTAATAGAAACTTCATCTATAATTTCATCTATTATACCCTTTAACCATTTTAAATGACAGGTTTTTTAGAAGCACTTTAAATGCCTTCCAAGTACAATTTCTTTTTTTAGCTTTAAGTTTATCTTAAAGTAAGTTTAAAGATATGTATAAATATAAACATAAAACAAACATAAAAAAAGCATTTAAACCCAAATCAAAATTCGTAAAAAAAAGGGTCCCAAATAAGAACTGACCTCAGTCAATAGTAAATAAATATATGTATATATATATATATCTAAGTCCTACCTATATTTGTTTGTGTGTCTGTATGTATGTGTTTGGCTAAATGTTTCTCGAGAGCGTTTTCACCCGCATTTATATTCCATTTAATAAGCTCGAGCATAAAACTGTAGTAAAATCGTCCTGTAAATGAAATAGTAGACACAAAACGCAGACACAAGGACAAATAAGAAGGGCGGGGGCCGGTGTGGGACCCATAAAAGGCATTTCGCGTCTCTGAAAAGCATAAGAACGAAAAAGAAAAAAAAAAAATCAATGTCTGCCTTTTGGCCCTCTTGTTGAGGGCTTATTAGCCATCACAAAGTGACAGAGAGAGAGAGAGAGAAAAAGAATAACCAAAAAGTAGCTCAATTTTATGTGCGTCTTCTTGCTTTTGTCTGTTTATCTTCATTTTGTTCTCTTTTTTCCCCCCGTTTTTGTTGTTCCTACTTTTTATACAAATCTGTCTTAAATTTTGCCTTCTTCTTTCGTTTGTTTTGTTTGATTACATAAAACCGAGAAAAGTCGATTTATTGATTTAGTTTAAATGTGGGACAAAATCAACATCCTAATGCAAAAACAAAAAAGAAAAAAAAAAACAGAATATTTTTCCTTAATTTGCATTCAATTTAAGGTCAACTCTTAAAACTTTAATGGAATAGGAATTGAAAGTCCAGTTGACCATAATTTAAATTTCATTTAATTAAGAGAATTAAACTATTAAAGTATATAAGATGATAAAGGGATTAATTTTAAAAAGGATTTAAAAGTCCTTAAAATTCATTATTAAAGTATTTTAAAGGCTTTTTTCTTTGGGTAAAAGATATTATGAACACTCCGATTTTTCACTACTTTTTATTGCAATAAAATAATTTAGATTCCTCTCAATTTTTGGACAGCAAAACAATTAATATTCTAGAAAAAGCATTCTAATATTAGCAAATCTTTGACTTTGCAATATAAAGTAACTCTACTTATTAAAAAGAATATTTAAAGAACTAACCCATTTGTTTCCTGTCCATTGACATTGAGCAGCGTAAAACTTGATACACAAATGAATCATTAAACCGAAAAAAAAATAGTTCAGATTAGATTCAAAATGATTGTAGAATTGCATTTGCCAGTTCAAAAACAAAAAAAAAAAAATCCACAAAAAAATAAAAAGCAAAAACATAAACAAGCCCAAAGAAACAAAACCAACGAATCATTCCATAACATTTCTTTATCAATTTTTGGCTATATATATGTACCTAACATACACATATATAGCAATAGTATATATAATATAATAAAACGTTTCTCTCTCCCTCATTCTTTTCGCGATTGTGACCCAATTTCTGTTGTATCAAGTGTTAAAATCGGCAAAAAGAAAACAAGCGAAAAAAAAAAATAAAGAATGAAGAAATAATCATTTCAAAACAAAAGTTGTTTTCGGCGGAGTAAACAAGAGAGAACTCAAATGCAATTTGCGTAGTTCTACGATCACGATTATATAACTTAGTCTACGAATAATTTGCGCGCTAATTAATATATGGCAAAATACAATTTGCTTCCGACTTTGGGTATTTTTTTTTTGTTCCTTATTCTGTTGTGGCTTATTTTTTGGTTTTGTTTTTTTTTTTTGCATACGGAAAAAAGAAAGGGTAAGAAAAAAATGTATAAAAATTTGAGCAATAATAAATAAATATTTATTTTTAATAGACATTCTTTTAGTTTTGAAGTAGAGTAATTACATTATAAAATAAGTTTATAGGGTATTTTATAGTCGATATAACGCACAATATGGCACTTTGGGCGCGTGCAATGCGTTTTTGTGGCTGCGACCTTGGAATATTCGTTTTCGCAGTGATTTGATTGGGGCGAGTCGAGTCAGTCAAGTTTTAGTCAATTTGCCTTATCAGTCGACACAGTTTCTGATGAAATCATTTCCTATAAAGAAAAAGACTTGCAGTTAATTTTTAGTTATTTTGCTCTTTAAAAAAAACATGCAGCTGTTCAGTAGAATATAATATACTTAGTCAAAATATATTTATACATATATATATGCTCAGTGCTTAACCATAAATAAAGTTACCAAATGTGTGAATGTCATTTCAATTTTGCTTAAGTAAAGGCAAAACCAAACACAACAAGTGCCCCATAAAAGGAAAAGCATGAAAAGCGTGAAAAATTGTAACACATAGCCAAAAAGAAAGAAAAGAAAAATTTATTATACACCAGCAGTTTCAGAAGAAAAGAAACCGAAAATTCCTAGTGTAAGGTAAAAGGAGGAGCCAAAGCAAAAGGACCAAAATCAACGGCAACAGATGCGAAGGAGCAATGCGAAGAAGTGTGAGGCTAAGCAAAAAAAAAAAAAAAAAAGGGAGCAAAAAGCTCGTAAAAATATACTTATATTAGGGTAGAGCATAATATGTATGTATAGGACCAAGTTTCAACGAGATGCTGGCGGGGGGTTGGAGAATGGTATGCTTTTTGATATTGCGTATACGCCATAGCAGCCGGCGGGAGTTATTTCTTTCTCTCTCGCTTTCTCTCTCTCTCTCTCTGGGTGTGTGTGTGGGTGTTTCTGTCAGGTATCAAAGAAAGGGAATTCAAGACCAAGTCGACATTGACGTTGAATAATAACTTAGATATATATATATATATGTATATGTTTGTGTGTTTGTAAGTAAGAAAATCATTTCCTTTTGCTGCGTTTTTATTATTGTATTCCATGTACATTATATATATATATATATATATATATGTATATATACTTTTGTATGTCTCTCATGCTTTGCCTGTGTCTGTGTGACATGATTTTTACGAGTTCAAGGTCTCAAGCAAGCATTTTAGCGCAACCTGTTGGCTCATTTTTATGGCTCGCCAGCCGGAAAGTATGCTTTAATTTTTTCATAATCTAGGTAAACAACAAAAAATATTTCAAGAATGTTTTTTATACAAATTGTTGAAAAGTTAATCCTCTGTCTGATGCACTTGGAATTTTTTATTTGTCACAATGGTAAAATATAAATATAATTGTCTAAAAATTATATAAATTAAAGTAAACTTTAATTTCTAAACTTCAATTTCTTTCAACTTTAATATTCGTGTTGAGAAACAACAAAATTTAATTAAAGTATTACAAAAATGTTTGTAAAAAGCAAAAAACGCATAAAAAACTTATTATTTAAAGAAGAATTATTAGCACAAAATTATTATTTAAAGAAGAATTGGAATCATTACCAATTAGTAAATAACATTTTGACCTGGAATTAGTCAAGTGTCATAAAGATATAATTAGATAATAAGGTTATAATAGATTTATAATTTCAAATGGAAAGACCTATTTAGTAGTTCTAAAAGATTAACCTTTGCTAATATATTATTAACTGGTTTTTAATGATACTAAATTAGGATCATGTAATTACAATTTATTTAATTTATTTCCCAACTCAATTTATACTTTTTTTTTTCTTTTTCAGGCGCTGTTTTCAAAGCACATAAACTCATTTTGGCAGCCTGTTCAAAAAAATTTGCCGATCTATTCGAGACAACGCCCACAAATGGCCAATGTGTCATCATATTGGAGGCTACCACACCGGATAATATGGCCGCCCTGCTGGAATTTATGTATAAGGGTGAAGTGCATGTATCACAGGAGGCTCTCAACAGTTTTCTCAAGTCCGCAGAGAGTTTGCAGGTAAGTTTTATTTATTTGCGAATCATCTTTATTTTTAATCAAATGATGATAATTATTTTTGTGTGTTCGTTAGGTCAAGGGCTTGTCCACAGAAACCGGCCGTTTGGCTGCCCAACAGGCCTTGCAACACCACCACTTGGGTGGAGTTGGCGGTGGAGGCGATACATCGCCCTTGGACTCACCCACTGGACGTCGCAGCATGCGGAACAGTTTAAGCGGCGGCAGCGGTAATGTGGGTGGAATCGGTGTTGGTGGAGTAATTGGCTCTGCTGGCAATAATATGAGTGGAGGCATGGGCAATGGCAATGGCCTTAGCCTGGCAGGTGCATTGACTGCTGGAGGAATGGCGGCAGTTGCCAGTGTGGCAGCCAGCGGTTTGAGCGCCTTAGCGGCCAGTGCCAATGCATTGGATCGCTGCGGCAGTGCCGGTGGCAACATAATCAGTGGCAGTGCCTCGGGCATGGGTCCCTTGAGTGTTGGTGCCGGTGCTGGTGGCAACGGTGTGGGACTTGGCGGTGGTAATAATGGACCCATTAGCTTGGGTAGCGGCGCTGGC
This sequence comes from Drosophila emarginata, assembly GCA_037075365.1. Taxonomy (NCBI): domain Eukaryota; kingdom Metazoa; phylum Arthropoda; class Insecta; order Diptera; family Drosophilidae; genus Drosophila; species Drosophila emarginata. The sequence continues at coordinate 440,345 of JBAMCD010000109.1, read as the reverse complement.
GCCGCTTCATCAATGCATTTGGGTGGTTCAACTGGTAATTTGAAACAGGAATGCGATTCATTACTGCATTCTGGTCCAGGTAGCTCAACCACATCCATGGGATATCCAAATATCTTCCGCCCCATGTACACTGAGCCATTGCGCAAACGTGTCCTACGCAGTCCCTATGCGGAACAAGAATTGCGGGGCAGTGTGCTACGCGATGGATCAAAGAACTCATCATCTGAATGCCCCAGTCCTGTTAATAAGCCACCGTATCATCGTCCCTCATCCAGTGCCTCATCAACGGCACCCACTGAGGCAGATACAATGCACTCGGAACGAGCATCACCACAGTCGAGGTAAAAAAAAAAAAAAAAACAAAAACCAAAAATTAAATAATTTAAGTATTAATATTATTAATATTTTATAGCCGATATGAGAATCACAGTCCCAGTACCACAGCTGGCAATGGTAGTGCTCCAAGTGGCCTAGATCGTATTGTTAAATCGGAACGTAACAATGGCAGTGCCAATGAGGCCAATGATGATGAACGCGAGCTTATGGATGAGTCAACAGATGTGAGTTGTTGTACCTGAAATTAAAAATGGAAAAACCCATTTCACTATAAGTGTTCCATTCATTCTTATATAAAAAAATTATTTTTTTTTATAATAACTTTCTTTTATGAAGTTTAAAAGAATATCTTTTAATTGATATAATTTTTTCTATTTGATTTTGTTTAGAATGGTGCCGAAGATTTACGGGTTAAGTTGGAAAATTCAAATTATTCACCGCCACCGCCACCAAATTCGAATACATCATCGGCCACCACACCGAATGCTGTATTGGAGAATCTTAAAAATGCAGATGGTTCTTTATCAGGTAATCTGTCATCGATAGCACCAGCCGATATGTTAAATGTATGGAATGCGACAAAAATGAATAATAAGAATAGTGTGAATACAGCGGATGGCAAAAAATTGAAATGCCTTTATTGCGATCGTCTTTATGGATATGAGACAAACCTGCGAGCACATATACGACAACGTCATCAGGGTATTAGAGTACCATGTCCATTCTGTGAGCGTACATTTACACGAAATAATACAGTTCGTCGTCATATTGCACGTGAGCATAAACAGGAAATTGGTTTGGCTGCTGGTGCAACAATTGCACCGGCTCATGTGGCAGCAGCAGCGGCAGCAGCAGCGGCCGCAAATCATTCACCATAGGAAGCAGCCGCAACAGCAGCGGCAGCAGTAGTCATGAGTGCGCATAAGGAGGCAGCAAAGCAACGTAAACGTAAATCACTTAAAATGGCATTAGAGAAATGCATGCAACGGCGAGATGCAATGGTAGCCGTTGGAGATGGAGGAGGAGGTGTTATGGGTATGGGTGTAACAATGTTACCTAGTTTGGTTGGGGTAGAAACAAAAGATATGAGTATTGTATCAGCGGGCACTGATTCAATAATAACAACAACAACATCAACAACAGCAAGAACACCACCATACAGTTATGAACAACAACAGCAAAAAATTCATGCTGAATTATCTCAACAGATTAAGGCAGCAATGGCTGTGGAACAAGAGCAGGCAGCAGCCGCTGAAGCTGAAGCAGAGGCTATGGATACAACGGCAAATACAACTGTAACAACAACAACAACAACAACAAATACAACAGTTACAGATGGCAGCGATGGTGAAGCCACCGATGGCATGGACATTGATGAACCAATGCCAGAAATTCAACCAGAATCTGAATTAGTTGTGGTTGAACCAAAAATAGAGCCACTTACCGATAGCGAGGAAGATGACGATGATGATGATCATCATTTGCATATGCATTTATCGGAAACGCAAACGGAAGCTGAACCAGAGCCGGAACCGGAAACGGAATCAGAATTAGCCAATACCACCAGCCCACAACATATATCGCCCACCCACGAGATGCCCACATTGACCTCAACGCCCAAGATCAATGTAGAGCAGTAATAAAGAAAAAGAAAATTAAGAAAATGCCCCCCCCCCCCCCCCCCCCCAACCACCGCCCTCGCCCCAAACGAACACACTACAAATATGCTTAAAACAAACATTAGATTAGAAAGAAGGATATAGAGAAGAAGGAAGATAAGAAGAGAATGAAGTGATTTACAAAACGTTTACGAAATGCGCCACCAAGATGCAGATTATGATAAAGAAGTTCATCATAAAGAAGATGAAGGAGAATATGACTACTGTTGCAACTGTTGTTGCCCTCGGAGACCACCAAGAGAAAAAACTAACTAAAACTAAACTAACTTAAAACATATGTTTAACTATTAAACTAATCGTAATTATTATCAACATTAATACACACACACACACACACTTTTTACACACACACAACATGCACGAACATATACACACACACTAACACACAGACAAGTATTTAATGTCCGACTTTAAATTCTCCTTTTTTTATGCTTTAAACAACTTTTATACACAGAGACACACACACAAGCATACACTGAAAGAAATACAAAATATCCAACAAGAGAATAATATATCGCAATCCGGCTGAAAAATTGTTTTCAGGGTGCTAATTAAAACAAAAACAATTAAGTTTAAACATAACTAATATGATAAAAAAAAATGATGAAAAAAGAAACAAAAGTTTGAACGTTTTTGATTGGTACAGTCAGCCGATTAAATGATACACATATATATATATATATATACATATATGTATATTGAATGATGTAAACCAACTTGTTTCGTGTGTGTTTTTATTAGTTCTTTTAGTTAAAACTACTTAAATTACTTAACAAAAGTTGCCTCAAATCAAAGAAAAGTTATTAAAAACATTTTATGAAAATAGCTGACTACAAAACAAACTACAAAACTACAAAGCAACAATAGCAACAAAACCGCAACCACAAGTACCTGCAATAATGAAAAAAAAAAAACAAAAAAAAAAAACAAACAAAAAACATAATAATACTATATACAACAAATAATATAATTTTTATAACTAATTAATGTGAAGCGAGACTTGAGACGATACAAAAAGCTTAAGGAAAAGTTTGCCAGATTTTTTGTAAATAATTTTATTAAATTCCTAAAACCGAGCAAACAATAAAAAAAATTCCCCCACATAACAGAATCAAGTCTTCAGCCACAATACAAAAAAAAAAAAAAAAAAACAAAAACCAAAAACAAAACGTAAAAAAATAAAACAATTTTCATTTTCTATTTTTTTCCCTACATTTTTTAGGCCTCAAAATTTGTCTCTCAATCACTTGAACAGTTCTTTCGGCGAAAAAAATTCATTTATTTTCCCTTCTTCCCCCACTATTAAGTTGGAATTTTTGTCACAAATAAAACAATTGGTAAATTGGGTGCCTATAAAAAATATATTAAAAGAAAACTAAATGACTACTAGTAAAATTTTATATAAAATAAAAGAAAAATCAAGTAAAAGCTTATATATTTAAAACAAAATCGAAACGAAACAAAATAGCAAAGAGAAAGTAAAAACAAATGCAAGTAATGTGAAAGAGGATAATATAATTATTTTTTAATTATAGAACCTTGATAATGTTATAAAAATAAAAAAAAAGAAACAAAACCACTCAAAAACGTTCTAACCACAACAACAACAGCAGCAAAAGAAACAGCAATAACAATTCAGTCAAGTAGAAGTCGGTGCACCGACTATCATATACCCTGTAAAATACCAAATAGAAAAGGAAATAAAAATAAGGTTTTAGTTTATTACAGTTCTATAGCATCCTTAACGACTCTTCTACTAAAAAGTGTACCTGGAAAGTTACAGGGTATTAGAAAAACTTGACAAAATGACAGCAAATTTTCAAAATCAAAAACAACTTTTTGGCACACCTTTGGAAAACATTTTTCAAAAAAAAAGAAAAAACCTGAAATTCAAATTCAAAATTTCTTATTTTCGGCTAAACATATGATTTTTGCAACAACAAAATGTATATATATATATATATATATATATATATATATATATATATATATATATATATATATCACAAAAAAAAAGAACACAAATCGAAAAACTATAAAAAATGCTGTAAAATAATTAAAAGATGAAACTAAAAATGAATATTGTCTATATTGTTGTAAGTGAATGAATTTTGTGTATATAGAAAATGAAGTGAGAGAAGAAAATCCAATGGAAAAAGAAAACTTATTAGAATTAGCAAACTAAAAACCGAATTATGAAGCGCATATTGTTAGGGAAAACTTATATAATTGTTTTTTATTTAATGTTTTGATTTTGCAATTTTCAATTTTTGATTCGATATTATATCAATCAATAAAAACAGGGTGATTATAGCACAAAGAAAACAATAGCAAAACTCAAATAGTATTTCACAACACTGAAACAGAAACGGAAACAAAAACAGAATTGAATAAATAGCCAAAAATGTTGAAATATTTTATATTATCTATATATAAAAAAAAAAGATAAAACTGTTAAAGCTAAACACAGAAACCAGCATACACATGCACACACACATACAAATATATATATATGTACATATATATATACCAACACTTATTTGTACAACTATAACTCCTACGCCCCTTTTTAAGCCTCCCCCTCCTCCCTACCCGATAACCAGATTGTTCTGTGATGTGCAACGTTTAAAAATTCTTTTTTTTCAAACGTTGCAAAGTTTTTTTATTGTTTAATTTTTTGTGCCCTTTACCCCCCCTACCTCCCTCTACTTTGAAAAATGAAACCATACATACACACACACACACACACACATATAGCTGCACACACACAACAAAACAAGTAAATAACAATAACATTTTTTTAACCGTTTAAGTCGAGCAATTTTTGTGTAATTTAATTGCAATAATTTACAATTAATATTTTCTTAATTAACCATTTTGTTATGCTTAAGATTTAGTTATTTCTATTTTTGTATTGACCCGAATTGAATGCTTCTCCAATCATTTTCTTAACCATTACATTTGGCTATCACTCATTTTGGCCAACTTTCAACGTTCTCTGGAGTCTGAATTACATTTTATTTTTAAGTACGTTGAAAGTTGTCAAATTGATGTGTAAATATTGTCCCGATTTGGTTAAGAATTGAATATATTCGGTGTCAACTACAATTATATATATATATATATGATATGTCTTAGGTTTATATGTATAAACAATATAGATATATTGTGTATTTTTGTTATATTGAAATCAAACTCAGGAACTCATATACCTCAGATGGAAACAACTACCTCTTTGTTTTTCCTATTTTCAACATTTTCGGTTTTTAATAAGTTTGTTTGAAAATCGATTGAAAAATGGAAGAACATTTTGTTGTGACTTTTCGAAAGATGCTATCAAACAGTTTTAGTTTGTAAAATGTTTCGTTTTTAAATTAATTTTCGTTTAGATTTATTTTCGTATAATCCACTTAAATATATAAACACAAAACTTACTACATACGTACATATAGATGCATAACGATATAAAAAGACAGTTGAGCAATAGCAAGAATCAAAATAAAAAAAAAAATAAAACAAAAAAGAAAAATACATATAGAAAAAAGAAATGATGGCAAAATCAATCAATGAACCAATCAATCCAAAACTGAACTGCAATAGTAAACTGAACTACCTCAAAATGAAATGAAATGCCATAGACTGCTAAACACTACAATATAAAAAATAAAAACGAATGAAAAACAAACTTTAATTAAGTCCTTCTATATTAAATTCAATTTCAACTAAGTTTGTATGATAAAGATATACAAAACACTGGCCAACATAATTTATATAAAAATGATTCCTAATTGACTTCTTTACGAATATGAAAATTCGTATTTTTAATCCATTACATTTTAATAGTTTTTCATTCATATAAAATGGTGACCGTAAAACACTCTAACATCTCACTACACACACACACATACACACACATAACATAAATTGAATCCCCTCCAACTAAACAGTTACAATTTTTGGTATCAACAAATATTTACAAAAATCATAACAAAAAAAAAATCATTTACATTTTGTTTTTGGCTTCAAATTTGATTAATGTAAAATTGAAAAAATAAAACTCTCCGAAAAATAATTTTTGATTTCTAGATAGGTTTTTGTAAATATGCGCTAAATTTAACACACAAACATACACATTACACACACAGGCAAAACACATTTAATGTAAAATTGAAAAAAAAAAAATTAAATGTATAAGAAAACTTTTGGCTAAATATTCTAACATTAAACTCGTATCATAAAATGTGTAGAAAAGATGAAAGAGATAGAAGAGCAATATATATATATGTATATATACATATGTTCATCAGATGATGTACACATGTACATACGTACATATATATATATATACATAATGATATGTAAATTGTACATCACAAGATTTCGGCAAAGCAACCAATGAGGCAAAACTACAGCAAAAAAATAAATATAAAATTATTAACTAAAACTCATAAAAAGAAAAACATCACACTTATAATCTAAAAATAAAATACAAAGAAATTATTTAAGTCTAAATTTGAAGAAAAAAAAAAACAAAAATTAAAGAACGAAATTGAAATGAAGAAATAAGAAGAAATATCGGTATACTTTTGCATGAGCTAAGCGTAACTGTCCAAAAAACAAATATATGTTATATTAAACAAAAAAAAATATTAAAAAAAAAAAATAAAAAACCCCGCATGGTTATAAAAAAATCATACAAAATTTAAAGTGAAACAAGTTTTTGCTGTAAACATATAGAAAAAAACACAAAGAAAACTTTTTCTAAAAGAAACGGAAAACTTTTTTAGGCTAAAACTTTCGGCTAAATATAACAAAAGCAAAACAAACGAAACAAATTTAAACTTTTTTAATGTAAAATTATTAGGCACTGAGAAGCAAAAACGAAAGAAAGAAAAACTTAAGTATATGCATAAATAAAAAAAGAAAAAAGGAAATTAAAATTTAAAATTAACACATATTTATGAACTACAACTACAATTTTAGGCCCAACTTTCGACAAGAGGCATAAAATAATTTCTTTGTAAGTGAAAAAAAAAAAACAAATTCAACAACAAATGTCGCCATTTTGCATTTAGAGCGTACAACAACATAATACCGTATATAGAAAAAATATCGGATAAAACAAATAAAACTAAATAAAAAAAAAAAACAACAAATGTCTACCAAATGTTAATGAAAGAGAAAACATAATAACAAGCAAAGTAAAAAGAAAAAGTTTATATAATTCTATAAATTGTTTAAATGTAAATAAAAATCCAACAACAACAAAAAAACAGCAACAAAAATTGAAGAAAATGTCTGTATACCTAAATCTATATAAATCTTGTGTTTTTATCAATAATTTGATTTATAATTTGTTTAGTTTGTCGTTTTTCCTTGTTTTAGTATATACTTCATTTGATTTATATAAGTGAAAGCCAGGTATAATTCTAACTATAATTATAATTGTAATATTAATATTAATATTAATATTTTAATAATATAATGCACAGGTACAAATAATCAAGTTTCAATTGATCAAGCAAACAAATTGATACATTTTTGTTATATATTTTTGTTAGTAATTGTTTTCTATTAATATTTAGTTGAATATGCTCTATATATTTATATGTATATCAAATATATATATATATATATACATATAACTGTATAGTTAAATAATTAAAAACAAAATGTCACAACACAACAAAACAGAGACAAGCCAATTGTACTTAGAGGAGCGAATATGGAAAATGGGGATAAATGCCGAAACGAAAAGAAAAGAAGAAAAAAAGCATGTTTACCATTTAATTTATTCTTTTTTTTTTAATATGAAAATCTCCTACAGTGAATTGAAAAATCTGTTCAACTTAAAACGTTTTTCAATTCCTTTTTTTTTTGTTTCCAAGAATTCTAAGGAAACCTTTTTGAAGAAACTAAAAATTCTCTCCAAATTGACATTTTTTATATTTATTTTCCCGAAATATAATGAATCGGATTTGAAATACGTTTTCAGTTTTAAAAAATGTTCAAAAAATAACAAACACAATTTTGATAGACACTGTAGGATGATAACACAATAGAATTGGAAATTCAATAAATATTTGGTTTTATTTAATTTCATTTTGTATTTTCAACATATTTTTGGTAGTTTCTCATTTCGTTTCAGCACACAAAACATTTAAGTTATTTTAAATAACTATAAAAGTTGTAAAAGGTTTTAAGTTTAAGCTCAATAAAATGAAAGATGAAGAACCCAAAATGATTGGAATGTAATATATTTAATTTTTTTTGTATCTAATTGATTGGCTTGTTCTATACACTTTTAATTTGTAACAATTACAACTAAATTTATATATATATATATATATGTACACATATAGAAATCTATGATAAATCATAATAATACACAACTTATATTTACGCAACTAAATAAATGTTAAAAACCAAAAAAAAACAACAAAAAAACCATCATAATTGGCAACTTTTTATTTCAAAATCAATTTTATTTTCTCCTCTTTTAGCCTTTTTCTTGGTTTGTTTTCTTATTTTTAGATTATTTTTTGTTTTTAATTTTTGCTCTATATGGACAGTTTGTGGAACATAAAAATAAAGAGACAAAACCGAAAAATGTCTAAAAAAAAAATTAAATTTAAAAAATTGAAATTCAATGTTTAGGCCTAAGCAACTTTACAGTTCAGTTCAAATGCAAAAAAAAAAAAAAAAATTAAGACGAGAAAACGAATTAAGTTTTTTTTATATAGATAATGCAAAAGATCAGTGTTTGTATTCAATGATTATGTAGACGTGTCGTCACCCCACTCCCTCCAATCCATTTTCACTCCCTCTCCTCTCTCAATGTGTAAATCAAGTTGTTGTGAGATAAAAATCGAATCAAGTACAAATTATATTTAAACAACAAAAAAATAATTAAATTATATGTAATTTATTTCCTATTTTCTCATTCTGTTTTTGGTGTTCATTTTAATGTCACACTTCAAAATTTGGAGGCAAAATGTTAAAAGTATACAAGAACCAAAAAAAAAAAAAAAAACTAAAAAAATGAAAATGGAAAGAAACAAAAACTTTTGGAACAAATGACGAGTACAAAATTTCAGGTAAAAAGAAAAAATGAAAATTTAGCAGTTAAATTTAAAAGTAAAAGGAAAAAAGTGTATAAAAATAATACATATATACAAAATCAAGTTAAAGGTAATCGTACAAATTTTTCGGCATAAAATTATATAAAAAAAAATCTTAAGACTGCCAAAGCAGTTGGTGTGACTTTCGTTTACCTTAAACAATTTAACAATTTATCAATATTATTAATTTTTTAATATTTCCTAAAGCCCCACTATTTATATGATTTAATAAAAGACAAAAACTTGAGTTACACATCAGATAAACCATTTTTTTGCGCTGAACTGCAAAGTTTTCAAAAACAAAAAAAAAAAAAAAACAACTACTGAAAAAAAATCGTTTTTCTGTGTCCATTTGAGCATAAATTTTTGATAAAACTTGATCGGTGTATACATACATATACATAAAACTTATTAAGCGAAATGTAAATTTGAAAAAACAAATTCGAAACGAACGTTTTGAAGCTAACTCAGGGCATTATCAAGACTCACACGACGATGTATACATGCATTTAATACAACAACAAATAAATAAAAAAAAAACCTACAACTAAAGAAAAAAAAATACAACCAACCATTTTTTCGATATGTATTAACGAAAGAAACGAAGAAATAAAAACAAACAAAAAAAAATCATATAGAAATAATCATGCGCAAAACGATTATGAACAACTCAGGTATTAAAAATTAAATGATACACAAATATTTTTAAAGCAAATGAAACATTTTCCAAACGTTGTGCAATATTTCTAAAAATAAAAAAAATACAAAAAAAAAAAAAAATAAAGAAAAAAGTTTTCTAAAAAATACGTAATAGTATTAATAATTGAATAATATTAATTATAAAATGATAAAAACAACAAGGAAAAAGTGCAGCAAACATAACGATCAGTTTGAGATGTTCATAAGGCATGGATTTGGAATGATTCGAAATGATATGATTAAGATCTGGTATGCTGATATATGATGATAATATTGGATGTGATATGATAGGTGACATTATCTCATAGTTATGCTATCGTATAATATGATGGTATAAGATCTAAACCGATCTGATTAGACCTGTTCATTTATATTATCATAATATATCTGCTATTATCTGAAATGATATCATATTATTTGATATTATATAAGAACTGATCTAATCTGAAATTGAATGATATGGCATCATAGATATGATATAGTTGGATGGATTGATGGATGTTAGATAGAGAGCATGGTGAGTTTTTGTCTATATATAAGCATGTTCGTATTACGATACATAAATACATACATACTAACATACATACATACAAATATACTTACTCTACCACATTACCCTTTCGCGATATATTTTATTTACAAATCAACAAAAAAAAAAACAAATTGTGTTTCAACCAAATCATACACACGCCTACACATAACCAACACACACACAACAACAACAACAAGAACAACAAAAAAAAAATAGTCAAATAAATAGCTAAATAAAAATGAGTTTATATTAAATGGAATAATAATTGAAAAGAAATGAAGGAAAACATAAAACTGTGATTACATTTGTTTGTAAAAAAAACCAAATGTTTGCATATACGAAATAAATCTAAACAAAATAAAAACCAAAACGAATTAAAAGATCTTATCCTTTTTTGATTTCTTATTGTAATGCCGAAAAACGCAACAAAAATCCAAAAAAAAAAAACTAAAAAAAAAAAACGGAAAGAAAATATGAATTGATTGAAATGAAACAATTAAATAAATATTTAATTAGCCGAAATATTTAACTTGAAAAGATTTACTTAAAAAATAAAATACGAATTATTATTAATAATATTGCAAAAAAAGTAAAACAAAAAAACTAAGGAAAATTAAAATTATTTGCAGTAAATGAAAAAAAGAAAATTTAACTCTTTATTTGTGTTTCACATTTCACATAACTGAATTGAACTAATTCTATTACTGAATTTTTCTGGTATTTGTAGTGCACTTTAGTTAAAAATTAAAGTCTGAGATTTTACATTTACATTATTAACAAAAAAAAAAAACAATGTATACACCCACAGAAATAAAAACTCAAAAAAGAAAAATAAAAAAAAAATTGTATGAAAAAACACAGACACATGCATACACAAAATTAATTAAGTTCAACTACTTAAAAACACACATACATGTATGTAAAAATGTAACATTGTGCATATATGATTTCCATATGTATATATATATGTATATATAGATATACATATATATATCTATATTTGAAATATGTATGTCAATGTGCAATCGCTTGATATATTTTAAAAAGAAAAAAAAATTAACATGAATTCGGAATAACCAAAAACAAAAAAAAATTGAATGAAATACATTTATGCCATAAATTTTTGTGTAATATACATATATACATATAAAACCAAAATCTTTTGAGTAAGCTAAAAAACAAAACTTACAGAACAAAAACTCACAAAGGAAATGAGAATGAGCGAAAGAAAAGTGTGGAAAAGTGACAAATTAAGAACATGAAAAGTAAGCATACAAAAGTATATGAACGAAAACTAAATTCAATAAACTTGTTGCTAAAATATAATAAAAATAAAACACTTGTTTAATTTTCTTATGTGGATTTAGATTGGATTATGTTAAATTGAGCAACAAACTATTTATTAACCTACTCGGTTCCAAAGGCGAAACATACTTTTTGAAAGTAATAACCTCTTCGCGCGAGGGCCAAATTCTCAAATTTGATGACATTAGTTTACAATGTAAACTTTACATTGATAATAAGTCTTAAAGCCAGGTCAAGCAAGGTGCAAACTCGATGGTATTTCACTCTTTAGCAGACCTCTTAGCGGATACAACAACCCACAAGTATCACCGAAAAATTACTATGGACAAACTTAAAAAACTTTTATTGAACACAAAATCGAGATTAGTTTCAATTTAAATTTAGCGCCAAAGATCTACATTGGACAGTTTCCAATACTGATAAAACTGCCACTTGAAAATACATCTGGCAACTTTATTTACAATTATTATCGATTAGTCAGCGACACCTAGCGGATTCATGCTGAATCCGTCAGCGATACTGGCGTTAAGACCTGTCACTAAATTGTGTGCAGATAAAATATTTTTTTTTGTTAAAAGTCAATTTGGTGCAACTATTTGCAATAAATAATCAAATAAAAGCTAGTGCCTGCGTTTAAATATATATAGTATAGGATAAAAGTACCCAGAAAACGCCTTCCCTTAAATATAAACAATATAAGCAGTTGCATTAGCACCATCAGCAACAACAAAAACAAAAATGGTGAGTAATATAAAGATATGAATATGAATGAACCCACCAAAAAAAAAAAATAAACTTGCATTAAGTTTGATTTCATGTAGATAGATTGTATATTTTGGGTGTGACACCATAAAGATTGGCTAGAGCATGAAAACAAACAATATTTGTTTGGCTATTATCCCAGTTTATAGAAAGATTTACGGGGTGGACGGAGCACTACGCAAGGGAGCTCTATGGCAGTCGCCTCTGACCTAAAACAATGACCATATATGGTAGATGAAGATTTTGCCAGAGCTCGCGATAATGGATAGCTAAATGTTAAGGGGTGGGGGGGAGCTGTAGGTCTGTGTTGTCGTGGTTTACCTTTCTCTTATCATTAAATTGACTAAGAATGGCATGAAATGATGGAATCCAATGCAATGGGAAACGGCTACAGGAAATTGATTACTTTACTTAATATTTATAAAGCATTCCATATTGATTATCTTACGTATATAAAGGAATTAGTAGAAACAATAAGAAACTGAATATCACACCAATGGAATAAACTTGATTTTAAATAAATGATTTTAAATAAATGATTTGCAATAATATTATTAAATATTTTCATTTCTTTTCAGTCTGAAATGCAAATGGATTGTGCTTTGGATCTGATGCGACGTCTGCCGCCTCAACAGATTGAAAAGAATTTAATTGATTTAATCGATTTGGCTCCAGAACTATGCGAGGATCTTCTTTCATCGGTTGATCAGCCATTGAAGATTGCCAAAGATAAAGAACATGGCAAAGATTATCTATTATGCGATTATAATCGCGATGGTGACTCTTATCGTTCACCCTGGTCGAATTCTTATTATCCGCCACTGGAGGATGGCCAAATGCCCTCGGAACGTTTGCGTAAACTAGAAATTGAAGCCAATTATGCCTTCGATCAGTATCGTGAAATGTATTATGAAGGCGGTGTATCATCTGTTTATTTATGGGATCTGGATCATGGTTTTGCCGCTGTGATATTGATTAAGAAGGCTGGCGATGGTAGCAAAATGATAAGAGGTTGCTGGGACTCCATTCATGTGGTTGAGGTACAGGAGAAAACAACCGGGCGTACAGCTCACTATAAATTAACATCTACAGCCATGCTGTGGCTCCAAACAAATAAGCAGGGCTCTGGCACCATGAATTTGGGTGGCTCTCTTACCCGACAGACAGAACAGGATGCCAATGTGAGTGAATCATCGCCGCATATTGCCAATATTGGTAAAATGGTTGAGGAAATGGAGAATAAAATCAGAAATACCCTTAACGAGATTTACTTTGGCAAGACCAAGGATATTGTGAACGGTTTACGTAGTACACAATCATTGGCCGATCAACGTCAACAGGCCGCCATGAAGCAGGATTTGGCTGCGGCAATACTGAAGCGTAATGTCAAACCGGAATCAAACTAAATGTTAACACACTGTCGGGAGTCAATGAAGGCGGTGGTATATTCATTATAAAAGGCGTGGCCCGTGTTTTGAATCATTTTCCATCTTTATAGCCTACATTTGGCTTAAATGTAACAATCAATTCGTATGGTAATGCGCCTTGTTTCCAATTGTAACAAATTTTTCTGCCACATTTTAAAAACTCTTCTAAATACTTTTGAAATCTTGAATTCCAATTTGTTGAGTGTAAATATAAAGGAATTGACTATATAAAAATTAAGGCCAAATTACATTAACATTATTTCAAGTCCCCTTTTAGTTTGTTTAATGTTAAAAGATAAAACAAAATTTCCAATAATAGACTGAAAATTGTAATAATTTATAATTGATTGTAAGAACTAATGCAAAATTTCTGGAAATTTCATATTGAATTTCTAATGAAGTTTTCAATTCATAACTTTTATCTAATTAATTTCTTTTGAAATTTGCAATCGATTAACTATTGGAATTCAATTCAAAAAGTATTTCGGTACTAAAGAATTACGCATTTCTAGGCAATAAACAAATTTGTTAATGAGAAAATTAAAATAAAATTGTTAAATTGAAGGAATAACTAGCATATTAATATGTAAATTTGCCCGCCCCATTTCCTTATCCAACCCACTCTCACACACACACGCACACACCTTAGTAACGCCAACTTCGCCGCCCTCAAGACAGTATCTTTAAGTATTTCTATTTGTATCTATGAAAAAAAAAAGAAACAAACAAAGGCAATAAAATGTTATATTTTCTTTGCAATACGTTTCAATTTGCCTGCCTATAATGCATACATATACTATAACTAATCATTTTTCTTTTGCGAATACGAAATAAATATGTTTGTCGTTTTATTTTAAATCAATTTTATGTAATTTGTACAAGTATTGTGTGTGTATTTTAACTATAAGAAGCTCGAAGCATCAATTTTATTTACAAAAAACCTCCAATCCAATTGCGATCTGAAGAACGCTCTGTATTATGTGAGGAAATACACATTACGTACTTTATTTTATTTTTAATACTATACATAGTTTATTATTTTTCCTAAACGAATTAAAATGGCAAAATAAAAAAAACAAAACAAAAAATTATAGAGAAAAACGAACATTTTTTACAAGAAAACACAGGAATGAAAAACTAATAAAGATTTATAAGCAGAAATACACATTTACTTAAAGTTAGTTTATTACTCTTATTTAATTGAGAAGGGCAAATAACAAGAAATATGGGCACCGAATTTAACTTACATTAACAAGTTACCTTTTAAAAATACCTTTTTCTTATCTTATCGGTATAATCCTTGAATTTAACACCATTTTAGGCAAATTTGATTGATCTAAAATAATGGTTGAGACTATCAGAAAAATTGGGAAATATATATATATAACTTTGATTTCAGCTGTTTACACTTTTATAATAATCTAAAAAATACTGATAAATAATTCTCTTACTTTTAACAATTAAAGATGATTCGTTAAAAAAGGGCAAGGATATACTTTGCTTTGATGCCTTTTATGATCCTCTTTTGTAGCTTCCCAAAAAGAATGGACAAAAGTCTCTAAATATATTTAGATAAAGAAACAAAAAACAAAAGCATTTCGAGTTTTTGGTATATGGCTATATTCAATACATATTTTGCATTTTATTCATGAAAAATCGTAAACTGCTCTACAGTTAAAAATGTATTTAGTTAAGATAAGGTGCGTAAGCCTTAAAATACATTAATGCGATACTGAAATCTGTATTTTAATTACCAGTTATAAGTGGCATTCAAATGAAAAATCGTTAGAATAGAGAATATAGAATACATTTCTCTTTTTTTTTTGTGTTTCCAGCTATTTACAAAGAAACGATATTAACATCACTTCCTTTTTCCTTTTCGAAATACAAATTTTTTCGTTTTTCTCGTTTCACATAAATATCTACAACTTAAACTAGTGATTATCAATAATTTAGGATTCATTCAGTGTGGAGGAGAAAGGTGTTTAAAAATTGCTACATTTACATACAATATTTTACAGAGGACTTTTGGGTTTTGCTGGATTAGACAATTAAAGGAACAATAAAAGAATAGAAACAAATCTAAATTAATAAATATGCAAATTGAATGCATATTCGATTCCTTATGATTTGCATTGAGGAAGAAGTTTTGCGATGGTGATTTGAATGGATGTTTAACAACATAAAAATTATTATATAGTCTCTTAACTCCGACTTAAGTCACAGATTATTGCATTTTTGAAACTTCAAACTTTGTGTTGACAATTTCTTCATCCGAATCCAATACAGGTAAAGTTGGATCTGACAAAGATGAGGGTATATTCTCCTCAACCCAACGTAAATCGTCTTCCTCTGTGGTTGTTGCTCTCGCACTTGCAGATGCCTTCACTTGACCATTCTGGCCACGCATTTTAATGCCATAGGCATCGGCCACAAACTGATCTTCTTCATCTAATTTGAAAGCGATAGATCAATAAATTAAAGAAACTCTTAGAAAATAAATATTGTTATGCTTACCCTCCTCATCTTCATCTTCGGGATTATCCAACAGCGGCGTAAAGGCATAACGTTGATTATTATTTGTGGGTCGCCACAAAATCATAATTACCAACAGGAGAACAGAGAACAATATATGCCAAAAACCAGTATCCAGCCAAATATCACGCCAGCCCTAATGAGAAAGAATTAAAGAACCATCATTAGTACAAGTACCATAAATATATTCCAAATGATTCAACCTACAGGCGTACAATTCTCTGTTCTACGCAATCGCAGGGCAAACAGCATAAAGATGACGGAAGCAATAACAGCAAATATCAACGTATTGGTAAAATGTCTGTACAGCGATAATTTGACCATATTTCTAAAGAATTAAATCAATTAGCTAAGCTATAGATAACTCGATATGCTGCTTACCTTCGCAATCTTAATGTTCTGGTAGTCTGTACCAGCGATGTGAATATCCACCAACAGATGCCCGTGTCAAGTACTGCGAGAGGAATACTGGCCACCAATAGTTCACTTCGATCACTTTTTATACTGGTTATCCGCAAATAACTCTCTATGCATGCCAAAATGAAGTAGAGACCACCCACACCAACAACACGATGCAACATTGGTCCAAGACGTGGCCTGAAAATAATTATAATTAATACTAACTTGGAATAACTTAATAAAGATATATAAATTAGTTATAGAACTTTTATAACAATTCGTTTCGAAGTCTTTGATTATAGATATAATTTGTTATGAATAAAATCGATTAACCATATTAGATTAACATAAAATAAGAAAACTAAAAATATAAATGTTTCCTTAATGTATTCCTATTGGTAATACGGAATAATATATTGAACTGAAATTCAAAGGTGTTTATTGAGATCAGCAAAATTGCTAATTGCTACTACGACTTGTTGTCCGATCTAAGAATTCAATATCTCTCTGTTTCATATAATCAAAGTTACATAGATTGCCTATCAACCAAAAAAATAAATAAATGGCTATAGAGATTCAGTTACTTTGCAATATTTAAGTCTCTTTTATTAACAATATTTAAACTAAGCACTTACTTGACAATTCCAAATCCGAGACTCATAATTATGACCAACATACGTGCCAATGTCCTTTTCCCACACGATACAAATTCAGCAACCAATTCAGCATGCTCAACGGGATTACCTGTATTATTTAAAGTCTGATATTCTGCATAGAAGAATGCTTTTTCCAGCATTCCTAGCAGTATAACACCACCAATCCAAAACTGAATTCTTAACAAATCTCGCCATTGTGCAAAAGATACAAATAACCAAATAATGCCAAAGATCACATAAACGAAGCACATTATCAAGTAGAACTGTAATAATTTGAATTAATTATCGAAATACAAACAAATGTTGCGTAGAAAGATTTTTTTTTGAATTTCGTAATTACCGGCAAAAACGGCCAATCAATGGCCGATATAAAACCATGGGGTCCAATAAACTCAATCTGTACCCTAGCAGAGAATTTTTGATTTGACGTTATTGTCAATTCCAGCTCGTAAATACCGTCATTCGGTACAGTATGTAAAGGATCAGTTGTCGGCTAAGAAAAGATAAGGAATAAAAATGTTTAGGATTAATTATTGTTGTGGCTACTTTTTTCTTTTTTTGTTTTTACGCAGAATTGTGTTTATCTTTTTAAAATGTTCCTAAGACACAAATTCTAAATTCTAAAATAAAGCCAATTGATAGAACTTGGGAGACCCATTAGTTTTGTTAAAAATTGATAAGAAATCACATTGACAAATTAATATATGTATAAAATTTAAATAAAGATTTCAAAATTAAATCTAAAGTAGAGTCCTTGAATATTATAGACGTCTGTTACCATAGTATTTACTAATTTAATAGATTTAAAGGGTTTTTTTTTACCTATTTTCTTGACTGAAAAACTAATAAACTCATGGTTACCAGTAAACAGACCCATGGTAATCAAAATAGCATAGGGTATGGAACACTAACAGAAAAATTACGATAAGACAGCTTAACTGCGATAACACAGAGGAAGGGGAATATTAATTTTGCTGGCACTTTTATGCTAACTAATTGTTTGGCAATATTTGTATTTTTGTATTGCATTGTTTTGATGTTGAGTCATCGTCGGCATTGACGCGACATGCTAATTTAAATTTACCGAAAGTGGATGCATTTTGATTGGATGCGGTTTTACATCTCCAGGTGGCACAGTTCCACCTTCCGCCTTCTTGTTTATTGGTATCAATCCATTGCATTTCGCATGTACAGTAATCGTATCTAAGACATTATTGATACTGGCATTCCCCTGCAGGCTTGGATTTGCATTGATTATTTGGAGCTTAAAATCAATATAAACATTAGCAAATAATAATCAAGAATTTAATAATTATGCTTTTTACCATGCGATCATCGTAAAGACAGGGATGCTCGGTAAGTTGGACTGTTATGGTAAAATCCGTTTCCGTTGAATTGCAATCGACAACTGGATTAAGAATGAAACATGAAGCGTGAGTACAATAAAATGAGTTCATCACGCCATTTACACGTCGGCAATTGGATATATTTACTCACTTTGCACAAAAATTCTGGTGTTTGCCAACAAGGGACGCTGTTCTCTCACCTTTGAAAGTTCCTGAAACAATGAATTACCAATATTGATTATGATTCGAAAGTTTGGGGGTGCTGGATAGGGCTTTGGTGTTATGATTTGGCTTTACTCACTTCATTGACAGGTATATCAACAATTCCTGGGTCTGATTTTCCGGTTACTTGACATCCGTTCAGAATCAGCGCCAACGCGACTGTGAACAGCGTTGATATGCGCGGCATTATAATAACCAAACTCATTCACTTGTCTGGAATATGATATTCTATAATATTTCTACCCAAAAACTTTTGTTTTTACTTCTAATTTTTTCGCTATTATCTTAGAAGTGTGTGTGTCACACACACACACAGGATAACCTACGGTGTGCCAGTGTTGGATCCGGAAGCGTGTTCAGTGTTGCTTAGCTATGTTAAATTAACAGACGTGTAATAGAGCCATGTTATGTTATGTATTTTCTATCGACGAGCCATTAACGTGGCGCCAATTTAGAAAATAAGAAGGAATTTTTAATTGTGAGACGCAATTACATTAATATGAAGAAGAATTTTTCCTCTATGGCTTTCTACATAAAGATTCAATCCTATGCTCGTGTCGGTTGGTTTTGTTTGAAATTAATTTCTTTTGCCATTTCTATTAACCACATTTTTATAGCCTTGCAAAAATCGTATATTCATTTTGGTAAAAAGTTTGCAACGCTCTGATTTGATATAGCCAATATTTTGCCAAACACATTTTATTTTCCTGTACGTTGTATTTAATCGGCTATGATGCAAGAAATATTTAATATGTCAATGGCTATGTCATATACATAGCTTCTACATGATCTAGAATCTAGTTTAACATCAATAATACCGTTTCCTTCAATTGAAAAAGAAAATATTTTTTGATGTTGACAGGTTGGCTAAATGATAAGAATAGAATCCAATTTACCAGGCCTAAATTAAGTATTCAGGCTAACGCGATCTTATAAAAAAGAAAAATCAAATTTTTAACGTATTTGTCGTAAATTTTGGCAAAAAACATTTAATGCTAAGATTTGTATAAATAAATTTCGAGAAAAAAACAAACTTTTCTAGGTAAAGCTTTGCGCCCCTCCTTCAAAAAAAGGAAAACAGCGGCAATGGAAGACGAGGATTCATTTTTAAGGGATTTCAACCTACACGACACCGAAATGAACCACTTTGATGGAGGACGATGAAGAGGCGGAGACAGAATTTTTGCTGTTACTATGCTTTGGCTTTGGCTCCTCCTCTCGTCGACACATGGGCGGCTTAATGACATCTAAAGAAGAGTGAAAAAATTCATGTATAGATATTTTTAGAAGAGTTTTGGCATATTTCACACTTACTTGTATTGATAGGATTAAAGTCCTTTAGATACTCATCATTCGGATGACAAAGGGGCAGACTATCAGCTAATTCTTTCTTGGGATTGGTCAAATGTCGAGTTGGACGGGAATATCCGTTTCGCTTAGGTGGCACCGGTTTCTCCTTGCGTGGAATCTCCTACGTATCATGCACAAAATTAATGAATAATGTAATAGCAAGATATTTGATTTTGTCGGATCTTACCGGTACCACAGCTACTTGTATGGTATCTGAAAACTTGACCTTGTTCTTTTCAACAGGCGGGGGCTTTGTAGCTCCTGCTGGGGTCTTCACATCGTCGTTGACTGGTGTTGTTGCTGTTGGTGCTGCGTTAGATAAGATGGAAGCAGTTGGCTTTTTCAGCAGCAAACGCTTTTGATAATCTTCACTCGTTACAGTGGGCAACATGGCGGGTATGTTCCCAGATACCAATGGATGTTGATAAAATTTTGGCTGGTAGGTGGCATTTGGAGGCAGTGGATAAGTGGGTGGCTGTGGGACTAATGGTGTTAATTGTGCTGTCTGAGCAGGACGTAAAGGTGGGCTGCTAGTTATAGTGGGCAAGCCAACAGTTTGATCGGGCACATCGTAAGACCAGACGTTTCCTTAAAGTAAAAATATTAATGTGGAAACAAGCTTATTAATAATTAAAGTTATATATAAACTATCGCCATGAAATGATCATGTAATTAGCGCTCATCTGTTTAAATTTGATTTAAGTCTTTTGAGTATACGATCTTTTGTCTATTTGAGTTTTAAAATATTTCTATCGTTGAGATATATGAGTTATATTAACTTACTATTTGGCTTGGTGGATGTGGCATTGATATTCGTTTTAGGCAATGTCGGTCTTAGCTCTGGTTTAGGTATATTAATCTTAATCATTTCAGCATTGAAAATCTTTGATTTAAAAGAGGGCAAAGGTGGCACATAATTTTTAAGGGGTTGCTGCTGCTGCCCCAGAACCGGAAACGTCGATTGAGAGCAGGCTGATTCGGAGCGCAGATCACAGGTAAGGCTCAAATTGCCATTTGCCCGATCTTCCTCATGGACAATGGCAGCTGCTTGACTGAACGAAGCTTGCGAAAATTCATCCAAACTTGTAATGCATTTGGTTAAATTATATAGATCCATAAATAGATCATAATCGGCTACATCCTGGGCAATTTCAAAAGCCTTAGCAAATAGATTTTTGCTGCCAAACAAAATTAATATTTAGTATAGATTACAATACTTTGATAGATTTGATAAAACTTACCGTAGTAGAAAAAAACAAAATCGTCTCTTTAAATCGTAAACCTGATCACTGAACTCATCTTTTGTATCTTCAGATAGCGTGTGTCCAAATGTTTTCAGTGCCCTAGCCAAAAGTTCTATACGCGGCCTCCGATGATCTCCGCCAAAGAATATATAATTAGCTATTTTATGTAAGGTTATTAGACACATTGCGCCGTATGTTTCCCAATTTAACGAAGCGAGAATATTTACTGCCCGCTCTGGTTGCTGTATGCGTAAATATTTGTCGGCTATAACATCGGCCGTTAAGCCTGAATTATGGATATCTCCTCGCATGCCGGCACCACCAAATAGTCGCATACACCCCAAAGGACCCTGATCATAGAGGAGAAGTAAGAGGCAATCTGTCTGAGCATAGGTGTGATTAAAACCACCCAAATTTGGTTTACGACTAAACGCTATATTTAGTAACGTTGGCTGGCAGGCAAAATAATGCGAAAGATCCAATAGACTTAAAGGCGTTACATTCTCACTGACCAATTGCTGGCCAATAGGGGCCAAGGCCAGATCAAAGCATTGGAGTACTGATTTCTCATTTGCTATACACAACATAGCCGAATCGCAGTGCCAGGCACATTGATTGGGCACAATCTCAATTTGATTCGAATACTTAGTGGATTGTTGTACTAAATCATGAAGACAAATATTACGATCAATGCTACCCAAAAATAGTTTCTCCTGATCCGGACTGAAGGCAAAACTGCATATTTGTGTCCCCAATGGAATAGATGTTATTGCAGTGCGTTGCATTTTTCCAGTGGCCAGTTCATAGGAACAAATCTCGGCACTAATATCACCCTTTCGGGATACCTTTTGTTCCAAAGTAATTATCTGACTTTCGCTGCTCCGTAAAAAGTCCACACACAATGGATCATTCTCTGACCAGCAATAGGCAATCGATTCGAGTTGTAACCTATTAAAAAGATTAAAGGAATTAATTCATTTTTTATATTTTTTATGTTTGGACTTACCCATTAATCTTAAAGACATGTATATTGGCACGATCTTGATCCCGTATTGTTGGTCGCCATGGATAAACTTCATTTTGCGAGGATTGAGTCCAAACAACAAACAAATCAAAGCTTCCATTTACGGTTAAATGGCGTGCCAATTTTCGTTCTGTGGCCCCTGGAATAATCACATGAAATATACGCGGATCCATGTTCGCAATCTTCTCCGGCCCTTGAGACCGTACATTGGGGCGCTGTAGATGAACCACAGTCAGCTGGTTGGTATTGTAGGCCAAAACAATGTGGGAACGTGTAAAAAATGCTAAACATTCAAAGACAACAACAAAAAGAAATAGACATTCCGATAAAACGAAAACGACAAAATGGAATCAGTGCTTTGAACAAAACATAGAAAGGTGTATTAAATTATACAAAGGCCCATAGTTATATATGTACAATATACATATGTATGTATGAATAAAATGATATGAACATATGTATGAATAAAATGATATGTACATATGTATATTCATACATATGTATGTATGTATATTGCAGGTATTCGCAACAAAACAAGCTGCCAGATTAATTAAAAATTACAATAATTGCATGAACATGCATTTGCGTGGCGAAGGCGGTCGTTGTATAGGAAAGCTGTGTATGTGAGTTTTCTATGTGTGAGAAAAGTTTGCTTGAGAAATGCAAATTTCTCCGTTGACTCAATAGAAAGATTTCCATTAAAAAATACAAGAATATTGCATACACTATGAAAACATAACATACATATGTATGTATGTACATACATTATGTACATATGTATGTATGTAGTAAATTAAACACAACTAAAATTAGGAACAATTTCAATACTGTATGACACTTTTGAAACTAAGCTAAGACTAATCCAGACAAAATGCATTGAATAGTCGATGTACTCTTATAAATTATTAGTCAGCTTACCATCGGTAATGACCTCGGCTGCTAATTTTCCAACGAGATACTTTTCAAAGACCATTCTAAGTATATCGCCTGTATAAATATCGACACATATGTGCGCAATGATGCCATTAGCAAAGAGCAATAGCACCTGTGCTGCATCCTGCCATTCCGAATGGATGACCTTATGCATACGCAAGAGGTCCTCCAATTTCTTGAGAGCATCTTTAAGTCGTCCTGCAGCCTTTCGACTGCTATTCTTAAGCACAGCCAAACCGTTTCGTCTCTCCGTATAATCCCTTTTGGCCAACGATGCTAGATCCTGGTGTACGTCACGCTGACGCATATAGCGAAAGGCACCCAGATCGTTGCTCTTGATTCGTACATCTTCGCGCAGCGTCGTCCAGAAATGGGCCTCACTGAGCAGCATTTCTAGTATTAGATGTGGTTAAACATAAATGCCTCGATTTGCATGGCCACGCAAAACCAATGGGTTTTAAAGATTTGTTGTTGCTAGCACTGCTTTTAGACCACTTTTTGTTTGATATAAAGTGGGGTGGGAAGATGTAGCGACGTAGCTACACTGTCAATGAGGCCAACTCAGCCTTTAGGTTTTATTGGAATGCTCAAAGTTTGGCTTACAATGTAAATCGGGAGAAACGTTATGAATAAATATTTATTGTCGTTTCTATTGTCTTGTTAGATGGTTTTTGTTTTTTTTGTTGTTGTGTTCTTTTTGTGGCAAACGTAAACACTGAAAATAGTTGTTGGAATAAAGACCACTTGTTGAATTGATATCGATAAACTAATATCGAAAATAACTTCAATGGCTTCTTAGTGTGACCATGTCATCAAGATAAATTAATGGCTTATAACTGATTTTGAAAAATTGTTTAAAATTTTCATGTCTCCAGTTGAGGTCACTAATTATTAAAAGATTATAATTCCCAACCAATTTAAGATACATTAAATAGATTTCACTAAGATTTAAACAAAAAAGATTTATGTATTTATTGATTTCCCCATTCAATCAGATTGTAATCAATTATTCACAGTTATTTTCATTGTCGTTCATTGTTCAAAATTATTAAATAAATATGATTTTCGGGGTAACACTATGTAATATATAGTGGCACATAGTAACTAAAGGACTAAATAAACAGCAAAATATAGGTAATCTTAATAGGTTTTTTTGTCTGATAATAGTTACTAAAATGTATATCGCATTTGTGGAAACTTAACAGAAACAGTTTATATTTTTAATAAGTAGGCGTATTTTGTTGTTGGTGTATTATCTTTCTGGATGCTCGTTTTAATATGGCGACCGTGCACCTGAAGCGGAATTAACATATTTTTCTTTTTGTGCTTATGTACTTAAAACTAAAGGAGCCGATATTCCCCTTATGATTTTTTTATATGTATTTAGGTAACTATTTACAACATATTCAGAGCGCATCCAGCCATCTATTTACATAAATCTCAAAATATCAACCAAAATTATTATTATTTTTGTTTGTAAATACATACATATATATATAATATATTGTACCTTTAACTAATTAGCAGACTTTTTTTTTAATTTTGATAACATTTTGCGAATCTTTCAAACTTAAGTCGCGTTGCTTGTTCTCTACAAAAATTATACAATTTCTGCATATTTCTGCGCGTTTCTCTTTTTTCTTTTGGCCAACGTTTAACGTCTCAAGTCTATCGAGTTCGTTTCCCCTTAGAAGCTAAATTGATTAACTAAAGCAACAAAAATTGCGCTTGTTGGTTTTTGTTGTTTTGTTTAGATCGTCTAAAAAAAGAACATATATGTGTATGATTAGAATTAAATTGCAGCAGTCGCTTCTACATATGCACAGATTGGGTTCACTATCTTCACTGTTAACTAATTTCATTCCATTCCACATTCTCCTCCACAATCCACCTTTCGTATCTCCATACTCTTGTGTTCAGTGTTGGGTGGGTAAATGATTTATATTAAAAGTCATAGAACTCGTTCGATTTGTTATTAAAACGTCGCGTTAAAACATACACCACAGCTTCGTAGGTTGCCATCATTATAGCCGTATTGGGTATCTGTCTAACCAGCTGTGTGGCCAAGCCTCTGTGAATTAAACAAAATATAGGATTACCAATTGCATAACTTTTCATATTAAAAAAAAAAACCACAACAAAACTAATAATTAGTATAAAGCAAATTCTTTTCTGACGTGTGATACTAAAATTACAATTAACAAATCAAATTTGCGTCGTAAAAGATGAACAAAAATTTCTTTTTTTAACTTAGATGCCAAATTCGTGGGTGGTTCATTATGACTATTAATTAGCGTTATTCAACTAATTTTAGAAATATTCTCTAGGCATTAGATTTGCGATAAAATATATTTGCGTCTTTATATTTTGAACTTATAATCTATTTAGGCAATCAAAATTTATAAAAAAAACCCCACACTTAAATAAAGAAAAAAATAACGTTTAAACTTTAAAGCATCGAGCGATTAGGGTCGCATATAATCGTGGGTTTTCCCCTGTGTCTTACCTATATAAGCCAGCTCGTCCCTCTTCTTTCCACACTGTATGCAATGTTTGCCAAAATGAATTATATTTATTTCCTTCTTCCCGCAGACGTGTACGTGCCACTTCGTGTGGATAGGCAATACAGGAGGCAATTGTTTTGGATACTGCACCGGCCATCATAAACTCCAAAAAGTCACGTGAGCCTTTTGTATCTGTGTGTCGTTGATTTCGTTGTTCCAACTAAAATATTGTTTATTAATAAATAGATTATTATTATTATACTTTTTTTTCAACTAAAATAACATACCAATTTAGATTTAATAAACTCGTAAATGACAAAGTGCACCATTGTCTCACAGATACCAAAATAACTAGCCGTGATACCCTTATAAAAAGCTGCTATACCACCCTGAGCATAGACACGTTCAATACACTGTCTTACAGTCATTTGGACTTTGGAATTGTAGTCCAGCTGCATGCGTGTCTTAACAAACCAAATGGGATTCGTTACGGTGGATGAGACAAAACCAGCGCTAGCAGCACTCATAATATGAACCAATGGGGAATCGCGTTCAACAATACTAAAAAGAAAATAAAAACAAAGGTTTACAAAAAGATCATATTAAATTATATGATAAATTATAGATTAACTTCTTACCCCAAACTGTTGAGCGTGTTTTTAGTTTGTGAATATGTGCAAAAATATATGGCACGAGAGGGGGCCACTCCCACGAGATTCGGACCAAGACCTTTAAACAAAGCCCGAGGACCTTCATTTTGCACAATGTGACTAAAATCAAAGAAAATAAAATTGTTAGGAATATGTCTTTTGGTTTAAACTGAGTTGTTTTTTTTTTTAAACTTTTATGTATATATGTATGTAGTCTGAAAAGGAAACTAAAAGCTTACATAGAAATATGGAAGGAAAGGCGTAACGATATGAGTTTCGTTTCCAGTAATTGTTCCGTTACTCCACAAACGAAGTCTTAAATGTTCAAATTTAAATTTGGATCAAATTGACACAATAGCTACCGGTTTTACCAATATGAAGCAAGTCTCAAAAGGATTATTATTATATTATCAAAATATAATAATATAATAGAAATTTTGTTTCGGTTGTGCACTTCAGAGGGGAGGAAGTTACATATAATACAGTAGATAATCAAATTTTGGTTTTTAAAATAATCGTTAAATTAACCTACCGCAAACATTGCATAATGCTCATATTTTTGCTTGTTGTAGATGAGATCCCGCAATGTGATATAGCCATAATCTGTAAATGATGTTTTTTTTTTTTTAATTAGTAATGTGAATTTTTAATAAGAATAAATTATTCAAATGGTAATGAAATGCTTTTTTTTTCCTTTTTAATTAGTTTATTTTTTTTTTTGTGATAAGCAGTTGCAAAAATGACCATTGATGATATACATAGTAAGGAATAAATTTGGTACTACCCTACGCACACCCCCAATCACCTGTGGCTGTGATCTGTTACGTAATATCGTTGTGCTTAGCTTACGTCGTTGTTCTGGCCGCAGTAGCTCTGACGATGGGGCGACATTTGCCGGTCCACTTGTGGACTCATTAAGGCGCGATGGCGTTAAGAATGCAGTTGAGCTTTGTAGACGGGTTTTTACCACCTCTAAAGGACATGTTACCACAGCTCCAACTGTGCCAGCGGATCTATAAATAGTAAATAAATTATATATTTAATTTTCTGTTGCAAAAATAAAACTATTTCAGCACTCAACAATATACATATTTGACATGAGACACACATGTTCAACCCTTTCCACCCCATCTATTCCGACTGTACCCATCATTCCTAGCGCTCTAAGAAATAATATAAAAATAAATCGCATTTGGCAAAAGAAGTGTTTTTGCTTTTCCTCGAAATATTTTCAATGATTTGCGTAATACAAATTTATTGTTTTTCATTTGGATGATGAGTCCTATCCAATTATTTCGATTGTAAATTGCTTTCAATTGAAATTTTTATGTAAAAAAAAAATGTAGAAACAAATTGTTACTGAAATGTGAAATTATGGAAAATGTTTACGATATCTACTATTAATTGAAATGGAATTACGAATGAGGCAAATCTAACCTTTTAATAACCTACGGTTAATTAACTTGTAAAAAAGAAAATACAAATTTGAGAACTATTTTGGTATTCAGTAACATTCTCTAAGAGCACCAACCTTAAAGTTATTCCATTAACAAAAAAGTTTGATCGATAAAACAAGAATTGATTTACATTTTGCGACTGACACGAAAGTCTCCCATCAGTTTCCCATTCAACCATCTCTCATCCGAACTCACTTTGTCATTCTAATCTAATTCATATGAAATTATAATAATTTCATGAAATCTTTGTCTGATTGCACTCTAGGGCAGTGGGAAACCGGTTTCAACTGATTTTAGTCTGACCCGACAGTCGATAACCTGGTGGCTAGTCTAGCAATGAATTGCCATTTGCCGCTGGTTTATAAGATGAGAAAAAAAAAACCATCAAATCATATGTTATCAGTTTGCAACAGCGGTTTATGTATATACATATGTACATATATATGTATATTCAAATTCTCATTTAAATCTAGTATAAATATGTGACATAATTTACTTTAAAACCGGTAAGAACACGCCATGAAATTCCACCATATGCTCAGAGGCAGATTATTTGTTTGCTGTAAACTTTGGCCTAAATGATTCAGCGTAATTTGTATAAATCATTTGATACTTAGTATTAAGCACGAACGATTCAAAAAATTGAATCAATCCATTAACAAGAAATGCAGCTATTTAATTTCAAAATTAGCACACCAACCTGAAATATCACAACGGGTAATCAAAACTAAATCAAAGTTTATGCAATTTGCCACACGGATAAATAAATAGCAGACAATTTTTAAATCAAAATCATTATCGAACAAAGGCTTATACAAAAAAATATATATTTGTATATTGTAGATGTTGGAAAATGTCTATTTTAAGAATTGCATTTATATACTATAATATATTATTTATTATCATTCTGAAATCAACAAAAAAGAAAAAAGGAAACCATCAAATGGAAGGCATTTTCGACTTTATAGGATAGAGGTATACATACATACATATATTTTTGATAAACCGAGGTTTTTGTTTTATGTTTACTGAATATTTGTCGCCTCTTTCATTGATTCGATTCTCATTTCTGTATCAATGGCCTTTCTTTATATGCACACATATTATATACATACATGTACATATACATACATATTTATATCTACGCTTTTCTGAAGGTGTTTGTATGCAAACAAAATTTACACATTTGCAACCGGTTGATGAGAAATTTAGCTGTTTTTTGACTTCTCTCCCTCGACCATCTGTTAAACGTTTTGGCAATTTCACAACACGCGCAGTGATAAGAGTGGAAATTTTGGGAATCAAACTCAGATTGTCTCAGGTGGGGTAGCGATGGTGGTCCTGGTGCGTCATAGGTGACTTTTGCTCAATACCCGCCATATGGTACTATGAGGGGAGAGGCAATTGAAAGTTCAACAAATTTGATAAAAACCGTCTTGGTGGCGTCTACCTTATCACAGTGAATTAAGTACAACACATTTCTGCGTATCGCAATTGTGTTAGTAAATTTTCTTATCAGTGCGAATATTTATAAAATTTTATTAGATTAGAAATATGATGGAAAATTTTTTCAATGCTATGGGTCAACACTTTGTCAAAGTCTTTGATCAAATTATGTATATATACATAAGTATATAAGAAGGATTATATACATACAAGTAATCCATTAATAAGATGATTTCAAGTCGGATAATTTTAGTAAGTTTAGTCAATTCTGCTTTTTAATTTGTTTTGTTTATATTTAAAGAGTTTGGCACGAGACCTTCTATATGTATTTGTTATTTTTGTGTAAATAAAAATTTCTCTGACTGATTCAAAATTTATTTATGAGATTATACATATATTTTGTTTACTTGCATGAGCATAAATACATATATACTAGAGTATACAGAATTTTATTTAAAAATATATCTCTAGATAAAAAGATAAACATTTGATGACCTTGACATATTAAATATATAAAAATACAACAATTGAGATATAGCGGTCCTTAATATAAATTTGTTTTTTCTAACATACTTGAGAACTTTTAAATATGAAATATTGTTGTATTTTTATAAATATATTCCTACACATACATATATATATATATATATATAGTAGTTTATTATTTTAGTTTATTCTTAGAGTATTTTGGAATGGAACCCTTTACAAAAAAGGCAAGAAGTTTTAAAGTTTTTAATTTATATTATATTTTTAATTTAATAGTTTTATATTTCTTTATAAACAAGAAGAAATTTATTTTTTAGTAAATCGTTGATGAGATTGTGGTATACGATAATATAAGTTCTTTATCACTATTCTGATTAACCTTATAAATAATACTATATTATTTAACAAAATTAGCTTTAAGTAGTTCTCTTTGACAGGTTTTTTGGGAAAATTTAGTACTTTTATCAATGAGGGGTTTATATTGGTTTAAGTCTGACGCGAGAGATTTCCAGAGTATAAATATATATTTTATATGATTAACTTTGGAATATTTTTATCAGGAATATATTTATGTACCTATGCGGCTATAATAAATATGGCACTTTAATTTCCGACAAACTTTGTACAAAAAAAAAAAAACATTTTACTTCACAAAATATAATTAATCAGACCAGTGGCAGGGTATTTCCTCGTCCTTGCTATTTGTATTTACATACATATATTTGGTTTGCTTTACCTTCAACTAAAAAGTTTGTTTGCCCTTTTCAATTGCGACGAATTGAATGTCAAAATAGCCAATTAATTGTCAACCTAATTAGTTCAATTATCAAGATTTTATTTTTGTTTTGTTAATAAAAACAAAAGTTTTTTTTATTCAACAAATTGCGCTGCTGCCAAATTAAACTAACGCGATATGTTTCTGGCAAATTATAACAATTTTGTTTAATTGTTTTGCCAAACAAATAAAATTAAGGCAATGCCATGAATATCTGGTCGTTTAAAATGTATAGCTTTAATGACAAATTTAAATTATTTCTATATCTTTTGGAATGCATTGCGGGGAATTGTATCTATTTATTCTAGGCCATCTTATACTCAGGTTGCAACGTCAATTCAGAGTATTCAAGCAGCAGCATAAACAAGTACAAATTTAGTTTGCTTGTTTAGTTCAGTTTAATAAATATGTATATGTATGTATGTTTGTATGTACATATATATGTATGTACATGTGTGAAACAAGTCATACTATAATTGCAGTCTGGGGTCTGTTGATAAATAAGCTTTAATTGCCGGCCGGCCGGCAAAAACTATTTTTTGCTTAGCTTACTTATTTACAGTAAATTGATTTACTGGTTTTTTAAAGTTCTGTTTGTCCGGATAAAATTACAGATTAGACTAAAAGGTGATATATATATATGTATGTATGTATATATAAAATTTGTGTTTCCTATGCTTATAGCGACTGACATTATTATATTTTTAATTATTCTTATAGGCGCTATTCGTTGAAACTGAGAAAATATGAAGCAAAGGTTAAGAATTATTTTTACCTTATTGCCGTCGAGATTGGGAACAATAGAAAAAAGTTTTTAGGGTGACTTTACGAAATAATGGTCCGATTCAAGCAAATCTAAAACATTATCTACCTACATTAATAAAAGTCTTTTATGCCAAGTTTAATTTATATAGGTGAAGAACAAGAGTTTATAAAGAGATAAGCAACTGACAGATACTTTACTTCACTTAGTTTTATTTTCACATATAAATTCACATTTCTCCCTTTCTTTAAGCGTAAAAGAACAAAAAACTTCAAGAAAATAAAATAAAACTAGAGAACATCGTGACGCAAGTAACAATGACTGAAAGGGTATATGTAATTCGACTTTAACTAACTAAGCTTGAATTTCTAAAACGTACATTTATACTACGCATCTAAATGCAATCATCACTAAGTCTTTCAGAGGGGAAACCGCAAATAGCTTAATGTATATCTAATCAGAAAATTTGTTTTGTATAATCATTTACATGCTTCACTTGGTCAATGTCAATGGACGGTCGCGGTGTATGAAATATATTTTATATATATATGTATGTGCCTAACTAATAGAAACATACATAATAAATATACAAATTGGATTTCATCATTTGTATTTGTATTTATGATCAACTTAAAATTTTGAAATTTAAATATGGCAATATTTATACTAAAATTTTGAAATTTAAATAAGGCAATATTTATATTAGAACTGATCTAAAGAAGGGATAGACCTAGAAGTTTATTTATTAATATTATATATTAATTATGTATATTAATATTATATATTAATTATGTATATTAATATTAACAATTAACTATTAAGTAGGACAACATATGTACATATGTATTACATTTTTAGTATACAAGTTCTTAGTTTCTAACAACTTGATATGCCTTATCACTAAATAGGTGAGAAACAAACTCAAAAATGAACAAACAAAAATAAATTGTTGATGATTTATAGCTAAAAATAGAAACGATAATAAATTTCTAGGTGGCTTTCAATTGGTTGTTGTAATCAAATTGGGCATTGACTGTGGGCAGGCAAATGTCATTTCCTTGAAACATTATTCAGTTCCATGACAATGGGAAAGCAATGAACGAAAAAGGGAAATGAATGGGAAGTAAAAAGTGAGTTTTTTTTTCTTTCTGTTTACATTTATAAATTTTAAAAATACAAAAGCTTCCTAAAAATACTTTAGGTTTGTTTCCCCAAATTTTACCCCATTTTTTATGGCTTCATTTTGGTGTTTTTTTAACACATTTCTCATCTAAATTGTATTTGCTTTTCTATATTTGTGCGCGATTTTGGTTTGACGTTTATCTCGTATATATGTACATATGTATGTATGTATGTATATGTACATATGTATGTATATACAATACATGTATGCATTTATTTGGCTTATATATTTTTTGCTTTCTGTGTTCTGGTAGAGAACCAAGGAAACACGTGAAGAGAGCGTGTTACCCCCAAAAATGTTTTTAGGGTTTGCTTTGTTGTTTGTTTCAATGTTTTTGTTTCTTTGGCGCCACTGCCAACTTTTATACCCTCAAGACCAAAAAAAAAGAAATAGAAGGTATATGTGTTTTATTCTTTAATTTGCAATAGCACAATTAAATATTTAGTTATTAATAATCACACAAAGATTTCAAACACTTAGACAATTATATATACGATCCAATAAATAAGCTTAATATTGGTTAAATCTTTAAATAAAAAGATTTCCTTAAGGCCCCTCCTTTTTAATTAAATATGTTGACTAATTACAGTCGAACTTCCCTATAATGAAAAAACTTCATTATTTAGAAATTAAGATTTAAAGATAAAATAAAATGTGAAAGCTGTCTCTTTTAAATTAATTTACTGTACAAAGAACTTTATTATCTAAAAATTCTCTATAAGAATCTTTGACTGTAATAAATTAACAACAGTTTTAAGACCGAAACTAATTGAGTTAAAATAAATATTTAAAATTTGTTAGTTTAATTTGTAGTTTTAATTTTAATTTCATTTCTTTCTGGTAATTGCGACTTATTTTGTTTTAGGAGTGGTTGATACACTGCTAACTAAAAACCGGTTTTATTTTATTTCTACGCTCTCCTGACCTGCGATAAGACGTAGAACACACACACACACTGACACACGCATGCATACGTACACACACAGATAGAATAATCCAATTTTTATTTAGAAATTAATTATAAAAATTCAACTTACCCGCCGGCTATCAAGTGGATAAAAGTATCTGCTGTACTTTGGGACATTACTTTTGTAATGCAACAAATTCAAGTAATTAACGCGCACTTGAACGACGGCAACAGCAGCAAAACAATAACAACAGCGATGACAAAAATATTTTTTTTAGGCACGTCGCGTAGGTGTATTTTAAGGTACGTTGGGGAGAGGGGCCACTGGCCTCAGAAAGGAGAAGGGGCAAACGCTCTGTAGGCGCTGCTCTGTTGCAAAGGGATTAGGCAGTGCTGCCGCGTTTTAACTTTTCTCTCTATTTGTTGTAAATTAATTAATAAAATTTAACAGTTTTGCTGCACTTATCTATGTATTCTTGCTTTTTTCTTTTCTTTTTTTTAGGCAATTGAAAGTTATGCAATTAATTTTACCGATTACTCTCACTACACTGATTTAAATTATGTCCGCGGCATACATAGGTTATTTTAACAATACGCTTTTTAACACACTGTGCTTTTCATTTTTTTTTAACCAAAATTTATAAAGGCTTTTTCATTGACGAGAAAAACCTTATCTATTATCAGATCGAATTGTAACAACACTTTTTTTTCACCAAAAATTTTGGGTCTCATTTATTTAGCTCTGCATCACTTCTCTGTGGAGTCGACAATAATATATTTACTTGCTGTTTTGCTTATAGTTTTAACCAGTATTTAACAAGTATTCTGTTAAGTAACAATCTGTTAACTCATTTTGAGCCAACTCATTTTATGTTAAACCTCTGTCAAGATAACAACGGTTGCTGTTAATCCAATGAGAAATTTTTAAAATTTTTCAACCAAATAAAGTTTTAAAAATATTAATAATGTCATATTTAAATTTATCAATCATATCAAAATAAAGTTTTTATTTTGTAATTTTTGCTATTTTTTAGATTTTGCATATTTTTTATTCTAGTATTCCATAGATTTATTTTTTGATTCTATTTACAATTAGGAAAAGCTCAAAAAATTTAAAAGAAAACTTAAAGTAAGTAAAATACGATTTTGTACTTAATTATAAAAAACTTCGCATAAAAAGTGTATTTTTTTTTAAACTTCTTCTTTCTTTTTTAAAAAATTACTCTTAAAAAATATGCTCTTTTTAAAAAACTTATTTTTCTTTTTTTTTTTTCTTCAAATTACTTTTTCTTATAAAACTTTTTCTTATTGTTTTCCGAAAACTAACAAAAAGGTTAAGTATTTTGAAAAGTAACTTTTGTTTTTGGAAAATGTAGAAAACGTTTTTTAAAAAAAAAAAATTAGATTCAGTTTTTGTAAAAGAATTTGTTTTCTGAAAAATTTATATTTTGTTTGTTTTTAATTTTTTTTAACAAACATGCTTTTTAAATTTATTTTGTTTTCAAAAAGTCACTTAATATGTTTATGTGAACAACTTACCTCATTTCTTGTATTTAATAAAACTTTATCTCTTTCAATAACTGTTTTTTGGAAAAAACTTTTCAACTATTAAAAAAACTTATTTTTAGTGTTAAATTTATTTTTCAATAAACTTTCTTTTCATTTTGAGAAATAAATAAACGTCTCTGCATATATGTACATATATACATTGTAGATCCTTTTTATATATGTAGTTACCTGTGTCATGAAACGTTTAAATTTGATTCTAATCGGGTACTTTAGCCAAAACTTTTACTTAAAATTTAGAAAAGATGTTTGTAATGTGGGCCCCCAATTTGCTTTACTGCTTAAGCATTTACATTTGTCAAAACAAAATCATATGTTTATCCCTATAGGTTTCATTCTTACCCTTCATACGCCCTATCCCCCTGTCTGTCTCTCCCTCTGCCTCTTCGGTTTCTCTTTGTCTTTATCTCTCTGAATTTTTCTCTGTCTTGTGCCGGCTTTTTGTAGCCTCGCCCTGCGACCGCCTTCACGAAGGACGCGTATAAAAACAAAAAGCAAACAATTTCCTTTGCTTTTGCGTCCTCTTACTTTGCGCCACAAAATCAATAAATGAGAACATTAAACTGTCTGTGTGTGTGCGTATGTGTGTGTGAATGTGGTGAGTTTCCTTTGCTTTCAGCTCTCTTTGCTATTTAGTAGCTCTCCCATTTCAGTCTCTGACGGCATTTCGAAACGTGCAAACGAATTTTCCTACGCGCTAAATAGGATTTCAAAAAATAAAGAAATAATAATAAAAGCACACACAAAACATTGTTGTTGGTCCTTTCAAAATATATACAACACATTAAATCCACACATTTTAATTTAATTAAATAATAAATTAATTCGCGGTTGTGCCCAAAAAAGTATGCTATCAAATCCATCATAATTCATAGCTTTGGCTTAAATTTAAATAGATTGGTTTTCCAAATATTGTTAACCTAAATGCGAGAGACGATTATGAAATAAGCAAACAGTTTTGAGACGTATGAAAAACGTTTCATTGTTGTTGTAGTGTATAGAGCAGACAATAACAAAAAAAAAAAAATATATAGAATAGAAAGAAAAAGAAAACGTAGTTGGAAAACCTACCCCCTTAACAACCCACCCACTTTACTAGCCAGCCGGCGACCCCAAAAACTTGAAGCAAAAAAAAAAAGAAAAGAAGAGTTGGAATTGAATCTACTTTTGGGTTCGTCGAGCATTGGCATTTCGTTCGCTCATAGTTTTACACTTTTTCCTTAATTTTTTTCTAATTTGTGGCGGCTTGCGTGTAAAGTTTTCTTTTAGACGCACGCATTCAATTCTTTCATTTTCTTTCTGTTTCTTCTCCTTTTTTTTTGTTTTATTTGCATAATTTTTATTATTACATACATATTATATGCTGGTGGCATTCCATTTTATGATTCCTTCTCTCCATGATGATAAATTCTTATGGCTTAATAAATTTTAATAAAAAATTATGCCATGTGTTTTTGTTTCCAAAAAAAAAAGAAGTTCTTGCTTTAGGTTTGTTTAGTTAATGGGCCATTTGAAACATAAAAGTTAACGAGTTATGAGCAGGAAACTGTTATGAATTTGTCCATTCAATTTGAGTATAAAAGTTTATATAATTATTATTGATCGGCAATGCTAAAGTACAGCTAGTCTATATAAGTCAAAGTCAGCTAATCTTAATTATGTTTATCCATAGGAGCAAAATTTTAGTTTTTTGAAATTAATTATTTCAGAAATTAATTTATTTATTTTGCCTATTTATAAGTAAGAATATTATTTTTATTTATTGAAATTAATATATTATTTATCCTAATTGTGTTTTTACGTACGAAGAATATTTTAATTTATTAAAATTTGTATGTGTATTATTTATCTTAATTATTATCGTAATTTCTAATAATATTTTATTTTATTGAAATTAATGTATGTATAATATTTTAATTTAATTTTAATTTATTAAAATTAATATATTATTTATTACAAAATTGGAAAGTTAAATGAATAGAACTTCGCTGCCTTAAAAAATTAATTAATCAATGTGGGTTTTGTTTAATCTTACGAAGTTGCCTTTAATAATGTTCTTTTCAAAATTGGGTTTAAGAATGTTATTAAAAACGTGTTTCAGTTGCAGGGATACCAGAGTAATTCTACTCAAAAAAAGAAGTTTAATATGTACAGTGGATGTCGGTTATAACGGCCTTCAAAGAACCGGTATCGTTGTAACCGGCATCTACTGTATGTGCATGTACATAAATATTAATGTGTTAGGGTAATTTTTTAAAAGAATTAAGAGTAGGTTAAAACATGTTTAACAAAAAGAAAAATGATTAATGAATAATCAATTCAACTAATTAACAGAACACGCGAATGCGACAAATTTTTTGTGAACAAATTATAAGCCAATAAGATTCAAAAAAGATTTGAAAATCCATTTATCATACAAAACACGCACACACTGAAACAGACAGCCGGCTAAAAAAAAAAATAAAGTAATAATAACAGTGGGCAACGCGTCAGGGCAAAAAACAAATTAAAATATCCAAAACAGAAAAAAAAAAAATAATAATAATACAAATAAAAGATTTTGGCAGAGAATGAGCCAAAGTTTTGAAAGTTTAATACATGGAGGAGGAGCTGGCGGTGATGGTGTTTATTCGGAACGGCAGTCATCGGAGGATGTGCCAGAATCAACTGCTACGACCACCACTACCAGCACAACAACAGCCGGCGAGGATGGTGGTGGTGGGGGTGGTGAACGAGAGGGAGGGGCAGTTAGGGACGATGATTTCACCGATGACAACAATTTCGAATCGAATTTGCGACGACGCAAAGGCAAAATAATATCCTGTGCCAAGGAGACTATCGAGAATGGTAAGTGACAAAAGACAATAGACGAAAATAAGCAAAGAGCACTATACAAATATCCGCTATTCCATATCCATTCTATATATCTTCTACTTACATACATATGTATGTATATATATGTATATTATTTGTATGGGTAGAGACAGATGAATATTTGAGTGGCAATTGCTGGGATACCCTCAAAGACAAGCAAACCAACAATGTATTTACCTACCCGAGGACATGTAGGCCAAATGTCATGTCCTTTGACATGTGAAATGCGAAAAGGCGACTAGTACGGGATTCGGAACGTGTTACTTCATAGTGGCGTTTTCTTGATTTAACTTTACGGCGAAATTTTTATTGCCTTATGTTTGTGTGGATTTGAGGGAGTTATCCATATTGGATAAGTTTATTGCTACATTAAATTTCTTCTTTGTTTTTTCTCGAGATTTATGCTTCAATTTGGAAAATGATTTTCCTTGAAACTTGAATAATTTTGGTTTGTGAAGATTGTCAAACATTATTTCTTGTAATTTGTTTTAAAATTCTATCAAGCAGAAGACAAATCGATTTGTAAATTCTGATTTTGTTTTAAAATTAATTTAATTGAAATTAAAAATGTAAAAAATTGTTACCTTAAATGTTTTTTACATTTTATAAATATTTAATTGGTTTTATTTATATGTATATTGCTTTTGCCATAAATCGTAATTAAATAATTTATTAATTGAAGGATTTTACAGAGCAGTTCTCTCAATTTTAGTCAAGTATGTTTACCTGTAATTATAATCTTTTTTAAATTTAACCAATGTATAATATCGATAGCCTGATTAACTGCTGCAAAAATAAGTTTTTTTCCCTTTCTTTACCTATGCATATTTTTTAGTATTTTTTTTTGTGTTGCAGAAGTCCTTGTGCAGTTTTTGCACGCAGTGAATATCAAATTACCCTAAAATGACTTTCAGATTGACACAGTTCCTGTGCAAGCTGATCCTTGTTCTTGTTATTGCTGTCAATGTTGGACAAATAAAAGTAACTTTGTTTTTCTCTCCATTGTCCTTTGCCTTTTGTCTGCGTGCGGATTCGCTTTGACGGAGGGCGCAATTTGAATTATTTATGTGCATTTGTTACTTGGCGTATAGAAAATGCATTTCACTCGGTTTACGTCTTTAATTGACTCCCACCTTTATCCTTACCCACCCACAATCGATAAGTCTATTCCTTTTCCTTTGGGCTTAAATGGATTAACTTAACTTCAAGTGAATGCGATTCTTTTACCATAAGGGTTGAAGTCAATTAATATCATTAACTTTTATGTGTCAAGGTTGTCTTTTCTTTTTCTAAGTGAGCCAGAACATGTGTCGACTAAATAATATATTGAATATATAGATTTTATGGTGGTTACTTTATCATACAGTCTGGAATTTATGAATGTCTTCAAGGTTTTGGTTTCAACTTGAATAAAGTTTTAGGAAACATGAAACAAAAGTTGTAAGTAAATGAATTGTTTTTCCAATAAAACATACAATTTATGAAACTCTTGACGGCATCTTCATAAATTAGAAATAAGTTTAAGTTTTTTTAGTTTAGAAAACATGTTTTTGTTTTGGTTTGCTGTTAGTTTTGCATTAACACCAAGTTGAAACAAATTTCTAAAGTTGAAGATTTATTTTATCAGTTGCATTATTGAGAAAGTTTATTTATTATTTTATGAGTTCTGGAATAATATATAGTATTATAATTTGATATTATTATTCGTTTGTATAACTGAATACGTTTCTCTCTTTTCATAAGAAATTTGGCATTTTGTTATGAGGAAATTACTTTAGATTTTTATGTGAACTTTTTTATTGGGGATATTTGTAAACATTTTGTCTGTTTCTGCCAATGACAATTTATTTCAGTTTTAATTTTAAGTGTTTGAGTTACTACATACAAATAAAAACCAAAATAGATATAAATAAAATAAAATTCATTCTTTCTTTAGTTAACAAAAAAATATATCTTTTAATGTTATATTGCTAAATTTTTTTTTCGAATTTATCTACATAATTAATCGTATAAGCTTTTAAATCCTGAAAAGAATCCCCAAAAACCAGAAATATAAAATTAAAGTCCTTGTTTAATTAATATACATATGTAAATATATTCGCAAAGAACAGGTTTTGCTATAGATATTCATTAAAAATGAAGTACATTTCCTTTTACATTTCGGCGGATGACTTATATAACTTTTATATATACATATGTATATCAGTCTCTGTAAATCGGCTTTAAGCATTTATATCTATTTTTATATCTATATCCATAAATCAGCTTATGGTATTAAGCAAACTTTAGTAAAAATCCCTTTCGCTTTTCATCCAATTTGCCCTCCACAATTTCTTTACTTCCGTTCCAATTTCGAAAATAAAATTCCATGGTGATTTTGGTTATCCGCCACTTAACTTTCACTTTGTTAGTGTTTTCCTACGCAATTTTTACCGTGAAAATTGCACAACAAATTTTTGCAAGCACACGTTGTGGCATTTTTAGTTTACTTGCCACCGTGCAACAACCTCCTACAATTTCATGGTTGCAGCTAGTTTGTTTCCGACTGCATCAGATGGACATCATTGGGAAGTAAGTGGCGGATTTACGTGTTTCGAAACAGCATATACATGACTTTTAAACTTTTGCTGAAGAGTGGGGAAAAAAAAAGAATAGCAGATTGTATTTGAATTGTATATAGGCGTGGATCGCGTGTGTTAAAAATTAGAAGTTGCCTGGTATTTGGGTTATCGATTTTTGGTTTTTCGGTTAAGAAAAAAATTTTATTATTCTGCTTGGTCAATGTTTAAATTTACCCTCTGGTTGTTAGCTTGCCGCCTTATCGTCTGGTTTTTAGTAATAGAACAAAGTCTTTTCTGTCTCTGTTTGCCTTCATCGTGATTGTGTTTTGTTGTCAAGTTTTATTTGCGTGGGCTTCTGGGCCTGCTTGTCTATCAATTGGGTACACAGACTGACAATGCCATTGGCATTCCCAATTGCCATTAGTTGGACCGATGGAGTGCCGTGTTCCTGCTATTGTCATTCTGACAGTTAACCCCTTTTGTTGAAATGATATTGCTGGTGGCTGAATAACTTTTATATAGATGTGCCATAGTGCCTTTTAATGTTTTATCTATGACTTTTTCCCTGAAAAGTGTCACAAGCAATGGTAAAGTTTAGTTTCCATTCAATTTTTTATTACACAATTTCTATGAATACGAAAACGAATTGATTGGCGAGGTTTTTGAGAAGCGTTTTCTTTGTGTGAATATTTTTAATGTAGAATTAACATTCAGGAATAGTTAAAGAAAAGTTTAATTATAAATATTTCAAACAAAAACAAGAAAAGCAGTTAACGATTGTTCATTATTTTTCATTTAGTTTGAATTTTGAATGTTTTTATTATCAAATTAAAATTTATATTTTCAATTGTTTCGTTTTTTAGATGAATTGCCTTACATACTTCGTTTTAAATAACTAAAATTAAATTCCCTTAATATTTCAATTGGAATATAATTTTTTAATTCAAAAAATGTCTGATTAAACCTTATTTATCACCTTTTCCGAATATTCCATTGTGAGTTCGGAAATTTTTCGCAATGTAGTTTTTATATATCGATCAAGAAAACGTTGACGATAGCTTAGAAGTGATCACAAAAAATGTTCTATTAAAATAATAGACAGGATATATAAAATGTTGTCCTTTATTTTGACAAGATATTCGAGATTTTGTCGCCTCAATTTTTTGAGAGCTTTTAAATTGTA
The DNA here is from genome assembly GCA_037075365.1 of Drosophila emarginata. Classification (NCBI taxonomy): domain Eukaryota; kingdom Metazoa; phylum Arthropoda; class Insecta; order Diptera; family Drosophilidae; genus Drosophila; species Drosophila emarginata. The sequence continues at coordinate 398,420 of JBAMCD010000109.1, read as the reverse complement.
TTTAGAGATGTTTATCAAGAAATATAAGAAAGATAATTATGGAATATGGTAATTATTCTCATTCTAAAAGAAACTGAAAGTAAAATTTTTTATTAAAGTAGCAAAATTTTCAAAAGTAAAACTTTATGTGAGCAACCGTAACAAAAGATATTAGTTTTAGCTTTTTTTTAAAATACTCTTTTTAAAATTCCCAAAAATTTTGATATTTTTGATATTTTTTTTACTGTTGCCGAGTGGCTCTCAATTTGTCTTTAAATTTAGTTTTATGGTTCTTTTGTGTGCTGATAAAGTCATAAAATGTATAATTGATTAATCAGATGCATTATAAAAGGCGTATGAATAATCAAAATTATGTTATACATATATAATGCCATTGCATTGAAGTGAGACGATAAGTTAAAGATGTAATAATAATATTTTGTCAGTTTTTATGAATCTTATTTATGGTACCTTGTTTCATTTTGTTTTTTAATAACTAACTTTTTATGCACACTTTTGTGTACATAAGTCTTGCTATATTTTCGCTTTCATCTTTAGGTCTCTTACCACCCCCCTTACACCACTTGGCCCATTCCTTATAGCGTTTTTATTTTACAAAATTCAAAAACATCTTTTCCCGGCGCGCACATTGATCTTGAGTAGGCAACATATTTCACTTGACTTTTAGAATTTGTTGTTTTGCCATGGCAAAGTATCTCACATATTCACAAACATTTAACGTATGTATATAAATATATACGTATATATATATATGTATATATATATTCATATATGAAAGCCAAGTAAGCAATGTTAGCCAAGATTTTTTTTCCTTTTTTTTTGTTCCTTCAAGCTTCATATTAATGCCTTTGTCTAAAACGCTTTTTGGCTCAACGAGTGCACACACATGGAAATATATATGTATATATATTCTATACATATATAAATGTGGATATATTTTTATATATAGGGCCATAGACAAACGTTTTTTTGTTATCACATCCTTATAGATTATATAGCCATTAGTTTGTTTTTGCTTTATTCGATTTTTCACAATTTTAATGATCCTTTTCCATTGTGTTTTGATAAAAAGAAAAGGATATGAGGGTCTTTAAGTTTATGTTGGAATCGGTTCGTTAAGTCTTTCCCTGTATACATATACAAATAATAAAATTATGCAAAGCTGTCAGTTGATTTGATAAATGTTTTGGGGTCGTGAGGTTTTAAACATTCGTTTTGTAAAGCCATCAAAATAAGACAGCTTTGCTTCCCTTTTAGTGTGTCTTGTCTGAGATTGGTTTTGGGGATTTTTCTTTCACTTAATTTTACATTTGAATTTATACATTGATATGTAGCCATGAATAGAATAAACATTTAGTCTGACTTGCACTTTCCTTATTGAATAACTAAGTAATATTTATAGCAGCAATTTTCTAGTTGGCCAATTGTCTGCCAAAAATTTGCCTTAAATGAGAAAGTAGTGAAAGTAAATTAATCAAGGCCTTTGCCAAAAGTATAAAGAAAATTTATGCATAGGCACACACATAAACACAAAATGGTTGAAATAAACAAATGACAGCTAAAATCCGTTTTGTTTCTTTCGTATTACAAATATGGAAATTTACTCAAACCTATAAAAAAATATTGTAATATACAAACCACATGGGCAAAATTTTTTTGCTATATTTGTAGATGGAAAGTTTTCGATTGGAACTTAAATATTTAGGTTAGCTAAATGGCCATGAACCCAAGTGAAATTGACTTGCATTAAGGAAAAAAAAGAAGACCAAAGAACTAAATTTAGTAGTAAAATTACGACTTTTGGTTTATTAAATATATATATGTATATATTTCTCTATCTATATTATAAAATAGAAACTGTTGACAATCGAATAAGTTTTAGATATTCCTCCTTAGGTTCAGAGAGTTAATAATATTTGTATAACTTTACTTTTAAGCAGAAAAATAAATTCTTATATTTTATGATATCGTAAGAATCTGAATCAGTTTCCTTGACTATATTACTGTACGTTTTTTTAAGATTTCTCCCATCTTAAATTATATTTGTTTTCTTTTTGTAAATTTATTATCTTGTAAAGTCTAAAGCTATCTTCTAGCTACTGTTTACCTGTGACCTATTCTCAGCTTTCTATTTCATCCTTTATGTACTTTATACTAGAAGAAGGTTACTTTGTAAAAGTTCACAAACGAAACCAAAAGCAAAGACCTATCTTTTGTTTAGTTACCACACATAAAATCTAGAAAATCCAGATATGCAAATGCGTTGCAACATTTTGCATACATGTAGAAATTTCTGAGGAGAAAGCGGTTAGAAGAGAAGAGGACAGAGGATGGAGGGAGGTACTTACAAGCCGTTAACAGAAATTCTTGCTCTAGGCGGTTCACCAGACTTTCTCTACATACAAAACTTTTCCCTGCAATGGTTAAGTGTTGTTGCAATATTGTTAGAGGGAATTCAAGCCTAAAAGGAGCTTGCCTAAATGTTGATTGACAGTTGACGCAACATGGTACCCAAAAAGGATGTACAATCATCATCACCGTTATGTGTGTCTGTGTGTTTGTGTGTGTGTGCTGACATTGAGAGGAGCTTAATTTCCGTAAATGGCATAAAGCTGCAATGTTTGAATGTATCCTATAGTATAGTTTTTTTGTATATATATATATATGTTTCACTGTATCTGATTGGCTTATTTCTCTGATTGGCTGCTAATTCGAGTGGCTTCTGTCATCGTTTGCATTTTGCTCGTTATTCGCTTTACGTTTTCTGAATGCTTAAATAGTTTGTAGTTTAATTTCTTATTGATTAGCTTTTAGCATAGTAAATGAAATTGAAAGGCAAATTCTAGCATGTAATTTATTTAATTCAACAGAAATAAATCAATTGGGATTTGTAGCAAAGGAAATGGACTTTTGTGGGTCACCAAGCAGTTAAAAGTGCAAATGCATGTAAAATGAATCAATTTACTTTGAATCAGTAAGAGTTAAATTAATTTCATAATCTTATGGGTTTTAGTATTAAATTAATCAGTTGAAGATTGATAAATTCTCTAATGTTAAAAACTAAAATTTATAAACTAAAAATTTAAATACAGAAATCGCAATATTAAAACTATAATTGTTAATTAACTTCAAAACAGTTTATTAATTTTAACAAACTGATTTCTTAAGTTTAGTTCTATTCCTAAATATCTAAAAAATTCTTTGTGTATAACTCTAATAAAATTCAATCTAAATGTCCTTTTTTTTATTATGGTTTCCTTTGTGATAAATGCAATAACTGCAAAATTCCTTGTGCAGACATTGTAGTTTATAAGTTCATTACCCTTTATGACATTCCTTCAACTATCTTTTCCATCTATCTCTGTTCATGCTTTACATGATTTCCATTTACAATATGTATTTGGTCTACATGTCCGCCCCCTTTTGATGCAGACTAACAAAGTAACAACAGTTATTTTGGCAGCCAATCTAACAATCTTTTGCGCATAACATTGTAGTTTTATATACATTCTCATATCGTATATACATATACATAGATGTATGTACATATGGATAGATTTAACCCGTATGACTTTTAGTTAAAAAGAATAGAAAGTTACTATCTACCCTTACCCCTTTACCATGGCTCAAGTCTGTCTGTTAGTCAGCATGAACAAAAAAAAAAGAAACGAAAAAAGAAGCGAAATCCAAATGCAATCTGAAACCAACCTACCTACTTTTTTGTCTGTATTTATATGGTTGATATATATATATATACATATATATATATATATGTGCATTTTCCTGTATATTCTTGGGCTTGGCAACAGGCCAAAGAGTTGCCAAAAAGAAAAGAAAAACTCTTCGTTCCAAGAGCTTGCCACAAGTGCACTTTTGGCTATAGTGATGGAAAAAAAGTGGGAAAAAATCAATGAGACCAAGTGCTTGGGTGATGTTGATGGAATTGACACATATATATGTATATATCTATATATTGATATATAGGTATTTATATATAATGTCACATTTATGTGCTAGAAATTTTATTCAAGTACTTTTAAGAAAAAATGCTATATTTTTTGATTTTTGATGTTTTGCTACACTTGAACTTGCAATAAATAAGACATTAGTGGGGCCCAACTAAACATCCATTTCCTCACATATAACTGGAGTATATACTCCCTCCGTTGGTAAAATGTTTTGACATCAATCATACGCCCCATCTGTCAGCCACTTTTGCTTGCCATTGACTTACCATTAGTTCAATTGAATTTTCGCCTTTTATTTTTATTGTGCTGATAAATGCGCTATATATATCATATATCATATCAGTTTATATATTACTTAACTGCAGATTTATTGCAATAAAAATCCAATTTCTTTCAAACTTATCAAAAAGCTCTTGGGCTTAATTTACATGCAGTATAAAATAAAATTTCCGGTAATTGAGCAGAAAGTTTTTAAGTAAAAAATGACTTATTTTTATTATGAAAATTTCTCTTAACTTTTTTATATTTTAAAATTTTTGTAAAAGAGAGAATTAGTTACATACATGTAAAAAGAAAATGTAACTTTAAATATATGCAAATTGTGAGAAGAATTGTAAAATGTATTTATAATTTAATCACTGACTTAAAATTAAGCCACAAAACTTGTAATAAACTATGGTTAAATAACTCTCAAGTTATTGGAAATATATTAATTTCTTTTACATTTTTTATGGGCAAAGGTTGTTGTTTATATAAAATATTTAAACAAACTCTTAAAATTTGCTTACAAATTATTAATCTTGACTTGTCTCGCCTTACAGAGGCGACACATGCATTTAAATCATAAAATTTCTCTATACTTTTATTTAACAAATTTTATTGGATTTTATTTAATATATTCATTGGCTTCATGAATAATAACACGTTTCCATTGTTGTTTGCTAAGCATTTTAAGCTTATTTCCGGCTTTTAAAGTGCTTTGTTCTGTTGCGTGTTTTATGTTGGACCACAATCTGATGTCTCTATTTTCTTCTTCCATATGTTTGCTTTTCTATTTAACACGTGTCCTGGCGTCAGTAAATCAATTATATATATACGCATATATAAGTATATATTTAGTATATGTTTATTTTTGAAATTAAATGCATGTGCGTGTCTCTTTTATTTGAAGAACAGTGTGCAGTCATTTTGGTTGACCACCTTGACGCACTTCATCATCATTAGGCGAAGGAGGAGAATAGAAAGCCCAACTAGGCCGAATATCATGGATGATGCATGAGTAGATGATGTTGATGGTGGCACAGATTTGTAGGCGTATATCTTGTCCATGTGTGTGTATGCTATTAATGAGACCAAATCCGATTTCCATTCCCCACTTGTTGTCAGTATCCTTGAGTTTTTTGATCGTTAAAAGCTGCCATCAATCATAGTTTTTTTTGCTTTACTCGTCTCATAAACTGATTGTTGAACAGCACAATATGAGTTAAGAAACACTGAAAGCTATGTGCATATGTCCAATAAAATGTATGGCAATTAATCAAAATTTTTGAAAGGCGTACTTAAATTAATTCCTTAACTGAATGACATGAACTAAGAGATTACGATTGAAAGAACTCTCTGTTTAAATAAAGAATTTTACCAAAATTAAGTAAGATCTGACTATTATAGAAATTGAAAGAAAATAAAACAGGGTTAAGGATATAGCAAATTAAAAGTTAAGGATTTAAGATGATTTGCCATAAATTTATAATAGAATGTGACTGAAATGCAATTTACAGATCAATTTTAAACGTTGATAAGAAAAATGAATATATTTTGTTAACTATATACATACATATATAAACTTTATGGATCGTAAAATTAACATATATGTAGATAATCTTTGCAGCTAACTTAAAAGTTGTATTTTTAATACCAATATTAAATTATTACATTAAAAACTTTATCTTCCTTAAAAAACTTTTGGTACGTAAAAAGTGTTTTCCATTAAAAAGTTCAAATTTTATATTACCACTCTAAAGATTTAAAATAAAAGAAAATAAATAAAAATGTTTTTCGTTTTAAGCACAAAGTGTTATTGCATACATTTGGGGTCTGCTGTACAATGTAAGATTAACCCAATCAATATTGGATAATCATGCGGAAAACAATTTGAAATAAACATCGTTTTTAGTATCAATTGATTGCAATTGAAACAACTAAAGCAGAATATTGCAGTCAAATGTCAAACATTTCCCCCATACACATGTTAATTTGAGTACATTTCGATGTTCAATGTCAATTGAGGAGTCTTCTTGACTTCAAAATCACACAGGATACTCAGAGAACATGGTCTCATCATCGTTGTCATCATGGCAATCGACAGTTATGATTTTCCGCATATATAGAGCAAGTTTAGTCTGTCAGTTGCCTTGTTAGTTATGTTGTTTGTCTCTTCAGTGTGACATAAAGCAATGCTTGACATTTTACTTGTAGTACCTGCACACACACACATACATACACACACACACTACCTATGTATATTTTATATTGTATTTATATTTAGTATGTGGGAAAACCACAAATTTGCCAGTGCTAACACGCATAAAATTTCATGGCATAATTAAATTTACAGCAAATTGGAAATATTAAAGTCGACATTTTGGCCATTAAAATGTTGAAGAGGGCCAGACATATTCAGGCCTTGTCTCTGTGTTGGTATTTCGTGTTAAGTTATATTAACATGCCAAAGCTGGCAACTAAATAATGTTTGACATACACACATACACACCTACATACATACATACACCCTCTGTGTGTTGTATGTGGCTTTACTGTAGGAAGGTGTCCTTGGTTTGGGTCCTATCTGTGCGGCTGACTGTTTGTATGTCTGTCAGTCTGTTTGTCCTGTTGGTCCGCTTGTTGTTATCGCGCTAGTGCCTGCGCGATTCGTCCTTGTACTAAGTGGATTTTCATTATAAATATAAGCAAGATTTATTATTTAATTTGCGCACATAATTTGTAATTATGTCTAAGCATTTTCCATGACTTTTTTCCCCTTCATTTTTGGGGTCAAATGAAGACTTGGAGGTATTAGGTAATCATATTTATATGCATTTGCTGTAATAAGTTGGCGAACAAGTGATTTAGTTAGAAAAGGCTTAACAAATTTATGTTCTTTTGTGTTTAAATGATTTTAATTTAGATAAGCAAATTTGGTTTTCGAACTATCTGAACCAGATATTCTTAGGTGCAAGCTCAATGAACTCTTGAATGGTAAAAAGTATTTCATACTTATTTAAAATCAATTCATCGTCTAAGAATGAATTCGCAGTATAATAATTTAATAAATTTAAGTCGTCGGTCATTAGAGTTAAAATTAGGAAAATTTCGTAATTCACTTAGTAGGCCTTGACTTTGAAATTTGATCATTTTGTTTTCCTTTTAAGTCAAGTTTGCAATCATTCTCATTCAGTCAGCAGCGATTGTACTGCAAACACCTCTTTCCTTTTAATTTTATTTAAACAAATAAAATTATATCAATTATTTTCCTTATTAATATTTCAATTTACTCTAGGTAATAGAACCAGGATATAGCCTCTGCGGGTTATTTTCTATATCGATAACTGATTTGTTTATTCTTAATAACTGATTTCGCTGTTAACCATGTAAAATTGTATTTTATTTTCTTAGATTAAAATTAATCGCTCCTTATTGTCTCGTTTTAAAAATATTACTGGTCTAAATCGAATTCTGAACTTTTGTGTTCTACAAAAATATTAACATTCAGATTTACTCTTCAACTTGTTAAAATTGAAGCAAATTTTAAAAAAATAATTTTTTCTTTATTTATATTCTACAAATTTATTCAGTCCAGTATATTATTAAATAAGCTGGGCTATATTGTTCCATTTGATCTTCCTCTGATGATGATGATGATGTCGCTTATCATACATATATATTTCTTATAAATTTGCCATTCCTGTATAATACATAAGTAAATAATATGTATTAAATTTGTATAAAAATTCAAGCACTTAATATTTACTTTGGTTTAAGAACATTAACGGAATTATTAATAATTACTTCTAAATACTTGCGTGTAACTGAGAATCAGTATAATCGCATCACGCATAAAATAAACTTAAATCATTTATTATCTACTTATTTTATACAGTTAACTATATATGTATATATGTATGTATTTAACCATTAATTGTATTCATTTTGTTGTATTCCATTTCCTTCCTTCAATTCAACCAATTTGATATATGCAGCTCGTTTGTCCTGGTCAAGAGGCAACCATTATAGTCCACATGTTTGTTGTCATCGTCATCGTCGTGTCTTTTAATGGCATTTGTGGCACAATTTTATTGATGCACTGCTCCACATTCTCCACACCTCAGCCGAAGCATCTTTTTCTCCTCTCAACATCCCATTTCATGATTTTATTCCTCTTTTTCTGTTTTTCTCTTGTGGTGATTAATGTAGCAGTGGCAGCATTTCGAGTGGAATCTTCCACCAGTTAACTTTTGCTTTTACTGTAAAGGAGCGCGCTGGACCAAGGATAGTGCTTGGTCAGCATAAATTAATTGCATTTGTGAGGGGAATATCAGCTTATTGACTTACAACATAAAACCTAACAGCAATTACTTGTAAATTGTGAGTGTGACAATTTCTGATAAAAATAGAAGAAAGAAAACCCTTTGTAAGAAATTTAATTTATATTCTTAAAGAGTACTTATTTCATTCTGGCATCTATTTCAGGGCCATCAGAAGAAAAGATTCTGAACATCATCTAACTGTTCATTGTTATCTGACATTTGGCCATAATATTTGCCAGCTCAGAAATCCCAGGCACGTCTCTTTGCCTCTCTATCTCCTTTTGAATTGGAATTTTCATAGCTATGCTTTTTTACACACTTTTTTTTTATTATTTTCCTATTTTCCTTCTGGTAACTGACAGCTAAAACCACTCAAAATGTCAAAATGGAAACGCCGGCAAGGCATACTTCAACAACGGTGATGATGACCATGATGGCGTGTCTTTCGTCCATTGATTGGATATGCATATATAATTGAAATGAAACGTCCAAAAGGAAAATTTAGAAAAATTAAACTTTAAGCAAAATAATTCACTTAGTTTTAATATATTTTAGTTGAAATTTAAAATGAACCAAATTCGTACAAAGAAATAAATCGTCTTAACTGTTACTTTTCCAAAGGTTAATGAGCGCTGACGGCGTCAAAGTGTAAAAGTTTGTCAGCCGCCAGGACTTTTTCGACTGTGACGCCGTTGTTAAGTGTAAAATAAGTAGAAGGAATATAGGACTTTGAGTGACATAATGACTGGATTTTATTACTCTTGGCATATACTTACATACATACATACAGAAGAATGTCTAGGTTTGGCACGAAGTTGTTCTTAAAAACAAGTGACGAATTCTTAACAAGATTTGATTCTATCTGGCCTGTTCCCATTTCCGAATTTGTCGGATGTGAAATTAAGAACTGTTCCTGTGTTACAAACACTCAAGAATTTACTTGGACTGTAATGCAAGAACTTATTTAAGTCCATCGACTTAAAGACAAAACTTATAATCTTAATAATTCTCTTATAAAAAATATTTTTCATAAAATCCAATCTTTAAATCTAAATTAGATTAATTTTTGCTTAAATTGTACTATATTACGTTATATTTTGCTAGCGAAATTTGCACATTTTATCGAAATATCAGTAACCAAACGAGTTTGTGCCTTGGCAACCCTAAAATCGATAAGTGATGCCTTAGACTTACAACTAAAATTATTGTAAAGCTTCATTCTAAAACTCTTAAAATTTCTATAAAAAATGATTTTTTACACATTTGTCAAAATTTTGGTACAAAAGAGGACTTTAAAAATTTAGGTTAGTAACAATTGAAGTAGTTATGAATTATAATTAAAAAATATTTACGAGTTGACACAAATATATACATATGTATGTATGTATGTATGTATGTATGTATGTATGTAAATATGTAAATATGTACATATGTATTTTTTCCAATAATTCCGATGAAAAAGATTATACAATCGGATTTATTTAAAACTTATTATACTGATTCCAATGAATTTAAGATTTTCATAGGATTAATGATTTCATTAAGGGAACCCTTTAAGGTTTCCTTATCCTAAGTCGTCTTTGCAAAATGTCTGTTCAGTTAATGTTTTGCCACAAATGAAGGTTTTCCAGCGTGTTAAAATGTGAAGTGTTCCAGCTGATTAGATTCTAGAGTCATCATTAAAATGACATCATTTGATTTCAATTAGTGCGAGGGGGAGAGATAATGAGTTTCTTTCTCGCCATAAGCATCAGCTGAGACTAATTAAAACATAAACTGTTTTAACTAAACTGGAGAATGCTGTCTAGTTTAAGCTTTAGCAATTACATGAAGCTTAAGTTAGTAATTGTAAGTGACTGATTAAATTCAAGCGAGTGAAATAGAGAGTAAAATAGAGTGAGAGAGCAAAAAGGTGGCAACTGTGTGGCCTGTTTATGCAACAATTTACTTACCCGTCAACGATGTGTCCTGCTTGGCTTCAATGCGTTTTCCGCAAAAGACCCCGATTTCATTAATTATTCAGGACACAGTATCCGGTACCCATGGGTAAGAGTTGGTGTGCTGTTGGGTGCTGTTACTGCTGATTTAACAGCCGAAAGCATTAGCCTCACACTTTCCAAGAAAGGGCTACGAACGGTACACACGCACACAACGGAAGGTCGCCGACGGAAGGCAGTGTTAACTTAGCCATGTTTCGACTGTATAATGAATTGGATTTTTGTAGTTTTATTGATGCAATCAATGTACATAGGTCCCTACTCAGCTCAGTACAGATGTTGCTACTGCTTCCGACATCCAATTATGTTTTACGATCCAAATTCGATTGATTGACTTTGTTCGGTCGTTTCCTTGGTTTCCTAGTTAAATGAAATGAAAGACTTTAGGGCTCCAGAAATGCCACAAATTAAAGTAGTCTAAACAATGAATTTTAATTTCTTTTCTAATAAATATTTAAATGAGTTTTATAAAGTTTAGTAAAAAGAAAATATCAATAAAATTTTAAAACATGGTAAGGACTTTTCCTATTACGTTTAAAGTTGATTCAATTCTAAATTCCTTTACTAAATATTCTTTAGCTTATAAGGTAATAAAAAGCAAATCATCTGCCTTTAAATTTTTGCTAACTTACCAATCAAAATAAAGAGTCTCTCTTGCTCTTCGTTGAATAAATAATACAAAATTAACATTTTGTAATTTTTTTAAATTATCTAATATTCTTTTATGGTGTTCTTTTATGCACTGTACTTCATGATAAAGGAAAAATTTATGTTTTTGCCTCAAAGATATGTTTAGAGAGAAAATCAATTCATATGCGTAAAAGCTATCATTTACATACATAGACACAAAATTTAGTTTATGGGTTCATGTTTTGGGTTTATGCTAGAAATGAAATTTTAGACCGTAAACAGAACCAAAATTGAGAAACATTTTTTTTGCAAGGGAATATTGATTAATCAATTTTCTCTTTGCGAATTTGCGTTGGGGCTAAATCAAGAATAATTAAATAAAGCCATTTACGATTAGGCATTATCGTTTTCCTAATTACCATTTCTAGTTTCAGGGCTATTTTTCTTTAATTATTGAATATATTTTTAATACGATTTCCAATTAATTTTCCAATCAGTAATTAATCAACTGTAATCCTAGCAATCACCAAAATAGAAAGAAGATTTTACAATGATCCTCCAACTTGAAATATTAATTTACAATCCCCCGCTCTTAATTATTAATAAGCTATACAAATTTCTATTTTAATAACATACTTGTCTCTTGTCTGATTTAGACAGATTATTATGTTTGATGGCTGGGGCAAAGACCATAATTAGGCAACATGCCAAAAGTGACAAAATGGTTTCAAAATTATAAATATAAATATATGTATGTATATATGGCAAAAACTCATTAGGCCGAATACAGAAGAGATATCGTAAAACCACAAAAGTGCCGCCCACATGTAAATCACATAATACGCAACTGGATAATTAATTCCATAAATAAAACGTAACTAAATCAGAGCAACCACCTCCAAAAACACCCATCCGCCCCTTTCTCAATGAAGGATTTTCCTGCTGTTGTTCAATTTGCTGTTGCCTGGCAAATGAACTGTGAATTTGTAAAACCAAAAGCAAATGCAAATTCTACACCCAAGAGGATAACCAATAAACACACACACACACACACGCACATACACATACCGAATGTGTGATTGCCATTTTAATGTGCTGCACACACACACACATAGATATGAGACGCTTAATGGAATGGGGCAGATTTTAAGTAGCCTGTCTCCATTTTTCTCCCTCTTTTTTTTTGTCGTTTTTTGTCCATAAAATTGTGACAAAAGGAAGGAAGACTCATGTGACCCCGAGAAGGGAATTTGCGTAACGCGTAGGGCGCATAGTTTAGGGAGATCCTTGTCTCTAACCGAAGGGATTATAGCTGCCGGCAACGAGGAGTAACGGACACTTTATAGCTGCCACGCATATGCTAATGAGATATAAGAGCAATAAAAAATTTAGTGCCGTAGGCAAAAATATAGTACACAACTGGACTGGTCGAGAGATGCAGGAAGATGTAGAGAAATGCCATGAACTTCATGGCAATTGAGGCTCAATATTAATGGATCGATATTTAGTCGAAACGTTAAAACGAAAGGTAGAAGTGGACAGAATACAGCATACTTATGTCTTCTAAGTAAATTAATTTTGTGAAATCGAATGATTTTATATAGTTTTTACTTCTACATTTCAATTAGTAAAAAATTGTATTGGTTGATCAATAATTTGTTAAATTATGATCGGGAAATATCGAAATGCAATATGAGGGTTAATTTATATAATTTATTTAATAATATCTTAAAATATCTGTATATCGATATCTGTTGACAAATCTTTTAGACCAGGTCTAAAAGCAAATTATTAAAAGTTATGTAAGCATTTAACATTGTCTAAGATAGAAAAAGAGATTGGCAAAGGCAGAGACGGAAATGGTTAAAATAAACTCACCTCACATTGGGATCAGGAATATATAAAATTTTGTATAATAATTTATATATATATATACATATATAAATATGCTATATACTCTTTATATATATATGTACATCATTTAATATAATTATGCAAGTGTATTTTTTCTCATTTTGGTGCCAACTTTTGTTTTATCTAACTGAATTTTAATTGAAGAAGGGGACAAACTATCATCGTGAGCCAAAACAGCAACCGTTGAAGGTCGTTTGACAGCTTTTGCAATTGTCATTATCTAAATGAAAGGAAAGTTGCTATAAATGATTCGCGGGGTCCTTAAAGGAGCAAAGGGCTTCTATCAGTATCCTGCCAGTTGCAATTTCTTTAACATTCATAATTAATTACCAACTGGTATATCTTTTTGGTTGACAAAGTACTGTCATATAACCTACCAACGACCCTGTACTTGCCTCCCTCTCTTCCTCCATACTGTCATTAGTCAATTTTAGTGATTTTTCGTTTTTTGCGGCTTTTATCGTTGCGGCCATTTTCCCCACAATTTCCGGAAGTAAAGGTGGCCAAACAAACAACAGTCATTGTGTTCCATCATGACTCAAGATGCTTTGCCAGTTTTTTATGTTATATATTTTTTGTATGTTTCGTGTATTTCTTTTATTTTTTTTATTGCAGTTGTCCTTTGCACCGGTTGCCACCTCTTCTAATTAAAAGTTGTGGGAAATTTTTGCGGTTTGTTATTTACGTTTTTGCTATGTTCTACCGGTATTTGTTTGTTTGTTTAGTTAGTCGGTTCTTCCATTTCCTGCCTTCATTCCATTAGTCCTTTACCCAGTTATGTAATCCTATGGCAAAGCTGCTTTTTATGCTCTTCCATCTTTTGTTTATTTAAAACAGATGAAAAAATATATAGCGAGGGATGTTTTAGAATGATGAGCTTAGCATGGACTTTGTCCTTTACGAACAACTTTTCACATTATAAATGAAAAAAAAAAGGATTTACAGAAATAAATTATAATCGAATGGTGGGGTTCGTTGTTTCACTTTATTTTGTCAACTGATGTGCTTAACAATTTTTTAATTATTCTATTTTTTTGACTATCGATTCTTCTTTTCGATACTGCAATAATTCAAATTCTTGAATAGATATAGAAACAATCTTCTTAAGTCATAGATACTGAAATAATTTAGCTCTCGTTTTGCATATAACCAAAATTAATAACCACAATTGCAAGCCACATTTAAACGTATGCAAACTATTAGCTGGGGATTATCTAAAGTGGATCATAGTGAATACCAGCTCTAATTGGACTCTAACGACTTAACTGTTATTTATGACTATGATTTAGCATTCAACTTCTGTAAGTTTTGTAATAAAACTGTCTTTAAGGACATAAATATTATAGTTTACAAATCATAATAAAACGAATGAAAATCTTTAAGCCATAAAATTAATATTAAATTAAAGATAATAAAAAATAGATAAGAGATGTTAAAATGAAGGAATGAAATTTAAATATATAATAACATCAGCAAATGATTCTGATTCAAAAGGCGAAAAATTTATAGAAGAGCAATGGAAGTTTATAACTTTTTTTTTATAACTTTTCACTTCTGCCTTCCTTAAACTTTTACTAGATTTATAATGTCTTATTGGACAAATCTATAAAAAGTATGTGCTTATTTTTATATATCCTGTTAACTATAAATCATCAACTTAAGAGTGATAAGAAGTCAGACATTAATTTACTGTTGGGTTATTATTTTAACCCGAAGTCTAGACATGAAGTATAAAATAATGTTTTAATCTATATAAACAGAATATAATTTAAAAATATTAAAAAAAAGAAAGAAAGATTTTGGCTTTATTATTTTATTTTCTTAACAAATTTATTTTTTGTTTATTTATTTTATTTATTAAAACATATTCAAATAAATCTTTTTCAGAATAAATTCTTGTTGCCAAAAGAAAACTCAACTATTGTATAATTTTAACTTTTGAATCCTCCCAGAAACTACTGCAGGTACTCAAATTTCTTTGATAAACATTTTACTCTTTTGTATCAGATGTTCGTGTTCCCACATTTTCATTGTTTGTTTTTCTTTTCAGAAAAAAAAAGAAAAGTTAAAAAGTAGTTGGTGCTGGCGCCAATTCTTTTAGTACATTTAGTTTTCCCTTTCTGCTCATTTTTCGTTATATTTTTTTTGCGCTGTCAGCAACAGACTATAAATATGCAATTGCACTAAAGTAGAAAAAAAAGGGGGGAAAAGAGGAAAGAAAAGGAATGGAATAGGAAAATTGACTTTAAATTGCATCCCGAGATTTCCACCTAAACATTTTATATCTCCCATTTCATGTTTTGTCTTTCTTTCATTTCCTTTTTCTTTTTTTTATTTTAGCTTCCCGCCAACTACGCCGCAAAGTACCCTACGCTGGTCATTTGATGACACCGCGTCGTCTGTGGCTAAACAAAATACCCACACAATGCGATGTGGTCATTGAGTTTCCTGAGGATGCACCAGATGAGGCATTACGTTGGTTACTAGCCAGAATAAGGTCACAACCTCCGGCCGGTTTGGGTCTTCTGGTTCAGGTCAAGGCACACGAGAGTACACGGCGGAATGCCTTCTATGTTAGCGCACCGGTGAATGTGTAAGTTTATATCATATTTTCGAGCTATTGTAATCTAAATCAATTGTCAAGTTATATTATTCTTGTTAAACTATGATCTTTATAGTTTAAAAGCAAAAGTATTCAAGTGATTTAGCAGAAATACTTTCTTTGTCTCATAATCTAATATATTTTAGAGAATTTGTAGACAGTTGAAATTAAAGTTCATTTTAAAATCAGTCGTAAAAATATATATTAACTTTTCATGATACATTCTTATTTGGAATAATTCCTTGATTTAAGTATAAATCTTTGCCTAGTCTGTTTAAGGCCGCCGAGGATGCCCGCCTACCGAAACGTTTGCGTCCGGATTTGGGTGGAGCTTTGCGAGAATTTACCACACGGGAGAGTCATTGTTTTCAGCAACTGCGTGGCGATGTTGGGAGCACTGCATTATTCACCTCACAGGAACGACAATGGTTAGTTCTGCAAGTTCTTCAGGGATTGCGTGCCGGTTGCAGTGACATTGATGCCCTTCATGGCCGAGCTGCAGTAGCCGAGGGACAGAGTATTGTTGCTGCTTGGCAAGAGTCTGGATTGATCACACAGGTGTTTCCCCTGCATGAGGCACGATCGTTGACTCAATTGCAAACACATTGGGTTAAACAGATATTTGCTCCACAGCCTTTGGGTAAGTCTGAGTTTGGTATCTTTCTTTAATGATATATAATCTCGTTGTCTTATTGCAGATGATATTGCTGCTTATTTTGGGGTCAAGGTTGCTCTGTATTTTGCCTGGTTGGGTCATTATACTTGTGCTTTGGGTGTTCCAGCTGTTTTTGGCACCATACTCTATTGCATATTGTGGGGGAAAGGACAAACCGCCCAAGATATGGGCCATGTTTTATTTTCACTTTTTAATGTGGCCTGGGCTTCCCTTTACTTGGAGGCATGGAGGCGCTACTCGGTGGAATTGGCATTCCGTTGGGGGACGCTATCAACACCACCCGAATTGCTTGAACCACCAAGGCCACTCTATAAGGTAAGAAGATTTAAACGTTTCATGTTCGGCTTCAATTATGAGATTATAATGCTTTTAGGGTCCCCTGGAGGAGAACAATGTCACGGGCCGCCTGGAGCCAAAGGAGGCACCAGCCTGGCAACGTCGAGCCTTTCGCTACTTGGTTAGCTTTCCCATTATTGGTTTGTGCCTATGTCTTGTTTTCGCTGTGATGTTTCTTATGTTGCGCTTTCAGGTAAGATTAATTTATTTTTACTTTATATATATGTATTTTTAAAAATTTAAGATATGTTTTAACGATTTTTAATAAGAAATTAAGATAATAAACGGTCCGCTTTTAGAATGCTTTTTCGCTGTGGCATTAACAAGAAAATATTAAAACAAATTTTTGTGCAACAAACGCTTTAAAATAATCTATTAAAATCAAAATTTAAAAATTTTAATTGTTGTTCACACATTCTTTTTGCACTATTTAAAATAATTTAATTCAATTATATGCTCCGATGCACAATAATATTTACGCTCACATTTCATGTTAAAAATCATATAGCAAATGCCATATGCATAATATATATATATATATGTATATATATATATGTATGTATCTGTATGTATGTGTCTATTATTTATATTATTTACTTGATGACAAATCCATAAAGATTTATTTTTATTGTAAGGTCACAATTTGATATGGCCATTTAGTCGAGAGGGCTCACATCATTCCCCCAAGTTGCCTCCTTTACGTCTGCTTTGTCGCTGTTTAAGCAATTTTGCACGGGTGTCACACAGTGCGTATAATTAATATTGTTTTCACGTCAAGGACTCCAGACAATTGTGGATGTGATTGTGTGTGGGTGGGTGTGCGGGCGTTCGGTTATGTGTTTGCCTTTGGTGTTTGCCTGTGTTTATCAATTTGCTTAACCCTCAATATAGTAGGGGTATTCCTTTTTTATTCACGCATTTATGAGCACACGCACACCCACACATACCAACATTTCCGGTTTCCGTTTGTTGCTATTGCATTAACTACTTATATAAAAGCATTTTTGTCATTTTATTCACTTTGTTGTTGTAAGATTATTTTTATTACAATATATACATACATACATACATACAAGCAAACATTTACGTAAAAAAAAATTTTATCACTCATCACGCCTCATTGAATTGTTTTCTTTTCTCTCTTTCTTTCTGTCTGTCTCTTTTTTGGGTTTCCTATATTTCCTCTTTCTTTTTTTTTTCGTTTATTTGGTTTGTCTATTTTTTTCTCTGTTGTATTTTTTTCCACAGGATTGGCTGGATCACCATAACATACCAGATAAAGGAATTGCTCAATGCATGTATAATTTGCACAAGGTTTTTATTCAGTTACTTTTTATAACTAATTTTTATTATTATTAACATAAATAGTTGTAGAGACATTTATATTACTCACTGCAATTGGTGTTGTATCTGTGATTAAGTAGATAGAAAATAGCGCTAAATCTCTTTAACGGTCATAAAAATTATATATCGATAATTAGATATAGACAATCAATAGTCCAAACACCGTAATGATCTATGGCGGACTTTTCTGTTAGCTGTTAATTAAGCATAATTAATTTGTGTTGTTGCCCAAAATGCCGTTAAATGCAGAAGGGCTATACAAACGGGACTCAAATAATTTGAGAGCTTTCTTTGATAGACTATTGAAAAGTTTGTGGTAATATGGTATGATTTAGTATTATTACTGAAAAAAAATATAGTTAATTAGGTGTAGTTTAGAACATGTTTCGATTCAAGTGAACTATTATTAATTTCTTCATTGTCTTTCGACACAAATGAGTACCAAACAGCGATCCTGTAAAAGATTTTCGCAATAATCTTCTTGTAATAATTTCTCCGGCAATTGCCAATGGCTTTTATAATATCTGTATCCAATAGATTTTAAATGATTTGGATTTAGCATTTATTTTTCCCTTAAATAAAGGTTTGATTAATGTCAAATCGATTCCAAGCATCCATTTGTTTCTGCAACTCTGGCTTTAATATATTTTTCATATGCGTTTTAATTTTTACTCCTATTTCGTAGATGAATACATTCATTATTTGTTCAGCTATCGAAACAGAAGCAAGAACCGCTCACCAAGCAATTTTCAATTAAAACTTTAACTAAAAATACACATACGCAGTGTCAGTCAGAGAAAAAATGTGTGTAATACCCTTAAGGGGTAAAAATATTTTTCATACTACGTTTCTTTCAATTTTACATAGCCTCGAATTAATTAAAATGTTCGCTTGGCAGAAAAGAAAGTAGCTCTTGGCAAACCATGACACAATTTCCATGAACCATACCGCAAGCAGATACTCTATATAGAAATCGAGGGAAGGGACAATTGGAACTATAATGGAGAAACAACAGAAAAGGCAAAATTGCTTTATCCCTGACATTGGCAAATTTCAGGCATATTTGAAGTGTGGAGTGGCGAGGGGGAGAAGATAGGACCACGGTAAAGATAATGTCATCGCAAGTGCCATGGCAATCATTTGGGCGAACGGAGACAATGGAAGCAATTAATGATTGTGTGCCGGAAGGGGCGCATAATGAAATTGCCTTTTTATCACCCAGTAGCAAAGCAATGACCTTCAGTTGATAACAAAGAAAGTGAAAGATGGAGAGTGTGAAAATGAGTGGAACCATTGAGTTTGGTTTTGTTTGGTGAATAGGCAGCAAAATATTTATTATCGGCTTAGGCAGATCAACTCTATTTATAACCACAAAACGTTTAGATAAATTTTTTTAACTAAATTGATATTTTAAAGTATATTACTAGAATATTTATTTCCTAAATTCCTTTAGATTTTAAATTGTTTTTATGATTATTATATATCTAACATATATGTAGTAAATCTAAAGCTTTAGAAATATACAGAAACTGTAAACATTTGTTACCATTATTAGGGACCCTATTTAAAGTTCACAATGTCTAGTCATTTCAATTAACAACCACTTATCCATCGGCAACTGAAGAAACTGATATTTTATTTAAGATGCTTCATACTCAGATAAATTTCTTCACAAACTTGACTTTGGAAAAAATATTAGTTAAGCAATTATAACGCATACGCAGAGTGTGCCAGCCAGATAATAAATACAATAATACAAAGATCATCTTGATCATAATTATGACGCTGACAGTTAGTCAATGTTACATTCCAATCGAAAAACACATAAAAGTAATCCATAAAAACCATGAAAAAAACAAAAGAAACCCTTTAAAAATTTCAAATTTGAGTAGCTTCTGATTGTCAATATACAGATAAAATATTTTTATTATATACGAGAAATCTGTTTACAATAAATTTCCTTACGTTAACCTATTTGGAAACATTAAGAGCCCAATGGTTCTGGAACCTCTTAAAAGGACATGTATGATTACAATCATTACATTTCATTTGGTGACAAATAGAAACTAAAGATTTCATGGTACTAAGAAACTGTACCTATTTGAGCTCAATCAGATTATAATTTCGATTACAAGAACTATCCCAAGATTATATAAAGAATGAAAGAGTTGATTATATTTAACTTGATTTCCTCTACTTTGCTTTAAAACTGAGTTTTGAATGGACATAAATTCAAAAGAAGAAATATTTTTTATGATGATATCTACTTTTAAATGATCTTAACATTATTATTAGAAGTGTAGTAAGATTACCTACAATTCATATGACAAAATGAAACCTAAACCAGGCAATTAACAATTTTAATCAACATAACATATATAATCTTAAATATATAGGCTACTCAACTTGAATAAAAAATGGATTTGATGGATAATTTATAACATATCCAATACCTTTCATTCACGAGAATTTAATTTAATCATCAAAGTGAATTCATTTTGAGAATATTTTGCACAGCAATTTTATTTTTGGAAGCCATTAGAAGAAGTGTTAAGGAGCTCGACTACCTTCATTTTGGACTACCTCAAAAGCATATATGTACATATGTAGGTGGATGTACGAGTACTTTGCCAACAAGTCAACCTGACAATTGACATGTTGTTGTTGTTGTTATTACTGTTGTTGTTGCTGATGTCCTTGTTGCCGGCATGTGTGCTGTTCATGTAGTTTTAATGCGTGCCATGCCTGGGAAACCTGGATCCTGGACAATGGCTTTTTGGGTTTTTTACTGCTCAGCCGAGCGCTTAAATGTTGTCGTAATGAAGCGTGGCTAAAGAGAAAGAGAGACAGATTCAGACAGAAAGGAATATAAAAATATAGAAGGTGCGTGTGTGTAAGTGTGTGTGTGTGTATGTTTATGGTGGCATTTGTCAAGAGCAGCTAACGTTAGCCAGTGTTGTAAAGGGTCTAAAAAACTTGTGTGTGAGTGCGGTTAAAAGTGCCATTTAAGTGAATTGAGGCGCTTTGGTTGAGGGTAGAAAATTACTACAACTTTAGTGGTTAGTTAAAGGTTTTTCTCATTTTTTTTTTTTACCCTCTGTTATGTGCAAAATTTAAATGGATTAAAATGTAAGGGTTTAGTCAAGCTAGTGAACGGGATAATATGAAATTTGGAATACATGACCCTAATTCTAACCACAATTTAGCTATAAAAATAAATGTACGATTTGACTTTAAACATTTTTCCATAATCTAAATATAGTCCCACATTAGTTATGAGTATCTTTAGTAATCACCCATTATGTATGTGAACCTACAAATCAGATATTCTTGAAAGCATCCATAAAACATAAAAAAAAGAATACACAGACACTTATTTTTTTTAAATAAAATACATATGGTTTTTATTTAAATTAAAATCACACGGCCACTGGCTTAGCCGGGAAGTTCGAGGGAATTTAAATTAAAGCCCAACTCATATAAAGACCATATTCTGTATTAGAATTGTTTTAAACCAACTGAGTTATTTGTTTTAAGCATTTAGTTTATGTATGTTAAACGCTGTTTTTGACAGGTTTTTTGTACCTTATTTTTTAGTTGTAATTCTCAACTAGTTAAAGCTTTAAAGATGAGTCGATAGCAAAGTCTGCTATATATAGCTTGGAGGTATATTTTTGTGCTCCTAATAGATTCTGTGCAAATGCACTCGAATTGCCAGCCTTAATAACAAGAAAAAAAAAACAATTTATTTTTATTGAATTTCTCAAATTACTGTTTTAATAAATGATTCGAAAGGTTAGCTAAAAAATCTCAAATTGTTGTTTGTTTGAAAACATGTTTCAAGAGTTTCCTAAATAATATAAAAATAAAGTTAATAAAGTTTGATAAAAAAAAATATTAATATTGTTACCTATTATGGAAAACAGTAACAAATTTTAGTTTATTTAATTTAAAGAAAATTTTTTCGGAGGGGAAATTAACTTTTTAAAGGCGTTTAAACCATAATTATAATAAAAAATTTATTAAATAATAGGTAAAATCACAAATACTTTTACTCTTAGTGATTCCCTTTAAAGAAACTTCAGAATGTGGAGCTGTTGTTGGACTAATTAAGATCCATAAAAGTGTCCCTTAACAAAGAAATTGTGAAATTGGCCAACAATAATAACCGTGTTCACCTTGGCTCAACAAATTGTTAATTAAGTTGGTACTCATTTGTGTGGGCAGAGAAGTTGAAAGGGGCAAACAATTTCAGCAATAATACAAAGGGCCAAGCCTTTTGTTTCATATTTAAACAATAGGCAGGCGAAAAAATGGCATTCTTAACGTTTGCCGTCATATGTATACGCATATAATAAGCCATGTCAGGACGGAAATATACTCGTATATATAGTTGACGTAATTAAATTAACAGCATTTAACAATTCTTCAAATAAATATCCTTAATTAAGCAAATGAAAAATAATTGCAAGGCAATTAACGATGAAGTTTGTTGATTGCTGTACAAAATTAATGATAATGATGAGGAAATGAGTTAAACAACTAATAATTTAATTAAAAATATAAATTATAAAACTTTTGTTTTGTTTTTTCTTTTTGATTATCTATAGGATTGGTGGGATTCCAAGTTGCCGGAGGAGAGTGTCTTATGCTGTTTAAGTGTCATACCAAAAGTTCTTTTAGCTGGAGCGATTACCCTAATGGACGAGGCATATTTTAAGCTGGCCGTTTGGCTTAATGACAGAGGTTTGTCTTATCTTTTAAATTAATTTAATACATTAATATATTAAAAGTTTAATTTATTTATTTTATAGAAAATTATCGTCTGCAATCGAAATATGAGAATCATTTGATTGCCAAAGTGGCTCTATTTCAATTTGTCAATTCTTTTCTCTCACTCTTCTACATTGCCTTCTATCTGCGTGATGAGGAGAAACTCAAAGAGGTTTTTACTATTCTATTACCGATTTATGTATATATATCTGTATATCATTTCTTTAATTCTAGCAATTGGCTGGTCTGCTCATCTCACGACAAATTATAGGTAATTTACGTGAATCGGCCATTCCCTATTTTGTCGAGCAATGGAAATTAGCCAAATTGAGTTTCAATATGTGGGGAGCTTTGAGTCCCACACAGAATGTTACCCGCAGTCTGGCCGAGGAATTGACCACCGCTGAGGAGCAGTTAAAGGCTGAAGCCGCAGCTGCTCCACAACAGCAGGGAGCAGCAAGTAAACGCAATATTGGACAGGCTGAGATTGAAAGTTCATTGTATAAGGTGAGAATCAAAGAGAATTAGTTAAAAATTTGTACAAAGGCAAAATTACCAAGAAAATAATTATATAAGAAACACAACATGGGGTTTCGGTTTAATGAAAGCTTTAACTTTTAAAAAGAAAACTAAATTTTTTCTTAAAGTTAGTAGAAGAAATTTCTTTACTTTATTGAAAATCAGAAACAACATAATTTAGAACTTATGATAATAAAAGAATCTACAGAAATATCAGAGTCAACTGTATCTACTTTTTGCCTTTAGATTTATTCATTTAACTTTATAGATCACAATATCATATACCAAGAATCTGTCATCGTAGCAGTTATAAAATATATTTACAAATATAATATTAACTGTAGTAATAGTAATAGTAATGGTAATTTCCTTTGAAAAAATAATTTTGTAGATTAGATTTTTATAAATAACTTTTACTCATAGCATAATTGTTACTTCTAAGAATTAATTTCCGAAGAAAATATTAATCCATATCCACAGAAATAACAAAATCAACTACTTAATTGTTATATAAAATAATAAAATCTTTATAGAAGAAGGATATGAAACTATTGGTTATCGAATTATTTGATCAATACTTGGTCCTTCACTGGACTTTATTTTTGATTTTGAAATGATTAAAATTATTTCTGAAGCTAGGTTTGTAATTTTTGATGTTCCGCTCTTATTGCAACTTAAATACAGTCAAACTTCTCTATATTGAACTCGCATGGGACCAGAGAAAACCTTTTTATATAGAAATTTCATTATATGGAAAATATGATATATATACTGAGAATACTTAAAATTTTCAACCAATAGACTAGGTTTAGATAATGCTTTTAGCAAAATTTATCATAAATATATTGAGTTTTGATTTATGTATATATTTTTGCATTTAAACTTGATTTTCTCTTTATACCTTTTTAGATATTTAAAAGAGTATCTTAAACTTGTATTTCTATTGTTATACAGTAATTATTGTTATAAGTAATTAATTATTTAATTGCTGAATTGCTACATCAAAATATAATGTAGTATAATGATTTATAATCTAAAATTCATCTATAATCTGACATAAAATGCTAGTCTCACTAGAAAGAAACAGACCAACAGATTATCCTCCTTGCTCTGAATTATATTTATTTTATCAGATCCAAAATGCTTGTCCGATTATCTTATAAAACTCTTTTTATTTATCTTTTATAGTACGATGGCACCTTTTCGGATCATTTGGAGATGTTGGTCCAAATGGGTTATGTAGTACTCTTCTCAGCTGCTTTTCCCCTGGCTGGTATTTGTGCTTTGATTAATAATCTAATGGAAATACGCTCCGATGCCTTTAAGTTGGCCCATGTACATCAGCGGCCATTTGGTCAGCGTGTGGCCAACATTGGAACATGGCAAAATGCTCTAAGCATATTGTCCCTGGCAGCTGTTATAGTTAATTGTGCCCTAATTGGTCTTTCCGGTCAGGTGTCGAGATTGTGGCCAGGCTTAACCACAGCCCAAACGATTATATTGATTGTCACACTGGAGGTAAGGTCAGCCAGTGGCAGCAACAATAACTACTAATTTAGTAACTAACGAAAATTAATATGAGCTAATTTCGTTGATGTTTTCTTTACAATTTTCTTTTTTCTTTAGCACATCATGCTTGGCCTGCGTCAGGCTCTAACCTGGTTATTACCAGAATTGCCCTCTTGGCTGGCAGCGGAAATTGCACGCGCCGAGCATTGTCGCCGGGAAATGCAGTGCAAGGGCACCTCACCACGACCCACACCGCCCACTCCTCAATCGACCACATCCACACAACCGGAACAAGATGGTGCAAGTGGATTGATGCAGCAAATGGAAAGTGGTGCCAATACCACACATGATCAGTCCATGGAGAGTCAGGTGGCTGAAGATTTGTTACTCTATGGCCATGAATTTGGACGTAGCATTGAGGCGGATGTGAACATTTATGAGAATCGTGATTCTTCACCAGATTCACCACCCTCCCAGGTACGAACACTGAAACAAAATTCCATTTATTTTACTAAGAAAATTTTTTTCATAATTTTCTAGACCAGCACCATTCTCATAAGACCTCTGCATGAGTCTACTCCTCCACATGGTGGAGCCTCTTTGACCAGTCTCCATGGTCAGGATGGTAATGGCGGGTAAGTGTTTCAGCATCTTGATTTCAATATTTTAAATTCTTAAGTATTTTTGCACACGCTAAGGCCAGAAAATTACCTTTTTACCCTAATAACTAAAATTTTTTCCATTTCAAAAAATTCATCAACACGCACAGAGCTAATTAAACACTTTTTTTACACTTATAAATTTATAATATTTTGGTAATACTTTTATTCTCCCTGATATAATTGTACATACTTTTTTTTTTTGCTTTTTTAATATGAATTCTATGATTCGTAAAGCCCTTGTAAAAATTGTAGAAAAGTATCACAAAACTTTATACCGGAGATTCCACCATTTCTTGGATATTCTGTGCGTAATTTAAGCGCTCTACCAATAAAAACTAGGCAACAATTTCTAAGCGGGTAAATTCAACTAATTGGTTACCAAGGCTACAAATGTTTTATAATAAATATTTAAAAGCTGATCTGCCTTTTGTTTGTTAGAAATTTGAAATTGCAAAATCATCTACGATTACATTTTGTATAAGAATTTAAACCTTAATGTCTCCTCTCATTGTCTCATTTTTATTATTGAAAATTATTATAAGAACAATAAATGCAAATTCAAACACCATTTATTGGCAAATAAAAAGCTATGTTATTAAATTCAATTGAAGTTGAACGACTTTTAAAAGAAAAATGATAAGACGCAATATTATTGATAGTAAAAAATGTCATTAAAAAGTAATTCCAACTACATTTAAAAATCATTCAACAATTTCAATAAAACAGTTTGAAGGCATAAAGCAAAAATTAATTGCAAGCATTAATCAATTGATTACTTTTTTAATTGACAGAAGCTCTGTAGGAAAAATCATTTGCAAACTAACAATTAAAAAACTGACAAGTTGATTTTCTTGAGTTCTTAATTTACAGGTTGTGCAAATAAAGTAAAAATATTGATTTATTCAGTTATTATAATGCAGTAAAGAAAATATTTAGAAAATTTTGAAATAATATATTGGTCATTTTCACTCTATATAATTCAAGTTCACCTTTTACATAGATGTCGAAACTTCTTAAGTTATAGTTTTTCTTAATCTTGAAAAAAGAAAGAAAAAAATATTGCTTTCAAAGTTCTCTTCAATAAATCTTTCAAAAAAAAAAAGAAATAGTTTAAAAATGGTCTGTTCTTATGTCATATTTAGTTGTCTTTGAGCTAGAAGCTTAGCCACGTCAAAACGTTACCGTAAAAGAAGCAAAGATTGAGGGATTTCCATAGAGTGATTTGATTTCTTTCTAAGAATATTCCAAATCAGCCACAAATTTTCACTTCTTGAGTCACTTTAGTATCATTTATAGTTTTTTAATAATTTCTGTGTAGCAGAGATTACTCTTAAAAGTTGGAATTTGTAACCAAATTGTCAATACTTAATTCAGTTTTAATACTTAATTTATATTAGAGAAATATGCCATTTAGGATTTTCGTGATTTCATTCAAGGTAATATTTATTCTGGTACTTTGCCTAATTTTTGCTAGACAAAATGTTATTGAAAATGCAATTTCAAAATTATAGCCAGGCAGATATGCTTAAATTTTGTTGTATTCTAATTGTGTATTTGCTGTGTGTGTTTGCTTCTTCAAAACTATCTCAAAATTTGTAATGCAAACTGTCTCTTCAATTGGCCAATTTCTATCTATACCAGTAGCAGCTGCTTTTCAAAATATTGATATTAATAAGAAACTAAAATAACTGAAATACTAACAAAATGCTTTATCTCTTTCTTCTCCTTCCCTCTCTTTCTCTCTTTCTCTTTCTCTCTCTAATTTTATTTAATTTTACTCTTTTGCCACTTTTCGCTTATATCTGTGGCAAATTGTTACACAGAGCTTCTGCCAGCACATTTGCATTGAATTCGGCTTTAGCCGTTAACTATGCGACCCGTGTACAGCAATCGATGCATATACAGGAAATACCGCCATTCCGTAAGAAATCTAGCGACTCTGCCGATCATACGGGTAGCAGTGCCAGCAGCAGTCCACAGCGTGTCACAATGCGGCAATTGTCATCAGCATCAACAACATCAGCCCAACTACAGCAGCAACATCATCATCAGCAGCAGCAACAGCAACAGCAACAGCAACAACATCAAAAGATTGCCGATATACCACCATATAAGACACGCAAAATATCGGCAGAGGGTCCTACACATTTCAATATGACCGTAAGACATAGAGACAAGAAAGGATATACATATATATTTAAATGTATATTCCATGTGTATATTCCCTCTAATATAATACCCAGCAAAATAATCTTTAGTCGACCGTCTTTTAGCTGTCTCTTTGTAGATGCTCACTGTACCTTTATTTTCCTTTTGTTGTGTAGACTTGCATAAATCTGAAAAAATCCTCGATACTTGTCAACAATTTTTCAGTACTTCAACAACCACTATTTACTTATGGTTCCTTCACCAGGTCTACTAATCCTTAATTAACACGAAACAACAATACTAACAAAAATCATATACTGTAGGTATTGTAGATTGGGTGAAAATCAATCTGAAAATCAACTCAAAAATTCTGATTAAATAGTTAATTAGAGCTGCAACAAAGTAGATAAAAATTTACTTAACTGATTATCATGTAATTAAAGGTTAATAGAATTGCAAAGAAATAAAGAATCTCTACAATCTTAACATAAAGGCCAATAACTAAAAATACTAATTTGAAAATTGGAAACAGTTAACATTTCTTTATTTGGTTATTTAGGGGCCAAAACAAAAATAGCTGGCAACTGAAATTTATTTGTTGATATGGGCCACAAATGAAAAGAAAAGTAAATTCTAAATCAATATGTGAAGATAGTATATTTCCTTTCTTACTTCCTCTTCCGTTTAAAAAACAAATTGTTTTTTAAAATTACTGTATAAGATATTCTTAACTGATTTTGATCAAATATGCCAGAACTATTAATGAAATAAAAGTTACTTGAGTAAATGGCTTAGAAATCAAAACAGATTTTCCTACTACAGTTAAACTACTAAACTTCTATATAATAAAGTTCTACGTACAATCAATTAATTTCAATATTCAATCAACAAATCTTTACTAAATTATTGTTTACAAACCTCGACATTTTGTACATTATCAAGACATACGACATTACTGAAGATGGGAGTTAGGCTTATATAATATATACATATACTTCTATTCCTTTTATAGTTAGGTTTTTCCTATTTAATCGTTTGCCAAAAGACTCAAATTATTTACTAGAATTAGGTAGTTTCTAATAAATCATAATTGTTTATTTTATTTATAAGAAAACAACACAAAAACACTTCAACCAAAAAAACTACTTAAATTCACTCTAATCCCCCTTCCTGTTTAAAGGACAAACTACACATTAAACTTCACGCACCTGAATGGATGTCACGTTTGAAAGTCAACGACAATACGAATCTACATAGAAGCATAGATTGTATTGCAAAGGTAGTGAGAGTTATCAAAGATCACAGATCGAACATACTATATATCCACTCTATATATACATATGTTATTCAATGTGTTTGATGTTAAAGTAATAATGTTGCAGGGCATAAAAGTTGCAAACTTTAATTTGAGTTGGTAAATTATTTGATTGATTTGGGAGTGAAAATTATAAATCGGCATGGCAGAAGCTTTAACCAAAAAAAAAACAAAACAAAACAAAGAAAAAAAAAAAACCAATTCACGCTGGCTTCTCGTAACACTCTCACCAACAAATATATACATATAATGTAATTTCAAGCATGGATTCCCCCTCAATTCCCTTTAGCTTTCAATGTGTGTGTGTGTGTAGATATAGATGAGAATTTGTTGTAGATTTTATGTATGAGAATTTAAATTTTAATATTATATATGTAAATATTTTAAGGAACTTGGACACGCTTCAGATAATGCGGATGTCTTAAAGCCTGCCCCATCATGGAGTAATGTTGCATTGAAAACTGGTTTACCCACCCCACCAGCCTCACAGCATCAGCAACAAATTGTGGCTTCATCATCATCTTCGTCGGGGGGCGGAGGAAGTGTATTCAGTCCCAGTGGTCCAGGACCTGCTGCATCTAGCGGTATTAGTAATTCACAGTCTAGACCCAGTGTTGGAGCATTATCCAATTCATCATCGACATCATCACAAAAACAACAGCAAAAGCTATTGGCCAAAGAAGAAAAGGAAAGGGAAAAGGAAAGGGAGAAGGAAAGGGAAAAGGAAAGGGAGAAGGAGAGAGAGAAAGAAAAGCAACAAGAGCAGGCACAAAAAATTCTTGATCAGGCAGCATCCACTTCAACCGGGAATACAGATGAAGAGACCAAGGGTAAGCTTCCTTCACATTTAATTTGAGTTTCCTCTTGGCTAATTCTATTTACATAATTATATACAGCTGCTGAATTGGCTGCCAAGAAATCACGTCTAAAACAAAAATTGGTTAAAAGTGCCAGATCTGTGGCCATATTTTCCCTTAAACTCAAAGAACGCAGACAACGTGAGGCTGAAAAGGCGGCCACAATTGCCGTGGAGCATGCCAAGGTGAAGATTTTTAATCCTTTTTTTTATTATTTTAGAAAAAGTTTTAATTGTCTTCTTTTCCAGGCTCTTGCTAAGCTACCCATGCCTCAGCCAGTTGGCGGTGAATTATCTTTAATACCCATCGAGCAATTAATACAAATTGATGATATCAAACCAGTAATAAAATCAACAACAACGACAGCAACTAGTTCTAGCCAAGCAGGTGGATCATCATACACCATGCATCAGCAGCAACACCAACAGCAACAGCAGCAACACCAACAGCAACAGCAGCAACATCAACAGCAACAGCAGCAACATCATCATTATTCGCATCCGCATCAACATGCGGATAACTAAATTAATTAAAATATACTAATCTAATCGCACACTTTGTAAATAGTTTTCTATGCACCGTTTCTCCTACATTTAAATCATTTAGCAAAGTTTTATTAGAGAAAACGATAGAATAACCAAAACAAAAAATAAAATGAAGATAATTGAGGAATTTGCTGAACGTGTGTCTTGTCCAAGAGAGTTGGAAGCAACTAATTAACTTATACAATTTAGTCAACTGAAAGACAACAAATTATTTAAAATAATTAACTAGTGTTATCAATCAAGTATTTGTGAATATTTGTCAAGTTTTTTGAAAAACAAAAAATTTTTCACACAAAAAATGAAAAGCATACAAAACAAAAAAAATAGAAAACCAAAAAACTAAAAAATATCGAGAAGAGAAAAAAAAGAAGAAATTGTGAAACGAATTTTGTTTTAGCATTTAGCAAAAGTTAATGTTTTTTAGTAGTTAATGTTATTTAGCAATTAGCTGAGATATTTGTTAAGCCAGCGAAAAAACCAAAACCAAAACAAAAGAAAAATAATTCTATATATGCGAGGTGTGGCTATTAAATCACAACAATCTGTTGTGAATTTTTACATGATATTTGAAAAAAAATAAGAACTGGATCTTTATGTTGTTAATAGAAGATTTTGTGAATGATTCAAATATAGATCTTCATTTCATGAGAATCAAAAGGTTGTGAAATTGCAGAACCTGTAGAGATTCACAGCGAATGTTTGAAAATGTATGCTTTTAATTGATTAAATAAAACTTGAATGTTCGTAAAATTCTTTAAAAAAATAGCTGAAAAGTTGAATTTAAGTCTTTAACTTATTTCCAAATTTAAAAATAATAAAGAATTTATTGCTAATAAAACTGTGAATGAAAATCAGTCAGAATTCGATTCGAGCATTGCATATTAAAATAATATCCAAAATATCAAAATAAAGAGAGAATTTTTTTTTCGATTATTTATTAGCCACACCTCGTAATGTTATGTTTTTGCATTTACGTTGCCAATTTCATTTACATAGACACAAAATACACACGACACAACGACACAAAAAACTGTGACAAAATGTCGTCCATTGTTCCTTCCATATACATATATATATATATATATATATATATAGATATATATCGAATATATACAAGGAAAAAAAAACAACCGCCGCACTCGCTTTTAGCTCTATATAACTATATAAACACACACACTCACACACACACACAGACGAAACTCAAACGAATGATATTTGTACATATGATGTAGAATCTAAGCAATTATACAAAAAAATATACTTAAATGTGCTCTTGTGTTATAAAAACAAAACAAATAATTGAAATTGAATAAAAGTGAAAGTAAAAATTGATTTGAAAATTCATTTAATTTGTTGTCTACTTTTTAGGATTGATTGGTAAATCGCTAAGGAAATTTTATTACAAGAAATATCTGGCATACTTTTAGGCAAAATATATTTCATTTAAGGAAAATGTTAAACATTTGTTTCTTATATTGAATTTAATTTTATACTCTTATAATTATATCTCAGTGAATAATTTATCACTCATTAGTTTATAAGAATGATTGAAAAGAGTTAGATACTTTTAGCACGGAGGGAATCTTTTTATTTTTCTTGGTACTGAAGGCATATTTAAATTTTAATCTCTTTCGATTTATTAGTTTTATATATCTTTGGTTATCTACAAGAGTTTTCGATCTTAAGTATATTTAAATATATATGTATGTATGTATATTTTAATATACATACCGTATTCTTTATCAGTTTGTCAGGTTGGGTTAATATGTTACTGTCAACCTATGCAACTGATTAGTTTTCCAAGACTGATCTCTAATTTTACACATATTTTATATTTTATTTTATGACTATTGAACTTTAATGGATTTTCTTTATTATATTTATATTTAGTTGTATTCCATTCTATTTCTACAATATTTAGTTAGTTTATATATTTATACAATATTTACATAGTTGGTTTATTGAAGACGTTTGCTGTTCAAAGTGTCCTTTGTCCTGGACTACCGCTGTCCTGAATGTAATTTCGCTTGATTCTTTACATATCTATTTATTTTAAAGAATTAATATAATTTTATTGTAGTTTTGAAAGATTAAAACTAGACATAATACTTTGGAGCCATTGTATCGACACAATTTTTATATATACACAAATTCTAGTGGCTCTCCTAGAGAATTGCTTAGGTCTTAAAATAGGGTTCCTCTTTTATACATATATTTGGATAATAATAATGTATTTTACACAAGCAAATGAATGTAGGATAATATTGAATTTGACTTTTCCCATAAAAAACATATATTTTTCATTATACCTAACTGATGCCTGTTTAAATACAGAAATTGTACAATCAAAACGGAAAATCTATAACATGTTTCTTAAATTAAAAATGTTTATCTCTTAATTCGATTGGTAGAGTAAACATTTAACTTAAAATCTATCTTCGAAATTTTTATCATATTGAGCTAAAGTATAACATGCAAACATACATTACTAAAGAAATATAAATTATTTAATTACTTAATACATTTACTCTGAAGTTACACACTTTTATTATTATAGATTTCTTTATGTAAGATATAAATTGGATTTATTAATTCACTTATGATGAAGATAAAGATATAGTTCATTTGCCTGCGGTTGGTCTCTTTTCCATAATATTCTGACAGGAATTCTTTAGTAAAATTCCTAGCTTTAAACAGTCTCGAAATTATTTAAATTGCCGTCGCTAGTTTGTATCTTGTAAGTATATATTTACTATCTAGTAAATGTATCTCCATCATTCACATAATTAAAATGACACACTGTGTGGTTGCAGTACACTACATCAAGGGTCAAGGATAATGATTGCGTTGGAACTTTTCCAGAATTACTGATATTGTTGCACTGCGGTTTAATCATTACGTTTAAATCTAATAGCAGAGCATCATTATCAACATGATTCCCAAGTACTCGTAACATACATACTTGACTTGTTTTAGTAGATTTGCTTTATATATGTATATTATTTAATTTTTTTTTTTGCAACAACATTTTTCATTTTGTTTTATAGCCAAGCTTAACGAATGGACACACACGGGTCAACCTTCCTCACTTGGGCTCCACTCGATCTGGCCCGTCGTCATCAAAGCCAACACATGTCATTGTGGCAGGTGGTGTGAGATGTGCTGATTTCAGTTAGTTGATAACATGACGCGATCTGTAGCTGGAACAGTCGTTGACAAAACGCACTCCGCACGTACGGCTAATTAACGCGCGTTTTAAGGTTCAAACCCCAACCCCAGAATCCTCTCCCTTCCATTATCATCATCAGCTGCAAATAAAGAAAAATTTTAAGAGACAAAAGCACGATTGCATTATAGAAGTTGCTCATCTGCTTAAGAAGTATTCGGATTAAAGTAATTTTGGTAGTATATGTTTTATAGAAGCATTTCTTTCTGGGTTAGGCAAATAATCATCAGTGAGATAAAGGTTTCAAATCAATTAATTTATATTAATTTTTTCTATAATGAAAAATAGAAATCGCCAGTTTCAGTTTTTGTAATAAGGTCAGATTAATATTAAATTAAAAACTCACTGATCAATTTCAGTTTAAATCAACTCAGCCAATACAATGTGAAGATATGTATAGTTATATACTTATACAGATCTTCACTATTTTTCTTGTTTGACAAACAAAGCATTAAATTGACGAATTAGTTTAAAATTAGATTAATGAGTCTCTATAGAAACCACTCCCCAACCCCCCTTACAACTAGCTTTGGGACTGCGGTTTTCTGTAATTGAATAAAAAACACTTTTTCTTAAAATATAAAAAAGGCAATAAAAAAATTTAAAAAATGTTCTGTTTAGTTTAAAAATTTGCTTTAATAATGTTAATTTAATAATGCTTAAGAATATAACCTCTATCTATCTTTATTCATTAATTACTTTTGTATCTTTCGGACCAATTCTTCTCTCTTAAAAAGAAACTTTTTTACCCGGACTCGAACACCATTTTTATTTTATGTAGTTTAAAACAAAAACGTATCTAGAACATACGCTAAATAAATTTTGCATTTAAAACCAATGAAAAAAGTGACATTCCTCTCAATTTTAAAATTTGTATTAAATCAATTAATTAATTAGATTCTAAAAAGTTTGATTCTGTTGATAGTATATCTCTGAAATCTTTGAAAATCTTCTTCTACATGTATGGACACAAATTGAAAAATATAAAAGTATCTTTTTACAGAGAAATAATCAATTTATAAAAACTTCTTTCAAGATTATTTAACGTTCTTAAAAAAAGCATTTCTTGTATTGTAATTAGATTATCTAATCTGAGTTTCATCTTTTTATACAATCATTGCATCTTTTCTTTCATTACAAATGGAATGGCAAAAAAAATCCGAAAACATGCTAAAGAAAAGTTCACTGAATAAAAGGCAACCGTTTTACCATATTTTCGTTTAATTTTTTTTTTAACTTTTATCACAAAATGGCCGTACCCAAAATAAAACAAAAAACGATTTGTTAGCCACCTTTTTTTAACCGGAAATTGCAATAACAACAATAAACAAAAGACACAAAAAAAAGTATACATGTATACATAGACAGGGAGTATGTATGTCAGGTAATAAAAAAGAAAAAAGAAGGCGAAAAAATACTTTAACCAAGCTCACCAATCAAAAACCAACTCGAACATAAATCTGCGCCAAAAGACAAACGAAAAAGTAATACCAAAAGAAAAAAAAAGGTAAAGGAAAAAAGCGAAAAAAAAGAAAAAACTAAAAGCCATTTAAACAAAAAGGTGTATAAATGTGTACCCAGAGCCATGTAGGAAACCATAACGAGCTTAAAAACTTGCAATGACTAGAGATCAAAGTCATGATGATGCTAACTGACTATGATGATGATGACACACACAGACTCTCGGACCCAGGGCAAGTGAGACAAGGCTTTATGAGTGATATTACCGTAAGATAAAATGGTAAAAACTGTGGGGCGTTGGTGAAATCTCGCACCTGACCCGAAAATGTTTCACATACTTTTATACATACAAACATACATACATGCATACATATTGTGCGAGTTACAGTTAAACGCCATTTTTTCCATTGAAATTTGTTTGGTGAACGAGCGAGAAACGAACAAAAAGGGAGTTAAAGCTGATGTCTGTTGACCATCCAGTAGCAACAATTTGTTTGGCTCAGATGGGCGGTCAGGCCATTAATAAAAGAGAAGATGCCCTCAAAAAAAAAGTTAAGAAAAAAAACAAAAAAAAAAAAAAAACGGCAGCCACGCCTTGAGGGCGCAACGGTAAATGGCCCCAAGATTTTTTATATGTATGTGTGTATGTATATGTAAGTTTTTGGGGATTTTAATGCTCTTAGAGAAAGGGTATATTCATTTTGAATAGAAGCTTGTTGCAGAGGCATCTCTTAACATACATACATATGTAGATATGTAGATACATATATGTATGTACATATGTACATACATACATACATATATTCAAAATCAAGACAACTAACTGATCTGCTTCAAGCCAATTTAACTAATTTTTTTCTTTAGGTTTAAAGCTATTTCTATTCACTTTGCGGATTTATTTGGATTTGAGCAAAGCGGAGAATTGAAATAAAACGTTTTCAATATTTTAGAATTGAGTACTAGCAGTTAGATTTAGTCTAACTAACTAATAATACTAAACCGCTGTATGCTTTAGTACTACAAGAACTGTTTCGAATACTTCTTAAAATTAACATTAGGTTAATTAGTTGCCATAAAAACCAATAGTTCTATAATTATTTAGGATTTATTGTGAACTAATTTTGTACAGCTTTAAGCTTGTGAAAATAATTAATGGATTTGAAAAATATATGAGAAATAGAATTTTTCCATAAAACTAAAACTGAAAATAAATAGACTTGCATTAGTATTCGTTCAAGTTCTTCTAGGTCTAATCAGGAAATAAGTCTTCCATAACAATAATAAAACTAACCATAGACTGATCGGTTTTAAAATCCTGATTGTATACTTAATAATTAAATTTTCAATATTCATTTAGGTGAGACTCATATTGCTCGTATTATCAATTAAATGAAACATAATCCCATAATCGATATCATAATATTTCTGTTGATCTTTTTCTCAGAAAAGTTAAACCTTATTTAAAATTAAGTTCTTAAACGGTTTTTAAACAGAAATTAAAAATAACTATTATATGATAAAATCAAAATTATACAACTAAAAAATGAATAGAAAACGAGTGTTATATTATAAAATATAATTCAGCAAATGATTCCTTTAAATAAAATTTTAAATATAACAATGCCAGAATATCTGACTATCATTGTATGTATGTATGTATGTATATATGTATGTACATACATATGTCTATATAGTGTATAAAAATTTCGAATTTCTATAGAAAAGCAAAAATTTGATTTGCAGTTTAGTCAGACTGCCACTGACTGACTGACTGACCCATGGTTTATTCACCTGTCGTCATAGCCACTGAGCTTAAATTAAAATTTAAATTGCTATAACATTTCTTTGTTGTTGCAAAGATGTTGGGTTTATTTATTTTTGTGTTGCTGTTTCTGTTGGGTTTATCTTAATGAAACTTTTTAAATCGCTTTTAACAGTGTCGAGAGGCTATTAAAAAAAGCTCACAATCCTCGTATTTCTTTGATTTAAATGCATTTAATTTTGAGGCATGTGAAAATTAATTACATTTAATTAGTCTCCCCCTCCCGCTTGGCCGTTCTCTTTTGTATTTTGTTTCGGCTCCGATACAAGTTGCCGTTTCTAGCGGCTTTTATGTATATGCGAGTATAGTACATACATATGTATGTATATACATACAGACAAGCAAAGGTACATATACATATGTACATACATACATATATACACTCACATATATATAAGTAGTATATTTTTAAAACGATCTCATAAAATCTTTACTCATGCTCATCCAGTAGTCGAAAAGTTGTTTATTACCGACCACCAAGCCAAGTTAACTGACTGAATGACTGACTGACTGACGTTGCACTTATTTCGAGGGAAGGTCATACCTACGTTTCTTATTCATTTAATTGAATTTCAAACGAATTGTACTTTGGGGTGGGGGAGGGACAGCCTTAAGTCAATCAGAGTTAAACGGAAGCTGTGCTCTAATTTGTTTGAGGGGGAAAAACAATTTATTTAATCCACAAATAGAGGGTAAGAAAAGAGATAGAGAAGAATGCAAATGATACTAACTTAATTAGAGTTTCGTATAATCAGGAACAAGTAAATCTACTTTCAAAGAAATAAGCTAAATGAACTGCTTTACAATTGAATACCCAGTATAATTAAATTACAATAAATCAGTTCAACTTATTTAAAATAAATCTTGTTTTCATTATTTCGTAAAAGCAGTTCCAAAAACTGTTTTTATCTTGGGAATTTACAGAATGTGCAAAGTGAATTCAATTAATTCCAAAGAAATTTGCAAAAATTGAATCATGTAGGGAGCATTTCTTTTATAGTATGTACATACATACACACATACATACATATGTACATATGAATGTATGATACTTTACCGCAAAAACAAGCATTACATATATGCGTCATCATGGTAAATACACCCAGCGACAATAAAAAGCCGCAATCGCCAGTTTTACAAATTTTTTCGTTCTCTGGTTAGAAAATAATGCGAATTTTAATATATCCAACAATTCAATTTTTTTCTATTAATTGATCAATTTCACATAAAATTTTAAAAATTTAATGTTTTTTGTCTTTTATTCAATAAGGAAAATTTTTTTTTCTCAAATGAAACAGTGAATTGGCGATCATGAAAAAAAATGTTTATAAAATAAAAACAATTTTCAACATAAACCAAATTTTTTCATAATACTTAAACTATTTGCTATTAACTTAAATTATAGTTCAATCGAAATAAATTCAATTTGAATTATTTGCATGAATTCAAGCAATGTTTTCGGCTTGCCCAGACATTTTTAATAGAATTGAGGTCAGGACTGTTCCCTGGCCAATCTGAGGACTCGATACCTAAAAAATTGATATCTGTCGTTTGTGAATAGTGAATACACTATATGCGAGTACGTAATTTTACTTATATTTATTATTTTTTATCTTACAGAGTACACTTTAAAAGCTAAAAGCAACTCAACAGAATTGAATTTAATTATTTTGTATCTAATATTTTAATATATTTTTGAAACGCCTCTAACTATAAGAATGTTTTTTAAAAATGTATGTATGTAGGTACATACATATTTACATATATCAATAGATTATCAGAAAGTCTTGAATAAAGTTTATTGCAATGCTGTTCCTGAAATCGATTGTTTACAATACACTTAGAGAAAATTTATTGAATACAACAATAATTTCGTAATTTTAATTTATTTTTAAATTGATTTTCATATTATTTTTTTTTTATTATATTATTTATTTATTACACAAAAGAAATCTGATTTAAATTTTTAATTAGTTTATATTCAATAGCCACCACATAACTTTATACTATAAATTTAAAAAAAACAATCGAATCACCATTGTCCTAGTTCTTAAATGTTCTACGTTAAAATGAATATATATTTTTTAAAGATGATAGATTTCATTTATAAAGAAATATCTGTAGAACAATATATAACACTTGTTTCAAATCGTCTGAAATTGTTTAAAAGGAAACTGTCCATTCACAATATAGCCTCTATTTATCGAAATTATCGATATTTATATATTAAAATCGAAATATCTAAGTTTTTATATTAACGAAAGAATTCCTACTTATATTTATCACCAAACGGACGTTTTATTAAAACTGAGCTTAGTATAGTGCGAAACGTCTCGAAGAACTGAGTAATTTTACATATATACATATATAAATATATATGTATGTATATAGAAAAAAAAAAACAATTACTTAATCATTTTGTTGAAGATTACTCACAATGAATATAACATTTTATTTTGTGTACTTTTTTATTACAATCAATTTTACTTATGCTCGTGAATGTACTCGAAGACAATTTTCATTCCTACCAACATATCATCGGTTTAATGAACAGCCTTTCCGGTTTCCCTATAGATCATCTTTTGACTCTTTCAGATTTGAGGTGAATCATACAAACTTTAATTATGTATAAAACATACACACATATATATGTGTTTATATATGTAGATAAGTACATATGTATGAATAAATACAGTTATTCAAACATATATACATACATACATATATACATACATGCTGTACTTTATAATATTTAAAAATATCCATTAGTATTTTTTTATCTTGTTTTGTTTATCTTTTGGTTTTTAAAATGCGATTCGACAATTGAAGGTTAAGAACAAAGATACATACATAAGAGTATATAAATTATATATTATTTATTTATTTATTTATATTATGCTTGGGAAGCAATTACAAATTGCATTCAACCCTTGAATATAAAATATATACATATATAAAATAAAAGAGTTATTCTTAAAAAAACATTTTTCAACTTAAATGAAAACTCAGTGGTTCCACATAAGGGATAAATACAAGAATTTAAATTTAAATTAACTCAAGTCATTTTACTAAAATTCCATTTTCTTTATATCTTTTTTTTTAGAGGCATTTTTCATCACGAATTGAATTTTTTTGCTGTAATGGATATGAGGGTGTGCCAGGTTATTGCCAGCCAATTTGCCCTAATTCGTGTTCTGGAAATGGTATTTGTCAGTCTCCCAATAAATGTGTATGCAATTCTGGTTATGGCGGCAATGATTGCAAATTACCAATTTGCAATAACTGTGAAAACCAGGAGAACAGATATTGTTCTGACCAAGGAATTTGTTTGTGTAAACCCGGTTATGCCAGTTATAATGATTCCAGCATTTCTTCTACCAGTTGTTCTCCGATCTGTGAACCAAAGTGTAAAGCGTACAGCAAGTGTGTGAGTCCTGGAAAATGTCAATGCCTTGATGGTTATTCTGATAAACAAAATATTGATAAGGATTGTAAACCTATCTGCCATCATGAATGTCCGGAAAATGCTTATTGCCACGAACCAGATATTTGCAATTGTAATCCAGGTTACATCAAAAAGGATGAGATTTGTGAACCTGATTGCAAAAATAAATGTCCAGAAAATAGTATATGCACGGCCCCCTACTACTGTGAATGCAGTCCGGGCTATGAAAAGTTAAACGATACCGAAAATTGTAAATTAATTGATGTGATTTCTTCAACTACAGATTCAGAAAGTACGTCGGAAACTAGTACAAGTATTGACTACCAATCGAAATCAACTGATGAACCAGAAACTAGTTCAAGTATTGACTACCAATCAAAATCCACATCGAATCAACCACGTTCAATCCCTCATAAAACAAAGGTTCCATTAACCGAAATTCCACTCAGCAACTGCACTGACAGTTGTGAATGTTGGACAGAAAATGATGATATGGGAACAATCTCAAATACCAAATGTATTCAAACTTGTTCGAAAACTGTTCATAAGGAACACTGCCTAATTCTAACTTATTGCCACTGTTACCAATCGAATGGTCCAATTATATGCAAAGAAGATGATGGCGATGAGAGTTTCGAGGACTTACAATATAATTGCATTATAAGAACATCAGAGAAAGATAATATCGAAAATCAAAAATCTACAATGAATGTGAATCAATCCAGTTCTAAATCAAATTGGCCAATCATTGTGGGTACTACCATTGGTGTTTGTGCAATTATTTTTATTGGAGTTGCTTATTATATTAAGAAGAACTTCTCTAACTTGTATGGACACAGACGTACTGAATGCATGAATGAACCTTTGATTGATAATATCTTATAGAGAATATATTGATGTAGAAATAATCAAATTGAGGATTTTATTTGATTATATTATAGAGAAGTTATATTACAGCAATTGTACAATTTACATACGTCAATAAAAACATTTACTATACTATGATTTAATAATGTTAATAAACAAGCTTTTGTTTAAAACTAAGGAAATATTTGATCTATTGATGGCCAATTCAGTAAAAACATATTTAATTCTATTGAGTATCGAGATATTGTATTCTATAATACAAAAACAATGTTTCGAGCATCAGAAAATTAGATTTTATGAAGAGGATACAATGACAATTTTATTTATTTTTATATATTATATAAAGAGTATATTAAAGTCTCTAAAATATAAAGTATATATACGCTTAAAGTATATATATGTATTTATTCTTACTAAACCAACTTTCTCTTTTCTTCACAAGTATAAAATTTATGCACTACCTTACTCTATAACTTTGTGATATCATTTAAATCGTCAATCGTAACATTTAATTAATTTAATTAACTGAAAGATTCACCAAAACGACACCCAAAGGAGCTGAAAATTACTTGAAAAATACTCTCACGTCTATATAGATAAAACATCAGCTAATCAAGCGGCATCTGGGCAATGGCAACGCTTTGCTATGCAGTCAGCACGCTTTATAAAATAATGATCAGGTGAGAGGAACAGAAGAGGATCCATCAAACGATTGGAAAGGGGGTGGGGGGGGATTGATTTGAAGAGACGAGACTCCTTTTGATTGCACCCGTAAGTGCCATATTGTCACTGTTTGATCAATCAAACTGCCGCCAATGATCAGCGACAGATCGTAAATGTAACTCAATCTCCCCCCCATTGATAATAATGATGACGATGATGATGATGATGATTCCATTGCATAACTTGTTTCCAGAGTGGTACAGAAATATGGTAGACCTTGCAATTAGTTATATGGTTTGCCCATCGATGAGTGAGCTCTACTAATTGACAATATTTATGAACACGTACACATTTTGTCGCCCAGCCATCCTTAATTGGAACGTTTTTAGCCCCATCGCCCACAGTTGGCCAATTATTTTCATCAAAATTGTTGACAATTTTCAGCGTGCCACTTCAAGTCAATGTGAATGAGTGAATGAGAAAGATAGGGGAGAGGAGAAAGAGTGGGGAGGGACAATATATAGAGACAAGTCTAAGCCACGTTTTGGTTATACGAATCTGTGACATAAATTGTCGCTAGATGAGCTCAGGTTCTACCACTAACAATGAGTAACAATAAGCGGCTCTTGACTTGCTGTCAGTTTAATTAAATTTACTTTAATTACACATTAAAGCATTCTTTTGTCGGTTTTTTTTTTTGTTTGTTTATTTGGTTTTTGTTTATTTTGTTAGCCAAACAAGTTCCATTTTGTTATATTCGAAGTAGTTTTCAGTTTAAAAGCAATTGAAATTGATTTACGTCGCCGACTCTCAACTGAAATAAGTTGGGGATTAAAGACATTAACCTTTAAGTCAAATTCTCTGAGATCATAGAATCTTAAATGTTTATACTATACAAATACATTAAACAATATTAAGTCAGTGTGTTTTATATAAAATTTCGCCTTACTAACGGAAACTTTAATTGATACACGTATCGAAATTTTTAATTATTTTTTTTTTTAGAAAGCACTTACAGACATAGATATAAATATTAACAAGTTCTTTCTCTTTTTTGAATTGTTTTAGAAACTAAATTGACCTCAA
Organism: Drosophila emarginata; assembly: GCA_037075365.1. Classification (NCBI taxonomy): domain Eukaryota; kingdom Metazoa; phylum Arthropoda; class Insecta; order Diptera; family Drosophilidae; genus Drosophila; species Drosophila emarginata. Next base: position 355,472 of record JBAMCD010000109.1, on the reverse strand, counting down.
CTCAAATCATTTTCGGTTTTCATTTTCAACCAGTTCATTCACCTACTATATAAACTGTTTTTGTTGTCTGTAATATGAGAATATTAATAAACCGAAATGTTACAATGTCAAACAATTTTTATTTTTTGATGTGTTTTAAAGCAGTTTATGTCTCTTAATTTAAATTGAATTTTCGGTGATTTCAAGATGCTGACTAACCTAAAATTTACAATAAAACGATCGAAAAGGAAAACAGTTCGGTTTGATACCGATTGCTACCTCAGTCGCTTGAATGTCTGCTAGGAAAAACTCTAATAAATTAATGAATGAACTGAATTCATCCATTAGGGCTTAGTATTATTTTCAACATATTAAAGATTAGTAGAAAAATTTGGAATACGAAGCGCAATTAATTTTCATTCCACTGACAAAGAAGAAAATGATGTGAAAACAAATAGTTTGTCTCGGAAGTGAGAATAGGTTTTAATTCCGATTCTGACATTCTTTTCGGAAATGTGTTACGGGTTTGTATAGATTAATTTAAACTACGTATTAGTTAAATTATAAAAAGAAAAACATTTCTATTAACTTAGCGTATGAATTATTTTGATATAAAAGTTACTAAGTTTACGAAGGTGTAAAATTTCACTTTATTTCTTATAGTTCGGATTAACAATAACAAACAACTGTTTTGCATATGTAACAAATTCTAATAATTGTTGACTAATTTTTGTTCATTGTTATGTTTAAGACTGTAACGATTTTTTTTTTGTTAAACTATTCTCATTTCGTTTTGTATAAGAATTTCTGGCATTTCTTTAAAGTTCTATCGACTTTGTTAGTTGACATTTTAAGAATCGGAAGTGCTAACATTTCTTTCTTTTCCATTATTATCAATTAAAATAGATTTCCTAGGGAATTTTAATGGAATGGAATTAAATCTTCTATGAATTTAACAACGTTAGACATTAATTTGTGCAGTTTAATGTGACCTAGATACTAGTTACTTCTACATAATAGGAAGTTGACTTCTGTCACAAATACCTTGAACTGTCCGTTTCTTTAGATATTTTTCATTTTTTTCGAGATGGCAAAGTGTCAGCTAAACAACGCGACAATATCTCATTGCCCGATTGTCATTTGTCAAAAGGAGGGAATAAAAAAACAAAAAAAAAAAAAAGAGTAAAACGTTGCCCAATTAGCGACACAGTTAAACGTCAACATCCTTACGGCTTCACATCCGGAGAGGCTGTGACGACTGCCACGCTACTCCACTTCACTCCAAGTCCACGATCCCCTCTCTATGGAGAACCCAGCTGGATCTGGTTGTCTGTAACCAGTGACGGTTACATTTTCGCCATCAATCAGTAACCGCAGCGGGCGCCTGCGCAAAAATGCGGAACAGACAAAAAAAAATAAATAAAAAACCCAACAAGTTTGCTTCTGTCCTGGGGATGTCAGCGGGGACTGCAAAAACCTATACAATTAGCTTTCAATTATAGCTGTGAAATTGGGTTTATTGCATTGCTAAAACATTTTACAAATGTCACGAGTCTGAAATTTATTTATTTATGTTTTACAGCCACTTCACTGCCAGCACCGAAGTCCCCGTTTTGTATTCCATTTTCATTAGCAACCCAATAAAATCTCATGAAAGAAACAAGAAATCCAGGGGGGGAGGGGGTTCTTCACTTTGGTTGTGGTGTAATTTCTATACACTTACAAAAAAAAGTTAACTTGTTCTCTATTTTTATCAACTTTATGCAAATAATTATTACAATGGAAATTCTTTTAAAAATACTTCAGTTTAATTAAATCAGATTAGATATAGTTGATAGAGTAAAATTAAGGCAAATCGTGTAAAGAATTTTGGTAAGTTAAAGTTAATAATTTTTCCCAAATTGTAATTTTGGATTTTCTATAGCGAACAAAGTACCGGCAAAGTCGGTATAATTCTGTTCTTAGACTTACATTATTAATATACTTTAGCTCTGAACAAAGTAAAAATTAAAAAGAAATGAACTATCTATGGAAGTTAAAAAGTATTCCTATGAAAAAATTAAAAAATTTATTGAGCCTTTACAGAAAGAAACTACATAGGTTTTTTTTTTGATTAAATAAAAACAAGAAGAAATATTAATCTGAATAAATAGGTAAATATGAACAATAGAATAAGTAACTATCTAAACTTATGTATTTCAAGTGTTACCCACTTTGAAAATTTACATTAATTGTTTACTTTCTTTAATGGAAATTTAAACTGAATAATTAAAATGATATTACAAAAAGAAAGAGATTTCATCATGATTGTCGTGAGTTGATTATCCATAAATTGCTTTGCTCTTTTTAGGGTAAACTTCTGATTATTTTGGATCTACCCTACCATGAAAGGGTATTAAAATTACCTACTGGTCGTATTGATATTGTGTAGCAATATTTCATTTGATCGAGCAGAGGCTACCGTTTGTTGGTGGGGATCAGTTTCGAAAACATTGCCATGGTCTGTTTGTGCACAAAGCTGGACCATTGTGGCATTCAAAATTTGTGACGTATTTATTAATTAACACTCTATATTTCATCTTTGTTATTCTTTTTGACATTTTTTATGATTCTGTTATTTGACTTAGTTATTTAATACATTTTCTGGTGTTTGAGTAGCCGGAACTAAAGTGCTCAAATGACAGCAGATACTCATACATAAATCAAAGAAAAAGTGAATTTTTGGGCCGTGACATTCTTTTGGTGGTGAAATTTTTTTTTAATTTAACGAATATTCTAATGTGAAAGTCAATATTGAAAACAAAATTGTAAAGCTGAAAGAATGCTGTTTCATTTAACACTTTTAACCATTTTTAGTTTATTTGATTCAGGAAAATTAATCATTACATAGGTATAGCAGGTTGGAAGTTTCAATATTGGATATAAATTTTAGTGCATTTTCAATCGGCATTATAATTATAATATCAAAAATTCTTCTTAAATTATGCTTAGTAAATAACTTTTCGGCTTCAAAAAGTTTTTTTATTCAAACTATTTTATCGACCGATTGCTGAGATAAGGAAAAGAATGTCAACTTCTCAAAATGGTGTTATCCTTGGAATATGGAACTCATTCAGTTTGGGCAATTTCTTTTTCGCCGTGGAATTGAAAAATCTTTTAATCCTTTTAAACTATTTTAAACTTATTTTACTTGAGGCCAATTGTTTCTTCGTCTTCTTTTGCATTCTTATTGATAATTTTTAAATGCTTAAGAAGTGTGGCCCTAGTTCTTTTAGGCCCTTGTCAACCCTGTTTATCGTATTGTTCAACCCTGTTCACTTTTTTTCATTTACTTTTACTGAAGTAGGCTGTGGACCCAAACTTGTATAAATATCCGACGATTTGCTTTGAATTTTGCATTCAATTTCTTGCTTTTGATGAAGCAACATCATTTAACATTTCTTATTTTATGGTCAGATTTTAGTTGGCACTTGAACATCTATGCCGTACTGTGCTTTTCCTTATAAGATTGAGAAATTATAATTCTCGGTCCTGTTCCTTATTATTGCCATTTTCTCTGGTATTATTCGCTTTTATTATTTTATTTCATTTAAAATCGTGCATATATACACATATATATTTTTTTTCTCCACCCAGAACAGTCTTGATAATAATATGCACAGTCCTTAGTGAGTCGATGGATTTGTGTGGTTGTAGAGTGAATTTCCAATGACCGCTGGTTCGTAAGCAGCATCTTATTTATTTTTTCTTATTTATTTTCATTGTCAGATTATAGTTGGAACTCTTATTAATGCTGTTGATTGCTTTTCCTATGTTGATCCAAATATATTGCTATCGATCTTGTTCCTTTTTTCCCCCCCCTTTCGTCTAATAAATAAATATTTTTCTATTTTATTTTGTTTGCCATCTATAAGAATCTAGCTAATTCTGCAGACTTTAAACCAAATTGCTATCATCGGTATACATGGAAGCCGCATGTTTCTTGGATCATCGTCGCATTATAGTGGGGACTCGAACATGCTGTCTTGTTCCTTATTTATCTCATATGTCGTTTTTATTATTTGATTTTATTTTCCTGACGTCAGTTCTTTTTTGGCTCAAGTTGGACAAAGTCTTTGGCTGTTACTGGCTGCTGCTCCAATAATAAAGATGTCAGTAGGACGATACTCACTCAGGGTTATCGAGGTATTTTTCAATATATGTATATATATGTGTATATATTAATGAAATGTATTTATGTACTTAAAACACTTCGCTAATATTTTCTTTGATACTTTATTTTTTTTTTATTTTATTAAACTTTATCTATGTAGATTGACGCCTTATTAAGACCAGCAAATTTTTGATTGGTCAAAGTATAAAATTACTTGAAATCCAAGAGGGATATGTAACAATATACCAATGTTGCGATTGTACTAGGCCGGTGTAATACACAAAAAAATCTGTTTGACACTATTTTTTTCCTTTGTCACTGAAATAGTTTTAGTCCTATGCCGGTAAGTCGTACTTAGGATGGTAAATTATCGTCACTCATACTTTGCTTTTCTAGTGATTTGAAGTTAAAGAAATAAACCAAAATAAATAGACGGCATTAATGTTCGAGTCCCCACTATAATCTGACGATGATCCAAGATATACACTTGCCAGAAAAACTATCCGTACACCATGAAAAAATAACAATTTGTTAAAAATTTTGTGCTATAATAAACTTTAAAGTATTAAATTTCTTTCCATATGTTTAACATAGTAATTTTCCAATATATTTAATTCATTTTTACATGATTCCATCATTCACATCCTGTAATATTGACCGTCTTTCACGATCTGTCAGCTTGCAGGGGCGACCAGAACGTGGCTTTGAAAGAATAAAGCCACTTTCTTCGAATGTGTTAACCACGTACTGGACAGAGGAGTATGGTTTACATATTATTTTGCCAATTTCCCGAAAAGACTTTCCTTCTTTTCTAAGTTTTATAATAATTTCCCGTTCATCTGGAGTAATTTCTTTACTTTTGGGTGCCATGCTGAATCTTCGAACTTTCTTATAGGTAAAGCAATTTTGAAAGTAATGTATTCACGCCAAAAAATACCACAAAGTAAAATGAAAATGTTATTGAGTGAATAAAGTTCAGCTGATAACGCAGGATGTCCCCTTTTCGATGCGTACGGAAACTTTTTCTATGTTACAATGTTGCTACATTTTCTTTTTAAATTAAAAAAAAATGCTTCTAGGGTAACAAGAATTATAAAATATAGTGAGAATTAAAAAAAAATATGGAATTAATAGAATAATGAAACAAACCTATCAAATTACTCCTATATCGCCTTAATTATCCGATGTAAACTGGGTTTTTCTATATGATACTTGCATGTACGGATACTTTTTCTGGCAAGTGTATGCAATTTTCGTATATACCGATGAGAGGAATTGCAGAATTAGTTAGATTCTTATAGATGGCATAAAATATTACAAATCATACTGCATTGCAACCAATGCATATGGTAACAAACTAAAGGAAAAAAATAAATATTTGCAACAATTTAGATTATCAGTATTTAAATTTTATTACTGAGGTATTTTAATGCAATTTCCATAAGATCTTAAAACTTACAAAATGAATTTTGAATAAGACCATTGTTAGTGTAGTAGTTCTTGCTTGAGCTGACTTAAAAGTTTAATACCTCACATACATACATACATAAATCGTTGGATTAGAGTATAAAAAGTAAATGTTGCAGCATCTATGGCATGTAATTTATTAGCGCGGCTTTTGTTGTTGGCCATCACAACTACCGCAAAAGAGGCGGCAACAGGTGAACAATTACCTAAAAAAAAAAGAAACACACACAAAAAGAGAAAAAGAAAAACGCTTTGTGTATGAAACATGCGTTAATTGCCATAGAGTCCGTAGAGTCGATGGGTGCCTACTTAGAGGCCTGGGCACGGTGACAAAATTAAACTTAATTGTTTTATGACAGCCAACAACTGAGCGGACCGCCAAGCTACCAGAGGAAAATGTGAGGCTGACCTAACCATCTTATACAGCTTTACCCTAGTGGCAGACAGTGATTTGTCTGTGGGGCACCAGCAGCAGCAACAGCATCCAACAACAACTTTCAGCAGCAACTTCCAACTTGAGGCGAGCGGCAAACAGTTGACATTTTTTAGGGTCTTTAACTGTGTGGCTTTGTCTGTCGTTTGTTTTTGTTTTTTTTTTGTATTTTATTTTATTTAATTGTTTTTCTTGTAAACGATTTTTTTTTTTGTTTGTTGCTGCAGCCACCCATTTTATATTATATTTATTAAAAAATGTCTTACACAGAAGTCGACGTTGTTTTTTTTTTCTTAATGAAGCACGAAACAAAACAAAAAAAAGTAAAAATTAGTAGACAACAGCAGGTGCTGTGTTGGGTTATAAACCTCTGGGGAGGATGTTGGAGGAGATGGAGATAGAGTTGGAGTTGCTTGTAAGCGACTGACAACATTTCTGTCATTGCTTTAAGGTAAACTTTCAGCATTCTCATGTCAATCATTTTAGTTCAAGGAAATTTTTGCGGCTAATACAACTGAAAGCAAAAGGTTAGAAAGTACTTTAGGACAATTGTTAAGTTCTTAATATTATATATTTATTAAAATTGCTAAATTTAAATGATCTTCAAATTTTTTCAGACCTTCACTATATTTAGATTATTGAAAAACGAATAATTAGTACTGGAATAATTTTATTAAATATTTAAATCAATTATTCTTTTATTTGCTTTTTTTCTTCTTGGTTTTAGTAAAATATACTAACTTTTAATGCACTCTACTCGAAGGATCAATGATAAATTACAAATAATAAACTTACGTTTAAAAAGATATATGAAGTAAAAAATATGAATACAAGAAACTTAATGTCTCAGCCAGTATTGCCGTTTAAGCCATTTTTCCGTAAAGGTCCATCCTTTTTTTTCTGGTCTAGCCGAAATAAATCTAAAAATTGTCCTTATTGTATTTGTTAAATCATACATTTCTTTTAAACGTTGAGTGTGGTTAAATCGTTCTAGTAATAATCATACAACCATTTTATTAAAATAATGGTAAAATAATTATTAATGATTGCAAATATACTAAGTTACCTAAACCGTCTTATTACTTTGATAATTCAAAACTTAAAAAAACGCATTGACCGTTCCGAAACTCACCTGAGTCACACTTCTATTTTTTTGAAAGACTTATAAAGGGATCGATTCTCTGATGGGCATAAATTTCAAATAAAACTTTACTTTGAGAAATAATGGTCAATAAATTTAAATAATGTATTCCCAAAATATATATAGTATAAAAAAATATATGTATGTACTTTCTGAACTGGGGAAACATTGCTTTTTATTAATTTGGTTAGATTTTTCGAGCTTGATAAAAAAATGTGGCCCTAGTTCTTTTAGGCCATTGTCAACACTGTTTATCGTCTTGTTCAACCCTGTTCACTTTTTTCTTTTACTTTTACTGAAGTAGGCTGTGGACCCAAACTTGTATAAATATCCGAACATTTGCTTTGAATTTTTCATTCAATTTATTGCTTCTGATGAAGCAAAATTATTTTATATTTCTTATTTCATTGTCAGATTATAGTTGGAACTATATGAATGCTGTTAATTGTTTTTCCTTTGGCTGATCCAAATATATGTATTTCCGTCGGTCTTGTTCCTTATTTGTTCGCTTTCGTCTAATAAATAAATTAATATTTTTCGCTTTCGTCTAATAAATAAATTAAAATTTTTGTATTTTATTTTGTTTGCCATCTATAAGAATCTAGCTAATTCTGCTGACTTTAAACCAAATTGCTATCATCGGTATACATGGAAGCCGCATGTTTCTTGGATCATCGTCAGATTATAGTCGAACATTAATGCCTTGTTCCTTATTTTTTCCCCTCTTCGTCTAATAAATAAATAAATATTTTCCTATTTAATTTTGTATGCCATCTATGTATAAGAAACCTTAAAGCCGGTTGCTATCATCGGTATACACGAAAACTGAGTATATGCTGGATAGACTTCTGCAATGACTATCTTCGTCTTCATCTCCATCTCTGAATCTCTTATCTCCGTCCCTCATCTATACACAGAACAAGCCTGTAAAGTGACGGAAATCAGCAGCGATCTATTGTAGTCTTCTATAGTATTTGATTTTGGCCAATAAATGGTTAGAATTATTTCCCCACCTCGGAAACAAAGCGTATGGGATCAGATGGCACATGATCAAAGTATCAATTTTACTTACAACACGATAAACATTTCTCCACTGCCAAATTGCCAGCATAACTTTGTAAAAAAAACAATTAAGTTGGATGCTTTCACATCTTAAATATACGGTTATTGATTAACAGCGCTCACGATAATTTTTAAATTATATTTTGTCCATGTAATCTCTTATCCGATCTACTGTTACATGTCCTTATGACTATTCTGATTCCTGCCCCTCATTTATAAGGCAAAGAAAAGCTAAAGCGTGCAACTAAATAATTTAACAAGAAATAGCTTCAAGTCATTGATTTTTATTTTTATGTCAGCGTTTGTCCATTCGACGACGACCGATTTTGAGTTCGTATATAAAATCAATTGAATATCGGAAAATTTCATTAGTTGCATTTGCTGCTTACCATAATAAAAATCAATTGTTTTATTACTTGTTAATACTTACCCGTTTCCACAGACTTTGATGTGAAAGTTATGAAATTTTTGTTTAAGATATTGAAGGTCCTGTTGCTTTTACTAGCGAATATCTGGACAATTTATAAGAGACGTGTGCGAAATAGAAAGGTAAAGCATGGGAAAACACTATATTAAGGAATGGCAAAGTTTTTTTTATAAGATAGTATGTTTTATTTCGGATAACTTAACCGACAAAAATCTTGTCTTATGAAAGTTAAGCCAAAGGATTAAACTTAAATTAAAGGATTAAACTTAAATGGTTCGACAATTATTTCGGATACGGTTAAGTTATCCGATCATCTCATCAACATGTGTGATTATTAACTCTAAATATTATAAATAAGGAATAAGTCCGAAGATAATATATTTGGATAAGCCCAAGGTAAGGAGAGAGTGCTTTTAAGTTCCAAGTAATATCTGACAATGAAATTAAATAAGAAAAATAAAATTGTTGCTTCAACAGAGTCAAGCAAGTAAATGAAAAATTCAAAAGAAATCGTCGCATATTTATACAAATTTGGGTCCAAAGCCTACTTGATGAAAATGCGATAAACAGGGCTAACATTTATCCAGGGCGTAGAAACACTGCGTTAGATTCTAAACAAGCTAAAAAAATAAAAGAAAGTTAATAAAAATATTAATTAAACTAATGAAAAAAATTCTAAAACTGATTCTGGTATAGATTTATAGTCAAAGTTACGTTTCGATTTCAACATTCCACATAATAAAATTTAATTTTTTACCTAAAAACATCATATGCTTCTTATTATACTAATTTAGCTTTATGTCTTAGCTTTTTGTAACTTTGCCTTTCAACCCTGTTTATCGTATTGTTCAACCCTGTTCACTTTTTTTCATTTACTTTTACTGAAGTAGGCTGTGGACCCAAACTTGTATAAATATCCGACGATTTACTTTGAATTTTTTATTCAATTCCTTGCTTCTGATGAAGCAACATCATTTTGTTTTTCTTGGGACTTGAATATCAATGCCGTACTATGCTTTTCCTTATAAGATTGAGAAATTATAATTCTCGGTCCTGTTCCTTATTATTGCCATTTTCTCTGGTATTATTCGCTTTTATTATTTTATTTCCTTTAAAATCTTGCATATATATACATATATATTTTTTTCTCCACCCAGAACAGTCTTGATAATATTATGCACAGTCCTTAGTGAGTCGATGGATTTGTGTGGTTGCAGAGTAAATTTCCAATGACCGCTGGTTCGTAAGCAGCATCTTATTTATTTTTTTTTCTTATTTATTTTCATTGTCAGATTATAGTTGGAACTCTTATTAATGCTGTTGATTGCTTTTCCTATGTTGATCCAAATATATTGCTATCGATCTTGTTCCTTTTTTCCCCCTTTCGTCTAATAAATAAATTAATATTTTTCTATTTTATTTTGTTTGCCATCTATAAGAATTCAGCTAATTCTGCAGACTTTAAACCAAATTGCTATCATCGGTATACATGGAAGCCGCATGTTTCTTGGATCATCGTCAGATTATAGTGGGGACTCGAACATTAATGCCTTGTTCCTTATTTATCTCATATGTCGTTTTTACTATTGGATTTTATTTTCCTGACGTCAGTTCTTTTTTGGCTCAAGTTGGACAAAGTCTTTGGCTGTTACTGGTTGCTGCTTCAATAATAAAGATGTCAATAGGACGATACTCACTCAGGGTTATCGAGGTATTGTTCAATATATGTACATATGTATATACATATGTACATATATGTATATTAATCGAATGTATTCTTGTACTTAAAACACTTCGCTAGTATTTTCTTTGATACTTTCGTTTTCTTTTCCAAAAACTTGTGATGGAACCCAAACTAATAAAACGGTGGCAAAATAATTGTTAGTGCATTTAAATTGCTATAAATATATGTACATATTTGCATAAAATAAAAACACAAAATTTAAGAGGTTCTGTTCTCTTTTGTGTCTTCCTGTCTTCTTTCACCGATGAAAAAATAATTTTTGAAGCCAAAATTTACTTTAAGTATCTGAATACATACATACAATTGAAGTATTTATTCCATTTTCCTAAATCATTTTATTTTATTATCGAAAATGTTTAACCTTAAATAGGTTTATTCCCTTTAGAGGTCGGAAGTCATTTATTTATCTATGTGGTAATGTGATTTTTCCAAGATGTTTGTCAGTTAGCAAAGATTTTCAAACATCCTTTTAAATGATTTTCCTTCTCGTTTTAGCACATTTCCCACTAATTTTGGTTTGTGCTGTCATTTAAAATTTTCTTGGGTTTTTCCATTACATACAAACAACACTGTTAGTACCGGCACCCCAAGAACCAATGGATTTTTTTTGTGATCCTTTTAGTTGTCTTTTATCATTTGTTAATAATAATTATGGTCATTTGTGATAATTGTAAGCCATTGTGTCATGACCAAGCAGAGCATAAATGCGTAGTTTAGGTTTTTTATAGATATATACATATGTATGTACATATATGTATGTAGTTTATAATAATTGTCATTAAGATAATTAGTTAACTGGGGTTGACGATCATTGCAGTTTAGAGTTTATTAAATGAAAAGTTATGACAAAAAACTCTTAAAGATTTATGTGGTTGATTAGACAGTAGCCGAAGTAATAGCAGTCACCTGTCTTTAGGCTTGGGAAAAACAGAAGTGAAAATCCTATATGGAAAAAGGCCATTAAATGATTGAGGAAGACCCAACGCTAACTGGTCGTAAAATAGATTTTTATGAATGAAAATATTCGGGTTGTGATGCTGAGAGAACACATAATGCCCCTTCACATGAACACATTACGTAGAAATGTCAAATGGAAAAGACGCCAACGACTTCCTGATGTATGGCACTCTGAAATCCATAAATCGCCGTGAAATGCCCGTCCATCTTATCGAGATTGAACCACCCAAATAGTTTCCACAAAAGAACTCATAATTAAATTATGCTAATTTCGCACTCTTCGTCGGCGGCATCAAACACGATCACGAACACAAAAAAAAAAAAAAACAGCTAAAAAACCAAATGACACTCCAGAAAAGACAATAAACCACAACAGGCCATGTTGAGAGAAACGTGTTAACTTGTCACATCGTTAAAAAAAAATTTTGATTGATTTTGCTCAGGAAGCTAAAACAGTGAAACAGCTGTTGGGGTGACCAGTCAAACAGTCACTACACGATCTTAATGAGAATAATGTGCCGCATTTAAATGTGGCAAGCCCATTAAAGCGTTAAAGTTATTGAGATTTCGGTTTTTATTTGCTCAAAGTTAATATACATTTAGTTAATGTGATTACACTGCAAGAAATCTTTAAAATTGAAATCATATAGGAGATTTACAGAGTGTAAAATTATTAGTAATAATTATACATATATACATACATACATACATATATCGAAAACTAGAAAATGTTATACATTATTCAATGATATATGTACATAAAATTTGCATGAGTTGAATACATTGTTTAAATCTATGTTAAATACAGTAGGGCCCCGTAAAACGCTACTAATGAAATTGCAAAAATTGACAAAAAATTGCAAAAAGTGACATTTCAAAAGATTCTTAATTTATATAAATGATTTCAAGAGAAATGATTTTGTTCTTTACTTTATTTTTTAAAGAACTGTAAGATTTTGCACATTTATGGAGAAGTTGCGTGTATCAAAGGTTGCGCTTTGCGAGGGTGTACTGTATAAACATATTCATTGCAAAATTTGAAATATTTTTAAAACGACTTTTGCTTTATTGAAAATGTATCAAATTTATACCATTTGTAAAGGACGTACTCTAACAAGAGTAGACATAGATACAGGGACAATAATAATAAAATGAAGCAAGCAAGTCGTCCCTGCCGGCATTGAGTATACTTTGTACCAAGTAGAGGTACTTCACAAAGTCAAAAACGATCAAAATCGCCATCACTGACCGTTTCAGTACGAAACGGAAATACATACATATTTACCTACATACATGTGTATATCTCTGATAATAATTTTCCGATTTTAACAAAATTTGTTCAGATGGTGCATTTTGATTATATTGAGTGTGTCAAATAAGAATGCAATATCTTTAATACAGCTCTAGTTAAACGTTTTTTCAAATTGCGGGGGCGGAAGTGGGCGTGGCAAAAATTTGAAACAAACTTGATCTGCGTAGACAATAGACGGATGTTGAGACCAAATTTGGTTGCTCTAGCTCTTAAAGTCTCCGAGATCTAGGTGTTCATACGGACGGACGGACGGACGGACAGACGGACATGTCTCAATCGACTTCGGTATTGATACTGATCAAGAAGATATATATGTATGTACTTTATGGGGTCGGAAAATTCTCCTTCATAATAGCAACAACAATAAAACAGCAGTAGCAGCAGCTTTAGCATGGATGGCAACAACAACAGAAAAAGAAACAGCAACATCAACAACAGCAGCAACAATAATATCAATATTAACAGCATCATTAACAGTATCAAAAATACCGGCAACAACAGAAAAAACAATAACTACAGCAACTGCTAATATAATTACGAGGTCAAAAAAAACAACAGCAACATTAACAGCAACAACAACAGCAGCATAAATAGTAACAATAACAATAATACCAAAACTAACAGCTAATGTAATTAATATAGCAAAAATAACAAGAGCATCAAAAGCAACAACAACAACAGCAATATTAACAACAACAATGCCAACAATAACAGCAGCAATAACAACTACAGCAACAACGATGGCAACAACATTTACAAGTAACTTAAAAAAATAACAAATACAACAGCAAACACAACTCCAATAACAGCATGAACAACAACAACAATAATAATAATACCAACAGCAGCAACAACAACAACAAGAGGAACAACATTAGCATGAAAGCAGTTAGTTGAAAATGTAAGAATTAATATTAAATATTAACAGCAGCATCCAAATTGCCAATAACAAAAAAAAAAATAACCCCAAATAGCAGCAGCAATAACAGAAACAACACTCACAAGAGTTGCAACAACAACAGTTACAACAAAAAAATGCAGCAACAGGTACAAAACCAACAATAGCAACACAAGCAACGATGACAACAGCAGCAACAACAACATCAACTGATTTTAACTTTAAAATCTTGTTAGCGTTGGCGACAACAAAACCAAATTTTTTTTTATTGTAGATTTATTAGTCCCCTTGGCTAATACACACGCACACATATACATATACACACATACATACACACCACATACTTACAGAGACTGCTCCAAAAATTTCTCAATAAGCCAAATACCAGATCAAAGATCATTGTTTCCATCTCCGTTTGGATTTCAATTCCAATGAAATGTGTTTTTCGTATAAAAATGGTCCATGCGATGCGATCGAATTTAAATTGAAAAATTTGATTTTAATTCTAGCATTTGAAATGTGTTTTCATTAACATAATTAACAGCAAATTAAATGTAGTACCCACTTTACCATATTCTTTCAATATATATGTATGTATATCCATCTCTTTCCCTCTTTTAAACATTTGATGTAACCTTTTTTGTAAGACCCAAAGAAAGTTGGCCTCATCTCAAACGATCAAACGAACAAAATTTGGTGTGACAGCAATTCGTCAGTCCATTAAATTTGGTTTTTAGCATCCATTAAATAAAAAAAGAAGAAAAAAAAAAATAATAAAAAAAAGAAGAAGACCCAAGCCAAGTGAAGTCGAATTAAGTTGAGTTAATGCCGTGTTTGTTTCTACACTTTCGTGGGCATCATCATCATCATCATCACCATCCTCATCTGACTAGGAGGGGGGTCTCCACTCTTGATTTATGCCTCTGGTTCATTTATATTGAAATTTGATATATTTGTGAGCAAGCGGGACGCGTTTTATTTTGCAAAGCTCGCGCCGTCTTGCCTCATTTTAAAATGTATTTTTGTATTTTATATTCGAATTAATTGAAATGATTGTGATCTACAACGTTGCCTTACCATATTATACTATATAGTTGCTGTATATAGTGTTCATATACATACATATATAAGTATAATTTATATATCGCCCCTTTGCTCAACTCATTGGCCTCTTTGCCTTTGTCTCATTTTTCGGCGCACTTATTTACAGGGGCCGCATAAATTATACAAATATATAATAGACAATAGAGAAATATATATAAACATATGTATATAATGACATTCCAACATACTCGTATAACACCTTCTAAATGGGCATTTTCCGAAAGTCTCTATTGATGGCAAAATTTGAATGTCTCTTTTATAGCATTTAGTCTCTGATTGAATGGTTCAATGTGTGGGCGCTGTCAGGCATTTGCATAGGCCTATAGGAATCAAAGGTTTTATCTTGTTAATGTGTTGTATTATGTTTTAAGATGTAAAAGATTTCACTGACTTGAAAGATAACACACAATTTCACATATCTACCTCTTAATAAATCTTAACTTAACTTATCTTAATTTAGAAATTTGTATTTAATCTTTTCTTTAAATGGTTTTGCAAATTGGTAAGATTAAAAACACATCAATCCGTAACAGTTAAATGTTTTGTTTTAAAAAAATTAATAATAAATCTTAAGCTATATTCAATTGAAAAGTAATTGTATATTTCGATTTTATAAAGTTTTCCCATGAATAACAGTTATGAATGAAAAACTAAAAAGAAATGCGCAATTTATTCAAAATATTTTTATATTAAATTAAGATTTTGAATAAAATTTTAATAACATTTGACGTATTTTCCAAATATAACTTAAGGAAGAACATTTATTTTCGGTTCCTGATCCAAATAAAATCAAATGCTGTAAATCTTTTTTGACAATTTAAACAATTTTTGATTTTGAATTTTTTTATAAATTGATTAATTTTCTTTTATCTATGTACCTAGTCGTTATTAAATATTTAAATCTTAAATCATATTACTTTTTTATACATTTTTATAACAACTTAACATTTATTAATTTACTTTATAACTTTTTTAAAATTAGTTATTAAAAACAATACATTTTATTTAACTTGAAAAGGATTAATTGAAATTGAAAAATTAAAATCTCATTCCCAAACCTAATTTACTCGTTTAATTTTAGTAAACTTAGAACTTTAATTAATTATTTTTTTATTTCAATATTTATTTATTTTAAAACGATGTTAAAATTACTTTTAATATTAGACCCAATAAAAGGTATAAAAACCAGTACTAGATATATTTAAAATACGTATAAACTTTGCATTTGTTTTTGTAGCTATACACTGCAGAAAATATTATCTGATGTGACAACTTTAGATAAACTTAATGAGAGCTTTAAATTGTAATCCTAGTTCTTTCTGAATCCTAACAGGAATCCAGAAATATAAAATTAAAGTCTCATATTTTTTCTCTTTGGTATTTCGTTTCTTTTAAATGAATATTTAGCTAACCTAATCTTACTTTGTAAATACACATTTTTCCAATTATTTTCATTGTTTTTAACTTTATATTTCAATATTTGTTTGAATTTAACTGTGTTTTTTATGATTGTATCGTCAGGCTAAGTCTTAAAGGTCGCAAGTTCTTTCTTCCTTTAACACACTTTCATCATGTGTAACCTTCGGGGACATTCATAATTTTTAATCTTAAGACTAATCTCATTAAAAAATCTTTATCTCACTTGGCTTTCACCATACACCATACACCATAGAGGCATATATACATACAACATTAAAGGATCGTTTAATCTTTATGCAAAAATTAAAGAGAATTCAACCTTTTGGCAAATCAACACATTTGTCAAGCTACACATAACAAAGAAACTCCCTGAACCCCCACAACACCCCTTCCATACCCCAATTAAATGACCAAACCTGGGGGCAATTAAACCTTAAGCATGAGAACACGAAGAAGAAGAGAAAGAAGTGAAGATGAACACCCGCTGACAGAAAATCACTTGACAACGGCTGATCATTAACCGATAACACATGACATTAAAGGTTCACCAGCGAAACAAAAAAAAAAGTTGACTAAGAAAGAGCAAGAGAGCAGGTTTTTGTATTTTTTTGTATATGTTTTTTTTTTTTTTAAATGCCGACAAAATAAGATAAATACCGACCACCCCAAAAGGGCACTACTAAATCCAAACGAAAACTAAGAGCGAAAAACGAGCGGAAAATTAATAGTGTGAACAAAGAAACGAAGGGAATCGAGAATCTTTGGAGCAACATCAGCATCAGATAGGTATCAGCTTACATTGATGCTGAAGTCTGCCCCCAACGAGGAGCTGGAAATTTGTCAAAATGTCAACGGGTGAAACAGTTTTGGTATGGTTGGGGGCATTTTATTTCGTTTTCATCTTGAACATAACCACGTAGCTTTTGTAAAACAAACCATTAGCAGCTAATAAACATTAGTCATGCAGGAATTGGAATCGGAGTTGGAGTTGGAGTTGAGAGTTTAACTTGGTCAGGAGCCTCTCACAATGATTTAGTGGGTATAATTAAAATTATTTTGGTTTTCTTTTGGTTTTGAAAAATTTCTTTCGCTCTCGCATATGTATATGATGTCGCAGAATTCCACGAAACAAAAAAAAAAAAAAAAAATAAAAAAACGAAATGAACTTAGGTTGAACAAGTTTTACTCCTCTTTTAATCATAATGAATTGCCCGTTTAATCAAAATTTATGCAGATCATGGACCCAACTCCCAGCGCGTGTTGACAAGTGGTTCAAATGGATAGTAGCCACTGTATTAACCTACGATAAGATCGTTTTGTAAGCGATAGTAGTAGTCAAGTTGTATGGATCGAGAAGAATATTAGAAAAAGTGTATTTGGCATTTAAGAGATTCATTATGGTTATGGCTTATGGTTGAATCATCGTATATTCATGTATCTATAGCTGTAAGTCTACACCACTTCATTTGTCCCTTTTTTTGTGGTTCTCTGAATTTTGTTTGGGTCCTCTTTTGTGTGTGTCACCATTTTGCGGATCCTCTTCCTTTACTTCTTCGGTTTGTAATTTATGTATTTTACAGCCAATCACAAATCAAGTTGAGCATTTTGTTTTGCACATTTTTATGGTCGCTACTGATGCTACATATATAAATATATATAAGGAAGGGAAATTCTGTAGATCGGAGTAATTATATAAAGGATGCAGTAGAAGGGAAATCTTTCGAAAAAAAATTGACGATTTAGAAAAATATAAAAGATGAAGATATTATTATATTATTGTATTTGAGATGAAAACAAAACTAATCAGTTAGTAATGGAATGAAAATAGCATGTTAAAAGGTAGTTCTAATAATACATAGGTAAGTTGAAGTAACTTTACTTGAACAAATAGTTCAATAAATTTATTCATCTAATATATTTCAGATAAACCCAAAAAAAAGCAACAATTTTTGAAAATTAACTGAGTTGAAGTGCAATTCAATTTTCGAAATTATAAATTAGTTAGCTAAATTTCTTTAATTTTATCAGCTTTTTGTTATTATTTTCGAACTCCCTGTTTGCTCTACTTTTCAAACAAGTTTTTAAAGGATTCTTTAGTCAACAGTTTTCATTCAAATTTTTTCATTTTATTTCTTTATGAATTTTTTTATTTAAATTTCTAAAAAATGTAAGTTATTGTTATATATGTAGTAAGTATAGTCTCGACTGATCTTATCCAAATGAGTTATCAAATAAAATCCTTTGCTTATTATTCCTTTTTCTAAGGACTTTGACTAAATTTTTGAAATTGATACAAAGGGTTTAAAAGGTCTAATTCAAATTTACTTTTAATTTCATCTGTCTTTAAATTGTTACAATAAATTTAAATGAATAAATAATTAAAATACAGCTAACAGTTAAGGATACCCTTAAAGGTTTCTTCCGCTTTTACCAATGAATTCTTTTTTGTGTGTTTTGGAAAAGGAAAACAAGCACATAGGAAAAAGAAATCCACTGCCAAAAAAAAAGTTAAAATTAAAAGTATAATAATATCCAATCAAAGATAATAAAGTGCCTTGAGATCAAAATGAAATAAAGTATTCCCCTTTTATGTATCATAATAAACTTCTGAAGTTTCTTTCATTATCTCCAATTAGTTTATTTAAACTATAGTAAATTAATATGATAGAAAGAGGATTAAAAAATAGAAACATATATAACCAACATAACTTTTTCATATTAATCGAAAATAATTTAATATTTTTGGTAAAATTTTTCTTTTATATTTATCATAATTTTCTATTTTCTTAATCACAAACCGGTAGCTACTTTGGTACTTGGTCCGAGCATTCCATCTGATAAATCTTATATGAGTTGTTTTTAGCCCTCAGCTCCTTCCCACACTTGCATACATAGCAAGAAGATAATACTCATCATTCCAGGTGTATGGACATAACCGTAAGATTCACACATGCCAACAATAAGACCAACAACAAGAAAAGAAATACATTTTCAAAAATTTAACGATGCGCACATTTTATTACCGCAATTAATTACAAAAAAAAAAGAAAAAAAAGAAAAAACCAAAGCCAGAGCCCAACAGAAATCCCAGTCAGGAAGAAGCAAGATCCACACGGATCCAGAGAGAGAGAGAGAATAAGAGGGCGCAGAGTGATCTTGAGATAGAGATAAACTTTATGATAGATGTGACTAGTAAAATGCTACTACCAAATGGTTCTAGTGATAGCAACTCTCGTAATTGGAGGTGCTACAGTTTGTCTCTGCTTAATTGGCAGAGAGTCGAGAAGAGAGAAAGATTTAATAAGAGATTTTCTCCAACTGAATGGAGAAAAAGAGAGAGAGAGAGAGGGAGAGAAATGAAACCAGTTTCTTGACCAATTAAATTCAACGAGAGACCTGGCCAAAAAGATGTTGTGGTAACAAAACAATGTTAAAGTCAAAACATTTCGAGTTTCGACGCGTAGCGCGACAGTTGCAAATCGCTAAGAGCACTTTTACCGTGTCTATGAACGAATCCGTAATAAAAACCATGGGTTTCAAGCATGCCATAATGCAGCGTACATATGACTTGTCACCATTGCCACCAGCACCAACAGCAACATTGCCATCACCAGCAGCAGCAGGGGCAGCTGCTGCAGTTCCTGCCCAAATCACAGATTTCAGTATTAGTCGTATATTGGGCAAGGAGAAGGAGATGAAAAAGAAATCTACATCGGATATTTTGGATCTCTCCAAGAGTAGTCAACCATCAATTTCAACGACAACTGCACAACAGTCACCGGCAACACCCATTAATTCACCCACAAATCCCTATTTGACTGCCTACTCACCAGATTTTCTGGCTATGGCAAATGCGACTAAATTTTATGCACAATTTTTTCCACATCTTTTGCCGGCATATGCGGCAGCAGCAGCTGCTGCTGGCTTAAATACACCACCCACATCGCCCTATCAGCAGCAACAACATCAGCAACAGCACCAGCAACAGCGCCAGCAACAACATCAGCAGCAACAACAACAACAACAACATCATCAGAAACGATATTTCGCTCCCTATGTGATCAATAGCAATCCTTTGCCACAACCATATCCTCGTATAAAATCATCCACTGCCTGCACTCGTCCGGATTGCTTTGAATGTTTGGATTACTACAAACAACTTCAATCTGTCGGATACAAACAGTCTACACCCTTGATATCGCCCTCAGCCTCATCAATCAGCAGCACAAGTAGTTCACGTCCTGTTCGGCAGGATCATCTCAATGTAACCACCAACACAAATATCTCACTGACCACAGTGACCAATCTAAGTCTGAGCACTAACCAAAATCCTGCTGCAGTTACCCTAATACCAAAACCAACGACCACTGCCAATGCCGTCGGCATGGGAACAATCAATCCAGCCACTGCCGAGGAGATCAGCTATAAATGTCGAATATGTGATAAGGTTTTTGGCTGCTCAGAGACATTACAGGTGAGTTGAAGAAAAGAAGAGACAATATATATATATATATATATATATATATATATATATATGTATATAATATTTGTAAGAAAGGAAACAATTTGAAATAGGAATTCATTTTGAAGGGGGATCCTAAGAAGGACTTTAGATGATAGAAAATGGTAAAGATATTACAATGTAGTGCCATAGAATAATGTCAAAGAACCGAACTAGTAGGAAGAAGAAATATAGCTATATTTTCCCATTATTAACAATTTTGGTATTTTAAAAGAGATGAGATAAATATTTACACTTTTTTCCTAGACTTATAAAAATATTAGACTAATAAATGCCCTTAATAAACCTTTCTTAAGTGTAATAATCCTCAATAATAAAATTGAGAAATAAAAGTAGAAGTTTTCGACATTCTTTTAAATTAATATGCGATTTAATTTCTTAAAGCCAAAATAATATTTAGAAATATTGTTTGCGCTTTTTTGGCTAAAAAAGTTATAATCTGTAATCTCTAATTACATTTAGTAAAGTTTAGAGCCACATTTCAATATAAAATGGATTCCTTAAAAATTTCGAAAATGTATAGAAAAATTTCGAATCCTATTTGTAGGAATTCATATTGTTAAAACTTTAAAAAAAAAAACAACAATTTTAAACTATTTTCCAATCGTTGACACATTTAACTAAGACAATATAGAATACATTTCTTTCCGAAATTTTAACTATTTTATTCAAAACCAAATTCATATTACTGAGAAGAATTGTAAAGTGTAAACTTATTCTTTAATGATTTTGGTTATATTTAGTTGGAATCTGGAAACATATTTCAAGTTAAATAACTTGCAATTTTTTAGCCAAAATTCCAAATATGTACCAAAAAACGTATTCTGTATTCATTTATAATCAGGAATCTTAAAGAAATTTATTACATATTTGGACAATATTTATAAATATAGATCGAATCAACAACTCAGGAAAATATTTGTTTTAGTTTTAAATTTTTCGAAAATAGAATAATAGTAAATAATTATAATAGGAAAATTATGAAAAGGCATGAAAATATTTGTTTTATTTATTTCCTAAAAGATGAATTTACTAATAGACCTATTTGTAGTCCTTTTACAATTACTATATATATTTTTTGAGAAATTTCGTTTAATCGAAAGAGTTATTTTAATTTTAAAATTCATGTATTAGCTTGGTATTCATAAAAATAATAGGAAATGTTGGCCTTTAATTGATTTGAAAGAAAGATAAATGCATTTTGTGCATTTTCATTGCATTTGTTGAATTTTAAACTTGAGATTCATAATTTATATATTCATGTATTTTTTAAACTTTCTTATTTCAAACTGCTTTTAAGCAGCTTCTTGTTTTAATGATATCGTTTATATTAAAATTAACGACTGACATAAAAACAAAATGCAAAAGTTTAGTCATTTTTATTAAGAATGAGTGTTTATCTTTATAATATTTTTATTACTGTGTATTCAGAGTTCTCTCATATCCCGACTGGAACCTGTTTCTGAAATGCAGCGATCAAGAAATGAAAGAAAAGGGGCGTTTCAAATGGAGGTAAAAAGGCGGAGTCACAGCTTTAAAAGTGAGGGAGTTAGAAAAAGAAAGAAAGATAGTGAGCGAGAGGGATAAATACTGCGAGTAAAAGAGAGAGAGAGAGCGAGCGAGGTGCTCTTTGGTTCAGGTCGTTGTCGTTCCACCGATTTCACATGCAAATCTTTACTAACTAAAAAAAAAAAATGGTGGGTAACCGAAACAGAAGCGAAAACTGGTTTTACGCATGGGTGCAGCTTCAGGTACTCACACATACATAGACAGACACACACAGATACCTTAGACGTAGTGGGACGGGATGAAGGTTAACAACAAAATGGTCTCCAACATGTAAAGCAATCCAAAACTTATTTGAATTTCTTTTTGATTATTTGCAGAATCACGAAAAGACCCATAAATCTCCACGATATGAATGTACGGATTGCGGCAAGGGTTTCTCCCAGCTACGAAACTACAAATATCATTTATCTGTTCATCGCGGTACAAAAGAATTTGCCGCCGAGTGTCCGGAATGTGGCAAGACTTTTAATGATAAAGGTTACCTGAGTAGTCACATGAAAATCCATAGAAATCGTAAGGAATACGAGTGTCCTTATTGTCCCAAATCATTTAATCAACGTGTGGCCTTCAATATGCATGTACGTATCCATACGGGAGTCAAGCCACACAAGTGTGCGGAATGCGGCAAGAGATTCTCAAGGAAGATGCTCCTAAAACAACATATGCGTACCCATAGTGGGGAAAAGCCATATCAGTGTTCGGTTTGTGGCAAATCCTTTGCCGATCGAAGCAACATGACTTTACACCATCGTCTTCATTCGGGCATAAAGCCATTCAGTTGCCCGCTCTGCCCGAAAGCCTTTACCAAAAAGCATCATCTAAAAACGCATCTCAATTATCACACGGGATGTAAACCCTATGTCTGCCCGCATCCCAATTGCAATCAGGCCTTCACACAATCCAGCAATATGCGTACCCATGCCAAAAAGTGTCAATATCGACCCTTAGATGGTGCCTCTTCGGTGGGGACATATCCGGCCATTGGTAAAATTCAAAATCAGATGCAACAAGTGCCAACCAGCCTAGCAATGGCAACATTTGCCATGCCTGCACCGCCACCCTCAGTAAATTTTCCTCCGGCACAGCAATCTCTGCTCAGCAATTTGAGAACATTCTAAGGTGAATTTAAATTTAATCAAACCAAAATTTGTATATACATTAATTATGGTTTCTCGTTATTGTAAATATTAGTTAAATTTTAAAGCACTACCCGTGACCCTCTTTGACAACTTGTGCAAAAGTTAATAATTATGAAACCTATTTAAAAAAGTTGTTTAAAATAATATCAAAAACTTACCCAATTGAAGATTTCACTTCCAATAGCTTTAGCAATTTTCAATTATCTTTTAATTGCCTCTTATTTTTTTTTCCATAAACGCATTATAAACTTAAAATATCAAGATATCAAAATATTTGTCTTCAAAATCCTATGTATAAGATAGTTTAAGCATTATCTCAAATCTAGTTAACTAGTTTATATTTGTCTTGACTTTGCCGTCCGTATGTGATAAACATTAAATAAATAATTAAATGAATTTGAATATTTATAATTCTTCATTAACTATGGAGTGGAATCCGGATAAACTGACTAAAGTACTCGACCCTCTGAATAGGATAATTCGTGGTGAGGTCCATAATATCATAACTAGACCAATGTACGGACCCTTCTATGGTATCATGGGCGTTGTTGCGGCCATTGTCTTCTCCGCCATGGGAGCATCCTATGGAACTGCTGTGGCTGGTACAGGAATTGCGGCCACTGCTGTGATGCGTCCAGAATTGATCTTAAAATCGATTATACCAGTTGTAATGGCTGGAATAATAGCAATTTATGGTTTAGTTGTAGCCATTTTGATCTCTGGCAGTTTGGACACTGCCGAATCGTATTCAATAGCCAAAGGATATATACATCTGGCAGCGGGATTATCGGTTGGCTTATGTGGATTGGCAGCTGGCTATTGTATTGGCATTGTCGGGGATATTGGTGTACGTAATACTGCTCAGCAGCCAAGGTTATTCATTGGCATGATTTTAATATTGATTTTCGGCGAAGTTTTGGGACTTTATGGTTTAATTGTGGGTATCTATATGTATACTGTGGATATTCCGTGATGAAGAGTTTAAGAAATTATATTTTATTATGTTTTAATTATATTGTAATAATAAAACTGAAATTTAAATTTTGCGCTCAGGGCTGGGAATTATTTTGTTTGAATGCTAGTGTTGCCACACACAAATAAATAGTGCTGCCAGAGTCTGCAGAAAAGAATGAAAACTATCGATAGTATTTGGAAAGCTAACCTATCGATACTACAAATTTTGTAGCACTTCTGGGGAATAATTGACAAAACTCATGTAATTTTGTTACAAATAATTGTGAAATCAAACCATTTACGATTACTTAAAGCTTAAAAATTGAACAAGCTAACAGTTTGATTTGACATTTTGTTTGCAGCTACTACACAGCCAACTGCAGGAGCAACAACACCAACAACAATTTTTCGCCAGCGTGGGCAGCGGCAAGAGAAGAAGAAGCACGAGCAGGGAAGTACGAAAGGGAAGGCAAAGCGAAAGTAGAGACTGAGCAGACCACGTCAAGAGCAGCTGCTGGCCAGTGGCAGCGGTGGTCGAGGCCGTACAGCCATGGCTGAATACTGGCAACAGCTTACTAACGGGGTCAGTGGCGGAGCAGCCGCATCTGGAGCTGGTTCCAATGAATCACCTTTAACTGCTACCAGCTATGGCCATGAGGGAGCGGCTATGTCAAGCAACACTAACAACAACAACAACTATGTGAATTTCAATCAATTCATAATGCAGCATAATTTAGGTGGTAGCAATGGTGCACCTAATTCCTCTCCCGCCATAATGCAACCTGCTTATACAATTGGCGGGGGTGGCGGAGCCTTTGGATTGACACCATCAGTTATTGCTTCCAATAGTTTTGGCCAAGTAAGTAGAATTCATTTATTAAAGATTCTGAAATGCATACCATTCTTTTTTTACTCTAATTGTATTGGATTATCAATATCCTTTATTTGAAACAGTTTTATAATACGCAACCATTTTATTCGTCACATCAGAATGGCGATGGTGGAACTAATATAGCCCCCACATCATCATCCCCGTTTGCCAGCAATTATGCCAGCAGTAGCAGTAACAATGTTAACAATGCGTTTGCCCAGCTTTATACACCTTTTGGCAACAATCCATTTGGTTTTAGTGCTTCCAAACTGCAGGCAACTGCACCCGAATTTGTACCACAAATGGCAAAATTAAATCTGGATGAGCCACCAGAAACTCCAATAACTGCAGCAAGACAACCAACAATGAACGGTAATAGCACTGCCAATCAACAGGAAACTGCCATAAGTACAGAAGCTTCACCATTGAACCAGAAATTACGTTCAGCCTTACCACCCACCAACGATAGGGATCGGGATAGAGATCGTGATAGAGATCGGGATAGAGAGCGTCCTATTAACTCACGTCAGCAACGTCGCGTTGACTATCGTGATGAGCGTGAAGATCGCTATGATCGTAGCAAAAAGCCACAGAAGCAACAACGTTATGACAATCATCGTAGTAATAAGAGGCGTGACGATTGGAATCGTAATCGAGATCGTATAAATGGTTTTCAGCGAGCTGTTGAGGAGCTAGATACTAGTAATGAGAGTAATCAACCATCACCAGAGAAACATCCACAGCAGCAACAACATCAACAACAAATTTCCCCCAAGAGGGGAGCCGATAATGAGAAACTATCGCAAAGGGAGAAACTAATCCGTGACATTGAACAACGTCGCTTGGAGTGTTTGGTCTGTGTGGAGGCCATTAAATCGCATCATGGCACCTGGTCATGTCAGAATTGTTATCATGTTTTACATTTAAAGTGCACCATTACATGGGCAAGTAGTTCCAAATCGGACAATGGATGGCGTTGTCCAGCCTGTCAGAATGTCCTGCAAGAGGTGCCGCAAGAATATTTGTGTTTTTGTGGCAAATTAAAGAATCCCCCAATCAGTCGTAACGAGTTGCCACACAGTTGTGGAGAGGTCTGCTGCCGCATTGAAGGATGTCCGCATGCATGCACTTTGCTATGTCATCCAGGACCGTGTCCACCATGTCAGGCCAATGTGGAGCGAAGCTGTGGATGTGGACGCTCTAGCAAGATTATGCAATGCTCGATGAAAAATGAAATAAAATGTAATGAAATTTGTGACAAGTTAATGAATTGTGACGAGCATCGTTGCCAGGAGAAATGCCACGAAGGCAAGTGTAAGGCGTGTGCGGAGCAAGTGCAGCAGCATTGTCATTGCAGTAAACAGGAACGTTTGGTTCAATGCACCAAGGAGAATCGGGATAAGCTTAGCTACTCATGCAAGGAGAGTTGTGGCAAGCCACTGCTGTGCGGTAATCACAAATGCAAGGATTCGTGTCATGCAGGCCAATGTCGTCCCTGTAAATTGAGTCCTGAACAAATAACTAGTTGCCCATGCGGCAAAATGGCTGTACCTAAGGGACAACGTGTCAGTTGCCTCGATCCTGTGCCAACCTGTGAAGGCATCTGTTCGAAGACATTGCGTTGCGGCAAGCCCCAACATCCGCATCAGTGTGGCACAAAGTGTCATTTGGGTCAGTGTCCACCGTGCCCCAAACAGACAGCTGTTAAGTGTCGTTGCGGTCACATGGATCAGATGATCAAATGCCGCCAGTTGTCAACACGGGCCGATGATGCCCGTTGCAAACGTCGGTGCACCAAGAAGCGCAGCTGTGGCAAACATAAATGCAATGCGGAATGTTGCATCGATATAGATCATGCCTGTCCTTTGCCCTGTAATCGTACTCTGAGCTGCGGGCGGCATAAATGCGATCAGCCCTGTCATCGTGGCAATTGTCCACCCTGTTATCGCAGTAGTTTTGAGGAGCTCTACTGTGAATGCGGAGCCGAAGTTATCTATCCTCCGGTGCCCTGTGGTACCAAGCGTCCCTTGTGCAAGCGTCCATGTTCGCGTAGTCATCCTTGTGAGCATCCGCCACAGCATAATTGCCATTCGGCCACCTGTCCGCCCTGCATGATGTTTACCACAAAATGGTGCCATGGCCAGCATGAGCAACGCAAAACCATTCCCTGCTCTCAGGCTAGTTTCAGTTGTGGCTTAGCCTGTGGCAAGCCATTGCCATGTGGTCGCCATAAATGCATCAAACCATGTCACGAAGGACCTTGCCAAGCGGCAAATGAGCAATGTCGTCAGAGTTGCCCAAAACCTCGTCCCGTATGTGGCCACAAATGTGCAGCTATTTGTCATGAAGATGCCTGTCCCGAGACCCCTTGCAAGGAGGTTGTCGAGGTCCAATGCGAGTGCGGACACCGCAAACAAAATCGCAGCTGCCAGGAATTGGCCAGGGAGCATAGTCGGATTGCTACCGCCCAATTGGCCTCATCAATGGCAGAAATGTCTCGTGGCAATTACATGGAACTCAGTGAAATTCTCGCACCAGCGAAGACCAATAAGACCAATAAAACGTAAGTTTATATATAAAATTAAAAATATGAATGTCGAATAATAACACGAATTTACTTTTTCATTAGCTTTATCAATTGTTTTTCAATAATTCTCTAAAATTACATTTTGATTTCACTAGTTTTATATACCTACTAATGATTCTGCTAAATTATTTATTATTGTTAAAAGACAGTTTCCAAGAGGCATATAGACTCAAGATCGTAAATCTAAAATGTATCACAAACACATAGAAAAAAATTAGCAACAAATGAAGTTCTTAGTAAAGCCATCTTTATTTTTTTATAACATTGTAAATTTTGTCAGAGATTGCATAGATTAGGTACTTTACTTGAGCAAAAAGTCCAGCTCCTTGTATCTGATAGTATTCATTCGAAATGAAAGAAATTGAATATAAATTGTCCGTTTTTTTAATTTCGTAATTTCACTTACTTATTTTCAGTTTGGATTGCAATGATGAATGTCGCCTGCTTGAACGCAATCGCCGCTTGGCCATAGCTTTTCAATCTGGTCGTAATCCAGAAACTCAACCAAAATCGCTAACTAAATATTCTGAATTTGTGCGCGGCTTTGCCAAACGTAATCCGGCTTTGACCAAGAGTGTTTACGAAACATTGACCGATCTGGTTAAATTGGCCAAGGAAAGCAAGCAGAGATCAAGAAGTCATTCGTTTCCAACCATGAATCGGGAGAAACGTCAGTTGGTGCATGAACTGTGCGAGATATTCGGCATAGAGTCGGTGTCGTATGACAAAGAACCCAATCGAAATGTGGTAGCCACTGCCCACAAAGATAGAGTGAGTGTTCATATTTCACTTACAAATAGTTCGTTAACTAATAATGTAAATTATTTACTTTTAGTGTTGGCTACCAGCCACTAGCATTATGGAGGTGCTGAATCGTGAGTCTGGACAACGTCGTGTTCCGGTGCCTAGTAACAATGCATGGAGTTTAAAAAAGTAGCATCACGAACATGAAGACAAACACATAAATTCATTTCACCCGATTACCTTACTTAATATTTTCATTTGTAAATTGTAAAGAGTAATTAGTCAAAATCCGCAAGAAACACCATCCCTATCCTGCTTCCCAACCCCTGCAAATAGATTGATGTATGAATGAATGTTGAACACTGAATGAAAATTGAATGAGTAAAAAACCAAATGAAAATGTAGAGAAAAACAAAACAAACTGAAAGAAAAAAAGCCTATGAAAATGCTGTTAAAACCAACCTGTTGTATGATGAATTTATGTAAAGAAAAAACGTTTTCACTACGTTTCATATATAAATAAAGAAAAACAATAAAACTGGGCATTAACAAATGAGAAATAATTGATTTATAGCAAAACAAAAAATTCGCTACAGAACAAATCGAAATTGAACAAAGACATGCAAATTACATCTAAATAATGTTTTTTTATATTGAAGGTTAATAAAGATTTGAAACGTAACTTGTCACTGAAACGCATTCAAAACTCGATAAAAATTTTTGTATAAGTTTTTTTGTTATATTTTTAGTAAAATTTTAACTGAACGATTAAATTTGGTAAAGATTTGGGGGAAATGAAATCCTAAAGGATTAATTTAAATTTTAATTTCTTGTAAGTTATCAACAATTAAAACCCTTTCGTTATTCCTTAAAATCTGTCTGTTTCAATGGAAACTAGTCCTCATTTATATAACCTATGTTATCTGAAATATAAAGAAAGATTAGTGCAGATTTTATATTTCCTGGAACTGTTGGTAAGTGATATAAGGGATTTAAATAATGTAAAGACCTAAATTTCTATAAGAAATTAACCCACTCAATTTAATTTAAATCTGTAGAATGCTACATTTGCTCCTGGTAAAGCTTATAAGGTCTCAATATCCAAAGTTCTACAAAAAATTCTTTGCAAATTTGAAACAGTTTTTTTTTTGTCAATCGGTCTTTACGGCGGATCTGTCAAAGATTATATATTTGTATAGTATTTTCAGTTATTTCAAAAAGTTCTATACAATTAAACTAGAAACGGACTTTAAAAAGCTTTTAGTTTTCAGAGCAATCAGCTTTCTGTTGGTAATAACACAGCTTTTCTATTGTTATGGAATTTGAATGTGACAGTTCTGTGGCATTTTAGCAAGATTCAGCAAGCTTTTTGGCAATGTTTGTTAATTGGAAAAATATTAAATATGTATATAACCATTTTTAAATCCTAGGACAAATCTGTCGAATAATTGGAGTTCGTGTTATCAGCACGCAAAAATAAATAATATTCCAATTTTTGGATTTGGATTTATTTTGAAAAATAAAAAAATGAAAATGAAATGAATAAGTGCATTATTTTAGTAGGTTTAGGATGAATTTGGTTTCAAATAAAAATTTATCTAAGCCGATATATATATGTATGTCTGTATAAATAAATATTTATACTTTTAGGGTTTCAATATTGTCTCGATTATTTCAATGAAAAAGTTTTTTATTCTTCTACTTTGTTCTTTCCTTTTGTAAAGCGATTGTTACAATTTGTAACAAGAGTTCAATTTTTACCAATTAGTTGTACAAATTAAACTTTCACATGTCCATTTGTTAATTAAAGTAAAGGAAAAACAACTCTTAAGTAGAACCGTCCCGTCCCATGGTGTTTCTTCTTTCTTTTCTAGTACTACTCTCTAGCCTTCGTTCTGGGCTATGGGCACGCTTCTAATTTGTTGCCATTGCCGTTGCCATTTTCACGAAAAACAATAAGCGGCATCATGGGAATAATGCCAAAATAAAGATGAAATGTTACGACAAGGCAAAGTCAAAAAGGAGCCAGCTAGCATCAGGAGCAGAAGGATGAGGCATCTCGAACGCACTCACCCATACGGCCATCCCTTATACCATACACTTGTACTCTGCATCATGGCCAGAACAGCAAAGAAACGGAACAGCTAAGAGTCGTATATGTATATGAATATAGACCTGACATAATGAGCCGCCTATAAGCGAAATGGCTGCCATCACTGCCAATCCCCCAAACCTCATCCCCTCTCATCATCTGTTTCTCTTAAGATGTGTGCGTAATTTGAATTTAGTCTGCCTGGGAGTTTATTAACAAATACAAAGAAGCAAGAAAAAAAATACAAAAAATAAGGAAAACTGAAATAAAGAAACAACAAGACGTAGGCGGGAGCAATGAGCACGCTCTAAGACACAAAAACACACACACGGAGAGAGAGTGAGAGGGGAAGGGTGGCGAATAATGTCGGGCGATGTTGGTAGGAGGGGAATACCATAATTCCACAGAGATTAAATTGTGGTTCCCACTCCTTTGGCCACATAAAGGGGCTAAAAGAAAACGTCGCTTATGTCGCGGCTTGGACTAAAACAGAGAACAAAATGAAATAAAATAAAAAAGAGTTCATTTTGGGTCAGTTGAGGCAAAGGGGCGGCATATTAAGTATGGGAATGGGGGCCCCATATCAACTGGCATGTGTAATTTAAATTAAAATGAAAACGATTTGCAGAAGTGCGAGGTACTTATCTATATAAATTTCTAATTATTTTCTCATCTGCTGAAGGGTTTTTTTAAGAGTCGGAGTTTTTTTTAAAGATATAATTTAAAGATTTTAAAGAAGATAGATAGATTTAAGAAGATTTAAACAACATTTCCCTAGGGCCTTACTTTAATTGCCTTAAGAATATTTCTCATAAATTAACTATGTTTTTTACAAGGTGGCAACACTACTTCAACTAATTCACTCCATAGGGAAAACGAGTTTCGTTTTTCTGTTTGTATTTAAGCAAAAGGGAAACTCTGTATTCTCTAATATACTAAATTAAATTCTTATTCTAAATTATTATTCTATTGTACAGAAACTAGTTTTAAAATGTTTGAATTGCCACAGAACGTTAAAATTTTGAAAAAAACAGTTTAGCGCAAACTTTTACCTGAAAGGATATTCTTTATTCTTAATGAAATATATTTATAAAAATTATCTAACTTAAGTTAAAATAATTATGCAACCAATTTAAAAAAAAAGTACAGAAAGAAAGATTTAAGATTTTAGAAAAAGGTTTTTAGAAGTTTCTTGATTTAGTACAATCTCAATTTTAGAGTTTAGTAATGGAGCAATAATTTTGTATTTTTTTTAAGCATGTTATCAAATTGTGTATATATATATTAAAACGTTTAACCGATTGTTCATAGTAAACCATTGTTCATAGTAAATTTTATAATATCCTTTTGTGGCAAAGTCGGAATACCAAAAACATGGTCAATCACTTGATGGCCAAAACCACCCATGAATTTTTTGAGCCACAGGAAAAGAGAAAAAAAATTCACATAAATCTGAACTCAGGTGTAAGCAAGGTCTTGCCGCATTTTGTATACCCTTACAAATCTCTTATAAAACCGTAAAAAATGAAATAATCTAGTGAAAATTCCAGTGGAGAGGTTTCTCAACTGCCTTAAAATAAAGGCTACAAGTTGATTTATGCAAAGTGTCAATGGATATATAAGATATAGCCAAACGTCACTTTAGATTTAAGAAGAGTATATATATAGTATATATAATGCAAACATCAGTACCACACAAAATATGCGAATATCCGAGGATACAAAAGTAAAGTTAGGTATGAACATTAGTTGCACACTTTTGACATTTGTGCCGAGAGCAGATGTATTACATATGTAGTGCCAGGTAATACCCATATATATACATATGTATGTATATATTTATATGTATATACATACATATGTATGTACATAAGTTCACTGCTTAAAATATTCATTAAGCCTGAGTGGAAATTATG
The DNA here is from genome assembly GCA_037075365.1 of Drosophila emarginata. Taxonomy (NCBI): domain Eukaryota; kingdom Metazoa; phylum Arthropoda; class Insecta; order Diptera; family Drosophilidae; genus Drosophila; species Drosophila emarginata. The sequence continues at coordinate 322,982 of JBAMCD010000109.1, read as the reverse complement.
CCTGCGTGTCCTGGCTGGGGCACGTGACCCGCTCTGACAAGAGCAAAGGGGAAAGGCCTCGGTAACCGCAAAAATGTCAGGCGAGGCGCTTTCAATTTGCGCTTTTGGCTTTTTTAAAAATGCATTAAAGGAGCAGCAGCAAGAACACAAATAACGTGCCCAAAAAGATCTGCAGACAGACAGCAACAACAAAAAAAAAAAAAAATGAAAAGAAAAGAAAAAAAATGGGAATGGAAAACAGGAGAAGGAAAGAAAACCGTTGCGATGAAAGCGCGAAAATTACTTCCTAAATAGCCGCCTGACTGGCTGCCAAGATGCCGGCACGACCATGTCCTGGGCTCAATAAAGGCGACACAAACACACACATATACACAAACAGACATTCACACAGAAAAAGGGACACAGGAGACAGGGTCGCCATAGACGAATTCAAATTGCAAATTCGCCGCAGATTTTTTATGCACTTTTTCCCTAGCCAAAATTAAGCCAAGCGAACACTGCGCCGGAACGAACTCCAGACGGGGGCCACGAAGAAGACGACATTGCTGACGTTTTGACAGCAAAATAAAAAAAAGAAAAATAAAAAAAAAAATGGAAAAATGGTATGTTAAGGGGGTGAGAAAAATAAAAAAAAAAGAAATAGACTGCAACAGGAATGGGCTGGAGGCCCAACTGAATGCAAATATTATCGTATCTGTATGCGAAAAGAGAAAAGACAAGAAGAGAGGAGAGTGGAGTGGAGTGAAGTGAAGCGGAGCGGAGAAGGGGGTAGTGGCAAAGAAGAAACAGTAAAGGACGACGGTGATGTTCCCGGCCTTTGGGTAAGACCTTTTGAAAAGCGAAAAGGTGACAAACTGGTTGAGCCACCACTTCTCAACGATAGTGGAATGGGTGGTGGTGGTGGTTATGGAGTGGCAAGTGAAGAGAGAAAGAGTAGCAGAACGCTTCCTTTTCTATCTATGTCTATGTCTCTCTAGAAGCAGGCTTCCTCCTGCCCAGAACCTCCGACTAAATGCATTTCGGTTTTTATTCATATTTTATTCAAATGTGGCAACCGAAATGGCACAAACACTGCGCAGTTATTTATGTTATTTTTTTCTTATTTTTTAAAATAAAAAAAACAAAAATAACCAGGGCTACATTAATGGATGTTGGCAATGAACCAAAAACTGAAAAAGAAAGGTAACTAAAATGAAAACGGTTGGAAAAATTTGCAATTGCAAACAAATTGTCAAAAAGTTTATAGTTGCAAAATGTTAAAAAAATGTTCTTTCCATTCGTAAATAACTTGGATACCCTTTACTTGATTATAAATTGTATCAATCTCTGAAAATATTTTCAAAAATCTCAATGTCCATAAGCTATCATAAAGAGTCTGATTTAAATTAAATGTAACCAATTTAGTGAAGTTCAAAAACATGTTTTTTCATTCAAAATAAGTATGCAATTCGGTTCAGAAATATTTATTTTTTTTTCAGATTTCAACTTAAGACATATTTAAATTATATTGGTTTATAAGCCTTAATATTAATGTTTAAAATATGTGTATAAATAACTCTTTAGACGCTATTTAAAATTTTTTTTTATTCAAAACACTTTACACCTATTAGTTTTATGCATTTAATTTGATTTTGAAAATATTTCCCTTGAATATTTATTGTTCTCAAATTTTATTTTTCCAGTCATGCCTTAAGTTTTATTATGATCTTTCAGAGGGTATTAAAAAGTATCGGATATTTGTAATACGCCATAAATTACATATATTCTTGAGCATAATCAATGCTTTGGCATCTCCTTCTGTCTGTTTCTATGCATCTTTAAGATAGTAGTTTTTGAGCTATGCAGATAAATCTCGGTATAAAAGCTTCTTAGACATGTAAGTAGGTTAGGTTCTTAAGTCGGTTCGATCAGACCATTATATGATATAGCCACCATAGGAACGATCATTGCAGAATTAAGTTTTCTTCTAAAACCGAAAACAAACTCGCTGACAAGTAGTTATATACAAGTCTGCAACTTTCCACCAAATTTCGTTTCGATCGGCCAAATATAGTCCCAACAAAAATAATCGAATAAAGTTCTAGTAATGAAAACTTTTTTTGTTTGTTTAAGTATCTAAATTATTTTTGTTATTTAGAACATATTTACAGTTTTACAGATTATGGTTAAATTTAATTGATATTTGCCTATATTAAAGGGATGTTTACTTCTATCATTGCTAAGTCCTTTTAAAATTCGTGAATTGCTTGTTTTCTTTAATATCATTTTATATTATAAATTTAACTTACTTAAAGCCAGTTTATTTTGTTGATTTGCATTTAATAACTTAAACCTAACTCCAAGCGCCACATGATGTAGTTATTTTGTTTTCATTTATTTTTGACGAGACAAAAAATTTGTACAATTCTCATTGCTTCAATCTAATAAAGAGTAAAAGAGATAGAGCAAGAAAAGTTGTTATAGAGAATTTGTGTGGGTTGGATGGGTTTGATGGGTGGTTGAGTTGGTGGGTGACTACAAATAAAGCCACGAGACATCAGCTTGCCATGAATTGCATTTTCGCTGCCTTCTTCCGTTTTTACATCTCACCCGTCCTGTTGCCTTTTTGCCATAAACTTGTCATCATTTTAATATTGGCAGCTTATAAAGCCACGCTAGATGGGAAAACCGAGTCTGGTGGGCGGAATGAGCCATGGGGGCTGGCTACAGTATGGCACGACGACCCAAAGCCAATGTCAAGCCAAGTCAAGACAAGCCAACTCAGCAATGGATTATCTGCGACAGCAGCAGCATGGAAAGCGTTGACGTGCAAGTGGAAGGAGGTTTTTTTTTTAAGCGTTTCGATGGTAGATGAGGTAAAGTTTTGTTTAGGTGGTTGGACATGTATTCATAGGTGCCTGAAAATGGAAGGGTAGGTTAGTCCTGTCTAGCTAGTTTGTGTGTGTGTGTGTGTGTGTGTGTGTGTCGATGTGCAGCAAAAATTTACTGTAAAATACAATTTCCCGTTTTTATAGCTCATTTCCAACAACATTTGCTTAACCCACCTCAGCTCTCTGCTGTGTCCCCATCGTCATCGTCGACGTCTATGGAAAAACAATTTTTATTGCATTTCGCCTGGCAATGAGCAAAATGAATGGGTGGGGGAGGTAGCTGAATGAACGGTGGAAGTAAGTAAATATTACTCGTCTCCTTTCCCCCTTTTTTTTCTCTTCAATTTTTTTTTTATTTTTAAACACTTGGCATTAAGTGCAACAGCTGTGGGCAGGGTATCCAGAAGCCAGAAGCCAGGAGCTGGGGAGCCAGTCAGCCAACGTTTCCTGCGTTAGTTGTGCGCTTCAAGATTCAATTATAATGCAGTAAAGCGTGAATCAGAGCTACAATAAAAATAACAAGAATACACTGCAAAAGTACCCCACACACACACACATACACACTCAAACACAGATACAGTCACCCACACAATACAGAGACACTGTCATATGCATGTCTCATTGAGGGAGCTGTTCCCAAAAAAAAAAAGAAAGAAGAAATTATATTGATTCGGGAAAAGAATCGTTCATTGCTAATTTTTTGTTTTACATTTTAGTTAATTAAAAATTGGTTTTCGTATCAAATTTTGCCAAGAACTGTGAAAAACTTGGTTTCAGAAATTTATGAAAATTCATTTTTCTAGAAAAAAGTTTATTTCATATTCAATACAAGTTTACAGATTAAATCGAGATTGTAATCGATAATAAACAAAAATATATGGAGCATCTACATACATATGTACTCACATATGCCGATAAATCGAAAATGGAACCGTTCCAATCAATAGATGCAAAACAAATAAATAAAAAATAATTTATTCATTCCTTTTATTTTTAAGTTTCAAGTTTCCCGAGTAAAATTTCACAATGATTCGCTTGTAAGTTTATTTTTACTCTAAATACATATGTATATATATATATCTTGTTCTCTTGCAGCTTTAGTCTCAATCAGATCAATCGGTTTGGTTATTAAATGTTCATATGCAGTTGTCTGCTTTATCTATTATATTTACCAACTTATTTTCAACAATTCGCCTTAAGAAATAATCAGTAATTAAAATCCAATTTCAAAACTTTCCAAAGAAATTAATACCGATTCTAATGAAAACAAATGAAGAGAAAAAAGAAAGAAAGACTGATGGAATTTAGACTTAAGCGTTTTTTCGGTTGCTTCTCTGGGACTAGAGGGGGAAATTTCAACGAATTACACTTCTGGAACGTGCTTGGAATTTAACTAGAAAATGAACAAGAAGATTTAAAAAAAAAAAAAGAATGCGAGGCAAGGAAGAAAAAAGAAAAACTAACTACAGTGGCAATTGCGATGAGCATCAGGATTGAAAGTAACTGAAAGGGGAGAGGAAGAGAGATAAAATAGAAGAAAAGAAGGCTGAAGGTAACGGGGGAACACTTCTGAGCCCCGCTAAGTGCTTAAGTGTTCTAATGTTACTACATCTTTCCCTTTCTATTTTCTTTTTCCTTCACTCTCTCTCCGACTTTATTTTGCTCTTACTCTCTTACTCCTCTTGAGTTGGAATTTTTTTTTTTTTAGTCCAATCCCGACTCTTATTTCTCATTCCTTTCGTCCCTTGCCACAAAAGCGTGATTTTAATATAATTATTGTTGCTGTCTGGCGCTGCTTATTATGAAAATTATCAACTTGATGATAGAGAGATACAAACAGAAAGGGAGGGGGTGTGGTAGAGGGATAGAGAGGACGAGTGAGTGAGAGAAAAACAATTAGTCAAAAAACACAATTTGCATTTGGCCCAAAATATATGCAATGGAATTTTGTTTTCCTGCTCAATTCCTACGGCCATTTTAATTATCCGACATAAGAGGGACAGCAGCAACATCAACCATAACAACAACAACGACAACTACAGCACAAAATATGTAAAATAGCCAACACAAAGTTACAACAACAAAAAAAAAAAAGAAAATTCAATTAAAATGGAATCTCTAGGAAATTCCTTGTAATCCCAAAACTCGGTGGAAAAAAAAGCACATAATACATATTGTCAAAAGGCAAATTGTACAACTCACGAAGGTAGCACCAAAACATGTGGCCAATAAATTTTCAAGAAGCAACAACAACAACAAAATGCCAACAAAAAGAAAATCTTCGCCCAAGGACAGTCGGTGGGGTTTTTTTTATTTTTTTTTTGGGTGTGTTGGCCAACTTAAGTATGTAAATTGCCGCACGTTCATTTTTTGATTTTCCAGCATGAAATCAGTATAATCTGTTTTGTCAGGACTTTCCTCCCAGCTGCCATACGCTGACCAGCCATTGGAGTTGATTTAACAAAAAAAAAAAAAAAGAACGTCCAAGGGAGCGAAAGAGAAGGGGAATGTATGAGAGTGATGGGGGGAAAATAAGTCACCTCAACCAACGCATTGACCCCTCACCTCAAACTCAGAGGCGCTGATTAACGCACTCGAGCGCAATCTGCCTCACTTCACTTTTATGTAAACACAAAACAGAATAAAATAGAGCCAGCAAAAGCACAGAAAAAGAGAATAACTGAATGGGGGAATGAGACAGCTGTCTCTATCTAGATGCTTGGTAAAAAAGAAAAAAAGAAAATGCCTCCTGAATTGCCGGATACTGTACACCGGCCGCCTTTTTTTATTCCCCCATCCATCCAATATTAAAGGTAATTTTCATATTTCTCTGCTCTCTCTGTTTGAGTGTCCCTTTCTTCTGTGTGTTCAGCACACGGCCAATTCAATCATTTAAATTCAAAAATACACATAAATATATATATGTATATATATATATATATATATACGTATGTATGTATTTATGCATATATATACTTGAGACAGGAAAAAAATTATTCTGGGCATAAGCCAACGACTGACACGAGACAAAAGAAAGGGCATTAAAAGCTTAACCATCGAGGTGATGAAATGACTGATACTCTGGCTAGATAAGATATCAAAATGGGGAAAATTGAATTCAAATGAAAATCGATAACAGACAGTATTGAAAATCTAAGGTGTATCTATTAAAAAAAGAAATAAAATGCAGTAAGGTTTAGAAATTATAAAAAATAATATTTTACTTATAGAGAAATTTATAAATAATATACAGTTTTGAAAAACTATAAGTAAGGCTTAAACATTACAATAAAATATAATTAAGTGAAATTTTCATTATTATTGTAATCCCTACATCAATACCGAATTCAAAATGGTTAACCGTTTAGTCTAATTTCATCTTCATTTTTATATATTTTTTATAGTTTAGTTTTCAATTTTTTTCGTTCTTGAGTTTTCGATAATCCTAGCTAAAATTTTCCTACGTTATCTCTATTTATAATAGTAATTATAATAATAATTATAAAATTAAAAAAAATTATCTTAATAATATCAGAGTAGTTTCCAATAAACTTCTGAGACAAATATTTAATTGATTAAAAATAGATTAATAAAACGCCTTTAAAAGTATGTAGAATAATAGAGTTTTATATTAAATAGATCTCTTAGTTTTTGTTAAACTACAATCGAGATTAATTCAGCTAATGACTGCTGAAAAAAGTTGATGAATCAGGATTTACCATTATCTATTATCTATTTACTATTTTCAATATCGTAGAATCGTGGCAATATGTTTAAATTACATTTTAATTTAAAATTATATTCTAAACTTGTTTTTTACACCCTTACAAATCAGATATTTTTCTGTTACTCGATAAATTGAATCGTTTAGAACCAATATCTATCGGGTATTTTATCCTTAGTAAAATATCAATTACTAACAATAATATTCATATTTTTTCCCCCATTGTTCTAAATGAAAGTATATATTATAATAACTGAAAACTTGTTGATTTCCTTGGACTGATCATCTAAGGGCTATAAACCACATACTTTGTACTTGCATTACCTTTAAAAAGTCAGTCTATATTAAAATTCAAACGAAGAGTATCTAAAAAGAAGGCAAAGCCACCAACTAAATCTGTTGTGAAAGAGAAAGAAAAAATGTTTTTTTAATGCTGAGACACCCAACAAGCGGAGCAAAAAAAAAAATATTTATTACTTTTGTATGTGTGCTTTGGTATTGGTGTCTCTAGTGGGAGATTGTTTGCCCTCAAGGTGAAAATATGCTAAGTAACAAATAAAAGCAAGATCTCTATCAGAGCAGCCGCCACCTCGAACCATCCCGACCACCATTACCCACCTTCCCTTACCATTCTCCTTATGTTTTCTGCTGGTTACAAATATTGCAAACGAGTCGACGTCGAGTCTTTGGCTTTTTACATATTTTTTGAGGTTTCCAAAAGTGCGGCAAAAACTAGCACACAGTAGAGAGAATGAGGAAAACAGAGGGACTGAATAAAAGAGGAACGGAAGAAAGTAGAGAGGGGGGTACCAGGCACCAGGAAAAGATATGAACGGCAAAAGAAAGCCAAAAGCAAAGCTTGTAAACAAATTAAGAGATTGCTTTTGGGCAGGCGGCCGTCAAAAGCGTTCAGCTCGAAGGCTGAACAAATGCCCAAAAGCCAAGTAGAAAGATGAGAAAAGAAGGAGAAAGAGTAGAAAAAAAAGAAGAAACCATGGAAAAGGGAGGTGACGAAGCAGCAGGAGTTAAGGCAGTTGTAGGCGTTACAACTAACTAAAGACCTGGAAGGGGCGTTTCTAATCAAATCAGTTTGCTGCATCCAATAAATTTTCCAACTGAAGCAAAAAAAAAAAAAAAATAACAAAATGTGAAAACACTTTGCGGTCGGTTGGCAGCATCATCTCGAACAACAACAACAAAAAACTGAATTGATGGAAACACTGGTTTTTGTTTTCTTTTTGTGTTTACAAATTTGCTGTGTGCTTTTCATTTGAAGTGTCCTTTATAAAAGAGAGAGAGAGAGAGAGAGAGAAGTCACAGGGACAAGATTTGTGGTAGATGTCCAATGATTGAAGTTGGCTTAAAAAGCCGCTCCAGATGTTTCCTAATTTGTTTGATTCGTCAAACAATCTAGAGATGACCTCAACTTGCTAATATTAGAAATGAATGAAACAAATACTAAAATATATGAAAAAGTTTATAGATTTATTAAGTAAAGAAAAAAAGAAAAGATAATGTTTAATTGCCTTTAATTTTCTCTCAAAAACAATTTATCAAAATTATTGTAATATATGTATCTATATATAAAATTAGGGAATTTAGTTGTTCAAGAATATTAGCAAAAAGAAAAAGATTATAATAAAATTCCCATTTGATCGAAGGATTTTTAATAAGTTTTTATAATATTATTATTTGTTTTTACAATGTATTTATTGATTCAATGTTTGTATTCAATTACTAAATTTCTTTTGTAATATACTTAAAGAAAAACTAAACAAAACTTATTTGATCTTATTATAATATAATATAGTAAAATAATTGCTTAATGATTAATTATACATTTTGTATTTAATTTGATTTAATTAATAGTTCTAACTCAACAATAGAATTTCATTGAATTTCAGAAGTATAATTTATTTCCTTTGTACGTTCATTTGATTTTATGTGACTTTCATTTAGATGCTTGTCTCTGATCTGTCTGTCTCTTTATCTGGTGGTTAAAGTGGGTTAAGAGTCTTCGTCTTAGCTGGGACTTTTGGAGAGTTGGTTAAAATTATCCCATGTGACCAGGCACTGGCTCCGTCTACAGTTACGAGTTAAGAGAATGTTTTGTTTCAGCATGGACTCTACATACGATGTAGTGGCAGCTGTTGTCTTAGGTGGCCAGGGATAGTTGCAAGTTGATGCTGCAACACCTAACAACTGGCAAATACCCAAACCATCGGTTGACACGCCATTACTGGAGCTAATTAGAGGAGCGACCCGAGTGACGGGCTGATGTCTCCCTTAACCTCCTTGCAACACTCATTGCCCGCATCCGTATTCGCATCCGCATCCGCATCCGTCCGTTGTTGGTCTTCGTTGTCATCGTCGTCGTCTCGCCGACCTGTCATGTGCTGAATGTGTTGCATGTTGCCCTGCAGTCAACTGGCTGCTCTCTCCGAACCCTTCATTTAGTTGCCTGTCAACTTCCTTCCACTTCTCATTTGTGCGGCATTTCCGGTACACATCTCGCACTCGTATTCGTCCTAGACGTTTGTTTGCCGGCGACATTTCGCTTTCCGCCATAGCTAAATCATTTGTAGACACTGTTGCAATTGTCTTTTCTTTTCAAATAGTTTTCACTGTGTGTGTGACTGTTTATGTATGTATGTGTGTGTGTTGAGCCAAAAGTTGGTGCAGTTAATTCATGAGATTTTACGGTTTATCTCCTTTGCCACCTTCTTTATTCTTCCCCCTCCCTTTCTCACCCACTCTCTGTCTCAGTCTCTACTCTGGTTCCTTCCGTCCTTCCTTTGGCTCTCTCATTCACCTAACAGGGATGGGTTGTCTTTTCTCAGCCGCCATGGAGCATAGTTGCCCCTAGTTAATTAGAAAACTATTTCAACTTTTGAGCTCTTGACTTTAGAGTCGGCTCAAGTCGCGTTTAATTATAATTTCCGAGTAAAGTTATGCAAAGTTGCATATATACATATATATACATATATATTTTATATATGTATGTATATTGGCTGTTTAGTACATGACTTGGCTGCTTAGTAACTTTAAATCTATTTTTGTTTCTTTATAAGCCCTGTGGGGAAGAGTGTTATCAGTATTAAGTTATTCATCTACAAAGTTTCAATCACAAATTATTATAATACTAAGTATCTTAAAATTTATAAGTCCTTAATAATTATCTACCCAGTAAATGGTATTCGTATTTTTCTCATCCATTTTAGAAACTTTTCTATATGAAATAGTAAAAATGTTGACCTTCTGTTTACTTTTACCTTACCTTTATTTTGTTTACCACATACATACAGTCAGTCACAAAAGTATTCGTCTCTAGGGGTGCCTTATGTTCCTGCTCGTTTTTGCTGGATATTGAATAATAAATTCAATCGTTTTTTCACAGGATGGGGTAAATAAAATATTTATTTAACTCAATTTAACTTAATTTTATTTAAAAGTTCAATATTTTAGACTTTTTCATAATAAAACAAAAAAATTCCAAAAATTTAATCCCACAAAAGTATTCGTCTCTTTAGGAAAATACTCAAATATGTTAGTATTTTTAAGTTGCACACGATTTTTTTGTGACTGACTGTACATAGCTTTATGACTTTAGTTTAATTGTTATTAGCTGCAATGAAACTAAAAATATTGTCAACAAAATGTTCTATTTTTATCCAGATGAAGAATTAGTTGACTTCATATCAAACATTTTTTAACTTTCTCTCCATTGGTTCCCCTAAATCGACTTGTTTCTTGTTCTCCAACCAATAAATCTCACCTAGTTTTATTTGCATTCCTTTTCTTTTTTATCAATTACAGTTGTCAATTCAGTCAGTAATGTCAATTTAACTATTTTGACACCAGATTTCGCTTTTTACAATTGCCGAACTAATGAAAGAAAAATTACAGAACTGAGTCTGGTATTGATTTGTAGTCAAAGCAAATTTAAATATTAAGATTTTTAATTCCATATTCCAAATAACAAAATTTAATTTTTTTACTTAAAAACTTGCTTATTATTATACTAATTTAGCTTTATGTTTTTGCTTTTTGTCACTTTGCCTGTCAACCCTGTTTATCGTCTTGTTCAACCCTGTTTAATTTTTTTCTTTTACTTTTACTGAAGTAGGCTGTGGACCCAAACTTGTATAAATATCCGACGATTTGCTTTGCATTTTTCATTCAATTTATTGCTTCTGATGAAGCAACATCATTTTATTTTTCTTATTTCATGGTCAGGTTTTAGATGGGACTTGAACATCTATGCCGTACTGTGCTTTTCCTTATAAGATTGAGAAATTATAATTCTCGGTCCTGTTCCTTATTATTGCCATTTTCTCTGGTATTATTCGCTTTTATTATTTTATTTCATATATATTTTTTTCTCCACCCAGAACAGTCTTGATAATAATATGCACAGTCCTTAATGAGTGTGGTTGCAGAGACAATTCCCAATGATGTAATTTTCCCCACACCAGATCCATAAGCAGCTTCATTATTTTTTTCTTATTTCTATTGTCAGATTATAGTTGGAACTCCATGAATGCTGTTCAATACTTTTCCTTTGTTGATTCAAATATTATGACGTCGATCTTTTTCCTCTTTTTTCCCTTTTCGTCTAATAAATAAATTAATATATTCCTGTTTAATTTTGTATGCCATTTATAAGAATCTAGCTAATTCTGCAAACCTTAAAGCCGGTTGCTATCATCGGTATACACGAAAACTGAGTATATGCTGGATAGACTTCTGCAATGACTATCTTCGTTTTCATCTCCATCTCTGAATCTATTAACTCCGTCCCTCATCTGTACACAGAACAAGCCTGTGAAGTGACGGAAATCAGCAGCGATCTATTCTAGTCTTCTATAGTATTTGGCCAATAAATGGTTAAAATTATTTCCCCACCTCGGAAACAAAGTGTATTGGATCAGATGGCAAATGATCAAAGTGGCAATTTTACTTTCCTTACGGCCAAAAACATTTCTCCATTGCAAATTGCCGGCATAATTTTGGAAAAAAAAAGAAATTAAATGCTTTTACATCTTAAATATACAGTTATTGATTAACAGCGCTCACGATAATTTCCAAATTATTTTGTCATCACTATTCTGATAGCTGCCCATTTATAAGACAAAGAAAAGCTAAAGCGTACAACTAAATAATTTGACAAGAAATTAACAAGAAATAGCTTCAAGGATACGCATAGTAATATAAACTGCTCTACGGAGCGATCTGATAGAATGAGCGGAGCCACGCGTCTTTAAAGCTTCTTTTTCTGAAATCTTCTGCCATTTGCCCTTGTTTTTAACTTGGTCATCGTTTTTTATGTCAGCGTTTGTCCATTCGACGACGACCGATTTTAATTTCGTATATAAAATCAATTGAATATCGGAAATTTCATTAGTTGCATTTGATGCTTACCATAATAAAAATCAATTGTTTTATTACTTGTTAATACTTACCCGGAAGTTTCCACAGACTTCGATGTGAAAGTTATGAAATTTTTGGGTCATCGATTCGACGAGTTTAAGCCTTAAACAGAACAAGGGTGGGCACGTAGTGGCTCACTTGGCTCACCGAGCTCTTTCCGTTATTCTTCTGGCAGAGGTCATAAATGTGCGAGTTCGTAGGCTGAGGGACGCACATTCAACTGAGGGGCGCACAAGCAGAGAAAAGGGTCGCGATCGCGAGTCCGAGCAGGGGTCATAAATGTGCGAGTTCGATGGTAGAGGGACGCACAAGTAACTGCGGGACGCACATTCAATTGACGGACGCACAAGAAAAGATCTCGAGCTCGAGAAAGGGTCATAAATGTGCGAGTTTGTTGATAGAGGGACGCACACTCAACAGAGAGAGGGGAAAAAGGAAAAAAAAGGTCCCGATCGCGAGCTCGAGGATGGGTCATAAATGTGCGTCCCTCAGTTGAATGTGCGTCCTTCTGCCTATAAACTCGCACATTTATGACCCATCCTCGAGCTCGCGATCTTTTTCTTCTTACCCCTCCCGCATCTACTTGTGCGTCCCTCTACATATAACCTCGCACATTTATGACCCATCCTCGAGCTCGCGATCGCGACCTTTTTTCTTCTTACCCCTCCCGCATCTACTTGTGCGTCCCTCTACCTATAACCTCGCACATTTATGACCCATCCTCGAGCTCGCGATCGCGACCTTTTTTCTTCTTACCCCTCCCGCATCTACTTGTGCGTCCCTCTACCTATAACCTCGCACATTTATGACCCCTGCTCGGATTCGCGATCGCGACCTTTTTCTCTGCTCGGATTGTTGTTTGTTGTAAATTTTGTTGTCGGGCTCACTTGCGAAATTTGGCTGCCCACCCTTGGTTTAAGGTATTGAAGGTCCTGTTGCTTTTACTAGCGAATATCTGGTCAATTTAAAAGAGACGTGTGCGAAATGGAAAAGTAAAGCATGGGAAAACACTATATTAAGGAATGGCAAAGTTTTTATTTATAAGATAGTATGTATAAGTTACATTTCAGATAACTTAACCGACAAGAATTTTGTCAACATATGCGATTATCAACCTAAATATAATAAATAAGGAACACGTCCGAGGATAATATATTTGGATAAGCCCAAGGTAAGGAGAGAGTGCTTTTAAGTTCCAAGTAATATCTGACAATAAAATTAAATAAGAAAAATAAAATTGTGTTGCTTCAGCAGGGTCAAGCAACTGAATGAAAAATTCAAAGCAAATCGTCGCATATTTATACAAATTTGGGCCCAAAGCCTACTTGATGATATACATATAGAATTATATGTACGAAACTGACTTTAGATGGAATTAAAAAATAAGAGTATAGACAAATCTACTGCAGATTTACATTTAGCACACATTCAAGAAAAATACTCTATTGTTTTCCTAATAATCTTAATTAAGTCTTTCTTTATAAACATGAAATCGCTATTTACTCCTTACGTCTAATCTCGGAGGGAATAGCACTTTGGCAATTTTGTAAGGCATTTTTAATTATTTCCGGCAACACTTGCTCCCTCAGCCATTCCAAAGCCCTTAGCGCATTATCGATGGTGCACAAGCACAATTTTATGAAAGTTGCATAAATTTGTTGGCAACTGAGTATTTATTGTATTTAATGTAAAACTTGCCCACTTGGCACTCTCTCTTTCTCTCTCTTTTGGCAAGTGCAAATAGGCACGCAATGGCCACATGTTGCATCTGGCAACTCCTCCAACTGACATGTGTGTGTGGTATGTTTTCGGCTTTTTTCCGTAGTGCAGTTGCCTGCAGTTGTTTTCAGAGTTGCCGAGCTGCTGTTGATGAGTACCTACACACACACACACATACACATTCAGTTACTACCACTACCGAGTTGTTGAAGTTTTCTGGTCGAAAAGTTGACGGAGTCTTTTAGATAAGGTTGCAGTTATTGAAAGAATGGGGTGACGAGAGAGGCCAAGTGAAAATTATTTGTAGTACATAAAGTTTATTGAAGTATAAAGCAATTAGTGTTTTGGAAAGTTTTCGTTTAGGTAAGATATCAAATGAGATTTTGGTCAGACATTTGATTGAATCTCTAAAGAAAAACTTGTAATAAAAGTTTGGCTATATTTTAAACAATGTTTCGTTTAAGATAAGCTAATATTACAGTTGCAGTAAACAGATTCCAAATTAAGATGCATTTATTTCTTTATTTGAATTTTAATTATAGAAATTAAACTAATTTGAAATGAATTATCCAAATAAAAATCATTTCAATCATGCATAAGAAACGTTCGACGTAATTTTATTGTTATAATTCAGTTAGAACTATAAAAAACAAAAACCTCTAAAAAATAAATTAATGATTTGCAATTTTATGATAATTATTTATTAACTAAAAATAATTATTTTGATAAACTTTTTTTTATCAGCATAGTTGCTACATTGAAGTGTATATACATTTATTGCGATAAGTCTGATTGTTTTTATCAGGAAACTGCTTAATCGGTTGATTGGTGAATTCAATTTAAAAAATTTTGAATTCTAACCGAAATAAACAACGGTTTCGTATCAAATGTATTGGTGCTATAAATACAAATCGGGGTTTTCTTTATTCTTTCAAAATACATATATACTCTATTACGGTAATAAAGTAATTTTACATTTGTGTATTTAAATGTTGTTTTTCTTTTTAGAATACTTTAATCCCTTAAGATTCTTATATATGACTAAATATATTTATATTTAAATTAAAGTATAAAATCGAATAATCATGTATGATAAATTTGTTCATTTAGTTTCGTTCTCGAAATCTTAGATTGCCTTTACAATTTATGCAAATTTATTGAAATTGGGCAATAAAGTTAAAAGACATACAACATGGAATTTTAAAATCCATTTATAGCTAATAATAATAAAACATAGTCTAATAGTTTGTTATAATGCGCTTTAAATTTTTAGAAAAATACGATTTAAGCAAATAATTAAAAACTTCACAGAAAGTTCATCAAGATTCTAACGAATGATCCAGTGGGTTAGTGTCTCCCCCCTTTTGCATCACACTCTAGTTGAAAACGACCTGCCCTTGTTGAAGTCACCCATTGCCACATTTCCCTTCCCAACCGCTTTCCCTATTTTATTTAACAGTCCTATCCATAGATAAGCCCGGCAATGTTTGCGTAAATAAAAAACATTTTTTTCCCTCTCATTCAACGCAAAATAAAAGTGAGGGACAAAAAAAAAAAAAAGAAACATGATGGAAAATATTTCATTGCATATGAAAATATGTCCATTAAAAATAGATGTGTGGTCGTTGTGTGTCCTCCAGCCAGGACATGTTCCATATTGCATACCATGCTTGCACCGCCACCCCCATTATGGACACACCCTTCTTGCACGCACATTTGCGGTTCATAATTTGTGTGCCATTTTTGTATGTTGATGGACAAAATCAACAAACGGGCGAATAAAAAAAAATATTGAATGAATTTTCCAGTTCTCAACTTGAATATAAATTAAAATGCAACCCGAATTACAACCAGACCAAACTATATAGTATATTTATATACATATATAACCCATTCAAATGGGTTTACGGTGTAAATGTATGTACATATAGACGATAAATATTGATTGTACGGTCACGTTAATTTCTGGCAATTATGAGCATTTCACATATACTGCAAAAAAAAAGAAATTGAGGGAGGGTCCAGGCAAAAATGCATTTATGATACCTATGTGCAGCCGACTCTCTGTAAGCCTTTACTTTTATTTTTTATTATTATTTGTTATTATTAAATATGTCTCGATAATTATCGAAACTCCCTTTATGCATGGTATAAACCAACATGTTTGGGTCAAGCCACAGACCGCCAGATGCTTGAATCCATTTAAAAGGGGAAATGCAAATGGTCAATAATAATTTACTATATATGTAAATATGTATATCTATACATACATATATGTATTGGGAGTGGTTGAAATAACGTAACTAAAGAGAGAGTGACTTTAACAATTCGTTTTGTAAACTTTTTACAAATTTTATAGCCCATTATTAACAATAAGTGAAAAATTGAGGTGTTTTATAGAATTTGTAAAAACACCAACAGATTTAGTGTGAAAGTAATAAAAATAATATACATAATACAATACATATTTGAAAAGTTAGAACATTTCTCTTTCCATTTTATTGTATTTGTAATTGTCTAAACCAATTGTTTTCAAGCTAACTTTAAATCTTATCTTAGCCTTGATTTAATAAATTGTAAAAAGTATGACCTTTAAATATCAAGAATATTTTGTATGACCTTTAAATATAAAAAGTATTTTTTTTAATCTCATTTGTATACTTTTGTGATTATTATCCAGTTTAGTCTAGACTACCGAATCTGCTCTCCACAGGAATAACGTAGAAAAATTTTCAATCACGATTAAAGAAATCACAGCAATTAATGTTCAAGTTTATATTTTAACCGAACCAAAGCCCCTTCGACTGAATCTCTTTTCTTAATCGGATACTATAAAATGTATTTGATTAGTTGTTAAATATATTATATTAAACATGCCAATTCGAAGATGAAAATGCAACATTTGATCAAATTTGGAAATATAAGTATTATTCTATCGAGTTTCTCAATTAATAAAAGTTTTAACTTTAATTTCTCACCTCGTTTTATGGCAACACTTAAAAATAAATTTAATTAATTATAGATTCGGGGGAAAAATATATATTTATATGCATGTACATATATATACATATTCATATATATATTATATGAATATACAAGACACTTTTGTAGTGAGAAACCAGACAGAGAAGTTGGCAGAGTTCCAGGCTAGTGATTTGCATCTGTCTCTCTGTACTTCTTTTCTCCATCTCTGTCTCTTTTGGTGTATATTTGTCTCCTGTCTCCTATATATGTATACGTATTTATATATATATAAATATGTACATATGTGCCGTATCCTGTATCTTCTTATGTGCCAAAACCGCTTGTACTCGTATTCCGTATCTGGGCTGCGTTTCCCTTAACTTTCCGCTGGCATCCGGTGTTCATTTCGTCTTCTCCGTTTGCTTGGCTGGCAATTATGAGCAAGCAAAATAAAAATAACATTTTTAGCTGCAAGTTTTTTCCAAGCAACAAACTTTTCTCCCGCTTTCCAAAAATAAAAAAAAAAAATAAAAACCTAACGAATAAAAAAAAGACTTTGCAGCAGAAGTCTATAGATATTGTCCTGTAACTTGCTTTACTGGCAGCGACAAAAAAAAATTTTTTTAGTGTAATTATCTTTTGAATAATTAAAGAAAAACGTTGGCAAAGCTTTACAAGAAGCACTGGCAAAGAAAAATAGTAGTAAAAGAAAGCCAGTAGCCTAGATGGAGCTATGTTTCTGAATGGACCCGAACAACTAGAGACTGGCAATGTGCAACGGGCAATACGCCATATTTTTAAAGTTGCCCTAAAATATGCGTTAGCCTAAGCTTGCTCTCTCTTTTTCTTACTTCTTCTCACTCACTCTAATGCATATTGCCATTTCTTTTTGTCGCCAAGGGCGTGGGTGGGACTCTACCTTACACGCAATGTAATTTGCTTTTAGTTATGCTCATTATGCGCCAATTATTTATGCCGAAATCCAAAGAAAGAAGATGAAGAAAAAAGAAACCAAGAAAAAAGAAATACAAAAAAAAAACGAACAAGCAATGAAATTTTTTTACCAAATTTTGAATTGGAGCAAGAAAGGAATTAGGGGAAGAAACAACTTAATATTGAGGCAGGTTCTACCACAACGAACGATGCTGAAAGGTTGGCCCACATATTGCATGAGTAAACTTCAACAATTTTGTACTTCAACTTAAGTATAAAAAGCCTTTAAAGCGTTAAGGGAGCAAAAATACTTGAAATCATACTTAAAGTTTTAATGGAAATAGAATAGAGATAATATCGGCGAGTTTAATCAATATTTAATAAATAATAATGCAATATAAGAAATCTAATAAAATAATTAAGTTTAATCAATTTCAATCGTTCTAACTGTCGAAGATCTGGACTTCGGCCGTGCCGAAGTTCGTATACCCTTGCAAAGTGTCTTTTTGATTTATATATAATTTGCCAGAATCATAAGGAAGTATATAAAACCCATCAAATATAAATTTGATGTCCGTGGCATAAAAAAATGAAGCAAGCAAGTCGTCCCTGCCGACATTGAGTATACCCTGTACCAAGTAAAAGTACCCCATAAAGTCAAAAATAATCAAAATCGCTATCAATTTACGAAAAAAATTCTCTTAGCATGCACTGCTTGCCATACAGCAACACTGCACTGCTTGCCATGCAGCAACAGCGAACGCATGCTATCTCGCTCACACTTAACAGCCCATTTTGCATGGGGCGTTTCAGTACAAAACGGAAATACGTATATCTCCGATAATTATTGTCCGATTTCGGTCAAATTCGGTCAGCTGGTGCATTTTGGCTATATTAATGTGCCTGCCAAATAAGAATACGATATCTTGAATATTGCTCTAGTTATAGGTTTTTCCCAAATTGCGGGGGCGGAAGTGGGCGTGGCAAAAATTTGAAACAAACTTAACCTGTCTACACAACAGACGGATGTTGACACCAAATTTGGTTGCTCTAGCTCTTATAGTCTCTGAGATCTAGGTGTTCATACGGACGGACGGACAGACGGACAGACGGACAGACGGACAGACGGACAGACGGACATGGCTCAATCGACTCGGCTATTGATACTGATCAAGAATATATATACTTTATGGGGTCGGAAAATTCTCCTTCTGCCTGTTACATACATTTTAGCGACTTTAATATACCCTTTTACCCTATGGGTACAGGGTATAAAAATTAAAACAAATTTTGTTTTCCCCGATTGTTCCTATGACAGCTATAGCATATAGTCGACCGATTCTGATAAAACTTAAAAGATATATTTCTTTTTATATAAAATTGTCAAATAACAAATTTCGTGACGATTGCTTCAAAAACACCGAAGTTATTGATCAAAAACTATATTTTTGACTGATCGTTCCTATGAAAGCTATATGATATAGTTGACCAATTCTGATGAAATTTGGTATATGTGTTGAAGATTATATAAAACTCATAAACACCAAATTTAGTGACATTCGATTGAAAAACAACAGAGTTATTGATGTTAAACCTTATTCCTGACCGATCGTTCCTATGGGAGCCATATGATATAGTCATCCGATCGGGATGATTCCGAGATATACAATGCCTGCAGCAAAAAGAAGCCTAGGTGCAAAATTTCAGCTCTGTAGCTCCAAGGGTCTCGGAGGAGATTGCGTTGATCCAGACAGGCGGACAGACGGACGGACGGACAGACGGACATGGCTATATCAACTCAGCTCATCATGCTGATCAAGAATATATATACTTTATATAGTCGGAGATGCTTCTTTCTATGCGTTGCAAACTTCTGACCAAAATTAATATAAACTTTTGCAAGTGTATAAATATACATAAAAATAATAAGGAGAAAGTGCTCTTACTATATACTTTGCTTTGTCCTTAATATTTACTTGTTTCCAATTTATTGAACTAAGAAAAAATTTGTGTGGCTTTAATGATACAAGTTATCTATCTAAAACTCGGATTCTAAATGAATAAATTCTAAGTGAATCATGAATCTAAAATTGATTTTTTTATTAATTAATTTTTTCGCTAAAATTTAGCTTTCTTTTTTTAATTTTTATAGCTTGTTTAGAATCTAACGCAGTGTTTCTACGCCCTGGATAAATGTCAGCCCTGTTTATCGCATTTTCATCAAGTAGGCTTTGGGCCCAAATTTGTATAAATATGCGACGATTTGCTTTGAATTTTTCATTCAGTTGCTTGACCCTGCTGAAGCAACACAATTTTATTTTTCTTATTTAATTTTATTGTCAGATATTACTTGGAACTTAAAAGCACTCTCTCCTTACCTTGGGCTTATCCAAATATATTATCCTCGGACTTGTTCCTCATTTATTATATTTAGGTTGATAATCGCATATGTTGACAAAATTCTTGTCGGTTAAGTTATCCGAAAGGAAACTTAAACATACTATCTCATAAAAAAAAAACTTTGCCAGTCCTTAATATAGTGTTTTCCCATGCTTTACTTTTCCATTTCGCACTTTCACATCATTTCATAACCTTTCACATCAAAGTCTGTGGAAACTTCCAGGTAAGTAAGTATTAACAAGTAATAAAACAATTGATTTTTATTATGGTAAGCAGCAAATGCAACTAATGAAATTTTCCGATATTCAATTGATTTTATATACGAAATTAAAATCGGTCGTCGTCGAATGGACAAACGCTGACATAAAAATAAAAAACGATGACCAAGTTAAAAACAGGGACAAATGGCAGAAGATTTAAAAAAAAAGAAGCTTTAAAGACGCGTGGCTCCGCCCATTCTATCAGATCGCTCCGTAGAGCAGTTTATATTACTATGCGTATCCTTGAAGCTATTTTTTGTTAATTTCTTGTCAAATTATTTAGTTGTACGCTTTAGCTTTTCTTTGCCTTATAAATGAGGGGCAGGAATCAGAATAGTCATATTGACATGTAACAGTAGATCGGAAAAGAGATTACATGGACAAAATATAATTTGAAAATCATCGTGAGCGCTGTTAATCAATAACCGTATATTTAAGATGTGAAAGCATCCAACTTAATTGTTTTTTTTACAAAGTTATGCCGGCAATTTGGCAGTGGAGAAATGTTTATCGTGTTGTAAGTAAAATCGCCACTTTGATCATTTGCCATCTGATCCAATACGCTTTGTTTCCGAGGTGTGGAAACAATTCTAACCATTTATTGGCCAAAATCAAATACTATAGAAGACTACAATAGATCGCTGCCGATTTCCGTCACTTCACAGGCTTGTTCTGTGTATAGATGAGAGACGGAGATAATAGATTCAGAGATGGAGATGAAGACGAAGATAGTCATTGCAGAAGTCTATCCAGCATATACTCAGTTTTCGTGTATACCGATGATAGCAACCGGCTTTAAGATTTGCAGAATTAGCTAGATTCTTATAAATGGCATACAAAATTAAATAGGAATATATTAATTTATTTATTAGACGAAAAGGGAAAAAAAAGGAACAAGATCGATGTCATAATATTTGAATCAACAAAGGAAAAGTATTGAACAGCATTCATGGAGTTCCAACTATAATCTGACAATAGAAATAAGAAAAAAATAATGAAGCTGCTTATGGATCTGGTGTAGGGAAAATTACATCATTGGGAATTGTCTCTGCAACCACACTCATTAAGGACTGTGCATATTATTATCAAGACTGTTCTGGGTGGAGAAAAAAATATATATGAAATAAAATAATAAAAGCGAATAATACCAGAGAAAATGGCAATAATAAGGAACAGGACCGAGAATTATAATTTCTCAATCTTATAAGGAAAAGCACAGTACGGCATAGATGTTCAAGTCCCATCTAAAATCTGACCATGAAATAAGAAAAATAAAATGATGTTGCTTCATCAGAAGCAAGAAATTGAATGAAAAATTCAAAGCAAATCGTCGGATATTTATACAAGTTTGGGTCCACAGCCTACTTCAGTAAAAGTAAAAGAAAAAAATTAAACAGGGTTGAACAAGACGATAAACAGGGTTGACAGGCAAAGTGACAAAAAGCTAAAACATAAAGCTAAATTAGTATTATAATAAGCATATGAAGTTTTTAGGTAACAAAATTAAATTTTATTATGTGGAATATGGAATTAAAAATCTTAATATTTAAATTTGCTTTCACTACAAACCAGACTCAGTTCTGCAATTTTTTTTTCATTAGTTCGGCAATTGTAAAAAGCGAAATCTGGTGTCAAAATAGTTAAATTGACATTACTGACTGAATTGACAACTGTAATTGATAAAAAAGGAAAATAAATGCAAATAAAACTAGGTGAGATTTATTGGTTATAGAACAAGAAACAAGTCGATTTAGAGGAACTAATGGAGAGAAAGTTAAAAAATGTTTGATATGACGTCCATTAATTCTTAAGAAATTATTTTAGAAAATTTTTTTCTAGTCTTTTTTTATCTGCAAATAAATTGTTTCTATAAAGGAGATTATTAATAATCAAATATTCATTAGAGATCTAATTGACAATAAATCCCAGTATCAATACCCAATTATCAGTTGATTAAAACAATTATAATGAGTAATTGCATCACATTTACAGATTTCTTAAAATTCGTTACGAACTAGTATTGAAGTATGTATGTATGTACTTGACAGATCATAACACGTTCATTTAGTACTTAAATTTTTGTACATTTTGGCCAAGAGCTCGCCTCACATATCATAAACATGTCTCAACTTGTGCACCCTTTCTACCTTTTTTCAATAAAGGGGGTGTGGGGGAGCTGCCTTTCCACTGCTGTCGAGGAAATGTTTATCGATGATGTGCAAATTAAATTTTGAGTGGTGCCAGTCGGGTTTTTGCTAGTTGTTATGGGGCGTGTCTGGTGGGAAGGCATGTCCTTGCTGCAGTGTATTTTAAACCATTGATGGATACGTTGCGCACGTGTCACAGACCGCAATGGAAAATTTATATATACATATATATATATATATATATGCTATATATGTACATATAAAATTATGGACAAGCCAATGAACAACAAATAAGTAAACAAATGAAAGGGATTGCAATGAAAGAGAATTGCGGCTGACACATGTCGAGGTGTGGTAACAGGCGTGTATTAGGGGAAAGGTTTATGAGAAATTTATAAACAACAGCAGCAGGAGGCGGTAAGAAAATGGGTGGAGTTGATCGTTTAGCTTTATGAAATAAATACAAAGCCAAACGAGCCAAAGCAAAGTTAACCAAATATAAAACTAAAATGCAACTAATTTGCAAGGCCACCCAAGGGGGGACAGAAAAGGCTAAATGCAGTTTGTGGGCGTTGGCAAAAGAATATGTGGGTGTGTCAGCTGTTGTAATACATTTTGCTGCTCACTTTGCCACACTCTATGGCACACAAGAGTTGACAAGTATTTGGATTACGTTTGGCATATAATTTATACAATTTATATAATTATAAGAATTTAGGAGAAGTTTTAGTTGATTTAAAAAAATTGTGTTCGCTAATCTTTTGTATTAGATTTCTTATATCCAGAATAACTTTGAAATTATTTATTTTAAAGTTACTCTAAAAAAGTGAAATATTTTTGTTAATACAAATTCTTTTGCATATTCAACCTAATTGTTGTAAGTGAGGCGCACTTTTATGGTAAAATTGTTTCGGGACTTGGGGCATCTGTTGTCCTTTCTTGAGGTTAAATGGTTGTATACCTTTTGTACAATTTAGTCGTAAATTTTAAATTATTTTCCAATGTGGAATTTGTATAACAAATTAGTTATTGTTGGATTTTAATGTTTATATAAATTATATAATATATTTTTAGGAATTAAAAAATTTAGAGGTTTGATTTAAATTAAATTGACCGTTTAAACCTTTGCTGCTTTGCACTTCGTTTATATTATTTGCCCTGTAATCCTTATTTAGCTGAAATCATGCAAAAAAAGCTTGCCAGAAATTGAAAACTAATCAAGTTTAATATGCCTTGATATGTTAATTAAAACCTCTAAGATATATATATTTTATTTTCAGTTTTGTAAATATTGGAAAATGTATTGACAATCATTTACAATATATTGTTAGTCAATTTTAGTTAAATTAATGGAAAAATCGATAGATTCTAAAAAATGAGAGCATGTCAGACTTCGTTCATTTATAAAATTACCAAAATCTCTCTTGATATTGTTGACTTGGTTCTCTTTAGTTTTTCCATGCGTAAGATTTGTTTGTATAAGCCAAGCTTGGCCATGTGTATGTGTGTGTATGCTTGTTTGTATGAGTGTTTGGTAAGTGCGTGTGTTGTTGCGTGTGTTTGTGTGTATGTGTGTGTGTGTGTGTGTGTGTGTGTGCATTTGTTTGTGGCTGGTTTAATCCTTTCATTTTCATAACTCGTCATAGAATGTAAACAAGATTAAGTTAGTTTTCTGTGTTTCTCAAGTGGCTTTGGTTGGGGGCCATACACAAAGCTCCGGCCAGGATATACATAAGGACATGCAATATGCTGGGGCTGCTACTTGGCAGTTGCTGTCCTTGCTGCCCACAACAAGTCCACCACCAAGTGACTGTTGCAATTGCTTTTCTTGCTGTTGTTGTTGTTTTTTTTGTTGTTGCTACTCTTGTTTTCGTTGCTTTCATACTAAAGTCGGGTAAAAGTTTTCGTATTAAAAAGTTGGACGTAAGGATTTCACAAAAGCTTCCGCCGCATTATATTGAGAGCTGATTTCGAGCATGGGCCACTTTGAATGCCCCATGCTCATGCCACGCTTCACATCCCATACTCATGCCCATTCACTTCAACTTCTATCTTCTCTCATGGTTTTGCTCATTTGATTGCCAAAGTGACATTGCAGTTAGCCCTTTGCTGTTGTTGTTGTTGTCGTTGTCGCTGTCTGTGCGTGCTTTGGTAGCTCTTATGGTAATTAAACTTATTACCCAACATCTAATACTTTCAGGCACAATTTGAAGAAACTTAACTGCTCAACACTAATTTAAATAGACTATTAGAAACAAGGCAAAAAGAAAATGTTTAAAACATTCATTTTATGTATATAAATATATATGAATACGTATATACGATTTTATACATACATATATATGTAGAGGTGTTACTTGAAAGTTATTCCATAAAGTGTTTTTTCTCGTTTCTGATAATTCTTGGTAACTATTAAAGCAATAAAAAGGGGTAATGAAACAAAGAGCAAATATTGAAATTTGTTTTATATCTTTTTATATTTTACTATTTTTCATTTCATACTCAAAATAAGATTTGGTTTGTGCACATTTTAATTTCAAATTAGTAAAATTTATGTAGAAATTAATCACCTTGATTATGTTTATTTCATAGAAATTTCTACAGTTACATGGTAAAAGAAGCTTTAATCGAAATCACTTTATACTTAAGTATCTCTGTGTCCATTTATGCAAACATATATGTATATATATTCTGTTACTATTACTGTATTCAAGGGACATGTACAAAGATATTTAATCCGTAGCTTAACCAAAGTTATTTCAACCATCTTGTTGCAATTTGTCTAGTTTAGAGTGAGCATTTCTGACCGCACACTCATCATCTAACTTTCTCTAACAAAATCTCCCATTCTTCCTTTGCCTTTGCTCATATCTAGGCAACTGATGAAATACCGACTGATACACTAGTTACCGGGAGCATTACTTAATATGTGTAAATTGTGTGGCATCAACTATGCATGCATTGTATGTTATCTCTTGCTATCACAAATGTTCCGCCTTCTCCAGCCCAGGTCGTTGACTGAAACAATTTATCATTTGAGCATGACGCACGCACTGCACACATACACACACACACACATGTAACAGAGAGTCAAAGACACATGGGGCACAAACACCCATACAAATGCATTATACCATTGAGCTCATCAGTGGTGTAGAGCGAAGCTTCCTTGGGTTTTAGTCCTTTAGGCAAAAGCATTTAACATGCAGTTTATGTTTGCCGCAAGATCTATTACAGGAAATTCACATATGTATGCTCGATGTGCACAAATTGTTGTAAGTGGGCGTGGCATTGCAATGAGCGTAATGTTAATAATGATGTTGGAAATGATAATAATGATGATAGTTAGTGGAGAGTGGCCTTTGCGGTAAATACCAATCGAGCAGCAAAACAAAACTTGATTATTTTGTGCGGTTATCCTCATACATACATATACATACATATATAATGTAAGTACAAAGTTTATATTTAAATACACATCTTATCCTTTATACAATCCACATTTACCCAAACCCATTTGGCTCCTTTGCAATTATGCAAAATTTTGTGCAAAGATTTTTACCATTACCTTGGCCCAATGCTTTATTTAATGATTAAAGGCTTAGCTGTGAACTATTTTCAGTCAATTCTGCATATGTATGTATCAAATTTCAATTTTAATGAGTTTAATTACCAGATTCTATGTGCATCTGTGTGTGTGTGTGTGTGTGTGTGGGTCTATTGGTGTGCTTGTGTGCGGTTGAGGTGTGAACAGCATTAAGTTGACTTAAGGCTAAGTACATGTATTTGCAAGCAAATTTTCCATTAGAACAGAATATGAACCATATAAATTTGGTCTAGAATTTGAAATATTTGGTATTTTAAGCATAGACTAAAGTTGTTTACTTTGAATGATGCTGTCAGTCAACATTAAGGTCAACTAGCTGAGACGATTAGTTATTCATAAATGAACTATGAGTGACTTGACTTTGCCTCCCTCTTAGAGTTAAAATGTTAGGAATTTGGAATTGGAATATGATATGCTAATCTAAAGAAATTTATATCCTAGCAAACATATACATATATATATAGAGAAATTTAAATTGGAATGCGAACTTTCAGATACCTCATATCAAAATTTCACAACTCGACCACATTTATTTTTCCACAATATTAACTTTATTAAAATAGTTTCAATTCTGAACTTTTGACTTATTTTTATTTATTAATTAATATAATTATTATAATTTTTATCGTATTTCATTTTTTAATCAACAAACTATGTAAGTATTTTCTTTAGTTATATCTTTAGTGTTATAGCAATTATTCCCGGCCTGAGGCTTTTAAAATTATTTTATTAATATATTATCATAATTTAATCTATTACTTTTTGCTTATTAAATTTTTAATACTTAAGTTTGCAGAGGGATAAGTTGAATGGATAAGTCACTTTTAGATAACTTAACTTTTTAAACCAGTTCAAAATGGGAATTGAAACAATTTTTATTGTAAATAAGATATTCGGAGTGAAAGAACGAATCAGTTGTCAATGATTCTGATTATAAATATATAAATTTTGTGATTTCAATAACCCATGGTAAGATTTTACCATTTCGGGTATACCTTTATTTCTCTAAAAGTAAGAGATATAATTATAGATTTCATTATATACATTTAAATGTGCCAAATGAAAATTGATTTGCAAAACGGATATAAAATTTATTACTGAGATAGGATTAAACTTAATTAGAGACATAATTCGTGTTATATTATTTGAAATTGATAATAATTCTATGCCACAAAATTGAATGAAAAGTTTCCATCCTACAAATGTTCAATTTAAATTTCTTTTACTAATTGGTTTTACCCAATGCCCATTGTATGCGGGCAGAGTTATGATATGTGCATTCCTATACATACATTGATGTATGTATGTTTTAAGAATTTCAATCTTTGTCCTACTTTGGATTGTGTGTGTGTGTGTGTTTGTGTGAGGAAGTTTTAAGTGCTTTTTGTGTACCTTAATACATTCTGCCTACACTATAAATTGTAGCATACTTTTATGGGGCAGCCGGAAATGTATTTTTGATTTAAAATGCGTAAAGCTGCGTATACGTAATGTGGAAAGAAAACCGATTGCAATACGCTTACTCATTCCGATTCTTTCTCTCTCCTCCTCTCTTATTTAACTGCTCATTCTCTGTCTCTCTTATTTTATAAGGTGGATATTTCTTCTGGCTGCTGCTGTTGCTGCCATTTGCCTTGGCGATGCATGTCAAGCGGAAAATTAAGATTGATTACGACAGATAAGCCGTTGAATTTACAACGAATTTAATTGATTGCATGTGCACTCGCCTGTATGTATATCTGACAAGACACATATGTATACGCTTCCTTATATGTACTGTGTGTGTGTGTGTGTGTGTGTGACATATCAGCCTTCAAGTGCCAAAACTGTCAATTGCTTAGATGCAGCCTGCAATTTAATTGCTTGCCCAGCCAAATAATGTGACAACAGGGAGCGAGGGAAACACGAAGCTATGAGTATTTTCCTTTTTTGTTGATAGGAAAAGTTTACTCATTGCATTTCTCACCTGCTCGTTAAGTTGCCACATACACGTAGACGCACAGACACCAAAGCAATAACAACAAACAACAGCAGCAGCAACTCACAAAAGAAAATGCTGCGGTAATAAGGCGAAGATGATGGCAACAACTTGCAACATGAAAACTCGCAGCATCTTTAGCAATGCAACAGCAACAAAATTTGTGGTAACGACTGCGGTTTTTTCCTTTTTCCTTTTATCAACTTTTTCCCAGCCACACATTTTGGGTATAACAAAATTTGTATGCAGCATAAGGCGTTAGAAAATCATTAAAATATTCTAAAATTTTGCAAATATTTTAACTAACTTTTATCATTTAATAACTGAGATGGAGATTAAAAAACAAAAGAACTTTCATATTTTGAAAGTTTAATGATTAATGCAAAAGAATATTAAGTTAACAAGTTTAATGAAAAAAAATCAAAAATATTTATAATCGGTTCTTAACTACTTAAGTTAGATTAAATTGAAAATACTAGAAGTCAAATGTTATCGCTAAAATTTGAACTCAAAAATGCAAGTTTCATGTCAGAATGCACAAGAATTTTGTTTAAGGGACTTAATTTCCGAACGCAATACAGTTTATATTAATGTAATAAGAATACTTCTAAATAATAGTTCATAACTATTTTTTATTTTCGAATACATTTTGAATGGATAGTTATGTATTCGAAATATTTTTGAAAAATTTTCAACTTGATTTAACAAAATGTAAATTTTATTTCTTATCATTGCCGGTGACAATTTTTGTTTTTTTTTGAAAACTAATATAATAGTTACCTCACTAAAATTTATTAATGTTTAATGTTTTTGAACTACCGAACTTATATTCTTTTAAAATTTAATGGTTAATAAATTGACATAGTCGAACTAAAAAAAGTTGTTCAAAAGGACAGAGTCGAAAAAATTAAGAAAATATTATTTATCCTGCTTATATACAATTGGATAATGGATAAATTTATTATTTAATTTAATTTTATGTAATTCACTTGTATTTTAGGGTAGTTTTTGGAATGTCTGTTTTATCTGTTATATTTGGTATCGTAATATCAGGATCGTAATTGTTTATCTGATATTAAACATTTTCTTATTAAACTGAGCCAAAATCTAAGTTTTTCTTTAAAGATTTGATTTTGTAGATTTTTCTTGTGAGTATTAATTATTCGACTTGAATAGAAATTTCTGATCGTTTTATATATATTTACATGATATTGTGTACATTTTCAGGGTATGCGATGGTTCATTTATCGATAACGCTCAGTTGACTGGTTTTTGTTCGTTTTGTTATCCATGATGCCACTATTGTACTTGTTGTTGTTGTTTCTGTTGTTGTTGTTGTTGTTGTTGCTGTTGCTGTTGTAGTTGCTGTTGTGGTTAGCTGCTTGTTATGCCATTTTATACTTGGCGTGTTTGGAGCAAATGTTTATGTTTGTTTACTTATGCATGCGTGCGAATTTCACCCCTACACCTCGAAGTGCCTTCTCTTGCATAATACATGTATGTGTATCTATATACATATGAATGGATATATTATATATATAGATATATCTGTTTGTTTGTAGCCTTTTCTCTTGCAATTGTATGTAGAGTTTTGTGTCGGTTTTGTCGCTCATTTCAATAACAAAACTAGCTCAAGTCACTTGTTACCACAACTGACGCCCAAACTGAAAATATTATGCAGACAATGCCGAAAGCTCTCTATCTTCCCTTCTCCTTTTATCCTCTCTTTGCTCCCTTCGCAACCAATCGTTCTTCGTATAGCGCTTCTCTCAACCGACAGATTGCACATTAAAGCCAAACAATGTCAGCTAATCACTATGTGTATAGAGGGCGGGAAAGGGGACTGGCATCTTGATTTTCATTTGCTTTTCCAATATTGACAACTTAAGGCAAAATGTTTTCTAAATCTCAATTCAATTGGCATTAAAATTCATACGAGTCGACACATGCGATTGGACCATATAGCGAGAAGGAGGAGAAGAGGGTAGATAAATGGGATAGCTTTAAGTTTTACCAATTAGTTTTGGTCTCGTGGTAGAAGGGGGAACTGAGACTGAGTTTTGTTGGTTTTTCTGGGCCTTTACTCTTATCTTGGCCAAGCCAAAAGTTTGCTACTGGGGAGCACTTTGTACCTGCATTTGTCACAGAATTTATGATGTCCGTGTGCCATGGTAATGGTGGCAAATGGATGGTAGAGAAGGCAATGGAGGGTAGAGGGGTAGTAAAGACAAGGATAAAACGTCGCTGCAAATTCGTTTCGTTTGCTGTTCACTGGGTTTTATCTAATAAAATCTGGAGTGTTTAATCCTTTGCACTTGACTGCCGTTGTTAGATGTTCTTTCTGTGCATTTTCTGCTTCTATTTTAGCTGCTTCTTCGACGGGGCAATGCAGCAGAGTTCTTGAATTCATGGAATGGCTATGCAACTTAGTTTTAGACGCATTATCCATTGCCTTTTAGTTAGGGTATATAGAATGAAATTTTCTAGAAATAAGCGTCTTTTTGAATGACTTGGGTTTAGTTTTACATCTTATTTATAGATGTCCTTTTTTGTAATACTAAAAGTAATGCATTCGACCAAATCAATTGAATTATTTAATTGATTCACTTAATTTGAATATTATTTTTTTTTCTTAAAAGATTTAATTAAATTATGTAAAATCAAACTGATTTTATTTTTGAGATTCACTATTAAATTGAACTAATCAAAACTTGGTTTCATTGTCTTTGAATTATAAAGTGGTGTTTAAATATAAACAAAGAGTTTTTATTTAAGTAGCTTTTAGTCACTGTTTAAATTAAATTAAAACGGAGATTATATTTTAGATTCATAGATTTAATCAATTAAATTTGTTATTAAAGATAGTAAAATTTACAGTTCTAATACAACAAAATATTTTAAAACGGATAACACAAAAATCTTATTAAAATTTTTCATTGCTTGGTTTTTTTAATAAATATCCTATCTATGTATTAATACTCTCTTTAAATATCTGATAGCACAAGTTTTCCATTATATTTTCACATCATTCGTAAGAGTATATATCTTAAAATGATTTCCATTCAAGAGCATTTAATGTTCAGCTTAAATGTTCGAGTGCTTTACCGTTTCCTTTTGGCCGAAACAAAAGAAAAAAAAAAAACAAAAATTCATTTGACTGTTGCCTGGGGAGTGGAATGCAAAAAAACGATGCAATGGTCAGTAGACACCAGGACCGAATCGAGGATAAGGTTCTTGGAATGTGTGGCGCATGGTAGACAGTCGGCAGTTGCCACTCGATCAAATTACTTATTGTACTCGCGCCGCAGGATGCACAAGTGCCATTAATACAAATAAAGTGACACAAATACAGCGAATGCCATGGTATAGACCGCACAGCATGGCGAATGGCGAATGACTTGGGAATGCCTTCTGGGCCAGGTATGTAAGGTGTCTACTATTGCCTGCGATTGCCATAACTTCTGGCACTCAGTGCTGCAGATTTAGCCAAGTGGAAGACTAATCTCTCTCTCTCTCTACCTCTGAATTCGGACGAGTTGGGTTCTTTGGGGTGGTTGGAAACGACCAAAGCGGCGTTGCTGTGAAAACTTTGAACAATGGGCAAGAAAAGTTTTTCAGAAACTAGTTCGTCCTGTTGGTGAGCATGTCAACTGCGAGCAAGAACAACGAAAGCCATTTTGCTAGCCAGCGGGTGGTTCTAGTCCGAGACCTCCCCTTTCATACCCATTCAACGAGGCGTGAAAATAGCAGCAGTACAGATATAGCATCAGAAATATAGGCATAGTTGTAGGTGAGACACTCTTTTTTTTTTTTTTTTTGTGCTCTCGTTTTTACCAATTTGCATTTCAGCTTTGGGTAAACATTTCGCATAAAACAAGCGTAAGGAGAGGCTGGAATAAAAACTTTGCCCTGCACCCTTGACTGGGCTAAATATAGTTAAAACTGATGAGAAGGTCAGTTCTGGGACTGATGCTTGGGGCTGCGTGCTTGGACATGGTCATGGAATCGAATATCCGCCCTTGGCTGGCTGTCAGTTAACTTTTTCTGGCCATAAAATGTCGAATGAGGGTAAATTAGCTAAAAAAAAAGAAGAAAATGTAGACCAGGGTTAGTTTCATAAAATATTAGCAATGAACTGAAATGCCTTGAATCTGTAAAGGCAACACAACATTTAGTTAAAAGTATTATAAAATGCCTAAATAATGGTTCATTTATATAGAAAAAAAGGCAATGGAAATTTAATTTTTTCTGCTGAAAACTTTTAACCAGAACATTTTGCAATACTTTAAAAGAATAATTATAAAATGCAATAGTAATAAATTCATTTTAAATGTGAAGAAATTTTCCTTATGGTCTG
This sequence comes from Drosophila emarginata, assembly GCA_037075365.1. Taxonomy (NCBI): domain Eukaryota; kingdom Metazoa; phylum Arthropoda; class Insecta; order Diptera; family Drosophilidae; genus Drosophila; species Drosophila emarginata. Next base: position 290,593 of record JBAMCD010000109.1, on the reverse strand, counting down.
ACTCCAGGCTAAAGTAGAAAATAATTTTTCTTAATATGCCCAGTTAACTTTCTCTTCGTTTTAATAGCAATAAATTCTTTTTAAGTTGTGATTTCTGATTTAAATGAACAACCGATTCGTTATTGCCCAATTAACTTTTAAATTTGCTACAGAAATATGGTAATTAAGATTTCATACTGTTTTAATTATCATCCCATTTATTAATGCTGTTGGAAATGTTTAATTAAAAATAGTTTTGTTAAAATGATACAGCTTCTTGTTAGATTTACACAATTAGAAGAAACATAATTTATTGGACTAATTATTACACTGTCTATATATGTAGTTCTGTAATAAAGTAGTTCAATCTGAATAAAGTTTTGTAAATAAATGCAGATTAATATGTTACTTATCGATGATGAATTTGGAACAAAAACTTAATTGTGGTTCGATATTTCCTTTAGTTGGTCAAAATTATTTCTTAGATTAGAATAATAAATTAAAATTGAGTATATTGTTAGTTTATTTATCGATTTTAACAAGTGCATAAAAAATATACAATAATTCAATTTATTTTATTTTTAAGATATCAATTAAGTCTCAAACGATTTTGTAGCCACATTTTGATTACGCTAAATTTTCAATTACAATCTTGTGTCCCTTAAAATAGACAATGTGTTTTACTTGTCATCCGCTTCATTTACTCTCTCTGTCTCTCCCTCCTCCTCTTGTTACTTTTTTAAAGGAAATATCTGCCTATCTCTGTCACACATTGACTTCAATTGTTACAACAGTACGCACAAAGTATACTCCCAGTTCAATAAATTTTTTCCAATACGTTGCCATTGTTACCTGTATATTTTTACTCTTTTGGTTGAAATGGATATAAAAATCTGTGTAAAGAATTTTCTGAAAATATGTGCAATGGATTAAATAAATTTGTTTATGGCTCTCTAGGAAAAATACAAAAAAAAGAAAGAAAAAAAGAAATGTAAAACATATTTTGTACAATTTCTTTTAATTATGATTCATTTATGACCAAACATAAGGTATAAATAATTCGTTTAATCCTCATAAATTCTTGCTTGATTTTTGCTCATATATACATATATATATATATATATTTATATATATAATATTTTTTGTCGTTTGTTGCTGTCGATATTTTACAGCCTGTGGCAGAGAAATTTATGTTTTCGCCTGTGCGCCAAGTCAATGAATTGCAACAAATTTTACTTGCCCCTAAACACCCCACCGTTTCCCCAACCGCTCCAAAGATCTGTTCGCTTCAGTAACTTGCGGCTTGTTAGGCGGCATTTATTTATTTATTTATCGCGCGTTGCCTTGACAGTGTAATAAAGACACAAATGCTTGGGATTGGGATTGGGGTTTTCGGGTGTTTGGTGATGGGTGTTGGTATCTGGGGTCGGGGTCAGAGTCAGAGTCGGAGTCGGGGTCAGGTGTCGCATGTTTTGCCATGTGACTTTTTCTCTTATTTCCCTCGCGGTGGTTCTCCTTCTGTTTGTGTGTGTGTGTGTGTGGTTAAAATTTTTAACTGGTAAAGGCTCAGAGTAAGCGGTAGGTTGGTATTAAAGGGGGAGGTAATACTGCCTCATTTGGATTTATGTTGTGTTACGGATTTTTGTGGCCTATAAATCGTAATTACTTTAACGCGGCTAAATGAGTTTTTGGCCAGAAGGCATTAGCCCATGCCTACGGATTATTTGTTGTGCTTATTTTTCTTGTTCTTCTTACTGTGACTGTAGTTGTTATTGTTTTAGCTGTTGTAATGGCCGTAATTAAAATTGGTTACTCTCATAATGTGATTGGCTTGGCTGGGCCAAAATGTCCATTTGTCGGTTTTTTTTTCCTTTAATCAAATGCTATATATCAAGTTACCAAATACTTGAAACATTTCCCAATTTATAGATCACACAGATGAGGTCCCCTTAAAGCACAACTCTAATGAGCTGGAACATTGAAACTTTATTTCTTGACAAAAATTTCAATTCCATATCCTTGCCCCATTCCCATCTCACCCTCTTCACACAAAACTAAACAAATTCACACTAAACAGTACGAAAACATGGGTTAAGAGTGCAGGTAAGTTGATGGTGAACGGGAAAACACTTGAAACCACTCAACTCATCGTAGTCGGAATACTTGTGAAGGGACAAGAATTCGGTTCATACAAAATCTGGGCTCTGTGATGGGGTTCAAGTTCCGCCCATAGCAAATAACATTTTGCAAAATCGGCCGCAATTGCCAAACTAGCCAAATTAGAGAATATGCAAATGCAAGCAACATTCACACGATGTGCCAAGTGACAAGGGGAAGCAAGTGAATGACAGAGTAACAGAAGAGCAGAAGGGTAAAGGGAACCCATGAGCAGCCAGCAAAAGTAACTAGACTAGAGATGAGCAATGCCAAAAATCACTGTCTCAATGAAAAGTTAATATAATTACCTTAAAATGTGAGAAAGCACATAATATGTGAATAGTTCTGCATAGTCACAACTCGTGCTTAAATTGAATTTGTAAAATTTAATTGATTAAATTTTTCTAGTAAAAATAACAAATCATATAGGCAATATGTTTAGGAATTTTCATCATCATAATTCTATATATTTCTGAAATCATTATAAATCAATTTTTGGAGAACTTTTGTATATACGAACTGATTGCCTATATAGAAATACATATATATGTATATTATATATATATGTATATATATATAGTATTTATAAAGTTAAGAATTAAACTTTCAGTTCTTTCATATAAAAATTGAATATAATTGATATAATCAATTATCGTAGGTATACGTATACTTAATTTTTTTATGCGAAGGGAAATACTTTAAAAATTTATATTAAAGTCGGATATTTAATTATATAATTGTATTTATTTATATTGCGTATTGTAATTATAAAGTCGACATTCCAAAATAATACAAAATTACTTAAGAGAATTAACTTAGTGTAGGCTCTACGTATACTTAATTTTTTGGTTTTCATAGTTTGAATGATTACAAGACTCGTATATACAAATATTACAAGACTCGTATATACAAAAGTTCTCCAAAAATTGATTTATAATGATTTCAGAACATATGGAATTATGATGATAAAAATTCCTAGACATTTAATCAATTAAATTTTATAATAAAATTACAGTTTTTGTATCTAATATTTTCTTCAGATTTTTATTGGTTTGCTTTCACTCCCTTCTTTTTTTTTGCTTGTCACACAACTTAAGTTAATTTAATAATATATCTAGATGAGTCATCTTTATCTCTTGATAAAATAGATTTTCGATTTTCATTTAAATATAAGTATTATATTATATCCAGATTTTTATATTTTAATACTTAAAATAATACCATAAGATATTTTAGATATTAATCTTCTCTTCATTAAATCTCATCTCCAAACTGTAGTCTGCGAATATTTGTGTGATATTTGGTCACAGACTTACAGTCATCATTCTCATCATCGCCCTGAGTAATCGGCAGTCATCATCTCATCGACCCCGCGCCACTTCTGACTATCTGTCAGCATGTTGCCCTCATGACAAACAGTTGGTAACTAACTAGCAAAGGCATTTGCAGATATAGAAGCTATAGAGCTTCAGGGTGGGGTATAAAGAGTGTATATGTACATAAAGTAGGAATAGACATCATCATCATCATCACTATCATCATCTAAACTCACAGAGGCAAAGGTTTATAACTGGCTGATGCGGTTCGTTTGTCGTCTTAATCGAGGCTGAGAACTTTCTAGCCAACATCCATTTTGTGGCAAGACTCTCTGACCCTGTTGGTGTTGACATGTGGGCCAAAACCAAATCTAAACTCAACTAACTAAAATAGCAAACACATTGACTATATATTAAATCTGTGCAAAATTTCACAAATTGTGCAATTAAAAGTCAATTGAAGTCTTCACAATTGCCAAATCTCAACTGTTGAAATTGAAAGGTGATTTAACTAAATTATAAATTTGTTCAGGTTAATTTTGATGTTAATGCCACAAAATGTTCAAAGATTCTCTTTGAAATTCAGGGTTTTTCTTTTGCCACACTTTGATTTTTAGGCCTTGCATTTGAAATTCCTTTTTGGGGCGATGGCAACTTCTGGTTTGGCAAAGTCAAGGCTTAAATATAGGTTTCAGACAGTTATAGGGCTACGCGCATATGCTTGCCACTATCCAAAAAGCGATTTCGTTCATAAATCCATTCCCAGGCTTCTGGCCACGGCCATGGGCCTCGACCTACACCCCATTCTGGCCTTTAGAGACACAACCACCAACAGACAGCCGATTGCATTTGGGTATTGGGGATTAACGTGGCTGAAACTGTTAAAATGAAATCCGTTCGTATGTCGTTCTCGTTGTCGTCGTCGTCGTTGAGACCCTTGTTCAAAATGTCGCTGGTTACAACACCAAAATTAAAAAAAAAACCAAAAAAAAAAAAAAGGGAAGAAATGACAAAAAGGCATTTGTAGCCATAAAAACACTGCAATTTGTATTTGAAATTGCCGCAAAATCCCACCAGCAGTAGCAGTTCGCTTGAGTTGAGCCCAGTTCCAGGCAGATGAATATGTATGAAATTGACGTTGTCGTTCTCGTCCTCATCCTCAACGTCCTTATTGAGGTCTGTGAACGGGAACTGCAGCAGAGTCTTTGGTTCTGCGTCAAATCCACTGGGTGTTGTTTCTGAATGAGACGATGCCATGTGAATTGGAGTTGGAAATTGGGCATTGGGCTCCTACTGATATAGATGTTGCTGGTGTACATGTTGCTGTTGTTGCTTTTGCTGTTGCTGCTGCTGCTGGTTTTGATGTTGCTGCTGTACATACACCAAACGCGTTTTGGCGCTGCGTTTGCGTTGCGTGCGTGTCAGCTTCAAATTTGAGTTTTGCTCTGGGTTTGTCTGTGTGAGTGTGTGTATTTGTGTGTTTGTGTATTTCAAGGTAAGCGATTAGATTGGAGTGAGTAGTGGTAGGAGATATGTGTAGAGGCAATGAGTGAAAGAGAAAATGGGCACCAAGTTTTCAAGAATTTCTATTAACCCTTTGACAGCACTTTTTGTTGAAATAAATTTAATTTTTAGCTACAAATTAACAAAAAGAGAAATGAAATAATCGTTTTAATTAGTAACTTAGACAAAAGATTTCAAAAGGATATTTTCTGAAAATGTATTTTGTTGTTTATTAAATTGATTTTTGTTCCTAAATAATTTTGAATAAGTTTTCTACAAAAAGTTAACCAACTGCGAATATATTACAGAAACCTTTTCACTATTGCTTCTCATTAACATTTTAATAGTCTAATCGTTATTTACAAAAAGTAAAAACATTTATCCTAAAAAAATGAAAAATTTAATTAATTTAATTTTGAGAATCAAAAGAGACAGGCAATGCTTTAGTTTGCAAAATTTGAGTTTGCTAATTTAGATCTGAATGACAATTATTAATTTAAGAACATAAATAATTATAACATATATAGATAATATAATATATAAAAACAAACAAACAAACATTTTATAAATATTATAAAATGAAAAAAACTTGACAAAAATTGTAGTAAAATTTGTAGCTTTTCAATTGGTTTTTTTCTGTGAGTATAAATCAAAAAGTCGATAAAAACTTAATTTTTTGCGGAAATTGTCTATAAAGAAATTTACACAAAAATATAAAAATTTGGTTCTTTGCTTTAAGAAAAGAGAAAATTCGAATTCTCATATATATTTTATATTCATATATATATATTTCTATATTGCAAGCTAGATTTCAAATGTTTCCTAAACGTATGCATTTATTTTAGTTACAAATAGAGTATGTCCAAATAAGCTACTTATTAAAATAATAATACATATTAAATAAATGTTTACATATAAACTTGAAAAATTCTTTCTCGTTTTTGAAGGATTCCTACAGCCCCCAACAACATTGTAAGGGTTAAGAATAGCAATTTTTGATAGTTTGGCATCAAAATTGAAGTTGAATTTGAAACTGCAGTCTAGCAGCTGTTGCTTTTGCTGTGTGTGTACAAGTTGAAGCTGAAAGAACCACAAACAATAAGCTGAGGCATGGCTAAGAGGAAGACTTAGACCAAACTCACGGTGAGTAAGGGGGTATAAAAGTATGAAAAACTAAGGATGGGAAGGAAAATGTTGAAGAAGCCTGACACGCATGTTGAGCATTAGAATGAAAGCGCAGCGCAGACCGCAATCAATATTTTATCAAAGCGTAGCTAAAACTGCACGAGGACTTTGCTCTTCAAAAAACAGTTTTCTTTTTATATATATACATATATACTTATACTGTATATACATTTTTAAGCTGGTCGAGACTGGGGTGGTGAAGAGGTGTATGCCAAAGCATGGTGATCTACTATTTACTATTCATGCTAAGCCATGGCGTGTGCAAAAAAAAAAAAAATATACCAACCAAAAAGAAACTGCAAACAATGAAAATCTAGAGCCTGTAATGGTCGAACTGCTTAATTTTGTTTTTTTTTTTTTAAATCGCTAATTGGGCGCGAATAAGAAAAATTCTCGCATGCGATTTAAGGCGATGTATTTGTTGTCATAGAGGGCGTTACTTCGATTGCAATAGATTTTTTTTGGCAGCGATCGCAGCTCACTTCAGGAGTTAAAAGAGAGAGCTTTAATTTGGTAGTGGTTATAAAAGACAGTGTATCAACTGCAGACGGCCTTTTCTTAATTCTAAAACCACTCACAGAAGTTACAAACGGCTAAGTACAGGCTAAGAAGAAAAGAAAAAAAAAAACCACGTGCCAAAATTTTCCTCATTGGAAAATTCAGTTTTTCCAATATTCATAGAGCGCAAATAAATACAAAAGCAAAACTTAACGCAAGTGATTTACTGGGAAGTAAATTCAATATCAGGATTTTTATTGATTTCTCTTCGATTGTCTGGCCCTAAGAAAGTGGTGTAGCCGCTCATATATATTTACAAGTCGGATAAACATAAAACTGCTTTCACAGGTATGTCGCATATCACTATATGCAAACCTTAGGAATTCTTATAAAATTGTTTTCTTGTCAGCAGAAATCACAGCAGTTGTGATAGGAGTTTCCTACACACTTTCATAGTGGGATAGAAAAGCCAAGAGAAAGACGCAAATTACATAATTTGATGTCTGCTGATGAAAATTATATAAACTTCTGTACGCTGCGGATTGAAATCTACAAGGAATCGGCCAACCTACCCAACCTTGAAGATTTGGCAGTGTAGTATTCAGTGTTAATTTTCTTTGTGCCCACGTGTTTTTTTATATACAATGCAAAGCTACATACAGGCATATAGTTATAAAGAAACTTAAAGAATATTTGGCAAGAAAAAAAAACATGAGTGAAAACTATTAAGAATCAAAAAAAAAAATATAAATTTTTTTGTCTTAACCTAGAAAGCACGTGTATAGAATTTTTTTTTTTGTTAGGCTCGAGAGAGTGAGTATCTGTGATGATTTAATTAATCTCTTCGTGTGATCACCAATTATAAAATAATGCTTATTTTACTAATACCAGTTCAATATCAATAATAATTATTATAATTTTTTTTCCCCTTTTTATAAAATGATTTAAATACGCCTCTGTACGCTTATAAGTGCATTCATATGTTTGCAAAAGCATATGTATGTATATGTAACTGTTTAAAGTAAATGTAAGCGCAACGGGTCGCTAGTAAACTTTTGATTCTCTATTAAATTCCTAATTTTTGTTTCATAAATTTATCTGATTACCTATATTTCTAACAATTAACCTCTGAGTGAAAACTAAAGCATCGAACTAAAAGAAAACTATGCCAATTATATAAGTGAAAAACAAAAAAAAAAATAATAATAATAATGAATCAAAAATAATTAATAATGGAGTAATCAAATTAAATTACCAAGACATCGTTGGAAGGCCTTTCACCGCTGGATAAAAACAACATTATATGAATACAAGCACGTGAGTTATAACGTTTACCAAACTTTAATACCTCCCCATGTTGTTATGATAATCATATGGATTTAGTAAAACGGTTTCGATTTAGATTTACTTACATACCTAAACCATTCGTAATCTGATCCAAATGATTATCTCCGTTTACTTCTATTATTTGCATTCCTTTCTAGTTCGATACAGTTTAAGCTCTTAAGCTCGCTCTTAAATATTCAGTTCTTTCCTCACTCAATTATGAACAGCTGATTTACTGTATGTAGGTCGTTGAACTTCATTTATCACTTCTAGAATAACTTACATATTTACACATGAAGAGAAAATAAAGATCATACACAGTTACACAAGAAATAATTCAAACAAAAAAAAACAAAAATGTTTAAAACTAAAAATGTATAAATGTATATCTATTAATTCCGTAATTATATTCTTTTTATCTTCCTAATGCCATGAGCTATTATTCTTAATATAACATTAATTTTAAGTTCAAGCAAACTGCCACTTTTTTTTTGTTAAATAATGTCAGTTGATTTAAGCCTGAAATTTACTGCAGAAATTAAATGAATTTTGTTTATTTGAAAATCAACATGAGAAATTAATATAATTTTGTTGGTGATGTGGCAATACAAAAATCAGATGATCTAAACGTTTAAGGGATTTTCAGATTAAATATCCGCAATGAAAATCATAGGTAGGGTAGGGTAAAGAGCGGGCGGATCCGTTGTCATCTTGGATTCCGCATGATTCGCTGTAATTAATATTAAAAACTCCCCCCAAGCTTTCAACAATTTTGTTGCTTTGTTTTGACTATACTACTATTATGTTCCTTTGACCATTTTTTTTATTTTTATTTTTTTTAGTCATATTTTCTGGTAGTTTCAGAAGGGATCCTTAAATTTAATTTTTGTTAATGTAGAGACAGGTTTCCAGCAAAAACCCACCCCACACCGAAAGAGCTACGGTTCCAGAGGGTCCCGCCCCGCTAGGCATTCCTGACTCCGAGAGCGACTTAAACACCACCTTAGTCCGCCACCGATTCGTACAAGCATGTACATAACAATTTTGGCGCTCCAACAGGAGGCTACTCACATTTGAACATTACAAATAATTTGGCGCCCAACAATGGGGCAACTAACACTTCTCATTACATAGTTTTGTTTTGAAAGTCTCTTTAAAAAGAGTAGTTAGCGGTCACATACCCATATTGTTCAGAGAAACAATCTTAAAGTTAAAGTCTTTGCTAAGTTTACGTTGAAATCTTTGAGTATAAGTTATTCAATTGCCGTAAAGTTATAGTAAGTTCTAGAGCGAGTGGAGAATTTTCATTTGAATCTGGTTAATTTGGCGAAGTCGAATTCCAAGTCGTGAAATTTTCATTCGATTCGTACAAGCATGTACATAACAATTTTGGCGCTCCAACAGGAGGCTACTCACATTTGAACATTACAAGCCAAGAAAACGGGCATGAATAATAAAAAGAATTCACTGCCCCAAAGGAATAAAGAGAGAGAGAGAGAGCGAGAGAGAAATAGAATATATATGTATATATGTATGTATGTATATATGTATATAGTATATGTAGACAAAGAGACATGGGGGCAAAGAGAGAAAGAGAATTGAAGAACATTGGGCAAACTTTCATTAAGCAAAACACAGATTTCGTTAATAAATGATTTGAAACGCAGACTGTCCATGTCATCAATCATATTGCCATCAATTAATTTAGACCCTTAGCAGAAAGTTGAAGCAAATAGTATAGACCATGTTCAAATGTTCAAAAATGGAAAGTCAAAATTTGAATTTGATTTTCACATTGCAGCACGTTCAAGTCAATTGCATTGATTCTGTTCGTTTGCTGTTTTATATTCTACAAGAACTCTATGCCAGAAATAAGAACGTAGGCCAATGAAAATTGTAGAAATCCAATACTAAGACCAATATGAGGACACTCAGACTTTTAGAATTGTCTGGCTCTCCAAGTCTGTTTCTGACTCGACTGTCATTTGCAGCACATAACAAAGTGTCAATAAACGAATTTAGGCAACAAAAAGAAAAAGCAGTTGAAAATGTTCCTCAGTTCCATGTGAGTATTTGGTTGTCTCAATGTTCAGTCTATTTTTGGTTGCCTAAGTAACGTATTTCTGTAGGCTCTAGGCAAAGTTGATTAAGTCTTTGGGGGCCAAAGTAGAGTTATAGTTAAACTGGTGGTAAATTTTCTGCACTGCAACGGCCAATGACAGATAGATGAATCAGTCCAGTAGAGAGAGTGTACAATTATCATTCAGGTGAAGAGTTACGATTATTTAAACTGACTAAAGACTTAAGGAAATTATTCAAACTAAACTAGATAGTTGGTGATTATATAGAGAAATAAAACTAAAATGGTGACCGATTAATAATCTTAATATTATTTCTCATGTTATCAAAACTAAAAATTATCTAAAACTTTAAAATATTCTATGTATTTAATATTAACTTCCTTTTAAATATCCTTCATGAAATTCAGGCTTTAAACTAACGACTTAAAGGCTCATGGCTTTGAAAGTATATAACTTTATAGAAAACTTAAATACATACAATTAACATTAAGCTTAGAGCCAAAATAAATTTTCTTTCTCTGAATTTTATTGCATCAGATTTAGAAGTCGTATCTTGTATTTAGCAGCACCGAAAAAGAAAAGGTTTTTGCCATTTTTAACCTGTGATTTAGCCAAATCACTTTTATTTGTGAATGCGGCATAGCCACTCATCTTCCTTAACTGGCCATTTTGGTCAGTTGGCTTGTTGACCTGTTCGCCTTTTTGTTTTGCCATCCTCGCTGCCGTTCGGAATGAACCGCAAAAGTTTTTAAGCCCAGTTTTTGGGGGGCTGTGAAAATTATAACTACTCTGGCTGCCACAACCTACTCATCGCTTGGCTAAGCTCTCTCAACTCATATATACTCATTTCACTTGGTGGCCAAAAATTTGCTTCTCCTGAACCTCACTCCCAAAAAAAAAAAGAAAAAAAAGTAGGCTAATGCCACTTTCGAGTAGTTGGCCACAGAGTCTCGCTTGTGAAGTGTGTGGCTGCAAGTGCACTTGTTACCAATTAAGCTAATCCGTCAGATAATTAGTAACATAACACACACGCATATACACACACATGTACACACAGAACACTCATACACATATATACAAGGATGAAAAGAGCGTAGTCCTTCAGGCAGCATTTGCTCCTGGTTGCCTGCCTGCTCAGCCTCGGCACATGCAATTTATAGCCGCACGTGGTTGTTGCATGTATCACGTGACACTTGATTTCCGGCACAGTTGACTTCCCCATAATCCCTCCACCATCTCTTGTACTCGAACTCATCGCCTGCTCCTGCATGCTGTTTGCTTTGCTTTTCTTTCTTTTCCGACTTTTCTAATTTGGACGTTGGCACAACATGCAATGCCATCGTCATCGTCACCGACTTCGTCGCGAAAATTTGTGGCTGCCACCTTATTAAAAGGGCCCAGCAGCTGAGCCCTCATCCTGAACAAGAAACCAAATAAGAACACAGAGGAAAAAAAATGTGGCAACAACATTAATGAGAAGCCTTGATCTAAAACCGTAGTAACTGTAACAAGGCCCATAAAAGTATATGTAATAACAATATAATTTTAACTTTTATTACAATAATTCTAATATTTAATATCTCAATTATTTTAATTTTTTTTTTTGTCCTTGTGAATTTTTTTCTTCAAGTGTTGTTCCTTTCTCCAACTGCTGTTTTAACCCAAAACTTTCATCCAATGACATCTAGCCAGAGTTGCCTATATATTTCTATTCTAGGCCACTTTTCGTATTCGTCAACTCTCAGCAAGTTGCAAATTGGCTGGCAAATGTCGTTGCCTGCTTTTAGGCTGCCTTATTAAAATTTCAACGTGTTCATTTGCCTGTAAGTCAACTAAGGCGTATGGGGTAAGGGGTAAGAGTTTCGGGGGTTTGGTTACAACCTACGGATAGCTGGGATTAGCTGCAACAACAACTAGTTAATGTTTGATTTGCCTACCTAACACACATGGTTGCATTTTCGTGGCGAATTTCCCCAGTGCCCCTCACAGCCGTCTACCCTTTTTACCATTTTCTTCACTCATTTTCTCAAGTTTGCCGCTACATTTTTTCTTGTTGCCTTTTTTGAACAAGTTGAAGTAGAAGCAAAAGAAAATTGCAAATTACAAGTCATAGACAGATTTTTTCATGCGAGAAATTAATAAGTTACGAAAAAGAAAATTGAGTGTAAAATGATTTTAATTTACAAGAGAACAAAAAAAATTGATTCTTAACGAGGATGCAAGAATAACTACAAGCAGCTAGAATGAAAAAATTGGCCTCTGGGGTTAGTAAAAAAAGGCTTTAAATATATGCCAAACTTTAATTTCTCATCCTTTTAATTTTTAATATTAAAATCGGATCTTGATGACAATGGAATTGGCTGAATTCAGATGAATTAATAGGAATTATATTTATGTACATCTCAAATTTTTTTTTGCTGAGTTGTCGTGCTTACAATAATCAATTAATCTTCACAAAGTTCTAGTGAAATTATTAATATTATCTTAAGACAAAAATAACATTTAAATAGCAGACAAAAAAAAAGAAGTTTATTTCTTTTCATTCTTAGATTTCTGAAAAGTTATTTTTCTAGTGAAAAGCCAGTCTTAGAGATTTAATTTTGAAACTAAACCAAAATTTACATAGTTTTTGTTATTTAGATTAATTTCATCAAAAATTTTCCATTTGAAAGGTTGCTTTCATCGTTGATTTTCTTTTCATTTTCGTTTGCCATCAGTTTCATTTCTATAAATAGAGAAAAGGGAAAACCTATTTTATACGCCTACGTACTCAAGTCAGAGGCCCACCGCCTTATCCATTGTTATGATTCAATTGAAATCCTCTAGTCATTTTGCCATATTAAGCATACGCCCTAGTGCCCTTCGTTTTGATTTTGCTTTTGGCCTGGCTTATTGTTAGCTTCTGGGTTAAATATAAATATCAATTTCGTTTTGGCTTCTAAAAAGCCAAGTATGGGGAGCCATAGAAAAAAAAAAAAGAAACAACAACAACCAACTAAATGCGAGCCATGTCGATTGGCAGATCAATTGCCAAAATAAAACGATGTTTCGGTAACTACTATGTGTGACTCTGTGTGGCGATTTCCAGCACCGCAGCCCCACAGCCATGCCCCCTGTTGTTACGATTCTAGTCAAGCCACAACGCCCTCAAACAAAACAAGTTGAAGCTTTGTTGCTGCTTATCTACAGCCTCGATTTGTATTACCTCTTTGACCCCCCCCCCCCCCCCCTACGGCTGGCAATATTCCCATGGAGAGTTTTGGCTCTCTTTCTCCCCCCTCCATCTAGATTTCTCTACTTCGCTCACCCACATCGTTGTGGTTATAATTTTGTGGTCTTTTCCATTTTGCGGTCAACTCCAATTGGGATTTAATTTGTACTTCTTTGTTGTCGTTCGTTCGTATTTTATTGTATGCCACCAGCCAGTAACAACAGCAACTACAATGCTCTGTGGCATTCGCCTTCGATGCTTTGCCATCATTTTCAGTTTTTCCCCTCCCCTTGTCACTCTTTCTCACCCATCTCTTTTAGTCCCTCTTACTCTCTCCTATCCTGTCTCCTTTCCTGCTTTTGCCATTTCCACTTATTTCTGCCTAACAACGCGCGAGTTTTTGAGTTTGAGCCTCGAACCGAAAATTCAATTTTTGTTTTGGGGGTTCTAAATATGTGTGTGTCTGTGTGTGTGGGTGTGGTTTGTTATTGTGTGTATGTATATGTGTGTGTGTGTGTGTGTGGAAATGCAAACCGAGTTTATCCACTCGAACTGTTAATGGGCATTTTGTATTTTATTTAATGTGAAAAGTTTGTGCTGAAAATATTTTTGCGGCCCCGTTCCCAATTGTATAGAGGAGTTTCCATTCCTTATCGCTGTTGGTTGCTGTTGGTAAAATCTGTTCGAAGTGAAAAAGTTTATATTGTAATATTTTAATATTGTTCGCCTGTAATTCAAGCGATTTAATTAGCCATTAGGGGGACATTGAGAGAGCGGGTAGGGGGTAAATAGAATTGCACTTAGAAACAAATTAGAGCGATGCTCTTCTTAAAATGAAATTTGAGTTGGGGAAATTGGAAATTCAATGTGTAAGGGAATAAAAGGAGCAGTTACGGTAATTAGGAAAAAATAAAAAGAACATTTTTTTTTGTCAAGCCTTATGAAGGAGAAATGTTTAAGTTGTCAGTTAATGAAAAGTAATTGAAGCATACAAAAAAAAAAAAAAAAAAATAAAGTGAAAGAAAAACAAAATAACAGAAAAAAAGAAAAATGTTGACTTACTCTACCCTTGTTCGTTTTACATTTTTTTTTAATTGTCTTAATGCTTCTCACACCTTTCTCATACTCTCTCTACCTTATTTCAATGCCATTGCAGAATTTGAAATTTTTGTAAAACAGAAAGAAAAAGATTTCCGAACCCATAAAGCTTAAATGCTGATATAAATTTATCCAGCATTTGGATAAAACCTTAAATTACTTTTTGAAGGGAAATATAAACTCTCGTTTTATATTTAAGTCTACTCACATTGATAAGTTATATTCTGGTCAGCAACTTTTCTATGAATTTGGTGCAGATCGTTGTTCTATATCATATATCCACAATATAAATTTTATTTCGTTAAATTTCTACTCTTACAATTTAATTTTTTTGTTTTAATAGTGTGAAACTAAAAATAAAATTTAGTTTAACAGTTTGTTAGAGCATTTTATGTTCGTTTATATAAATTAATTAATATGTACTATATTTTTTTATGCAAGTGAAAGATAAATTAAGCAGCTTAATATTTATAATAGGATTGAGAGAGTAAAAAATAATAAAAACTTTATTTGCAAGGCAATTTCAATTGTGTTAAGTGGGGATCTAACTTTCACATCAGAATTAGTTTATTATGTTATTTATGTAATTGATTTGAATGAGATAATAAATATATAGTGAAAACTCCTCTAACATACGCCTCTCATAATACAATTTTTAAATTAATATAATAAATAGTTTGATACAATTTTTGTAAAATTGGGAAAGGTGTGGGCTGAAATGTGGGATCAGATCTACACTTAATGAATTCGGAAAACGTAGTTATCTTTATGAAACTGAATTTGAATTTATACCTAAATTTACATAAAATATTAAACATTCTGTATATATGGTGATTGTAAATCAAAAAGAAAATAATACGATAACATTTATAGAGAGGTACAAGAATCTCCTACAATCTTTTGTTGGCCAACTGGTTGACTGGTGCTCGCAGTAAAGGTCTTAAAAATATCCTTGAGATATTTTCCTGTCCGTTTCATCATTTCAAAGGGACTGCATATGCAATATCCTTGAGGGGTTTTTGTCGATGTTTTTACTGTCCGTCGCAGTACACATAAAAATGCCATATTGAATAAAAATTTGTCTTTCTGTAGCCACAGGGTTTATACAATATAATCGATTTTATATATACATGTGTGAGTGGAATGAAATTTCAATAGCTCCCCATTAAGAAAGTAATAAAAAGTTATAATGCAGCAGTTGAGTAATGAAAGAAAATCAACTAAAGCTTACTTATTATTTGACTGCGACATTTTTAAATATTCTAAGCGTAATGTTTTAGACAAATTGATATATTTTCACACTAATTAGATAAACTAATATATATATATATAGGATAACTTTTACAATTTTACAACGAGTCAAAACGTACAAATTGTATCACGAAACTGTCAAATGCGTGGGTTACATTAATAATTAGCTGAACAACAATGAAGGGAGAATAACAACAATAGCAATTGCAAAATACAATTGTTTTTGATTACACCGTACCCCCCTCCCACCTCACTTTCTAGCGTATGGGACAGTATCAAAGTTTGGCCTATAAATCGTATCTCAGCCAAAATTTAAATTAAAACCAAATAAATTAAACGCCTTTCATTGAAGATTAATGGCCTTAAAGCAGTAAGCGCGTTTTGTCCCGAGACGAAGTGAAGTGAACTGAACAAGGCACAGAAGTGAAGGTGGTGGGGAGGAGTAAAATGAAGGCTGGTGCCAGCCTGCAGCGTCTCCCTTTGTACGCTTGAGTGCGAATTTCATGGTTGATGGATTTTCAGTTTTGGTACCAGATCCTTGCCTGCCTGCCCAGTCCTCAGTCCAGTTTGACTTGGTTTCAGCCTTTGCTTTACGGCTTTAATGGCAAACTATTATTTGATTTGCTGCAAAATCTTTAAGACGACATGCCAAAGCGTTGTTATCCATTCCCATTCTTTTGCCACTTTGCACCCAGTGCGACTATTACGACACGTTCGCAATTCAATTTCATTCTTTAACGGATTCAAATGGATATTTCTATCACGTGCTATTAATGGCTTTAGAATTCAGCTGAGCCAAATAGTGCCAGTAGCATCTGCGAGTAGTGTAAAAAACTTTCAAAAATTAAATGGTTTTCATTTTAGACAATTATTTAAAAGCTTTTTTAGTTCACTTGATTTAACATATCAATACTTTTATTTTATATTTTTATATCTTTATTTTCTTATTGTCATATTTCCGGCGTTGTTTTTTGATTTTTTGTAACAAGCTTTTGCTAAACAGTTGTTGTTGTTGCTTTGGGCCACAAACAAAACTGTTGGTAATTTTTTACAGATTTTTTCAACAAGCATTCCCTTTGGAGTTTTGATTCATCTAAAAGCAAAACCAAAGCAAAAAGAGAAACAATCAATTTCACAGAACTAACTGCTGGCATGCCACAGTGTTAATACCCTTTATAATATTAAATAATTAAATGTTATAATCATTATAATCAAATAACTAAACATATTTGCATTTCTCTGAAATCGCTCAACCGATCGGTCAGCATTTTTTACACAATCTTCTTAGACATGATCGTCAGGTATTGCACACAGGAAAAAATTTAAAATTTATTGCGAAAAGTTTTGTTAAAATCAGTTAAACTTTTAAATAGTCCTTTTTTATCAAAAATATAAATTTTATTTGTCACTTCGTAAGATACCAGTATTTATTTATCCATTTAACAAAGTCCATCAAATATTTTTAGTTCTGATAATTCCATGTCTGTTTTTAAATGTCATAATCTACAGGAATTGTAGTTATTTGTAATCGATAAATAAAAACTGATTCTCTACAAAATTCATAAAAGAATGTCTTTAATCAAGTTCGTTTTGTAGTTTAGGATATCGTTTAAATTACTTCGCAAAGTCTAGATTAAAATGAAAATACCTTCAGTAAGAGTAGAGAAAAATACAGTTTACCCCAATTGTAAATTGAAATAAAGCGCACAGAATTTTTCAAAAATTAAATTTTAACATATGCATATTGATGATTTAATATTGAAAGGAATGGGAACTTATTGTTTGACTTTCCATGATTTTTACTTCTTTAAAGGTCTTTCATTCTATTCGAGATATTCCCATGTAACACATTGCCAAAACTTTCGCCGCAAACTAATCTCTCAAGTAAACATTGCGTGTTTTTCTCTTTTTTTTTTGTAGTTTCAGTTTCAGTTTTTGGTGTGGAAGATATAGATTTTAAAAATAGATTGCCAAGCCATTAAGTTTTTCCCCGTGTTGCCTATATAATCTTTTCTACCCCTCAAAAAAAAAAAAAAGAAAACATAAACAGAACAAAAAATCCCACAACTTTATCATAGACTTTTGAAGGTGGAGGGAGAAGGTGGAGATGTTGTAGTTGTGTAGTTGGAGCAGCTGCTTTAGCTCTTTCATATGCTTGCAGCAAATTGTCAAGTTGCGGTTGCGCCTTTGAATTATGCAGAGGAGAAAGAGGACTTGCAACGGGAAGCGAAAGAGAGAGTGGTAAAAAGAGGTGGTGAGAGGAGGCCAAGTCTCGGCATCCTTTAGCACGGCGTAAAGGCAAGGCGAGAAGCAAAGGGGGCATGTGCCTTTGGAGGAGACGATTGAGGATGTACGGATGGAAGGGAGAAGGTTAACAATTTTGAGAGCTACAACCAGCTGAATTTATATGCAGCTTAGTTGCAACCCAAAAATTCTACAAATTTTAATAATAATGAGCTGCACACACACAACTGAACAAAGTGTGCACCGAGCAGTGGCTTAGCTCAAAGGGGGGACCCAAAGACCCCCAATGAAAAGAAAGCCAAAGGAACTCAATCTAGTCTAAAAGTTATACCGATAGTAGTTGAATAGTCGCATCAAACTTAAATTTTTGAAATAATTTCTCAATCATTTCATGTTTAATTAAGAAGTTAGCTTTATCTCAAAATGAATTTTCAATCATTAGAATTTAAAATTTTTCATGCAAAAAATAACAAGTTAGATTTAAAGGTTCAAAAACGTAAAATTTAATATTGAGTTTTAAAGTTTTAAGAATCAAATAATTTAATTGAGCTAGTTGAGCAAATTTGTTTACTACAAAATAAAAATTGATTGCAATTAGTTCTCATATTAAATATGCTTTTATTTCATTAGCCTTTAAATAAGAAAATTTCTTGTTTTATTAAGATATAATTGATGGCATTTATTATCCTATTTGTTACCCGACTGATTAATTTTTAATGATTTTTTCTGGATATAGGGATAAAGTATACGAAATTAAGAAGATAACCTAATTTTTGAAACCTATTTTTTCTTCAATTCAAAATTTGAACTATGAAATATAAATAAGACAAGTAAATATTAAACAAGTTTAAAGAAAAAGCATATAAAAATAAATTCAGGAATAGTTTCCTTGTGGATGCATCTTTTGAAGCTTTTTAACGAAATCCCTTTTGGTAAAACTGCTTAAGTACGACTGTCTCATGTGTGAGTGTATGTAGACATATGCTGCTAAAATAATAAAGCACTAACACACACACAAACACACTCACTTGCTTACACATTCTCCCATATTGTTGAAGCTAGAAATTGGATTGCAGCTGACGCTCAGGCAGAAAAAAAAATAGCACTGCTCTGGTGTGTTCCCCTCTCTATTCGCCACTTCTCACACTGTTTTTACCCCCTTACCTTATAATAATATTATGTTGCAGCTGCCAAGGTGCAGGGCGAGATCATTGCAACAAATGTTTGTACAGGGGATGGGATAGGTTGGCGGTAGATGGAGCGGAGAGGGAACGGATTCAGGCGAATGGCGAATGTGTGGACGTGTGGTCGCAAAATGATATTAACAATTCATTAATTAACCTCATTTCGTTTGGGTTATGATGAGGAAAGACCTGCAAAAACGATGACGACAAACCTGTAGCAAGGTCCAAGCAAACTAAGGACAGGATGTGGATCAACAGAGCACGGGATGGAGAGGGTAGAGAGAATATGGCCAAAGCTTGGTAACTAAACGTAAGCTGCTCTCCTTGTCATTGTTCCGGCAGCAGCTGCCCCTAAAGCTGTGTGTGAATATTTATATAGTTAGTACAATTCCCCGCCCTGCAACCCTCTACACCAACAACCCCAAGCCCTTCCCGCAACTGCTTAACGCTAAGTTAACTTTGAGCTAGTCATAAACCTCATGTGCGTTAAGAGAGATGTTCCGAAAATGTTTGAAGAATATGAAAACAAAAGAAAGAGAAATGAAGTTGAAATTATATTAATTTGAATGAATGAATATGATAAATGTTAAATGTTTCTTAAATATACATTTTTTAATTATTTTATTTTGTTATTCAAGTTTTTACCTTTTGCTGTTTGTATCTTTCAGTTGCTTTAATTTTTATTGAAAAGTGAAATTCTGGTGAAATTGTATTCTAAACCTTTACTTTGAGCATTTAAAGCACCAAGGAAATGAAAGTTGCTATAAAAAATAAACTTCATCTCATCCTGGTCTTATTCCATATATTCATCATTATTATCAGGAACATCATCTCTTTGCCTAGTTGCTCTGACATTTTAAATAATTAATGGATAATATATATAGACGGCAGAACTGAGATGAGTTGAGTAGAGTTAAGTTGAGAAGGAGAAAATGTTCTACTTCAAAAAATATTTGCTACTGCTTAACAAAAATAAAACAGGGAGCTCAACTTTTAGCTCAACAAAAACTGAAACTCTGTCAGTCGCAGGGCCCCTTGACACAACCACGGTCTCACACACACAGAAACACACATTATATATACATATATATATTTATGTACATATATACATACAACTACAACTCGAACTCGGACTCACTGGTGCTCATGCTCTCATAAATAAAGGAAATTTTAATGTTTTTACGTAATTATGGCAAACCAATTAAATATTAAATAACATTGCGTTAACTAGTTTTGTGGTGCCGTCGAGCTATGCAATTGTGGGCGGACTAACTGGGCGGTTAAGTGGCAAATACTTAATTTTCCCCCAACAGATAAAGTTAGAATATAAGAGGGAAATGTAAAGATTGAAGAGTTTGATAGTGTATAGTGGGTGCGGGGTATAAGAGGTGACAAATCAATCAGCAAATCATTCGATGTAATAAACTGAAGGCAGGTCAGCAAATCAACTCAGACAGACGGCAATTTCCGTTTTGCAATTGCCATTGCAGGTGGACTTTATTGGGGAGTGTTATATGGAAGAGTTTGAGAGCAGAAGGCGAGGCATAATAAAATGTCTGATGCTCGATAAAGCGACGAGGCTGCTTAAAGCACTCAAACACAAACAAACACACGCACACCTCACACACCCACATACAAAGCTTTAGAGCTTCCAATTGAATTCACAATGAATGAAGGATTCAGACACTAGGATTTTGTCTTGAACTAGATGCATGGCTAGTCTAAGGGTGCATTCCTAGCTTGTTCTCAAGAGCTTGATATTATCACTTCCTGGACATTATTTTAGTGCCATAGGCCAGAAGGCATAAGCTCTCTAAATGCCAAAGCATCTCTAAGATGCTATAAGTAGGATTTGCTATGTATCTGTATCTATCAGATGAACCTAAACGAGGGTGGCATATTATGTTATTAAGTGAAAAGTTTTTCTCAAACAAGAATTGAGAATTGAAAACACGAAATCATATTATATATATTTTATAAACAAAGTTTAAATATTTTATGAATTCTATCTTATAAGAAAATGTATTTATAAGTAAGCTATTTTTGTGAATCCTTTTTTGGAATACTTTATTTTTATAATTTAAAACTTTTTTTGTAAAATATTAGACGTTGTTCTAAGAATTTTTATTTAAGTTTTCTTAAAAAAATATGGAAAATATGTTAGTAGAATTTTTTGTTTAATTTTCTTTGAAAAATTTGGAAAATTATGTTAGTAGTATTGGTGAGAATGAACCACCCTTATGAATGAGACACCTGATATTAAAAATCCAAAATAAGTTAACCCGTAAAAATTTATAACGTTTTCTTTTTTTGGATTTTTTAGTAACAATGGAATTAAATAACATTTTTCCAAATAACAAAAACTTACTAAAAAATATTCTTTGTTCAAAATGGATCATTTGTGTGCAGTAGAAGAATGTAAAGTTTATTTCGAAAAGTTGTTTTTACTGATCTAAAAATAAAGTTTTAAGATTAGGAGATAAAAGTTTTACTTAAATTATTTTAATTTTTTTTCTAAAGTTGCTGTTTTAGAAAAATGTACTAAATTTGAATTTTTAATTCTTTCCTCTCTTATAACAGTTTTTATTGGTTTTGATTTCTTAAATAATATGTCAAACTTCTCAATCACTTCTCGTTTGTGTAGTCTGTCTATCTGGTGGATTTGCTGGCAAACTTTCGAAAGAAATTGCACTTTGACTCATGCTTATTACAATAAGCGATGCTGGGCTCTTTGTTTTCGTTGCTATTGTTGTTGTTGTTGGTGGTGGTGTTGCCACCTGACAAGTCAAAAGTGTATGGCACTGAAGGACTCTTTCAATCTGCTTGGCAATTTCTGTACACCTCTCTGTACACCTGGTACGCCCATCTATTGCCCAGCCAGAGTCAAGTTCGAGCCTTGGTAACAAACGTAACGAACGGAAACGGATATTGCATACTTATGCCGAGTGCAAAATGGCAACCAACAGAAAATCAGACACTCAGGCAGACTAGGCAACGACCTGCCTCCCACTCTATATATACACACACAGACACATAAACCTATATGTACTTACCTTTTCACACATATACAAATATAAATACATACATATATACAAATGTATGTAGTAATGCACACACACACACTCATTGAGACCCAAAAGCGGCAGCCACCGACAAACTTTGTGAATAGGACTTGTAAAATCAAAAGCCGATTAGATTCCATTTCAATGAGCAGCTAGCTGGTTGGTCATTTGATGGGCGTGTCTACGCCCTAAATTCCTCAGGTTACATATACACACATCTACTCGGAACTCGGTTTATTGCTGTTTGCCTCTGCTGCTGCAAAAGATGATGATGATGTTGCCACCACCAATCGACATTTACCTTAGAAGCAGCTCCTCGAAAATAGAAACGGCCGCAGCGTTTGCATTAAGTGTTGATGATTGAAGGGGGATGTTAAATAACAGAAGGGGAGCATATATACATGCATATATATATATATATACCTATCTGTAGCCACTACTTGATTAGTTCTCGTATTAAACTAAGTAAATCAGTTACAAATGGATATGGGCCAGCAATTGGAGATGGCTGTGAGGCAACGTTTAATAGGGAAATGATTGGGTCAAATGGTTAAAATATGTCTTCATATTGCCATGGAATCTGTTTACGATATTCGTATGATAGATGGAATAATACCCATTTGTTTTCCCATTTGAATAGATTTTTACGAGCTCATTTAAAATTTCAATAAATTTTTAATAATTGATTTTATATTCCACATCGCTTGATTTCAATTATTAAATTTAAATAATCGTTAGATTTTTATAAACATTTGACCTGATGTGTTCATTGTCGACTTTTGAATCATATACCTTTCTTCTACCTTGGCTTCTTCATCTCTCTTGATTTCTCTCCCCTTCTCTTTTGACTCGCATCTGCATTGCTCAGTCATGTATAAATTTGCCAACTGATTTGAGTTTGAACTGTGGTTTCCCTGGAGGTAGGTACCCAGATGCGACTTCTTGTTTCCACCCCTCCTCCCGCTCTCTCCTTATCATGTTTGTTTTAATCAGGGCAGTCGACCAGCGAGCTAATCGTTTATGATTTAGTTTTGATTTGCTTAGTTCTATTTGTGTATAAATCAATTGGAGGTGGAGAGATTGAGAAAGATAGAAAAGAAAAAACGGAAAGCAAAAAAAAGAAAAATAAAGAAAAAATAGCAAATATGTATAGTTAGTTGGGAGTGGAAAAGGATTGAATCGACCCGTTCCAATCCAAGCCAAACCAAACCAAAGCCAGAGCTACCGCTGCTGTGTGTTTTCGACTATAAAATTAAATTGCAATGTGGTAGAAAAGTTAGGAGCAATGCCCAGTTCAGTAACAGCAGCAACAACAGGAAACTATTGCTTACTGCCCCACATTACACATTTGGCCAAACACACACATACACACCCTATTGATATATGTATATGTATGTATGTATGTAAAGAGGAAAAACTGCAGCAGTGAACAATTGTTCAGCGCATATCATTTGGTTAAAAGGATTCGTTTTACTCTTCGGTTTTATACATACAAACACACTTTTCTATATGTATTTAGGATAGATGAGAACCGCTGGACGCAGCTCTTTATGTGGCTCACTATGTATCTCTATAAGGGCCTGTCTCTGTGTTTGTATATATGTTTGTGTGTGTGTGTGTGTACAAATCAACTAATCTGCTCCCCACGGCAAAGTTACGAGAAGACCGACAATTATATCCGCTCTCTGCTCACAATTTTTGCATGTCGTAAAGTTTGTAGTGGTGCCCAGACCCCCTACCCTCCCCTCTCCCTCTCTAGCTATAGCTCCTCTTTGCTTCTCCTTATTGGTCTCAGTCTGCTACTTGGCAATGTTAGTAGTTGGTCCCAGCCGGTGCTCTAACGGGATTGTACCAGCTTTATATACATATATATATATATAGTCTATGTATGCTTAAATATGTGTGTTAGTTTTTCCCGTAATGCTCTTTCTACAAGAATCTGCGATTGAGAAAAATATATGGAGCATGTTTTAACGTCCCATTAAATCATTTCGTTTTTAGTTAAATAAGGTAACACCTTTATAATTTAAAATATAAAAGAATGCCTAATGCTAATTTGCCTTCATTTTAAGCAGATTGTTTTATTTTACGTATTGGAAAGTGAATTAAATATGATAGATATGTCAAATTTCCTACTTTTGAGAGCAGATATAAATGAGATCAGTTGGAATAGTCTTAGGAATGGGTAAAAGAATAATGTTTTTCTTCAATTAAATATTTTTTAGAAAATATTTCCGTATCTTATATATATTATTGTCGGTATCAAAGATATAATATTAATATATAAACAGAAATTGAAAAAATCTAACTAAATTTGTAGAGTTCAACGATTAAAGAAATACACCTAAACCAAGATGGCTATTGTTTTATACCAAAAGGCCAACAATTTTAACTTACTTTAAACTGTTATCGAAATATCCTTGCAGCAACAATCGGACAATTGAGTTTTTATACTTGAAGAAAAATTCCTGTTTTTGTTTTTCTATAATTTTTTTTGTATTTATTTATTATTTAACGGTATTTAAGAAAAACACCGAAACAAAAATATTTTTAGTATTTTGTTAAAAGTTTTATCCTTCTTCATAATGTGTATTATTTTTATAAAGTTTTGCAAGTATATTTTTTTCTTATTGTCTTTATTTATCTTTTCAGAACATATTCGATGAATGAATTATTGAAGTTTCGAAAATTTATTATGTTCTATTTTCAGAGCATTAGAGATTCGTTAACAATAAATTTCAATGCCTTACGCAAATGTTGTTGCCTACTTTTCAGAAGCTTTGCAGTGTGGCATTTGTATTGGCGTTTGCATGTGTTTATATGTCGTGTTACTATTTGTGTGTCTCTGTGTGTGTGTGTTTTTTTTTTGTTGTGTATTTCTAGTGTCTGTGTATGTGTCTGTTGTGTCGAGTGTGAATCTGCCCTGGCATTACTGTTTGTATTGCAAAAGTTGTTGTAACTTCGTTAAAATAAGCACTCTGCTAGTTTGCCCGTTGGTAGCTTTCCGTCTCCTGTCAGTGGGTTGGTCTTAGTTTTCGGTTAGTCGAACGTGGACGCAAAGGGGCTGCAATGCAGTGCAGTGCAGCAGATTTGTCGGCGGTTTTTGCTATTACAGCTACACCAGTTGCCCTAACTATATCCCTACCCACTGATAGCTGGCATCTGCATTAGTAATACTGAGTGGCGGTAAATGGTGGCGAGTGGTAGGGCAAATTGGGTGGATTTGAATTTGGTTGGTCGTCGCTAGGTTTGACAGCCAAGCACAGGCACAGCTAGAATCTTCCTACACATATGCATGTAACCGTGTTCAGGATATAAAGTGTGGCAACAAGCCTTCGAGGTAAACTCACCGTTTACATTTTTCCCGTTCATTTTTTTGTGTTTCTTGTGATTTTTTTTGCCTTTTTGGGTTGTTTTAGTCTTAGCCCGTTTTAGCGCAGTGCAAGCTCCTTGGTGGCTATTAAATTGCAGTTCCTTTCGCTTTCTGAAACAATACCGATACATGCCAGGGACTCAGTTTAGCTTAGCTCAGTTGTACACCAATCCCTTCATACACACACAACCGACAAGTTGTACTTAGCAGCATTTCCTTCCGTTCAACACGGCAAACGGAGAAACGAAATGGCGAAACGCAGAATGCAGCTCGTTTTGCAGCGCTCTCTGAAATGCAATTAAGTCGCATCGACATGCAATCTCCGGCGCAAAGGGTTGTCAGAGGGGGAGAATGGGTGGCAGCAAAGGAATATGGAGAAAGGAAAGGCCCTCAAAATGAACACACACACATACTTCGCGGCCACATATACCCGCAGAAAAAGGGAGAAAAGCCCTAAAAGCGCTGAAAGGTTTCAGTTATCCTTTACCAACAACAACAGAAAAAAAAATAAGAGAAAAGGAAAAAGACTCCCAAACAACCACTTGTATTCCCTTAAAAGGCAATTCAATTCGGCGAAGTTAAAAATACTCTAATAATTATTATAAATTTTGTTTTTTGTAAGATAATGAATAATTTTATCCTAGAATTTCAATTTCAATGCAATCCTTTAAACTTTAGGATTATGAATAAACTTCGGAATATTTTTTGCCTGCAAAGGTCTGAATCAAAGTATTCAAGGGTAACAAATAAATCTATGTATATAAGGAATATATTTTAATTGTTCAACTTTTGAGAAAAATAACAGAAATACTGGGTATTATATAATTATATTTATTATATTTATAGTGTTTTTCTTTTAATTATAATTATATTTATAGTTTCTTTCTTATATTATACATATTTATAGTTTCTTTGTTTTTCGTAGTACTAAAGCAAAAGTTAAAGCCGAGAAAATTTGAAATTTTAACCAAAATGCCAAAGTTTTTTATATGGAAAAATTAGATAAAAACGAACTATATTTTACTAAATTAAAATGCTTTCAATTAACTTTATTATACAATTTTTTTTTCATCTTATTTCGTTGTGTTGTTCTTTAACAACTTTCACTGTAATCAAATTGAGCACGAAGAGTATCCGAAGAGCTGGAGGCCAAGTGCAACTGAAAGGAATGCATTCAATGGAACACTTTTACCCTGCCGATAATCCAATTATGGCTTGGTCAAAGGTTTGAACGAAACTTCCTTTATGTACAAGTATGTACATATCTATGTGGATACAACGCTTATGTATGTACGTAAGACTTGGATCCTTTTCTTGCAGTTTTTCTGTGGGTTCTGCACACCTGAGTCCTACACCAACACTTTTCCATCCTCTTTTTCCCTCTCTCACACATAATTCGCAGGAGTTTATTTGCCAGAGTCTAGGGGAGAATGGGACTTTGGGCATTATTATCAAGTTTCATTGGCCCCTAAACACTAAAATGTGTAAAAGGGTCACCAGGAGCAGAAGGCTAATGCTTGAGGTCTACCGCAGCTGGTGGAAATTTAACGTTTTTTCTAACCGTTTTCCATTTACCCCCATAATGAAAACAAATGCTGGTTTAATATTTCTAGCATTTTGTATTTTATTTTATATTCAATTTCATTTATATTGATATCAGTTTGTTTTTTTTATTTTTCTTGTTTGTTTTCAGTTTCGGTTTTCCTTTCATATTTCACTACTTTAATCTCTTCTGTGTTGCTCAATATTTTTTCTTTGTTGCTTCTGCATAATTGAAAATTCCGTATATATATATACTTTATATATATATATTTATCTGTACAATGCTTTTTGACAAAAAACTGTCTCAAACAAAATTTTCTATATATGAAAAAAGAAAGCGAATAAAAAATTCAACTAATAGTAGCAACCTTTTATGGCCCGCAGCCTTTTATTTTTAAATAGATTTTTTTTTATATTATTTAAATTGTTTTTGTTTTTTCTTCACTTTCTCATGACTCATTTATTTTATTTATTCAATATTATTATTATTATTATTATACTTGTGCATTTTGCATCATCGTCGTGTAAACAACTACAATTAGTATCACGATTGTCATTGTTGTAAATGATAAAAAAAAAGAAACCAGAGAGACAAAAAAAGTTAAACAAAAATACTTAAAGAAAAAAAATCGACGAGGGCAGGTCTTTAGGTAATTGGACACTGTTAAAAACAAAAACTCGAGTATTTTTTTATCAATATTACACACTTTGTCAAGTGTTTTTTTTTTTAATGTTTCTTAATGCAGTTTTCAAGCGTTCTAGATTAAAGAGGTTTCACTATTTAACTGATTTGTGGTCTGTTATGTTGTTCAAAAAACATATAAATCAAGATAAAAAATTTACAAAAATTTACAACATTGTTTAATGTAGTATCTGCATATATCTTCGTCCTTACGGTAACCATTTTTAAGTCAATTTTTTTAAGTATTGTTTAAATTCATTGCACCAGAACTCATTGGTTATTGTTGACCTTGTTAAAGTTGTTAAAGAGATATTTCTTGCATAAAATAGGCCGCTTACTTTTAAAGCTGCCCTCGTTTGTATTATATTAAAATTGAAATAAAAAAAGAATATTGTAATAAATTTGCATTCCATTCAGTTGGAATGCTATTCTACCGCGCATTTGTGAAACGATTATGCTTTTCATTATGTTTATATTATGTTTTATGCAGTAGTCGTAATTTATTTAATTTTCTCTTGTAGTTTTAATGTATGTTGTTTTTTTTATTTTTATTTTTTTGCCCAAACTGATATGTACTTATATATGTGTGTATGTTTTTAAAAATTGACTGCCCGCGATTATTGTTTAGTTTTGATGTGCAATGTTCTCTACATTTAATTTAAAAAACAATTTTTAATTGCTATCCAATAAATGTTGTGTGAGTGTTTATATGTATATGTATATATATATATTTTCAATATGTTATTAGTTATTTATTGGCCTTTCATAATTTCCTTGCTCAGCTTTCTCTGGTTCTAAAAATATTTCATGTAAACTATTATTAACAACTTATCCATTCTAATTGATCTCTAGATATATGTATGTAGATGCAAAAGTGTTCATTAACTACGCTCTAGATGGGTGTAAGTGTGGGTGTGTGTATGTGGGTGTGTATGACCTTGTGTAAGTTATTAGGAATCATCATATGTTCGCCATGTATTCATGTATGTATCTGTGTGTATGTGTGTTGGTGTGTAATCAATTGCATTAATTACCCTTAATGTTGGCCAAGACATTAGCGTCATGCGGTTTTGCGGGAGGTGTTGCAAGTATGTAGGTGTTAGTTATTTAGGCCCTATTTAACAATAAAGTGCAAATCGCAAGTTGAAATTAGTTGGATTAATTAGGCATAAGTTAACATATCATACTTAATTGAACAAAAACAAATATCTTATCGATAACACTCAAAATCGATTTTTCGTTTTATTATATAAATGTTTCTATGGCATATTTTTTTAAGAATTCCGCATGACGCCATTTAATTGCAAGTCCTCTACTAAATTATTTATATATTTTATTCATGTATATACTATATAAAAACTTATTAGTTACGAGTGGACATAAACCGAGTTGCTTGTCATTTATTGTAGGGTTTTTTTTTATTTTTCAATTATTTTCCTTTATATATATATATATATATATTTAATCCCAAAAATTCGTAGCTACCGATAAGTGATTTGCTTTTTTTATTATCTTTATGTACAATATTATACAAAATTATCCTTACATTTATCCTTACAACCAACATCAAAGAGACATGGTCATAAAAATTGGCAATATTACAGCCATTAAAAAGGATAATAAGAAAATACTTTGACCCGAACTGCTTAAGGCGCTGGCCTGGCAAAGTAGATCCTCGGGAAAGATCTCCAGTATGGGCAGATGGCGGCCCGACGTCTGATCGTGGCAGGTATTGGCACGAGCCCGCTATACAATAGATAAAAAGATAATGAAAGGATGTCATTTAATTTTTATTAATATATAAATTTATTTGTAAAATTTTTATAGACTTGCAAAGCATTTCTTTATCATAAACTTTAAAACAAAATTTAAGAAAATTATTTTCTTCAGAAATTTTAAGTTCAATTTAAAACTAAATATTTAAAATTATTTTGGTAGTTTCAATGGCCTTGTTGTTTAAGGATATATCTATTTATGTAAAAATATGTTACGAAAATTCTTCAAAATTATTTGGAATAAAACTATAAAATTGTTCGTCTTTTTACTGAGAAATACGATAAAAAAGATATAGATGAATCTAGACTTTAATAGTTGTTCTTGAATTTTATTGTTATACAAAACCAATGTATTTCTTACCTTTTTTTTTATGCAAAATTCATAACTCATTTATCTATTTATTATATTTTCTAATTCTTTAATTGAATAATCACTTTGCAAGTCTATTTAGAAAATATATAAAGAATATTAAAAAAGAAAACTCGATAAAGCTTACGCGCATATCGGCAACCGATAGGGGTAACTTTTGTGCCATAAATCAAGAGTTGAAAGTTTTTTGTTGTAAATTATATTTTAGTGTAAATTGTAATAGATCATAAATTAAAATATCAAATTTCTCACCTGAACCATGCGCTTGAGATCATCCTTCTGAATGACCTTGATTTGGGCTGATTCTCGGAGCCAACGTCTTAGCCAATGACCAAACCAGACCAGGCCACATTCACACTCCAATGGATTATGCGAGGTGATGAGTCCACCCATGATGCTACGCGTTCCCACAGTATCCCAATAGCTCTTGTTGGGATAAAAACTATCTGCTGCTAGTGCATTGATCCGATTGTGAGAGATATCAATGGAGAGATGTGGGACCTCACGTAGAGCATAGAAAATTCCTGGTGGCAGATCCGAGATGCGAGTGTGTGAAATTTTTACCTGTAGCCGCTGATTGTGGGAGAGCCCAGTGAAGGCATTGGGTGAAATTGTTTGCACATTACTGCCATAGAGTTCGACCAATTGGAGTTTTGTATTGTTGGCTAATTTGGTTAACAGTTGTGGCCCAATATTGGCCTCTAAACAATGCACTTTAAGTTGTTGTAGACCAGGAATTCTGGCCACAATTTCACCTAGATTCGCATGCGAGCTGGCATGCAGTTTACGTAGTGAACGAAGTTTTGAAAATGCCTGTGGATTCACCACCTTAACATCGAGTATATTTAATTCCGCAAGATGGCGAAGAGTTAGAAGATCATGAAGTGTTATGCGACGCAAAGGATTGTGAGCCAAGTCCAAGACTCTCACAGAGGGAGGTAAATGATCCACTGCACAACTGGCATTGATTAGTTTATTATGTGAAATATTCACATGACGGAGGTGACGCAATGAACCCAAAGGTGATAATTCCTGAAGATAATTGCCGCTAACATCCAGATAGGAAAGTAGAGGTAATTTCAATGGTGGCAAAACATAAAGGCCCATATGATGTAAGCTCAATTTACGAAGTCGTGGTGTATGGACGAAAACCTCTCTTAGATTGGTGGTCACCAAAGGGTTTTGGGAGAGATCCAGATTGGTAAGATTATTCAGAAAACTAAATGTATTGTCCGGTAATATAGTTATACGATTATGCGCCAGACTTATATCATAGAGGAACTGCGAATTGATAAACATCGAAGCATCTAAATACTCCAAATTATTGCTAGACATTTGTATGGATCGTAAAGTAAAACCGATATCCGTAAATGCGGGTACAGGCCATACACTCAGTTGATTATCGGAAATATCCAGAAACTCTAAACGAGTATTCATGAAAACCTCTCTTGGTAGAGCTCTCAAACGATTTGAGCCAATGTGAAGTATTCGCAATTTTCTCAAATTGGAAAACTGTTCCACTTGCAGTTGATCCAACTGATTCTGACTCAAGTCCAATTCTTGTAGACTATTCAAACCTTGGAAACTTCGACGTCTTAGTGAACTAAGATTATTGTGTGATAGATTCAAAATTTCCAAAAATTCCAAATCGCCAAAGGCATGACTTTGCAGTGTGCCCAAACTATTGTGGGCCAAGTTCAGAAATCGAAGAGTATTGGCCAAATTCATAAAACTATCCGATTTGCTTATATGATTGTGACTTATATCCAACTGATATATATACATATAACTGCTTAATTCATCCTCAAAGTTTGCCAAATGATTGTGACTTACATTCAAGCGCAACGGTGTTGTAGTATTGGAAACATAGTGAAAGGACTTCAATGAGAATGAACATAATTGGTTATGCATCAGATCCAAAGCTGCCAAATTTGGAAGGATCGTGAAGGCGGCATGCGAAATATTTGTCAGACGATTATGTGAGAGATCTATATAGCGTAGGAACTCCAGATTGTGAAATGCATGACGAGCTATTGTCTTTAAACGATTCGATTGTAGATTAAGTGTTTGAAGATCTCCCAGATTATGAAATGTTTCCGCTGCAAGATGTTCCAGAGCATTATAAGAGAGTTCAATTTCCACCAGATGACTATGGATGTCCGGCAAGAAGAGTCCTCGGGGTAAAATTTTCAATTGATTAAAACTTAAATTGATATAACTTAGCTCTCGCATTTGGGCAAATGATTCATTCGATATAGTCTTCAAATTGTTATTATCCAATCCCAACCAAATCAGCTGTGAGAGTGGCAATAGTGCCTCTAGGGGATCCAAAGACTCTAAACTTCTGGCTGGGAATACGGCAAAACTAAGTTCTAGTATTTTCAATGTTCTCGAAACATTCTCAAAGACCAATGGATGATGAATGGTTATGTCATTGAAACTTAAACTGATCTCCTGGATCTGTTCTAGTCCAGCAAATGATCCCAAATGCAAATGGGTTATTTTATTGTTCCTCAATAATATTGTCTGTAAATTACTGCCCCACGAGTCCACAGCAAATATTCCCTCTGGTATATCCATTATCAAATTGTAACCCATATTCAAATAGGATAATTGTGTATAGTTCTTGAGTCCCAATACTGGTATCATGGTGAAATTATTCCCACTCAAGCTGAGGACTCGTAAATTTTCCGTGAATGAGGGCAAATTAGTTAATTGACTGATTTGATTCGATGTCAAATAGAGATACTTTAAGCGATGTAACGAGGAGATGGCCACTGGAACAGTTGTTAAACGATTCCTTTCCAAGTCCAAATACTCCAATGTCTCTGTAAGTCCCTCAAATGCCTCCGGATGCACTCGACTGATGGCATTAAAGGCCAATACAAGATGAGCTATGCCCGTGGCCTTGAACACAGCTGCCGGCAGTTGTGTAACAAAATTCTGTTCCAGATTCAGTGCCCTTAAATGCACATCTGAATAGTTCTGTTGAAAATAATCAGACTCCAAATTCTCTATGCAATTCTGTCCCAAATCCAATCTCTCGAGATGCATTCTAAGTGGTCTCACTTGCAGCTCCTTCCATTGCACACTTTTTATCAGATTATCCCTGAGACTAACAATTCTCAACTCTGGCAATTGTTCAAAAAGCTGCTGAGGAAATATGCTCAAGAGATTACTCGACAAATCCATGGTGACCAAAGAGCGGGGCAGATAATTTCCTGCCACATGATATATCCGATTATTGGATAGATCTAACCAAAGTAATTTCTGTAACTGATCAAATGGCCGTCCCATTGTACGATCAACAGAACTGAGTGACGGTGAATAAACAGAGTTCGTCGAGTCCAAACGAGTTTGAACTGAAGTCAGGCTGGAGGGTTGGGAACTGCTATCAGTTTGGTTATTTGGTATTTCCGTAGTACCACCGCCCACAGTTATCTCAGTGATGTCATTATCGGAGAGATGAAGTGAACGCAGGGTATCGTGTTGGGCCTCCCAATTGCCATCCAAATTAGTAATGTGATTCCTAAATGAAAAAAGATGAAAAGAGATCGTAAAACACTCAGACTATATATCAGATGATCTTCGAATGATATATGAGTTTTATATTTGGATTAAAAATAGCTCCTGACAATAATAATCACGTTCATAGTTCTTAAAACGAACAGCACGAGAGTAAAATTTTAATTTTCTTAATTCAAAATTCAATTGAAGTCTTAGTTTGGTTTCAAAGGTTTTTTAATTAATATCTTAAGAGGTCGTAATCTATATAAAATACATCTGTCCAATTTGGTCAAAAAAAATTCGAAATAAGTTTAATCTGTTGACTATGTTATATAGCTTTTATATGAATGATCGATTGACTGATTTTTAGAACAATAAATATTTTCTTATACAGGCAATTAATATTTAGCATAACGGAATACAAACAATTTATTTTCTACTGATTATTCCGATACTGACTATATCTTAAAGTAATTAGATCGGAGCAATTTTTAAACCTGCGATGCGTACATTGCTAGAAACATTATCTACCAAAGTCTCATTCACTTAGCTTAAAATTTAAGGTCCAAAAGTTGGGAAGGACATAGCTAGTTCGGCTCAGCTATTAATGCTGATAATTATAATACTTTTCAAGAGTTTAAAAGGGTCTAGAATCTTCGAGGAGGACAATTTCTAGTTTGTGCTTATATTAACAGAAAGATTTGTATAATTGAGAGAAAGAGCTTTTTAAAAAGCTTTTAGAGTGGAGTTAATTACTATTTGTATGTCACATCCATTTCATAGATATCCTTTAAAATATAGAAGCTTCGTAATGAAACGTTCCATCATATTTTCCTGAGTATTTCTTACTACTTACCGTTGTGCCACTAGCCTTGTTAGGGAATGTAATCTTTGTAGTGCATCCAATGGCAATTGTTGCATCTTATTTCCTGAGATGTCTAATGTCATTAGGGAGTGTGTCATCGTACTGAAAGAAAGGTAAACAAAACAGATACTAAATGAATGGGCAAGTGGCAGAGGGAAAGAGAGATGATTATCAAAATTATATAATGGTTAAAGTTTTTACTAAAGTTTTCGCAACTATCAACAGTTTCCGCTGGGGCCCCCGCGCCAACCCTCGTTGCCGTGTTGCCACCCCTTTGCAAATTGACGTGCTGCCTGCCTTTTGACATATCCTAACACACAAGTCAGAAAACAAATATTTAAACTTAATTAACGCGTCGCAGTCCGACCCAAGCGACCCCAAAAACCCATTTTCACCCAGGCCCGGCACCCCGCAAAACCCTCACCGTTAAGGCTAACATTAATAGTTATACACACGCACTACAAAAACACACATATACCACACAAAAGACATAAGAGAAAGAGAGAGGGAGAGAGGGAAAGAAAGAGAATGACAGAGTGATAAATAGGGGAGAAAGGGGAATGCGGGAAACGACCTCAATTATGAAAACCACGAGGTTTTCCAAACAAGTCTTCAGCCTCCTTCACCTTGTTGTTCTTGCCGTTTATGCGACGAAGAATCAAACGCAAACCAAATTTTTGTGGCTCCTTTTTACTCTGACTCCTTTACCCCTCATCTCACTCTGTACTCCCTACTGCCCACAATCTATATCTTGGTTCACTCTCTTATTGTCTCTCTTTCTCTCTCTCGCGCTGTCTTTCTTTCGCTTTTCTCTCCAGTCTCTTTTTCGGTTGATGTTTTGGTTGCCATTTGCCGGTAGTTGTTTCGGTGGGTAGCCTTTGTTGTTGTTTTTCTTGTCGTCGGCAGTTTAAGTTGCGTGTGTGCGTGCTCCTCCGTTTCTCTTTCTCTTTAAGTATGTGTGTGTGCGTGTTTGTATATGTGTTGGTTTGTCATCAAAAGGCTCCAAGTAAATATGGCAACTTTGGGGAACTCGGCCGTATAAGCCGAGGGTTGTCTCATAAGTAATTAAAATTATAACAAAAATTTCATATTTCTTTTATGCGGTTTATGAAATAGTTTTGATACATCTTTAAAGGGTTAAATTGTTGCCATAGAGTTGGTTTTGTTTATCGCCCAAAAGTGTTCACAATTTAATATTGTTACAGAAAAAGGGTTGAAAATAATCATTTGGTTTAAATTAAGAACTGAAAGTGTTAAGCTTCTTTCTTTTGAAGTAAGGACGTTGGATAAAAATGTTGCTAGTCTTCATTTTTTCTTATTATTTATATTCCATAATTTAGTTTATTAAGGCTTTAAAATTATATATGGAAGAATAGAATTCGGTTACATTTTATCTACATTTATAGATAAGATTCTCCTAATAATTTCGGCAATTTTAATAAAAACCCTTTAAATTGAATTATTGTAAATTTGGAACTTAAATACACAGAAATATAACATGGAATATTAAAAATTATAAATCGTTAACAGAACGATTTGTTCGGTTCAGATACTCGTTAGTTGAACTAACATTTCTTACTTTAATACAACAATATTTAATTAATAAAAATAAATATGATAATTTATATAAAAAAATAAAACTATGTAAGAAATTCGAAAGTAAAAGTAGCTAACCGAAGGCTGGAGAAACATTTTTTATAAAAGTTAAAGTTTACTTTGCGATAAATTCGTTTCGAAAAAAATATATCCATGTTTTATTGATAAGTATGTATACATACTATACAAATGTTTACATATTTATACAGCCCTCGTTTATAAAGCATATATATCCCCATCATATAGGGGCAATCAGAAATGTGCGCATTTAACGGCACTTTGCAACTGAAACACGCAACAAATACGCAACAAAACAAACAGTCAAAAAAAGTCCTGACACACACACAGACACATACACACACGTGCTGAGAGAAAGAGAGGTAAACTCATATACATACATATATGCATATATATGTAGGTATGTGAGTAATTTAGCAACATTGCATTGTAAATTATTAATTAACAATTTTTGAAATACATAAGTATTTGAATATTTATGAAAGTTGGCAACACACACTCACTAATACATGCACAGCTACATGTTTGTGTGTGTCTGTGTGTACATAATTAAATACAAAAGTAATTGGACTCAACTGTGGTCATTTGCCTTAAAATGATGAATGAAATTTCTTGCTGTAATTAACAACAAAAATTTAGCAATTAGTTCAATTTAAATATTCAAGTTTTATATTTACCTTTAAAAGAAACTTTGACAACTATGAATTAATCTACTTTTGAACATTATGGAGCCAAAAAATAAATAAAATAATAACATAATATTCTTCTTTTTCGAACTTTCCCTGTGTACATTTATTGTTGTTTTAATAAAGTAAAGAGAGTTTTTAAAAAAACTTCTTGAAGTGAATTAAAAACTTTCTTGATTAACTGATTATACAGAAATTATGTGCCAGATTATTTAACATAGTAAATCGTAAGGAGAGGTTTAACAATGAGTCGTAAATTTATGGTAAATGGGTATGTAAATGAATATACTTTTACTTTATGTTGATTGTACAATAGGATAGCATAAAAATCGTATGTAAAAAATAAGATCATATTCGAAATTTATAGATTTCCATGCATATGAATGGTAATTGTTACTATGGTAAATGAATTGCTACTCTGAGATCCCAGAAGATCCCATGGGAAAGACCTTAGGCCAAGTTGGTCTAACCATATTTGATCAGTTAAAACAGTTTGTCAACATTTTAATCTATATGTATTTAATTATTTTAAGTAAACCACCGATATAAAAGCTTTATAAAATTGCACTATTTATATTTATTTATATATTATTTATGAATATCCAATATAGTTCCTATACTTGTTCTATTGTTCACCCTGCAAATACTTTTAATATATGTATGCTGAGAAGTTGTGTCTTCCTTTTTGTATGAAGATTTTTCAGTATTCAAAAAGAAAATATTTTTTGAACTCAATTGCTTTTTACTCTACCTTTTAGGTGTAATTGCATCAAATGAAAATTAACTTAATTAGAAGTTTATGACAAGCTTGACTTATTACAGGATATTTTGGAGTCAACACTCCATCAAACAAGTTGAGGGGGAAATTTGTTTTTAAACCACATTTGCCAGGTTTGTGAACATTAATTAGTTTGATTTAAGTTCTTAATGTCGAGAGACTATCTTTTCTCGCTGTTTTTTTGTATTTCTCTCACTTTCAAACTCATTCTATGTATTTACTTTGCTGTGTGCACAAAACTGTTAACGGGCATCCATTTAACTTTCCGAAAACATAATGTGGATGAAAGTGGGGGCGAATGCGGTAAGTGGGCGTATGGTCATATGGGGCGTATGTGTGCTTATGTGTGTGTGTGTGTGTGTGTGCGTGTGGCCTGTATTGGGGTATGGGGTTTGCTCTTTGTGCTCGTTAAAAAATTTTCGCGTTTCATTTCATACCAACACAAAAAGAAATAAAAACAACAAGAAGAAGTAAAAACTCATGGCTGCCAAATGCGGTCTACTCACTCACAGACGTTAAGAGAGGGGGTGAAGAGAAGAGGGATTGGGTTAAAGAGAGAAGTCACAGTACCAGTCATATGTTTGATGTGTTGTATGTACATGTATGTGTGTTTGTACTCTCATAAAAAAAGCTGACGAAATATGTGCTTATGTATTCACTGTACTACAGTCTGCACAACATGCATATTTTTCCACAGAGTATTTCATTTTTAAAGGGGGTCCAATGACTATGAGGAACGATAATAATCATATAGTATAAAGGGTGTGTAAATGGAAAATGTGTAGTGAGAGCGTATAAGTAAAAAAAAAGAGTTCTTCTTTTTTTGACTATAAAAAAAAGTTACCTACTTAAAGCACAAGTGTGTAAACAGAACACATTTCAAATATAATATATTTAAAAAATTGCCATAGAAAATTTATTGATGTACTTAAATTTTAGCTGTGTCCCATTTGTTTTAAACTAGGATAAAGTATTAACCGAGTTAGTACCTCTACCGATTCCATAAGAGTCATAATATTATACTTACTATATATATCATTTATAACAAAATAAATGAATACTTAAAACACTTTTCTTGGTTCATTCAGATAATCTACAAAACTATCTATCTACGAAATTTCTTTTCAAGAATTCTTAATTTCAGTTATCATTCTTAGATTCCATAATCAAATTAAAGCCAAGACCAATTTGGTAACAGATTTATTATATCAATAAAGTGTATTATAATTGGATATAAACTCTCATTTCTTCTTATTCTTTTAGTTGCCTTCTTCAAGCTTTATTTCCATATTTATTTGAGAATAATTCAACAATTAGTAAATTTTTCAAATTTAAATTTTAAAGTTACCAATAAATGATACAATTAATAAGCAAAATTTCTCACGTCATTGAAATTATATCCATAGGCAGTTTAAATTGTTTTACACAAATCTCATATCTCAAATTACATTTTATAATAAAATATAATTCATTTTAATAATTGTTTGTTTTTAGAAGTAGAAAGTAGACTGGAAAAATATTAGTAAAACACCAAAAAAAACTTCTCCTGTCAATTTACCGTGTAAATAATTTAAATTTAAATTCTAAACTTTTTCAAATTCATTAAACCTATTAGATTTAACGAAGCATAAGAGGTATCAGTTAGTCCATCAACTATTCAGATGAAGTTTATCCGTATTATAATAAAAACTAACCATAAGTGTATCTCTACCATCGGTGTTTATAAACATATTTTTTGCTCACTTTTTGTGATTATTTACACTCAAACAAATAGCGCTTGAAAGTTTTTTCTGTGTGTTTTTCTTTTCGCGTTTCATGCGTGTGTGTGTGTGTGTGTGTGTGTGTACATGTGTGAGTTTGCATTTCCCGCTTGCATTTTCAGCCTGAGTGCCCTTGCCACGACCACCCCTAATGCCCCCTCCCTGATGCCGCATCCACACCCTTTGTTAAACTTAATTTTACGCCTTTTTTACAACTTGCAGGTTTATTGTATGTTTGTAAAAATTTATAGTATACAAAGCTTTCACCGCAAAGCGGGTCAAATACACACATACACACACTGTATCCATCCTTGTGTATGTAAATATGCATCATCAGTATCATGGCTCAGCACTTTTCACTTTTTTCCCCATTGCTATTTGGCCAAACTCACCTGAAACTACGTTCGGAAATATCCTGAAGTTCATTGTCGATTAGCTTGAGTGTCTTTAGTCGTAGGCCCTGAAATGTTTCATCATCGACACTTTGGAGATGTGTATTGGACATTTCAATATAACGTACACTGCTGTGCATGAACTCTGTGAAAGAAAAAGCAGAGATGGAAATCAAGTTGGTTATATGTATGTATGTATGTATATTGATGTACATCGTTCTGACCGCCACAAAGTGATGGCAATAACATTTTGCCTACTCTAAAAAAAAAAGCACCAAGCTTCATTCGCCCATTTTACTGGAAGAGCCATCAGTTCATCATTCAAATTGATTTTAAACGGCATTTCGAAACGCTTCCCCATAAACGAGAAGCATCCTGGTCTCGGTCTTCGGTCTCTAACGATGATGGCTTTTGTTTTGGCAGTTTTGATCGTCGGCGCGTTAAAGCAAATGGGTCATCAGTGAACTGCCAGACAATGGACTGACTAGAAGAACAACTGCCCCCCCTCCCCATCCATTGGCACAAAGGCATTTGATTTTTATGCGCGTTTTCCGTCACGACAAGCGACACACCGACCAAGAGCAATTTAGAAACGCCACTTTATATATATGTATGTATATATATTGGCATAGACTTTAACGGCATCAAAATCGACATCGACATCTTGATGGAGTCAACAAGCAGCTCTAGAGCTCAACTGGACTGAAGAGGACAATTTATTAAATTTTTATCAAAGTTGATAAAAATTGATTTACCCAGTTAGAAAAATCTT
This sequence comes from Drosophila emarginata, assembly GCA_037075365.1. NCBI lineage: Eukaryota > Metazoa > Arthropoda > Insecta > Diptera > Drosophilidae > Drosophila > Drosophila emarginata. The sequence continues at coordinate 250,382 of JBAMCD010000109.1, read as the reverse complement.
GATACACTAACCTCCTATATGAAAGTAAATGGATTTTGGATACTTGATTCGTAATTTTAAAAGTATCATAAATAGGATGCAAAAAAGAGTAAAGTATATATAATTTACAAAATGGGGTGGAGGAAATTAAAATAATAAAAAGTAATACAAAACTATAAAATAAAGAAAATAGTCTAGTTAGTGCTTGGCTTAAATTAAAATTCCAAAATCGAGATGTCATTTACCAATTAAAATGAATCTAGAATTGCTAAACTAAAATAGGTCAAAAAATACTTAAAAGAAATAGATTCTTTGTGGTAAAAAGCTGACGAAATTAAATTAATACTTTACAACAGCAAAATATTTGTTATACATTTAATTTGTTTAGTTTTATATTTATAAATAAAACAAGGATAATCTAAAGCTAAAGCACTTAGTAACCACTGTTAAGTGTACTCTATTAAATAAAATATAATGTAATTAGGAATAAATTATTATATAAGTATAAATTTAATATAAAAAAAGTTTGATAATTGATTTTTAGTACAAGAATTCACCACAGTTTTTTGTATATTTGCAGCTATATAGCATTTTGAATTTTTCTGTCCTTTCCTCCTATTCCACTCATCAAGTTGATGTTTAATTATTTTGCAGTTCGTTTTCAAAATGCATTTGTGTGATTTTATTTTTATATATATCGTTCATGGCCAAATCAATCCCGACCAATCCATTCGCACTCACGCTTTTCACTTTGACTTTTCAGCGACATGCAGAGAAATGTATCCATGAGATACAGAGATACGAGCCACATGCATATTGTATGTCCATTTGTTTATGTGGCATGGAGCAGGCGGTAGACAGGCAAAGAGCCTGCTAACTAAAAATATCCAACACCGCCAGCAAACCAAACCACACCCGAAAAAAGTAGAAATGACAATTCCGAGAGAAGCGGGGGAGAGGTTAAAATGAAACAAAAAAAAAAAAAGGAAACCAAAAATGACGTGAAAAATAGAAGAAATTTTTCAATTAAAAGCGGAAAAGTGCATTTTCATGTTGCACGTCAGTTTTGCTCTGCCGCAGAATATTTTTTTGTTTTTTACCGCCTCCAACCCAAGGAGGCGTTGCCACTCGAACAATAATATGTGAGTGTGTGTGTGTGAGTGTGTGTGTGTGTGTGTGTGTGTGCGTATGTAAGTGTGTGTCTTTCATGTACCCATAAGAGAGAGGTCGGATGGCATTCTTAAGGTAAGGTCAGGCCATAATTTAAGTTGACAAGCATGACATGGAAATTCCCTTTGGACAGCAGCCATCGTTATAATCAGGCTAAAACACATGGTCATGTGTATGTTTGTATGTATGTATATGTGTGTATATTTGAGCTGTATATTTTTCTTTATCTGTGTGTGTACCATGAGTTCCAATTCCAGGAAAAACCCGCCTTGGGTGACCTATTCCTTTGAGAGGTGGTGGCTCAGAGTACTCCGAGGACTCCTTCTGGTTCTTGTTTAATTAACACATGCTCAACGAATCGTAATTTAATTGCGGCGTTGATGTTTCCCTCGGGCTATTCGAGCCACTGCAATTGAAGGACATTACAAAATGTGGAACATTGCGCAATATGTAGAGCAAAACTTAAGGAAAAATAATGTCAAAACAAAAAATTGTATTTCGTAGGTGAAAAAGTTTTTCATTAATTTTCCTTCAGGCAGATTTGAAAATCTTTCTTTCTTTGGGGACTTTTGTAAATGTTTATTCCAATGAGCATTGCAAAGTTATTTTTGGGAGCAAAGAAAGTAAACTCAAGGAGAGAAAAATCGATTTTTCTCAAGTGCAACATAAGATGTTTCAAGTATCTTGTCGATATAATACAAAGTAAGTAAGTTTCCTTTGTACTTGAAAAGTCTTAAATGTGATTTTAGTTCACTTACATAACAGAAAAGTTAGAATTGGAAATATGTATCTGATATATTTACCAATTAATTAAATTGCGAAATAGGGGAAAAAGAAATTTACTTTTAAACTCTTTATTATAGAGAAGAGAAAACGGGTAAGAAAAATTTTAAAATCATCTGAATTCAGTTAAAGTCAATGGTAATTGCAATCAATTCTCATGAACTCAATTTGTTAGCTAGCAAAACAAAAGGAATGCCATCTTCTTTATTGACAAAATGTACCAAGGGTCCTGGCATGAACAAAAGCTGGGGCTAATTGCCAAAGTCAATGGTAGGAAATGTAGGCAAACTGGCAATGTGAAAATGCATCAACACCATATCTGCAACTGCCATTCACTAGCGAACACTACATTCATGTATTCGGAAACACTATTCGTCATTGGACTTAAAGCCTAAAGTGCAGATTGGCTTCGACAAGCGTCCAGAATTATAAACAACCAACTACATACGTTACCCTCCAGGGTCGAAAGAGTATACTAGTGTAACCAAACCAAACTTGTCTATTGAAATGACATTTGCCCAAGTAGAACCAAGGTGATTAGGGAGCTAAGTGGACTCGAGTTTTGATTAACTATGCAGGAGTCAGAAGTGTGAGATAAATAAAAATAGAAAAAATAACTAAATTTATGAAAGAGAGAAAATTATAATAACTGAGCTAAAATAGAAATAGGACTAACGACCTTATAAATAAGTTAATTCAATTCAATATTCCATCTTTCTCTCCGATTATGATAATATATTATACCTGCAGCATGCGAGTATATTATTTGAAGGCTTTTCTCTCTCTCTCTATCTAAGCCAGCCTTGTGGGAAACTTCACTATGCTCTCCATAATAACAAACAGTATTAGAGACACACATACATGCACAACGGAGCTTACATCTTAATTACATATCGCATATTAATACAATATTAATCATACGCCCTGTTGACACGCGTACGTTGACCAAAGAAGGCACGTGGCCAGTGGCCATGTAGGGTAAACTGTAATATATAAACTTTATATATATGTAGATGTGAGTGAATGTGTCTATGTGTGGGTGTGTGCATATCAAAGATATGTCTGTGTGTTGTTGTTTTTGCTGCCATTGCTCCTATTTTGTTATAAGTGTACAAACCAACACAACATATGGCGTTAATAAACATCTAGCCCTTGCCCCCCAGCATTGTAACGATGAAGCAGAGGATGGAGGAGTCAGCTAGTGGATGGCAGTGGGTCACAAACACTGAAATAAAGTAGAAGCTACTCCAGCCCACACATTGTCCATTGTACATACGCTTGCTTGCTTGGCTGACTATTTTATGGCCTCAAGTCAATTCTCTGACAAATGCCAAGCATATTTATTTATTTACTTCTCGTATCCCCACATCCTGTCAGCTTGTCCAGCCAGCGAGCCCATCATTTCACTCCTTGATGTCGTTTTGCGTCACTTGCCAAGTGTTTATTCAACTTGGCCAACATGCCAAGAAAAAATTCTATATAAACAATAACAATACAAGGGCGTGGTAGGGGGAAGCCCAAGAAAAGTTGGACAAAGATGGTCAAAGGCATGCCAAAATGCTAAATTAACTTAGCTCATGTATTTATATATGTACATATGCATATATAAATTGAAAAATATATTTCTACCTATACATCTACAAATGTATGTTTATATACACATATATTTAATATATTTTCGTATATAAAAAATGCTATAAGCAAATTTGCTCACCCAAAAACCAATGCAAATGTAAATGTTAGTATTTACTTTTTCGTATTAATTAAATTCAATTATTTATTCATTATCAGCAAAAAAAAAAATGAGCATTTGTTCAATATGAATTTCATAACAAATAAACGATTAAATCAAACATGACTAAATAATATATAATAAATCGATTTAAATGTGTAAAATAATAATAAATAAATATGAATGATAGATTTGTATTCGGTATAAAGTAAACATTACATTTTCTTCTTAAGTAGATTATTTAATATTTTACCTGCCAATTGTCATTAAGAAATAGTATATATGTACATATATAAACAAATTTTAAATACTGAATTTCTTTCTTATATGTATATACACATGCATTTTTAACAGATACAAAACTAAATTATTAATAATAAGGCAAAATAAAATAATTTAAGAATTCTATTTCAGCTAAAAAATGAAAAGAAATCGATTTATAAATCAAATGGGAATGCAAATAAATTAAACTGTGGACTTCAAATATTTAACAAACAAATTTAGAACATTTTACCAAAAATACCTATAGAATAACGTCAGGACAAAAGAAAATTGCAAAACAGAATAACCGCCGAGATATCTACCTATATTTTTATTAATTTATTAAGATTGTTTTATTTTTATTATCTTTATAAAATTGGAAACTTTCGGGTTTAATTTAACCAAAATAAAGGGTAATACTTAAATATAGTAAAATGGATTTATAAAAAAGTCCTAATTGCCATTTTTCTGTCGAAATGATTCTCTATAACCAAAAATATTCAAAGTTGGAATAAGAAAATAGTTTATTTGGAAACCCTGTGGCTAACCGTAATGAAAATATTTTTCTGCTAGTTAAATTGAGAGAGTAGAAAAAATTCCATTACGAGTTTGGCAAGCTAAAAGCAATTCATTTATATTTTAACATTATGCCATTTAACAGTTACAATCGAAATTCGTTTTATTTTTTTTTTATAATATTTGTATATTCAAACCAATGTCAACTTGAATGCAAAAATTTATATTTTCATTTTCTTGACGACAACGCAATGAGATTGCATTGAAGAAATGTTGCAGTCGGCAAACTTTTGGCAATTAGCAATTCTAATGTGCAAACAGTGCGAAAGAGAGGGCTATGGAGTAGGAAAAAGAGATCTAGAGAAAGGAGAAGGGAAAAACACTTTGCTTGACAGGCTGGCTAATTGCGTGCCACTCTACCCTGCAGTACTCCATCACCACCCCATTTGCTGTCCAGCTTTATGCTGTCACCATGTGGTCCAGTATCGAAATGCAGGCAACGTAGTGGCATACGCAAAAATACACAAAAATATGCGATAGGAGTGCAGGGGAAACACATCTCCAGGGATGGCAAACGACAAGTTAAAAAATTCATTAAAAATTCTACTAAAATTGTCCACACAGCAGTAGCACATATGGAAAGCTGACCGACAAATTGTATGCATCATCCTGTTTCTAATTCTCTGTGTGTGTCTGTGATAAATTTAAACTTAAAATTTCTATTGTAAAAATCCAAGTCAAAAAATGTGCAATTTAGATTTATTTCGAATGTTTTTATGTTGTTTTCTTCTCCTTTTTAGGACATTTTCACGCTTGCCCAGGAAAAGGCTTGTTGAGGAGCTGGCAACATTCTTCGTTCGATTCATTCGTTGGCAATTTTCATGCCGAAACTATTTTCCCAACGATGAGGACAACGATGGCCGTTAGCAGCACACATGCCGCACGTTTCCTGTATCCTGCCATCCTGTTTTTTTTGTTGCTTTCCTTACTTTATTATACTTTGGCAAAACGGGTATACTGGTTTTTGGTCAGAAATTGATTATGTCCAGAATTAAATATGGAAATATATAAATATAGTATCTTGACAATTCTGATTTTCATTCTCTAGTCTAACTCTCTTTTTTTCTTTTCTGAAAAGGATTACTTTAATAAATTGTTCTAGTTTACAACATTTATGTTTTAAATTCGTAGATATGATAAACTGAAATATTGATACTTTTCTTAATTATTCATATAAAGAATTTTGAGCTATTAATTATTTTAAATGTTTATTATATATTACAACTATTCGACCCTTTGGCCTTTCGGCAAAGAGTATACAAACTTTACATTAAATTGAAGTGATTTTTGGTTTCTTTCAGTATGTTTTTATTTGTTGGTTGGCTGCTGCTACAGGACACAAACTATATGGATATAAATGAATTCAGCTCGGCCACCAACCCATACTTCCTATTACTCTGCCTTTAGTGCCTTTCCTGAATGCTTGGGCAAAACAATAACTTTTCAGCTGACGTAATCTTCATCAACACACAAACACACACACACACATACAGAGTGAGAGAAATATATATACACACTCACTTACAAGCTCCTGAAAAGGAGAAGGTAGCCTTTGGGCTATTGCTTGGCCTAAGAATAGGAAATTGTTAGAGAATTTTATATATAATACACATCATGTTAAGTGACTTTCATATAGTTATATTGAAGGCTGGAAATTTAAAGCAAATTAATGTTGAATTGAATGTTTGAATTTATTATTATTCTATATGCCAAAATGGATGCATTTATACCTAAATGCATTTGCAGACACAGTTCAAATACAAAAGTTATTGAAGCAAACAAATATCTTCAAAAGCGAATTCTAATAACATTGGTTATTTACTTGAACAATTATATCCGGAGAACAATAGAAGAGGTATTTATTTATTCCAATTATGGAGTAATAAACGATAACTATAGTATAGTAATATTTGTAAATTTCGTTGATAAATAAATCGCCTTCACTTGTTGATGGAATCTTTTGTGCTCATAGTTAGTGCAATCAACCAAATAAATAATGGCAAATTTTAAGTAATTAGAACATTTTTGGAAAACCAATTAAACTCTTATCAACAGCTACTTGTGATTATAAAATTTTCCTCTTTTATCACTAAGTATTGAGTTAAACACTTGAACGATTTGCGAAAAGATACTCCATAGTAAAGTAAATCAATTAATTTCAAAGTTACTTAAGACTTTGTAATACGTTCTAGTTAAACGAAAATCACAACGCTTAGATGGGCCTGTCATATTTTTAAACTTTCCTTTATTTGTATATTACCCAGTTTTGGATTTTCCAGATGTGATCCTTTGGCCAAAAATAAATGTAATTCAAAATCTTTTAATATGCCCACAACATCTCTCATTTCGCAAAAAAAAAACAAAGAAAAGGCACATAAAGTGCTCATCATACAAACTTTGTGGGACAAATTAGTTTTTCGGATAGCCAATGCAGATGCAATTTAAAAATTTCCCAAAAGGAAAATGCTCGGATAAATTACCAATGCGGAAGAGCCCCCAAACCAAAATGAAAAAAAAAGAATATGAAGAACCAGCAGGAACTTCAAAAAAAGCCAAGTCAAAGTTTTCAATAGTGGCTCCCTTCCTATATCTCTGATTTCCTCTTCCCCCCTTTCCCAGACTCTATATCTGCATCTTTTTACTTTGCTCCCACTCTCCCTTCTCCGCTCCTCTGTGTTGGCTGCCAATGTCTGGCCAATTTTTGTGTTTGCCAGTCAACAACTTTGTTTATTATTTTGTGTTATTTTTTGTTCTTCTTCGTTTTCTTGTGTGCGTTTTTTTTTTCGTTTTTTTTTTTTTTGCATTTTTTTTACTTTATGCGGCAACTTTGAAAGGCGGCGGTGGGCGTGTCAGTTGGTTGTTGCTGTTGTTTACATTATTCTCATTTTGCAATGGTAATATTTTCGGCACGAAAACCAAACGACAGCCCCAGCAATGGAAATGGCAATGGGAACAGGAATAAAAACGAGAATGGAAACGGGAATGGAAAATGACAATGGGGCACAAAACTTGCCATTCATTACTTAAAAACTACAAAATTAGCGTTGAATTTGCCACAGCAATCGTTAAAAACTTTGTGGGCTAAAGGTGAGGGTGGGCGGTGGTGCAACAAAGCGATGGGTTTCGGCAACGATGGGTGATGGGCGGAAAACTTTATTTTTACAACTAATTGGCAAACTTAAATATAAGATTTAATTTTGTTGTGGGTAAAGCCCGAGGACAGGGACCAGAACCACACAAAAGCTGTTTGAGTCTTCATTAAAAATAACTAAAATTTTAAGTTAATGTACCGACTTAAAAATACTCTGCAAAAGGTCATTCAAGTTATTTAATACATAATATCGATATGATATTTTTATTTACTTTTTGACATATTCATCTTTTTATGGATTTGGATTATTTCTGTATACCTTGTTATATCGCATGTTTACAGGGTATAATTAATTTTTTCTTTAGTTGCCGTTGCCAGGGGGAGAAAAGTTGTCATTTTCGGTTTCATGTTTCGGTTTGGCTAAGTTCAGTTCAGTTTTGTTTTTGGGTTCGGAACGTTCCTTGACTTTCAATTTATGACCACCAACTGACGATGGAAATATTTGCCACATAAATAAACGTGCGACAAGTTGCCTAGGACATATTGACAGTAGCATGAGACCTGAGAGAGCTGTGTGGGGGTTGAGGATGGAGGCTGGCTAAAGGGAACGGATGAAGCTGTCGCTTACCTGGAAACTTGTACAACGCCACCTCGTTGCAATTAATCTCAATCAGCGTGCTTGTCTCGTTGGGCAACCCGGCACACTGGCACATCGAGTTCAATGGACAAGCATAGAGCACATCCTGCTGCTGAGAGCCCAATAATGCTGCAGATCCTCGGCCAACTGGTGGCAATGGTGGTGGACCACGTGCCAATATACGGGCCTGGGTATTTCGACGTAACCTTTGACCACCACCTTCTCGGCCACCATGCCCATCTTCATCACTGTCACGACCGCCTCCGCTTCCGCCTCCACCATCAAATTGCCAACAATGGGTGGAGCTGACCAGGCACCAGGATATCAACACTAAATACAGGTGCATGCTGCAAATAGACACAAAAAAAAGGATAGAAAGATAGAAACAGGAGTTAGTATGTTTAAGAACGAAATGAAGGAAAATTGAGATAGTAAAATCCGAAAAGAAATCCATTAAAACGGTCCTGATATAGGAGACACCATTTTGGCTTGACTTTGGAATTTTTTTATTTGTTGTTGCTTTGCATAAATCACACGTTAGAAAGCAAATGAAATGGCATAAAATTAACGTTAACACACACGCATCACAAACATAGTCATCAGCCTCTCCCCCCCTTCACAGTGGTTTCACATAATTTTAAAAAACAATTTATTAAGTCTAAAATTACATTATATTTCGTAAGCCGTGATAAAGAAACTCTTGATATAATTCAAGGCAACATTCTTCAAGGCGAAAAGAAATATTTTAAAATACTCTACACCAACAAAACCTGAATTAATTAAATTTAATAAACATAAGTTTTGTTGTCAACTTACAATGAAATGGATATCTTTAAACTATTTCTTACATCTTTATTTGAACATTTAAGTATCAGGGCACAATGTTTCCAATTTAGTCGTTTTTATTAATTATAAAAAATATTTCATTTGATTTCGCTTAAATATTGATGATAAAGAAATATGATATCTTAAATAGATATAAAGTTTTAAAAAATTATAAATTTCTATTTAATAGTTACACCAACAATTGAGATATTTACCAACACTGTCAGTAAGAAATAAATAGGCTTAATATCAACATTACGTAAATACAAAGTTATATTTTTTATATTTAAACATTAGATAAGAACCGAATTGGAATGAGTTCTTTCTACTAAAATTTTTTAAAGTATAATTTTTGCAATTAAGACACTTTAAAATTAAACTGTATAATGAAATATAACAATGTAATATAATCTGAAAAAGGGTAAACAGTAAATTGACTTAAATGGAATCGAAAACCTTAACGATAACATCTTTAACTATAATTGTTTCCAATTTTCAATTATTTTAATTATACTATACGAATAAGATTCTTTCGGCTTTAAAATATAAACATTTGTGACTGTTGATGATCTAGTAATAATCTAAACATTTTTCAAATTTAAAGTTTCTTTATCTAATATTTAAATATATATTTTCTTAAATTTGGCGTGGTTTGTTTGTTCGTAATAATTAAGTTTATTGACTTTTGTATCTATATAAGGCTAAGCCTAAATGGTTGCCTATTTAAGTTGAATCTTTATGTAAAAGTGAAAATTAAATTATATATGTATTTTAATTACAAAAATTTCATTTCACATATAGTTACTTAGACCCAAGGTATTGGGGACTCAAGTTCACCTTCTTTAACATCATTGTGGCCATGTGTGTGAGTTAGGTGAAATTTTTGGCCTAAAAGCCTGCGACAACTCATGCAAATGAGTCGCAGTCACACACACTCACTCACTCTGGCACTTTCTCAAACAATTCTATGCACACACACACACACACACACACACACATGGCTATGCCTAACCTTTAAAAAGCAACGCAGCCACAGCACGTAAAACTGCTGCTGGTGAAGGTGGAGGACGTTGAAAAGACTGACTTTACTCTGCAACACATAGAGAAATGTGGCATATAAAACATGTTTCATGTACGCTAGATGTGTGATGTTTATTTGACACGCCAAAGTATATAATAACAAATAAAAACTTTGGCATACCTAGACGTCGAGGACGAGGTTGAGGACGAGAATGAGAGCGAGAACGAGAGCGATGACGACGACAAATGCGACAAGGACGCCGACGACGAGTACGGCCCATTAGCACGATTGTTGAGCTTTAAGACTCCCGGTGGTTTAGATTGTGGGGATACCTGTGCACATTACGACCGCCCATAAAACTAGAGCCACACACACAAAAAAGAAAAAAGAAGAAAATGTAAAGGATAACAAAACTCAAACTCGCAGCAAAGTAAGGCACGGCTGTCGCTCTTCCCTCTCCCTCTCTCTATCTCTGTCTTTCTCTTTGAAACATATCCTCAAGTTATTTAAGTTGGCTCAGAAGTTTTTTGGGATAAGTAAAATATATGTTATATATATTAATAAAATATGGTCATAGACCATGGTTTCGATAACAGTAAAAGAGGATTAGCTTTGGTTACAAAAAAAAAAGGAAAAACTGTGAGAAACAGAACAAAAACCCCCTTTAAGGATGTAAAGCAGTATAAATTCTTCTTTAAGTATTTAAAATAAAAATACTATAATCAGTATTCGGTAACTATATATTATAGTATGACCAAAGGTAGAAAAACTATCTGTAGTCAAATCAACTCTGAATTTTTGTCAATGGCCAATCTGACTTAGGAAATATAATTGAAAATTTTTATATTTACTGCAAGCAACAAATTATTCAAAGAATTTTCAATATGCCGCAGAACGATGATGATTCCCAATCTGTAAGCTCATATAATGAAAATATTATGAATTTAACCTTGGGTAAGTTGATTTTCACAAATTCGGGATATAATTTTGAATTAAAGGTAACTACATAAATCGTGCAGATGAGTATTATGAACGTTATGTGACACTTCCGGATAGTAATTATTGGCGGTCCCATTCCTTAAAGGCTCAAAGGCGACGTCATTATTATCGCACACATTATTTTAGCCCCGGCTATTTCCGTCAATCTCAAAGAACTAGTCAATTAAGCCCAATTCCACTGAATGATACCAATCAAAATACAAGTGAAGAAACCACAGAGAATGATTTTGCTTAAAAAGGAAATGATGAAGAATAATCCACTGTAAAGTAGCAGAATTTTATAATTGAATATGAAACATTGTTTGGAATAATAAAATCTAAAATCTGTTACAATTCAGAATTTTTCTTTTTTGATTCCACTCATAATATTATTATTTTAATAAATCATTTTCATATTGCTGCTATTGGGAGTCTCATGCTGTTTTCTTAATCTCTAGCTGTCATATGCCATATGTATATGTAACGAAAATATGATAAAAATGAAGAGAAGAATGGGGAGGGTAAAAGAAAAGCAATCTTCAGCTTCAATTACCGCCCAGCACTTTTACTGATTGTTTTTCATTATGTTGATGGTGACAAATCGAAGTCTTTGACCATGTAAAACAAATGATACATCACACAGTCGACTTGTTCGGGCCACGTTTTCTCTGTTCTTATCAACCTTTATGCACCTTCCTTCCACATGTACTCGACCATACACACACACACACACACACACACACACACAGTTACAGTCAGTCAAGTCAGGATGTTGGTCGACAGATGAACAAGAGGACAAAAAGAATGAAACGAAACAACAGAGGAAAAAAAAAGATAAATATGTCGTAAAAGTTTTTTATTTGCGTTTTATTTTTGATACAGCAAATGACTAACTTGTTGGCTGACAGACAGGCAAACCGACATCGCCTAGAGTCATTTGGGTATGGGGCAATGGGCAAGGGCAAATTGTGAAGACCGACGTCTGTCACGCACACACACAAAACCCCCCATGCGGGTGGTGGGAGGGGTAAAGGGGAAAAATTGGTGGGCCCTCAACCTTGCCGGACAGACTTACTATTTAATTTTGTGGTTTTTTTTTCTCTTTTAAACAAGAAAATAATGGTGAAAATAAAATGCATTAAGGCTCATATTGGTATGCCCTCTAAAAATGTTAAGGTCACAAAGGTAAATATTTTCTATAATTAATACATATATGCAATAATTAATTAAAGAGATATTTTCCCTCCAAGTGTCATGGAATTTTAATTTTTTTATTCTTGTTGAAGTTCTTATTTTTTCTGTATTGGATTTAGTTTCAGTTTTAGGATCTGAGAAAAAATGTTTTTTTAACGTATTGATTAAAAAATTGATCTATTTTGAATTATAAATTATATTATAAATTTAATAGTTAGTCATTAGATGTCTCTTCTTATATAAATGGTAGAAATTCAATATCTGTTTTAACTTAAGTATTTTAAATATTTAAGGAAAATATCGAATCTATTATGCTAAATTTTAACTATTCCTGGATTACCTGCCCACGATTAAAGCAGTCAAAATTTTTACGGGTTTTACTCAATTTTTACTTCAAATTAGTTCTAGCAAACTAGAGAAATAGAATTGATGTGAAAATTTTGAACAATTCTTATATGTTAATGTTGCTGTTTCTAAAAAACTACATATATAGTAAATATATAATGAACCAACTAAATTAAATGTGTTAAAAATATATTAAATATATTAAATACTAATTATCCATAAAAAAAGAAATTATATCACTCTCCTTAGATTACATAGTAATTTTTGCACATCTTGCATTATTCTTAGAGTACCTTTAGCTATTTTAGAGTAAATCAAAAACTCACAAACTATAATACAATGCCCTTCGCGTCCATGTTCCCCTTAAACTTTTGTCGTACTCTCATCATCTAGATACACCAGCATGACGATAGATTGGTACAAAAAGGTCAACAACAGGCAAAAGCGACCACAAGTTTTTATTACGCATATAATGCCAGCGATTTACTGGCAAAGAAGTGGCAGGAAGTCTCGGTGAGGGTGGCCGCTTGGATGGCAGAGTTTCGCCAATGCTTTTTTATACTTTTAATTTTTTATGCCGGTGTGACATAGTGACATGAAATGTCAACGAGCTGCAAAACAAACAGAAGCAGTAGCTGTAACAGCAACAGCAATAGCTACAGCAAAAGTAGTAGCCGTCGACCCAAAAGTCCTGGACTGAAGTCCTGAGATCCAGCATAAATATGATGAACGTCCGTTGGGGATGTCGACTGTTACTAGTTGCCTGACACAGAACACTTTTGCTCTGAGTGCTGCAATAGGAGGCAGGCAACAGAGGCAGAAAAAACGTACCATACATTTGGGAGCCGTTGGCTGAACTACATACATAATACCGTTCCCGGTTCTCCCTTCTCTTCCTGTTTTCCAGGCAATGTCGAAAATTTGCGAGTTTGTGCGATAATAACATATGTAAGTTGCTTCCCTCCTTGCGTGTGCATATGTGAGTGTCTATATACATACATATATGTATGTATATGTATGGGTATGGGCTGGCTTTTAAATTTAGCCCATAAGCTGAAAGCCGAGGCAAACGAAGGAGGGCCAACAAAATTTTAAAGCCGCCGCTCAGACCGAGATCAGAACTTTAAACGAACTTAACAAACTGTGAGCGTATATTTAGCGCAGTCAAACATGAAAAAGGAGATGGATCAGTGTGAGTGTGTGTGGGTGTGTGCGCATGTGTGTGACTGTGATGGTGTGTGTGTGTGTGGGCGTAAAGTGAGTGGGTTACTTACAGGATAAATTTCAGTTAATCGGCAGCAAGTCAATTGAGAACGTGCAAAGTTCACGCAAATTGTTTGCCCTTGACTAAAGAAAAACTACATTTTATATGTACACGTGTTTTATTTTCATACTCTTCATTTTCTTTTTGTTTTTCTTTTTTGAGTTAACAAATTTGCGGTTATTTTTGATAAAAATTTTGTAGTGTTGATTTGATAGTTGGATTCGCTTAGATGTGGGAAATGAAATGAATATTTAATTTAATACTCCACAATCCAACCGCAAAGCCAATGAATTGGATAATCCTTTAATTAAAAGAAAAAAACTGACCAAGTGCTGTCACCTACACAAGCAATATTCAATTTTTTTTCAATTTCGTTTAATAAAATTCAATTCAAATTTTATTTATAGCGTCTTTTAGATAAGTGCATAAAAAATAAAGCGTCTATTACGAGTCTATTTAAATTGATTTCTGAGACAAACATTTGTAGCTAAGAAATTTCATAAATTTGTTTATTGTTATTATGATATGTTGTACATCCCAGCAATTTCTTTGATATATTGATAGAAGAAATTAGTAAATAAACATTTTTATAAATAATTTACAGAAAATATAAATACGTCTGCATTTTGTGGTGACTTATAATTGTCTTTTGATTTGATTATTATTTATACCCAGAATTCGTATGATTTCTTGTAAAAGAAAATTATTTAAAAATTTTTCTTCAAGTAATACATAATGATCTCGAATATCATTCAATCATCATTCTTCTCTTACAGTGTCGCTATATCGATTTGCTCGAATATAAAATTTTTGTAATTTTTTGAAAGCTTTTATTTCGACTCGATTTCATTTTCTTTTTTATCTTTAACTCTTTCAATTTACAAAGAGCTTCCACTTATCATTCGCATATGCAAAAATTGAAAAGAAAGAAAACTATCCATCTTTGGCTTCCCCTAGGATTCTTATGGTACCATTAGCGGTATAGCCAACTTGAAGACACATTCATCTTTAGTTTGGGTTTTAAAAACTTAGTCCGCCAAACAAGCATATGAAATTCAATGCATGGCATAAATCAGAGGGAACACTCTCAGTTCATTCAAGTGTCGTTTATCGTTTTTGCTATTTTGGCAAACGCCTTACGTGAACTGCTTCCTTTTTCGCATTGGTCATAAATATGCCAATTTGGCAGCGAAATACGCCTTTAGACAAAAAAAGAAAAAAATAAGAGAAAGTAGGAAAAAAACTTGAATCCGCTCTACACCTAGAGGAAGCCAAGAAATTCAAACTCCACTTGTCGCTTGGCACTCACTCAGTCAGTCAGTCACTCAGTCAGTTAGTCAGAAGAGAGTCAACGAGTCAGCATACTGAACAATAAAAATAAAATTTATTACTCAAAGTTTATGGCAAAGCAATAAATGTATCTTTCGCTTGTTTTTTGTTTCTCTTTTCTTGCTCTTTTTTTTCTCTTGTTTTTTTTTTTTTTTTGGTTGTCAGAATATCCTTAACCATAAATATGCACCCATTCGCACCTAAGAGGGGGTTATGGCCACATGTGGCGCTCTGCTTATATTGTATAGTTGCCTGCTGCTAAAATTATTATGTTGTTTGGCTCCCATGACGAGTAGACTCACCGACATCTTACCCTCACCCACCACTCCTTCATCTGTCCAACACTGTTTGTGGATAGAGCGACGAACCCTTGATTCGAAATCCCATAAAGTTGTCGAGTTGGTGTTGCTGTTGCTGTGATAGTTACCGTTTATATGGCTGGCAATTGCCGCATCATTAATCTTACTCAGGGAAACGGCGCTTAGGTCAAAGTTTTTGAGTTTGGGTAATTTATCTTCGAGTTGCCGCAATTATGTGCCAAGGGAAAAGCGCCAAAAACGAAATAAAAATAAAAAAAAAAAAAAGGAAAAACAGATCCTGTATAACTTGCCACCCGCACCTGAACTTGAAATGCTGATGCCCGACTTTCATCAGGAACAGCAAAAAAAAAATATATATACATATATATAAGGAAAATATCCATTCTTACCGTCTTTGGCCTGAGTTGAATGTAATAATTCTTTTGCCTTAATAATTTAACAGCAATTTCGCGCCCAGGGCACTAAAATTAAATTGAACTGTTTACAAACACATGAATTGCTTATGAACAATGCGGCGCCAAACTATGCATAGACCGCAGAATGGTCGATGGTAAAAGGGCGCTTAGGGGGAGAGGGCATTGTATGCGTGTGACCTAGGCTAAGAGGCGTGGTCGGTACAACATTTTGTTGTTGGTGTGTGTGATTATCAACCAAATGACAGTGCAGAAGTAAAACGAATGATGACCAAGCAACCCGATCATAAGGCAACCTTGCACAGTGCAACAGAAATGTAAAATGGAAAAAAATTAAATAAAAATAAAAATTGTTCAATATCTAATATATTATACTGGCTCGGCTTTAATGAACCCTTTAGAGAAATGTAATTTTTCTTATTCAAGCGTAATAAATCATTTTATTAATTTACGTATTTTCCCCATAAATATATCACAAAACACCCATTCCTCTATTGAAGTCAACCCACTGTGGCTAGTGGTGTTGGCTCAGCCGCACAATTAATTGCGTAAACAAAACGCTATGTTGTCGGGCCAGGGCATTGAATTATTCAAATCGTCTATAATTACAGCTGGCAGCATGGTGACCGCCACCCATTAACCCATCCCTGAATATACCAATTTCCATTCCCAATCCTTATTGCTTTATCCTTCCATGGCCAATGCATTTATCAATGAAATGCAAACGCTGCAAAAATCCAGCAATTGCAACAATAATATTTTGTAAGAGCCTAGCAATTAAATTATTAAAAGTTTGTCATAAATAAAGGCAGGCACTTGACAATTATTAAAACGAATTACATGCAAGTTTTTACACATATGTATGTGTGTGTGTGTGTGTGTGTGTGTGTGTTTAAGGCCAAAATGATTGGCCCCAGGGCAGGATCAATGAGGCAGCGTTAAAGGATTGAACATAGGGTATGGGAATCGGGGGAAAGGCCAAAGCGATATATGGGCTTTTAAATTTATGCCTTGCTTTATGGCCCAAATGTGTGCGAATCTGTGTGTGGCTGTATGTATGTGTGTATGCTTGTGTGTGTGTGTGTGTATCCTGCGGGTTTATGAAATGTCAAGCGGCTGCTTTTTTGAACTGTTTAATCTCAATTACCAGTGCGAAATATGCAATAAATCTGTTATTGTTTGTTTGTCATACCCCCCAAATAAGCTTTGGCTTAGACGAGCATGTTAGATTTGTGATATGAAAATGACAGACGAGACAAGCACTCTGACTACTCTATGATTGACATACAATAGTTGGCTAAAACAGTTGACTTATTCGGCATAAAAATTGATTTAATCGATCAAAGTTAGAAATTCAGTTTGTTATTGGTATTTGTGTTACTTTTTTTAATACTTTTTTAGTCCCTTACTAAAGGGCATTTTCAGAGTTCGTTTCATTGACCGAAAATAAATGGATATTTTGGTTTTTATGAATAAAAATTTAGTATTGGTTTCGAAGATGATTTGTGGACTTAAATATCGTATATTTAATATACAATTGTAAAATATTGAAAATTTCCTTTGAGGTTTACTCATTTTATTTATATAAAATTTCTTCATTTTTTTATAAGTTTCTTAAATCTATTAGTTCTGATTTCGATGCTTAATGGAGTTGCTCTTCCTTTAAGATAATTTAACCAAATTTCGAAGTACGGTTTTATAATTATTTGTTTCGGTATTTGAACAAAAGTAATGAAGAAAAGTAGTTTCCCAATTGTACTTTATTGTTATGGTGTTTTTTAGGTTTCTTTAAGTCCTCTTCATAAAATACTTTACTATTCAATGTCTATCTCAATAGGAAGACTTATTAACTTTCTTATTAAAATATGCAACCATTTCTTTTCAATGTCTATCTCAATAGGAAGATTTATTAACTTTCTTATTAAAAAATGCAACCGTTTCCAGTTTTTGATTAACTCTTTTCTTGCTTATCTTTACTTTTTAATATTTTTCAATTTCTTTTGTTAGATTTTTTTATAACACTTATATTATAGTATTTCATAACTTTCAGTTTCTTTTAAATTGCTCCATCAGTCTTTTCTTTTCCTGGAATCATTGAACTTACTTTTTTATTTTATTTTCAATACATTTCTTGGCATTCGGATAAGAAATCTTTTCAGAAACTCCTTCTGCAACTTTATCCTTTGTTCTAGTTTTCTTTTGTTACACATCTTATTGTAGGAAATCCCTTCAAATCTTCACTTAGGTATCACCTAGTCGAATCTCGGATTTGTAGTATTATTTATGATTATTTCTGTTGCCTTTGCTACTCCTACGATTGCCACTGATGTTGATGTTATTGTTGCTGTTGTTGTTGCTATTGTTGCTATTGCTGCATGTGTCAGTGTGTCATCCATTCAAGTGCCTGCCACAGTTGTTGCAAATTGCGAGTCCCTTGCTCTCGCTTTCCTCCTTGTTTTCATTTTTCCTTTTCATATTTTTTTTTTCCATTTTTCTGTTTTTGCTCATCCTTTTTGTTGTTGTTTTTTTGTTTTTATTATTGTTTCATGTATTGCGCAATAAAAACAAAAATAATGGCAGCAGTTGAGAGAAAAATAACACAAAAAAATAACCAAGCAAGTGGAGTTGGAAAACATACGCAATTTGTGCTGCGTTTGGGGAATTGTTACATCCCTGGTTTCAGCTTTTCTTTTTTTTTTTTTGTTTTCCTTCTGGCGTGTTTTTTCCACATACCCTGTAGCCATAAGGTGAAACAGTTATTTAAAGCAGTCAAAAAGATGGCTATAAGATATTTGCATACACATAAATATAAATATGTATATGTTCCTGATCAGCATCAACAGAATAGTTTTTAGCTTTCCGATCTACTTGAAAGCGAAAAGAAGGCAGTCAGATAAACTATTTTTTTTTAATTTCGAAAATATAAGAAATATATAAACTTCCGACTTTTTACAGGGTATTTATAATGTCGTCCTAATAAATTGAGTATCCATTTTATTTTTTTCAATGGTATTTGTTTTTATGTTTGTTGGGTTGAGCTAAAGCCTTTAAGCACATAATTTCAATTGCCGTACATAACACAAAGGGATTAACTTTGATTTTGACGTATGATTTGTATCTGTGTGCGTGTTTTTGGGGCGTATTTTGTGGGTGTGTCAGGTATTTGTAATGCCTTTTCCTTATGTTTCTTCTTTTGTGTACGAATATATGTGTAAACTGCCAAAAAAAGAACAAAAAATTTGAAAATGTTTCACGCAGATGTTAGGGCATATTTTCATGCCAAAAATAACAGAATGAGCTGGAATAGTAAGAAGTCAAAATGCCGGTACAAAGCCGGTACAGAAGTCAAAACCAACATGGCCAACATGAATTCTTGTTGGTTTACTTCTTTGTTTGTTTCTCTTTTTTTTTCCAAATGTTTTGGTCTCAAGCCATTCTCTCTTGTCTGTTGCAATGTCGACATTTTCTGTGGGTTAGGAAAGTGTACAAAATTTTTCCATTTTATTTCCATATAAGCATGTGTAGCCAATAACATGAATTTTTGTTGAGAAATAAGAAAAACCAAGAAATGTAACTGACATGTGCTTAAACAAATTATAATCGGATCAAATTGTAAGGTATGTTTACATTAAGTAGTTTTCCAATCAAACTTTTGCATCTTAGTTGCAGTTGTGTTAGTAAAGTGAAACAGGATTTAGGACATAACAGAAAATTGTATATTTTTACTGTATTTAAAATTTGGATAATTTTTTTCCTATACTGTAATTCTACTCAAGACGATCTATTAGAAAGATATAGAAAAAAACTATAGATTAAAACGAATATTTATTGTTTTATTTATATGTATAATAATTGATTATAATTAGTATAATTTGCCAATGTTTAATTATAATTCTCCCTATGTGATTATTATAAAACTTGACATTAAATGGTATATTAAACTAAATTTTCACTTTGAAGGTCTTCAAAATTCTTGAAAGCATTATCATTAAATCGCACATTCACATCCATTTCATTCTCTTATATACATACTTATAAGTACATAAGTATGCAAATATATGCCACAAAATGGCGACAGTTCGCTCACTCAATGGCTTCATTATGAATTAACGCCACACTCGCGCCCTTTGAAGAAATTTATGGTATTCTAGCATGATTTTAGCTAATCACGTGCTGCCATTACCTAAAATTATTTCACATATATTGTATATAAGCCAAAAAAGAACAAAACAGTGAGAAAGAGACAGAGAAAAAGTGAGAGAGAGAGAGAGAGGGTAAAAGTGAAAGAGTGAGAAGTATGTTGAAAATAAAAGTAAAAAAACATTATTTAAATATCTTAATGCCTTAAATTTACGATTGTATGCCATGTGAATGGCAGAATATTCAAATTCGTATAGGTGTAGAATTAAATTTCAAGCAATTTTTGGGCACGCACTCGAATTGTTGTCGTTAAGAGTGTTCGTATACCCTTCTTTTTCTGATCGTCTGTTGTGGCCAAGTTGAGAATTAAGCGCTTATTTCAAGGAACTGGGCCTATCAGATAGCCATTGGACCTGGCACCTGGGGAAATCCCAATGGACATTTTGCCTGGATGCCACGCGATTAATACCCAAAGCCCATTTATTCTGGGCTACTTTGATGGCTACCTGAGGTCCTGATGCTGTTGCTATTGTTGTTGCTGTTGCTAGCTTTGCCAGTTGCCGCTGATGAAATGTGTGTCAATGACGCCCTTGGGGCAAAACAACGGTAGAGTGCGGATGAACGTAGCGTTGATATGCGTGCGTCGTTATAAACCTAATGAATGTATTAAAGTTGCAAGATGTGACTGTAAGTTTTGTGGCATGTTGATATCGAGGGTTGTTTGAGAAATACGTAGGGAATACAACCCAATGAAAATTTCAAATCCAAAATGTAAATAGAAAATAATTCATAATTTCATTACATAATTTTTGATCTATTAATGTCCCTAAAATCTATATATTTGTTGATTAGTCAAACAACCCTCGCTGGCATGTGCGTGTATTGTGTGAGTGTGTGTGTGTCATGTTTGAGGCGCTTTTCTCATTAAATGCGTAAATTTAATTGCCTTGAACGTAACACGTGGCATATAATTAATGACGTGAGTCAGAAGAGTCACACAGAGTCGCACTCAATGTCATACTAAAAGAGTGTGAGAACGAGCGAGAGAGAGAGAGAGCAAGAGAGGAAAATTCAGTCCGAACATCAACTGAATAAGTCATAAGGTTTTGACTTTTGAAACCAGCCAACAGCAGCAGGAGCAACAGCAACAACAGGAAGGAACATCCCTAGGACACAAATAAGCCATATCAGTGGCATTTCGTATTGACTGGCAGTTAACATGGGTTTTCGGGCCAACTAAAATGGAGTAGTAACCAAACGAAGCAAACTTTTCCCTTAGAGTTTTCCAATAGTGCTCGTGCATATCAAAAAAAAATAAAAGAATAACCTGAAAAACACAAGTAGGGAAGTGTACGAACAAGGATCCTTCCACATACATACATTTGGCAACAATTTATAAGGGCAATACGTGCAGGGCATATGCCGGGGCCAAGACTTCCTGTCGAGGACAACCAGCACTAGAACTAGAACTAGAAATACTGAGGACAACTATGCGAAGTCCACGCGTGTGCATACCAATGTGCTGGCAATGTTAGCAAACATTTAAAAAAAAAACGAACTAAAATCAAAAAGTAGGGCAGAAACTGTTGTGGAAAAGAAATAAAGGAATCATCCAGGAACTGCAACTTACGCCGGAGGTCCTGGGTGGGTTCCACAAAACAGGAACTTGGGCGGACTTCAAGTTCTTCAAATTGCTAGCAATGCGTTGGCATGTGCTTCTCTCCTGCCCTTTCCCTAACTACTTCTTGTCCTTTCATTCCATCACCATCACCAGCTCTGACTTCAACTTGAACTCCTCCTTCTCCTTCCGCCTTACACAATTCGATAATAAATATTACAAGCTAGACAACAAAAGAACAATAACAAAAAAGTCAAAGAGAAATGGAAAAAAAGAAAATATATATGTATATATATATAAAAGGAATTCAACGGAAAAACGAAACGAAGGAAAACAAATTAAATTCGGTTTGCCATTTTCTTCTATTTTCTTTACATTTTTTTTTTTTAGCAATTACATTTTTAAGGGGAAGGTATACAAGTTAAAGGGGGAGGAGGGAAGCGTTACTATGCAGAGAAGGCAAAACGATTTGCATAAGTTGGGCGTGGCAATTTTTTGGGGTAGGTTGTCGCATTGATTACAAGCGTGAAAATGAATTTCGATTATGCGAAACTCTTGGCTAACAGGGGTAAAAAGCAGTCAGGAGCAGATGAAGAGGCACAGCAAGGATACACGACAATATTGTCGTTAGCTTGACTTGCCTCATTGTCATTGCTAGTCCTTGCCGCAAGGTATGGCATTGCTATGATTTCCCCCTGCAGCTGGTTTTGGGATGGCAACAATGATTGGAGAATATGCTTGCCTAACAGATTGGTATCAACATATGTAATTTGTGGTCTATAAATTGCAATGCACAAAGAAATCGAATCGAAAAATCGAACGTACAGATATTTCCTTAAAAACCTTTCAAGACTTTAATAAAGTAATTTTAAATAGCATCTCATCCGTTTGAAGTTTTTGCTTTTGAAACCGCAAATAGTTGTCATAGAAATCAATTAACCAAAACAATTAATTAAATTTACATATGTATACACAAAATATATATTACACACAAATTTAAAATTACATTTTTCAGAAATAGAAATTATGAAATAAAAGATTTCTTTTGTATACATATATATTATATTATAATGTTTTAGCAACCATAGTAAACCTTTTAATATGTTTTTGTTTAGATCTTAATTCTTAATTTTCATAATAATTAAAAACTGTAACAAATGTATTAAATAAATTACTTTTGGTAAAAGAGTCTTGTTTTAGTTAAGTTAAAGGTTTTTTTATTCATCCAACCAAAACAAGAGATAATATCAAGATACAAATGTGTTATTTGGAAACATTTATGGTTTTTCAAAGTTTGAAATCCAATCAGTTTAAGCCTATTAAGAACTCAAAATAATAGTTGATTTTCTTCGTAAATAAATACTTTTAGAGGGACATCAAATAAATAAGCATTTACCGTTTCTTTCATATCCTATCGTAAGGTTCTTACTTATATTTGATTTAAAAAAAAGTAATTATTATAAGTGTATATTAAGCACATTTACCTTTAAAGACTTGGCGATTATAAGCACAACTAATAATGGACAATAAAAAAACAAAAGATTGAGCATTTTTCTGTATATAAAAATATTCTGTAAATAAAAACAAATATCCGATTGCTGAATTCAGTTTGCGATAATCTCTTTACCAAAAACTTTTCATATTTACAAAAAAAGTCTCCTTGTCTGTAGCTTCGCATTGACATTAAGTGTAAAAGTACTTGGTAAACTTTGACTTTTAAATTTTGACTTTTATTCGTAAGGAAATCCATATAAAATACTTGTGAAAAGGAAAAAATGTTTTTATTTTTGGTTTGTTAAAAAAACGAAAATCCATTAATTTTCTATAATTTTAGCAATTGTTTTTGTTTTTTGTTACCATTTTTCGCTTTCATTTTGTAATATGAACTTTCATTTTTCTTTTTCTTTTTTTTTGTTGTTATTGTAGCAATTGTAGTTGTTGTTGGTGTCTGTGTTGTATTTGCAGTCGTCTTGAAAAATGTACTTTTTATGCTTCATTACATCGCGTCTTCCGGTTGTCAGTTTTTCTTTACATTTCGTTTAACATTTGTCACTTTTATAGCCGCATATGTGTAAGTGTATGTGTGAGAGAGGGAATATGTTATGTGTGTGTGTGTGTAGGTTTGCCTGCATATGCCTCGCAGCTGCCCATCTTCATTTCGGAATGTTTTCTTCTTGCCTTTTTTTTCCTTCTTTGCCCTGAATAGCTATTGCTTTTTCACTCTAGCACATCATCTCATGTTTCTGTTTGTTTTTTGTCGCTTTCGTTATTATTGTTGCTGTCGTTTCATCAACAGCTGCTGCCATCCCACTAACACCAACACCATCACCAACTCCAACACATCAACACAAATACAAACTGAACACTTTGGCCTCAGCCTCTTTACAACTTGATTTAAGGTTCAGTTGATATGTCGCCCATGTTATTCTGTCTCTATCACTGTTTCTCTGTCTGTCTCTCAGTCGTTTTTTTGCTGACAAATGTCATGTTCAAATTGCAGGATGAACTTTTGACTTGGCACAACATTGCGTATACTTGATATGATACGAAGTGGATTTATCCGCCACACAACAAAAAGAGTCAAGGTCGCTTTTAAGCAATGAAATGGATTGAACTGATACAAAAAGGTCATCGATTACTTGCACAAATTTGATTTGATTTTGATATTTATTAAAAATTAATAATCTTCGTAAAATATTTTTCCATTTACCAAATTAGTCTTCACCTATACATACATAGTTAATACACTTAGTTACTCAATGGATATTTAGTATACATTTGAAATCTTTGAATTAAGACTATAAGTCTATACATACATATATAATAATCCTTTATATATATTGGTGTTTGAGTTTGCTTATCTGTTTGATTAAATTATAATTATTGCCATCTAATTCGACAAAATATTTTATAATTTCCTTGCCAATTTATTATAAATTGAAACTTGATTTAGTGTGAAAACAAAAATTTGCCTAATCTGCAACAATAAACATAATTGACAAGTCATGTAGAAATAATCTCGCATAGATAAAGCTAATAAATGTTTTCATTCTCTGTTTGATAATCAAAATAATTAAAAAATTAAACAAAGAGGCAACATAATAATTTGAAAATAAACTATTTGAAATGTAAGAAAATTGAGTTGTTTTATTTGCACTTAATATATTATATTTACTTTTATATTTGTGGTTAATTTATATATATATATAAAAATTGTGAATGATACTATAAAATGCTAAATATATTTTACAAAATTTTAATCAGATTAATTAATAGTTTTATTCCTCAATTTTAAAACTAGATTTAATATTTTAAAAAATTCAAAAATTCATTTGAAATGAGTAGTTTTGTTTTGCTAGAAATTATTTATTTATCTTATATCCATTAAAATTTTGATTTTTAGAATTCGTTACGAGTAAAAAATGATATGATATATGAGTGAAAAATATTGCAAATATTAAAAGTTAGTTTTTTAAATTTCTTAACCTTCTTTAATTTCTTATCATTTTAACTGATTGGGGAAATATTCGTATGATTGGTTATTAGTAATTTGTTGCAATTAGCTTTCGCTGTTTGTTTTGTCATTGTTGATTTCTTATTAAGTATAATTCCTTTTCCATCATGTCTTGGCAATAATAATATTCATTGGCAGTCGTTGATTCATTCATTTATTTATTGATTTCCAATCATCAGTAATGCTAAAAGCAAGCCCTTAGCATTGAACTCAATCACATTAGCGTGTTAAACTACTTAACACACATACACACCGTATACACATACACACTCATGGATAAACACAGATGCATACATAGTGTGAGCAGAAAACATGATCCACTTTCACTAACATCTATCTCTATTTCTATTTCTCATTTGCTCAGATTGAATTAATCAGCTTCATTATTTTGTACTATTTGGACTTTAATGTATTTACGAGCATGTTTCAATTAGGCATTGAAGAAGTGGATCTCTTGTAACTTCTATCTAACAAATGAATACATAGGCAGATGCCGATTGTTTAATGTATGTAGAAAGGAGCTTTAGAGTCCTGCATATTGTATATAGAGGAATTTATGTGGCTACGTGCTGGGCATTTGCCACAACAACGACAAGGACTGGACAAGGACCTGGATAAGAATGAGGAAAGAGAAACGCCATCGTAAGTTTTGGTATTTGTAGTATGTATATTTAATGCCAACCATTATTGAAATTGGTTCACAATAACAAATATATACAAAACAACAAAAAGCACAAAGAAATAAACAATATCTATGTATAAGCATTTCAATGATTTCCCATAAATTCAAATATTCAAAATATTTTCATTGGTTAATCAAAAATTTTCATTTTCATATACTATATTTTGTTAAAGGAATCACTAAAAATTACAAACAATTTAAATTGATGATGATCATGATGATGATGATGATCCTGTTATTGTTATACAAATTACACAATCAATGCTCTGGCAGGTGACAATACGGACGTACACAAAAAGTATCTACAAGATACTTTACCCATTCAAGCACAGACACCACACACAAGCAGATACATATACATATTTCGGCCATACACACACACACACCCACACGGACGAATATTGTATTATTTTCAATAAGCAGGCGACATATTGATAACAAAGGCTTTGAAATATGTATATATATTCACTTTGGCGGCTCCTATACCCTCCCTTATTTCCCCTCCCATGTCTGTCTCTTTATATATGCCTGAAAAATATTGAATATCCACCAGGTCCCCCTCTCCCTTCCCATCATTTTGATATCGCACACATACAAAAGAGATGAGAGCATAAAACATTTTGAAATTGTCAATGAGAAAAGATGAACAAAATTGTATGGCCATGTCATTGTATTGGATACATATAGATACATATATTATACTATATCCATATTAGACTCTCTACTTTGCTGTAGAATTTCTATTCATGCCAACAAGAAGGAAGAAAGGTAGAGATGATGCCAAAATGATATGAATGCAATGACAGAAACCACAATAAAGAATAAAAACCACAAAATAAGAAAAAACAGGCAAACAAAAAAAAAAAAGCATTTAAAAATCGGGCAGACAAGATGCAAATGAATGTGTTTTATTTTTTCAATTTTCTTTCATTCTTTTTTTTTTTTTTTTGGACAAAAGTTAACGGGTTTTCCCACTCATTCTCTTTCTATTTATCTTTCAGTCAGTCACTCACCAGTTGGGAGGATTCATTCCGTCTTCGATTACATAGAAGAGAGTGACGTTTTTAGGTGCTGTGTGCTAAAGGATGAAAACGAGAGAAAAAAAAAAGAAAATAATAATAATACATATAAAACCTGGCACACAGAGTTCTCCATTCTCCGTTCTCGTTACTCAGTTCTCGGTTATCGCATTTTTCTTTTCTCGGTTCTCAGGTCGCTTTTGTATGGCGTCTGCTGCTGTCACATAATCCCCTTTTTTCAATAAGATTTAAATTTGCATTTGACACATATTGGTACGACGACAATGACGCACAAACAGCCAAACCAAACCAAACCAAAACCAAAACCAAACTATACCAAAACCGAATGCGAATGAGAAAGGGGAGCATAGTCTACATACAGAGATACCAAATATACATACATACATATATATGTATATCTATATATGTATATCAGTGCATATACATACAATCGATGGAATAAAAATGTGCAATATTTGACTGCAACGAAGATTACATGCTCTATAAATGTTCATCGTTGGATTTACTGACAAACTTTTGTGTGCGGACTTAAGCAATTCAAAATGGTTGTAATCCAGGAATATATGTTCATGTACAGAAAAGGAAATTTATCTTCAGTTAAAGACTATAGAAAAAAAAAACCGTAAAGCCAATAAAAAAAATCTTTTAATAATCACTCAAGTATAATGAACACTTTGATTTTAAAATGTCTTATGGAAAATTTGTAAATTTGAGTTTCATTTTTACAAAATAACATTTATTTTTAAGCAGTTTTAAATTCATTTTAAATATCAATCATTTTATTTATGTCAGATATATACATATTAATTGTGAGCTAAAATCATTGTCATTCATTTAGAGAAACTCTTGTACTTTAGAGAAAATATTTTATTTAAAAAAAAAACAAGTTCATTAACCTAAAATATTAAAATTTGTTTCATTTTTTGTGCCCACAAAACTTTTGTATATTCAATCAGGCTTAAGGATGACTTCAATTTGTCATATTCCATCTACCAGGTAAAACAAAACCTATATAGAACGTAAATAAAGGTGCAACGGAATGCAATAAACTAGTAAATTAGTAGTTGGCTTTGGTTGGGTTGAGGTTTCAAAGGGAAAAACAGTAGCTAACCACAAGGTAGCATAGAATGAAGAAAACTGTGTGTCATTAGCATTAGGTAACGGTATGGGTTGGGTATTTTTGGGTTGATGTTGCCGATGTTGGAGGTGTAGAGGTATATAGACCCAGTCTTATTATGTGATTTGATTTGGTTTCTCTGTCACTCTATGGCTCAATGGCAAATGGGGGTAAGTACACTTTGGTTTGAAAACCTCATTAGCCATGGCATTCGAAATATGTCAGGTTTATTGAATTGAAAAATGCGGTTAACAGAGAGGCGGATACAGAGTCAGACAAAGGTGGTGAAAAGAGGAGAGAGAAAGTGCTTTAATAACAAAAATGTAGAAATTTCAAGCATTTTTCAGAAATTGAATAATAGAAAAAATATTAAAATTAGACTTCGAGTAAGATAAAAATAATTCACTTATAAAGTTGATTCTAAAAAAGTTTCCTTTAAAATTCTTTTAACAAATTTTCAAATAAAATAAATTCAAAATCGAAAAAGTAAAAGTTAACATTTTCAACATATCTAAGATCAGCGCTTTGAAAACTAAACTAAATTTAGCAAAAATCATTATTTTAAATTTATTTTGATTGGATTTCCCGTAAATCTATTTCCAAGTATCAGCTATTGTGTGCTAGTTGAATCTTTTGCCTTCAATTATAATTCTTTACTTCTGATTCCACTTAGACCTCTTCAGAATGATATGATTAAACAGATTTTGCTTGATATATATT
Source organism: Drosophila emarginata (assembly GCA_037075365.1). Lineage (NCBI taxonomy): Eukaryota > Metazoa > Arthropoda > Insecta > Diptera > Drosophilidae > Drosophila > Drosophila emarginata. The sequence continues at coordinate 221,633 of JBAMCD010000109.1, read as the reverse complement.
GGTCCTGGTCGTATTATTGAGCATTTTCTCTTTATCTAATTGCAACTCATCGTCACATTTCAATTTCATTTTTCATTCTTTTTGTGTTGCCATTTTTATCTCTGTATCGAATATGTTCACAGTTTTCCTTTTACTCTAATATAGATTCTGGGCAACCGTTCTTACTTATTGTGCCATCTCATATATGTTTGTGTATGTATGAATGGTTGGATGGCTGGCTGGTTGGTTGCCTCCTTCTTGGCTCGCTTCATTAAAAAGTAAGCCCTTTTAAATTGGCCCTTCATGCCGCCGCCAACCAATTGGCATTCATAGAAGGCAACGATTGCGTTTTTGCTCTCTTATGACTTGGTGTTTTTTTCTCTTCTTTCCTTTCAGTTTTTTGCCCTTTTTTGAGTCCCTCTTCGACTAGGACTCCTTTTTTTTTATATAAGTGGGTATCTGTGTGTGTGCGCGCCTTTCAATTTGCTGACTGCGTGCCCAGTTAGAGAAACATAATCCTGAAACGCTTTTCCAGCTGTTTTGGTCTGGCAAATTTACTGATATTTGTGTGTAATATATACATATAAGTGTATGTTTGGGTGTGTGTCTTTCTTTTTTGGCTAAAACGAACCGTTGAAGCATCGCCGAGAAATTGTCAAAGGGTTAGATGATAGAATTTTGTTTGGGCTTTTTGGCTGTTTGTCATCAGTCTGCCGGCCAATTTACATTTACGAGGGCAGCCGTCAAATATGGTAAATAACAAACTATTTTGCATTTTTATTTTTTCATTTTTTTTTTTTTGTTTCTTTCTTTCTTTCCTGGGCTCTTTCTATGTGTTGGCCTCGTCAGCGTATCAATGGCCAAAAGCTTTTGCCAAGGCATTAGGCAAATGTTTATGTGCGTCTATGGAATGCCTTGGAAAAATTTGTGTGGCTTTTCTTTCCTTGCTTTTTCTCGGTTTTTTCTTTTATTTTTTTTTTTGTGTTTGCACAACCATGTCAATTTAAATCTATGTCAAAACACACGACTTAGTTGAGGTTTATTTATGTATGTCGGTCTGTCTCGCATTTCCTATCCTTTTTCCTTTTAGCTGCCATACTCTCTCTCACTCTTTTCAAACCGAATTCAATAAAAATACAAAATGGTTTTTATTTGCATTTCCGAGTCACGTAAATGGATCTTTTGCACTATCAGGCATAATATTCGATTCGATTTCCCTCTCTAGTATTTTTACACGTTTTTCACAAAAATTGGTTTGGCAAAATGCAAAAGAATTAAGGTTTAAGGGTCTAATAAAGCTCTAATTTCCTGAACAATTTTTATTTTTATTATTTTTTTTTATTTTTCCTGCTGCGACTAAAGAGGAAATCAAACTCGAACGTATGATTAACATCAATCAGCAATCATCGATTGGTCAGACGATGTGTAATTAAAAATCAATCAGTTGAGCACAATAAAATTAAACGCCGGGGGAAGAAGGGAAAGTGTGATATGGAGAAATCTCCTGGCAAATGTTTTTGGGCCTGGCCAACTGGCAATAAACGTTCATATCGTTCGCATGCTTAATGGGAATTTGGTATGGGAATAGTATTTGATATTGAATAGATATGTATCAATCATATTTGAAATAATTATAACATTCAACATTGTGTAAATCGAAAACGTTTTACATTATTTATAAATTATTAGAGTAGAAGATGGGGTAAAGTTGATAACTTGTGTTAGTTTTAAGGTAAATTGAACTTAAATGAACTATTAAATGAAGTAAAAGTTAAATCGATTAACAACGTAAAAAAACGAGCTATAAAAAATTGAAATTTAAAACGAGCAAGCACAGAGAAAAAACGAGACCATATTGATTGTGTTAATAAAAAGTTTTCTAATTATAAAAAAGAATAGTAAATTGACTAATTATTTAAAAATATTTACCTAAAATAACTAATTGATTTAAGTAAGGAAACCTTTATGCCAGAGAAAAGGTAATTAACCGAGCAGAAATAGCAATGAAGTGATTAAAGTTTAATTAATAGTTTTGAATTTTGTTTGTATGTGGAATTAATCGCCTTAATTAATGTTTTTTTAACGCAAGATTTTTGTTTTAGTTCCATTCTACCATTCAAATAAAGACTTGGTCAGACTTTGGTAAATTATAATATACTTTAGTGTATAATAAATTATTAAGAATTCCGTTCAAAATATAATATTTCCAAAAAGAAACCAATATCTTTTTAGGCCATTTATATTATTTGTTAAGTTTAATTATAAAAGTTTTCTTTTAATTATAGAATTATTAATGTATGTTCAAGAATAAAAAACTTGTTTTATTTAAGTGAACATTTTCGAAATGTAAAGAACGGAAAATGTGAAGAATATATTTTGAAATTTTGAATATATATTTTAATGTTTTGGTGTTAGAGATCGAAAAATGGGAGATATATCGAAAATAGAGATCCGCAAAGCTTTTAAAATAGAAAAAAATTTTCTGGGCTTTAAAAATGGAATTTTTTGGAAATGCTCTCTTACATGTAAACATTTTTTTGATATTATACTTATTAGGCAATACTTTTTTGTGTGGCTTATGCTGGAAAAAATTTGCGTATTTGGTTAGGACTAAAATGTGGTGAAATTTCAAAAGTATTATTTTAAGACACTATAAATTTGTATTCTCTACTTGAAGGCAATTCTTTCCTAAAATTATCTATTCGGTTGAATTTTAAGTAACGTGCGTAAAGACCGTACCGACATCACTTTGAAGTTTATTTCTTTGGAAAACACACACACAAAAGAAAAGAGAACAAGAATCTACCCATTTACACATTTAGATGACAGTTGAGCATGTGAACATGACGTATGGGAGTAACAAAGGCTTAACAACAGCCTCAAGAGTATAAAATCAAAATGAATTATGGCTCTTTACTATACTAAACGTATAGTTGATATGTATGCAAATGATAACTTAATTATAAACACGACCAGAATAAAGAGAAACAGAAATCAGGCTAAATTCAAGGTGGGGCTGAATAATAAAAGGAAAGGAAAATATAATAATGTGGGCAGCAAGAACGCAAAACCAAAAAAGAATATCCTTGTTTATGATTACTTTTACGCCTGTCTGGCCGTTAACCTCTAATAACTTCTAGCACATTTTTTTATTTTCGGGAGGGAAAGCCTGGTCGAACCGTCGTTTTTCTTGCTAGTAAAGAAAAGGAAGGGAAAGCTAAGCATAAACAGATCAATAAAACAAAGCAGAAAGCAGAAAAGTTTGGGACAGGCCACAAAACTACCCAAAGGACAACAATAACAACAGCAACTGGAGCAGTTCCCATGCAAATTTCGCAACGAAAATTGTTTGCCTGTCTATTTGTTTGTACAAATAATGTGTAAGCAGGCATATTTTTTGTCAACGAGGCTAATTTCAGTCAGAGATTTACGTGACAATGGCCCAACAAAGGAGCCATAAGAAGCCAAAAAGAAAAGCAAACCAAAACGACTCGACACAAAAACAATTACAAAACAAGTTTCATCAAAGGAAGACTATGGGTTAAGATGGTTACAGATTCATCTATACCCTCTCCATATAACGGTAAGAGCATATATTAAAGATAGTTGGGAAATTGTAAAGTTTATTTTTTGGGATAATCTTCATTATGTATTATTGAATTATTTAATATTTAAATTTAATCAACTTTTAAAAGAAAAATAATGAAAAATGTACGAGAATTCCTATTATGGTGTTATGGGCAAAAATGAGTTACAAATGCATTTGATTAATAACTAAAGTCTAACTTCATTTATTCCACCATTCCACTTACGATAGTGTATAATAAATTCGGTGCTCTGTACTAACACAAAAAATTTCTTCATTTTTTTTCGTTGGTCTGTTTTTGTGGGCATTCAGTCAAGTTATAAATGAAAAGAAAAACGAAAAAACTGGGTTAGGTTAGTTGGCGAGCAGAAGAGATTTCATCATCCAACCCACCGCCCAATCCCACCCCATACCATATCCACACTCACATCACCTCCTCCATCATCATTGTTATGTGTTCTTCTTCTCGTTTTTTGCACCTATGTTAGGTTTTGCGCTTTATGAATGATGTGTTCTTGCTCTGTTGTTGTCCAAAAAACAAAAAAAAATATATATATACATATATATACGTGTATACTATATAGAGTATATATGTATGTATATACACTCGTATATAGAAAAAGACATTGTTGAATGCATGACACATATGCAGTAGTTGTTCTACATTTTTTTATGGGCTAAGCATCTTATCTTTAAGGTTTGTGTAACAAAAATAAATGTTGAAACAAAAAATGAAATACAACAAAAGAAATTCGAATACGTGAACAACAAAAAAATATATATATCTATTTATTTCTGCTCCAATTTGATGTCATATTGGATCATATTCTGTTTATTAAAACGAATTGTATAGTCCACAAAAATAAATTAAAATGTTGCAAGAACAGGTAAAATAAAAGAAATGAAAATGAAAGAATGGATAAAATAAGACTTTGGATCTTAATTAATTAATTAATAGATGATGATCTAGAATTGACATTTCATTTAAATTTCGAAATAGCAACATTCATATTTTTAACTAAAATTAAAGATTGGTTGATGATTGCATTTTTGTAAAAATCGGATTATTTCATAAAGTATTCAAATTTATTACTAAAGCTTATTAAAATTGTAATTTATTCTTAAAGAAATTGCGCTTTCTATCCCATGAAATCATAAAAAAAAATACATTTATCATGAAATCCAACAAAGAAATATGACTTTATCTCCACATTTTTAAGTATCAACTATCCGCTTGATGATAAACTATCTGTCAGTGTAAACAAAATAGTTTGCAAATGCTTTCAAATAACCTGCAGCATGTCTAGATTTCACACAGATCACTAGCATTTACCACAAAAAGGGAAACTACCATCAACATGGACAGCAAGTGCATTTGCCTCATCATTATAATCAGCGTCGTTATCCAACCACTAACTGGAATATACAAAAAGATGCAATGCCTGCTGGATATGTGCGAGTCTGTGACAGATATGAAATGTGCACATTTCATTCATTTTTCTCCGAATGCCCCTCGGCCCCACATTGGCCACTATTCCCCCTCCCCATTTACTGGGCGAATGGCTTGTTTATTGGTTGACAAGTGCTGCACATCCGGATTGCGTTTGGCGGAAATGAGCAAATGACTAATGACTGACCACTGCTAGACCACCATCACCATCACCACAACATTAACCAGCAGTAGTATCAGGACAAAATATCGCCAAAGGGAACTATGTTTGGCTCATTCAGTTGTTTGCTTTGCGCTTCAATTAAAGCGTCTTGCAGGAAATTGAAGTTTAAGTCAAGAGGATGATGGAAAGGGGGAGGAGTAGGTGGTTACATACTTGATTTGGTGGCGCTACTTAAAGCTTAATGTGCGTATCCGTATCCAGTTCGTAGAGCATTTGTTTCTTTTCTTTTACTTTTTTTTATTAGATGACTTCTTAAGAGTTTGATTATCACTTCACTACACAAAATCTTCAAATATATAGGTAGGTATATATATATATATATCTGTTGAACACAATTCAGCACATTCCATCCGGCATTTGAGACTTAAATGCCATTCAACATATTTGGCTTTCTTTGGCCTTGTTTTACGCTAAACGCTCTCACGTTTCACTAGCCGCGCCATTATCACGACATCGGAAGAACCGATGATGATGATGTTACGATAACAACGTTGTTGCCCTTCATTCAAAACAGTTTCCTTCTTTCCGGGATGATGTTAACCCGCCAAATAGCAAACGTGTACTGACACATCCGTGCAACATTATGCGGATTTTAATGGCACGACGACAAAAGACCGACTAAGTTGACGACCTTCGTCACATTTATGCACTTCGTTCATTTTTAGATCAAAGCCGAAGTTTGCCAATAAGAAAATTGTTGTCCTAGGCGCAACAGACAAACACGAAGTCCGACCCTCAACACCGAAATGTTCGTGATGTGAAAGTCAACCTGAGTATTACAACACACTGAGAGCGGAGCAGAGAGATCGCCCATGCGCTTTACGTGCCGGAGCATTTTATGAGATTTAAGCTGGCAATGCTGTTGGTAAAAGCAAAATAAAAAAAACAAGAAAATCGGACAGTGATTTGATGACGATGAAGATGAATGAACGAGCCGGCTATGGAATGGTCAGATGGGCAGTTGGAATTGGATATTGTAGTAGATTGGCCCTTTGACCGCAAAATACCGGCACTGGTCTAGCTAATAAACTCAAGAGATTGCCTAAAATAAAAATTGCCTCTTTCAAATTTATTGTAAAACATTTTCTTACTTAAACCTCAACCTCACTTCTAAGACTGATAAATGGCCATTCACCCATTCTCACACACACACACACACACAGACATAGAGCGAGAGATTGAAGCAATTTTGCAAGTTTCTAACCCCAAAGTTTGTTGTGTTTTTAATATAGAATATTAGCCGGTAGTGATGTTTCAATTAATTTTTAAGGTTGCCCATCCACCCAAGAAAGATGGATAGTTGAAATGAAAGAAGGAAAGAAGGAAGGAAGTAAGGAGGAAAGGATGCTTTGGCAGTACCAACCGCATGCTAAGATATGATGGCAGATGCCAAGCAGACAAATAAATGGCCAAGATGCAAACTGTAAATATTTCATTTGCGGCTTTGGGTGATGGATAAGATCCAAGCTTAAAAGTATAAGACTCAACGGACTTTAAAATGAGATGTAAAAAATCGAACAGTCTAATCGGATCATACGAATGAGATTGTAAACCTTTCATTTGGATTTTCTCAATCACGTTTCGTTATATAAATGCATTTTCTGCATATATCGAAAAGTTTTTCTAATTTTGGTCAAAAGTTTTTATTTTAATCGAAGGATTCTAGCAAATACGAATTGACGCACAAAAGTAAAAGCTCAGACTTTCAATCAATAGTTTTCAACTTTCTTATGATCTCAATAAAATGTTCTTTTAAGTAAATATAGATTTGAAAATTTCATTGATTTTCAATGTTTTCATTGTCATCGTCAGGGATAAATGTTTTAAAACCAATGTTTTTTATATATCAAATTTTCCTACTGCTTCGAAACTATTGATTAAAACTTAATAAAATAGGAAACATATGTATGTATATATAATTCTCCTGTTTACCCAAATGTGGTGACCTCTTTAATAAAATTTGACGTTTTTTGATGCCTAATTATTTGCAACTATGGGTCAAGATAAAAACACTACTTACAGCGGTATCAGAGGTGATCTACATATATCTAACAACATTTCACTTGTTAATTTCAATCCAATTTACATCTAAAAGCATACCGTAAAACACATTAAAAAGAATATTTACTCTTTCTCAATTTAGAAAGTGTTTTAACAATATTTAAATTAAATAGTATGTAGTTCTATTAAGCAACAAAAACTATGTCACAAACGCAGATAATCCACGATATTTATTGCGTTTTCTCTTCATTTTGGTAAAGCTGACCAAACAACATTAGCTAATCCCAGACAGAATTATCATGCCAAGTGAAATGCGCCATATAAAGTACGAGACACTATTTTTAAAACACCGAAATTCAAATACTCTTCTGCAAATCTGTCTATAAAACAGTTTATTCATAATGAAAATAAAGACTTAAACGTTATGTGAAATATATTCATATCTGATCTAAATAAAATTACAGTTAAAAAGTAATACCAAATAAAATAAAATTTAGTTTCGAAAACTAGAATTTCCTTAAAATTTTTTTATTTCTTCAAGGAAAATATTATATTATCTTGGCTGTTTTTTAAAATAAAATACTAATTCATAAAAGGCACATTAAACAATTGATAAGATATTAACAGAGAAAGGTAGAGAAAAAATAGATTTTGCCGTTTTTGTTTTTTAAGAAAGGGGATTGGAATTGGTTTCATCTGTCTGCTGAACATATTTTGGCAATTTTTTATACGCAACGTACCATGTCATTCAATTTTCTTCATATACTGATTGAAAATTGAGAAACCAGACTAATAAATAAAAAGGCAAACATGATTAAATTGATTCACCTGATGCTGAATAAGATTATGTGTCAGACTTTGTAAGGTTGCTTTCATGCGTTACAAACATTCAAGCGATTCTATAATACCCACTCTAAAGATTTTATAAAAAAGCAGAAACATTTGCAAATGTCTTTCTTAGTCTGTTGTAGTACAAACAATTTTCAGTCAATTGTGTGAGGACACATTCCCCATTCTGTTGCAGTACCTGCCCCTTTAAATCTCTTCGCAACAGCTGTCCCCCTTGCTACATTCCCTCTTTTACCCTGCCCACTTCATGCTTGTTGTGGTTTAATGGATTTGCAGTTTGCAGTTTCTTAACAATTCCAACTTATTTTCGCTCTTTCACTTCCTTTTCGCGCTTTGCCCTTTTCATGTTTGAGCTAAATTTGCTTGCTTCTTTTTCTGCTCAATTCCTTTTTTGATTTCTATTTTTTCTTTTTGCCCTTTGCTTTCCTTTTTTATTGTCTCTTTCTATAGTTTTTTTTTTTTTTTTTTTTTTTTTTTTGGTAATTGCTTGCCATTATTGTGCTTCGATTGCAAAATGTTGCAAGGAAAAAGGAAACTCTAAGGATTCACTCCCACGAGGAAATCAAATTGAACCGCATTGTCGGAGCAACTCTTTAAATATCCTTTAGTTTCTGACTGAATTCTAACACAAATCAGAGAAGAAATCCGTGCCGCCAAATTAACTCATACCAAACACGTATCTAATTTCATTTTCACTACATGCGAGCCACATAAAAAACTAATTCAAAGCGCTCAATATAATTTATATCCTTTGCCGGCTATCTTGCAACAAAAAAAGGATGAGGGACTCCTCTCAATCGCACACAATCAGACCAAACAAGAAAAAAAAAAATGAAGCAAAACAGAAAAGGCGAAAGAAATTTTTGTAATTTTTATGACCCCAAAAGACACATCAATTCCGAGGGCAACTCTCGCACAAAGGACACCAGCAGAGCCAAAGCCAAAGGCAAAAACAAACTTATTTAAAGATGTAAGCGCAATAAAATAAAATAATAAAAATACAACTTTCGGTTTCTTCTTTTTTTTTTTTGTTGTATGTGGATCACTTTGGGGAGCTAAATCCATTTCCATCCTATACCCGGACACTTGGTTCTTTTTTTTCTTTGTTCTTCCTTGGGAAGCGGGTGGAAGAGGTGCGCCGACTATAAACTGTTCCAAGTTATCTAAAGTGTTAAATCACCTGATGCCGTCAGCATGAAATTTACGCACATAAATCTTTTCAAGGGGCACGGCCCAAGTCCGAAACTGGGAATGGGTTTTCTGCAAAAAAAAAAACATAAACCAAACATAAGCAGGCCCCAAGTACAACAGGAATGAAAGCAAACAAGACCACGCTATGAAACGAGGGTAGTATATAAACTTATCATATAAACCAAGTTAAAGAATATTATGGAAATCTGTTTTAACAAATGGAGAGATCAAAATGATATTAGAAAGATGTGCAAGATCTTAAGAAGTCATTGCAGTCAAAACAAAACTTGAGAATTAAATTTAAAAGACATATTTATAATTATACATACATTTAAGCAAGTTGCATTAATTGAATTGAATTGAATTAATTAAATTGAAATTAGTCACAAAAGAAATAAATTAACTTGACATAAGAAACTTATTTACGTTGGATTGCTTAAAATCTACTTTATATTTAAAATGGATAGTTCTTGAGGTTTGTTTTAGTTAATAAGGAAAACTAAACTAAGTGAATTGCTTTAGGATTTTTCAATTATTTCTTAGATAGAAAATTATCCAATTCTGATCTAGTGAATCGATAATTTATATGTGTAATACTTATTAATATATAAAACGAAGTAATAATAATAATAATAAGAGCAGAACATGAATTTTTTGACCTATAAGTAAAATACTTGTACAATATTTATTTTTTAGAATTATGTAAAAGTTTTCATTTATTAACTAACACACACCTTTACATAAATAGCTTAAGTCCGTAAATTCTTTTCTTATATTTCATGTTAAATAATTAAACTTTGTTAAGGTTCACAATTTCAGTTTAAGCTATATACAAAATTATTTAGCATTGTATAAAAAAAACTTATTTATATATATATATATTGAGATATGTTCATTAGAATTATCGTTTTATTTCTTTAAGCCCGAAATTAGTTTATTTATCCATGTTGAGCGATTTGAACTTGGACCTCTTGTTGAGCCGTTCTTCTATGGCCACCCTCTTGGGGTTCACTATGCCTATGAGTTGTTTAAAACAGATTGGCAAAACGACCGTTGACAGTGCCATATCCAAAAGACCCTTCTCCAATCGTCCAGCAGCTCCTTCCCAAAAAGCAAAAAGGTTCACACTCAGTGTTGCAAGGGTTCACAGTATTTTGCTTGTGTATATTTTATAGCTTTATAAAAGCGCTTTGACCTGTCGAACTGAGCGGGGTCAATGTTGAGACACATCAGGGTTCAACATGTCTGGGACTTAACATTTCGGATTGGTTGTTTTTGGGTTTGGAATTCGTTTTAAGGTCGACTATCATATGCCCAATGATTGATGCTTTTTTGGGGCTGGGGCTGGGGTTGGCGGAGCCTCCCGGAATAGGAAGCTGTTCAACTAGTTTGCAATTGCTAGCCATTTAAGCAAACTCAGCTCGATTGCTTGTCCATTGTTTCTGTTTCCGTTGTTTCTTCTCCACTGCTTCCATTTCTTCATGTCTTTATTTTTGGTTTTTGTTTTACCGACAAACGGCGTAAAACTTTTACCAAAGCACCTGGCAAGGATTAGGAGCAGCAACTGCAAAATCAACAAACAGCTCAGTAAAAAAAATACAAAAAAAATATAAGAAAAAAAAAACAAAAAGGAAAAGTAACTGGCATTATAACACAAACAAACAAAGAAAGAAACGCTAACAAAACAGGGAACCGATGCTTATTGCTACTACCAGAGGGGTAAGGGTTTGGGGTAGATAGAATGGGAAACGGTTAATGTAATGAAAATGGCAGCGGCAATAAAAACAACATTCGATGGAAAGCTGTTGTTGAGGGTGCAACGTCGACAATCGGGGAAAACTTTTTCCTTCATTCCCAGTTTTTTTTATATTTTTTTTTTTACCGTTTTAGAGCTCGACAATCAACAGTCAAAGTTGAAGGAAAAGCACGGTAATGATGTTCCCCTAAACATACAGAAATATACACTGATTTAAGAGTTGGGGCGAAGAAGATCATAAGATAAATACAAAGTTGAGTTTCAAAAGATTAACCTTTTATTTTCTTAAATTTTTTTCATGTTGCCTTTTTTGGTTTGTTGATAATTTTAACTGTTTTGAAATTAATGTGGCTGCATATTTATCATGACGAAATACCTCATTGTTAATGACATTTTATCATTGACTTCTATTTGCTTGAATTTCTTAGCTTGGTAGAACATGAAATCGGATCTATTGCTCTATTATCTATTATTAATTTAAATTGTTCATTTTTGTTAAGTTTTTTTTTGATAAAATTTTTAACATAAGTGAAGCTTAATGAGAGCCAAGGCATTTTATTTTGACTACTTTTTTAAGACTCGTTTAAAAGTATTTGAGAGCAGCGAATTTTAAAATAATTTTTAAAAGAGTTGAAATTGATACGTAAAATGAAATACACATATAAGTCGCATTAGATACAGTTATTATTTGTGTTACAAAATGTTGTAGAAAACAAATGATAAGTAAACATACAATTAAAAAAATCAAGTTTACTTTTCTTACACATCTTATACATATGTATCTGTCTTTATTACTTTCATATATGAGATTTTTTCTAAATACAACAGAAACCCGACAGAGCAACATTTATTTTTATTATTATTAAATACAATATACAATAATAATAATAAAAATGCGTGATTTTAAGAAAGCTTCAAATTCGATTACAAAGGCCAAAGATAGGTCGAAGAATAGTTTCGCAATCACCCTGACAGAAGATGATATAGAAAGGTTCTCCTTAATTTTGACGATTCAGCCGGCAGGACGAAAGTTGAACAACTCACGATCGAATTCAAACAGTCGTTCCCCAAATCGCATAGAAAAAAGGAGAGCTCGGCAAAATGTTGTTTATCGAATTAGTGCGCCAAGATCTTTGTATACCCATTGCCATGGAATTGTAAATATATATCGATTATTTATGAGATCGACCGAAGAGCACTTGGATGAAATGCTAAATTACCTAATTCATATAGCAGATACCATTCGCGGGACAAATGGCTCAAATTTACCACCAATCGGTAATGATCCCGATTCAGACCAAGATGAGCCAATTTACACCAAGATGATTGACTGGTAGGATTAGGATTGACGTGGTACTAGATGTGGATACGTCCAACGAAGAAGATATACATAAGTCATTTGTAAAATAATAAGCAAATCGAATAAGGGTATCCCTTATATAAAAGTAATATAAAAAAAACCAATGAAAACTTAATTGCAAAAAAATAAAAATGTTTTATACTCATCCGCCGAATCTTTGGGGAAATCCATTGCCTCATTAGACACATTTTTCCACAAGTTCAAGTTTTTGAAAACAAATTTTGTATTGGTTTTTTGTTAATGAGAAAATTTAGGTCATAGAGAATGGTTCAAGTGTAATTAATTATAGTAAAGAATGCAAAAAAGATAACACTCCTTTGATAAAAGAAAAAACAAATTTCCAGTGACTGTTCGTTTGACAGTTTTCCCTTTCTTGAGACCGGACTAAAAAGAAATGTTAAGAAAATATAACACTTTAAAAAGGAAGAAAATCTTTTCCTGAAATACTCTACTAAAACAAGGGAATATTATATTTTTAACTAATTTGTTGCTTTTTAAATCAAAGGTAAACATTATAAGTAAGGAATGAAATCATTATGCAGACACAATTCAAAAAGATTTCTTAAACCATTTAATGAGATATTTAAGCAGTAGCCATGTTATTTGTATGAAATTGACAATCTGAATTAAAATGTTATAACCCATTTTAAAATGTGATAAATTGTATAAGATAACTCATACATATATGTACTATATGGCATTCGTATATAAAGCAAAGTTAACTCAAAGTGTGCTCTTTGCTCCTTTGGTTGAAAGATTTTTGCCCCAGTTGTTCGGTATCTGGTTAGAATGTTACCCGTGAGACCTTCAACTAAAAAGAGAAACGAAGAGCAAAAACTAAAAAAAAAAAATAAAAAAGAAATGGAAAAACATCGACAAAAAAAGAAAAGGGAAAATAAAAGAACGAACTTAACTTGGTAGCGCAAGTTACCTTGCAAAACTTGCCAACAAGTTTGCTTTGGCTGCTTTCAACTGGCCTCCATTTGCCTTCGATGTCGCCCATTCCATCCTCCTTTGTTGATTCCACTCCACTCTGGCAACAAGGTAGAACCAATAATGAAAACTACTTCAACATGCAATAAAGCAAAGTGGCAGGTTTTTGAAAGCAAAAATACGAATAATAATGAATTAATTGATTACAGTTAAATGGCGCATAGAAATGGTAAGACGGGTAAGGGAGAATGGAAGAAAGGTGGGTATACTAATAACAAACTAAATAAACTAAAATAAACCTTTTTCACAAGTGTGCAGCAAAAACAACAAAATGGCAACGGCAGCTTTTAGCAATGCCACATCAAGAGTATAATAGCGTCAAGCCCCAATAAGCTTTCACTAATGAAAGGTATTTTGATATAGAAATAGGGATATTTATATATATCTGACATACACTCACACACTGCACATCAACATGGTCTAAATGGAAGAGGCATGCTAATTAAAATTTAATTGCACATTTAAACGAAATTTAAAATAAACTAGAGAAAGGGCAAGGGTGACTAACAAATAAACTACAAATAATGTAATGTTTGAAAAGGGAAAATGGGATTGATATATAAAGAGACACAAATGGAAAGAGACAGAGATAGAATAAGATGGAAAGAGAGTGAGTGGGTAAAACGCAGACTTGGTAGTCAAGTATCACGCATACGCAACGTTGTACTTATAATGAATGTGTTTGTATGTTCTAGCAAAAGGAAAGAGCGAAAACGGAATCGTTTTTGCCAATTCAGTGAAAACTTGCTAGAGACTAAATAAGCAGAAGAAAGATTTATTTATTTTAGTATTTCTCACTAATTGTTTGTTATACTCTCGTATATGGAAGTTTGTCTGCCAACGCACATATGTAAGCATTCCTGTCTATATGTCGACAGATGTTTATATATATTTCCAATTGGTTTCATTCTAGTCATATTTTGATATATTGGAGACAGAATTTCATTACTTTACAGCTTGTTTGATTAGCTTTAAAAGTTTGTCTGATATTTCTATCGATTTCTTTCTCGATTCTTACATTAGAGCTATTAACTTAAATTAGTCTTTCTTTAGTTTTTATAAAGTTTTTGTTTTTCATTTATTTGTGATCCCAAAATTGTTTGCTTAAACCACAAGTAAAAGGAAACTTTTGATCATATAAAATAACAAAGAGTATGACAATACATTATTTAATTTTAAATTCAATTGCATAATGCAAGTGGCAAAGTGGCAAACGAACAGGCCACGCCCATTCCTACACCCTCTCTAGCGACCCTAAAATACGAGTTCAACAACTCTTCTCATACAACAATTTTGCACAAAATGGTTTTCCAACAACATTATAAATGAAAACATTTACACACAAACACAGAAACAGAAAACAGTTCATAGAAAACTCTGCACCAAAAACTATTCTTTACATAATTTATACAAAATTTTGCACTAATTGCAATAGTTAATGCAGATTTCAACCGCATTTGAATTTGTACGTGCAACACCCCACCACCTAGTCCCATCCACCAACCAACACTCCACCATGGCCCAGTCAAAGCCACAAAATATCTCATTTACATACAACGAAGGCCTTTCGCAAAGCTGACCAAAAAAACTGAAACAAAACTCAACTGTGTGCGGACCACCGGATCGACCGCTCATGTGAATTGCATGAAGTGCTACCACGTGCTCATCCTTTGCCCATACCCCTCTACAAATAACACACCATCCCATTTCCAAAGTGGCCATTGAACTAAAGAGGGAGAGTGCAATGCAACCGCAATTGATTTTACGGGGTGTCATGTTTTGCGTATATTATTCAATTAACTCGATGGGCAACAACAGCTTCCAAAAACAAAAAAAAAACACTATAAGACATATTTATTTCACTTTTTTAAGCGGGAGGGAAAAGAAGTGAAAAAGATATATACATGCACTTTAATTGGAAGATAGATATGCGGTATATATATCAGCAATGGCCTTGCTCAAGATAAACTGGATGTGTGCTCAAGGTTTCGACATTTTATTTAATACTTATTCCACATACTTGGTACAGTATCTGTGTTCCATATATTAAGTACAACAAAAAGAACATTAAACATGTGAAGGATGCTGCAGTAAATGGGGTTGCAATTTATTTCGCCATTAAATCCTAATTAAATATCCAAATCCTAGCACAATCTCAAATGGATGACATACTCGGAGAGCATTAAGCCAATAATGCTCGGAAATACCAAGTTTATGTATGACTGATTATCGATTATTATTAATAATATAACTTTATATATATATTTCGGTGCGGCAAGCTTCTGTTATCTAAAACTGTGGTATAGAAATAAATATAGATTTAAATGAATTGAAGATTTATATATTTTGCATACAAAAAGTTTCTAGTTCTCAATTTAAAAGAATAAAGAACAAATTATTTTTTATAGGTTTATGTATGTATGTATATATGTATATATACAAATAAATGTACATATTATATATAAGTTATATTTATATAATTAACAGAGTTTTCAATTAAATGCTTTTGGTTTAGCGTAAATTCGCATTCTTTTGCATTCCGAGTATTTCAGTTCTATATATATGTAAAGACAAGATCACAGACAGACGGACACTATATCAACTCAGCTGATCAAAAATGTATATATATTTTATATATTCAGAAATGCTTCCCTGTATGATCAGTCCCAAATCAGTTATAATTAATATATATTTAATGTTTGTCTTTTGAGCTAAGCTTTTGGTCAATTACTATATGAATTTTTATAATAATTTTTGTAATTGGTTTTAATAATTTATTGGATTTATCATTCTCCTTAAAAATGTTTTTGCGTCGTTTTATGTTAATGACTCAGAAATTTAGTATTTTCGAATGCCTTTAAAGGACTCTAAACTGGAGCGTAGACTTTCGTAACCTCTTCTTAATCGCCAAGAATGCCAACTACTTGATTAGATTGTCAATCCAGTACTTACACACACACACACACATACACATTCACTTGTTTGTACACGCACACAGCTGGCACACACTTTGGACAAATATGCGGTAGGGGAAAATGCAATCAAGATGGGTTCAGTGTGGGTCTAAAATGCAACAGCGAAATTGAAAATGCCTTCACCCTTTCCAAAATAAATTCCACGATTTGTTGGTGCGTAAATCTGCAACCAAAGCATTGCCGTTTAAAACAACAGCAGCAAAAGACAGAAACGTTTGCTGTCGTCGTTGTCCTCTGTCCTTTGGCTCATCGCACCACTATAGGACCCAAAGCAGCTGTTCGTGTGCTAGCTCAAAGGATTTGTGCAGGATTTGGGCATAAGCGACAAAAAAAAAAAATAGAAAAAAAACCAACGGACAAAATAACCAAAAAAAAAGAAATAAAAGCAAAGTTTTGAAATTAAATTTAACCCGTAGCCATAGCCGGAGAACACCAAGCTAAGCGTTTTCCCGGCAAACGAGTTGAGCAAGTTATTTACCATCCTGACCCCCTTCTCTCTCACCACTTATCTACACTTCATTTTAACGCCAAATCCGCCCACACACATTCGGCAGAATTTCAATTTAAAAATGGCAAATATTGGTGAAAGCAAAAAAGGTGCCAAAGCGGTTCGGTTGGCCGCATTATTGACACAAAAAAAAAACAAAAATTTAAAAAAAAAACTCTCATATATAGATTTGTGAAATTGGTAATTTAACAAAATATATCACAGCAGCACAACCATTCACGGAATCTAGATTCACACACACACATACCCACGTCAACCACCGGGCATTCAAAATATGCCAAAACTAGAATGCACAAAATATTTTAAAGTATTAGAGATGGCCAACGATTGACAAGAATTTTAGCCAGTTAAATGACAAAACTTAACCAAGATTAAACCATGATATTTTGGCATGTTTAGACTCTGATCTCATTGTTGAATCAAATTTATTATTATTAACTTGAAACTAAATCTTAAAGTAAAAACCATTAATTGAAGTGAGAAAAATGTCTCTCATAAATTATTAAAAGAATAAAAAAAACTGTGGAAATATACTTCATTATAATAAGTTGATATCTAGTATAGCAGATTTTATAATATGTATAGTGTACATATTTGATTAATACCTCCATATAGATAAGTGAACTTGTTTCACTTTTGTCGTAAAATTTGACTTCTACTACTAAATTTTCGAAGCGGCTATAACTCTAAGAGACTGTTAGATTTATGTACAATAAAGCTGTTTAAAAGCTTTCGAGAATGATCTAATATTTTTTTGCTGCGTTTTTCAAGTGATTTTGCATTTCTTTTTATGCTGTCTATCAAATCCTTGCTACCTAAATCCTTTGAATCATCTCTAACATTTTAAGGAAAATTTCAGTCATTTCTCTTTTACACTTGTACATCTACAGTTAGCTCATCACTAAACTTGTACACCTGACGAAGGACACATGGAATATCCTGTTTCTCTCTCTCTCTCTCACTCTCATACAGTTTCTTCTACTCCCTCGCTCTCGTTGGATTTCTATGTCTCTCCTATGAGTAACTTTACCCTCTGTCTGGTCTGGTCTGGTCTGGTATGATTTGGCCTGGTTCGGGTTGCTGATGCGATCCAAGTGATAGATGTACACAATTTTGCCCATTTGCATACGCAGTCAAAACGAAGCGTAACGCATCAGTGACAAGGCAGCGAGATGGTTGCAAAAGGGGATACAGGGGCTGGTAGATGGCAGGTGGAAAGGAAGAATAAGTTGAAACCAGCAAAATGATTTTCATTTCAATTATTTATTGATTGATTTGCAATTTGTAACCGACCAAAAAGCTGCACACCTGCACACAGACATATGCATATATCTATATAGATGTATATATGTACATACATACATATATATCAATCGACTTTTTCGAAATTGGTAAGGGAAACTGACACATATGTGTATGTTTGTGGGGGTGGGTGGGACGAGGTCATACAGAGGCGTAACATCTATATATTCAGCTGTGTTTGCCGAACTGCGCATATTTAATTGAAAATGTTACCGCATTTATGAAATTGTCAATATGCAATACAAACACACACACATACCAACAAACTTACACACATACCCACCCATACATGCAGGTGTTGACGACATTCATATGACATATTTACATACAATTAGTTTGTGAAATTTTTGTGCAAAACAAAAATGTAAATCCTACCACACAAATTAAAAACAATAAAAATAAAAAATTGAGCTCATAAATTATGTAGTAGAGTCGACATGTATATATCTCTCAATAGTTTATAATATTTATCGAATCATTTTAATTTTACCATATTTTTTCTTTCAAATTGTCTTAATCTTAGCCTAATGAAATAGTTTTCCTACCTTGGCATCATTTCGTAAATAGCTCTTTCAAAGAATTTTACCTCTCTTTGCGTCATATTATGTATATTCTAACCCAATTTTATCTCCCCATATTTATTGAAACCATTGCTAAAACATATAGTAGAGCATACTTTAAGGAGCACCTCATTTGTTTCTTTTTTCATCTTTCATTGATAACCTAAAAATATATATACTCTTTTTGTTAATTGTGTTACAGGGTATGAAAAGAAAAGTTGAATAGAAATATCACCAAGAGTTGAGTAACTTTTTTTCCGTTGTTGTTCTGTTGGCTGTACAACAAAAACAACTGACAACCTCATTCATAAATTTCGTTTTTCTACTTTTGGCAAATGCATAAATAATATATGCATTAGTATGGATTGGTTTGCCATTCAATTAGCATGTGTAATAACAATTCATTTTAGATTTTTTTTATTTAAACAAAAGGTATTTTATTGTGCTCTCATAACGAATTATTTGAAATATTTCTTAGATCTTTTTAAATGTGATTCATTTTAGATTTCTTTTATTTAAACAAAAGTTTTTTTATTGTGCTCTTATAATGAATCATTTGAAGTTTCTTAGATCTTTTTAAAGGTGATTAAATGAGATTAATTTTACGTTTCGAAGAATGAAATTAATCAAAAATTTATCAAGGTGAAAATATAGTAAAAAAAAAAGAATTATTTGGATACTTCTAAAAAAGATGATATATCTTAAGACACTATTTGGACCTGAAAAATGTTATATATGTATTTAAGATTCTTATTAATTCTTTTTGTAGACTCTTGGTACGATGGTTGAAATCATTTTGCATCTTTATTTTATTATTGCAATATTACAAATGTTCCATACAAAATGACTATTAGATGTACTTATAAGCCGAGATCAACCAGCATTTCCACCCAGCATTCCATTGGACGATTCCTCAACAGTATGGCCATTGAACGTATCGAGGCATTGCGATTTTTTTCCAATTGTTCTAAGATGGGCCAAACTTTGCACTCCCTCAACACGTGCATTAGATAAATCTTCAAGTGGCGATAGCTTTCTAGAATAAGTAAAAGCACCGATAGAACATTGCGCATTAATTGAACCGGTAGATCTTGATGTAGTAAGTTGCATATAGCATTAACTCCACCCAATTTTAAGAAATATGGATAACTATCACTCTTCAAATGCATGGCCAAACTGACAAGAGTCCAACTGGCGGCGAGACGAACAGCTGGTTCCTTTTCCGTTGCACAAGTACAGGATACAATTCTCTTTAACATGCCCAGCATTTGATGGGGTCGAATGCAACGATGATCGATAATGCCACCCAGTGTATGTAGTACCAATACACGTATTTCCACAGTGCCGACAAGTATTAGTTCATACATTGGGGCCAATATATGTTTGGGGAAGCGAAATAGACTAGTATTCTTTTGTTTGCGATGCAACTGACATGAATTCGCTACAATGAATAGGGCCTCACGTTGAATTTCGGGAAGCGGACTGCTCAGAAAACGTATTACACGATCCAAGAGATCAGACTGTATCATTACCGGAAACATGGCTGAATGATATTCTGAGATAAGGCGACCAATTTTCAATAGGGACACTAAAACATTGGCATCCTCTTGGAATGTCAGCATTGTACCGATAGCCTTTGCTATCATCTTCAAGTCGTTGACAGATGGACCCGGCACTTTATATGACAGAAAATGATAAAGTAACCATAATATTTGTCCAAGTAAAGACTTCTGTCTTGCCTGTATGCCTTTTTGGCTTTGAAGTAGTTTTAACAGCTCGCCCAACAGTCCAGATTCTCCAAGAGTATCACGAATCCGCCATCCACAAAGTATCAGATTACTCAACAGATTTAAGGAGCTACGAACAATTATTAGTCGTATATCATGTGTATTAAGCATATCCTTTAAAAGAACCATCAGATCTGTGGTCAAAACCAGGCGTTTCACATCCACATTGGTGCAATGTGTTGTAATCTCATGGAACACTCGCAATGTCTTCACACACTCACGTGGCTTACAAATGGGCTTTGGCATCCTTAAATTGGCCAAATACGCATTAACTAGACGGCCATGCCAAAAAAGATCCATATGAGAGAGTACCCAAGTTGCATATTCCTGGGCGGTATTTGGATGATTGTCCATAAAATCGAAAGTAACTAATTTAGTGCAAATCAAATTAACATCCTCGGGCTTCATGATGGTTGACTTGAAAAAATAAAGGATAAAAAATAATTCATTGGCCAAGCCAAACCAAACAACAATACTTACCATTCTTTTCAAAACTAGGATATTTTGTACAAATATTTTCTTTTTTTTATGGATTTTTTACTAAATGAAATGATTATTTCTTTTTAGTTAAATTAAATTCGGAAAATTTGACTACAAAAACACGTCAACAATTAACGAGCAACGAGTTTTGACTGACTCACTGAACTTTTTCTTGAACGAAAGAAAACTCTTAGGTTACTTAACTACAATAATTACGCTTACTTTGAAGATTCGGAAATAATTCCTTTGGCTGAATACTTGTAATTGTTGGACGCCAATTGGAACAGCATTATAGCACTTTAGATGAATTATTAATTTAATAAAAGTTACAATTACATAGCACAAAATTACAAAACGAAAAGGATAAAATTTGAGAGGAGCCGGCAACACTGTTGATAGACATCGATTGTTTTTAATCATCGATTACTTTTGTTCATTTTTGGAGTTGCCATTTAAAATATCAATAATTTGATTTTTAAACTTTTTGTTAAGATACAAAACATTTAAATTCCAATGAATACATAGCTACCGTACAACTACTATATAAAATTTTAATATCATATGAAATATTTGCTTAAAAATCTGCTCTACTTTAGATGATTATTTTGTGAAAAATCTGATTAAATGAACGGATAAAACGGGAATAGCAAGAGTACATATAACGTAAACTAAGAATTAACTTAAATATTCGAAAAAATCTTAACTTAAGACCTTTAATGTTTTTTTTTCAATCATAGCAAAGAAATATTAACGGAAAACTGTAAAAAAAAAAGCATAGTGATTAGCCTAGTTTTTAGCAGAGGAAACAGACAACTAAGGAATTTCAAATGATTCTTCTGTTTAATAATCGAATAATCTCAGAAAGCTACTCAAAAATATAAAATATATGTATATACTCTTCAGAATCACAAAAGTTCAACTTACGTAGATGATGTAAAAATACTGTTCACATACAATAGCATACTCTTGTCCCCACTTTGATACACATAATTAAGTTCCATCAATGAATTCCTCAGCTTTCCATTTTTCCTCTTGAACACAATTGTTGTTTTGTTTCATATTTCCTGACGCATTGGCATTTATATAGTGCAGAGTTTCTATAGTAACTTTTATTTAGGTGAAACCTTATGAATGGCCTTAGACAGTTTGCAGGCCATATTTGACCTTCATTTTGTGTGGGCTTAACCAAAACTCAGTTGCACATTTCAAGTGGATACGCAAACTCAACAAACACTTGAGAGTTTTCTTTCTTTAAGACCAACTTGGCCTCGCTTAATTGCCTTGACTACTCAACCTCTCCACAAATCTCAGTGAAAGCCAGTACCGTCTAAGTTTACCCAGTTGCTCCTCCTGCTTTCTGCCTCTCATTCCGTTCTAGAGCTTCTGCTGTACTCTTATTAAATTTACAATTGCATGGATTATGTCAGAACTGGCAGCGTTAAGCAGCTCAGCTGAGGCTCAATGTAGCCACTCTACTTCGATTTTTGCTGTCAGCCTCTTCAGTTTCGGCTGCTTCTGGCTCTGATTCTGTTTTGCCAAGAAAGCCAAAAGAGCTCTCCTAAAGAGCTTTAAATGCCAATCAAGGCGTTACTGTGATTGTGTAGATGTGTTTAAAGGAACTAGAGAACGAAGGAATGAGGGAATGAGAAAATAAGCTTTTTCCGGGATTCCTTAGTTGTGGGTAGCCAATGTTGACCTCGGACCAGACTAGTTGATAATTAATAAATTTCTTGTGCTGTCTTAAGTCCCACACGCGCTATGCATACATATACTTAAATATACATACATATATAAATTTATATACATATACATAGATATGCATATAGGCCATGTTGTATGTACATACATATGTTTGGATATGTGCTCTACATTTTATGGACTTCTCTTTCTCGTTAAGGGTAACATTTGGGGGAGACTAGACCAGTGGCAAATTCTTTGTTTCTAGAATAATATTAAATAACATTTAGTGTTAATATTCTTATTTGAAGAAGTATATAAATTTAAACAGCTTAACTTTCAAATTTTAATCGTTAATTCTGAAAATTTGTGTATTAATTTATTCATTTCATAATTCATCATTTTACAAATGCCAGAGGATAAATCAATTGTTATCAATTTTTATGATATAGAAACAGCATTCTTAAATTCTTTTTGTGTGTTTATTTTATAAATATTTTTCCAAAACAGGTTTACTCTGATTTAAAAAAGAAGTTCGAGCAGACTTCAAGATATATTCAGCTTTTTTAGAAATGGAAGAATATTACTATTAATTGTTCCAGTAAATAGTTTAAAATTATCTTCACTAATATTTAACGTATGATTAGTGTTTGTCTTACAATGAAGATAGCAACTAAATTTCAAAAGAGAATAAATCGAGTTAATTGGTAATTCAAAGAATAATCCACCTAAAAAAAAAAAAAGAAAACTATATTTTCATATATATGTACAAATTATTTGTCTTTTATATACTTATAAAAATTTCAAAAGTCGACAATTTCGCACGACTTCATTTCTTTCAATTGCACAGCACTTAAAATGTTGATCATCATTTGGTTTCACCTTCATATCACTTTTATACATAATCCTGCCTACGCTCAATGACATACCACCTGCATCTCCCCGCAACCGCTGCTCCACTTATGTTTTGTCTCTTTGAGCTTGTCAGAACGTACAATATTTTCTGTACGCTTGTCATTTGTCTCACGTTTCTTAATTAGCAACAGGATAATGGGCTTCGTGCACATGTTCCAGTCAGCGGCTGAGTGTATGCAGTAGAAAATTTTCTCATTAATCGTTACGCATACTCGTAATTGCAAAGCAATTGGGAAAAATTTCATTACAATCTCTGTGGACGATAAAACAAGCACACAGAGCATAGAATATACATAGAACTGAGAATACAAAACGAACAAAAAGTAAAAAAAAGGGCTAAAAAGTAAAACTTTCTTGTGAATCTTGTGAACGGAAATTTGAGACAGGATTATAAATCAATTTTGTACAAGGCAAGACAGGAATGAACAAAGTAACGACAACCAGAAAACAAAAAGAAACATAATAAAAACCGAACCAAACCAACAAAAAAAAAATAAACAAAACACCAACAAGAAAAAAAAAAGGAGAACGCCTTTAAGCTGCTTTTGATTCCCCACAGAAGCAATTTCCTTTATATATAGACCCCTATATAAGAATTATATATTTATATACGTACACCTATATATACATATACATAGATATATATGTATGTAGGTACATATAGGCGTTGGCGATTTGTTTTGTTTGCCATTAGGTTTTTGGCTATTGAATTTCATTGTGCTGCTCCCAGTGCCGTAATAAATTTAATATGGGTCATTTGTATGACATTCTGGCTGGCATCTCATTCAGTCTCCTCTACCCCAAACTCCTCCCTTTCTTTCTACCTCTCTTGCTATCCCTCTACCTATATAGCTTTTTTCCACTTTTTTTTTGCCTTTCTTTGCCATCGTCTATCACTTTGTATATGGTTCTTTTTTTTCTGGGTAGCAATTTTGAAGGCTGATTGAGAAGTTATTAAAGTTAGGTAAAATTCAATAAAAGTGGAAGAGTGTAACTCTTTTTAAAAGTTACATGTTGGGGTAAATAAATTCGAGAAATAAATTATCCAAACTTATTTCATTTATTTAATTATAGATTA
Source organism: Drosophila emarginata (assembly GCA_037075365.1). Classification (NCBI taxonomy): domain Eukaryota; kingdom Metazoa; phylum Arthropoda; class Insecta; order Diptera; family Drosophilidae; genus Drosophila; species Drosophila emarginata. The sequence goes on along the minus strand of JBAMCD010000109.1, from coordinate 196,963 downwards.
GTTATTTGCTATTAGACAAGTTATCCAATTTCCAACATATTCATATTTTTTCTAATTTCATAGACTTACTTAATTCCTAATTTCTTATAAATATAATACTCCTTGTATAAACTACTACATGATTTAAAGAATTATATGTAGTTTCCTAAAAATTACTTATTAAGGAAAGTTCATTCTACTGTAAAATCGTTTATATTATATTTCAATCAAATCAGGATACACAAAGTAAATTTCCATGGAAAAACAACATTTTTTATAAATAAGTCTGTGAAAAATCATAGCTATAAACCCAAAGGTATTTTTTGTCTTGATCCAATCGTTTTATATGCTATATCAACATAGACGAATATGCTAATAGATTCTTAAAAAAATCGTATTATAATGTCTTAAAAGTAAAAAATTATTGTATGCTTTTCTTAAAAGTTTCTTAGTTTGAATTAAATTTATCTAGCTTGAATTTTTTACATAGAATTAAAACTTTAAAAGTACTTTTATAGAAGTAATACATATTCCATGAATACTTAAATCAGCCCTCGTTCTATTTGGTTTTTGGGCTGTTTTGCCTGCGCTTCATGTTGGGTATTTTTTTTTTCTTTTTTTTTTTATTATTTTTGGTTTGTTCTGTTGCTGCTGCTAATTCTGTTTTTGCTTGGGTTTTTCGGGACCAGGGCGCAAAAACCCAACAAAAGGCGCAACAAAGCGTGCTCTCGTTCTTAGTTCTCAGGTCTCGATGAGAACGGTGGCGGCGGCGACAACGACGAAGTTCCACGTCCTTTTTTGCTTGTCTTTCTGCCAATGACATGTTGCAAATTAAAAAAGGGTATATGCCTGAACAATCTTGTTGCGGTTAGCCACTCACTCACCCTGACTCTTTCTACAGCTACTGCTTGGTCCTGTTCTGCATGGGATGGCCTGTCGACAGGATGGCCAAAAAAGTCCAACGCTTGACTCTAGGGTCAAGCGGTTAGCCCCCGAGAGTCCGGTAACAGCATTTTAATGATGCCCAACAAAAGCCTTACACATAATTTGATGACAAACAATTTGTGCGTAAGTTTCGTTTGTCTTTAAAGTTTATTTACTTCCCTTTTCTTTCGAGATAAAAAAAAAGAAGAAAAGAAAAAACGAATAACAAAAACTCTAGCAAGATGAAAAGGCATCTTAAATATTTCTCTGAAAAAAAGGAAACAACTTTTGGAAAACTGCCATAATTTTGCTGAGAATTTACCAAAAAGGAGCCAGGCGTCTAGCACTTACGAGCAACTAAAGACTCGTAAAGCTAAGTGGAATTTAATAAATGCTTTCTTGTAAGTTTACCTAATGCTCCTTTGAAGTTCCTTTTTTTTCTTCTGGTTCTCTCCTGTCAAAAAGGGAATCCGTAACCGCAAAATGAAATCTGTCAACATACACGCAAAGAGCAGGCCAGAGCAGAGTTGATTTGATATTCGGCTAAGCAAATCTTAAGTCCCTTGATGTTATCGATTACTTCTGAATAATTAGGTAATGTAAATAGAAGAGTTTTTATTAAGGACAGAAAAGGTTACTTGGTTACAAATTAAATATATAAAGTAAATAATTGCTTGTTCATAGGAAGTACGAATGCGGAAACTTACTTTCAAATCAACTTTATGAATCTTTTGAATTCAATTAGTAATTAAAGTATATTTATCTTTAAATAAAACAATCCCACAATATATAAACAAAAACATAACAAAAGCTTATATAATATTATAACTACAATCGGTTTTAAGCAAGTAAAGGAGAACAAAATCTCATATAACTGACAGTTATTAGCTTTAAAGTTAAAGATCAACAAAAGAATTTGATCAATATATTTTTAGGAAATATTTTTGAGATCGAGCATCTTTAAAAATATTTAAACTTCTATTTTAATAAGTAATTTTGCAAATATGGATATATTTATTTTTTTTTAATAAATTGTTTTGAGAATTTTTTCTCTTACAATATTTGAGTAATAATTTGGATATTAATAAAAAACTTAATTAAATTAATTAAAGATTAAATGATCGAATATCTACATATCTACATATCATACATATGTATGTATGTATATACTTATATATAAACTCTTCATAGTACAGTTATCCCAATTTGCCCTTACATTTGACTACTACACATAAAAAGTTGACAAGATCATTTCGATTTTGATCTAGTTCCCAAAGCCATGCAATTTGGGCTTAGTACTTAAATTTTATGTAGTTGTCGATAGGCAGCAAATACTTGTTAAAAAAAGAAAGAAAGAAAAAAAAAATAATAATGCAACTTAATCTCTGTTGGTTGCTGCTGTTGTTGTTGGTGTTGTTCTACGTATGCCATGACAAATCGTTCTTATCGTTGGACATATAACATAAAAAATATATATATATACATATGTATGTATGTGTATGTATATATACTATAAGTCGTATAAACCTACAAAACCAGAGGGAACAATTCACACGCACCAGAAGCTGATAAAGATGTTTGCGTCGTTGTCTTTTTTTATGACTTCAATTAACTGCCGTGCCGTGTCCGTGTCCGTGTTGATGTTGATGTTGGTGTTGGTATTACAGTAGATGCTGTCCGTAGTTTCTGTCCATGTCCTGAGCTGAGAATGAGGATTTGCGTTCATAATTTTTTATCTTCTGCTGGCTAAAGCTGTTCTCATTGTTGTTTCATTCATGTTCTTGTTCACTTTGTTCTTGTTGTTGTTGTCATTGGCATGCATCATTAGTTAGCTTAATGTAGTGTATGAATATCGTTGTTAGCCCCGCCCAAATAGAAGCAGGTGCCCCATAGCCAATATACCAATAGCCATAGCACCATCCCCATCTCTACCTTCATTCTCAATTCCAGGGCTGTCTTTGTCGTTTGCCTCTCTGCCTGAGTGGCTAGCTGGTCATCAGCAAGAACAATAATAGAGGCATATATAGGACATGGATATAGATACCAATCACGATTTCAACACATACACAAGCACACATACACACTTGAGAGAAAAAGATATGTCCAATGTAGAAAAACGGCAATCAATTGCCAAAATTGAACAGTCTTAACGTTTCGCTGCTTTTCTCTTTATACAGTGAAACTTTCCTAAGGATTAAATTAAATAATGATCCAAATTATAATTGAAATTATCCAGTAAATAAATAAAATAAAATATGATTAAAAATAAAGAACTAACAAAATAAATAAATATTTGTAGTTGAAAAATAAAAGTTTTAAACAAAGTCTTAATTTTCTAGAATAAAAATTAATAACTGAAATTTAAATTGAATCCACAATAATCAATGTTGCAAAGTAACAAAAAAAGGTAAAACCAGTGTATGGATTATCGTCCACTGGGAGACTTTACTGTGAATATTCGTTTGGTCGAGATAATCGCCACAAAAACGGCTCCACTTATGCTCACTGGGCCATTTAGACGGTAACCAGCATCGACTCTTGGCCATGGTTACGACTTCTATACCATGGCCCTAACCTAACTAAAACCTAGTGTTTAGCAGCTTCACATTTTTCCTCTCTCCTCTGTCTATGATGTTGTCCCCTGCCCCTCATCATAATGTTCTCATCGCGGCCTTTGTGTGTTTGACGTTTATGTTAACATGTGTGTGTATATGTGTGTGTGTGTGTATGTGAGTATGTGTAGATATGCGTGTATCACTTCCATTCCCCCACTCCCCCTTCCACTCAAGTTGTGTGTGGGTGGCTGAACATCTGCGGCGTGCCAGGATGCTTGGGTCTGGAGCAGCAACAGAAGCTGGAGATTTTCCTAACCATCCGCTTTATGTCTGTCTGTCGCGTGGCTGATTCGCTGTTGTGTCTCTGCCATGCAATGTGGCACAGTGGTTCAATTTAATGGATAAAACTAGAAAAAATATAATCAGATGAGTTAAGTAAATTATTAATTATGAGATGCTATTATTAACTCATTTTCACATTGAATTTTTAATTAACTTCGAAGCATTGTTATATACATGTTAATAAGTTACAATTTGAACAGGTCCTTGGCAATAAATATTGCAGGTTTTCAAAACATCTTTCTGACTTACCTATAAAATCTCTAAGCAAATATATATCTAGATAATATTACATCATATATAGTATCATCATATATTTATTGCATTGTAGCTGATTTAAAAAAAAATTAATAAAGTAATAATCTTCGTGATTCCTTTACTTGAAATTGTAAATTAATTTTATTGGTAATCAATTTAAAACCGATTTCCGGAGAACTAGCAAATTTAATAAAGTTCTCGTTATGGATACATTGTTTATTTTTGAGGAACAAAATCCTAATACTTATCATAACTATCAAATCAAAATATTTACAATAAACATTGAAAAAATTTTTTTTTCTTTTTTTGAATGATTTAAAATAACTATCATTAGGTTAATACTTGATTATTTAATATATTGTGAACATTCGATTGTAATGAAATCACTCTCATGATAAGATGGATTTTTTTAATATATATATCTCAAGTCATTATTAAGTTGTTTCGATTTGGCGATTATAATATAGATCGATTCAGAAAGTTGAAACTTTTTTAAATGCATTTCAAAACTCAATGATTGGAAGGTATTGAAAATTATTAGGAATATATCTGATTTCATAATATTAGGAAATATCACTTCATTAATAGGTTACTGCAAACATGAATATTTAATTTAAAAAAATTCAAATTAAGTGAAATTTATTATGAGAACTTTCATTTTAGAGAGATAGTATAAATATATGCAAACAAGTTTTTTACCCACTGTATCTTTTTGTAGCCTTTGTTTAACTTTCCTGTTGGTTTCTCCCTTTTGTTGTTGTTGATGTTGTTGGCGCTGCTGCTTTGTTTTGGTTAGGAGTTAAAGTTGGATTGGGTTACTTTGGGGAAAGACATGGCAGATGGGTGAATGAATCGGGAGGGGAATTCCCATAAAAAATGCTCGAGGTTGTTAAATTGACAACGTTAAACACTTTGTTTGGCATTTTCTGCATTATTAGGCCGAGAACTGGCGTCGTCTCTGTAATTGATGCCCAACCCATTTCCGCATCCAATCCTCCTCCACAATTTTGTCACTCGTTTTTCACTGATTTAAATGGCTCAAAAGTTAAGTTTTGGTAATGCGTAAGCGGCTTAGACACAAGAGAGGGATATAACTCATATATGTATGTATATATGTATGTATGTATCTTTATATGAAAAAGTGGGAAGTAACCTTTTGGCTTTTGGCATCGTCAGTTGATTTCACTGTCAATTTAAAGTGACATTATTATATTGAAAAGTTTTTAATCCTTTTAAGTAGCTGCTGAAAAGGAAGTGAGATTTTGCCGCTGCTGTTGTCCGCAGCTTGTTTTGTGCATAAATTCGATTAAGTGGCCCAAGCAAAGGGAACAACAAAAAAAAAAGAAAAATTATATATAACAACGAAGGGAAAAGGTTAAAAATCTCTGACTCTGACATCCTGCGCATCCTGTCCGATGCGCTTCTTTATCCTTAAATTAGGCACGAGCGCACGTAAAGCTGTTGAATGTCAGTCATATCAAGGAAAAAGGACCAAGTCGCAAAGTCGTAAATTTCTGCCACCCCTTTAACTCCTTCCATTGAAGTTTGGTTTTTTTTTCTCTTTTTTATGACAAAAAGGCAAAAGGATTATGTTTTCTCCTCCACTCCATACCATTCCATTTCACATACATCTTTCATTTTCCCCATCCCGCAGCTCAGTAACCGTTTCAAGCAAATCACATAAAATGCAAAAACGTATTAAAATTGACAATAAAGCGGCTTTTTATGTTTATATGCATGAAATGACTGACTCGAAGGCTGGCTGGATGGCTGGCAACTTGTTTGGTTGGTTCGTTGAGTGTAGTAAGCGGCAAGACAGAGGGCAAAGAGGAAGAACTTTAAATTTTTTAAAAGCCGAACCACTTTAAACCTCGTTATGCATTTTTTATGCGACCTCCCTCCCCATCAATACAACAATGAAAAATACAAAAATAAAAAAAATGTAAGAGAAAACAAGTTAGGTCCTGTTTATTTGCCACTTAATTTGCCACAGTCTGTTTGTTGCCCCTCCCCTTCTCTCTCTCTCTCTTTTTGTCTCTCTTTTATCCTTATGCTTGCCTTGTATTTTCTCAATTGCTTTAGCCACTGGAGTACAAAGTATCCGCTCAGCTGCAACTTATGAGGACCCAACCTCTGCATTACTCCTCTACTATCCATATGCATATACACGTGTCCTGCCAGCTGTTGTTGCTGGTATTGTTGGTACCCTCAACGACATCCCTCTTCTTCTATTTGAATGGTATTTGTTCGTTTACTTTGGCAAGTTTTCTTTTGCATACTCTTTAGGAAAAATTGATCGGATTAGCTTTCCATATTCAATATGTGCCAATTGAATATTCAGCAAATTCAAATATTTTTCAAAGTTCTTTTAAATATTAACAATAAATATTATAACTAAATATTAACATTTACCTCGAGTTTTCTGTCATAATTTATTTCTTTACCAAAATTTATAAAGAGAAACAATTAATTTTTAGACAAAAGACGACAACTGATTATTTTGTCAAAAAGGAATACTAATGTACTAATGAATACATAATAAGACTACAATTCATGTTTTGAATGATTTGTATATAACTAGAGTCCTTTGTAGTCTATTGATATTTTAGTTAGTTTACAAAATTCTCAAATAGAGGAAAGCAGTAATAATATTATTATTAAATAAAAGTTAAAAAAAACAAAGAACACAAAAACACACAATTGAATAAGATAAGAGTATATATAAGCTGCATCAGTGAATAGTTCGGAAACTTATTTTTTACAAACTTTCCTAATTTCTAGTCAGTTATATTTTACACCAAAACTGAAGAAAGAAGTTAAAATCCTTATTTAAACTCATTTTTGTTATGTATTCGTTTCTTAGCCAAATCATTTCAATTGAAATCAAAAAATTTTTAATATAAATACAATAACAAGAGCATCTATATAATACAATAACCCTAAAATTAATAAATGTTGAATTTGTCTTAAAAGCTTTTCAACTTTATATGCAAATTAATTCTTTTTAAGCAACACAGTTATTTTTTAACATTGTTTAATATTGAATTAATTTTTTATTTGTTTTTGTATGTAGTTTTGCTTATTGTTAATGTTTTTATAGAGTATCTAGTCTTCGTATTCGTATGTATATAATTGACTCATTCTCTATTTTTCGACTATTCTTATGGTTTTTCTTTTACTTATTTTTTTTTTGTGAGTTATTACGGCAACTTTCAAAGCATAAAAATTTCTTACTACTTGCCGGCAACGAAGCATAAAAACTTATGACTTGTCTGTTCGACACACACCCAAACACACACACAGCATTTGAGGAAAACAGATCCATATCAACGCACCCACCTACCGCTCCCCCCCATACTCTACACATTATTCCGACCAGCCTTTAGCTGCTTGCTTGCCGCTTGCTGTTGCACTTTGTTTGTTTGTGCCGGTAATATTTCCTTAAATCGAGTAAACAAGTGGAATTCAACAAAGCGGAAACGGAAGCACAATGCGTAGCTTCTGTTCTGTATTGTTAGTGTTGGTCTTACCTATACACCGATACACGCACACACACACACACACACACATACACAGATACACTCAACCATATATGAGTGTTGCTTCCTTCACGTACGCGATGTTGTCTCAAATATGGCGGCAAATATACTCAGCTGAAGCAACAACAACTCGAGATGATTCTTCTCCTGATACTGTTTTCCTCTCTTTTAAGTAGAATTTTTTTTCTTTTTTTGTTTTTCTTGGAAATTGCTGTTAAAAATAACAAAGCTCATCGTCAGTTTTCGCTTGCTTGCCAAGTTACTTCCTTCCTTTCACAGTTCGGTTTGCTTCTTGTTGGATCCTTTAGCTTCTTTACTTGTTGTTGTTGCTGTTGTTTCTTTTCTCCTTTCTGTAGTTATGCCGCTTCCTGGCCATTTTGCCATCTGCCAGCAGACTCCCATTTGAAATTGAGACATCAGCAAACGGCAATCGTATCTATTTGCACTGCTAAATGGTATAATCGAAAATGACTCCATACAGAAGCCCAAGGACATTGTTTAACTACAGAAATAGTCCATCCTCTGGCTAGTCAATAACAACTTCAAAAAGAACAAAAGCGATTGTTTAGTTTAAATATTCTATTTGAAAATATCATTAACAACAGATTTACCATTAAGAGTTCTTTCACAACTACATATTTTAAAATAAGTTTTGAAATCAATTGTTGCAGAAATGTTTTTTGTTAATTATGTTCATTGAAATTAAAATTTGTAAATGCAGGCATTAAATTCAGTTATTATTGATTGATAATTTCATTTATTTAGTTGTTCAATTTATGAAAACATTTAAAGAAAACTTTAAACTCTTTAAATATCTTGGATTTCCTTTAGGCACTCTTAAGTTATTAACAATTTATTAAATGAGTTTATTTACTATAACTTTAATCACTCTACTTATAACTTGTCTAGAAATGTTTTATGAGATTTCAAATACTACAATATTAGAAGGTTTTAATAAAAAAATGTCTACTATTAAATTGGCATTAAAGTTATATTACTATATACATATATATTATTTAAAATATTCAAAGATAATTCAACAGATTATATTTTAACTTCGAGGGGTTAATTTAAAAACACGTATATTATTTTGTGACTCAAAGAGAAGTTTTTATATATAAAAAAGAAGAAAAAATAGAAACGATAGAAAGTCGTAAAATATTTATAAGATAAATTAATAGCAATAAGTAACTTTAATTGTAAATTTTAAGATTTTCATCGTTTATTATTAGTTTAAATTAATTTGAAGCATAGTGCTAAAGTGTTTAACAACAAAAAAGACTATTTATATGGGTGTTCATTAAAATGTTTATTATTTCTCATCCCCTTTTTATAATAAGTACCTTCTCATGTTTCAATTATAGCTATATATATCTTACCATATGTATATGAACTGCATGTATATATATATATATATATACATTATCTGCATGTCATGTATAATGTAGAGGCAACAATGAATGAACATTTTTAGTTGCATTAATTATTCAAAAACCTCAAATGGAATAACTTGTTTTACACAAGTACGTACTCCATATTGTTGGTTTGACTGCATCATATGTCCTGTGCATCACACAGACACACACAGACATACACACTCAACCCGATATACAGGACAACGTTGTTTTTATTTTTGTGTTTGTTAGCTCCCAGCTCTCGGCTCTTAGCCCCCAGCTGCCAGTTCGGAACACCTAATGTGGGCGTTGTATGTAGTCGTCCGGCTCAATGCAAACATTGCATGTCCAAGCCAGGAAATGTTGCCTCTTTGTCCAAGTGCATGCCTCCACGTATTGAGCTAGTCTCGCCTGTCTGGACGAGTGGGCAGGGTTATGGCAGGGGGGCCATTTCTGGTCCATCAAATTGTGTGCGGCATATTGGGTCAAGAGTGAAAAGTTGCAACGCATTAGCTTATTGATCATTGCGGGTCAGGTGGTTTTGCTAAATTGAAAATTTTCCAATGTTCTATAGATTCTGTATGGCTGGCTGGATGGCTGGCTTTTGCAATCTTCATTTTGGTTTGTAATATTATTATAAAAGTGGATCTCACTTAAATAAATTGCTAGGTATTAAAACAGTTTTGTTAATATTTGGCTAACTGAATTTTACTCTTGTGTAAATAAAGCATTTTTAATGGCTTTGGGTTCAAATTTATGTAGTTATTTCTTTATTGATTCCTAAAAATTTAAAATAATGTACAATAAAATATATTTTAAATTTAAGGTTACTGCTTTGGTGTGTGTTTTATTATCTGCATTACTCAAATTAAAATATTATATATGCTTTCTATTTTAAGTTTCAAAATTTCTTTTTTGTCCAGGTGAAAACAAATTATTGTTGCCTTAACTGAAATCCTTTATTGAAATGATTAATCGTATTAATCAATCTTGATTTTCCAATCCTTTTTACACATTTTGAGTTGAATGGATATATAAATAAAATCCGAGGATAGAAATATTAATAAAAAGTATTCAATTCATATAACGTTGTTGGAAATTCCAATTAACCTATTTTTTAAACAGTTTTATTTTGTTAATTTTTCTTTGCAACATTTAACTTAAAGTACTCATTACATTATAGGTAAATAAGAGAGACTAGAAATCAACTACTTTTCTTTTAAGTAAAGCATAATATTTTTTTGTAAATAAAAATAGGATTGTCCTAGAAATAATAATAATTGTTGGCAATAATAATAAAAATAAAATGATTAAAATTATTCGATTTATGATTTAATCAAATATATATATGCAATTTGCATAGTCGTAGATGATTTTTGATTCAAAAACAAAGTTTGAAAAATAGAGCAATCTGCTCTAACTTTTTTCTGATATCAACATTCCATATTTTTGCATAATTGAAAAAAAAAGAAAGGAAAACTCTTATCTGTATACAACATTAATATTGATAGTATTGGCAAGGCAATAGCGTTGAGATCGGTTAACAAATTGTTGAACCGTTAAATGAATATTCAATTTTCATTTATTTTATTGTTGTTGGACATGCAAAACATTTTCGCCTGTAGGGCATTTAAAAGACCGCACAAAATCAAATATTTTAACATGGGCCATTGTTTTGCATTGTTTAATTGTTAATGCAAATACGAACACACCGGCAAAAACACAACAAAGCACAACAACCAGCAACAACAACGACAATAATAACAACAATAGTAACAAAAAGTGGTTTTTGTTTATCTAGCTCTCTTGTTGCACAAAGACACAAGTGTCCTGTGACAACAAACATGAATAGGCTTTAAGCCGAAACCACGCCCAAACCAATTATAATGAATGTTAGTGAGTAAGCGAGTGAGTCAGTGAGTGAATGAGCGGCTCTAAGTTGACATGTTGGAATGGACTGGCATAAATGTGAAGTCAAAGTGTGAGTTATGATAGTAAGGGTACAAGTATATGGAACAAGAGGGACATCTACCAAAACGATAATAATCTTCATTTGCTTGAACTCAGACATTGGCCCTGGAGTCCCTGTCTAGTCGTTTAGAAGCCTTGCAATGAGAAAACGGAATCGGAATCGGAATCTGTTTGTGCCTAGACAACAGGACAACACGTCCCTAGCCCATTGTTGTCTTTATCCCCCTGTAAATCCTTTCTTTCATCTCTTTACCCTTCCTCTGTGTACACCAATTGATATATGTAACTGTAACTGACCAAAAATGTCCAATGTCTTTTTGACTGTCTATTTAGCCAGTGATTTGTCTCTCTCTCTCTCTCTCTCTCTCTCTTACTTTCATTCTCACCCTCTCTCTCTTATAGTCACACTCCTTTTTAACTCCTTCTCTGTCTTTTTGGTTGCGTGTGTTTGAATATGGAGTTTTTCCTATTCCCAAACTCCATTCCTATTGTCCAACTAATTGGCAGTTTAACAGCCCAACTGTCCAAAAGATGACTCGGATGTTTGTTTAGATTTGTGTGTGTGTGTGTGTGTGTGTGTGTGTGTGCGTGTGCATGCAATTTCAATTAAGATTATGCAAGTGCATTAAATATACTAAAACACTTAATATACATGGTTATCTATTTGATTACTGACAAATCATTCAAGGCAGGGTCAATTGTTTTAACATATAATATTATACCACGTTGATATACGTGGGAGAAGTATCCAATTTAAGATTAAGATTATTTTTTAATAGTAGATTTTCCTATACAGAAACTAGCCATGACCATGGTAGTCCTTTTGTAAGAGATCCTATTATTTACTGTTGAGTAAATATGTTTGCAATGTGGATATTTCTTCGAGAATTAGTTTGCTTGAATATAAATAAGAGAGTTTATTAGTGAATTTAAACCACAAATTCATAGTCTGTTGACCAGTTCCGTGGAAATTAATCTCATTAACTGCAGTTTTTCACAATATCCTTAGACATCCCAGAAACGATTTCTATCTGTCCCATTACTACCTCAAAATGTAATCACATTTGTGACACAAATACATTAAAAACTTAATGTGACTGTAAAAGAACTAAAAACTGAATTTACATTGAAATTTACTTTATTAAACTTTCATGAAGATTAACTGATTATCATAAAATCTTTAGTTAATCAATAACTAATAATAGGTTCATGGTAAATATATTTTACACCAAGAAATTTGATTAAGAATTTTAAATGTTATCCATTTTCAGGGCATTACAATATTTCCTCTTTTAAAATTAAACAAAAAAGAAGCCAATTATAAATATTTTTTTTTTAAATTGATTTATAAATTAGTTTTTTGAAAAAAATCTCAGTTTTAATATTGTCATTTATATTATACATATTTATATAATAAAATATATTTTTCATGAATAACTTTCATTTTTGAGTTTCGTTATATAGATTATATAGAGTGAAAAACTCTTGCAATAATTATTTTTCCAAAAAATTAAATAAATGTTCGTCGAAAATATTTTAAAAATTAAATCAATTGTGTGTATAATTTAAGCTTTATTAACATAACTTTAGCACTTAATTAAATGCAAAAATTTTATAAAAAGAATGCAAAATCTAAATAAACTTTAAACAATTCGAATTTCAAATTGAACTTTGACTTGAATTTAAAAAAAAAACTAACTTCTAGCCAATTCTTGTACTTAAGAAAACTTAAGAACACTAAAATAAAATAGAGGATATAAGATCGAGCGAGATTCCTGTTGGTTCAATACTTTTGAATTAATTTCAATGTAAAGAACTTAAAATATATCAAATGGGCTTGTAAAAACTTTACTGTAAGATCTTAGCTTCTTTTGGGAGTTGGCGTTAAAATGAAAACCATTCTTAACCGACAATTTCATGTCTGCAGGAAACTCATCAGCCAAGTAGTGCATATTTCAATAATTTCTGCCTTGAAGGCTTATGCAAAAATTTTAATTTCTAAATAAACTTTGCGCGGTTTTTTTTATAGCTTTGTTGGTGTTTGGGGAACGTCAGGAGCATAGCTAGGAAGGCAAAAAGAGAGAGATAAATATAAAGAGAGGAAGAAAAAAAAAATGATGATGTAGAAGAAAACCAAAAATAAACCCAAAAAACCCTTCAACCGAAACTTTTCCCTTCTCTTAGCCATTGCAAATGAAGTAGTGCATGAGTGAGTGCGAGTGCATGTGAATACTTTTATACAGTATACGTATACATATATATACATATGTGTGGGTATATGTGTGTGGGTGGGTGTGAATATGAGTGTGCAAGTGTTTTTATTAAAACCAAATGACAAAGTTTTCCCTTGAACAGCAGCCAGAGCCAGAGCCCAACAATGTCAACAACAGCCAAAAGCTAATTTACACTTTTGTTGTTTCGGTTACTTTATATATGGGTGTGGGTGTGAGTGTGTGTATGCCACGCCTCTTTACCAGTTTTTCGCCATAATGGAAAAACTATTTTGCTAGGAACAAATGTTGTCAAAAAATTTGTGAATGCTAAAAAACACTCAACACAGTCAAGTGAATGGTGCACAGTAAAAAACAAAAACAAAAAAAATCCGAAGAAAAAAAACAAAATGGAATACAGAAAAGGAAAAAGTAAATGTAAAAAAAGGAGAGAGAGAGAGAGAGAAAAAAAGACAAATCAAATGTGTGAACTTTAACACTATTTACCGCCAAAAGAGTGTATGCAACGGGAAAAAGTTTATTCATTTAGCTGAACGAGCACAGACGCCATCTGCCACGCCTACACCAACCAACAAGCCTCCCACACAACCTCTTCATTTATATGGAAGGGCCTCGGATATGGACATGGAGTTTATTTGGCGCCCAAAATATGGTCTCAGTTCAAATTACTTATGTGAGCATGTAAGCTCATTAGAATGATATAAAATTTGTGATACATAGAAACATACAAACAAAAGAGATACATTTGTATCTATGTAGATACATACCATCTAGCTGTTGTTTTAGGCAGCGATTGATATGATGACTGGTATTGATATACACTGGTATTGATATACATATATTATATATACAGAGTCTCATTAAAATGAAACTTTATGTTAAATCAAATATAAAGCTTAATAAAAGCTGAAAACAGGAACACAAAGAAAAAACATTTGTAACTTAAAACGTATTTTATACAAGGCACAAATTTATTTTATGTTCTAATTAAGTTCGTTATTAAAATAAGCATTTTTCAATAATATTTAAACCAGGATACGGAAAGAAAAAACCAATGAATTTTCGGGGATATATATTGTTTTTTGTATTAGTTAATAAAATGGGTGAAATATGAAAAATATTTAAAACCAAATTGGTTATTTAATTCTTCACTTGTGGATTATATTCTCATTAAATTAAAATACTACAACGAAATATCTTGCAAGGAAATCACAAAAAGTTTAATTTTCTTTCCTCATAATTTGAGCAACCAAATTAATAAATGATATCTTTATTGTTAAGCCCAGGAGTAGTGTCTTTATATGCCTGCCACTCTTGTGTATTCCTTTTTATAGGTTTTTTTAGGTTTATTCCTTTTAGCTTCCTGCAGCTAGTTTTTCATCATTTTTTATACATATATCCATCTGACCAGGAAAGCAAGAGGATGGTGAGGGGGGGTGGCTAAAATGAAACTTCACACGCCTGTCCCTTGCACTGGCTATCTCCTAGTTTGAGGTTGACACCATGTCAGTGTTGAACAATTTATGTATGTGTGTATGAGTGAGCGTGAACACTAAACAGCAAGCGAGAGAGAGACAAAAACCAGACAAAAAAAACAAGAAAAAAGAAAAAAAAAACCCAGAGACCTGAGCCACCTACATGCGAACAGAGAAAAATGCTTTCACCAAAAAAAAAACCGCCAAGCGGCAAAAAAAAAATAACAAAAAAAATGCCCGCGGACTAAGCGGCTAACCAAGCACCTCCTAAAACCCCCTTTCCAACCCAAACCCAAACGCAAACGACTCTACCCGCTGGGAGTGGGACAATAAAAACTAGAAAATCTGTGGCCAGTCAATGCGGGTGCTCAACTCGTTTTTGGGGTTGCTTTGGGTTAATTGTTTTTTCTGCTGACTGTACAATCCCCCTCCCACCATTCTTTCTGCCGAGTTAGAAAAAAAGCGAAATATTCTCACAGCTTTGAATAACTTTAAGCAGCCACAAAATATTGGCTTAACGTGCTGGGCGTTATATTTTTGGTTTGCATGCAAAAAAGGTTCGTTTACGAAGGAGCCGAGAAAAAGGAAAATATAAAGGAAAAAAAAAATACAAAACGAGTCTCCAGGTTCCCGCCTCGGGCTAAAAGACTAAGCCACGAGCTAGCGACAATGGCGTCCAAGTTCATTTGCAGTTTTTCTCCATTGGTAGCTACAATGCAATACGAATTGTTTTTCAATTCGGGTATTACACAATTGGCAAGAATCCTGCAAGAATTAAAATACAATTAAAACAGCTTGTTAAAATTTTAGAGAACTACATTGAATATTATGGAAATTATTTAATTTTCTGTCAGTCAAATGCTAATTCATTTGGGGTTCTAGGTGGCAATTGGTTTGTTTTAAAAAGATATAATTGAAGTAAATCTAAATCAAATGCAAAATCCGAAATGTGAAAAAAAGGTGAAATATTCTTAAAAGCAGTAGATTAAATTATAAAAAAATATAATATTGCAATAATAAAGTATTTGTTTTAATTAATTTTAACATGTTCTGTTCTTTCTATTATTCAAATGAGAAAAAACCGTAAATGTAATTTATATTTTCACTTATTATGAAATTATTTTAGTTCATTATAGGCAAACTTTAAAGGCTTCAATTATATTTCATTTTTATTTCATATTCATTTAAAGTAATTTTTAGTCTAAATTATTTTACTATAAGTAATATTAAATACTGATCCATTTATTCAGTCCTTAAATTATTATTCATTTATTTATTTCAATTATTTATCACCTGTTAAAAGAGTTATCGTCAGAAAAGTACATTATTGTATGTAAAAGACAAAAAATAAAAAACTTAAAATTAAATAATGCAAAGTCCTGATAATTATTTTACTTTAAATAATTACGATTTAAACAGTCTACCTAGTGACAACTGAAATATAATCTTATTTCCAATTAAGTTAAAGGCCATTAAATTAATGAGTTACTTAAATTAACATATGTACTTGTATTCACATTTTAAATAATTAACATTCATTGTTAAAGTACATAAAATGGATTTGTAAATGAAAATATAAAAAAGAAAACCCTTTACATTTTTGCTGTTGTCAATTAATTGAATATACTTTATTTATTGTATAATACTTCGCATTGTTTTTATTATTTCTTCTACAGGGCAATTATACAGTCGCCTATGTAGTTGAAAAGAGTATCTTTTCTTTTTAACAATTCTCGTTTTTTAGCTACACCATTGCAATGCCAACAAAATTGTTGTTGCTCCTGTTTGGTGTTGCTGTTGTCCATTCCCTAGCCTAGTCCTCATGTATTCCCTATAAATTTTTTACGATTTTATGCAATTGTATAGTTTGCAAAAGTTTGCAGCAGCAGCTATTTTTCGGTGCCGCTGTCGTCGTGGCATTGTTTCACACAGCAACAAACCCAACAGCAACAACAATACATTGGTCGACCCCAAAAACCGACACGCCCACTGCTTCTCCACCATCAGCTGCCACCCTCCCAACCCGCAAATGCGCCGAACAAATGAACTCGAATGTCCTTTATATGCGTTCAGTGTTTATTGTGCCATTTTCTACGCTCACTGTCCTAGGCTCTTTTCACTGAACTAGAAACTTGGGCAACAATTTGTTCTTATTGCTGCTGTTGTTCTTGTTGTTCTAAATGTTGTAAATTTTTTGTTGTTGTTGTACTTGCTGCCTGCTGGTGTTTTGGGGGTAAGACATCTTCAAGGCCCCACCAGTGGACCGACATCGATCTCGTTTTTCTTTTGGGGCCAAAAAAGCAGTGGGATTAAATTCTACATAATTCATTGCCAAAAGGAAAAGGAAAACTTTAAGAATTGCGTGAGGCAAAAAAAAAAAAATAAAATGAAAAATATTCTTTTATCTTCCGACACAAAATCTAATTGCTGCGATAGTTGTAAGATTGAAAAATGTGACAAAACTTGTTTAAAGAAGACTTAGAGGAAAACTTTTAAGTTGATTGAAATTTTTGTACATAGTTTTGAGGCAAAAAGCAAGAACAACGACAAGAATAGAAAATGCAAGTACATTTAATTTCATAAGATTTAAAAAATTGTTTTGTGTTTATAAATTGATTACATAGCTTTTGCACAATCAATAAGAAAACTTAAATTTTTAGGTCAACGAGGTCTAATCCTAAAATATATTAATTCATTAGTTTTCTTAAAAAAGAAACAAATTAAATTTATGTCGTTTTTTTTTTTAATTTTCTTGTTTTACAAATAACTAAAAAAAGCAATTCATTCTTTGATATAATATCTTTAGATATTTAAAAACAAAACTAGAATTTTTCCCACTTCCTTTGGATTTCCACTTTAAACTTTAAAATGTCCTTTATTGTTTGCAACATATTAACTTTAAACAATGGTTTTTGTAATAAAGGGTTGTATTACTGGAAACTTGTTTCAAAATATGTAAATTGTTTAATAAACTTTTACAGTTTTTGTTAATTATTTGTCCCAAAAATTATTATATACTCAGTTTTTGTTGTTGTTCCTTGAGAACTTGTCTTTCATTTTACACGCACTCGTGCATCTTAAGAACAATTTACGGAGCAGTTGAGAGGATTCGCTTGCAATTCTTGCTAACAAGTCCAAGCCAGTGCAAAGGCAAGGAAGCAGGAGCACAAATAGAGCGAAGGACAAGGAGATGACGTCCAACGTCGTTGCTCATTAAAACTTTTTCAGCCAGTTCGAACTTTTAAGACAAGAGATAAACAACAACAAAAATAAGTGAAAATTATGAATGCTGAAAATAAACACAAGTAAAACACAAAAAAAAAAA
The DNA here is from genome assembly GCA_037075365.1 of Drosophila emarginata. Lineage (NCBI taxonomy): Eukaryota > Metazoa > Arthropoda > Insecta > Diptera > Drosophilidae > Drosophila > Drosophila emarginata. Next base: position 178,973 of record JBAMCD010000109.1, on the reverse strand, counting down.
GCGAAATTTTCGGTAAATGTTAAATTGGAAAAGCAGTCAACTTGAGTAAAAGAAAAGCCCAGTTTGAAACTGTAAAGCTTACATTATTATGTGAGGAGTATGCAATGCATCTTCAGTTGGAACAATACTTGATATACTCCTATTAAGTCTGAATATAGAAATATATTGTAAGTGGCAGACAAAGAAGACAAAAAAAAAAAAAGAAAAGAGAACAGGCTCTCGGCGGAAAACATTTCCATTGCATATTTTAATCAAGGGAAAATTGTATTGAAAAATATTGTTAACAATAACAGGCAATGGCGACAAGAGCAGCAGCGGCATTTTTAAATGACCCAACAGGCTGGACAGCAATACAGCAACAAAAACAACGGCGACGGCGACAATTAAAACTTTTTACTAGCATTCAAATTTTTCAATATAAAACCGAATGGGCAATGTGCCCATTGGAACACAAGCGGCAACCCGTAACTGACCACTGGCATGAAAAAAACGTAAACCAAATGAACGAAACCAAACAACAACAACAACAACAATTGTGCAGAACTGTAAAATAAAAGAGTTAAAAGGAAAAGCCGCGCACAACATTGCCATTCTGTGTAAAAAGAAGCTAGTGGGAAGAATTGTGGGTTGGGGATTGGGGGGGATTGTGGAGGCATGTTGAAAGCGTCGCTAAAAAAACGAGAAAACGAACGTGCCATTCGCATGGCAAAAAGTGCAGAAGGCCCGCCGCCAGCCAGATGCCTCTGCAATATTTGTCTATGAAAGGAAAGTCGTGACAACTGCAAGGGGGGGTCGGTTACACAAGAGGCCAGCATAAAGGGGGAGGGTGGCTCTGGCATTGCCAATATAATGGTGAACCGGATGCATGACAGTTGCCTTAATAAAGCTTTAAAAGTGAATCTTATATGCTCAATAACATAAAATGACAAACAAAAAAATTGACAAACATTTTTACAAACAAACATTATGTATATATGTATGTATACTAAAAAATGTACATATACGTATGTATGTATATTGAATTATATATTATTATATATTATATACTATATATTATAGTGGATAATAGAAATGTACCTCTGTAGATCATGTAACTAATATTTTTATAATATTTTAATAAAAACTAGTTTTCAAAGTACAAGAATTTTTAATAAAAGAAATTTTTAATATCGGCTTACAAAAATTTAGATTAAACTAAATTAAATTGTGAAGTGATTACAAAAGCATTTAATTGCTTCCATTACTGGCATGAAATGATGATTCCATTATATTTTTTTTATCATACTTAAAGTCAATATTACCAAGATTTTACTACACTTAAATAATAAAATCTAAATTAAACAATCTGATAAATAATGTTGAGCTCATAAAACTAATATACACAAAAAATAAATCCAATTATTTGTTCTATATATTTCCATACTAATTGAAATTTATTCTTGTTTTTTATACGTTTTTATAAGGCTTTTATCTACATAAAATCATTTCACAACAGTTGTTAATTATGAGAAATATATAAATATGTGAATTATATATATTTTAGTAAAACCTAACAAGTGAAAAGAATTTTTTTTTTGTACAAAAGATCAGCTTAAATATTTCAGCAAATTTAAACGCAATTATGTTAATACATAAAAATGAGATTTAATCGAAAATGAAATACAAATTTAAAACAATATCTAAAGTGATATTATGATTGATACTATTTGTAGAACTTACAAAACTTGCATATTGAAGATTTAGTTAATTGTACTCGTTAAAATTATTTCAAATGATTACTAATTGATTCCTAACAAAATAGTTGTACAAAGTGTTATATTAAATATATTTTAAACTAAACACAAAATGCATTTTCTTAATTCATTATCATAATACAAAGTAATAATTGAAATTTCCGACTTACACTTTCAGCATTCCCATTTCTGGCTTTTGCAATTGTGCATTCAATTCAAAAGCTGCAGGTCAAGTGGCATGCAATAAAGTCACAAAGAAAAGAGCAAAAAAAAAGCAGGAAAAGACAAAAATCCGCATCATTGAAAATGTGTTCTAAAGGAGCAAGTTATTCTCTCAGAATCAGTTGCAATTCTCTTCATTTGCTCTTTTTAGCACAGTTTATGATGCGCCGGCGTAGAGAGTAAAACGTGCCCCACACTGCGTGTCCCTCATCTTGGATTTATCCATGTTTCATCTTACATTGAGAATAGCTGCAGTTCTTTTATTTTCTCTTTTTTTTTTGTTTTCAAGATTTGCGGCATTTGTTTAAGGTGGCGCGCGGCAAGCTTGAAGCATGTCAAGCTGTCAACAAATTGCTAGCGATTAGAACACCGGCAGCTAGCTAAAGAACCTAAGGCTAGTAGAACACCCCCACCAACTCACTTACCCACCCATCCATCCATCCGTCCATCCATTGAGTCACTTACCTTGGTAATGCGAATGGCGGTGACCAGTTTAGACATAATTCGAAAGCCTCCCACACCCAAAGTACGTTGGCATCGCTTACGCAACCTGCCACACGTCAAATTATACAAAGGTAACTCCATGCCCATACATTGCTGTAGGACATCCCCTCGATATCCTATCCCCTGGTTCATAAATTGGCATTAGTGGTTCTCGGCGCTGGGTTTTTGGGGTTTTGAGTTTGAGTTTTGTTCGAATCGTTGTTTTTAGTGCAACGCCAGCGGGGCAGCTTAATAACTTTTATGCGTGTTTGCATATCGGTACCATGCATCGAACTGATGGGAAATACGAGACAAAAAATATCAACATCTAGTTGTAACACCAACTTGAAGTTACCCTACATGACAAGTAATTTATAAAATACTCTTTAAAATACTCTTTAAAATATAAATTAAATATGATCTCTTTTCAAATAAAAAACGTTGGCCTATTTTAATTGCGTTTATAAATCTTTTTAGTTTGGAATTCATAACTTTTTACTGCTATTGTGTCACACAAATTAATAAAACACTAATGTACCTCTCTTTTTTTCCAATAAGTAAAGGGTATAAAAAGTGCCATTGCACTAGGGTAAAATTTGAGTTTTTGTTATAAACCAAACAGATAACGAAAGATATTTCGTTTCGGCTTTTTTTTATAAACTTTTTGGTGATTGGTAAAAATTCAATTGGCTACGGTTACAAATATCATTTCCTTTGGGTTTCACTGTTGCATGTTAATTGGATTTTTACAAAGTAAATTCGAGTTTGTCTTTTTTTTAAAAAGAATTCAAAACGCACTTAATTAAGTGCTTCGCTTTTTGATTGAAATGATGTAGTATTCTTTGCCTAAAAAAGTGTATTTGAATTTTATACTAAAAATTTACCAAATACTCGATTGAAACCAATTAATTTGGCCAATCGAAATGCAATAGATTTTTTTTTACCAAAAAACAAGAAACCTGTGAGCCGCAGGAAAAAATTTTCTAATGTACTGAAAACTTGTTATTTAAACTACAGAATTTTTTCTAATGAAATATTGAAATTATGTAAGGTAAAATTAATATTGAAGGTATAACATAAATTTATTATGCTTTAAGCCTGGATTTAATTGTTTTCTACTAAACATTATGCAAATAACTCTCAAATAGGTCATTTTTCGATATTACTTTAGAAAAAAGAATTTAACCAAAAAATATTGAAATGTAACAGGGACTTAAATATAAGGTAAATATATAAAACCTTACCTGAACTTTTATTTATTACATAAATTTTTAAAAATATTTATAAATTTTTTATATTTTCCCACAGTGCAGATATAGAGATGATGATGGAAAACCAAAAATAATGATATCTGGTGGTATTTGGCAGGATATGATAAAAAGAGTTTATATATTGGATATCATTTTTGGCTAGTCAAGCCAAAAAAAAAAATGATTTGTATTTCATAGTGAAACTTCAATTACACACAATGTAAATATACATATATTTTATAAAATTACAATGTAAGTATATATGTATATTAATGTATATAAATACACATATATGTATATATATATATATATATATATACGTTCTATACATATAATATTATGTATACAATATATCTATATATTTATATGCATCTATATATATAATCAAACTCATTTCTCTGGCACATTACATTGAATGCAGTTCTCCATTTGGGCGGTGTAATCCTCAATTTGAATAGTTGTCTCAAAGAAATTGTAACGCAAATGCACAGCAGTGGTAGCTTTTTCCAAAATCAGTTTAGGATTGGCATTGGCAGCTGATATGGGTATGTATATGTATATATATAAATGGTGTACATGTAAAGAAAAAGAAAGAGATAACAAAACGATTAACAATGTTGGCAGTGCCAGTGAGAAGGGTTAGATGGCCAGAATAAATGTGAAGGGCGTTACCAACCATTTTCGTAAAATTGTCCACGCTTAAAAAGCCATTTCAAAAATAATTAAGCTAATTGCGCACTGACCGTGGTACATGGCCGCCGTTTGCCGTTTCCCCCCAAAGGACAAAAGGCAGCAACAAATCCATTGGGATAATTACCATGCCCCCAAAACACAAACACACACTTACACACATACGTGGGTTTCCCCCATTGTATCCTTTTCATGGGTCTAGGTCCTACTCACCAATGGCCAAATGTGCAGAGAGCGCCACTTTATTAATGCTCAGAGCCCAGATCCGCAAATTGTGAACACGCTCAACGCCTTCAATGCTTTGGAAAATGTCCAACACCTCCGCATAATGCATATAGTTTGGTGTCCCCTCCATCAGAACCTGCCGGAATCCAACAAAAAGTAAAGTAAATAAACCAACATATAATTAGAATACAATGTGGCATTATTCTTGGTGAATTTTAGTTGCTTTACCAATTATACTACTTGCCGATTTTTTAATTCTGATATCTATAGTTTTTACATAATCATTTAAACATAATTTAATAAGGTTTATTAAAATTGGTTAGAAATATTTTATGGAAAAAATTAATTTGATATGTTGACTAATTTTCTAGCAGAATCATAAAAAAAAAGGTGAAATTTGGAAATATTTGAATCAGAAATAAAATAATTGTATGTACATTTGAATATGAATTGATTTAATTAGCTAAAATAAATATTAAATTATAATAAAAATTAACAAAAACTTATTGAATTTGAGGGATTTTTTTCATATGCAGTGGATACTCTTTACAGACAGCGAACTTTGGCGACTTTTTGACCGCTCAACAGAAGTGTCCGCCAAATAGAAGTGTCTATTATTGGAGTTTTCACTGTAACATAATTCATAAATTTCTTGAAAAAAAATTTCCAAATTTATACAAATTTTTTGGCTTGTGATTTTAATTAAAAACATTTAATAAAATTATTTATGTAAATTCTTTGAATTTTAATAGTTTTAAAACATATGCTCAATGAGTTTTATATATAAACCTTAGTTCAATTTAAATAAAATAATTGATTGGGGTCATTACTCACCAGCAATGCATCCTTCATAATCGTAAAGGTCGTAAAGAGCACAATGATGGAGAATATGAATGTACAAATTGGATCAACAATTTCATATTCGGGCCAAAAGTATATAACAAGGGCAGCAACAAAAACGCCAACACTCTGAATGACATCGCCAATCACATGGATGAGAGCGGCTCGAACATTCATATTGACTGCCTCGCGACCCACACTGCCACCATGATGATGGGATCCCGGAGCCGTTTCAGCCATTACGGCTGCAATTTCCAAATCTAAGCTCGGATCGACTAGCTTGGCATTCTGATACGAATATGTTGGCAATCCACTGCTAGGTAATTCAGCATCCTCCGGTGCAAAGGCAGCGCCCCCCTCAAGACGATGCGTTGGCGATGAGGCACAGGGTGTGTTTGTTGGTGTCCCATGACCATGACTTGTGGTCTCCTTTTGCTTTGTTGAGCTCTTCTTTTTGCTGCTACTGCCATGACTGTGACCATGCCCACCGCCCAAACCATGGGTATGACCATGTTGCAACTGAACGCCCATGCTAAATGCATGAAAGAAAAAGACGGGCGAGAGGATGGAAATTGAAAACGTTATCACAAATATTTAATATACTTGAAAATGTTGCAAGCTATGTTGCCGGTACCCATTTCCCGCAGAATACCCCCTCACGACCCCTGTCCACCATCCACGGATAGCCTGGCCGCAGTACCAAAACAAAAACGCATTCAAAAAGTTTTCCTCGTTCCTTTTTTTTTTGTTTTGTTTTTGTTGCCTTTGGTTTTTGGGCGGTATGCGGCCAACGCTTTGGCATTGTTTGGCATTTTATTTCAGCATTTTAATGCACCAACGGCCAAACCAACGATGGTCCATGCACAGTGGATCATAACAAGATGAAAAAGCTGTCAAAAATTTTAACTATTTAAAAAAAATAGTTTGTGTGAATCAAAAAGAAATTAAAATAAAACAAAACATAAATCAACAAAGATTAGAAAAACTTCTTAAAAATAAATTTGAATTGAATCAAAATATGAACGGGAAGAAAAAAAATATTTAAGACTTAAGACTTTAAGACTTGCCTTTAAGATAAGTTTTTAAGATAAGCAAAAAAGTGCACAAGATATTGAATAGAAAACATGGAGATAAGAATAAGACATGAGTTGACGAAAAATAAGAATTTAAGTAAGAAACATTTTGAAATCCATTGAAAAAAAATTATAGAAAGATAAAAAAGAGGAGATTTGGTCAGTGGTTGAAAAAAAATATTAAATGATAAATAAAATACCTCTACTATCTGTTTGAACACAATGCAAGAAAATATTTGCCATATACCAATTTTTGGTAAATATTTTTAAATATTTAAAACAAATATGTGCAGCACCACTGTGTATTTACAGAATCACCCTAGACTGAATCCAATGTTTTTGGTGCTCTGTGTACCGGAAGGTGTGTGTGCGGACTGCCGCCGTCTCTGACCGATTGTCGTCCGACTCCGTCCAACCAACCGACCAACTGACCGACCAACCGCTCTGTGGACCCCATTGCAATACGTCCGGATGCACTGCCGCATGCAAATACAAATGTATTGTCGAAAATGGCAACCGGTTGACTAGCCCTTCCTCTGGCCCACTGTGCTCCGGCTGTCCACAATTCTCTCTTCCCGCCAACCTTTTTCCCCCACACGGTATGCATCAGGCAGTTAATAGCTCGGCACATTGACTTTTTATTCATTTTAAATGCTCCGACATTGTAGATTTATGGGTTTTCTATTTGGTGGGAACAGGGCCATGGTCGCCGTTGTTGTTGTCATACCACCGCTGGTTTGTTGGCCTGCACTTAGCCTGCTTTGTTTTTTTTTTTGTCTTTTGAAACAATGCAATCCAGGGGCATCAATAAATAAACTGGCATAAATTACATACAGCCATTGGCCAGCCAAAAGTCTACACAAACACACAAAAAAGATACAAAATGAACGAAGATGGTACGAAATGAGATGAGAACGCTAAAGAGGCTGAGATCAATGGATGAGACGATTCCTCCACCCCTCTCAGTGACTTCGATTTGCAGCTAATTGACGTGACGTCACTTCTACCAAGAAAAGGACAAAATTTAAGTGCTCTAGAGATAGCGCTGAGCACGTAATGCCAATATTTTAAAAGCCCATTAGGGATTTGCTTTGCTCTAATGGAAACTACTAACTATATAGTGGCACAAATGAACATTAAAAAATTGCAAATAATAAAACAAAACTGTGCGAAACTATATTTTAAACATTGCAAAAGCGTTAGATAAATGATACCAACCAATTAAGTGGGTCATTTTGCTGTGGTTTCACCAGTTTAAAATTTAAATACGTTTCTATAAGTTTTTTTAATGTAATAGGAAGAAATAAGATATCATATATTAAATGTTAATTGAGAATAACCAAATTTAGATACTTGAATTTATACACTTTGGTTTTTTTTAATTGATACTCTTTTCAATCGACAGAGATTATTTTTGGCAAAATAAATTAAAAATACTCTTTCTCACCAAGTCAGGTTAGATGTATCCCATTTTTTTTTTTTTTTTAAAGTCAATGTTAGTTCTAGTGGAATTTCATTATTATGGTGGCTTAAATTAGCTGATAATTATTTATTTTTTTAATTTTATAATGAATTGTTGACTGAGGACAAAAAAATTATCCTTAAAACAATATTACAAAATAAATTGAGTATCTTATAAATAATTCTTTTTAAATATTATAAAAAGTATACAATTTTAAATACTTTAAAAAGATTTAAGTTTAAAAATTTTTGTTCAGCTTACATGAAAAATATTCAAAGTTGATCTAAGAACTCCTAACAAATTTTTCCCCTTAAAGGATAATTTTGAAATATTATTATCGGGACTGAAAGACGAAATATTTTAGCCTTATCTTCCCAACTAACCATGGTATTGAATGTATGTAAAGTCCTGAAAGAGCTAAGTAGGTATACATAAATAAAAACAAAACTTAATTATAGTTTGCAAAATCTCAGAGCTAAGGACACTATAAAAAAAAATCTTTTTTAATCAATGCAAAAATGTTACAAAACAATTCATAACAAGAAACAATTTAGACTCATGAATTTATGTTAAACTTTCTTTTAATTAAATAAGATTTACTGAGAACAATATCCAATAATTAAGTGATTCAATTTAAAAGAAGATACATAAAGAATTTGTCTGATAAACATTTTTGAAAAGATTTTAAATCATTTGCTGTTGAGAAATTTTAATTATTTATATGAACTTTCTTTACTTTCGAGGAAATGCTTAGGGATCTCGCTTACCCATTTTTATTTTGAGGCTGTCCAAAATTCAGGACGAAGCAAATAAATAACAACAACACTCGGTTGTAAAATGCGAGTTAAGATGAGCGTAATAAACGTGGCATGCCGCATCTTCGTTCCCCTTAGACCCAACGAGAGAGGGGGAGACAGCTTAACGAGCTTCTCAGCCGGGGTGACACCAGACCAAGCTATGGGAATGGCGACGGGCATTCCCAACGTGCCCGGAGACATGCTCAGCACATAAGTAAAAAAGCCAGGAGGGATACAGCAGCAGAGAGAGAGCGAATGAAAAAGAAACAATGAGCGAGGGAGAGAGAAAGAGATGGAGGGGAAACACAAGACCAAGTCGAGTCAAGATATGCGCTAATATTTATGTTCCTGTCAATTAAATCAGGACATGGCGTATATGCCACGTTTGCTAGTAACCAGGAGGTCCTGGTCCTGGTCGTGGTCCTCATGCCGGTACTGGTTCTGGTTCAGGATCCTGGTGTTGGCGTTGTCATGGCTGCTGTCGTTTGTTGGCCACTAACGAGGCGAGTAAAGATGCCGCAAAATCAAGGGAAATGCTTCATTGCACGCTACAAATTACAGCGACACAGTTGGAACAACAATGGGGCAGAGCTTGGGGGAACTTTTTTGGGGGGGGGGGGGGGCGTAGAAGCAATGGCATTTTTTGCGCTCGAGGACACAACACACACACACACACACACACAGCACAACACACATTGCCTTGCCAATCGGATGTTCAAAGTCAAAAAGCGTATGTGCCTGGCATTGAATCCTTGTGACTGGCTACCAGGACCTCAACCAAAACTGACCATGGACCGAAGCAGAAAACAGAAATTGTACTTTCCACTGTTGTTGCTACAATTTATATTTAGTGCCCATCAACGCGTTTTCTTTTCTTTTATTTATTTTTATTTTTTTGACAAATTATGGCCACATTTGACCTTACACACATATCCCACACAAGCACAACAAATGTTTACAAGAAATTGAAAATGAAATTGAGTTGCCAGAGTAACAAGAATTGGGCTTAGAGTTAGTTTTTAGGTCTCAAGTGGCTGCCAGCAAAATGTGAAAGAAAGGAGAATTAGTTACAAGAATTTCTTGAAAAGAGGCCAAGAAACTGAATGGGATAGCAACTAAGATGGTAGAACTTTGTATAGCGAGTTCGGAATGAAAAAATTGTTTGATCACTAATTATATCAAACAGATTTCATCTGATTATAACTTCTTCAAAAATTCACTTTCTCCATCTACGTTTTTATATGTAAATAATATGAAAAATTCAGTTTCGATTCCTTTAAAAATTCTTTTCTAAAATGTAATATAAAATTGTTGTTCTAAACTTTAAATCTATGAATTATTATTTTTCTGAAACGCTCTCAAATATTACAACATTTTTTAAGACGAGTAAAATCTAAAAATGTCGGTTTTATAAATATGAAATATGATTATAATATAATTTTTTTTTATATTATTAATTAGCAGGTATTTAACAAAGTCTTATCATGTTTACAAAATTTAACATAATTTTAGTTAGGCTTATTTAAATAAAAGTAAATAACATTATCTAATAAGTCAATATTATTATCAGATTTTAGTCACCTAAAATATTGTAACAAAAATAAACAATATCGGTTTTTCAAATTACCGCAAATGAAAATTCTAGGCAGTTCGTTAAAAATGACATGAGCAAATTTTGAATAACAGTTTAATTCATGTGAACCGTATTGTTAATCAACCCTGTTAACTTGGTTTTTCATATTTTGTTTCCATGTTTTCTAACGCTACAGCTGTAATTGCTTTAGCACCTCTTTTACAGCCCTTCTCCCTTTCCCGCTTCATATTTTAGCGTTTTTTTTTTTGTTCACTAATGTGCCACTTGTTTTTTGTTTTAAGGGGATTGCCTGCCAGTTTACTGTGCGTGCAAGTTTCTGCTATCCACCAGCCGAGTCCTTTTTTACCCTCACTTGGTAGCCGCCTTCCTTCAACTAATGGCCGCTATAACGATGTGGAGAGGAGACCCAAACGAAGACCACTCAAAAGTTAACTCAACGAAAGTTGGCTTTGTGCTAATTGAACTAAAAACTCACAACTAACTAAATGAAACTAAGTAAAAAGCCTTCTTCAATAACAAGACTAACAACAACAGCAACAAAAAATAGCAGAAGTTAGCTAAACCGTTTTCTATAACGGTAAAAGGTGGCCATTTAATTTCGTTGTTCGAACACGTTAAGCAAGAAAATCTTTCGAGCAGAGCGTTGACTTGGCTTTTCTATTTTTGTTGTTTTTTTTTTTATGGCAGGGGTTGTGTAGAATGGTTAGAATGACCGTGCTAGCCTGCCTCCCTCGCTCCTCCCTCCCATTTTCCGCCCATATCCCACAACTGCTCGTCCTTAAGCCAGGAGTTGCTTCAGCTGCACGTTTTTCACAATCAATTCACGTAATCAAACAATTCAAGTGGCAAACACTGAAAATGCCAACGTCAACTGGAAAATTTTTGCGCTACTACCAACACCAGCAACAACACAAACAACAACAACAACAACAGCAACAAGAGGCTTCGAACAAGAAAAACTAACACACACATGGGCAATGTGCTCGGCATTGAACGTTGCGATTTATGCGCCAAAAACTATGCTTCGACAGCCACATGAATGAGCAGAATGTAGAAGGCGGAGCAAAGGAGATGAAAAAATGGAAGGGAAAGTAGTAAGCGATAGAGATGGAGGATTGTGAGATAACGAGTAAGAGGCGTTTGGTGGCACAAAACTTGCAGGTGCTGCACTCGACGAAATCAAAACAAACAAAACAGATTAACCGAACGACTAACAAATGCCCTTTAAAAACTAGACAACTTAACTTGTAAAGTACTAAGAAAAGTATTGAGTCAATCTAACTTCGTTCTTATTTATAAAATACTCAACACAATAATAGCTTAAATAAGCTAATATTATAGTAAACCTCATAAGAAATTTAGGTCACTGTACAAACTATATATATTATCTTTAAATAAAATAGAAAATCTAATAATTTATAATGCTTTGATCACAAGAAATAATGATTCAAACATCCCGAAAAGTAAGCAACTGAAAATTATTAAAGCAAATAACTCTTAAAATTCGCCAAACTTTTTCAGATTCCTTTCTGATTTCTTAACTATTAGGAATTGATTCTAAATCATTTTTATATTCATTGAGCAAATATTTAATTCGTTATTGATACTCTTCTTTAATTCATAGAAACGAATTATTTTAACATATTTTAGGTACATTAACTTTTCTTTAAAAAACCGCCATGACTTTTTAGCAAACTTTTATCTTATTTGACTATTCAAATTATGCAAATTCTTTTTAGAAACAATTACCAAATTTAGCAGTAAAAATAAATATAATTAAGTATTGCATAGCAAAATCCTTTTTGAAGGAACTATAAAAATATGCTTTTATAGAAATTATTCATTCTCAATGGACGTTCAGTTAAATACTCAGATTCGATCAATCCGAGATGAAATTGTTAACAATTTGTACAACTGTTCATTACTCCAAGAAAGACTTAATTCCAATATACCCTCATACCAACTCAGAGCAATCTCCACCTTTGGGGCCAGCCAACACAAACACAAGCAAAATCGTTGTCGTTGTCGCTTTTGCCTTTTGTTGACGCAGAAAAAGAGAGGAAAAAAAAAAGAAAGTAGAAAAACTTCTCACAAAGAAAGAAAAATTCTAAACTTGTGGAAAAAGTTGTCGCTAAAATGTGGAGAAAGTTGCCGCAACAACTGGCGGATATCGCCATAGAGAAGATGGCAACAAAAATAAAAATAAAAAGACGACGAACGAAGAAAGCACTGCAATTGGGAATGGGAATGGAAACAGAGAAAAAGAAAAGGACAATTTTACCATGTTGACCCATTTGCTACTGCTGCTGCTTGTGGTGGAGAGGGGAGACAAGTTGATTGCGGCAATTGCAATTGGAAAACTGCCCAAAGGGAATTCGTCATGGGGTGGGGCAGGGGGAGAGGTAGGAAAACTTTTACAGTCAGTTAGTCATATCTAACGGGAAATACTTACATGATATTTACCAAAATTGCCAGACCCGATGTGATCAACATGATCTTTGCATCAACTTGATAATCACCTGTAATCAGGCGTCCAATGGCCAACCACACGAGTATGCCAGTAATGACCCAAATCATGAATACAGAGGCCATAGCACCAATAACTTCAGCCCGATACCATCCAAAGGACATCCTGTCAAAAGATAAATGAAAGAGAGCGCAAAATTGTTTAATTGTAAAATGTCGAAGATAATGGCAATAAAATTCGTAAAGAAAGAGTTCATTCAAGTCAATAAAATGTTTTCGCAAGAGGAAACTGGCAACCTGTCAATAAAAATTATCGGTTAAATGATAATTAAAAGTTAAAAAGTTGAAAAAAAGTAAACTTAAGACATTGTAATGGACCTTTAGTTTTTTCTCTTTGTCTGCGCAACGAAAACACAATTTTAAAACCAATTTTAATATTGCTTAAATTTAATCACTGTCATATACATATACATATTAAGAGTCAGATTACTTAAAATAAAAATTTAAATTTAATTTAATTTAAAATTTAAATAAAATTTAAAAATTTAAATAAATAATTAGCCGAAAATCTGGCTAAATAGATAATGCTAATAAGTAAGACCCGATAGGATGAAACTAAACTTAATTACAATTTTGAAGTGAAATTTGATAAAACTTGCCCAAATTTTAATGTAAAAAAATGAAATTAGATCAATAAAATTTATTTAAATTTATCTATATATCTAATACTCATTGGTATATATATAATCTTATAGGACAATAAGATTCCATAGTATTTAATAATATTTAAAAGTAGCTCGTTAAGTAGATTAATTATATTGCTTTTCATTTTCAAAAACAGTTACTCTAAGAAGAGTATCCAAGAATGTTTAATTGATTAACAAAAATGTAAAATTAAGTAATTATAAAAACAAGAACGTATCTTTAATAACTCACATACGCGTATTAAATGCTGAAACCTTAATGAAATTGATAGCATACCCAAAAACATAAATTAAATTTGAAAGAGGCGGTACAAGGCAAGGTAAGGGACGGAAAGGGAAGTCAAAAATTAACATGAGCTGATAAATGCGACCAAAATTTGTCAAATGCCATTTTAATTTGAGTGTCGCAGGTTTTATTTTATTTTTTTATGTTAAATATTCTTTTATTTTATTTTATTTTTTGGGTGCGGTTCGTCCCTCCCTTAGGAGAAATAATCGCGCTTTCTGGCTTAGGGGTTTGAGTGGCCAAAATGGTGTTGTAGGAGGTTTCACCTAATGTAATGAGCGTTTTGCATGTGGGTCCCTTTTTTCAAATTTTTCGTTTATGTGTTTTTGTATTTTTCTTTTTTTACGTTCGTTGTTGGTTTCTTTTTTTTTCCTCCTGCCTGATTTCGGTGGGGTCAAAGTCAACACCTGAACGACGACAATGACTCGACGGCAGGGCTCGTTCAATTAAAGGGGCCACAGCCCTATACACACTTCTTCAGTCCCCTTTCTAGGTTCTCGTTATAAAATTGAAATAATGGCAACAAGAAGAACAATTTTTGCCTGCCTGCTAACTAATGTCTCGCCATAATAATACAATTTAATTTCCAGCAAACATCCGCACGACCTCATTCCCTCACACTTTCATACCCTTCCCCGTTTCTGTCAGATTGTGTCAATGTATGGGTAGCTAGGTTTTATACTCTATATATGTACGCACATATATTTATATACATATATATGTATCTACATATATATATCTACATATATATATACATATATACACTAAGGGCCTTGCATTTGCAGCAAGTGCAACCATTTGCTTAATGACCGCCTCTGCCGGCTCTGCTGGTTTTTGGTTCTCTTTTCATTCTATTCCCCCTTCTCTACCCTGTTACGGATACTGGTGCTACTCCTCCTGGAATCAGAATCAGAAGAAGGAGAAGGAAAAGCCTCACAACATCGTTGCCTCAATGAGCCAACAACGTTACTGAGTCACATTGGGCTGGGGGTTATTTGATAATTAAAACTAACTAGCCAAAAACACTTCATTTGGCGGTGGAAAAAACTAAGAGAAACTTGCTATAATTAGACGAAATGTTTTCTGAGTCAGAGGGGAAATATGGTTAGGAACATCATATTAGAATATATAAAAACTAATTAATTTGCATACACAGTTAACAACATTTCGCAAAAGTCAAAGCAGTGAGAGATTATGAAAACAAACAAATATAAAAAGTGACCAGCAAGGATATCCCAGGAAAACAAATAAATAAACTAATAGAAAAATGATTACGTATATAGAGCTCAGAAGATTCATTTTAGGATAAATTTAAGTTATTCATAGAGAATTAATTAAATTAAGTTATTCATAGAGAATTAATATCAGGAATTAATGTTGTATTGCGACTTATTGGTCCATTCATTCCAATTAAATGCGTATCTAGAAATGTATCCTTAGCAATAAATAAAATTTTTAGCAGTCTATTTATTGGTATTACCATAAATGTTATTATATTATTTATAAACAAGAAAAACAATTTTGTTAATCTTTTGTACATTGTTATAAAAATTATTTCTTCTTCACTTTTTATAATTGCCAGTAAATAGAAGGTCTTATCCACATTAGCTATCGCATTTATGATTTTTTATATCATCGAACAAATTTTCTATTATATTATCTATTTTATATGATTAAATACATATTTAAAACAATATATATATTTATGTTTAATATACATATGTATATAAGATACAATATGTATCCCTTTATCTAAAGTCCTATAAATAATTTATTTCAAAGCATTCATATCAAACATTTTAATCATCTGATGGATTTCCTTTTCTTCACCAAAAAAATTAAGTTTTTGAATACAATTACATAGAAAAACTAATTTAAAAATTATAAAATTTTTGAATAACTTTATTTGGTAAGAACTGGAAATGGAATCGTCCTGATATTAGAGACATATTTGTACATACAAACATATACAAATATACATATGTGTATATAGTATAAGTATGTCTTACCTAAATGAAACGTTTCCTTAAATATCTATCCTTTTCCGTTCATAACAAAAAGAAAAAAATACGTGAAAAATAAGTTTTTTAATTTATTGCTACTTGGATTATTTTTATACTGTATTTTTCTTTTTGGCACAATGCTATCAAGTAAAAATGTAAAGGGCTTTTGGAATAATGAATGAGGGTTGTTTATTTATACAATTTTATTATATTTTACACTTGAAATCTAACATCCTGAAAATGAAATGTTTCTCTAACCATTCTTCCCTGGGACACTGTGCCCTGCTCTCCTCATGTTTAGTTTTAGTTTTCATTTTGCGTTGCCTGTGCGTTTGCCTTTGCAATTGTGCAAATGTGTTTTGTTTTGATAAATTAGGCTTGTCAACTCGGCAATGGCAACGAGAACGGCAACGGCAACGGCAGCGACTGCGAACCGCACCAAGACTGAGCCTCAGCCTTGCCAACATGCATCAGTTGGAGCAATAGAGCCACAGGAGAAACACAGGAGAGGAACCTACATAGAACGTAGTGTCTGAGGCTGTGCCTGAGACTGGGACTGAGACTGGGAATGGTACTGAGACTGAGGAGGCACGGCAACGGCAACAAAATTTACAAAATTACCATGCAACACGCTTGAAATTGCAAAAGTTTTTCATTATTCACTTTGTGGCTGCAGCAGTCGAGTCGTCGAGTGAGTGAGATTTTTGCATGAATGAGCAGAACGTGCCGCTTCCGTTCCACCCAAAAAAGGTCCCTTTCACCCCACCCCCAGTCAGCCATTCCTATTACCGAACTGAGAGAAGAATGAGAACAAGATGAATGCTAAAGGCGGTATAGTAGGTGGAATGTATGTATATATATATACATATATATAGTATGAGGTCTACGAGACCAATTGAAAAATGTGCATCGGCCAAGCAGAAACAGAAACAGAAATAAAAGCTAGAGCTGAAGCAACAGAACCAGAAACAGGCCCTGAAAATTTGGAAACAGGCTTTTCGCCTAATTAGACGATGGGAAATGGGGAAATGGCAAAATGGATGCGATGCCAACATCTACAGAGACCCTTACCCTCCTCCCTTGCCGACCGACAGAAATTATGAAAAGATGAAAATAACAAATCTTGAACAAGGCTATTTGAATCCTCTGTAACTATGGTTAGAGTATATGTACATATGCTAAGAATATTAAACTATAATTAAGGATCATAAGACAAGTAATAACGGTAAAAAAGTTCATTTTAGCTTAAAAAAGACTCGAAAACTAATAGCTAATATTTCAATTGAGAAAAATTAGAATATGTATAAAATTATAATTAAAAATTAAGATTATAAATCAAATATATAAATTTTTATATAATTACTAAACTAGAAAACAATATTTTTACAAATGAAAATTAAATGTTTTCAAACATATTCAAATTGTTTTTTTGTTGCCAAATTTGCCTCCGATTCCTATTCTAATTTCTAATAATTTTCCAACTTGAACACCAAAAGCTCACATGGCTTTAGAAATTTGCAGGAATTTCAATTAAAAATTGCAAGTCCAAAAAATTATATAATATATTCAATAGAAATCGCTTTAAAAAATTAAATAGCAATCGATTTTATATTAAAGAAATATGTTGTGTGTACTTATAAATTTAAGCGAATATTTAGCAAATCATTTTACATTCGAACTTTCTTATAATAAACTCGCACGGGATCAGAAAGAAATAATTATCAAAAGTAATTCAAATTCAATTCAAATTATAAAAAAAATTCATTCAAAAAACCTTAATAATTTATTCATTTTAGAAAAATAATATTAGATTGAGAAAAATGCATCTTCGAAATATATTAGGAGCGATTGTAAAATTAAAAAAATTATACATATATAATATAACAAAATGATAATGTATATACATACTATGAAATATCCCGTTAGAAAGTTGTTATATAAATGGTGCCGATTACAAAAAAAACAAAAGTTAACTAACCTCTACTCTGCTATTACGATTTAATCATCGATTGAGATAATTTCCACTTTTATAATATAGTAAAAATACTCTTCTTATAGGATTTTTTGTTATTGAACTAATAAAACTAAAACTGAAACGTTTTCGCTTTAACCTTTGTGCAATAAACTTCGCCACATAGAGTATTTTACTTAAAGATTGTTCTTTTATTACTTAACATGGCCTAAGGTCACCAAAGTCTTGAAGAAAAACATGACGTTGGAATGGAAAAACTTAAAAGTTTTTATTGATTTACCAAAGTCTTTTGACCTCTCCCCTTCGTTTCCCCTCTATTTTGCTGTCATTCTTTGTACATTTTTCCCCTCCTTCCAGGCGTTTTCGATTTGATGCCCTTAGTTTTTGTGCCAACTTACCTTTGCGTAGATGGCCGTCCAGCAATCCAGATAGCAAACAATGAGATCATAAAACTGGCGAAATCGGTTAGCAAATGTGCGGCATCTGTTGCTATAGCCAAGCTATTCGATAGATAGCCACCTGTCGATGAAAGGGACGTGCAAAAGAGAGAGCGAGAGAGAGAGAGAGAGAGTGAGAAAAAGAAAAGAGAGAAAAGTAAATAAATGCGCAAAAAATTAACTTTTCTCGAATCTGTCTGAGCACACCCGCTCCACTCCCCCGGTCGGTGGAAATAACCGATGAAAGGGAATTCCCGACAAATCTGCTGCTCCCCTTCAGCAGACCGCACCTTGTCATCAAGTGGAATGGAAGGGACAAACAGCAAAAAGGAGGAGTCCTTGTCTGAACGGGAACAGTCAACCATTTTCGATTTGCGAAGCAAAAGCAAACGATGAAAGGTATATAGTAGAAAGGAACAAGGTAGGTAATTGCAAAGCGATTAACGACAACAGTCAAGGCTAGCGTAGTCCAAGTCCACGTTCATATAAACGACCAAGTCGAGGAGCAAGTCCTTCGAGTGACGTTGCCACTCGAAAATTAAATGTTTATTGTATAACCCAACCCAAAAACCACCCTCTAAATGGTGTAAGAGGGTTGACAACAGATACACAGACAGACGATACAAAGACAGAGGGACAGTAAGCCCTTCCGGTTGCCATATTGTTGCACTTCCGGTGCACAGTTTTTTAATCGTCTCGTCCTTTGTTGTACCCTTTTTATTCTCTTCTTCACTTTTTTATGTTTGACTTACTTTTTTCTCTCTCCCTCTATCTTTGAGGTGAGCGAAATTAGTTAGGGAATTGAAAAAGGGCGATTCAAATGTACAAAAAAAGAGGGGCAATTCAAAGCAAAAAGGTATAAATTAAATTGCCAGGCAAAGAGATGAAAGACTTTTTTGTTTGGTTTTGTATAAAAAAAGGAAACTCACCTACAATTTCTGCTAACATAAAAACTAGACACAAAATGCTGGCAATGATCAATTTGCGACGAGCCTTCACATCAACACCCTCACTACGTGCCCGATGGCAATGATCGCGAACTGAAAATATATAGAAATATGAAAAGAAATATATCAATAGATAAAAATATATGTATATAAAAGTATGATATTATTTAGTAAAGTATTTTATTTTTTATTTATTTTAGTATGAAGAACTTAGTAAAATTTTATATATTTGTCATCTATTCAAAATTCAGAGCAACGAAAGCGGTTTTTAAGATTTACTTATAACTAGACTTTGGATTAATTGTTAATATAATATAGAATTAAGTTTTCTTTTATCCAAATTATTATACATATATGAATTCAATTGATTAAAGGACAATTTGGAAAAAGAAAATATAACGTTCTCGACTTACGTTAAAAAAACCCCTCTCTAAAAGAATTATTAAATACAAACGAAAATATATTGAAGATTCCCAAACTAAAAAAAAAAACAGGTTTCGCATTTGGCCAATAGGTACTTAAGACTCAGTCCGGTCTTGTCTCTTTATAGCTAAGGAATCTATACATATATATATAATATATATACATTACTGAATGACTGAATGGATTATTGAATTACCTTAATGAATTGAATCAACAAGTGGTTGAAATTTTGTTCAATAATTAAATTTTTTTCACTTTGTGCAGAATACTTTTCATTAATATATTAAAATTCAGTTAAATGTTTACTGATATCGAGTTTTTGAACAGATTTCTTTTTCAACGATTTCTCTGCATAAAATAATCATTTTAGTAAAAAGTAAAATTATAATATTTCCAAAACCATATAAGAAAAAGAAAGGCTAATTGGAAGCCACGTGAGGTTTACTCGGAAATATTTAATGATATTAAATAAAGTATAGAATAATAAAGTATAACTCGTTAAAAGAAACTTATTTCAATATTATTTTATAACCAGAAAACTTATATTATACGATTATATAAAGTTGTTTATTAGATTATAATAGTTTCTTTGTCAGTTCATTTCAGACACTGCTTAATCAGAATTTCGCATATTCCGCTGATTGCTTTTCCAAAAATTCTTTTATTGGTTTCAAAATAAGAGAAGATATTTTTCCCACTGATGAATATGAAATATTGTACAAACAACCTGACTTTCCTTTCGCTTTTCACTTGCATTGGGAGTTTCGCTTTTTCCTTTTTTATTTTCCTTAACTTTATTTTCCATTTTCATTTTCCGCTGAATAAAATTCCCGATGAATTTTCCTTAAGCCAGCCTTCTGTCCTTTGCCTTAACCAGTTTCGCGAAAGTGTTAAATGAACAATGTGAATGTGGCATATGTTTGGTAGTGCGAGCGACTGACCCCATGGGAAAAGAAGGAAAAGGCTATCTTGCCACCCGTCGACCCCCCCTTCCGCCCCTGATAGCCCACGCCCATCTGTTATGCCATTGAGCATGCAATACATATTTACAAAACAGGCATTTAAATTTATTTAACATGGTACGTGAATAATGACCACCAACGCGACTGCTACTACACTTCTCTTCTGCCTCGCCCCATAAATGTAGATATGTAGGGGACTCTACGGGATGTTTCTGTTCCGGGAGTACTATACGTATATATATATAACTTTTTCGTTTTTCTTTGTAGTTGTTATTTTTTGGTGTCAGTGACAGGCGGAGCAAGAGTTGCACCCAGCTAGGAGTTGCTTGGCTTGGTTGGTCGCTTTGGTCTAGGAACAGTCTATTAAATACTTTATTGCATTTGTCGCAGCCGTTTTTCATGCTTTGTCATTTCCGCTGCATTTTCTTTTGCACTCTAGGTCCGCTTTCTCTCTCTCTCTCTCTACTTCTCTTTTGCTTGTGGCTCTTCCACTGTTGTGCAGTTTTCCCTTTGTTCAGTAGCTGAAACCGAAGGAAAACCCAAAAGGAAGGTGGACTCCACACACAACACACATGTACATATGCTTGGTAAATTTGAGATGAACATGTGACACGATTCAATTATAATAACAAAATATATATATATAATATTATAATTGACATTAAAACGATAGTTTTGTCTAACGATCTATCACATAAATAAATTGCTAAACTTGATTTGAACCAATTGTTAGAGACCTGTTGAAGTAAAAACCATGAAAGAATGTAGAGAAGATTATACCCAATTTATAATGTTTTCAATCCTATGGATTAAGTGAGAATTTTCTTGTTGTAGTTTCTTTAATTGAAGTTAAAAAGTTTATTATATCTTACTATATATTGTAGTTATCCGATTAAATTGATTTTTAAGAGCTTGACAAATCTACACATCTTAAAAGCTTATCTACCAAGTTTCAACCATGTAGCTTAAAATTTAAGGTCTAAATCGTGCGAAGAAACATACAGACGAAGAAACGGGCGCATCCTCTGCAACAGTTAAAAAAAAATTAAAAACAAAGCAAATGAAATTTCGTATTTCGAAGGAAAAATTGGTTTACTAATTAATTATGGTTAGGATTGTAAATGACAAATTTTAAAAATTAAATGATTCTAGAAAATCTCAAACTTATTTTGTATATACTTTTATATAAAAAGTTTCTTATTTTTAACTAAAGTTTGGATAAAATTGATTACCTGTGAAACAAATGACTAGAAAAAAAATAAAGTTCTCACTTATCCATATTACGACTTCAAAATGAAGTTCGTACTAATTCGTGTCACGCAAGTATCACCCGTTGAATGGTTGACGTAGTTGAGCGGTTTCTTCATTTGAATTCAGTACAAGGACACCAACGCCTGGCATGGTCTCCGTCTGTTCATACTCCACAAAAACACACACACTGCAACACACACACACACTCAGTCGCATATACACAATAGCAGTAACAATGCCAGCAGCGAAATTAAATTCCTGTGCATAACCAAAGCCTCGCCTTCGACTACGACTACTGGGACTTCCAACTATAGAGAACGACACAACAAGGATTGTGGCACGTGGAAATTTCACCTATTAGACCCGCATCCCAGTTTACCGCTTCAGCTGCTATTCCCAACGTTCTTTCGTCTCCATCGTCATCGTACCAGCTGATGCATAAAAATCATCATACTTGCAATTTAAACACAACTCCGATCCATCTGCATCTTTAATTGGTCGCCTTGGTCTGTTCGCGCATTGGTTTTTACCTTTTCGTCTTCTTTTTTTTTTACCCTCACTCTTTTTCTCTTTTTTTTTTTACTGGGATTGCTGCTTTTGCTTGTTTGTTTGCGCAATGCGGCAATCAGAAGGTGCTGGCTATGAGGGAAGAAAGGGAGGAGTGGAACAGTGAAAGGGGTGGGGGTTTGGCAACAACAATACCAACAACAATTGTGCACTTCTTATAAATAATTAATGGCGAAATGAGGCCCCAAGTGTGCATATAAAAATACGTAATTGAATAGAAATACATAAATCTGGTGACAAAAGCATTTTACGGCACCAAAGTTGACAAAGTGACAACACCTGACACTTTGCAAATATGTATGTATATATATATATATACGTGTATATATATACATATATACATGCATACATTCATACATTCAAGAATCTTTGCAAACAATCTTTCAATTTACAAGTGGCCAATACATGGAGAAATAACACTTTATTACTTGGTACTTTTTTATACAATTAAAATGGTAAACTTTTTTATTCAATTTAATTGAAAAGAAAAAAATCCTAGAAAGAAACAAATCAGAAAAAGAAGGGCCTACAGAATTATGAGATAATTATAATAATAATTTTCAGTTATTACTGGAAAGATCAGTAAGGCTATTACTCAAATTAAAAAATTGCCAAACCTATTAAAATTTCAACTGAAAATAACAAGAATCAAAATCTACAATTAATTAGTTTAACAGACTTTCGAATTGTGCTGAAATTTGAAGTTTTCTTAGTTAAAAAACAAGTTTTTAATAAAATCCACGAATATGATTATATATAATATATATTTTTCTTTAACATAATACAATATGTAGTTTATATAATTTATTTTATTATTCGGAATCTATGATGTTATAATTATCACTTTCGTAAATTTGTTTACCAATATTTAAGTTTGTATTGAAAATTTTGTATAAGCAATTTCTTCAGATTTGCTATACTTAAAACTAGGTCTTAGATTTCATCAGACTATCTGTATAACCAGCAAAAAATAGTATTAGCAAGTATGTTGAATTGTTAAATGTGAAATTAAAGTGTAACACAAATTGACACATTTAAATTTAAAAGACAACATAAAAAATATTTTAAAACTTACATGAAGAAACAAAAATTATTTGTTGATTTCATTTGATTTTAAAATATTAAAAAAAAAAAAAACAGTTTTTAAAAAAAATTCTTTGTTAAATGCATAAATTTCTGGTTTCCTTTTATGCCACAACAGAATAATATATATTTATATGTTCATATGCAGTTTAGTTCCCAGATGATAGTTTTTAGTAATAGATTAAAAATAAAAGTTCTTACAGAAATTATTGAATGAATTAATTCATTGAATTGTTCCACAGCTTATACTGAATATATTACAATTTAATTGAAAAAGATACACTTTTACCTGCACTTTTCTCCAATGCTTTGCCTTTGAATAGGTCCATGTGCATCTTACACAACTCATTGATAACAATGGAATACTGTTCACTGGTGTCTAACAATAAAGTGATTTATTATATACTACATGGAATTGAACCCATCTGGTTCATATTCAACTAACGACTGTGTTATGAGGTAAATCAACTAACATCCAAGCAGCTGCTTCCCAACTAAGTAAGTTAGTAACTACTTTTCGTATTTAGTTAAACAACATGCTGCGAGATTATTAATAGAGACAGATATTGAACTATGAACTATGAGTGCAGGTTTTATATATATGTACATATATATATTTTTTTAAAAAGTTACTTTAGCTTTTCCATCATCGTGTGTCTAGACACAAGTAAATGACATTTAAGGTTGTTCAATGTCTGCCACTAAATAAATCGAATCATCGTAGAGGAGAGGAGAAAACAAATTTTTCCTATTTACTTGGGAGCCAAGCGAAAAAGGAAATTAAAATGTAAAATTGACATAGCCAGGCCATCGATTCTATAAACTTACTATATGTATATATGACAATATATGTATGTATATAGTTTTTCCTTCTCCATTTTTTTTTTATAAAGTATATATATATATATATATATATATGGATATTTGCTCCTCTTTCTCTTTGGGGGGAAGAAAAAAAATGAGCTGGGCATTTATTTGGTCTATGCTGGAACCGATGGTTGTCATACGTAGTAAATTACGAGCAACATTGCGGCAATTTATGGCATTTTGGCCATAGCATAAATTCTGATTACACCGCCTCGCAGATGCTGCAAAATTTTCGGTTTTGGGGAACCTAGAGAATCATCAGCTGATTGATGACAAAACCAAATGTTGTAAATGGGATGGGGAAGGGAGGGAGGTGAGTGGAAAATTTTTGGCCTCACCATAATCATGCAATTTCTCGATATGGCATTTCTCCAAAGTTGTTAAAGTTCTTCTTGTTGTTGCTGTTGTTGTCGTCTTTTGATATACCCTCGTCTCTGTATTCATTTCCTTAAGACTTCCGTTTTCAGCGATTTCCGTGTCGTTGGCCAATTAGCTAACATTTACCCAAGACTACATGAACGGCAAATTGCATACAGAAATTTTCCCCGATTTTCGCAAAACACATGAAAATTATTATGGAACTTGAGAGCAATCAAAATGGAAAACTCTTTCAGAAAATCGTTGAAGAAAAGGAACAAAAAACCAAATGCAACTAAATTTGTTTGTTTGATTGTTTGTTAAAACTGGATTTTTCTTTAATTTGTTTGTTTTTATTTTGCCTGCTTTGTTTGGATTTTTCTTTTCCATACCTCTGATAATTTATGAATGAGTGCAAAATGCCACCAAATGAGTTAGTTGAAGGGGTATGTAGAATAATGGAAAGGGGTGGAGTGGGGTGGTGCTATCCACTGATTGAATGCGACACGAAAGTGCCGTTGGCAGTTTATCACAACTTACCTTCGATGTTGTTGGAACGTCCGTGTAAACAGAAAATTTGTGATAGTGTTGAGGGTGTCGAGGGATTGTTGTTGTTACCAACAGCTCTGGCTCCGTCTCCGGCTCCTACTCCCGGACTAGCACTATTGCCATTACCCTGCTCCAACAAATGAAAAGAGGGGGCTGTGCCATAATTGCTACGACGCGTCTGCTGCTGTTGACTGAAAGAAAACAAGAAAATTTCAGTTGAAGCTCAACAAATCTAAGATAGTCAAGATAAATCTATTTAAATATCAATATTTAACTATACATTATGGTGAATAAAGAATGTTCACTGCTTTAATTCTAAGAATATATTTAGTTATATTAAAAGCATTTTATTACAAAATGCTTTCCATACATAAAATA
The DNA here is from genome assembly GCA_037075365.1 of Drosophila emarginata. Lineage (NCBI taxonomy): Eukaryota > Metazoa > Arthropoda > Insecta > Diptera > Drosophilidae > Drosophila > Drosophila emarginata. The sequence goes on along the minus strand of JBAMCD010000109.1, from coordinate 153,352 downwards.
CTTTTCGATATAAACTAAGTTTAAGAGTTTTTATTCAATTAAATGTTTTAAAACTTGATTTAAAGGATTAAAACTTTTAATTTAAAATTTTACATTTTGTATCTAGAAATATACAGTGAATAATTATGTTAAATTATGGGGAAAATCGTAAAAGTAAATCACTAACAATATAAAGATTTTAAACGAAAATTTTGTCACATTTTTTTGGCTAGAAAAACAAGGCTAACAACCTGGAATATAAAAACCCATAAGTGTACCATATATACAAGGGATCATACTTTAGTTTTAAAAAACACTTGAACACATTATTAGATTCTTTTAAGAAGGGAACAGAGTTAAGCAAATTAGAAAGTTTAACATTAATCTAAAGTTCTTTGGCATATAAAAGTTGAGCCGGTTGATCCTTTTAGAGAGGTTCCACATAGAATACATTTAAGAAGAAGTTACATATTTGTTTTTCTGTAATTTATTCATGAGCTATATTTTACGATTTCTTATCCTGCAAAAGCTATATCTTTCTTTCTTCGATTGGCTTTTTCTTCCCAAGAATTAACTCAAACTTATTATGAAGAGGATAAATTGACAAATTTATATTTCTGAATTTCGGCAATACTTAAAATTAATTTGAATGACTGTTTCTTATGCATTTTAAATTATTGAGTAATATAAATTTTTTTTGTATTTAAAAAAGGAAAGTAAAAGTTGTTAACATTTTTATAAAATAATTTTAAATTTTAAGATTATAAATCAATATATTATATGTATGCATATATATTACATATATCCATATATATTTTCTTCTAATTTCCAGCTTGTGGAGTGTTTTTTTGAAAGCTATAAGAACAAAAATAAAACTAAAAAGAGAGTGCAAAATGTGCTACAATGATCAATTTTGGTTTTTGAATTTTCTGACACTGTAACAAGCAGTTTATATATTTTTACCAACAATAAATAAATAAAAGGATGGGGAAAAAAACTTTTGCTTTTGAAAACCACTGGCCGAACAATAGAACGAACAACGAAAGCAAAGGATTTTGAGGGGGGGTGTGGAAACGTGGAAGAAGAAGTGAATTAAAACGCACTGTGGTTGCCAACTGGCTGCGGTATTTAACCAGACACAATGTTAAAGGAGAGAATATCACTCCCCTCCCTGCCCTCGCCACTCCTCTATACTGCCTTGCTATGCTCTTGACACCACTTTTTCTTCTCCCTTCTTCATTACATCAATGTAATGAGCTGAGCTTCGAAAAACGAAACGAAACACATGAAAAAGGGGTTCGTTTTTTTTATATTTTATTTGATAGGTGCTAAAATGAAAAGTGCAACGAAAAATTCAATTTGAAGTTTTGTTACTTAACGCAAACTACGATGACTACTTAAATGCCACACCCACCAAACTCGTTGTACGCCCATATTATATGCGTGTATGTGATGTGCCCGTTGATAAAGTTACTCTTTCTCTGTATGTGTATATGTGTATGTGTGTGTGTGTGTGCGTAATTTTTACTACGAAAAGTGCAAATGGCGCTAAACTACTTGCTCGGCAACTTTTCCAACGCAATTGCAACAAAAAAAAGAAAAACGAAAAAAAAGAGAAAAAGAGCAAAAAGAAGAAAAAAAAAGAATGAGGAAAGGAAAATATGTAGCCACTTCACTTTAAGCTTTCCTTCTAGCCAACTTTTCTCGAGGCCCTTACACCTACAAAAGTACACATACACATATACACAAATACAGTTAAACAAGACACACAGTTGTCGTGACTCCCACGCTGTGCGCTTTTACGCCTATTTAACAAATCAGCAGCTCATTTGCCTCTTTATGTTAATTTCGTCAGAGATTCTTTTTTTCTTTTTCATTTTGTATTTTCACTTGACTTTTTCTTCAATCTGTTTTTTATTATTTTTGGTAAACTTTTCATCTTTTCCTTAGAGGCATTTGCACAAATTTGCGTGCATACACTTACATTACAATTGGTGTATCTTCGTTTCTGGACATTTTTGTTGTTGTTGTAGTTATTTGTTTTATCCTAAACAATTAATTAACAAAAATACAAAGTAATGAACAAAATCCGATGAACGGACAACAAGTTTTTAATGGGACTGCAGACAAACAACTGAATTAACTGAGGCTGTAGTAGAAGATCCCTACTATCTAAATAACGGATGATAAGAACAAAGTAAATAGCAGATAAATGAATTGATAAAAATTACAACTGTATTCAGGTATAGCGAGAGCGACAGATCAAGTGAGAGTCGTGTGCACACATTTATTCATCTGGAATTGGACACTGTATTTGTGTATGTATGCAGGTGGAAAGAAGGAATGTAAAAACCAAAGACAACAGTTACCCATACATTCAGATGTGTGTTCATATCTGTCTTACTAAACAAACTACAATCTACATGCATGTTTATGCACTTATAAATTGTGGAGCACACGAACCTCTGATTTCTTTTTCCGTTAATAAAGGTACCGTGCGGTACGAAGAGAACAACGCATATTGTTTACATTTTAAGATGAAAAAATTGATACTAGTCACTTGATAAAGAAAGTTCGTCTTCGGAGTAATAAAAATCTGTTTTAAACTTGGCGCTCATACAAAAAGAGATAGAGATACTACATTTCTGAAACAGCAATGATGCCAGATTTCGGGAGAACATTGTTCTGTAATCGATTTACCCAGTGGCTCCATATATCATTGCCTTCGCTGCAACGATAACGATAATATATAAAATCAATAATAATAACGTGCACGAATTCGCTTATGTTGCGAAATTAAACAATAATGGGTTGTTGTGCTTATATATTATTAGTATCTGACTTGCCAGGTATAGCAAAACATTGACCAATTTAGGAAGATGGCAGATTAAGTGCAAATTCAAGAATATACACACCCCCAATACCAAAATTATACAAAAAAACATCGAGGCAAAAAGGCTGACAGGACTAGCAACAACACCCACAAGTGATGGCCTCTTCCTCTTCCTCCGCGCATGTGAATAACAAATGTAACCAATCCGCTGCTTCTCCACCTGCTGCACCTGCACATGCACCTGTTTCTGGCTCTACGCTGACTCTTGGTGATTTGATTGGCCTGCAATTGGATCGGCTGAATCTAAAGGACTTGCACTATAAGGATGAATTGCAATTATTATTGCTGCTGGCGCCAACACATCGGCATAAGCTACCGTCATACGACAGGGATGAGGAGAATGATAAGGATACCGTTGAGAATAGGGACAAAAATATTGAGGCACCACTGTCCAAGCCCGAGAATGCCGAAGAGGAGGATGACCTGGTTGGTGCTGTGGGCGGACTAAGCATTTCACCCACAACAAAGGAACCGCTGTTGGATTTTAGGTAAGCCAGGGATGGAAAACCTATAAGAGGACAAAAAGAAAACTTTCTACGTTTATTTGTACTATCCATGCAAAACCTGGGTATCGACAGAACTGTCAATATATTTTATACGAATTGCTATATGTAATACATGTAAGAAGGTAGTCCAAATTAGACAAATTCTAATTTATGTTATGTTATTTATTAATTTTAGTTTCGTTTAACGAAAATTTGAATATTATTAATTGAATTATAATCTTATACTTTTATTATAATTTTCTTCAGTTATGAAATCATTCCATTACATATCCGATACATGTAGCCCTGGGCCCTGCATTGCATGTATTTGAATGGTTAGTTTGGCCATTGTTTGCTGTCGAATTTGGTATTTGGGTCATTTACGTTTTGACATTTGCCGTGAATAATTAAGTAAGAACTGCTTTATGCCATACTTTCTTTGTAAAATCCTTCTCCTACATACCTGCCGCCTGCCGTTCTTTTTGGTGTATAGAACGCACGTACTTAAATGGTTTCAACGACTACGCGAACAAACCTCCCATTTCAAATCGGAAGAGGAATCACGTCGCATGCGTGAGGCTGGCAATGATTTATACCGCAAGGAGAAGCATTCACTTAAAGCCAGCGATCTGTTTACGGAGGCCATATTTTTGGCACCCGCCAGAAATAGCTTAGCCGCTGCCATGGCTCATGCCAATCGGTCCCTTGTCCTCTATGATTGCGCCATGTATGCGGTGAGTTCACTTAACAATTAACAAATTACATTCACAACTAAAATTGAGCCATAATTCTATTCATTAGGAATCCTATGATGACTGCCTCTGCGCTTTAGATCTGGGCTATCCGGAGGAGTATTTACCATTGATTAAGTTGCGACAAGCCGCATGTGCCTTAAAATTGCGCAACTTTGCGCTATGTGAGGAGCACCTTCATGAGTTGTTGCACATCGCCGAACTCAATGAAGTCTTCGAGACACGCACCCACGAGCTTTGGCATCAGTGTGAAGTGTTAAAAGTAGAACGCTTTGAAATGGCCGTACAAACGGGCGATGATCTCCAAACGAATGATGCAAAAGCCTTTGAGATGTAAGTGCTCTAGGAATTGAAGATAACGTAATGTTTCCTCTTCTTTAACCCATACGGTTGCATTGACTTATTTTTTTTTCTAATAATCTATTTCAATTTTCAGTGCCTGGATGGATAATGCACCAACGCTGCAAACAACCCGACCGCTATCCAAGAATGCCTTGATTTTTGAAAGCGAGGCGGTAGCTATAGTGCCCAGCGGCAATTGTCGTGTCTGCGACAATTGTGGGATCAGTCAGTTCATACCATTTCCCTGCATTTACTGTTCAAATCGCCTGGTTGTCTATTGTTCGCGTCAGTGTCGCTTCAAGCATGCACCTATTCATGCACTGGAATGTTTTGGGCATCAAATCGAATTGTTTGAGTCGTTTAGTGAAATCTTCGGGATGCCCCGTCTACTGCAATTGGCTTTTCGTATGTTAATCACAGGACTGCCGGAGTTACTTAAACATTGTCGCAAAAAACCGACAATGAACAAATTATGGGGTGCTATCAATGGATCTCTTCTTGAACGACAAGATATAGCCTATTGCTCGGTCTTGAGATTGGAACAACTACAAGAGGAGAAGACTTCAAGAACCTTGTTGGCACTAGCTCTGGCATCACATGTCTTGGCCATTTATTTAAGCAAATGCACCACATTCTTCGATCAGTTGGAACATAGTCTACCTACAGCGTCCAGATTGTCCAATGGCGAGTGGGAACTATTGTGTGCCGCCTTAGTCTTACGTCATGTTAATCAGCTACGTCACAAATCACTTATACACTGTCGCTCCTTTGTTTTGCCTGCTGATCCACATATATTCTCACCCTATCAAGAGTTCCAGCTGTGGGCAGCCCCCAATCGACTGCAGGAAGGATATTTACATCTACTAGCTGGCGAAGTGGCCGTTGTCTCTTATGCTGTCTTCTCGGAAACTATGAGTCTATGCCGGCATAGTTGTTCATCCACAATTTGTAGCAAATTCTCTGGACGCAAACTAACTGCCTTGGCCCTAATGGATTTACCAAATGGATCGAGTATATATAATTGCTTTGCCACCGGCAACGATCATCAAATGTCCCGGAAGGAACGCCAAATTGAACTAACAGATCGTGGTATTGATTGTGGATGCGATTCATGCCAAGCAGATGAACAGTTCGTAAGCATCACATTAGGGGGAAAGCATTAATTAAGCTTTTATTCTTTAGTTTTTTTTTTTTTTTTCAATTCATCTTACTAATATAAAATTTTATCTTTTCTTGCAGCATAAATTCCATCGCTATCGTTGTGATAATCCCAAGTGCATGGAAATTTTTATACCTAATGCTTTGCATAATGCACCAAATCTACGATGGTGGATGTCCGACGATTATACCCAACCTGAACATAGCGGAGCAGATCTAATCATATGTCCGCATTGCGGTGAAGGGCAAAAATTGGAATGGTATTGGGCATTCCAAACGGCATTGATTGACTGTGAATTAATTGAGGAGCGTTGTAAACTATATGCGGCAATCGAGAGATCCGAGAATCAACTAATGGATTTACATGAGTGTAAAGTGGCTTTGGCCAGACTTTTGCTGGAACAATGCCTGATGGTGCATCGTGGTAGGTTTTCGCCTATAAATGTGATAGAGCACGAATGTAAAGTTTATTATAATAGTATACTACTTTTTATTATTGTTTTCCAATTTTCTTACTTTACTTTTCAATATTTTATGTCTTTATAATTCACTGTCTTTCAACTATAAAATTTTTAATATTGGATTTGTATGGAAATTTTCAATCAGATATTTCAATTTATTTTCTAGTCTATTTTTCTCTACTTTGTCTATGTAATCTACATCTATTTTCTTATTAAAGTCTATCACTATCTCTGTTCTTCTCTTTCTCCTTTTACCAATTCTTAATTCTATGTAGATGGTGCCGCTGTTTTAGACGATTGGGAATTCAATAAACTTGGCTCAATAATGCGCGCCGCTTTACCCAATGTTGTATCCCAATATGGCAGCCAATCGATTGATTATGTTAAACATTTTGCTTACTTCTGGGATGTGATGGCATTGAGCACATATAAGTGCAATGATCGGGAATTGATGCAAATGCTTAATGCACTCGAGTTTATAGCCGATGAGTATAAGGAGATATTCATCAATTACTATGAGGATTATATTGCGCCCAAATTTGCTGATGAGTCCTATGGCAGCATCGTTGATACACAGGTCTAACAAATCCGATATATAGATAATCTAGTTAAATTTGTTTTCTTCTTGTAGGAACCTATCAGACATTGTTGAACCATTTCATACAAATCATACACAGACACACACACACCCATACATACATATACACAACTTTGTGCTATTAGACAAAAATGGTGCTGAGATATTAAATTGTACGAAACGAATGTTACATTCATTTAGACGATTAAGTAAATCCAAATGAGTAATACAAATCCGTATTTAGAAATCATATCACAGACACACATTACATTCATATCATAGCTCTCTTTTACCGCCCCCCCGCCCCTCCTGACCCCTTTAGGATAAACTATTTTCAAATCTAGCAAATGAATTTTTTGATTTGCATTGCAATATATTTAAAAAACATAAAAAGATTCTCAAAATATAATGCGAATTTGGGTCACTGTGTGTTAAAAAAAAAACACAAACAAAAATTTTATCTAATTAATTTGAATATTTTCTCAAATTAGTACAAAATCTTGCTATATATATGTATATTTATATATATATTTAAGAGCACTCGGGCCTCGTATCTCCCCCTTAAGGCGAGTTTTTTTCGCACAGTGACGTGAAAACCAATGTTCAATGTTAAATTAAATCAAAAACTTTAGCAAATAAGCATTATTTTAGCTTCTGAGAAGCTTCCAACTAAGCTTAGCATTGGTTTTTACCAAAATATACTTAAAACGGTTATTGTTAATAACAACAAAACGAATCAAATCAACAAATTCTCCCAACCGTTTAAATCCTCTTAATATATTTGCAAGCATTGCAGACGACTGTAAGCTCGTTTTTTTAAATTAAATGCTTAACATGAGTTACGAAAACGCAATCACTGCAACAACAAATTAATCTTTAAAATGAACAAATGAACGAACGAAAAAGAAAACCAACATACAAATATTAAAATAATAAAAAAAAAACAAGGAAAAAACAAAGTGAAATGTTTTTCGAAACCTCGCCTTAATTTTTGAATTTGTTTTGAAATATATGAAATGAAATGCACTGATACAGCATAGGCTTGGCAGAGATCTCAGTAACACTCACACACACACACACACACACACAGAGACACGCCTATACACATACATATATATATATATAAATAACTAAACTACAAATACAAGATACTCAAACAAATTCTAGCAGCTATTACAAACAAAAAACGAAAAACAAATGCAATAAAAATTCTTTTTAACAACAAAAATTCTATAATAATGCTGATCAAGAATATACATATATATAATTTACGGGGTCAGAAACGCTTATCTTTGTGCATTACAAACATCTGAGCCTCTGGAAGGCTATAAAAACTGATAAATGGAGGCTTTAAAAAGACTTTTAATTTGGAAAACTCACATTTTAACTAATTTCAGGTCTTTTTTATAAAAAATTTATTAATTTATAAATTTAAACAGTACATTCCAAATAATTGTGACTTTCTGAAAAAAAAAAACAACTTCTTAAGCCAATACTTCGATTTCTCTTATTTCTTGGTAAAGAAACTCATAATGTTGCCCTGCTTGGTTTTGTTGGCATCTTTTGAACCACTTTTGACAGCTGAAGGTGGGGACTTCTTTTTAGCAGCTGTAGCTGCAGGTTTGCTTGGTGGCGATGCCTTTTTCTTGGTGGTGGTGGTTTGAGATTTACTTTTAGTTGGTTTACGCTGGGTAATAACAAACCCATCTTCATCCAAATAGGTTTCATTTGCATTTGCGGGCTCATCGTCTTCCACTTCCATTATTTCGTCCTCTGGTGGTGCAGCAGATTTCGCTTCATTTGATTTTTTAGTTGGCTGCTCTTCATCATCGGAGTCGACGATGCGTCGACGTTTGGAGCCCGAAGGTTTATCATCTTCATCACCAGAGTCAACCACTTCACGACGCAGCTTATCCAATTTTTCATCCTCATCGGAAGATTCAGCACTGTCCTCATTGAATAGTGCTATGGAGGTATTGGCGGGGGATTCTTTTTTAACGTCTTTATCAATTGGGGATTCTTTTTTGGTTGCCGGTTTCGTGCCTGAAGTTGCTGGAGCAACAGCATTTGGTTGCTTTTTAAAGAAATTATCCATTGTGCCAGCTGCAGGTTTTACAGGTGGAGCCTTAGTTTCTTTTGACTTATTCCCACCTGAAGGAGCAGCTGCGAAAAAGCTATTAATACTGCCTTTTTTAGACTTTGTCGCCGCTTCTTTGGGCGATTGCTTTTTGGGTTCTGATTCTGAGTTGTCCGTGCTGCTCTTAGAAGGTTTCTCACTCTTGTCTACTTTTTCCTCTTTGTGCACTTTGGAGCCCGACTCTGTAGCAGGCTTATGGAATCCATTAGTCGCAGCCGGCATCTGTTTGTGAACTCCATTGGTCACAGGAGCTGCAATTGAATGGTTTGTCGGAGCTGCACGTCTTTCCACTTTCTTCAGTTTTACCTCCAAATGTTGCATGGGCTTAAATACTGCAGCTAAGGTTTTAGACCCACCAGCCACTTCCACACTATACAATTTAGACTCGGCATTTTGCAGTTTCTGTAGCCAATCCTTAAGCTTATTCTCCTGGACTACTGTGTAAAGTTCATTGCGAGGTTCCTCTTTTCGCATGCCATGGACTAGAAAACGTTTTTCATATTTTATACTTAAATTGTTCCTGCAATCAAAGTACAATAAAAATAGAAATATAATAGATAAAAGTAGAAAGTAATTTGGTTTCCCACTTGTCTTCTTCCTGTCTTTTGATGAAATCTTCCAGAGTATCACTGACTTCTTTGTAAGATAATTTATATTCTTCAAGCAGATCGGTGACCAGCACTCTTCGATCGAAATCAATTAAACAATCATCCAAAGCTTGCTTTAAGGACATCGCAAATGTAATTATATTTGATTGGCAAATTTCGTGAAATAAACATGCAAACAATAAAATCAGCGGGAAATTATACAGAGATGGAAATAATAGCTCATATTGAGTAGCTCAATTTGTTCGCGGCTCCCATGTTGCACAGTGGCGACCCCTGGTTTACAGTAGTATTACAGTAGTACTAAAAACTGCCAATGGAGTTTTAAATATAAATACGTTACAGAAATAAAATGATTTAAATACATTATTAAACTTAAATTATTGTTCAAAGAACTTATTCTGAAATCTCGAGTTGTGTTGACAAGGCATGACGAATTGATTCGCTATGTATACAATAAATTTTATAATTTCTTCATCTGTTGATTCCATTAATTATTCCTTATGGTTCAGTCGAGGTTAAAACTAATTTATATTTAGTATGTAAATTAACTTCTCTAAATCTAAGCATTTATCGATTAATGTCGAAATGCGAGATTTTTGTATTATAAATTAATAATAATAACGACAAGTTTATATGGGAGCCCTTAAGGAAAGACAATTAATAAAAGTTTTGTAATTTATAATTACCTAGCCTAAAGCTTAAAAAACGGTAAATAAATAAAAGTAGAAAATTATATAACTTCAATAGTAGCTTAGCCGTGTTAACAAACGATGCTCGAGCTTTAATAATACAAACGTTTTATTAACAATAGCTTTTTCATTTTTGAAGTGGTGGATATTAAAACAAAAGAATGCAAACAAAGCAAATTGCACTGAAGTTTTGAGTTTATACTAAATATAGGCCACCTAATAGCCCAGTTTCCCATGCATCATTTGAACTTAAATCAAAGATAAACTCTAAAACATTTGATTTTTTTTACTTTGGCTATGTTATTTTATTTTTTTTTTGCCAAGTTTCTTTAACGAACTTTTTGGCACTTAAGCTATGGCAAATAATATGATAGATGAGCTTAAGCACTTGACTTTCTCAGTTTTTGCCGTTGATATTTGAAACTGGAAAACTGCTTTGGCCTTTTTAAGTTCGTTCAAAGAAGTGTCTAGATTCGTTTTGAATTTCCTTCATTTCATTTATTTGACCTGGAAAAAGAAAAAGTATTTTCACGAAAATATTTAGAGGTGTCCGTGTTATTTGAGCGAATTGTTTTCAATTCAAAGATACTAAAGTAGAAAAAGAGAGCTTAAATAAATGTTCGTATATGAAATATACGAAATTTAATTTCGTATCCAGATGAATTGGGGTTTCAAACTCATAAAGCAAAATAGGACTAAGTTGTCGCAAAATTACACAATTACATGGAGGTGGGGTTAACTTTGGCTGGGACTCAAACAATATTAAGCAAAACAAAACAAGGCCTACGAATATTTACGATTACGCACAGGACTTTCGCATATATAGGAGGGACAACATGGCCGTGCAGAACTCATGCATATGTATTTGAGAGCGGAAGTGGAAGTGAAAATGGCACACGCAGTGTCCTCTAACTTGGTCTCCCGTTGTCGTTGTTGGATCGCTGCCAGTGCACAGCCAGCCGACAGTCCTGACACTTGAGTGGAGACAGACAACCACTTGACTGCTGACTCGCTCGACAACAAAGCCAAGTGCGAGGGGCGTCATTCAGAGAGACCGTGTATATACATATCTATACATAGATATATGTATGTATGCCATGTCCCTGTGACGGAGGACATTAATGTGCGTAACTTGGACAATTACGACAATGAAAATGACTTAGCTCTAAGAGGGAGATGGCTGAGAGAGGCGGCATCCGGATGGACTGTAGATGGAAGCCGGATTTAGTGCACAAATATTTGCAATAATCGAGCGAGCAGAGAGCAACCAATTGTGCACAAAATAAAAAAAGGCAAAAACTAATATGAAATAAGTATGTCCGCCCTTTCAGATACCCTGGATAAAATTATAAAAATTCTTTTATACAGTGTATCTAGCATAATTCAGGATAGATCTTGGTCTTTTAATATCTTATCAAAACGAATCATGAGTTTTTTAATGAATAGTAATATTACATTTATATATATTGACGATCCATGCTGGTGATATTATATATACATATATATATATATTTAAAAGTTATTTCTTGTATGTATATAACATTTAGACTACGTTAATATACTATAATATCTTTTATAAGTACAGGGTATAGAAAATACAAAAACGAATCTACGGTAAATATGATGAAAGGCTTCATCCCAGCTAGTGAATAAAAGTGCATTGAAAGCTTCACTTGATGTCTGTAATTACATGGGGATTTAAGTGCTGCTACTGCTGGATTGTAGTTGTTATTGCACAGCTCCTGGTAACAATGTGAAAAATCCTCCTACGAGAAATAAACCTCCAATCCAAAATAAAAATGGGGAAAATACCAAAAAAAAAAAAAAAAAAAAAAATACAAAAACAAGGGCAAAACCAACTAAAAGTAAACGGGTATCAAAAGTGATTTGAGGCGATGAAGCGAAAGTACATATCGAGTTTAATTGAAAGTTGCCCAGTTCAACAAAGAGTTTCTGGTAAAAGGTTCGCCAAACGGAAAGCAAACTGTGCGGATTGCTTAATATTGGTTGATTTTTCTTTTTTCGAATCATTGTTTAATTGAAAAACAAAAGCTTTGGATTTCGTAAGGTAAAAGGTGATGACAAGTTTGCTAATGAAACCAGAGCCGTTGCCCACTTAACAACTTAATACACCTTACTTTTTTTTTTACTTAACCCTTGTATTTTAAATTTTTTCCGGAGAAAATTTTCATGAAAATTTTGCTGACTTTGAACTCTGATTTTTGGCTAAAGTAACTTGAATATATTAAAGATAATTATTTACTCATTTCTCATTATTTACTCGATTTCATTTAAACTTATATGGTGATGATTGAAGGGCCAGAATAATAAAAACTTTATTCCACACCGATTATTTCGATGATCCTATACCTTGTAGTTGTCCGATCCGACCAATTTTTTAATTTGCAACGGGTACTTATCTTAAAAGAGTATCCACCAAGTTTGATACACATTGCTTGAAAAATAATGTCTAAAACTTGCGAAGTAACAGACAGACAGACATGGCTAGATTGACTCAGTTAGGGATGCTACTCAAGAACATGTACTTTATAGGACCGGCAATGTATATTTCTATTTAAATTTATTCCATTATTTTAAATCTGACAATCCTCACATTGCCCTATGGTAGCTGGCAAAATGAACGAAATATTTTGAAAACTTTGTTCTTAAAGGAAACGAAAATTTACTTAATTAAGAGTAAGAATCACAGCTTTTGCTTATAGCTTAGCTAATGCTATCTTCTCTTCCCTCATGCCTAATCTTTAGCATTCCTTCTTTTTTGTCACATTCTAATATTGTCATTTGTGTTTTGTTTCTTTTGTCACGCCTCCGTTTCGCAGTTATAATGCTAAGCAATTTTAATAATCACACAATATGGTGACAACAAGGACTCACACACACACACCCACAGATACTTACAGGACATTGGTTAAGCCGAGGACTGACCAAGTAGCTTGCCTGATAACAGACTAACAGAGGAAACAGTAACAAGATAGAGAAGAGAAGAAATATATGTGGGAAACAAAGAAGAGAGGCACAGATTGACGCCATTTTGGTATCATGTTACTGCAGATGCACACAAACATACAATATAAATGGATACTCACACACACACACACACGTATATAAATATGTATGTATGTGTACATACTTACTACATTGTTGGCCATGTTTATGTTTCCCTGCCTGGCAGTCACAATGGACACGGTCCACAACCAAAATCTCCACTGATTTTCCCATGTAAATCTTTGGGCATTAATCCGTCAGACTTGTTACGGCCGCTGCTTTCAGCTCACACATAATGAAAAAAATATCCCATATCCTCATTACAGTATAGAGATACCTATAGACACACACATACCTACATTTATGTATATATAACTATATATAGGTATGTATACATATCCATCCCGCATATGCTTAAGCGGGAAAATGAAATTTAATTTTAATGCACTTAACACATTTTTCACTTATGTTGTAAATTTTAAGCTCTCTCACACCTGTAATTTTACCAAATTCTCTGTTTTTTTTGTAAGTTTTCTACCTTTATTTTTTAAATTCTTTTTCTGCACATAATTACGAATGGATTTTTTTTCAACTTGTTTAATGATAATGTCGTTCTTGCTTTTACTGTTGTTGTTGGGACTCATTAAGCACTTTTGGGCAAGTGATTAAAACAAGCTGTTGCTTGCCTACCCTAGGGCGCTATAGGGTTTACCTACGCAAAACAAAGAAAAAAAAACCCACACAAAAAAAGATACTGCCCAAAGGCAGAACCGGCAATTATAATATAACAGACAATTTCGAAATATCAAAAAAATTGTTCACTATATTTAATTGTAAATATTTGAGAAATTCATTACAATATGCAAATAGTTAACAGAAATAAATAACCATATAAAATACATATATGTACAGGGTTGAAAATTGTTCCAGTAGGCAGTTTTTATGCCTCCCTCTCCGGTTGGTATCCGATCAAAATTGTTAACTGTACGATTTGCACAAATTTCCTTGTCAAAATTTTTACAAATCGTAGCTATAATCAAAACGAAAACAGTTTACTAACCATTTCCCTGTTAGCCCCAAATACCTCAAAAATATTCTTATAAAGTAAAAAATTCTTTATGAATCTTTCGACTTCGACGCTATTATCGACACTTATTGATTATAAACCTTTTTTTATTAAAAAGAACAAGTAAAGGTCACTACTTTCCCTGTCGAATAATGTATTTTTAATCAAAATTTGAAATTGATCAAATATCATATAGTTTCTTGTTGCGTCTGCCATATCGTTCCTCAACATTCACTGCACCGAAGTTTGTATACACTTTCAATTTTTTCTAATTGACAATTCAGTGTTGATCCCTAGGATTTGTTTGTATGATAGTTATATGATCTAGAGTCTAGAGTCTAGATTCTAGACAATCGACTTTGACAAAAGAAGTACATAAAACTGAAAAATATTTATTTATTCTTTTTTTTTCTACCCATTGTTTTTATGGGAGCTACATGATTTAGTCACCCGATTCTGGTTAAAATTTAAAAAAGGTCTTCCAAAACTTTAATTCGACAGTTGAAATAATAAAAAAATAATTTAAATAAATAAAATTATATTAATAATTTCTAGTTTTAAACGTAAAACGGTAAACGAATCGCCATAAAGTTACAATCTACACATATTGCCAGACCAATTATTTGAGCAGAAAATTTCGTTTCCCTTCCAGGTAACAAAAGGTAAGAGTCCTTCAAAAACAGAACAGACTAGGTCCAGTCCAGCTCAGGAAAGCTAACCGTTTAAATGTGTAATGAGGCTATGGGGGTCAGGTGGGTCTAGCTCTGCTTTGGCCTCGACTCCCAGATTTGCTCTACTCACAATCAAGGTGAAAGCAAACGACTAATTAAGCTATTTATTAGGTTTAAGGTTAAGTTCAACGTCAGTTAGTTGCAACCATTTGATTTGGCCAAACTGTGTTTCACTGTTCTCTTGGCCATTAGGTGTGAGGTTTCTCTCTGACCCAGTGAGTCAGGTCAGATGACTCTCATGTCAGAAATTCTGACAAAACTGCAGTGTGCATTTTTGGAACTTTACCATCATCCGGCTAGTCCTTTGCTCTGTGGTTAGGTTTATATTCAGTTCACCCTTGCCGTTACATGTCATTTTATTTTGTTGTCCTATTGGCGCTTCATACAGTTCATTTAAGTTAAATAAATCAAGTCAAGGGGAAAAAAAAGCTTCATTGACAGCACAGTTGATTTTTCCATTTTGAGTTTTGGTTTGGAAATTGGAAAGTCTATCACCCTGTCGAGGTGTTGATTATCCCGATAGAAAAACTGAACGATTTAGGCAAACAAATCAAGTGGAAAATGCTTAACTGCGATGCCAACTAGAGGGTTAAAAATGAAAAGTAAATAATAAAATGAAAAAATGTGAACTGGGACGAACTTAGGACAGACGTTTCGTGAATTAACAGGAAAAAAATCAATCAGATCTTTGATTTCTGAATTCTACGCCAATTAGCTTAATACCTATAAAAAAAGACAAGTGAGTAATGACGCTCAATTCGGTCAATAAAAAGGCAAGTTATAGTTGTCCTTTGAAAATGACATAATTTAGCATCATTTTTTTGTAAAACATTTAAATCTTCCGGTTAAGATAACCCCCTGAAATTTGTAAAAAATTTCTAATTGATATATAAAATGTATATTATACAAACTCTAAAGAAAACTTTAGGTCATCTTTGTTCAAAATTTGCAAATATCCAAAAATCCCCAATCTAATCTTGCACAACATGTTTCAACATGTTTGGAGAATTCATTAATCTATAAAATAAATTAAAGCGTTTAGAATTATATAATGTATATCTTATCCTACCCTGTAAATATACATTTTCTTCTTCCACATGGTAAGAGTCTGTAGGTTAAAAGACTAAACTTTTGAATCACATATATATACTTTTTATATATAAATTCATTTGCTCTTAACTTTTTTGCTAGAACTGTCTGTTCACGAATCTATACAACTTGTTTTGTCTTAAAAGACAGCATAAAGATTATGGAGTCAAATATTTCAGTGTAAAACTCAAAATTTATATTATTAATCTTTGTACTTTGGATTCTCAAAACAGATTCCTTTAATATTAATAAGCAAATATTAATGCTGAAGAATTAAAACTTTTACTTTTTTATATTACTTGTAAAGTATATTTAATTATGAAAAACACTTATTTATTTTTTAAATTTCTATAATTTGAATATTTTGTTTCAACCGAGAACTGGCAATTCCAAAGTTCTGCTATTTTTGTTTTTTTTTTTTTTTTGGGGGGGGGGGAGTTATATAGCCAACTGTTTCGTTGGCGACTTAATTATACACATTTCCCACTTAATTTTTTCGCTCCCTTTTTTTTGTTTTTGGTGTGGCACACGTGCTTAAATTTTCGTACAAATTGTTGTTTTTCATTCAACTGTGTTTTTGTTCTTGTTGTTGTTAATGTTGGTATTGGTGTTACTACTGTTGGTGTTTTTTGTTGCTGTTAGTGTTGGTGTTGTCCACTTTATAATTATAGACGTCAGTCAGGCATTTAACCCGTACAATAGCAACAACAATTGTTGGCAGCCTCGTTGGGTTTCAATTTGTGTGGGTCTCACGTAAAAACGACAGCCAACACCAACACCAACACCACCAGCATGAATGTAAACACAAATACACTTAAACAGGGAAACATAACAGTTATTGCCATGTCTGTGTGTTGCTGTTGTTGTTCGTGTTGTTGGTGGACATGCGAAATAATTGCTTCATACATAATTATCGCGAGACGCAATTGCAATTGTTGTTGTTGCTGGTGCCATTGTTGTTGTTGCTTTTGTTGCCTGGTTTGAGGCCCAGCAATTTTGTGGTCTGGCGCCTATTTTTCGTTTCCCTTGCTATCCGCCAAAAAGTATGCAACACGTTTTAGCATTTAGTATACAAGTACAACAAAAAAAAAGGATGAGAAAATAGAACATACATATGAATACTCTTAGTTCAAAGTAACATTATTATTAAAGGTTACAATAATGTCCACAAAATATAATCCCAATTTAAAATTGGAAAAATTAGTTCTATCTTGTTACTAATATTTCACGTATGTATGTATATGGTATATACAAGTTCTAGATTGTTCTTATATTATTTCTTTAAATACCAGACTTAACATATGTATTAAAGATGTTCCGATCGATTCGATTTCTCCAAGAAATTAGTTTTGAGATTAACTTAACAAAACTCAAATTAAAATCAACTTTTCTGTTGCCTTTTCTTCTGTGTATTTCTTTTCTATATATTTATGAAAGCTAATTAATTGATTAAAAGTTGATTAAAAACGAAATTAATGCAACAGGTCTGTAATATTAATTTATAAAATTAAATGCCTTTTGCTTTGTCGGTTTTGGAATTGTCTTGAAACTTTATAATTATTTCTTTATATATTAAAAATATAAATAAATCCTTAAAGCTTCTTTATCTTACGTTTAGTTTAATAGAAAAGAAAAAAAAATTTTCGATCTATTTGTTTACAAGTATAATCAATTTAAAATATATTCTCTGAATAAAAATATAAGAAATTGAATACGACTGACTATAGTAGATAAATAGTAAAATATTTATGTTTATTTAAATATCACTTCATGAAATAATAATTTATTTGCAAAGGATGTAACAACTTGCTTGAACATATTTACTTAAATATTCCACAAATCAATTTTGCAATAACCTGCACCCACACACAAACAGACACACTCACACACATAGATACACAAATACAATTATTCATATACATATATATTTATGTAGAAACAATTTGTTCAGGGAAAGTAATTCAACCAAAATTGCATTTTATTTATTTAATTTGAAGCATTTTCATTAACTTTGGCCAGGGTTTCGTTTCAGTTTTTTTTTCCAAAAGAGAAAAGGAGAGAGAGAGAGAACGTAAAAGAGTGAGAGGGCGATGGAGAGAATGGCAGGGTTAAGAGACGAAGCCGCACAGTTATGCAAATGTAATTAGTTGCATGACCGAAACCATAGAGCAATATTTATGGCCCAGACTGTACGGCAACAGAGAGATAGAGACAGAGCGAGCGAGAGATAGAGAGAGAGAGAGACAGAGAGAAGTGAAAGCGGCCTGCAACTGTTGTATATCTGTGAGATACTTTAAATTTTTTACGATTTTTGTGGGTAAGAGCTTTATGTTACCCTTTTTTGTTGTTGTTGTTGTTATTTGGGTTTTGTTTCTGTACTTCCTCGGCGTTTAGAGAGAATATTTTTTTCCTATTTCAGCTATATACATACATATATATATTTCTTTGTTTTATTTTGTTAATTTTTTATGGTCGGGTTTTTCAGTTTTATGGCGGAAATGCCAACGCTTGCCACAAAATAAAACAAAAGATAAAAGTAGACTAGGTCGAACGGTTTAGTTCCCTACCCATAACCCACTTCCCACCTCTTCTCCCAATATCACCACATGGCTCTCTTGTAATTGCTGTGCAAGTGTAAAATCAAATAAAAAACTGAAATGTTTAAATTCTCACAGTATATTTGGGTTTTCCATTTTCCATTTTTTTTCTATACAGTTTGTTTTCTATCTTTAACAAAGTTTTGCCCAGGCCATTTGCCAGTGAAAATTGAGATTTATGAGTGCCATAGGTAAGACTTGAGGTCTACTTTATTGTGGTGGTATGTTTGGGTCTGGGTGGATGGGTGGTTTTATTGGTTGTGCATCTGCATCTTTGAGCTTTCAGAGTTTGTTTTTAACCAAGTTGGCAACAACTTGGCATATTTCTCCATTACGTGAAGCAGACGTTCGCCCAACTCTTGCAAATTGATTTGATTTGATTCGATTTTGAGTCGATAAGCTCTTTGCTTTCTTTCTATTTTCCTCGCTTTCCTTTCTCCTTTTTTTCCATTCAACTGCCACTTTTTTTCTTTTTTTTTTGCTTCCTTACGATAAAGGAAATAAGGTAAGAGAATTTGTAACTTGTGCTTCGCTGAGTAGTTTGTGTAGCTGTTGGGGCCGCATTTGATTGGCAGGACACAGAAAAAAAAAGCATCCGAAGGAAGCGAGTGAATGACGAAAAAAAGGGACAGAGAGAGGGGATAAGCCAACAGACAAACGATTATGTAAATATTCTCCACCACTCACCTCAGATGCCAGTTGAAGGATGGAAGTTGGAAGCTGTGAGAGATTGCTTTTATTAATTAAAAACCTTGCTTACCATTATTTTTCTTTTTTCATTTGAGAGAACAAAGGGAAAGTTAAAGTGACCAAGTCAGAAGATTTACACAATTATATTTAATGTCCCATCATCAGTATCATCACCATTATCACCATAAGTTGGCTTCCGGCATTCGACTTCAATTAGTACAAATCGAACACTTGGACGATTTTGAACCAACAATTTTCGTTGCCAATAATATGGGCAAACATTTTGGCATGGTGTCAATTAATTTCCCCTCAATTTCCCTATAACCCCTTTACACCACATTCACCCATTCATCCTTTCAACGTATCTCCCGAGGTAAACTAAACTGGCAAAATGAAGTTGATGTTGTACCAACGTTGTCGTCGCGGTTGCTGTTGCAGTCGACGCCTCTGCAGGTGTTTGGCGTTCCTGGTGTCGATGTCACTTGACGCCGTCTGCGGCAGCCACCCCTTTAGGGCCACCTATTTTGGCGCACCCCTAGCTCTCTTGCCCTTGCGTCATGCCAAACAAGGTTGTCATTGAGCGCGATTGCTATTTAGCTGATTGTGTGGTTTTGCCTTTAAACGTCTCTGCCTCTCACCTTACCGCCCTTTGTCTCATCCTTTCATTTCGCTTCACTTAAATTAAGATGTGGAGTCTGACATGAAGGGCATGCTGCAATTAATTAAAGAGCATTTTGTCTTGGGTCCGGCTCTTAAAGTAGATTATATGCATGTGAAATATGAAAGGGCCCCTCTTTTTTGGATTGCAGAAAGATATCAATTATGACAATTAAGTATGCAAAAAATGAGAAAAAAATGCTTCTTTTAAGAGAGCCATTAATTGTACCGGTTTTATATATTTTTTAATATACATATATAAAGTGGCTATCAGCTATATATTTTGAAACCTAAAGGTTATTGATTGAATTTGTTTTTAAACCACAAACTGAAGCATTTCTGTAGAAATTAAGATAAAGTCACCATGAAGGTTTAGCCAATCAATTTAAATTTTTTAATTTAGCTCTAAGCTTTTATTCTTGTCTTATATTATTCTCTTCTTTTATTTTTTTTTTTTTACTGTCGCTTCTGTTGATTTGTTATTATTATTTAATTTATTTAATTCAATGGAAAAATGGCTAAGCTGAAGCATTTTGAAAATCTTCAAATAAATTGTTAGTAAGGTTCAATCAAATAATTCTAATTGTATTTGGGTAGTAATACCCATTGAAAATGTTCAATAATGAATAATTTATCTGTAATAACTATGAAGTAGAAACAATAAATCGGCTTTTAATTAATATAATTTTATATAATTTCAGAAGATTGAAACTTAAACAATAATTGCAGAAAATAAAAATTAAAAAGGAATTTTAGTAAATTTATGAATAATATTTTAGCATGAGATTGAATTTGATATAATTTTAATCCTTTAAACTTTCTGATGGTTCCTTTAATTTACAACTAAATTCAGTTGCAATTGTAATCCTTAATATTCGCGAATCTTTAAAACTTTACTGTGACAGTTCTCGCCTCAACAATTCTATTCACTTATGTATATGCGCCACATGGGATTTCCTCATCCAACCAACTCCTCCTCACCCCTCCTGCATACAGCAGCATACAATATATATAGTAGAACTCACGTTGCATGATATTTTCCACTTTGCACAAAAATGGCCTCCGCGTTCGTCAAGCGCCTGTTTTTATCGATGCCAGGCCAGGCCATGACCATGCCCATGTGGGAGTTGATGTTTTTTTTTTGTTTTGTGCTTTCTAATCCATTGACCAATGGACGCGGCAAAATGCTGTATCCTTGATGTCCGCCTGACTGCTAGAGTGTTGGAGAATGGCCTGGAATTTTTGCATGCGTCGGTCTGCTGCTGGACGAGCTCGTGCTGATGCTTTTGCAACTTCAATGCAGCTGACAAAATGGCCAGTTGGCTTATGGACCATGCCCATTTGCCGATTCGACCATGCCAACGCCTACTTTTCCACTCTCACTGGCATTCTGTAAGTGATCAATGTTTGTCTATGCTCTGCGGTATACCAAGAGCCTGGCTAGCCTCAAAAAGTATGCAATGGCCACTGGTCATTTGTTGTTCGCCTTCTGCAGATGTAGTACCAGCAGCAGCCAGAAATTGCCTTTGTAAACAAGCATAAATTGTTGCATACTTTCGGGCTGGGTGCCCTTACCACAACTCGGACCATTGCTTAGCTTGTGATTATGTTTGTAGAGCCTGCTTTTCCTCCTCTGATACCAGATGAAATGAGTTGGTGTGAGGTGTTAGTCGTTAAATTGGAAGTGACTTATTTGCCGTCGCTCTCTGTGTTACTGTAATCATTTGCCAGCGAATGTGTGCGTGTGGGCGCCTGGAAGTATGCTTTAAACTCGACAATACATTACGTTTTAACTGATTTCCCCGTTTAAATTCTTGCATTTACATTGAACATTTAATGCAAGCTTTGAAATTTATAGCTTAATTATTGCATTATCAATTGGATCCAAGTTACATACATACTAATATTCTCAAAACCTTTTAATATTAATTTATGGTTGAAATATTTTTTCTTCCTTCGTTTTAAGTGCTTTTTCAGACGCAATTAAAATTCCAAATTATAAAAAAACAAAAAAGTTTCCAGGAAAGCTATTACAACTCGAATAATATTTATTTTAGTACATTTTTCCTAGATGATGTATTGATTGAATTTTGCATACAAAATAAGTTATAAAATGTTCTTATAAATAAATCTTATTTTTGAAATTTTAAAACTAAGACAAGAAAGTTTCATAGGCCATTTTGACAGTATTAAATCTGAGAATTCCTTAAATGTTAGTTGCATTAATTATTAACAATGTATTATCAGCAAAATCTTAAAAGTTAAACAAATTTTTAGCTGAATGGTATGAAGATATATATTTTTAATTTTTCAAGGAATCTTTGACATTTTTCAAGGAAGCACAATCATAGATAATTACATACAATCGATGTGAACAAATATACATGGACACTCCTTATCATATTATTTTATTAAGCCATTATAAATTGATTTCGTTCTAAATGTCTCAATTTCAAACAAGATAACTTTTCAGTTTGCCTTCATTTAATTATTGTTGTAAGAGATAGCATAAAGCAATTATTGCAAATTAATTGTAACAACTGTAGAAAATATATATGTATATATAATACTATTACCATTTAATTTGTTGAAATATCTCAAGAATTTTTTCATCTGTTGCCTCTAATACACGGCTTTTATGCAAATATTTCGGGTTGCCATTTTGAAGAAATCTTAAGACCATTGAAACAATTTCAAGCAATTAATTTATCCACTTAACACGCAAACTTTAAGTGTAAATATTGGCTCCTTTTGGTTCTAGGTCTACTCTCTTCCGATCTCTGTATCTGTTGTCCCCCCTTCAATTTGGAGCCGAGTTCAGCTTTTTCCTTGCCACAAGCCGCAAAGTATGCAATTATTATATGAAAAGAAATGAAGCGCCAGGCAAAGAGTCAGAGAGAGAGAGAGAGAGTTTTGGCGGATTCAGAAGCAGGCAAAAGTTACTCGAGTATAATTTCAATGGCCATAGCAATTGCCTTTAAAAAGCAGTTGAAAGATTATTTTTTTTTTCCTTTTTGCATTTTTTTTTCTCGGTTTCTTTAATTGCCTCATTCTCCAACTTCAAATGCAGCTAGCAATCCAAGCCAACCCTTTTTCCTTTAGCCAAGCCAATAAAATGTCTGGGCTAAAGAAAAGGGTGAGAAGGGTGAGAAGGAAAATGGAGGTGGCAAAACCGCTTATCAGGCAAATTTTTTTGCCTTGTGTTGGCGGTATTATTGAGAAATTAAGCGCACAGCGTGTGCATTCGCACAAAACACGTACTATACAATACACACACAAACATTCACACACACATATGCATACCACATTGAAAAGGCGAGAGGAAAGGTATGAAAAGGTAATGCCCATTTAACGGAAGTTCCAGCAAAACCAGCAGTTTGAGGAAGGACAAAGTTAAAGAAAACTTTAAAGATAAAAACTAGTGAATGGTTGTGCGGTGCGGTACGGTACGGTGTTGTGCGGGCATAAAGGAAGCATTATGGCAAAAGTAAAAAGGGAAGGGGAATGATACTTTTCAATAGGAAAAACTTAATGAAGAAAAAGGGTTAGCGGTTTTCTTGAATGAGACTCTGCTGTGAAAAGTTAAGAGTCGAGAATAGTGATACTATGATACCTACAGTTATGCATGGAGGCTATAGAAAATGCCAAACGAATTTAAGTTAAACTTACAAATATTGAAAAGAAAGCTTTTTGAAAATGTTAAGGTTATTTGAAACAGTTGCATCTTAGACTGTTTTCAATAGTATTCAAACCATTTGGTATGGTCTCACAGATGCTTCTAAATAACAATAACAGTAGGTACCAAAAGATTGTATTGTATTAAATCATTTTCGGAGTATACTGAATATAAAGTGGTTTATTAACTGTTACAGCCATAAATTTGCACTTTTTTTCATTAATTTAGGCTACATTGTTCGGAACTTAAAAGAGTAAACGAAATGAAGTTATTGCGGAAGCCCATTAAATTTTATTTAAATTTAAATTAAATATTCAAATTGTTTTTAAGTATGGTGATATTAAATTGTTTTGCTATTTAATGTATATTTTTGTTTACTTATTTGAAACAATAGCATTTTATTTATTGATATTTAAATTCACACATTTACTTAATTGTGTGTACTCGGGAAAAAAACGTAACCCACATATTTTTATAAATTTCTCCTTAATTAAGTTTGCTTTGACATTTTTATTTTCTCGATTGTTTTTATCATTGTGCAAATTTATTTGAAATTCATGAAAAATTATAAATAGATGCTAATTAAAGTTTTCACATACTGAAACATTTGCCTAAGGGCAACATACTATGACTAAGGGTTTGTCCAACCCATGTCATCATTGTCATTGACGTTGGAGCAGCAAAAACAGCTGCAAACATATGACCAAAAAACGAAAAGGGAAACCCCAAAAAAACACACCAAAATTTTTATACAGCTGCATTGCCAGCGGCGCAGAAAAGGAAAGAGAATACGATGAGCAGGGACATGGAGAGGACATGGATGCATGACATGAACATAACAGCCGGCGACAGTTGCATTAACCTTAGCTGTCAACCATTAGCCGGCCAGCCAGTGAGGTAGCTACATGGCCAGTTGGCCAAAAAATAAGGCTATGCTCTTGTCTGCGGTTACCGATTTTTTTGCTTTGTTTTGGTTTTTCTCTTTTTGAAGATTATTTACTGCGTCAGAAGTGGTAAGAAAGTTGACTATTGTGAAAAAAGGACAATAAATAAATGAAAGCTTTTGGGAAAACAAATTGGTACCAGAGTAAGGCTTTAAATTTTAAATTATAATCGAGTGGAAACTTATATTTATGAAGTTTTGCATATAATAATATAGAAATTTAAGTGCTTTTACTCGAATTTTTGTATCTTAGATCACCTTGAAATTGAGAGGAATAATGTTTAAGTTTTCTTTCAAATTTGGGTCACTTCAAGAAATTCAATGTGGGAAAATAGGTGAAAACCCATTAGAACATCATTTGTTTTATTTTCAATTCAAAATTAATAGTTTAACTTGGATACCGCAAACATTATACAAGTGAGAAATATAATATGTATATATAATAAAAATTTTATACATCCACAATTATAGTATCTTTTATTATTTTATTGCATTTATCTTCATGTATATAAATATAATTAATTTTAACATCAGTGCAGTTTATATATTCATTTATGTGATACATTTTTTTCCAATTTTGTTCTACCAAATAACTAAAAGTTATTATTAACTTAATACACATAATCATAAGGCAAACCACAAATGGAGGGAGAAACTGGGTTTTCATTATATGAGGTTAATGGAAATGGGAAAATGAAAGGAGGAGTATTTCCTGTTTGTTTGCATCATGTTTTCTCACGCGAAATTGCTTGGAAGTAATTTTGTTTGCCTTTTATTTTGCGGTAATTGTTTGCATATGCAGCTGGCAAAATTGTCCACCAATGAATAACAAATATGGTATATACATGCATACATATATATGTATGTATGCACATATATGTAGGTATGTGCATAAAAAAAGGGGCATGGCACAATTCAGCAAGGTACGGCACGGCACTCAGTCGAGGCTCAGTCCCACACCAGCAATATT
Organism: Drosophila emarginata; assembly: GCA_037075365.1. Taxonomy (NCBI): domain Eukaryota; kingdom Metazoa; phylum Arthropoda; class Insecta; order Diptera; family Drosophilidae; genus Drosophila; species Drosophila emarginata. The sequence goes on along the minus strand of JBAMCD010000109.1, from coordinate 127,846 downwards.
GGCTTTAATACATGCCAACAGTTAACCAAATAGCCTTAAGGCTGCACCAGGCACAAGCATCTGTTGACTGAACGGAAGAGACAACAAGAAACGGAAGTGTGTGAGCATGAGAGCTGAAAAGCTTTTTACCCCTAACCAAATGTGCAAAGTGCAATGGTTAAGCGAATGGTGGATAGTGGGAAATGTTGGGGTACAAAAACAACAAAAAATGAAAAAGAAAAAAATTCAAAAAAAAGAAAAAATAGGTAAAAATGGTCGACTGGTAAGTCAAAATGGCGTTAGCAACCACAGTTTGTTTTTAGCTTTCACCCGGCTCTTTGATAAAGTGCAGCGTCCATGCGGCATAAACAATGTGAAGCGCTTACCTTACGGTCACCGCCGAATCCAGACAAGTCAGGAAGAACAGGCAACCCGGCCAGCCAGCTAGCCAGACTCTGCCTAGATGCCACTAGTATAGCGGTATTTTTTTTTACTTGCTGCTGGGCGTAGGGCGTGGTTGCTGAACGATATGTGTTTTTGCGCTTGAAGTGCTTTTGGTAGCCGTTAATTGAAATGCATGTGGTGTGTTGAGGGTATCCTGGTGCCACGGGGGGCTATAGCTAACAAAACCAAGGTAGCGACTATTGCTTTGCTATACCACAGAAAAAAAAAACAAACACAGCCAAAGAGTAAAGGTGTTTCTGGTCTAGTCTTGCGGCAAAACTATGCTCTAACGAATGGGGATATTTGACTATTACATTAAGAGAAGGAATGAGAATATATTTTGCAATAATATTATCCATTAAGTTAAGCGGAAATATGCTCTAACGAAAACAATATTTGACTATTACATCAAGAGAAGGAATTGGAAAATATATTGTAATAATATTATCCGTTTAGTTAAACAGTAAATTCTGTTAATTTTTTTTATGATAATAAGACTTCTTATCTTTGTTATACTTTTTCTAGACATTGTCTTTTGATTCTTCTTCTACTTCTTTTTAAAATTATTATTTTTCTACGTCTTAAATTTCTTCTTATAGTTCTTTTTGCGAAAGGTATTTTGTTTTCTACTTCGAGTTTTACTTCTTTTTTAGTACTTCTTCTTTTAGTTACTACTTTAAGTTACTTTTTGTTAATTTCTTCCACTTTTTCTTCCTGTTTTTATTAATTTCTCTGCTACCCATATATATGTATTAAGCGTGTCTGATAGTAAATTATCTCAAGTTTTGACAGTTAAAATTTTAAAGAAATAACTCAAGCGGTATCTTTTGCTACCTCCAATTATCACAGAGAAGAAGAGTATTTAGTTACGAGTATTTTATAGAAAGTTAAATTATCTTAACCATATTGTTGTTGTTAGTAAGTTTGTCTTTTTTTTTTGCGACTTTCTGGGTGTTTTCCAGGTGTTGTCCCAATCCTTGGTTTCGACTCCTCCTTCTCTCTCCGCCGTGGCCATAGCATTCCTCATTTATTTGTGCACGCACATTTCGCTGGCGGCTGGACTAGATTGTGTTTTGTGCATCTGTGTATCCTTCGTTTGTATGTGTATGTGTGTGGGTGTGTGTGTATTTTGGCAGTTATAACACGCACATTTTGCTGCATGTATTTCAGGCGGTTTCTAATTTGCTTGCCAGCGGCTGTAGCAAATTCTAATTTATTTGCAAACTATGTAACCGTTTTTTGTTTTCCTTTTTGTTTTTGCTGTTGTTGTTTCTATTTCAATTTGCCTTGGTTCATTTGCTCCTGGTAAGGGGCGGAGAGGCAAAGGTCGCATCCTTCTTGGCTAAAACGTTGATTAAAACTGTGCAGAAATAAAAGAAAAAAAAATCCAGCACATAAATAAAAGTCGCTTGGGCACGCCCTGAAGCTATGATAAAGCAAATGTTACAGAAAAAGGTGTTGAATTGAATTCCAGATGGAATAATAGTTCAAAAGTTTTTGCAGCAAGTTATTCAAAAGGTGTGTGGAATAGTGCCAAAAAGCAAAGTTGAATTGGTGAGCTTCAGTTAAATAAAAACTTAATCAGACATTACATCCCTTTAAATGATTATAAAAATTCAATATTTTAATGTTTAAATAAATTTTTTTAGTTACTATTATATTTACATAACATTTATTATCTCGTCAACAATATGTGATTTATAAAATATAATTATAAATATAAATTAAGTGCTGTTCTCTTTTTCTTAAGTTTGAAAAAAATTATAAAAAGAAATTATCACTCATATATTAATAATATATAACATAAAAAGTTAAAATGGAATTGAAAGCTGCATAATTAAAATACTAATTAATATAATCAGAGTGTAAATGATTATTGTTTATTATATATTCTATATATAATCCGTTATAATTCTTATGACAATTTAAGATTACTGAATGTCATCTAATCCCTTTAAACAAAAATTAATATATTAATTTCTGTAAGAAAAAAATACATTTTGTTTTTCATTTAATAAAATTCTGACCTGCATCGAATCAGGTCTACATATCTTGAAAGTCTTAATTAATTTTTATACTTGACAATTGTTAATTATCTCTCAACTTAGAAATTTCGAAATACAATCAATATTACACTTTTCAGATGAGCTGGAGATTTCCCACATAGTCAAGTTGAACTTCATACATAAACTGTATTAAATTATTTCTGTAATTCACAACATTCTGGAAGTTGCTTATATATTTCATTAACGAAACTTTGACTAAAGAAAAAGTTGAAATTTTTGTATCATTGGCAACTTTGTTTGTTGTTTGGTGAGTCACTTCTACTTGTATAAGAAAAGTATTCATAAATATCGTTTTCACAACTACTTACCACTCAAAATCAGTTTTCAATTCATTTTTGTTATTTTTTCGAAGGCAAAGCAAACGAAATCCAAGCCAAGTGAAGCTCTTCACTTTGTACATTGTGAACTTTTGTTGTGTGCGTGTGTGTGTGTGTGTATGCTTTTGGGGTAAGAGGCAAAGTTTGTGTCCTGTGACTTGATAATGCTTAATGCCTGGGTTTACAATAGCAAAAAGCCTATCAAAATGTCTATCCATTCAGTCAACATCAGTCAGCTTATGGCATCAGCAACAATGTACAGAATGGGTGAGAGAGTAAGCAGATAGTAAGAGAGAGATAGAGAGATAGAGAGAAAGGGAAAGGGGGAAGAAGAACGAGAGAAGTAAAAACATTTTCCAAAGATTTAAAAAGATTTTTTTTTTTATTTTGGCTTTCATACCAAAAAAGCAATGCAATCAATGGCTTAAACTATGACTACAATTGAGAAAAGATTGAGAGCGGGGTTGAAGCAGGGTGAGGAATATTTCAAAAAGTCAAAGGTCTAACAACTTGTCACACAGTTCCCTTCTTTCATTCTTCTTAATTTTTTTTTTCCTTTTTTTTCTTTTTTGGATCGAGTAAAGAATTTCATAACAATTTTTGCTGCTGCTGCAGCGTTGTTGAGTAAAGTAAACAGTGTCGGGCCTAAAATGTATGCAATCCATGTAGTGATTGGATGGCTTGCCTTCTGTAGATAAATATGAGTGGGCAAAGGGGTGCTTGTGGAGGAATATGCGGGGTGGAACTCAGAGCTGCCGTTTTCAATTTTCATTCAGGCAACAAATTGATAAAAATTGAATAAAATAATAGATACACGATGCAGCAGCAGTAATAACACACTTTTTAGTACTTTGCCTTTATTGTGGGAGCGAATTTTAACTTTAGTTTACCCTGTACTTAAGAGATAATACAATACAAAACCGTAAAGGCTTATATTCTAGTTTTCCAATATATATTAGTTTCTATTTAATGAATTTCAGTATTACTTTATTAAAGATTTCCCCATAAAGTTAACTTTCCTACTAACGCTTTAAATTTCATTTACAACACAAGCAAAAACTCCTTTTCAATTGTTTTAATTTGTATACAACAACAAATAAAAAATATATATTTAAAAGAAAATAAAAGAAGAAATTTTGTGACACTAAACAGATTTAGTAAATAATATTTATTTGCTATTTCAATCCAAATAGGGCAATATTTGCGAAGACACTAAAAAAATGCTAACTTGTTATGTAAAACCAAGTCAAAAAGCAAAGAAACGTATAGCAAACTTTTTGGTATATATCTATATTTCCAAAAGGATATTGAAAAGTCTACATTACCTCATTTTATGTTAAGGATCTTATTTTTCTTTGTTTTATTTTGCAATCCTGCAAATGGAAAAATATTGCTAGCCTTTCAAGGAACATGAAAGGAGAAAGTTGCATTGGATTTTTTATAGCATATATAAAACTCAATTGCAACACTTACGCACACACACACACTATGCAGCCATCCATCTACAGCATGTACAGCTTTTGCGCCTACGAGCAGGCAATAGATTTTACAATATGCTGCGTGTTTGCACACATGTTTATTTTCACTCAATATGCGTTACCCGTTGCTAGTTGTCTGTCTTTTCCACATGAAAAACACTAAAGTAGAGTATGACTTATCACCATAGAGAAAATGTTAAGCGAAAAAAAAGAGAAACAAATAACAATAGTTTTTTTTTTTTTGCTTATTTTATTTCTTTTCTTAGCCATTGCATATTCAATATGAAATTGGAAAGTATATGGAATTGTCTTTGCTTGCATATTTCATAATTCTTTCTCTTGTTTATCTTTAGGATGTGTATGTATGTATATGTATGAGTATGTGTGTGTCTGTGCTCTCTAGCTATTTGTATGTGTAAATGTGCATATAAAGGCAAGGTAAACAGAAGTTGATGATGGCCCTGCTGGTTGCCAACTGCACCTGAGCAGTGCCGTCAAGGTGCGTGGCGTTGTGGCATCATAATGCTAATGATATTTGCTTTAAAGTATAGTGGCGTATGGTTGGTTAGTACCAGCTGCTGCTGTTGCCATAACGCTGACTTTAGTTGATGAAAAACTCTTTAGAAATGCATTAGTAATTTCATAATGGCCTCAGCATACTTGCTGGCTCGTTCCCCCCATTTTGCACTTGTGTTTTTGTTTTCATAAGGGTTTTCACAGTCAATTGACCAATGAAATGTGCAAAGGAACGAAGCGTATCTAATGTGCGTGTGTATAACTTCATGGAACTGGAGACAGCGGAGAAGAAAGTGGAGTGCATAATATAGTAATACTTATTGAAAATCATATGAACATAATATTTCCACTTATTGCTTAATTATGCACAATTCAAACCAATATGGAACCCTAATTATGCTAAAGATCCTAATTAAGTTTAATTTAACTATTCAAATCTGTTGTCAATTGAGTTCAATCGAAGTAAAGTTTATACTCGTAGTATTATTTATTTACTTTTCTTATTTTAAGATTTATATCATTTATTTCAAGCACATATTTCTTGGGATTCATATCAATTGAAATTCAATAACTTTTTGTTGATTTCATATATATATTTTCTCCATCAATTTTTCCTTTTTTAATAAAGACATTATAGAATATCAATTCAATATAAATTCATTTATTTTGCTTTTAAATATTTGAGTATCAAATTTTATTTCATTTATATATGTATCTAAATTAAATTTTTATATTTCATATTAAAATAGTCTTGAATCAAACCTGATTGCCATTTTTTATAATTGTTTTTGTTTTTTTTTTTATGCAATGGTAATTTAATTTTAAATCAAATTTGAATGACTGTGAGTTCAATAAATGCACATTAATACGTATTGAATGCATATTGCTAAATCAAATGGCCAAAACCAAAAAATAAGTATAATTAAAAACCAAATTAAAATTGAATATTGGCACTAGAGCTGAAAGCAGCGACAAAATGCAAGTAAATAGCAATCGGACATATAGTTTAAACAGCAAAACAGCAAATGACATGCCGGCAAACAAATGATAATAATAGTATGAAAAATAATAATAATTGACAGCTCATTTGATTTTAATCGTTTGAAAATGGTGTTAAAAAGGCATTAAAATTATGCCAAATAGGGGAAACAGCAGATCTCGTTGAGTAGCGAGTCACAGAGTCAGAGAGCCATGAAATATGCAACGTATTATTATGAAATTAACACTTTCGCCATATGGGAGATGGGGGAATTGTCACATGAATTAAATTTACAATATATCTGTTTGTGGGAGTACACGTGAAATACTTAAATAAAATTCTATATTCTGAGAAACGATTTCCTCATTAAATTTTAGAATTTAGAAAGATGTGAATTGGCATACATATGTCGGAGTTGTACGAATTATCACTAATCTATATTGATCCCATGCGAAGAATTAAATAGGAAACTTTTAGTCAGGGCCCTAGTTATATTATAAATTTTACTAGGTGGATTAATGACTAAGCAGAATGGAGCAAAGGTTAAGGAGGAATTAAAATATTATAAGTCTCTATAAAAATATTTGAAAGAGATTTTTATATAAGTCATATAAATTCAGAGTTGGAATGGCAATAAATTTAGGAAGAGACCCGAATAACTTTAATTTATTTCGGGATGCTAAACTATTTCATGTTTGATTTGTCAATATAAAATATGTGTTGTATGATATTAGTATGGTGTGGTGTATTAATACGTTAGAGTCTGCCGTTTCTTGAATTGGACTATCAAAATCAAGGATGCAAAAGGTGTTGCCACCTTTTAAATTGTGATCAGAGGGAGAGTGAGTCGGAAAGATTAAAGTTAGGAAAGTGGTCTATCGGTATCGAATAAGTCGCGAAAGTTTTCAATAACATAAGACATACTATACATTAAGTTTTAAATATCACAAATATTATTATTCAACAATATTAATAATGCCTTAGCTCAATTGTACAGTAATTCCTAAGAATACAGATTGGCATGCTAGTATTCTTATACAGAATTTTTTAATATATTAGTATATATCCTGTGAATAAGGGATCTTATAAGGCCAATTCGAGATCTTTTGGTTTGATATTAGTAGTTTTTTGACAAACGTTTCCAGGTGATAATTTTATCACACTTCGTCAAGTGTTAGTTAAAAAATGATTATTAATTCTGATTTTTCATTAAACACAATATCCTACAGTATTCGAATGAATTTGCGTTTTAAACCTTGATTATAATCTGGATTTTAGTTCAATTTAGTGATATCATGGCACATTTCAGCTAATCTCCTAAAAAAAAAGGTCAAGCATTAATATGCACGTGATTCGAGGGTTAGTCACACTCGATGCGACACTCGAAATTAGTGATTAAATCATGATTAAATGTCACATTGAGATACAACTCATACTTTGCCCATAGTCAACTCATTCATACCCAATGCAATGAGTGTTGAGTATTTACTGTTGATTTGATGATGATGCTGATGAAGGAGGCGTGTGCAATCGTAACAATTATCAGCGACGAGCTTGACGACACTTGACAACAAACATTGTCACGCCCAAATGTATGGCCCAAACCATCGCCTACCCATAGGAGTGATAAAATTTTGTTGCCTAGTATAATGCTTAGCGATTGTGTTCATTGAGTTTAGGAGGGGTCTAACGATTTTGTTGAGTAGGCTAATAGTCACGAGAGTGAGATATACTCGTACATCGTACAGCAAAATGAAATAGCAGAGAACAGAAGAGGGAGGGAGAGGCTTATCATGCTTATCTAGCAATAATTTCCCAATACTGCTTACTTGTATGCCCCCAATGGCATTTTGAATGCCACTTGCCTGTCTATCACATGAATCCGTCGCAATACCCCAAAGCATGATATGATAAGGTATTGCTCTAACTGTTGATTTGGTTTTTTCTATAGGTAATTCTTAATGTTAGATGTATGATTAGTTTGCTGGTATTTCCCCAAATGTGATTTTTCAACAGACGAAAAGCGAAAGTATTGATTCGCATATTGAACTATAAAGTCAAGTGGTTGAAATAAATAATTCTTTGCTTACGTTTTTTAATCTAATTTGGGTTTTTTTTATTATTTTTTATTGCCAATTGCAAACTTTTATCTTTGGGTTTTTTGTTCTAGATTTTTATAATTATTAAATATTATTAAAAATTTGCAAATGCTTATAAAAAAATATCAGAAATAACTAAAATAATTTTACAGTTTTTTCTGCCTTTAAAATTTTAAATAATTTTTAAAAGTTTGTATATAAGCCAATCTTTCTACTACAAACTTTCGAATTTGGTGTTTAAAGCATTTTTTTCAAACCTTTGAGATGAACAAGCTTTAAGAAGCTTCCCAAATAAAATTTTATTTTAAATTATAGAAAAAAAGAATTATATAAATTTGAAGGATTTTCTTGAAGCTGTTATTAAAAGGAACTACAAATAATCTAGGAGATGGTTTTAAATGTATTTTCTGAAAGAAGAAAAATGTTTTTTTTTGTTTTTACAAAATTGTATTAAATTTATTTCATCTCTAGTTGATTATAGTATTATCCAACTATTTTTCATTATAGGTAAAAAGTTTCTTAGCTATTCCAATTACCTTAGGATATACTTTTATATAAGAGAGAACATTTCAATGGAAAAACTATTATATAAGATGTTGACAACTGAAGCAGACGCTAATTATATTCTAGAGCCATAATTCTGCTGGTCTGCATAAGATGAGAAAGATTGCCAGATTATAATTTCATAAATTTGATTCATAAATTTAATGGCATTTTATTGAAAAACGATATGATATCTACATTTATCTTTTTCGATATAATAGTTTTATCTTATCTAATCAATTGATTTTCCTTTGGCTACACTTGTAGATACTTTCAAAGGTCATTGTTGGCCAGACAAGGTTTTTGGCAATTTGCTTTCATGACTTGTGAAAAAGTTTAGAGAGCTGGAGAAATCCAAAAGTGGGAGACGTCATGTGATTATGATAAGCGAATTATTGCATAAAATGGCCACGTAATCAATCATTTATAGATGTGAATATGGTAGTCAGATTGATGATTGGGAATTGCCAATTGCCTGCCTGGAATTGTTGAATGTTCAAATGTTGTCCGGATATCAACAGATATGCCGTTTCGTTGATGGCAGAATTTCTGTTGACATAGTCAAAACCATTCCATTCCATTTGAAGGAATCTGTTTTCTCACGTATATATCCTCTTACACATTGTTTCCGTTTTCTCTTTTCCTTTCTCTATCTCTCTCGCTCTCTCTCTCTCTACTTTTGTGTCCTTTGTTCGTTCAGTAAACATTCTGTGACTGTGCCTGGTCCTGGTCCTGGACCTGACCAACTTTCCCATTGAGTAACAGATTTCTTTTGTCCCGACTCAGACGACCGCGTGCCTCCATATATTTCTCACGGACCAGCTCATACAACTCCTGCTGAAAGTAACCATGCTGCGGCTCTGCATCCTTGTAGCTACGTCGTATTTGCTTATCCCGATGGCGAAACTCACGCCACAATACCAGCAACTGGAGCCACTTTTTGGCAATGAAGTCCAGTGTTTTGCGCTCGAATGGTGTCTTTCTGTAGTTGGAAATCGCATGAAAAATGAAATTTGCATTGATTTGTTGCTGCAATGCCAATTGATCCAACGCCAGGAGGCATTTGAGCAAAACGCCAGCCGGTACACCCTGTCGACTATCTTCCTCCATCTTGACCACTTGGTAACTGGCGCTCAGCTTTAATGTTGCTATATTTGGCATAATTGAAACGATATAGTTCACTTTATTTTTTTATAGATTAATATATTTTCTTTTCTTCTTTTCTAAAAATAGTATTGTTTTAAATTCTATTTAAGTTTATTTTTTTGTGCTATTTTTGTGCTTGTGTATCCGTTTTTCTTTAGTTGAACATTCATACTAAATCGTTGTGGTAAATTTTCAGTGCTTTTGTAGTCAAAATTGAAATGTTGATAAAACGCATACATGAGCACCATCAGGTTCATTCGTTAGAAATCACATTTGTATTTGATAACTGATAAACGATGGGTTTTTTATTAGATTCCAATGAGGTAAGAGTGACGTAGCAAATAAAGTTTCGGTGACTTTTATGGAATGCAATCAAAACAGTTTAGGATTTCCTTTTATTGCTAATAATTTTCAGATTCCATTAATTCAATATTGATTAGGATTATGATATAAAGTCATAAAGTCAGTGAAATATTTGATATAAACATCATAAACGGTATATAATTAACACATTTCTAATTTTAATTTCTATTTTTCTATTTTTCTATTTATTATGTGCAATTCTATTTGTATGATTAATAGTGTGAACTTTTTTTATATAAGATATAATCATTTTGCGACTACAATCAAATGTTTCAATCGTCTTGTTTAGTCACACATAATTTAACCTTTACAAATACTTCTACTTAATATATTTTAATGATGACCTTAGAAGATGTTCTAAAAATAATTCCCAATACCTCATAACAAACGAGCAGTAAATTATAAATTATCTGTTTCAATTGTAATAAATTATAGCAAAAAAAAAAACATAGCATAAAAACAATTTGTTTCATTTTTTCTAAGAAATGACGAATAACTTCTCAACATTTATACAATTGTGGGGAATTCCTGAAACCCCTCGAAAATTTATGTCTGATAAGATTACAAAAATAGACCAAAGAAAACAAAAGAAGAAAATCAAAATGAACTATAATTTAAACGTTATCACTTACGTAGTAATTTTGAAAGCAATCTGCAAATAAACGTTAAACCAATTTATTTGACTAACCATTAAAGGCATTGTCTTAACCAAATAATGTGCTAAACATAGCTAATAAAACTTGGCCACAAAACCAAACTAATTCGATAATTTGTTTTAGCTGCCAGAGCGAAAAAAGGCAATCACCAACAAAAATTGTGATAGAGTAGGTGGAGTTGGCAGATGAAGCTGTTTTGGCTTATATCTAATATTTCATGAAAAAAAGGCCAACAAAATTGAGCGAAAAGCACTAAACTGAATTAAGACCGCAAATTTATGTGGCGGCCGAAAAACCCACAGAAAGAAGAAAAATAGAAAGAGGGGGAGCAACAAAGAGGAAAATATAAGAAAATGTTACCACGACAAATGTCTTTATATTCTACTGTTGCTTTTATTTCCGATTTTTTCTTTCTTGTTGCGGTTGAAGGCAATCGTCAATGAAAATAATTTATCTACCTCCCAACCTGAAATTTCTCTCAGTGCTCTAAAATGAATTCGATGATATTATGTTAACATTCTGTATAAGAACTAACTCTAATTTAAAAGAGTAAGAAAAGTGAATACTTTTCTAGCTTTCAGTTTTGAGAGAATATCATATAATAATTTTGTAGCATAGGTCTAGGCTAAAGCATATAATTTATATTCCATTTTTGTTGTTTTTTAGCAGTGTTTCATCAAAACGATGCACTCTCAGTTAATTGAAGGGTATTATTATCACACAAAATCGCCCAACCGAACCACCTTATCGCTACTGCCCACTCTTTTGCGTCTTCAAAACAGCGTGAAACCATCTAAGACTGCCATCTCTTTCATGCCATGCTCGGCGACGCACAAAAGTATGTTAAAAAAAAAAAAACAATAGCCCTAGAATAAAAGCACGGTAAAATATAAAGAAATAAATTTATGTAAAGCAAAAACAAGGTAGACAGCGTCGTTTGTAGGCCGTTATAACAAAAAAAGAAAACGCGAAAAAGGAAACCCAAAAAGAAGACAAAAATAAAAAGAAGAAGAAGAAAAATGGAAAATTGCATATTTTAGAAGCTGCGGCACTTTAATAAGATTTATTAAGTCGCAAGCCTCGACATTGACTTGGTCCTTAGCAGTGTCTTACCAAAATGGCAAATAACTGCGTAAACACAAAAGGGGGAGATGGGGATCGGAGTTGGCCATGGCGGCAGTGGTACCGCGTTGTAAATATTTGTTACTTAACTCTTGCCGCCTCTGTTTGTGTTTTGTGTTGTCGGCTGTTTGTTTTCTTGTTTGCCTTCTCGTCTGTTTTTCTCCATTTTTTGCTTGGCTTTTTTTGTTTTTTTTTTTTTTTGCTTTCCCTCTTTCGCGTTTTTCTTTCAGTGGTGTTTATTTTGCAGCTAATAAAAAGTTGATGTGCTGCCTGATTCCTTGCATTTTTTTCCGCTGTTCTTTCTCTCTGCTCATGTGAAAGTGAACTTATGCTAAAGGCGCCTAAAAGCTGGCAATGAACTTTTCCCTTGCATTTTTTGTAGCTTTCATTTTTTTTTTGTGTGTTTTACAGGCTTAACATGTGACTGGGAGCATATGATGTTTGTGGGAAAGTCTGTTAAATGGAGCAGCAATTGTTTGTTTTTCAACTTTTGTGTTGCTAGCAGCGGAAAAGATTTGTTTGGTTCAATTGGTTGCGAAGGAAATTGAAATACCGGCTGCAACGAAGCCAAAAAGAATATGAAACATTTCTTTAACGATATTTTAAACTGTTTTAATTTTGTTCAACATAAATCAAACCAAATTTATAAGTTAATTGACAATTTCTACTAATTGATGATAAGAATCAATGCTTTTTATTAACGCGTGGGTAATTCTAACAAAAAATTTGATAAGATATCTCAAAACTGTGCTTTTCCCTAACCACTGACGGAAATTTAGTTAGTTAGTTTATGATCTGGGAAAATTCATATAAGAATTATATATTATATTATTTATGTACATATATATAAGCTAATGATACTCTTTATGAACCCCTTTTTCAGTAAAATGAATATTCAATATAAACAAAGAAAAACATACTGATATCAGCCAAGTAATACTTCCTGAATACTTCCAGAAAAGTTGTACAATAATAATCTGTTTTTTACAATTTTGGTGTTGCTGTTAGAAAATTTTCTGTATCTTTATTTTCTTATTTTAGTTTAATTTTCATTTCATTTCGGTTTCTTTTTGTGAACATAGTTTTAATAGTTTTTTATAAAGTATTTATTTTTTAACTTTCTATGTGACCGATGTCAATTTAATTTTCACATTGAATCAATTGCCTACGTTTTGTTTATTTTTAAGAGTAGCACTCGGCATTTACTTTCTCAGTCAATATAAAATTTGCTCATCTTTATCTTCTTTAGGTTCCAGTCTCATAAACATTTACCCGGACAGCTCTAGACCATAAAAGTAAAAAATTATTATTTTTATGCATCCCAGTGCATAAAACAATTCAAAAAACATACCAAAGTATGCAAAAAAAAAAAAAAAAAACAAAATAAATATAAATTTAACAACACAATACAAAAGTAATCGCTTTTTCCCCTCACACACACATCATGAGGACATATTTGTCCTATGAAGAGGTAACATAAAAACGGGAAAACAAAAAAGCCAACACAAAAAGAGAAGTTTCGATGAAAGGAGTTTTAGTCATATGGGTCATAAAAACATGAACTCTAAAAGGCCCAACAACAAGTGAATTTGTTATTAAATAACCAAATAACAACATAACGATATCTAATTTCACAAAAGGGCCTCCGAATATGTTGAATAATATTTAATAAATATTTCGTGTGGGAAAGCGGAAAGCAGGTTATAACCGGGCATGCGTATTTTTCCCAGGGGTGTCCAGAGAGCTCATTGTGTTGCCTGGCAGTCATCCAATCCGCCAGGCATCCATTCGGGTATAGAAGCTTCCACCACCAGTCGGCCTATTAACCACATTTTAAGCATAATTGAATTTCGTGCATAAATTTCGGTTTATGGGGCGCAGGGAGACCACGACCCGGGCCAGATTATTACATTATTTACTGTGTGTGGAGCCGCCGTTGGGAGCCAGGTGGTGGTGGTGGTATTGGTGCTGGTATCCAGGTCCAGATTCAAGTCGGAGCCATCGCCAGACGACAGGCATCAATTTTATATGACGCTCGCCTGCTGATACTGTTTTTTTTTTTTTTTTTTTTTTGCCATTGCCTCATTTTTTGCTCCCGTTCTTATTCCTTTTCTTGTTGCCGAGAGCTACCCCAAAAAAATATTTATTAAATTTGGTTTTTATGACAACGTACAGGCACAGACACACACACATACAAACATATGTATATAAACGATGGGAAAAACAAAAAGAAAATTGAAAGAGTCAAGGCAATTGTTTGCAGCCATTGTTTTAGTGCTGAATTTGAAGGTAAATGAATTAGAACTTATAGATTTCTAATTGATATTGACTATAGGCTATAATATATTACAATAATAATTTTTCATGTAAATCATCTACTATTATATTCTTACAATATTCTTTAATTCATAATCAAATTATGAAGAAAATTTCTATACACTAACTACTAAAATCAAATTTTCGGTTGTTCGCAAAATTTCCTCTTTTATGAATAGAGGTTATGTTAAATTTTAAATTTTTTTATACCCTGTAACCATAGGGTACGTCCGTCCGTCTGCCCGTCTGTATGAACACCGAGATCTCGGAGACTGTAAAAGCTAGAGCTACCAATTTTTTCGTAGATATGTATGTCTAGTGTGTACGCAGGTCGAGTTTGTTTCTGCCATGCCCAATTCCGCCCCCGTAATTCGGAAAAAACTATAACAAAAAAAAAAACTATGCACAAGCTAACCAAATTTTGAAATTTCGAAATTGGACAATCGGACCGTTTTGTACTGAAACGGCCCATGCAATATAAGCTGTTAAGACTGCTGCTGCATGCTAATAAAATTTTCTTGTAAATTCATGGCGACTTGGATCGTTTTTGACTTTATGAAGTACCTCTACTTGGTACAGGGAATACTCAATGTCGACAGAGACGACTTCCCTGCTTCATTTTTTCAAACATTTGTTTGTGTGTAGATTTTATTCTAGGAAGTAGGCGAAGGCCTCTAATCTCAGTCTTTATTTAACACGCAAAAATACGTTTACCAAAAAAATAGATTATCTTAAGATGGTAGAAGCTTCTTAATAATGTTACCGCAATGTTACAACATCCAAATTGTCCAATCAAAGAGGTATCCTATTAATCTCTATAAAATCAATATTTAATTCATTTCCGTAATCTTATTAATCTACATTATTTATTAATATAATCGGCAGTATAAATTTAATAATTTAAAATAAATCACAATAGGAGAATAATAACCATTAAATAAGTTCCCATAAATCTACTCATAAAAGAGAAAACGATGTTATATACTTTACAAAATAAATATAAACATTAGTTTAATTTAGAATACAAAAATTTGTGTTGTATTTTATTTAAATTAATAAACAAAAACAATGAATTTAACTTTGAGAGTCATTATCCATCCCATAAATATAGCATTGAAAGTATCTATTAATTCGATCATGAACCTGTCTACCATTAATATGTAACGAACTTGCAATCACAGTTTTGGATAGGGTAAAAAAGTAAAAGAAAATCAACCACAAAGCAAACGAGAAGCTTTATCTTATCAACTGACTAAAGCCAGGCAGTAACTAACTTACAAGAAAATCGCGAGAAGGGGAAGAATTGGGGGAAAGACAAATGACTACCAGTTTAGAGAATTTGACCAGCAGCAAAAAGTTAACATGACCATGAATTTGAGCTGTCAAAGTTCATTTTTAATTTAACGCACTTACATAAAACCATACTCGTATCCACTCGACTCTAAGGAACAATCTATACATGTACGATAGTATAGGATAGACCCGCACAAGTCTCTTTTGGACTTGGTCGTAGTGTACCAAAAAAGTTGTTGATATCTATTACCAGAGATTTGAAGTAGTTTGCCCGGCATCTCAACTCACTTAACATTGCGTTTGGAAGCGTGGGGGTTTTCCTCGTTGTCGTCGTTGAGACTTAAAGACAGTTGCCAGTTGAATGAAACTGCCATTGCAAAACTGGGCAACTGCAGAAGCAGCTCAAGGCAGTCTCTCTAGACACACACCAATGGACACACACACACACACACCCAACTATACTCATACACCCCCACACATGAACATGACATGACAGTTGGTTATGCTGGGGCCACAAGGCACGTAGAGCATTGCAGTTAAGATTTGGATTTCCTTCGTTGAGCATATCAAAGGCAAGGCAAAAAAAAAAATAAAAAAAAAATGTGTATACTACAAAACACTTATCTGGGTGACAAATAGAAAATAGAAGGGCAAGGGGGATGTGGCATGTGAGGAAGGGGCATTCAACATTGAAAGAAAAATGTCTGTGAGTAGATTAAAAAAAAAAAAACAAACAAAAAGGAAACAAAAACCAAAGGAAACTTAAAAGGAAGAGGCAACTAGAAAATGGAGTAACACAAAGCAAAGAAAATGGTTCACGTAGTCGTTATAATAAAGGCACAACAAGGCCACAGTGGTTCCATATAATAGTTTTTAATAAAATTGAATAGGAAAATATAACAAAAGAAAAAAATCTATTAAAAAGTAAATAATTAAAGAAAATTGAAAAGTATATTCTACTTACTCTTGTTCATAATTAAATAAATTTATTTTCTATGATATTTCCATTATCATAAATTTTGAGTCACTGTGCTCAAGTTTCTTTGGAGTTCTTGATGCGAATTGCATGGTCATGGCTGCTCATATGTCTGTCCCCGTTCGCATTTTCCCGCCTAGACAACAACCTGCGGGCGTTTTTCTTTCCCATCTGCCTTACTGTCTTTTGCGTTTTGTCTGCCTTTTACCATTTTGTTTTAGTATTATTTATTTTTTCCTCTTATATACTTACGTTGTTTTTTTTGTTGTTGTTAATATTTGCGAGGCGAGTTTATCTTAACAAGATCGAGGCAAGGACTTTTTGTATGCAATGCGTCTGCCATTTCCTATGTCATTTAAAATCATTTTGCAAGTTTTAAGCTGAGTCCTGAGTTTGCTTTTTGGCCACCATTCCCCCCCCCCCCCTTCCACTTCAACTCAACTCAACCCTATGCCACGCCCACAATCACGCATATCTCCTTTTGTGCCGGTTGTTCTATTTGTATTTGTTTTTGTTTTGTCTGTTCATGTACACGGGATTTGTTTCGTTATCGTTGGTTAGAGTGTCAGAAGGACACAGTCAAAACCAATGTCAAGTGGTTAAGTGGGAGGGCAAAAAGGAAAAAGAAAAAGAATAATACGAAAACAAAAGAAAAACAATAGCGTAGAGAGCAAATCCAAGGATTTACTTAGTGTTAAGCTTGTAAATGCCGTAAACCGATGCCGATAAAATGCGACTTATATATGTTATTATACGAATGCTGATCATTTCGCATAGACAACAAATTAAATTGACCATAAAAGGGATTTTGTATTCGATATTTAATCGTTTGTTAATTATTTTGACCGAAGATATTTACCTTTTCCCTATTTCTTTATGGGAATTGCCCCCATTGATTATTCGTTCTACCATTATTAGATTAAACCACAAACTGACCACATTACAGATAAGCCAATTGGGTAAATATTTTGTATAAAAGGCAATTGAACTGCCAATAAACTTATTACAATTAAAGCAACCGTATCATTGTGAAAATGAATTGTTTTAATCTTGTTGCGGCTCTGATTGCCATTATTGGCCTTTGTCAGGCTACTTCATCTGATTTGGAGTTCCCCTTCGGTCGTATTGTGAATGGCGTGGAGACCACCATCGAATTGCATCCCTATCAGGTTTCCATACAAACCATTCGGGGATCTCATTTCTGTGGTGGCAGCTTGATCAATTCTAATACCGTTGTCACAGCCGCCCATTGTATGCAAAGGTATAAATCCTCCGAGATGCAAGTTCGCCTGGGCTCTACTCTTCGCAACGAAGGCGGTGAAGTGGTCAGCGTGAAGGATTTTAAATTCCATGAGAATTACAATAGTACACTGATGATCAATGATGTGGCTGTGATCAAGTTGAGCTCGCCAGTGCGTCAGACATCAAGATTGCGCACCATTGAATTGGCTGAAGTTACTCCACCAACGGGCACTCCAGCTGTGGTCACTGGATGGGGCACTACTTGCTTCTTCTTCTGCTCTTCTCCGGACACCTTGCTTGAAGTTGAGGTTTCACTCTTAAAGGATGTAGATTGTGCTTCTGATACCTACAATTATGGTGAGGCAAAAATTTTGCCCACTATGGTCTGTGCCAAGGGTGAGAAGAAGGATGCCTGCCAAGGAGATTCGGGTGGCCCATTGGTGGCAAATAATCAGCTAGTGGGTGTGGTATCCTGGGGCAGTGGCTGTGCCAGAAACAACTATCCCGGAGTCTATGCTGATGTCGCTTTCTTAAGAGAATGGATTTTGGCTACTGCCGAGGAGTTGTAAGTGTACATTTTTCGGAATTGACTTAATAAATTTGAGATGAGCATAAAATTTGATGACTTAATTTGATGAATTATCAATTAGACAGATAACATTAAAGGTTATTATTATCTAATATTTGTCCATTGGCTACTCGTGACCATTGTTACTTTATCAAGTCTTGGAATTTATTAAATTCGCATTTAATTTTAGATTTTTTTATTTACCACATTTAATAGTTTTGCAAGCCAGAAGTAAATCGAACTCATCTAATCAGTAGACAGAGGATTTATAACTCTTTCTAAAGACAAAGGCTTGATTTACTGCATTCTTTTGCAGAGGTCGTTGATAAGACAAACGGTTGGCTATATAAAGCACCGATTTTGTCATTCCGGAACTTTGTAGTTTGAATTTAACTCAAAATGAATCGTTTATTATTTGGAGTGGTCGCCTTGATCGCTTGCAGCTTGACCAGCGGTGCTCCTGACTTGGAATTTCCATTTGGACGCATTGTGAATGGAGATAATACCACCATTGAGGAACATCCCTATCAGGCTTCCATTCAAACTATTAGAGGATCACATTTCTGCGGAGGCAGCTTGATCGATTCCCAAACTGTTGTCACTGCTGCCCATTGTATGCAATCGTACAAGGCTTCCGAGATGCAAGTTCGTCTGGGCTCCACAGTCCGTAACGAGGGTGGGGAAGTGGTCAGTGTTAAGAGTTTTAAATTTCACGAAAATTACAATAGTTCACTGATGATCAATGATGTGGCAGTGATCAGATTATCATCACCAGTTCGTCTCACAGCCAAAGTGCGTCCAATTGAATTAGCTGATGAAACACCATCATCAGGAACTCCGGCTGTGGTCTCTGGTTGGGGTACCACTTGCTTCTTACTCTGCTCCTCAACCAGTTATTTACAAGATGTTGAGGTCTCTTTGCTCCAGCATACAGATTGTGCTTCAGATGATTTCAATTACGGTGATTCCATATTACCCACAATGGTTTGTGCTTATGGGGAAAAGAAGGATGCCTGTCAAGGAGATTCCGGCGGTCCCTTGGTGGCAAATAGTCAGCTAGTTGGTATTGTTTCCTGGGGCAATGGATGTGCCTGGACTAACTATCCCGGTGTCTATGCTGATGTAGCTCCACTTAAATCATGGATCTTGGCCACCAGTGAGGAATTGAAAAATCAATAAATCTTGTCAATAAAAATTTTAGTAAATTAAAAATATGTTGTAATATTTAGGAGGAAATCTATAGACTTATAAGAAAAAGTAAATCTATGTCAGAATTTAAAATAAATTTAGCTTACATATATGGCCAAGTGCAATTCCATTCCAATATCTGTAGTTTAACTTTTCTTCGTTCAACATGAGATGTTGAAAACTGATTTTCATTACAAAGCTAAGTAAAATTTACATGACAAACGTAATGGGAAATCTTGACAACTATAAAAAATCTTGGCTCAAAATTAATTTAGCATAATTTACCAAGTTGTTGCAACTAAAAGCCTGGCCAGTTTTTCTTGTTCTTTTACTAGTTTTAATGGTTAGACTGTCATCATGTTTTTTTTGTGCCAAATAACCAGACAACTAGCCAACAGGACACACCCAAAATTCTAGACACTGCCCAGCCAGAGCTAAGGATATTTTTCTTCCACTTGCCTTTTATTCCTTTCTTAGTCACTCTCTGTGGGAATTTTGATTAAAAATGTTTTTTAGATCTTTGATAACATTTTGGGAGTCTCCATTTTGCATATAGAAATCCATTGTCGCCGCCTTAACTATTTTATTGCTAACTGCTTGTTTGTGGGCGTGTCTAGTTTAACAGATATTGTTGTTACTGTTGTTTTCTATAAAGCTGTTAAATACTTAAGTGTAATTTATGGCATGCGATATTATTCGGTTGAGTTGTCATGTTTGCTAAAAGTTTTACATATGCCAAACCCAAAAACCGAAAGCAAAAACTTAAACTACAACAACAGGACAACAAGAGGGTTGGTGATATGGGGGAGGGGAGGTTTGAAGAAAGTCAGACTGTCCCAAGTATCTGGTGAGTAATATGTTTAACAAAAGATAGCGGGCAGAAGGTGAAGGTGCAGTCTGGCAATGTAAGCCGTTGTCCTTATACAAATTTCTTATGGCACGAGACATACATGAAATTGTTGGGGTCCAGGTCCAGGCAGTTAGTCAACTTGTCGTCGTTGTCATAGTTGTTGTTGTTCTTCTTCTTGTTCTTGTTGCTTAACTCTCACTCTTAACAATTCTTTGCATATTTTCAGGCTGTTGCTTGTCTCCTTTTATTCTATGTTTCCTTAGATTGGCTTGGGGTTGGGCTAACCAGAACGGGAGCATATGCATAAGTCTATTAGCACTTAATAAATGAGCAAGTTATAGACAAGTTTTGTTCTTTGGTGAATGTTCGTTTCCTTGTTCTTGCCGTCATGTCGTGGCATGTTGATGGCAAGGCAAAGATAAGTAGCAAAAGATTGACAACAATTGTGGTTGAATATTTCAAAATAAAGTTAAACTCCTAAAGGAGAACGGGCAATAGACGGTAAAAATTAATTTTAATGCCAAATTTGTTACACATTTTCTTTGGTGGAAAGTGACAACAAGATCATGAGGCATAACGACAGAAACAGATTATGAAGACTTACAATTAAGAAAAATTAATTAATTAAAGAGAGAGTTAATTTTATTGTTCTAGCGTAGAAGCTATAACATGTTAATGGAGTCTCAATTAATTAAACGGTATTCAGATTTATTTACATTTATATTTTTCTATTTAATGTTTAAGAAAAATTTATTGTGTTTTTAAAGGATGTGGAAAAAAGAACATCTAACGTGCAAAAGATATCTAATATGAATATGTAAAAAACTAAGATGAACTGACCAGTGTTCACTTAATTTATTATTTACCAATTTACTTATATTTATGCTTATAAGTTGATGTCTTAATTCAATTTAAATCAGTTTTGCTCTGTGAAATACAAAACATGCTGTTTTTACTACTGTTGAACTCAAAGTTGTAATATTAAATTTTTGTGAAACACTTTAGTCTAGTATGCAATTAAAGTACCATTACTTGCCTGATTTCTATCATTAATGGAGTTCTGCCTTTTTTTTTAATAATATCCCATCACAATGGCAGTAAATGTTAGTTGCAGTTGTCTAGGAAATTGCTGTTATTCAACGTATTTTACCATTTATTTACTCTTCCTTTAGTAGAACATTTTCCAACTATGCTGGCAGCTTTTGGGTATCATAGTTACCCCAGCAACCACTAACGAAAAATGCCAAAAATATCTCAACACACAGCTTAAATGGTATACAGCAATTGACCCTATATCAAGCCAACTAGATACAACAACTACAACAAAATGTTGATTTTTTACTCCGCCTCTTGGGCAAAAATGATTTTGCAATATGAGTTGGAAAAGGCCGAACTGAGACGAGTTGGGTATGAGTCAGACTACATCATTGAGGCAGGTGTAAAATTATATGCCAGACGCGTAGCATAGCACAAATAGCTGACGTCCAGCCTGGATTTCCGTTACATATAGAGACATACATACTAAGAGCTTTATGTATACATATATATAAGCAGGATGGTCGAACACTTCAATTTTCAAAGATACCAATTTTAATTACAAAATTTTACACTATATTGGCAACCACAAGAGGCGAACAATTTTCTTCCTTCTGTTATTTTTTCACTTCTTTTTGCAAAAATATTGATGATATATATGTAAAAGTATGTTGTTCTTAAATTTGATAAATCACTCAAAATTGTTAAGTTAAATAAATTTAGTGGGACCTATTTCAAGTACAAATCTAAAGGTCAACAAAAATTATATAATGGTAGAAAATTTTAAACAAAGTGTTAAAATAAGGAATATTGAAATTCAAATGTTTCTAAAATTTAACAATATATTAAACATAAGAACAGATAATTATAAAAAAGTTAAAATTTAGGGGCTTGAAAATAATTTTGTAACTAAAAATAAAATTAAAACTAAATGCCTTACAGTTTAATGAAATTGGCATATTCATTCCTCAGCCCAAGCAAAAAAATTTCATTTTGCTGTTTTGGAATATTTACTAGAAATTAAATTTCAGAATGTCTGAGAAAATCTTTATTCAAATTTAAGCTGATATCTGATAATGAAGTGTTGCTACAGCCATCACATTAAATGTACTTGTCTCATGAAACAAAAAGCTATGAACTTTGCGACGACAGGTTCGGGCCAGCCATCCAACCATCCATCCATGTATCCATTCAGGCGTTCATCCATGGAAACAGCCAAGTAGACTTTTAGCCCATCTTTATCTTTGGCTCGCCACTGACGGGCGAGGGTTATTATTATGAGCACATTTTAAGTATAAACATTTCGTTCTCTTTCGCTCATATGTTTATGACATAATGACAGGCGACTTCTCCGGACACCCGATGCACACGCATATATATACACACACACACAGACACAAATATATGAGTATTACACATACGCCATGGTTGCCCTTTTACCAGGTCGGTACTGAATTGAGGAACTTTCTGACAGTTATGACTGGGATTTAAATGTAATCAACCATTTTTTGCTCCACCATTTTTTTTTTTTACTCTGCCGCCCAGTTTTGATATACAGGTTGATTATACTCTAGACCGATTCATGATTTTTTAAGAGGTATTTAAATGTCAGATTTTTGGTTTAGTCGCATAAAATTTCCATTTTTGTTTTATTATTACATTTCTTCCATTTTTTTTTTTTTTTTTGCTTTATAGCAATATTCTGTGCTCTGACTTGTCTGAGTGGCATTTAAAGTGAAGAATTGTGTCAATTTTTCGAATAAATGTGTGGGATTGTGGGCTGATTGAGAAGTTCGAGCTATATAATATTTATAAATATGACAGAGGTCATGAAGAGGGTTGCATTTAATTAGTCTATTGAATTTTTAATAATAAAAGCTTTTATCTAAATTAATATGGCGGATGATAATGAATCATTAATATTGTATTATATGATTCCGATAGGTCTCATATGCTATTGTATGAGTAGCTCCGACTACAGTTTTGTCGATCATTGATTCACACTCTTTTTTACACATCGGTTAAACTTTATTTAACACTAATCATTTCGATTAGGGTACTTGATTCAAATTAATCAAAAGCCATAATAACACCGGCGACATATACACACAATTTAAAATTTTATAGTTTTTGTATAAAATTATTTTCTAAATAATATTGATTTCAATTAATAATAAACAGAGAAAATATTTAACCCTGTATCAAGCAAGCAGCTCTCAGTTATCGATTAAATTCTGCAAAATATATTATGACTGTCAGATTTCTATATCTTTCAATATCAAAGGTCTTTTCCGTCTCGTGAAAATGGTCAACATTTTAAAGGCTTCTTAATGGCTATTTGCTGTTGTTTTAAAACTGCTCAAATCTTAGTTTTACAATTTTTTTTTGTAAATTTAACTCTATAATCAGCCCTCTTATATCAATGCATTTTGAACTCAGTGTAAATATTGGCTTCTGGATATATGCTTTCATCAATCATATTTAAATCAATTAAGTCAAGTTAGCGTTGATATGTATGATGAAACTGACGGATTTTTAACGTTTAAACCAAATAAATTAAATTGATCGGCGCAAATACCGTCAGCTATCGAAAGAACAAACCAGTGACTAGGTGAGGCATACGGGAAGGAAGGGTGGCAAAAAATATAACCCGATTTATATTTAATTAATTAATGCAAAGCGCTGATGCCATTCTCACATACACACACACGTACATACTCACAGGCATATGTAACTGAATTTAAATGTCAAGCGGCAGAAAAAAAAAACTTTTTCAAGAGCTAGCCAAAGTTTCAAAGTGCATGCAAGAACTAATTAAAAATGAAAAGAAAAACTATTCCCCGGAAAATTTCAACCGATTGCCATAGCAGTTTGCAACATGTTAAAGTGCCTATAAGTATACCATACAAAATCACAATTTGTATCATAAAACTTACTGTTAAGAGCGGTAAGTGGTTTGAAAACCTAGCCCAGATGCCTTGTGGCTGTGATTGCTGATGGAAACGAAAATGACAGTATAAAAGAATAATGATGACAATGAAATACTCTTCAATATATATAAGTTTTAAAAATCAAAATAAGAATTAGTTTACTAAAAGTATTCTATAAATCTAGAAATAAATAATGTGGTCCCTTTATTAAAATAATAAAATCATGTGTTTAATAAACTCGGTTATAATAAATAATTTTAATATAATTATAATAATATATATCAAACTTAAATCATTAAGCCGATCAAAAAATAAAGAGTTTAAAATAGTTTAGGTTTATCTCTTGTTAGTATATTTTATATATTCAATTTTATTTATATGTTTTAGTTTACAATTTTAACATAGTTTTTCAGACAGAGAATATTTAAATTTCTTTTTCCTTTATGATTTATTTTGTCTTTTTTAGGGTATCAGAAAATTATTTCAAAATGAATTTTTAGTTGAAAAAAAAATACTTGTAGACTGTTGAGCTTTGGTTTTGGTTTGGCTTAATTTTTTTGTTTGGTTTTGAGTTTTGGCTTTGGTTGTCCATAATGTGGGTGGGCCACAGAGTCGGGTAAACTCGAACGGGCAACCAGACTCAGCAACCACTCATTACTCATTTGCCATAAACTTTCGTTGACTTTTCATATTTTCTAAAATGCAACACACACACACAGAGAGAGAGAGAAAGAGATAGAAAAAGTAGAAGCACTCTCATTATGCTCATTTTACCTCCCCCCGTCGTATTGATTTTACTAAACCCATTAGGTGGAAGTTTATGGAATGTAAAGGATCAGGCCAGACAACGAATTGCTATAACAGCTATAAATATTGTACTTAAGAACTTTTGTAAAACAGTTTTTAAATCATTTTAATTTTTCTACCCTGTACTTTTCGCTTGAGAGTTAAAATATGGCTCAAATGTATACAAATTCCATCTGTACTCGTTTCGAACCAGTTATTAAAGATTGTATGAGTTGGCTATAGAATTTTTAACTAAGATTTCTTTATTCATTCAAACAGAAGAAATAGATATTATTGTCTAATACTAAAGTTTTGAATAGCTTTAAAGTATCATTAATAATCTTGATGAATCCATTTCTTTCCAAAAGGAGTTGCGTAAAGTTGATTTAATAACAAAAATTGTCAATATGCAAAAGGAAAGAAAAAGTAAGCTAACAATTTTCTTTGCAACATTGTCAATTCAAGGAACAGTTTCAATTACTGAATTTGCCAGGGTATCCCAAAGTCGTCATCTTTATTTAACATTCGAGTTTGTTCCCTTCAACACAATAAGTGTAATTTATTTTTTATATAATTTCTTTTTTCTTTTTTTTTTTGTTGGTGGCTTTTCTTATCGGCAGATATTTTCTTTTGGTAGGCCATACTTTATGTTGAGGGGTGGAGGAAACTACAACAACAGCAACAACTACAACAAGTGGCTGTAAAAGGCCTTGAATTGTTTGCTTTCAAACGAATAAAGTTGAATGGCAAATGTTTTTTACCCAAAAGTTTCACATTTTTTTTTTTGACAATTTTTTGTGTATTTTGTTTTTTTGTGGCGACTTGTACAAGTGTAAGAGCACGATTGGGGTCAATGGATTGTGATGTTTGCGAAAAGCAATTTGAGTTTTGAATTCATATATTATTTGGCTGGCCTTTAAAAGTATGGTGAATTGAACTATTGATTGACTGAATAAAATAATAGTAAATGCATGTTTTAACACACATATGTCTAAGCTCTGCACTTTAATAAAGTTCCCCATTTTGGTGCTTAGTTTTTGGAGGGTAACCACCGCAGCTGTCAAATAAAAGTATGCCAAGCTCTTTTCCGGACCCCACTAAATATGCCATGTGCAACTTTAAAAGATCTCGGCAAATGCACTTTCACCAACTCAAAAAATAAAACACACTCTCAGAAACATATATACTAACACCCACATATATGTACATCTACACATATATACATACACATACAGGCCAAGTGATGCTGACGTCGTCGTCGTTGTTGGAGGCTTCAACATGCCGCAAAAACCTGAAACAAGGCAGCTGCCTGTTGAAAACATTTTGCGTAAAAAACTATTAACTTGTTTTGTTGGCAGGCTGTAAAGAGAGTGAGAGAGAGAAATAGGGCAAAGGGTCCTGGTTGTCCGTCGCTTTGGGCACACATGTTATCATAATTGCATAGCATACTTGCACACGCACTTTCATACACACTAGCACACTATAAGTAAATGCAAAGCTACTCAACATCTACATATAAATGGGGGAGGCAATGGGGGCCAAAAAGTTTTATGTTTTTCTTGACTGAAAAGTTTTGGTTACCTTTTTCGTAGACATTCTTTTTTGGCGCTACTTCTGCTGCTGCTGCTCTTTTTCTTCTTGGTTGTTGCTGCAATTGTTGCTAAACATTTTCAACGCTTAAGTGATTTTTGCTGTAGCATACTTTTGGGAGATTTTTAAAGGGCGCTCAAAAAGAGCAAAAGAAACAACAAAAAGCAAGCACGCATTGCGGCATCAGTTCACACTCTGTCAGGAAAGAATCTCTAACGCCCCACCGTCCCACTACACACCCCACAACGCACTCCACTCTATAGCTATACAGACACACATACGCACACACATACGCATCCATTTTATCGCCCAGCCGACTCCCCTCTCTCCTCACCTCTTGGCGTATGTCTGGCGTTAAATTGAAGGCGTTTAGCGTGGCAACCGAAGGACACTTAAATTGTTTTCGCTTTTGCTCTCTTTCTCGCTCTATATATATATCTATACATATATATATATATTTCCTCTCTTTTTTTGGCCTGCTCTCGCTAAGCCATTTCGTTGTTGTCATTTTTAGAAAAATTCATAAAAAATGCATGGCCATATATTTTCTTGTTCCTCTACCAAATTGTGCTATTATTTTAGCTGCATGTAACTTGTGTATGTGTGTGTGTGTGTTGCTGTTGTTGACTATTAGAAATAACCTAAAGGCAAATGGTTCCTTTGCTGTCAGCCAATATGACAGGTTATTGGAGTTATTTTGTATTGAAGTCAGTTTGTTTGCATTTTGAAATTAACTTAAATTGAATTTAAGATTTTATGGTCTCAGATCGAATTCAAAAGTCTAATGAAAATTTGCATTATTTATGCCTATTTCACCTATTAACAATTTTACTATAAAATATTTCAAAATGAATTTGTTAACTTTGATATTTATAGGAAATAGATGGAGTTTTCAAGGATTTGGTTTGATAGAAGTATAGAAAACATATCTCAATTCTAAAATGAAAGATTGTAATTGAAAAAAGGAAAAATATTATAAATTAAGTTTAGAATTAAAAAATACAATTTGAGTTTAGAATTTAGAGTTGGAAATTCTGATTCAAAATAATAAATGGTTTCAAGGCTGAAAATGTTTCATTAAAATGGAAATTAAAAGAAATTTTAAGTTGGGATTTTATGCAAATCAATTTATTATGATTTTCCCCCAAATATATAATTTTATTTCAAAATGTTACATTATAAAATTCTCCATGAAAATTATGTTTGAAATATATTTAAAAATGTTTGCTATCCATACACTTATCATTTGGCTAACCAACTTTGTATCAACATAAGTTCAACTTTATCAAATAACATTTTACCTTATGTAGTTTATGCATACATTTTTCTTTACCATTTTCTCTGTCTCACATTTCTCAATCATTCATTTGAAGTAGTTCAAGTTGAGAGAGTGCCTCGAGTGAAACTCAACAGCATTTTATCACAAGTTTAAAGTGCCTAGTATGTAGCTTACGATGGTATTTTAACTTATAATTTAAATGTCTGGAAAGTGTCTCATGGAATTTCTATAAAGTAGAATAAAAAGAGACAACTCTTGGCTGTGGACTCCTCCTGTGATGCTAGCATTGTTTTTGCTACTCGTGAAGCTTCCGCTTGAGTTTCCGCTACAAAACGCACATACTATGGACCTGGACCATCCATTTGCCTCACACACCTCCCAATTCAACCTAACCCTCAAGTAGCTGCCATTCCATTTATAGCTCAGACAGCTCCATCAGTAACGCTTTCGCTTTTCTCTTGTTGCCTCGTTTTGGCTTATTAAACATTTATTGTGTTTGCTGAGTTTCCGCTACAATTTGTTTTAGGCTTCCTGTAGTATTATTTTGGCTTTGGCTTTTTTCGGGGCTGACCCAGCCGCCCATTTTCCCATATCACGCCTACTTATTTTAAATCCGAAACCGTTTACACATCAACAACTTGGCACTCGCAGTTCTTTTACATCTACCCACACTCCTCTGCCTTCGCTTATCTTGGCTATATTTGATGTGTCCCATGTGAGTGGTGGCAATGCGGCATTGGTGACGTTGGCAACTCTGGTATTGCGTGGTTGGGGATTGTCTACATATCATCTTACACAAAAGCAAAGACATAGCCATGGTCCTTTGACAATATAACCTGGGGTCGGAAGGACCTATCACGAAAAGTATTCCGACTGTGAGTCCTTTTCACGTCATTGAATTATTTTACGGTTTTTCGTTCCCAACGAAACGAAAAAAGTAATGGGTATTTAAGTTTAATTTCTTTGACTTTTCAAAATATTTCTTAAATGTTGAAAAAATTAGTAACATTAAAAAATCTAATTTCTCATTTATTACTTTATTGCCTTTGAGTTGGTTTTCCTCTAAATCAGTTTATCAATGAAATATATAACACAAATAACTTATAAAAATAATCCAAAAATCGAAAAATTGTGCGCAAAAAGTTCTAATTTAATAATCAGATATTTATTAAGCCAGTTTATTCTATATTTTTGTTTAATAAACAGTTATTTCTTTAGCAAGTTTTCTTTATTTTTGTATTTAATAAATTCAAATTCTACCACAAAATTGGTCTCTCGGTCTATTGGACGCATGTGTGAAGTAGCAAAGGCATTGAAAATTGCCATAGACAGTGAAAAGGCAGCAACTTAAAGAGCGTGTGGCATAGGAAAATTGTTTTGGTGTTGTTGGTGTTTTTCATGTTGTTGTTGTTGTTGCTGTTTTTCCCATAGCACTTTATAAATTATGATTTTGTCTTGGCTTAAGTGTTTGCCAACAAGTTGCCATCATGATTGCTGTTGTTGCTGCTGTTGTAGCCGCCTCATTTGGTTTATAAATGGGTGAAAAAAGGCATAGAAGGAAAAACAAAAAAAAAACATGAAAAAAAAACGAACACGAAAAGGAAAGGAAAAGCGTTGTGTCGTATCTTGCGAAAATATCAATTACAATTAAATAGATTAAACCTTATCATGCAACAACTGTCGCACAAGTGTCTTGACAAGAGCGACGACGATGAGGACAACAAGAACGATGAAGGAAGTGGCGCAGTTATAACAACAACAACAGCAACAAAAACAACAATAACAATAACACCAACAGCAACAACAACACAAGTAAAACAGGCAAACAAACTTATGAAGAGAAAGGAGGTTGCAGGCAATGGGGCAGAAGTGGGAGCAGGACATGCCAAGCTAAGACAAGCAGAAACCAATACAAGCACACGCACACATACACACACACACACACACACACACACAGACTGGCGCAACAGTGAAAACGCTTTACAAGATTAATGAACGTACAAAAGTTTAGAGACAATGACGACGCCGGCGACAACAGCAACAGCAACAGCAACATGCCAGACACACACACAACATAGCAATGAAAAAATATATATATGTATTTGTATACATATATATACATATATACAAAAGAAAGAAATATATGGCATACACTTAGGCGCGCCAAGTCGGTAAGTCGTGCAAATTTATTTTGGCGTAAATTTCATTTCACTAATCGAATCGATTCTTATGCGTTCCATTTCATTTTCAGCTCGATGACTTTTTGAGCCTTACTTCTTCAATGTCTGAGAATTGTTTTTTTGGATGATCAAATGTTTATTGGGTTAGGTCAGTTGATGGTTAATAGCACTTCAAATGATGGCTAGACAGCAAATAAATATATATACATACATATATTGATTAGGTAAGAAAACGAAAAGACTTAAAGAATAGAATTAAAGATGCTTTAGAAATGTTACTCTTTAATTTGAGGGCATTACAAAGTCGTCACTGTACCATAAGCCACACATTTTTTTTCTTAAATGTTTTCCTGATGTCGATAAGTAGTTATTTCGCCCTATTTCAATCAAAAGTCATTCAACTTTCACCACAACTAGTTAAACCCAACTCATGACCTCAAACCATTAGCAAGTATCTCTATCATTGCCACCTGCTTAGCCATTAGCGCTCTATCAACCCCAATTTTATAGCATCCCCTCCTTGCCTCAGTTTACCACCCCTTACACCAAACATATCAAATAACCCAACGCATTGCTCACTTTCTAAAATTTATATTATTTATGTATGAGAAGCAAGCCAACCAAAAGAGATTGAAGAGCTCGTGTATAGAGAGAAGAGTAGATAATAGTGTTACATAGAGATGGGAAGTGGAAAATTGTTGTAAAGTTAAAATCCCACACTTTACCCTTACCAGGAAAAACTACAAGGGAATTATTGTTGTTGCCTACTGTGTCGAGTGTTTTCGACTCTTGACTTTGACTGCTGTTAGAATATTTTGTTTTCTTTCATTTTATTGTTTCATTTTCGATTATCCGCGCATTGCACTTATCGACTGGTTGGCTTTTTCCCCATTGTCAACGTCTTCGATCTTTGTCTGGCCAGATGAAAATTGTAGTCATCGTAGGGGTTTTTGGGGGGCGGACAGTGAAGACTATTGGGTGTGCTGGCAGAGCTCAATCACAAGTTGTTTTCGTTTTTATATTTGCTGTAATTGTTGCTTGTTGATTTCTGTTTGGCAAGCAGCCTGAAGTTTCATTCTTTCCTTTTTCTGGCGTTTTTTTTTTCAGTTGGCTTGTCTAGGCCAAATTGGTCTGTAAACTGTGTTGTCCTTGCTACATAGCGCAGCAAGCATTTTCCTTCTTGAATGTTTCAAGTGGGCCGACAGCAAGTTGGCAACTTGGCCAGCGTGTCAAGTAAGTCCAAGTACAGTGAAGCTTGCAATTGAATTGAAATGAAAACAGAAGTTTGCTCTTTAAAGTTTTATCAATTAATTTCGATTCATTCGAAGTAAACGGAAATGGATAATGGGAAACTAATTTGAGAAAGAGCATTCCAATCCTTTTTTTCAAGCTTTTTAACAGCGATTCAAAATGAGAACTGAAACTGTTGAGTATTGTAAATATTTGAAACCGGACTCAAAGTAGTCTTGTTTCTAAATTGAAACATTGTCCGTAAATGAATGAATTTTCCCTGTGATTAAAAGTTGTTGCAGCTAAATCCAAATGCAATTACTAAGCTAACGAATTTAGGTGACTCGACCTATCACTAATCAGCAATGAATGTACGAGTATTTAGGGTACCCATGACTACACCACCCGCCCGCCAATAGGCCTTTAATAAATTAGCGAATTCTCCTCTATGACAGCCCTCTTCTCCTGTGGCACCTGTCCACATTCTCTTCCATCAGAGTTCACCAATTTTTGTCACTAATTCTCTCACTCTTTCTCTTTTTCTCTTTTCCGCTGCCACTTAGTCGCTTTTCACTGTAACTCGTTGCACAAAACTAACTAAGTTCGTTCAAAAACATCAACTGCCCCGGCTCCAGCCTCAATGCCACTCCCGCAATTCTGGCATTTCCCGAAAAATACAGAGCAACAACAATTGCAAGTGAAAAGCATCGAATAAGGCCTCGGAAAAATGGTGGCTCTGAAAAATGTTTCACTTGGCATTTGCCGAAAAACTTTTGTGTGGACACAAAATGCACGACAAATGCCTGAGTCTGCAGTGGCCTCTGCTAGTTTTTGGTTGTTCTCCTTTTTGTTTTTGTTTTAGTCAGAGATCGTTGCCATTTTCAAGCTATTTTTACTTTTTAATTGACATTTGTGTATACACATACATATATCCATAAATGCATGCATTTGTGTGTGTATGTGTGTTTGTGTCTTTGTTTATGTGTGTCTGAGCACTTTACGACCGGCGGCAAACATTTTTGTAATTATAGCACAAAATTGATTTGATTTTTGATTTTAATAAGTATTGACAGGATTTTTAATGAAGTGGGAGTTCAGACCATATTCTTCCACTTCCCATACCAACACATACACATAAAACATTCATTCAACACACACACACACACACAATAAATGTAAACGTGCTCGAGTGCGTAAAAGTGGGTAAAAATTTGAACGAAAAGTACTGCTACATTAAAATGTTATTCAATGTTTGATGTTAAATGTTTGAACAAAAAAAAATGCATTTGGCATTGTGAGTGTTGGTCACTGGCAAACCGCAAAATGTGTAAAAATATTTGCTCAAACTATAATAAAATAATAAAAATTAAACGTTTAGTGAAGAATATTTGAATTTGAGTATTGTTGAAATATTGTTAATTGGTATTAATTTTCAGTTTAAGTAACACAAAACAAAAATCGTAAAAACGTATGGGAGACATACTTTAAAATATTTACAGTATTTACAGTTTACAACAAAGCGTAAAATTTATTACAAAAGAAAAAGCAAAAAGACCACAAAAAAAGAGCAATAGAAAACTATTAAACCTAATTAATGAACTAAACCTTGATACTTAGCATACTTCATGAAGAATAAAGTTTGTATAAGAACTTAAATTAAATAATTTTTAAATTAATAAATTCTTGCTAGAGAAATTCTAATATATTTCTTTCTATATTTAAGAAAACCATAAAAGACAACCGCAAAGATAGTGTTACTTTCTCAAAAGAACTAAAATTTTAACCTCATTTTTAAAATTTCAAATTATCGAATTTAAGATAATAATTTACAGTGAACAGAAATGAATATAGCCACAACAAATATTAAATTGTCTATTTTTCCAGACTTTTTGGAACGTATGTAATAATTTCGAATGGACTTTGAATTGAATATTATATAAGTGTTCACAAACGAAATTTATGACCCACTTAGACATATTACAGAATGTATGTATATATATATTGTACATGTGTATATAATATAAGAGCCGTTCAGTTGGCTTAGCCATCAATTTACATAAAAATTTCTTGTCTACATATTTCAAGTTTGGCATGTTGTCTTTTTTGCTAGAACATGCATATTTTATAGATAATTTTTGTTTAATTTCATTTTAAAATGGGTTGCCGGTTGGATGCCTTTGAGGCAACCCCCCTCACTCCAAAATATACACACATTCCCCGTTTGGGTATGCACATAGACATGACATAAATTTGCAAATCGACAAATATGTCATGCTCAATACAATGCAGAAAATGTGTAGGTGCAAGTGTTTGTATGTATGTATATGTAGTTGTATTGGTGTGTTTTTGATGGTCCATGTTTGGTTATCTTCAGAAAACCTCCCACCACCCCTGTCTCTGTCTCTTGTGTTACGCACGTGACTGACGCCCAGGTCCAGTAGCGTTTGTCCAAGCTTCTCTTTATACCCTGTGCGCCTAAATGTATGCAAGATAGCATCTGTTTTCGTCGTGTTACCGACTTACACATGTAAGTCACTCATATTGAGGTAGTGTGTATGTATGTTTATACATTCATTACACATGTATGCGTATTAGGGGCAAATATTGGGGCTTTTCTTAAACAGCATTAAGTCGAAATTAACATGTCTGAGCCGAATAGAGAAAACCCAAGATAACCAAGACAAAGCAGTACCACATATGAATATAGTTACAAATTTACCTCAATTTGCCCACTTGCCTTCTAATATGCCTTTTCTACCTTTCAATTTCTGCAAGATTCAATCTATCAAATTCATGAAATAAATAAAATAATATCCAAGCAGCAAAACTAACTTTGTTTATACTATATCCGCAAAAAAAAAAGATCCAAGAAAAACGCTACACAAAATTGAAAGCATTTTCTCAAACAAACCAAACAAAACAGCAACAAAAACAAATATGTAGGAAAAAAAAAGACAACTTTATAAATAAATAAAATTTCACGTGCCACCAACATATACAATCTCAATTCATCTGTGTTTAAGTTTTGTACTAAAATGTGGCAAAAAAAGAGAAAAAAAATAACACCAAAGGAAAACTAAAAACTAAAATTCGAGAGTTTTGCTTCGTCTTTATTGAGATATTATCCACTTCGGTTAAAACTACGAGAGAAAAAGAGAGTCAAAAAAGCTTTTGGAGTGAAATTGTGCCGAACTCGAGATAAAGAGAAATTACTCTTAAGTGGTGAGTTTTAAAAGTAAGAGAAAAGAAAGCTAAAGAGAAGGACCTTGTTTTTCTCTTCAAAGATGAGTTTGCACTCATCAATATGAGTTGTCAATTTTCCAACTGAGTTACACTTCTGAAAAGAAAAGAGAATTTTTGGGAAAAAAGCTCAAAGTCTTTTAACTGGTTTAAAGAGAATATATGTGTCGAATTTTGGTGAAAATTTCAAGATTACACAAAATGCTTAACTATATTGAGAGTTTTCCTCGGAGTCGGAGTCTTTTTGCCGAGTGAAATTGAAAGATATTTCGAATAAGTTTTAGATTTAATATTGCTTTTTGTTTTAGTTCGGTTTTTCTTTTAAAATTGTTTATTAAATTAAGAATTTATGGATGCTAGCTAAAGTTCAAAATTCACATTAATAAAAACATATTTAATATATCCAAATTGAGAATGCTATGTAAAACATTGAGTTAAAAATACATTTAAACGAACATGTTTAAAATTAACATGTCATTAAAAGTAGTTAATTTTTCTACGACAAGAGCGATAGAAATATTGTATTTGTTATCTTAACAAAATTGCTTTTTTTACCTCATTTCCGTAGATGGTTCTTCCCTCTCTCCTTCACTTATACCCCCAACACGCACTCACTTCATAATAATTTTTCATTGTATTATGATTCAGATAAGTCCAAATGAATTGTCAACGTCAATTTATTCATCCAACACAAAGAAAGGAACTTCCACTTCAATACATATACACACAGAGGCTAATATCTATGTATATCTATACAAATCTCACCATAATTGTGCACATTCGTTGTTTAACCATCTAAAGAGGACATGCATCAATTGCACATCATTGCAAATCATGTACAAGAAATCGCTTAGTATATTGATCAGAATGTGATTACTTATGGCAGCTTTAATTAATCGATTTGGCCACAATAGATAAGCCAAGAAACTCATATCGAAACTAAAATTAAATAAATATCATTTTCGTTGACTTCAATGAGCTTAAAGCAGCAAATTTACATACCTCAAACCTCGCGTAGAGTTCAACTGCAAATGGTTGATTTTGGAAAATTGCAACTTGATATATTCACGTGTTGTGGCAAGATTTTGGCCATAAATTTAACAAGCAGCTGTAGTTTAATTGACTTGACCATAATTTTTAATGGTTTTGTTAAACTTTAAAGTAATCTTGAGTAAATATTAATACTGAGGTGTATATATCTTTATGTGCATATGTAATAACTACAAATTGACTGGCTGGCTTGACCGCATATTGTACAAATATTTAACATATATCCATATATACATATATGCATATTTGACAATTTTGGTATCGATTATTTTGGAGAAATACTGCGGTTAGAGCGACCAAAATGGGAGATAAATTGAAACAGATAAAGTCAGAAAAGTCATTAATAATTCATCAAATAAATTTTACAATAAAATTCAATTGATTGTGTAAATATTTTCCTTTTGTAGCTAGACATGGCTATGAAAAACTGCGGTGGCAACATATCATTTGCTTTTTGATGCCCTGATGGAAATTGATGAATGTACTCGTATTATATTTGTGTCACAATTTGCCAGAAAAAAGCTTTACTTTAAATTAAGAGAAACCACTTGATATTACTTGGTTTTATTTGTGAAGAAACTAAATAACTTTGCATTATTTTAAAGTTACCCAACAAAAGTAAAATAAGAAGATTCTTGCACCCTTTCAATACTCACTTAGTTTTTAGTTGGCAAATAGCCCCTTAATAACACTATACTAATATAAAATTTAATCTTTTGAAGTTACAAAACATTTTTAATAGAAGTGATCAACATAGCTTAACAATATGTAACATTCTTTATAAAAAAGTGTATAAATATATATGTTAACTCGTGAAAGATAAATAAAATAAATAACTTGATCAATTTTAATCCCAAAAATCATTCTTAATTTTATGCCAATTTAAAACTTGATTAAATATGCATATTTCATTTCATTCACTTGTCAACATAAAACCACTGAACAGAATGAAAGCAGGGGGAAAAATTGCCAAAGTTTGAAAAACAATTTTTCGTCAACTCTTTGTCGGCTTTTTTTTTTTATATTTGCTTGTTGTTTAATTGATTTCCCATTTTTCGTTGAAGGATTTTTGCCGTTTCTATATGGAGAAATTTATTTAACAGTTCACGTTTATAAACCCATAACTTTTATGGACTAATTTGTAATGGTTCAGCATTTAGACCCTCACCAATCTCAACCCTACCCCGCCTGATGTGACCCTTAAAAGTTTACGATTTATATGCGACTTTTGGCGTCTGGCAACGACTGCCAATAACTTTGGCCAAAGTATTTTAACGCTAATTAAATTTCCAAAAAACCAAATCGCACAAAAACTCTTAGGTTCAACAATGTTCAGACGTGGGTGGAAGGACAGAGCAAGTAAATAAGGGAACGGCAGTCATAAGTCATGCATACCAATGAATTACTTTGCGGATCTTTGCTTGATTTTATATCGGCATTGTTGTTCTTTAATTTTTTGCGCCTCATGCTCGATTGGTTCTTCGCTGCAGGCCCTAAGCATAGAAAAATACAAAGAAAAAGAAATCGTCGAATTCTGTGGGACAACAGGTGTGTCTTATATCAGGCAATCAAAAAATCCTTGTTGCTTCACATTAATTAGCTTCGGGCCATAACATGGTAAGTAACTAACAAGGCTAGATCAATGAGGGTTTCGAATTATTAATACCTTTAAAATGTAAGGTTGTACAAAGACACAAAAATAGTTTTATTAAAAAAAGTTTGAATTATCATCTTTTGGTTTGTATTTCAAAGGCAAAGGAATGTTAGTATCTAAACAAACTTGACTTGATATTGTGACAGAGGCAAAGACATGAACATACAAATTAAATTAAGAATAATTGTGGATTTTTCTAGCAATTTTTAAATTAAGCTATATAGATATCGGTTGAATAAAATCTTTAAATGTACATTAACATTAATTTTAAAGGTATGACCTTATTTAGCATTATTCTCACAAAAATGATTTTTACTTTGTTAATCTTTTACTTGCGATTTCAACAAAGTAAAATAGATTTTAGTTAATAGCTTTAAAATATATATACATAGTACATAAAATAATAAAAATAATATTATATATGATAAGTTTATTTATCATACAGTTAAAGATATAACCAAAAATTATAAAAAGTACAATTTCTAGAGTAGACTGGCAACATAAAAAGCATAAAAAGGATAAATTTATTTTTAATCTCTGTTAGAAATTGTTTCTTTTTCATGTTATGATTAACAAACTTAATGATATTTGCTTATTAATTGCAGCAAGTTATAAAAATACGATAAAATAAGTTTTATTATCCAAGTCAACTTTAATTAATTTGACATAAAACAAAATTAAGATTTCATTTGCAATAAAAATGGGTTTATTCCATACCCACCCGTTAGCTATGTTAAAAATATGTTCTAAAATAAAAATTTAATAATAAAAAGTTAATTTACAAAATTTGTGTTCAATTGTTTAATTTAGTATTTTTGAATCATTTCATTGAGACATATACCCTTCGTACCGTGTGTTCATATTGAGAAGAACAACAAGTGTAACAATGAAGTGTAGGCACTTGGGGCAAGTACACTTTACGAATGACAGGGCGAGAGAGAGAAAGAGAGAGAGAGGTATATAGGGAGCGGAAATTCGGAAGAAGAAGAACATTGGCATAAGTACCGCTCAAGGCGGTTACAAGTTAGTTGGGGGTCTGTGCCAGCAAAAATCCAACCACCTTACCCCAATACCAACTCTCAATTCCGTTACTCTTCCCACTGGTGTCTTGTCTTTCGCACGCTGTTTATATTTGCATACATTTAACCTGCGGCTGGGCTCAGAAATATGCATGTTGCTCATGCAATTGTTGGTGTTGTTGTTGTTATTAGTAGGCAGCTTTGTTTTTACAAGTTGTTGTTTGTACATTATTTAAGTTTATTTTTTTTTTTTTTTGTTTGTTTGCTATGTTTGCTGTTTATTTCATGCCACCCACTCGGTGTTATTGTTATTTCTTCTACTTTTATATAGTATACATTTATATATATATACTCTAAGGATATTTGTACATTTTGTGGTTAATTAAAATGCACAAGTGAATGCAGTGAAGCGAATTGCAGAAAACGAGAGATATGGACAGGCAGTCAAAGGGAGATCTTCGAAATTGTGCCACAAGGAAAACCCTAAACCAAAACTAACACCACAAAATATTCAAAAATATACAAAAACAGTTAAAATCAAGCGGAATAAAAACTAAGTTGGTAAAAAACACAAATTATATATTTCGTGTTTATATATAGTGTTTGTGTGTGCGTGTGAAAATATATATATATCTTTTACTGGCAGTCTTTTCCGACTGAATAATGTATAATTCATTCCATGAAACGCTTAATATCCCTTTCTATTAATGTGGTCAGCACAAAATACTGCCCTGCTAAGCATCCATTGTCAAACCAGAATAATCAATTTCAAGTTCATATATTTAAGTAGGAATTTTCAAATTAGAATATGAAATGACCTATAGCTGAATATGCTGAGGCAGAATTTTTTATAAAATCGATAAATTTCGAATAGCGACATCAATATAGGTTTTTGAAAGACTTCAAAAAAGAAGCAATTGTTATATTGAGAAGTATTCATTTTAAGATTGCCCTGCTTATTTCAAAATTAATTATTTATTTTAATTGAACATCTATACGAAAAAAACAGATTTTTATCAATTAAATAGCGGGTAACAATATAGTTTACTTACATAAATTGTATGTGAGCATAAGCTTTATTTAATGCTAAAACTTCATTAACTTTACTAATTAAATTGAAAGATAAATATTCTCATTGAATTAAAATATCCTTAAGCTTATCACAATGTCAAATGATTCTATTTAAGGTATTACGTATCTCATTAATTTCATTCCTTTTATAAATTAATCCATGAACATTTTTTCCACATTGCTGCACACCAAATCCTGCATTCTTAAAATGAAATTCGCCTTGAATGTCTTTTTTTTGTGTGCTATTTTGCAAAATATTTCAATCAAATATTGCCTGTCAGGCTGATTGACTTTCTGTTTGCAATTTCTTGGCCATTAATCAACACCTTTTTATAAAACACCTTTGCAAAAGAAAATAAAAGAACAAAACCTAAAAAGGGAAGAAAAAAACCACACAAGTGACATTCTATTAGTCAAAGCAAGACAAAAAGAAAATCTCAACAGAATTCTAACATATTTGCATAAAGTGAACATAAAACAAAACCCACAGAAAAACAAAAAAAAAACAAGAGCAAAGGAAAAAACAGCAAAAACCCTAGTGAAAACTTCATTTATCAAGAGGGTCAAATCTAGGCGGACTCTCTCGTTTCGAACGTTAATGATAAATTGCCCGAAAAATCGGAATTTTTGAAACTGGACCACATGTCGTATGATTGACGTATGCGCTAATGCCAGAAAGTTTTGTCTGGCAGGTTCAACGTTAACTCCAGCTATCTAGTATGCAAAATCACAGAGTAACTATTTATAATATTTTTTAACCATAATTTTATACTTTTCACCCCCCTGACTCACGCCTCCTCCATCTCATATTAGTTATGCAGCAGGCGGGCTGCGTTGATGAGAAAATGCAAATTAGTTGCCAACTTTGCCACAGTTCGCGTTTTACTCCTCCTATTTTTTTACCCTTTTTTTTTTTGTGACGCTGAGTAAATAAAAAACTTCATTTCTGGGCAGGTGGATGGAACTGCATCACCTGCTTTTCATCAGTGTCGCCAGCCCAAAAGTATGCAAACATTTTTCGCACTTTATAATTAAACAAGTGACGCAAAGCACAAAAAAAAAACTAAAAAATATCCAATGGAAAAGGGGAAAAACTAAAAATGAAAAATACAAAAACTGCAAAAGACAAAGAAGACTTAAAGGCGTTTGCCAGTCTTTCTTGCCATCTTTCGTCTCTGGCAACATTTGCACTGTAATGAACTTTTGCAATAAACTGCGCCGCAATTTTTCGCTGACAAAGTTTTGCCCTTTGCCACACCCTCTGGCCCACCATCTCCACCCATTCCCTCTATCTACGAAAGCTGTAGATGTAGTCGGTGCTGCCATTTGGTGACTTTTTGCTTATTTGTTTTGCTGCGTCTCTTATTTCCGGCTAGCTGCGCATTTTTATTGCTAACAAAAAAAAAAAACAAAAAAAAATACAACAAACAAAAGTATATGCAAGTTCAAATGTCAAACTACTTAAAAACTTATTGTTAGCAAAAGTGTGCGCCAAGCAACATCAACAATAACAAAACTAGGGGTAAGAAAGGGGACAATGGGCCATATAGCATAACGCTCTGGCTTAAACGAATAGCGGATGGTCTATCTCGTTTAGTTGTGGCAAGTTTGCCAGATTCAGATAAACAATATAAAATAAAAGACAACAAACTAGACAGTTTAAAAGTATCCTACGCTGGAAAACGATCTTGAAAGTCTAGTAAAATATTCATATTATACATTTGTTACATAATCGTAAAAGAAAACTTCGTAATATTTTCTTTAGTGAATATAATTTAAAAAAAAAAAAATTATTCCTTTGTTGTTTTTACATAGGTTAACCTTCACTTTTGTCATCAAATGAAGAACTTCAAAGGAAGAACTAAATCTTCAATAAGAAAAAGAAACTTTGTATTTATAACAAAATTTTTAAATGATATCTCCAAGTGTTGCATCGTTTCAACATAAGAATAACTTAAATCGTTTTCTCCTTTTTTTATCTTACCAATTTGATGGAATTGTGATCGAATAATCTTGTACATTTTTGAGAAATTATTATAAAAATTACCAATTCTAAGGAATTTTCATTTATAAACTTTCTATAGTTCATAGTAAGAAATAATAATAATGTTTATTCTTCATTTCCATTCGGTTATATGCTATATCTTAAAAACTACTACATAACACTACATAATCTAACAACAATTTTCTCTCACAAAATATACAAGGATACAAAAAGAAATAACGCCAAGTTGTCCTCCATTTTATTTTTTTGTTCTGCAACTGGCAAAACTACAAGTAAAGTCAAACATTTTCAATAAAACTGCAAAAATTATTTGTCATCTAGGCAGGGAGGGAAAAGGGATTGGAGAGCAAGAGGATTTAAACTATATTCTCTATCCACAAGCATTTTGCAGAATGAGGCAAAATGGGTGGAACGGGGAAAATGGATAACCGCACCACGTAGTAGGTTCCAGAGCTTTCCAAGCTTAGCTTCTGCACACGTTTCAAGTTTTCACTTTAACTGCAAATCAAAATGTATTTAAATGCATTTGGTAGGTCTCTGGTTCCCACATCCCCCCATTGGTTCCCCTATTCAACGCGTCTCCCACAGTTCATTGTATGTCCCATCTATGGTCTTCCCATCTCTCAGCTTCACCTTTTTGGTGGCACAAATAGACATTGTTGACTTTGCATAATAATTGAGTTTAACTACTGCAAAATGGGGGGGAATGGGCCAACTGAGTTTAGCTGCTTGGTTGGTTTTTGTTTGTGGTTGAAGAAGAGCCAAGAGCCAAGCCAAAGTGAAGGACATATCCCTATCCACATATCCTTGCTTCTCTGTGTATGTCTGTGTGTGTGTGGTGCATTGCAATTTTTGGCAATTTCCATAGACGATACCGGCCACTTCATACACACATATACACACACACAAACACACACTCATGTGAGCAGAGCAAACTTGCCTCACGCACCATCTAACCATGTGAGAGTGAGGTGGAAGGCAATCGCCATACAGGCTACGCTTCCTTCTGCGGTCTTCGGTTTACAGTCTGTGGCAAAAAGTAAACGGCACAGCGCCATGAAGTAGGCTACAAGTTTTCAATGAAGTTCGTCTAGTTGTTTAGATAACTGAAAATCGGTTAAGCGTTTGCCATGTCAATTCCTTCTTTAAAATCTTTACTCTGTTTTAAGATTCTCAATGCAATTACTAAAAACGAATTCCAAATGTGGTTTCAGATATTTCTGGTTTTGTAGAATCAATCAAATATACATACAATGGACATTTGGTAGGAGTTAAATTAAATGAGTTTAAAGAGTTATGTAAGAAAGTTTACAGAGATTATAAATTATGTTTTGCAAAAAAATAAAAAAAAATATTAATTTTTAATACTTAGATATATTTGCTTAGGTAATTCAATCATTGACATTTTTATATAAACTGACTTATTTCAAATAAAATAACTTAATGAATATTAATTAAATATTGCAATCTTATTCAAAACAAGTCTTCTCTTGTTTAAAAATAAATTAACAAATTTTCCAACATGTTTTAGGATTACATGCAGAAGATATAATTAAAATATAATTAATATTTGATCTTAATTTAACTAAATATTTTACAGATTGCCAAGTTTCTATGCATTTCATAGTGAGATTATGAGCACTCAAAACATTAGATCCTTATCAAATTTTAATATATAAAAATGCAAATAATATTCTATTTTATGTTGATGGCATTATATATAACTTTGCACTCTGACATAGTCAACTTCTTCTTAAGAATTAAAATAAACTTGAAAAGACTTAAAACCGAATGATGCTAAGGCAACAATTTTCCAAATATCTTACATATTTTTCTAGGTAAAACTTTAGTTTACATTTACGAACTATGTAAATAGTTTGATCAAAAAAAAATCTTAAAGAAATTTATCAATCGAAAACGAAAAAGTCTTTATAAGTTACATTAAATAATCTGCAAAATATCCTTTATGGCTAAAACCATTTGGCTTTTGACTGCTTATTAAGCTAGGTAAAAA
This sequence comes from Drosophila emarginata, assembly GCA_037075365.1. Lineage (NCBI taxonomy): Eukaryota > Metazoa > Arthropoda > Insecta > Diptera > Drosophilidae > Drosophila > Drosophila emarginata. The sequence goes on along the minus strand of JBAMCD010000109.1, from coordinate 84,622 downwards.
CTTTTCACCTAGCCTGTGGGCAGGATAAACTATATTTAGGATGACTATACCAACCATTGCTATGTAAATCAAAGTGCCTAGGCATCTGTATACCCATATATATGTATTTGTTTTCTTATGTGTGAGTCGGTGTGTGTGTCCTTCGAGTGTGCGAGTGTGTTTGTGTGTATGCATGTAGCCAGTAAGGAGTTGTCAACAAAAACATAGAGACGCACTTATGGTCCAATATAGGCAAAATTTTGTTGTTGCTGCTGAAGACTGAACAAAAAGTGCAGACAACCTGCTACCTTCATCTCACCATCTCCTGGTCCTTCTTACTCCTTTGTACGCTTGGATGCCTTTTGCCTTGCTTATGTCGCCACACTTTTCCTAGCTGGACAACCCACTTTTCTCAGTGTCTCTCTCTCTCTGTGTGTGTTTGTGTGTGTATGTTTGCGAACTTTATTAGCAAAATTGTGTTAGTACCGAAATATCCATTAGCCCAATTACGTGTACTTTTGTACCTACAAACTCTAGCTAAGACCGAAGAATGAACAGAATGAAAACTGATAAACAAAGTGCAAGCACTTGCAAAAACCAAACAAACGCGACGACAGCCAGTAGTTATGTATATATATATATATATATTCACATATATGTATATATACATATATTCAGGACAAGACGATAGCGATGACATTGGACTACGACGAAAGCAAAACGCCCCAAAAATATAATTCTGTTTAACGTTGGGAAACAATAATAACTAAATGTAAAAGGGTCCGAAAGTATTCTATACATGTTTTTAAATACTCTTTATCTGGGTTTAAACTCCAAATCATTAGCCATTAAGTTATATATAAATTTCTGATTATTCCAGCGAATTTAAAGATTTATGTTCGTCGATTTTTTTCTTTAATTATAAATATAATAGCGGTTTCTGTAAATATATTAAAGCCTTAAAATAAAAGGTAGACTAAGTTACTTCTTCTTCAAATTTGGTGAACAATTAAGTCCAATACAACGTATCAATACTAAAACTGTTTCTATATCTTTTGTAACTACCTTTTATTATTTCCTGTCTTTTTTTAAAACTATGCTTTTAGGAAACTATCACTCGTTTATTATTTTAACTAATTATAATTTACTTTAATATAATTTTTGCAACATATTAAAGAGATTTCGAATTGTTAAGAAATAAATAAATTATATATTTATTTATATCTATGCATGTATGATATATTAAAACTACCTTAACTTCTAGAATCTAAAGCTAATATAAATAAAAAATAAATTGCGTTAGCTTTAAATTTAAAGAGATATTAAGACATTTGTAAATTAACTTTTTATATATAAAGGAAATATGTAAAAACAAATTTATAAATTAATTATCATATTGTGCAAGATAATCAAAGTAACCTAATAATTATTTCAGTATATAAATGAAAATATTTATAGAACCAAACAAGAGACTGAGATATAGTGTGTATGTGCATATGTGAGAAGGGAAAGGCAGAATGAGAGTCTAATAGCAATTCCTTACTCATTGTCAGGCTCTGTGGTCCTATGCCGATTGCCAAAATTAAGATATATGTGCATCGAGTGCATTTGATCATTATTAAGTGTTATTTGTTTGCGTATTTATTTTGTTCATAAATGAAGACAACATTGGGAAAATGGTTGCGGAAATTGAAAAATATATAGACAAAATGTGCAGAAGCATAAACATCAAGACAAAGATTTTTCAGTAAACTTCTACAAATGTAGTTTCATTCGATTTAACTGAAAATGGTTTTCCACAATGTCATCGAGATTTTTGTTTCCCCTTGACATGGAAATTCTTTGGTCATTGTTGTTGTTTCAAAATTTGACACAAAGTTGTCGAGTTGTGGTTAAGAAAAGTTGTCTTAGTTGACTTTCTCATCCTCTCTCTCACTTCTTCATCACTTCCGTCTAGCTATCTATCCATCTCACTTTGTGTTTCTATAAGTTAAATTGCATAACTTGCAGTTAAAATTAAAGTTTGGTTTTTGAATTTTACTGCAAAACAAAAAACATTGTGGTAATGGTAATTTCATAAGTCTTGAAATTCAGATAAAGATTTAAAATAAAACCATGTTTCCATTGACAAACAAAAATAGAAAATATGAAAAAGGAAATTAAGAACTGTTTACGGTTTTGTTAAACAATTGATATAATAAATTACTCTTCAATGGGTTGGGGATAACAATAGCTGAAAGATGTTGGCTACTAAGATAAATAATTTTTTTTTATTCATTTAAACATACATACATATATTTATCTATATTTGCATATAGATATAGATACATACAAATAAATAGGTTTAAAATTTCTTTAGGTATTTTTCTCTTAAATCAAAAATTGGAAGTGACGGATTGATTGATAGTCTTTAATTTAAATCTATATGGATATAGAAAAAGATATACATATAGTAGAAAAGTTACCTTCCTCTGACATAAGTTTCTTGCTTATTTCGGCTTTTAAGGTTGATTAAATAAAAAAGGTTCAGAGCATAATTCAAATGGGAAAAATTTATGAAACTTGCAGGAATATTCTACACTCAAAAAATTTCTCATTGGTTAATTTAATACTTCTGTTCATATCAACTAGGTCTAATATGTCCTACGCATTTTATTAATAACAGACTTTGATCAAAATAAGAAATAAAAGCTTCTCTCATAATTCTTTAATTATTTTTTTTATTCTCTTTCTTTTTAATACACACGTTATCAACAAACGATTTAGATTTTTAAGTACAGTTTTAGTTTACACCGTTTGGTTTTACATATCAATTTAGTATAGAGTATACAAACTTCCATACAGATAACCTGGAATTGTAGTCTTTTTTCTCCGCCTCCCAGGTGATTATCCCTTAGTTGTTGTGGGCAACCAAAAATTAAGCAAAAGATTCCGCTAAGTGGCTGCCTAAGGATCTACCTGTTACAAACAAAAAGAAAATAAAAAATGTAAAAAAAGAAAAAAAAATTCTATTGCCATTCTAATTACTCAAAAGAAAAATGTTTTTCACACCATTTTCATTTTCATTGCGGACAAGGCCTGCGGTTATAATAGAGCACAAGGGAACGAGCACAAGAAGAAACCGCTTATGTATGATGAATAATTTTACACAATTTTCCTTTTATGCGGTCCATGGACAGCATGAACAGCTCGTGCATTTTTCGTTCTGGTTTCCTTCACAACTCTTCAGTGCCATATTTTCGAGTCGAGCGGACTGTCAGATTTTTCCCTCCTATATTTTACCACCTCGTTTCTCTACACTGCACTACTTTAGTATCTCTTTCTTCCTCTCTTGGTGACTCTCTGCTCGTAAATAGCGGAAAATTCAATTAAAAAGCTTCAGCCACTAGAAAAATATCGTCGCCATGGCTATGACTATGACATAGACATAGGAGAAAGAGGAATAAGCAAGTAGGGAAGGAAGGAAGGATTTAGCTCTCTTTTACCACGGCGATGACAGAGCCAGGCACAAGTGACTAACAGTAGAAGTGGGCATTGCGGTGTGAACAAAAAGATGGGTAAGGGGAAGTATAGGTAGAAGTCCGTGTCATTATTGCCGGCCTAACAGCTAGGCCAACTCTACTCTGGTGTCTCCCACTTTCTCTCACTATCTATGCCCTTCTCTATCTTTCCCTTTCTATCCCTCTATCTCTTAAGGCTCTACCCTGGGTAAAGCTTCAGTTGAGCAATCACGTGACAGGTTTGTCAGGCTTTTCTGAAAAACAAACCGAGCCTGCCAAGTACTCAATGTAGAAAAAAAAAATGGAATAACACAAAAAAAAGGACTAGTGCAAAATTCTAGCCTGTCCCATACTCTGGCATCTTTTTCCTATGATTTTTCATTTCCCTTTTTCTGTATTTTACTTTCATTGTCTTTTCGCAGCTATTCCTACCCGCTGTTACCAAAGAGATGTTGGACAGTTTTTCTGTTTGTGTAGATGTACCAGAATATACCATATACATATATATCCATGTATGTATATGTATAGAGTGATGAGGAGGCGATGAGTGAGAGGAAGTTGAGGTTAAAATATTCTTGTTCTGTCTTAGGGTTCAACCTGATTCTGATTGTTTGGGTTGAGCTTGTCGTATAAGCTAAGGATTTGTCTGGACTACGTGTTACTGGGGTCGTATGTTAGTCGCTTCTAGTGTTGGGGCCATAAAAGATTTTTATGTCATTATATACTTTCTCAAATCGGATCTTAAATATACCGTTCCGATGGTTTAACTTTGAATTCCATCCTATCATAATTCCTGATCTGAAACGATTCTTAATTCAGAATGAAAACTCTTAAAGCTAGTTGCTGTTGATATGCAACCTGTCGGGGTCAATTTATCTCATTGTGGTTTACCATCAACTACTATTTCCACGTTTTTTTATTCAGTTTGTTGACTTGTTTGTCTACCCGTCTGAACGGCATGTCTATGACATGATTTTGCGCTTTTCTTTCCTATAATTGACAGGTTTTTACAGACAAAATGGTCAAAAGAAAAGAATGACGATGAAGTTGTGTAATGGTCGAACTGCTTAATTTTGTTTTTTTTTTTTTAAATCGCTAATTGGGCGCGAATAAAAAAAAATTCTCGCATGCGATTTAAGGCGATGTATTTGTTGTCATAGAGGGCGTTACTTCGATGGCAATAGATTTTTTTTGGCAGTGATCGCAGCTCACTTCAGGAGTTAAAAGAGAGAGCTTTAATTTGGTAGTGGTTATAAAAGACAGTGTATCAACTGCAGACGGCCTTTTCTTAATTCTAAAACCACTCACAGAAGTTACAAACGGCTAAGTACAGGCTAAGAAGAAAAGAAAAAAAAACCACGTGCCAAAATTTTCCTCATTGGAAAATTCAGTTTTTCCAATATTCATAGAGCGCAAATAAATACCAAAGCAAAACTTAACGCAAGTGATTTACTGGGAAGTAAATTCAATATCAGGATTTTTATTGATTTCTCTTCGATTGTCTGGCCCTAAGAAAGTGGTGTAGCCGCTCATATATATTTACAAGTCGGATAAACATAAAACTGCTTTCACAGGTATGTCGCATATCACTATATGCAAACCTTAGGAATTCTTATAAAATTGTTTTCTTGTCAGCAGAAATCACAGCAGTTGTGATAGGAGTTTCCTACACACTTTCATAGTGGGATAGAAAAGCCAAGAGAAAGACGCAAATTACATAATTTGATGTCTGCTGATGAAAATTATATAAACTTCTGTACGCTGCGGATTGAAATCTACAAGGAATCGGCCAACCTACCCAACCTTGAAGATTTGGCAGTGTAGTATTCAGTGTTAATTTTCTTTGTGCCCACGTGTTTTTTTTATATACAATGCAAAGCTACATACAGGCATATAGTTATAAAGAAACTTAAAGAATATTTGGCAAAAAAAAAAAAACATGAGTGAAAACTATTAAGAATCGAAAAAAAAATATAAATTTTTTTTGTCTTAACCTAGAAAGCACGTGTATAGAATTTTTTTTTGTTAAGCTCGAGAGAGTGAGTATCTGTGATGATTTAATTAATCTCTTCGTGTGATCACCAATTATAAAATAATGCTTATTTTACTAATACCAGTTCAATATCAATAATAATTATTATAATTTTTTTCCCCTTTTCATAAAATGATTTAAATACGCCTCTGTACGCTTATAAGTGCATTCATATGTTTGCAAAAGCATATGTATGTATATGTAACTGTTTAAAGTAAATGTAAGCGCAACGGGTCGCTAGTAAACTTTTGATTCTCTATTAAATTCCTAATTTTTGTTTCATAAATTTATCTGATTACCTATATTTCTAACAATTAACCTCTGAGTGAAAACTAAAGCATCGAACTAAAAGAAAACTATGCCAATTATATAAGTGAAAAACAAAAAAAAAAATATAATAATAATAATGAATCAAAAATAATTAATAATGGAGTAATCAAATTAAATTACCAAGACATCGTTGGAAGGCCTTTCACCGCTGGATAAAAACAACATTATATGAATACAAGCACGTGAGTTATAACGTTTACCAAACTTTAATACCTCCCCATGTTGTTATGATAATCATATGGATTTAGTAAAACGGTTTCGATTTAGATTTACTTCCATACCTAAACCATTCGTAATCTGATCCAAATGATTATCTCCGTTTACTTCTATTATTTGCATTCCTTTCTAGTTCGATACAGTTTAAGCTCTTAAGCTCGCTCTTAAATATTCAGTTCTTTCCTCACTCAATTATGAACAGCTGATTTACTGTATGTAGGTCATTGAACTTCATTTATCACTTCTAGAATAACTTACATATTTACACATGAAGAGAAAATAAAGATCATACACAGTTACACAAGAAATAATTCAAACAAAAAAAAAAACAAAAATGTTTAAAACTAAAAATGTATAAATGTATATCTATTAATTCCGTAATTATATTCTTTTTATCTTCCTAATGCCATGAGCTATTATTCTTAATATAACATTAATTTTAAGTTTAAGCAAACTGCCACTTTTCTTTTGTTAAATAATGTCAGTTGATTTAAGCCTGAAATTTACTGCAGAAATTAAATGAATTTTGTTTATTTGAAAATCAACATGAGAAATTAATATAATTTTGTTGGTGATGTGGCAATACAAAAATCAGATGATCTAAACGTTTAAGGGATTTTCAGATTAAATATCCGCAATGAAAATCATAGGTAGGGTAGGGTAAAGAGCGGGCGGATCCGTTGTCATCTTGGATTCCGCATGATTCGCTGTAATTAATATTAAAAACTCCCCCCAAGCTTTCAACAATTTTGTTGCTTTGTTTTGACTATACTACTATTATGTTCCTTTGACCATTTTTTTTCATTTTTATTTTTTTTAGTCATATTTTCTGGTAGTTTCAGAAGGGATCCTTAAATTTAATTTTTGTTAATGTAGAGACAGGTTTCCAGCAAAAACCCACCCCACACCGAAAGAGCTACGGTTCCAGAGGGTCCCGCCCCGCTAGGCATTCCTGACTCCGAGAGCGACTTAAACACCACCTTAGTCCGCCACCGATTCGTACAAGCATGTACATAACAATTTTGGCGCTCCAACAGGAGGCTACTCACATTTGACCATTACAGTTGATGGAACCATTTAAGGTTTAGTTGATCCTGAGCAACAGATTTATTACTAAAGCTGATTGTTTACTAAGCAAATTGGATTTTTTTCTTTAAATTTGTGTAGTTTATCAGTTTGACCAGATTAGTATTTTTATTTACAAAGATGTGTTTAAAAATTTAGAATTTATGGAATAACATTTCTTGCTTAAATAAGTGAAAATTTTATCAAATCTTTAAAACAGAAAATTTTTATTTTGAAGTCATTATTTGAATTTTCATTGTTTACTTAACAATCTTCTGAAACATTCTTCATCAACTCTTCCTATTCTGAACCCCATTTCTTACACATTAATTGTAAATATTGTATAATTGTATAAACAATTCAGATTTCAAAGATCACTAAAGTAAACTCAATAAGTCAATTGAATCTTTTGTCAAATATTTATTTGACTCATGTAAATCGGTTTATGTAATTGTCTACTTAAATTAATATTTATAACTTTGAAGCCATTTTAAGGTAAAAACTAAGACATCATTATTAAATGCCAATTGCCAATTTATTTAATCCTATTAAATTAGTAAAATATTGAGTAGAAAATCGTTTGATATTTATTATAACCGACAGTTAAGAGTTGCTTTGAGTACCGTTTAAGCTAAGAAGTCTTCTTGAAGAATAATCATGGTCGATAATTTCACAATGGCAACGTCACATGGCTCAAGTATTTTCCTCTCTCGGCAATCTTTACTTCTTTGGTACCAGGACTCTTTTACAGCCCTACTAACCAATTTGTTTTCTTTGTTTTTATTTGGCGCCTGCTGTATTTGATTTGTCGTTCTACTAGTCAACTATAGACTGCCGACTGCGATATATGAATATTAATCGAGAGAGAGAGAGAGTGACAAAGAGGGACAGAGAGAGTGACAAAGAGGGAGTGAGAGGGTAAATGCCTTAACCAATTTGCTATACCAGGTCTACTCGGACATTTCTTTGCCTTTGTACTGTAGAAAAACTGAAGCAAAATAATGGCAATATTTATTTTCCATTTTGCCCAAGCAAACTTTGATTTCACACCCAAATAGGAAGATAGGAAGAATAAAGGAGAGTAGAATCCTTCTAGTCTTTGCTGTCTTTTTACTGTGCCAATTTTTCACTTTACTGCATAAATATTTATTGCAACTCAATTTCGCAGGCAATAGAAATGCCATTTGCACCATTAATTCAATGCAACACCTGCCAGCGACGACTTGGCTTTTGGCTCTGACTTTTCTACGAATTTTCCTTCACTTTACTACACTTTTCTACGCTCTCTATTTTTTTCGTTGGTTGAAAAAACATTTTGCTGGCAAGGGTTTTTCTTTTATTTTGAACTTGCTTTTGGGCGAGTGGGCGGTGTTTGGAATTTGAAAAATGAAGTCGTGCTAAAAATTTTTGTGTGTTTATAAACATTCCAATAGCTTTATTTGCCATATACTTTTTTCCATCCTTCTTTTGGAGGGTAAATATGGTGGCGGGGAGTTAGCCATCATTGTTCTCAGTCGTCCTTTCCCTCTCGTCGTCGTCATTCTTGTTGCTGTATTCCCATTCATGGCCTTTATCGTTTGTGGCAACAGCTGTTGCCTGAATTATGCTAAATTTACGCCACAGAGCCAACCAACCAACAAACAAAAAAAAAAAAAAATAAAGGGACCAAGCAAATATCATCGTCATCAGCATCATCGTCATCCGCACCATCATCATCATTATTGTCATCATTGTGGTGTTTTCTGGTAGTTTGCCAGCTATTTTGGTTATTTTTAAGTGATTTTTAATAAAGTTGCTTCTCAGCTAACGTGGCTAAGCAGTAAACTGGTTCAAGTTTTATGACAAAGTTCTGCAATAGCGAATCATTTAAGAAGACGCCAGACGACACTACCAACAATTACGACAAATTTTATTTAATTAATTTGACGCTTCACTGATAGGCATCAACATTATAATCATTTTTTAAAACCGAGAACTTTTCCAATTTGCGTTAATGTGCGTGTTAAGTTTTTTCCAATCAACGGTTGTTGGGTTATGCTGTTGCGGTCAGTTTGAAAAGCCACTAACAAAATGATTTTTTTTAAGTTTTTCATATATTAATTTACACATAATAGACTACTCTAACTTTATGATCAGGAAAATATTATACTTATAGTATTTGTAGGCGCTCAAAGAATTATCAAATACTAGAGTAGAGATCAAATGATTAAATAGTCCTAAATTTATTTGTCTAAAATATTTTTTTTGACCTAAAGTTCAAAATTTTAACTCTTTTTCGGACAAGACAACCATTTATTTGGAGTACTTTAAATAAGATAAGTTTTCAATTGTCAGTCGGAATGGTATATAATTATAATTCTATATAATTTATTACACCTAAAATTTAATTTTCAAAATAATTTTTGTTTAAGTATGCTAAGAGCACCTTGTCTAAACCAGTTTAAGATTTTTTTTAAATAATCAGAATTTATTGTGACTACAGTTGCATTGATATAAAAGTATTAGTTTAAATAAAGTTAATAAGACCAGAGTAGTTCATTTGAATTTCATTTCACATTTTTCTCTTTCGCTTTCACTTTCTATTGTTAATTCTCGAAGAACAGAATTTTCATAACCATTTGTCATGACTAAGTGCAAGAATGATGTGCGAAAATCTTTGCAGTCTCTTAATTAATGATTTGCATTTGTTTTCCATGCATATGTGCTATCACGAAGTACAAGCATTTTTTTTTTTTGCCATAGTCATTATTTAGGGAGTAGTAATAGCAAACAGCTGTACTGGTGGAATCAAACTATTTATTATCAACCATTTTTTATGCTGCAATCTCCTTTTTTTCTACTATACGCTTTGAGGAAAGTCAACTAAATTAAATTCCTCGAAAAATAGTAATGGTTCATCTCGACAAAAAAATACTCGAGCTCAAAATAAAAACTCACTCTCTAAGGGGTAGATGAGTAAAGAAAAAAATAGTGTAAAAGTGAGCCAAAAAAAGAGTGTGAAGTGTAACAAGGGATGTTAGGTTGGGGTAGTTTTGCAAAATAAACGGATGAATTTTATAGCATCTCACTGAAGGTAATTTTTTTTAGGGGTAGCTTTGCATCTTCTTAAAAGTCTACACTTTATGGGGAACTATAAGGGAAGTTTTCAAGGGGTGGCTTTTGTAACAGTTATGTTCAAACCGACAAATATTCGTAAAACAATTTAAAATTATATGAAAGGCGCACTTTTTTGTGGTTGTTTTTCATACTAAATAAAACATAATAAAATAAAACAGTATAACAGTACACAAATAGAGAATGAGGGATATTTTATTCCTGATAAACCTACCTATTGTAGTTTCGAGTTATTGCAAATTCAAAAGAATGCTGTGATATATACATATTTATAATAGTATGACATAACAATATACCAGTCAGGAAATTGTATAAAAGGATTGACTTTAGTTTGGCTATATTACAGTCAGAAGCAGTGCGATATATACCAGTATAACAGCATAAACTTTGGTTAAGTTATATGCCACTTAATTTAACTCACTTTCGCTTAGTTATATAGCAGTTATGATATATATCAGTATAACAGCATTTACCTTGAATAATATAACATTTACCTATATATGACAATGTAAACCTTCGTTCACTAATATATCAGATATATTTTTGTTATATGGAAAGATTCACTGAAAAGACTTTCATAGGCTGACTCTGTTATACAATTCCAAAAAGCTCTTTTCCAGTTAGAAAATGGAAAAAGCGTTTTCTGTGTGAAGTCTACAAGATATAAAAAATTTTATATAAACCTTACCAGTTATGGTTACTGTATAGTAACTATAATTCTATGTTTTTAACTACAAGTGTAATTCGGAAATTCGATAAATTTATTTAACAAAAAATTTAAATATATTTAATTTATTCAAAAAATGTTTTTAAATTATTTTAGATTTTATTAAATTTCTTTTGTCTAACCTGCAGTGCCAAGCAAATTGCTCATCTTTCTGCTATCCATCCCATTACAAATGGGAATTTAATTTTAAGCTTATCTAAACCTTTGGCCCTATCAAATATTCATAAATGTACGAAATTGCAGCAGAAAATGTAATCAAACTTTTAGCCAACAAATTTACTTGCTAATTGCATATTAATTGAAAGTAAATTTTATTTTATTGAAATATTAACGACACCAAACAAACCAATGAACTAGACGGTAGGCAAAATGAAAAATGAATTTCAAATGATGCTAATTACAAAACCATTAAATACGTACAATTGCACTCATGTTGAATAAAAGGGCAACTTGATTACCGGATTCAATGTGCGATAATTAAATTATTGCTACAACAAAAATGAAACAAATAAAATGAAAGTGCAAGCCTTGGGCCTTATGGCTATATATAATGCATATATAAAATTGTGAAATGAATGCTTTCAAAATGTGCCAGCGACCTGGTTTTGTTGCGCATAATTTAATTAAATCAAACCTTAATAAACGGGCATAAAAACGACTCTTTAACAAACACATAGACAAAAAATGGACCAAAAAGATACAAAAAAGCTTTGGCTGACTTTTAAAATCCGCTCAAATTTAATTAAAAAAAACTTGCCCCCAACAAGCTACATTCACACAAGCACACGCAAACACATCCGGCCAAAACAAATAAAGCTCAATCAATTGAGCACAGACAAATAAGCCTCCGGTGCAAGGCAACAGCAACAACAATTGACAGTATAAAATTCTAAAAGCAAAAAAATAAACAAAACATAAGAAAATATTCCCTCAATCTGTCGACTATAAAATACCTTCTATCCATTGGGAAGAGAAACAACTACAGTAAATCGAAAGTCCAAGAATCATTTGGTCATCTTGAATTATTTGAGCCTACAGATTTGAGTTTTTAGTTAGTTTATACCAAATTATCAAAATGAAGTGTAAACTTTAAAAATGCCACTTCAAGTACATTTAACTAACGTTAATATACCCCAAACCATTTTGAGTATATGGTATAAAAATAGGAAACCAAATCCATATAAACTGAAAACTGTGGCTATAAAAATGCCAACAAAAAGCAAGCATTCACCAAGGATATATAAACAAAAAAATTGGTTTCAAAATAGGCGCAACAAAGCGTACAAAAAATATGGCCAACAAAAAGAAAAATAAACCTTATACCCCCCTCTCTTACACACACATACCCGAAAAATGGATAGATGGATAGTCAAACGAACTGCAAAAAATTGCACGCTCCTAAAAGTAGGCTACATAAAACAACAGCACAGCTAAAAAAAATGATTTTCCAAAAAAACGTGACAGGCTAAAATTGAAAAAACAAAGCAAGAAAATAAAAGATGAAAACTAACAAAAAACAAATTGTTGTTAGAGCGATAGAAGACTTTCGGTTAGGGAAATGTCGAGATAAAAATGATTGTGACACTTGATAGTTATGTATATGTTTTAGTGAAAATGCAAATGCATAGATAAGTATAATTATATATAAATGAAGAATACGGAAAAAGTTTTTGTTTTATTATACTTCATTTTTCCTCAACGAATTTCTTTTAAGCACAAGAAAACAGTTTCATTCCGAAATAGTAAAAATAAAAATCGAAAAAATATTTCAAGTAGAATTTTGCAATTTTTGACTGCAAACATTTTAAGAATCTGGTCATTGATGTTTATACCAGTCACTGAATACATCGGTTAATCTATTTTTATCGGTTAGTGACTAAAATTTTTGCTGCATTCTGAGAATATGTTTTGGATCGAAAAGTTCTAGTAGCAAATTTGTAAAATTCCAATTGAGAACTTTCTTTAAACTTTGAAATAATTCTATTCTTTTCAGCTTACTTAGCTAACCAATAATATTGGATCTTAAATGAATTCTGTCAATATTTTTGTGTATTTTATTTATGTTATTATGTTTTCTTTATTTCCTTTTTTCTCTTCGGTTGTACTATTTTATGTGTCACATTTGGCATTCTTTATGTTCGGTTACTGTTCCCGTTTTTAGCTGTGTTGAGTTTTTTATGTGCAATCTTGGCTAGTTAAAAACCAAAGCGAAATTTTACGCTTAAATAAACAGAAGGCGGCGAATGAAGAAAAATAGCATTGAGGTAAACTATGTGAAGGCAAAGTATTTGAAAAGCCGCAACAGTTTAGAAGGAAATGTGAAAACTGTTTCAGTGCGGCATGTGGAACCGGGACCAAGGAAATCTGCACAAAATTCAACGTAAATGAAATGTGTTTGCGTGCCGTACGGGGACAGCCAAAGACAGACCAAATAGAAAGAGCGAGACAAGAGCGAGTGAAAGAGAAAGAAAAAGAGCCAGTGAGGTATATGTTAGTGTGTCAACTGCAAAAACCACACTTATGCACACACACGCATGCACACACAAAAGCAAATGCCAAAAGCCTGTATGGCATGTAACAAGAAAATCAGAAATTGAACTTAAAAACGAAACATTCAAATACTCTTAAAAATTTAGAAAATGGTAATGAAGAAGCGAAAAAGAAATCTCATATTTTTCTTTAAAAAGATTTTCTGCAGAGTTATTATATAGCTAACTAATCGATCAAGCCACGTTTTGGTGAAACTATTTAAATTTAAATATTCAAAATATGCATCACAACCAAAAAATTAATTAAATAAACAAATGCATTTTTTTTCCTGTCATTAAATTTAAAAATTATAAAAATTCAAGTCATACAGATTTATTAAATAAACTCAATACTTTTACTAGTAATAATGCATTTTACTCCAACGGTAAAATAGACAATTTAAAAATTCAAGCCAGTTTTTATAAAACAACTAAATAAGAAAAACTTATCCAACGTTCAGTATTTATTTCTATTTAAACCTCTGTAAAAACGTTTAATTTATTCATCACTGCATGATAAATTAACCCAATTTATTTTAATTGTTATATTTATTCTTTTATTTTTAATTGAGATCAAATTATATCACAAAATTGTTATACCCTTGGTAAACACACACAAACATAAAATGTCACATGCAACAATTTCCTGTGCACATTTTAAAGACTCCTTTTATGCTTGCCATTTTGTGAGAGTGAACGCAAGCTTTCCTGTATGTGTATGTGTATGTGTGTGTGTGTGTGTCTGTGTGGCACAAAAATTTTATTTGACTTGCGTGTAATGTTCACTTTCAGATAGAAAACTACAAAGTATGCCATGCCTATGACCATAAAGCGCCATCATTGACATACGCCTATGTCAGAATGCCAAAAATGAGTTCCTTTTGCTATGTCTCTTTTGTTGCATGAAACCATTTAAACAACTTACTATAACTATCTTCATTTATAACTGCATCTATGCGTAGCTACATATCGTCATACATTTTATATTTAATCCCAGCTTAAAATGCTTTTTGGAGTCTCTCTTTCACTTCGTCTGTCTCTATGGGATTATTTAGTTTTCTACCTTTGGGCAAAAGTACACGCAAGGATTTGCCAAAGGTTTGTTGAATATAATTACATTTCACTTTAGACTTTGAAGTGCGACTGACTAACAAGTTAGGAGTTGGACTATAATTCCACTGTGAATTGTGGTAGTTGAAATAGCATCACAATGGAAAAAGAGGTATAAGATTTATATCAGCACCAAAGAAATACATAAACTAAAAACAAAGGAAAACTTTATCTCTGTCAAATGCAATTTGTGCAAGCAATTTAATAGAATAAATAATAATTCATTCAATAGGCTATTTCATTTGATTAGTTTTCATAGATTTTTGAAGCTAGAAAATATAATAAAAGCAATCAAATTGAAATAAATAAAACCTCGAAGTCATAATCTAAAATGTGAAGAAGTGAGTAAAGAAAGAATATATTTTACAATATTTATAATTTGTATAATATGATTGATAAGTAAAACAATTTCATTTTAAAGTATTTTCCTAAAACAAATAATTTGCATGAACTTCTCAAATTTTTATCTGTTTGAAAATTCAATTAAAAATATTGTTTCAGATTTTCTTGCTGGTTAAAAATAAATTAATAAATTAACCAAAATATAAATCTGTCAATTACTTCATTAGCCAAAGCCACTTAAAAGCAATAACTTTCCAGTCTTGTAATCAAAGAAAAAATTAATTTAATTAATATAACACCACTTAAAAGCAGCACTTAAAAGGTATTCAATCCGCCTGCGGGTCATTCACACACACACACACACACACATACATACCTCTGTATGTGTGTGGTCATGCCAATTAATTTGTGCTAATTCAATTGACACTATAAAACAAAATAAAGCCCCTTAACCCAACCACTTACAAAAGCCAACCTAATTATGTCTAACAGTTTCTATGACTGCCAGCTACGAGGAAACGGAAGTGGGTATAGTAGAAAACAAAACCACAAACAGCTCAAGTTTAGTTAATGAAAGTTTGTAATTCAATGGAAACAGTTCATAGTGGGACATGAAATTTTAGGTACTGACCTCAATGCACTGACTAACCATTTTTCCCACATTGTATACTACAAATATAACGTATACGCCGAGTGTAATCTCCCATGTTCTGTATAACAATGAAACCGAAAACAGGAAAAACAAAAGTTTACAAAGTGTAGCCAGCTGACTACTGTCTGTCTGTCTGGTTGTGCTAATGTACACCCAGGAAACATTTGCATAAAACGCATGTGGGAAAAGGCATGAGAATACAGCAGTTAAAGTTGGTTGGATCTCCTAATGAACTAGGACCGTCATAAACACGTTTTCCCTTCTTCCCATATTCGCTCACTTTTTTTTTGTCCTCTATGCCGAGCATGAAAGTGATAGTAAAAATGTTAGTTCATATTTTTTGTTCACTTGGTATTTTTCTTGTTTTTGCTTTTTTCATCCAGTTCTCACGTCCATATAATTATGTAGAATGGGCCAGAGTGGAAAGGGAAGTGCAGAAGAGTCCAACAAACAAATGAACGAGCGAATGAACATGAAGAAGCAAAGTCTGAGGGTGGAAAATATACACACTTACACGGTATTACAGTTACAGCTAATACCAGCACATAAGCACACACACCCACACATACACATGCCTTCACAGACAAACGCTGAGATTTAAGCGCTCGGAAAATGACACAGCGGAAAAAATGGGAATGGGTTAGGGTGAGCTTTGGGTGTTATAAAGAAGAATGGCATGAGCACAGACATTTCTGTATGCGTTAGAGTGACTCAAACAAAAAAACAGGGAACGAAAATAAAAAATTTAATAATTTAAAAAATTGAAAATGGAGAGAGGAGAAGTTGTAAGATTTGTATTTTATGATTTAGTTAATATATTCTAGATACAAAAAAGGTGTAAAGAGTAAACTTTTTGTTTGCCGTTGTTTAGTTGATAAAGAATTAGTTTTTAAATTCCTTGTCATAGAAATCTTTGATTGTGAGAAGTTTTTAAAATGTTGTGAGAGCTTAAATTGATTTATTTTTAACATTACGTTTTAATTCAAAGTCCTTGCAAGTAAAATATAAGTAGTTCCTTAAGACTTTTTATTCAATTTCCTTGGAAATTCTTTCTTCCTCCGGGAAGTTCAGGACCATCCTAATGCCGCCGCCCTTCAGAAAATCCATTGGCCAAAACTCAGAGTAGACTTTCCACTATATGAACACACTCAGACACAGTAGCATCACATCAACAACGATGTTTCCACCCTCCACGTTACACACACTCACTCATCCACACACATCCTTATATATACATACATACATACATACATACATATATAGCTTAGACTGTGGGCCTGTTGCCATAACTCTCATATGCAATCACAGTGACAAACTGGCTAAGAGGTAGCGGATAATGTAGCTGTAAGCCCGAGGCAAAGGGGGACTGGTCCACGACGAACGGAAAGCAATTAAATTCAAATAAATGAACTTAATTGAAGCAGATTAACCCAGAGCAGCCATTGGCGCTAGCCGGGCCTATGCACTTGCTCACTACGTGAGCTCTATATGCTACATGTTTACTCTGTGTGTGTGTGTGTGGGAGTGAGTGTGTGTATGTATGGTACATGCACTCAATGTTCTTGTCGTCCCGACGACATTTGCCCTGCTTTCACTTCCGTTGCCATATCCGTCGTTATTTAACTGTCAAGTGCTGTTTGTTTATGTTACAAGCTATATATATTTTTATTATAGTTTGAAGTTATTAAATGAATTATTTTTTACAGCCTTAATAAGAAAGAGAAAAAAGAAGTAAAAGATAGATGAAAAAATCTGTGCTAAAGGAAATATGTGCGTGCCTTTGTTACTCCTGGCACACTTGCCTACCTTCATTTTCCCTTCCTTTTTTCATTTTCCTTACATTCTACTAGGTTAATGTGGTGAGATTTTGTTCCACTCTAGCCTTGTTACACTTAACTAACTGAGACTACAAATGCACGCAAGAAAATATACTCTATATATGTATATAAAACATAAAATATATAAAACATGTAAATATTGTTCTCATATTCCGAAAATCATTTAATTTACAACTAAAAATTAAATGAAAGTATTTCATAAGAACGCATAAAATAAAGATGAAATTGAACAATCCAAGACGCCGATTTTTAACAAAGAACAGTAATAGATCCTTTGCTAGTCATGACCTCAAACCGGGGAAACCTTCAGAAACCGGTCAGAAAAAAAATATATATTTCATATATATATATTTTTTAATTATATATTTTTTAATTAAATAAAATAAAGATGTTAAATTTGATGTATTTCCCATTTAAGTTGTAGTAACCAATACTGATTTACCTTAAGTTTCACTGTGATTTTAATTGTCAGAACATCCTACAATGCAAGTTCATTTTTTATGTGCATGTATTAATTTAATACTTCTGCTGCAATGCACAAATCGTGCCTGTAATGTTTATATATTTATGTATATAGATTTTTATATATAAGCACTTGCGTACATACTCACACACTCAGGCAAAGCATGCACACTTGAAGGATTAATTGATGGCATGCGAGTGGTATTAAATTACTAGGTCGCTTCAGAGAAAAGGCTTAAAGGGTTACAGCCAGCTATGAAAAGGGGGTTAGTGGAATATTATGGTAATTTGGAAACGGTGCGTAAACTGTAAAAAACCATTTTGTTCTGTTTAAGTTATGGTGAGAAGCCTGAGTACCGGAAATTTAAGCTGACTTATTTAAATGGGCTTAATTTGAAAAAATATATAAATTTATGTTAATTTAAAATATGCTTAACAATGGAAGATAATCACTATCCCAACTTTAATACACAATAAAATTTAAGTTAAATAAAGATAAATCTTTAACTTGCAACAGCTGAAGGAATTAATTGCCAAGATTAAGATCAATCATAGTAAATCATTTTTATAACCTCGTTTCACGCATCCAACCATGAAGTTTTTTGGAATTATTTTACCACACTTCGACGGAAGACTATAGCATATAGCTTATAAGATTTTTAGTTTTCCTGCACTTTCTACATATATCCAAATTTGGCGTTTAAATGATACAAGATATCAGTATCTACAGAAAACAATCATCGGCATGGGCCAAATTAGCTCGTTTGATTTATTTAAAATCAAGTTACCTTTTCTTTCACCTGAAAATATGTCAAATATGATGTACATGATGAATAGGAAAATTATTTCAGTACTGCCGGAGACTTTCAACAAGCAACATATCAGCTTTACTAATTCTGAGAATTATAAAAAATGGAAGATTCAATTAATTCAGCCAATGAACCACAGCACGAGGAAGCTGAAATGCAAAGTGAACCATTGAGCTTGGTAGACATAGCTACAAATACAGTGAACATATTGGAAAATCGAATCCCGAGACGAAATTTAAGGAGATCTGCAATAAGAAGTTTATCTCGCAGAGTTAGGGAAACGGATGTTAATACTAATTCGGCGAGGTCTCGACGTCAGCCCCGACCCGATCGGTCAGAAATAAGGAGGCGGAGAATGGAATCGGTTACTCACTTGGTTCAACAAGTTATCAAAAAATATATTCAGCTGTATCGGTTATGTCTGCAATTACATCGATGTGATCCCGATGCGGAAAATATTCTAGATGTCATGGGGATGATACTGGAGGCAGACTCAAATCGACCAATACCCAGATCCCAAAACAGATCGCGTCGGTCGGAATAAATTTAGTAATCAAAAACATGAGGCGAAACGACGTATTAAAAGGAACAAAGGAGTTAGGAAAGAAGTTGGAGTAAGAAGTGGTGGAATGTGCAGCAAAAAACAGAATTAGAGATGGAACAAGATGTGGTGAAAAATTTGGAAATTAAAAAAGAAATTGAGAGATGTAGAAGAATACGGAAAATAAATGGAGAATGGCGATAAAAATGGAGAACATGATGAAACAGTGAAGCAAGAGATGAAGGTATCGGCAAAAGAAAAGATGTAGCAAAAGATGTAACAAAAGTTATAACAAAAGTTGTAACAAAAGATGTAACAAAAGATGTAACAAAAGATGGATCAACGAAATAACAAAAGATGTTTTGATCCATAACAAGAGATGAAACAAATGACGGGTCAAATGGCGGATCAAATGGCGGAACAAATGATGGAACAAATGATGGAACAAATGATGGAACAAATGATGGAACAAATGATGGAACAAATGATGGAACAAATGATGGAACAAATGATGGAACAAATGATGGAACAAAAGATGAAACAAATGGCGGAACATATGATGGATCAAAAGAGATAACAAATGGCGGAACAAAGATGGAAGAAGAGATGGAAGAAGAGATGGAAGAAGAGATGGAAGAAGAGATGGAAGAAGAGATGGAAGAAGAGATGGAAGAAGAGATGGAAGAAGAGATGGAAGAAGAGATGGAAGAAGAGATGGAAGAAGAGATGGAAGAAGAGATGGAAGAAGAGATGGAAGAAGAGATGGAAGAAGAGATGGAAGAAGAGATGGAAGAAGAGATGGAAGGAGTGACAAATAGGAAGCTAAAAAAAATTGGAGATTTAAAACCATTCTAAATTGTTAAAAAAAAGTTAATTATAATTATAAAAATGCATCTAATACAACAGAATATATTTTTATATATCAGGTATAATTTTAAAATTAACGCTATGTCAAAATAAAAAGATTGAGCTTTTGAGTTTTTTTTAAACCATGGATTCTAAAAGCCTCAAATGCGAGGTCAAAGTTACGGATTGTGCTAAAAAGTTCTAAAAAGCTTTTACTTTGGGATGGAGAGCTTTGCAACATCCTTTGGCCAATACAACAACTAGAAGCTTTAGACATAAAGCTCTAGCGAAATGCACCTACAAAGTGGAGCATATCAGCATATGCAGCAAAAGTAACACAAATGCATTCATTATATTTAGTAAATAAAAAAACTAAATTTTTCGATAAAATCTAACAAATTTTCTGTTTCTTGGAAAATTCATTCAAAAATTTTTTTATAATCGAAAATTAACTTAAACTAGGAAAGAAAACAAAAATCCTAAAACTGAGAGCGCAAACAACTTTCACATGGCACCCATCCTTGGGGTTAACAACGCCGTAACGAAAACACGAATGGAAAAGTTCACACTGGAGTTGTTATTACAGTGTTTTCCCAGCAGCTCCTGCACTTTAATTTGAATTGAGGAAAAATAAAACGGAGGGTGAAAAAGAAAACTCTCCCAACACACGAAAAGTGAAACTGACAACAGTAGCGGAAAACTTACACCATATTGTTGGTGTTGCTGTTGTTCTTCTCCTTATTTTTTATTTTTTTGTGTGTACTTAGTTGTTGACGTTTATGTGCGACGCCATGGCGACACAAAGTTCAAGGTCAGGTCAGCGGAGCAAAGGGTTAAGTTATGTGGTTAGGGCTTGTCTCGATGTTTGGGTCGCCATCATTAGCGAGTCCCAAGTCACTGACCCTGAAATTAATTTTGTTGGCCAATTTTTTGATTTTAATTAGGGCGTCACCTAGCCGGCCCTTATATGTATATATTTACTTATCTCCTTCCAATAAGTGTCAATAAGAACTAAAACAAAAATCAGTATGGTTGGCAATAGATTAAAATATATGCCGAAGATTCTTTACTCTTGCAAGTAAGCATCGTTTGTGTTATATAAAATGGAATACAGAATGTGGAGAAATAAAAAAAATAATATCTTAATGCCATTTCTCACATTTTCTTAAATGTTTGTTTTAGCCATACAATTTGTCTTAGTGACTCATTTTTATTTCTTTACTTACATTTTCAATCATCAATCAAACAGAAATAATAGATAAAAATTATCCTTATAAGATACTCCACATCAACTATTTTAGCAATCTGAATTAATTTACCAATTCCAAACGATTTTTTTCCAATTTCGCACCTTAGAAACGATAATTAACAAAAGTCTAATATTTTAATATATAATATATGAAGCGCGATAAATTAAAAAAACTGAAATTATATTTAGTTTCTATCCTTGTTTCTATGCATTGCAAGTGGTCATATCCTTTTGTAAGGGTATAATAAAAAGATTTTAAACAACTTTGCGGTTCAGTTAGCAATCAATGTCACGTCCCTTCATCCGAGTCATCTTCAATTATCTTGATGTTGTTTTTGCTGTAATTTGCTACTAATGAAAGCTGACAGGTCCTAGTTACAGGACTTTAAAAATAAATGTTAAGGCTACGGCTAAGGCGTCTGCTTGAATGGAGTTCCTTTTGCTTGTGTTTTGTTTTTGGTAGGTTTTCATCGAGGCAGGCAATGACGCATTCGAGGCCTTTTACAATGCTTGTCATTTCGGTTCTTGGCCTTTTTGTTTATCTGTGTGTGAATTCATATACGTGTGTGTATGTGTGCATGTGAGGGGTATTCTACATGAGTCTTATTGGTATTGCTATTTTTGAAAACGAGCTGGGGTTTAAGGTAACAACAGTGCACACCTTTCAGGTGCCATTGTGTAATTGCTTTTGCAGTTTATACCTGAATTTGAACCATGTTCTCTTGACTGGAAAAAGAATATAAAAAAAGCTTAGCAGTGTAGTAGAACAACAATTCCAATTACTGTGATCGAAAAGTATTATTGGCTCATCTAAAGCTTAGAGCTTTGTACATATAAAACGTAATACTAATTCTAAAATTTTTACAACTGTTAACAACTAAAATTAGTTAAATATACATGTTTTGCTTAATTTTTAAATATTAACTATATGAGACTGTAGATTTTAGTGAGAGTATGAAATATTACTTATGAAACTTTAAGAAATATTTAAATATTTTTATTCGCTAATTAAAAGTGTTTGCTCTTTATTTTCATTCAAATTTGGTCAACAATATTTATTTTTTCCCAATGCTTAAACTGTCATTCCATAGTTTATTAAAAGTTTTTCAAAATTAATAAATTTATAAATGTATCTATAAACTTGAAATATGTATAACATTGATTAAATTAGTTTTTATTTAACAAATAATAAATTAGGTTTCAATATAATAATTATATGGTATGTACTTTAATATTGTTTAATTGGTTTAGATAAGTTGCTAAATTTCTCTATCGATATTTACAGATTATAAAAGTAATTTGAAATGTTTCTACCTAGTTATAGTATTCAGCTGTAAATGGTCAGTCCCTTTAATGTCTTCATCTATGTGTGTAAGTTTTACTCCACTTCAAGTTAGTTTACCTTATGTAATGATGTTTACTGCTTTCAAATCTTTTCAGTCTATTTGGCTGAGAGCCAAGCACATAGGCAATGATATTGCCATTCACCTGCCAGGCCTCAAACTGGTAACAAAAACCAACCAACAAACAAGCAAGGAAAACGAGGCAAGGCAAGGCAAGGCCAAAGCTTTCCTTGCTAATAAACCGTAATAAACTGATGTCCTTTCTTTTGCTCTCTCTCTTTGTGTCTCTATCTCTTTCTCTCTATTTCTCTGTTTCTCCTCACTCTTTCTTACTGTTCTCTTTATCCTCTTTTGTTGGAGGTTTCTCTTAGGTTTACCTAAAAAGCATACGACAAACATTTAATCTGCACACAGACACGCGCTTAAACTTTTCCACGTCTCAAAGTTGCTTGAAAAAAAAAATAAATAAACGAAGAAGGAGTCTTGTTGTTTTCTTATTTTTTATTTTTTTTTTTTTTGTTAAAATTATGCGCCTTGTTTGGCATTTTGGCATCGCTGCCAAGCAAAACACACAGCGGATGATTATAAGATCACTTTGTATGTGACGTGCTGCTGGCAAGGCAGGACACTGCCCCTCTCTCCTGCCAATGCTGTTCCTGCCATGTCCTGGCTTTAATAAAAATAAATGTTACTTGTAATAATTTCTTGCACGTCTCTCGCAATTTCCTCACCATTCCATTCATTTCACCTCCTTTTGCGCCTCTTTCTTGTTGTCTTTGTTTTATTTCTCTGTATTTAAGGTGTGTTTGCTTTTGCCCTACCTGAACGCTTTGAAGACCCCGACTTCTGGTTACTTGGCTCCCGCATCCTGAACTCCACTTGTCTGTCGTTTACTTCCTGTCTGCGCCATTGTGTTTATTCCCTGCGGGAGGAGCGATAAGAGTACAGAGGAGAAGAAAGAAGAGTGCATAAAATATTAATAATTGCACGCGTGGTGGTAATGAAAATACATACAAAAACATAATGCATACATTTCGGTTTAATAATACTGGGCGGGGCATCAGAATGGTGGGGTAGGAGGAGGTGGAAGCCATCAGATAAGCAGCATAATGATGAGGTTGAATACTAAATGGGAATATATCAGGAAATCCAACGAGTGGGGCACAGAGATGGAAGACTTTCATCTCAGGCTTTATGATGATTGAAAGGCAATTGAAGGAAGTCAAGGAGCGGCCAATGACCTTGAGCGTTTCCCTCTTTTTTTATTGTTGCCTGTGTGTGTATTGTGATTAAAATGTAAGTGAAACATGGAAAAGTTGCAATTAATAATTCGCTAAGTGGTTTTGCTCAACAAAAATTTGCAAATGTTTATTTTAAAATTAAGATTAAAGGTATATATATAAATTGGATTTTATTGCTTGTAAAGTATAACAGAGTTGTCCTTTTATTTTTCTAAGATAGATTCTATTTTCATTATTTGTGCCAAAGGCTTTTTTAATTTTTTTAAATCAAAATATAATGAAGAAGAGTAAAAACATAAAATCAAGGAACCAATTTTAACCAAACGATAATTCCACTTAGTTTTTATTTATTCGGTGAAATCCGTGAATGATATCCAAAACCTAAGATATCTAAACTAGAATAAAAACTATATTTGAATTGATGAAGAGAATTTTGAAAAACTATATTATTTTGATTATATACTTAAGTTATGACAATTTAACAAAAACTGGCAAAATGATAAACTTCTAAAAGAAAATGAATTTGTCTTATTTCTATATATACAAATAATAATACCATAAGAACTATTTTACAAATAATAGTGGTTAAAATATAAATCTTATTCATAAAATACTCTAACATTGATTTCTTAAATTACTTTAAAAATTGAACAAAATTTAGCTCGTACCTGTACCGAAAGGACATCAAAATTACATTTACTCCTTTTTAAGATTTGCGGTCTCCTTTGTGTCTTGGGTCTCAATAATTGCAGTAACATTGGCAGCCACGTTGCGGCCATTATGCTGCATAGTTAAGCATACAGCTTGGCTTAAGTAATTAGAACTCGATTATGTAGAGCGAAAGAGACCGAGAAATTGAATGGGAGATAGATAGAGAGAGAAAAAAGTGGTAGCAGAAAGAGCAAGTGAGAATGGTAAGGACGAAGTAAAGTGGTTTGAAGGCATTCTACAAACTTGCCAACAAGTCGAGAAACATTTCATGCGCATTCAAATGCTAAAGAGCCAAAACTAATGCCAGAACTGGCGACTGCAACTGCCAGTTAACTTCATGCAAAATGCAGAAGGCGAAAATCCTGGCAATTAAAAAACAAAAATAACAAAAAAAAAAATGAAGAAAAATAAAAAAAAAAAACTAGGGAGACGCCGCGTCGCCCAAGCAAATTGCAAACAAAAAAACTTACCCGTTGTTGACAGTTGAACTGGCAGCTTGGCAAATGGAAGAGGGGAAAGAAATAAAAATACGAGTATATGAATAAGGTGCATAGAGCGACCGCAGAAAAAAAAAAAATAAAGGAAGGCCGCGGGCCAGGCAACAATTAGCCATAAACTCCTCCGTTTTCCACCCTCGTCGTGCCATGCAAGTTGAAATATTTGCTCACATGTTGACAAGAACAAAGAGGGTCGTTTGGTGGGAAGGATTTTTGGGGACACAACAAATTGCACAGCGAAATTCGTGCCTAATTTCAACCTGAACGTTTTTAAATATTTTCTTATTTATTTTATTTTTTTGTGCTTTAAGAAATATTTTAGAAATTTATCCTCACTGCACTACACTTAATTGAACGACTGAGAAGAAAAAAAATAAGAAAAACGACAGAGAAAATTCCACATACCTTGTCGCTGTCTATTTTTGCTTTTCTCACTTTCCTGTAAGTCTGTGTGGATATTTGTATCTGAGCGGGTATGTTCATATACATATACATATACATATATCTTTGTGAGTGTCTGTGTGTAGTATCTGTGTTTTGCTCTGAAAATGACAGACAGTTCGCAGTTCAACTAACTTCAGTGTCAGTGTCACTCAGAAAGCATCATCAACAACATAGGAAAAAGAGAACGTTAACTGTCATTGAAATTTACTTATATGAAACATTTGAGAAACTGCAATCCTCGACGTACAATTTAAAGTCATCTAAGACTAATCAAATTACTGCAGAAACTCATAAAATACGGGAAAATTAATTCGCAGAATCACATTTAGAATTGATGTATATCTTTCATTATATAAAAATATATTTAGAATGTTAGAATAAATATTTTTGAAGTCTAAGAGAAAACCAACAATTATTTATAATACGACACAAATTTGTATTTGTGGTATTAAGAGGGGTTTAGTTAAATAAAAACATACTTGTTGTTGAAATAAAAAACTTGTTAGTAATTATAAGAGCTAACGAGAATATTTATGTCAATCAATTAGTCCTTTTACAATCAGTACACAATTTTAATTCCCATTTACATATTTGTGTCAAAAATATGCCTAGTGTTCATATTAAGGTATATAATACTATTCCACATGCAACTTTTCATAAACAATTTTCTAAGCGAATAGATTATAGATAAGTACATTTGTTGACATAGAAATTATCGTGTATTTTAAAGGTTTAACAAGTTGTTTTTATCAACAAAGTAAATTAAATAAACTGACATGAAAGTTACATAACTACAAAAAGTTACCTTAACAAAAACGATTTTAGAACTCCATATACTTTTAATTTGGTTGATACATTTTTTATATATTATACATATGTATATACATATATGTGAAGATTGTAAAATTAAAAGAATGAACAAATAGGAAAAGAAGTTATGGGAACGATTTAAATAAAAAACTAGAAAAGAATAGAACACAAAATATGGATAATTTATGGTTAATTTAGGTAACAAAGTCTATTTAATATATGAGAAGTTTAAGGTTAAAGTTCACTCAAGGTGAATATAATATTTTCCACTCTAGAAACCCTAAGGTTTTGAAACATTTTTTGACTCTATATAGTTATACAGTTTTTTTTCGTTGTTTTGAAATTTTCATAATTTGTTCAATCTTTATATGCTATTGCGAATTCTTAAAACTTTGCTTAAGGGCAATTAGTGCAAAGTTTTATTAATGTTGAAGGAGTCGATTTCTATGTTAAACCAAAATTTTTAAGGCACCGAATTGTATGGCCTGAAAGTAACTCTTTTTAGTTTAAACATCTTGGTATGATATGTTATTCAAACAACGTTATCGGGTGGATTATGTCAACTCTTTCTTTTTGATTTACTCTATCTCTCTCTTTTTATAGCTGCTTCTCTCTATCTAACTCACTGTTTTTTTCTACCTCCAACAATCCGCAAAGTTGTTGTATTTGCTTTGGCAATTTCACTGTCATGGATGCAATTTGTGTTTTGCATTTTAATGATGTTGCTCCACAACTCACCAGTATAAATATACATACATACATACATATATACGGAAGCGTACAGATAAAAAGTTTCTTCACTCGATATATCCTGCACACACACATACACACAGATTGAATGACATTTGTCAATTTAAATGCAAGTAGCTGGCAAAACTCGCGACAGTTTTGAACATTTGCGGTAATGAAGTTGAAATTGAATTTCATTTCACTAGATTCTGCAATATTTCAAATGTCCGCCCCCATTTATAAAAGCATTATTTATATATGAAATATAAATCTAATTGAAAAAGTTTCAGTTCGTTGCGTTGATTGACCCCGAACAAAGCCACTCCTCACCACTCCTAACCATTCAACACGGCCTCAAGCCTTTTGATGTGAATTTTCTTTGCGTTGTTTGCCAAAAGTCAACAGAAATTTTCTAGTTTAAGGCTTGAAATTTGTTTTTCACTGTTTATACCCTTAACAAACGGGTTGTATTAAATTTTATAATGTTTGGTGATATATTTTCTTACTTACAGTATATATCTATAGATACATTGAGATATAAGCTTATTTTATATCGTATCGAAAAAGTTAGTCGTATTTAAGATAACTACTTACTATAACTACTTTTTAAATATATAAATATTTTAATGGATTAGTTAAGAATGCGTTATTATTGCAAGAAATTTCTTCTTTAAGTAGTTTTGGACGTGGCTCACTTAGTGTACTAAATTTGGTAGCTCTAGTATTTATTACAGCTTTTTCTAACTGAATCCTCTATTTTCAAAAGGAGATTTCTATCCTTAAAATTTAATCACTGGTAATGCAAAAATACTTTTAAATTATATTGTACAGTTTTATATATTAATATGTCACAAAGATTTATTTAAATCGATGAGTAACAGTCGAATAGGTTTACTCAGGAGCTGATCAAGGTGGTTTAATAAAGAAAGTTAGTTTTAATAATATTAGAAGAGTATACAAATTTCTGCAAATCACAAAGCTTGGTCGGCCCTCTAGTTTTTTTTTTTTTGTTTTGGATCCTTTTTTGTGTTTTGGTAGGATTCACAGTTGTGTTTTCTCTATTGCCTTTAGACATTTCTGGTTATTTGGTAAAGTGGAGTAGAAGAAAACAAGAAAAAACTTAAAAAAAAAAAAAAAAGAAACACCATGCGAAGTGAAATTTATTTAGTTTGCAGATTTGTTTGCCTATTTGTTTGATTGGTCTGATAAAAGCAATTTGCAATTCGTTTCACAGGAGGTAAGGGAAGGGAATTCAATTTTTGAAGTCAGCCGTTGGGCTTTCGAATTTTGTTTAGAATTTTTGATATATAACACAATATTTTGTTTCATTTTTGCTTATAATTGAGTACTTAAGCACTGATCATTTAATTGATTTGGCTTCAGGCTTATTTGAATTGTATCAAATCTTAAATAAACAACAACATCTCGGACAAAACCTCAATTTAGCATAAATTTTTCCAAAGAATTTCCATTTTCCCTTCAACACTCTTCACTCTCATAGTATACTAAATTTCATTTAGTAAGGAGAAAGTTTTCCGATATATTCTTGTCCTTCGAGTTTGCCTTATTTTTCTTAGTCCTGCCACAATTTGTGGTATAAGCTTAGGGTTATGGAATTTATGATTAAACAAGTTGTCAATATTAGCCCTGGCGATTCGCATTTCCCATTTAACCAGATAACATTTGCCACGGGGATAAACTGTTAAATGGCTGAGCTGAGCTGTACGCCAAGATTTCTGTGGCCAAAATCGATTTCTCGGGCATGGTCTAGGGCAATTTACGCTCCCTACCACTATAACTTTCTAAGCCGAAAATTATGTGCACTAAGATGAAGGGCCCACAGAGAGAAAGAGAGGAACACAGACAACAAGAGATTGAGAATGTAGCGAGAAAAAAAAGTAAAAAAAAAAAAACTTTGGCGACGTCTTCGGTTTGCTTAGCTTGTGAGTTGGCCGAAAATTGCATTTCTATGCAAATGCCATACAGTCAATGACTTTGTCACGACTTTGTAAGTAGTTTAGACACCGAAAGAAAAAAAAAACGAAAAAGCGGAAAAAACAACAAGAATAAAGATTTGTGACAAACTTCGGCTGATCAACAGTTAGGCAAAAGTTGCCACCGTTAAGTAGGTTCACTCCTACTACTGCTTCTTCTCCATTTACGCTGCTGAGCAGCATAAAGCCAATCACCATTAGTGTAATCGCCTTTGGTATTATGTATTATCGAGTTGCAGTCGCTGACTCTAAGCCACTCACACTACCCTCTAGTTGGCAGCCACTTCTGCTATGTTGCCCGCATAAATTAAACCGGGTCAAAATAGAGTGTCGAACGGATGTCGTCGTGGTAGGTTTTCTAGAACGATTAACTATGTATATCTAGCTATATATCTATGTGTATGTGTGTGTGTGTGTGTGTGTATATGTTGGCCAGCAAAAGGGCGTCAAGTCTTGTTTCTCCAACTCCGATTCTCATGCCAATGCTGAACCCTGTTTATTGACCACGTTAATCACTAGACCAGAGTTGGTTAGGGCACAACCTTTTGGCCTTTGTTTGTGATAATTTAGTGATTGGCTTGTCTATCTGTTTCTTTACATTCTGGTCTTGATAAGTAAATTAAAGCATATTTAAACATGAAATTATCAACTCAGGGCTTATGATTTCAAAATTGAATTTAAATTGAATGGAAATAAAATGAAGTGCACTGCCAGGCCATTTACTATACAATTTACTATTCCATATTGACGCTGAAAATATAAAAAATTTAAATGGAAAAAAATCGGAATAAATATAAAAAATATAAATTTCAGCCAAACAAAAATTTGGTTGAAAAAATAAATACTAGCAATAAAAAGTATATCTATAAATAGAGTAGAAAACTTTCAGACCATAAAAATTTCAATGACATAACTGCAAGCGGTAAAAATTTTCAAACACTTATAAAGTTTTCTGTTTTTTTACTTTTTTTACAGTCATTTATGAATATCGTTAGAGTGCCACAATATGAGGGCAATAAAATTATTGAAAAAGTGAAAATAAGAACCGAAATAAAATCAGGCAAACTACAATATAAACCATCGATGGACGGAATAAATTATTAGGAAGTTGAAGGCGATGTTTGGGATGGATGCTCGATTCAAGGGGCCTATGAGATCCCAGAGGTCTGCTTCAGCCACCCGACAACTTCCCTCAACTAACAGAGATTATTACCATATTAAGATTATATAAAACAAATTAGAATAATATATATTCTTGGATACCATCTATATTGAGTTGAAAAAAGTCATTTTGAAGAATTTCAATTTATCTGCATTTCCAAAGAATTGTATGCCTTCTTGAATATATTTTAGCAAATGAAGTTAGTTTTGGATGGAAATATCACATAAAGAAAATCGAACCGGCAATCTGCTTTATCAATAAAGCAGTTGATAATTGATTAATTTGATGTGTGTCTTAAAATATAACTTTAAGTCTACTTGAAAAAAAATTACTATTAGTTCTCTTAGTCGATTTAAAATTGCTTGAAATTTTGAACTTAAATTAATCTATTTTTGCGGGTGAAATGGCAAAATCAAATGGCTTGAATGACAACATAATTCAAACGACTTCCGTGCAAATCAAATGCACGACAAGACTTCTCGGTATCCCTATTTTACTCTGCTCCAACAAAGAACCTGTCCAACCCCATATCCCTTATCACCTTTGCTTGTCATGTGAAATATTTGCGCGACGTCGTCCTCTGTGTGTATTACTGAGCCCTAGGAATTTCACTTTCACAGCAGACATCAACTGCACTGCATTGCATGGATTTCTACTGGTTGCGGACGCGCGCAAGAAATACAAAAGAAAAAAATTCTTTTAAATAATAAAAGACTTTCAACTAAGAGATACTCTCTAACAAATATTGATACCATAGTAATAAACTTACTTTTATGGAAAATTTTACAAAAACATATCCATAAAAATCAAAATTTATATTAATAAATTCATACATATTCATACATATATGTATGTATGAAATATTTGACACCCGATTTACGTTAAAATAATGTTTGTCATTGAACTTTTAATTAAAGTTGTTATTAAAATTTAAACCATGGTTGAATTTTTTTATATTTGCAGGATTTCAACAAGTGACAAATACAGGATACTATACAAAATACGTCCCTATATTTTCACAACTTTCATATAACTTTCTATACTAGAAATACAGGGTATAAAAAGGATGGAGTTACGTTGCACAACATGCGGCATTGCACTGTAAAAGAACCGAAAGCAAAACCAAAACTGAATTTATTGCTTTCACCGCCAAAGTGAAACATAAAACGACGTCATTAAGTTATGTCGGTGCTATAGAGCAAACGGGAAAGACGTACCGGAGCCCAAATCAAGGTGTTGTATTCCAAGCCCTTATTTTTTTTGTAAATTCAGCAGCATGTTTTTGGTGTTCCTGATATGTATAGTTGGCGTTATTGTTGTTTTTCTTGTTGCTTATGTCAAGGGGAATACAAAAAAGTTCAGCATTGATTTGACTATGTACTAAAAAAGTGAATGCGGGCGGTTTTGCATTGCAAATTGATTTATGTCCAAAGGCAACTCAATACCAATTTAATGACTTAAATGCATAGAACAATTGAAAATTTAACAATATTAAATGTTAAAATGTTAACTTTAGACACATTCAAAACTTGAATGCGTTTAAAAAGCAACAAATTTAGCTTTCAATACAAGTTAAAGAGTTATTATTGAGCTTTTTATTAATTTTAAATAAATGTAATATTGATTGGAAAGTTATTGCTTATTTTTTGCGTATTTTATAAAATGGCTAGGAACACATTAAACTAAAATTACTTGTGTTTTCGGATGGGTAATTATGAATTCGTATTTAGACTAACAGAATTAAACAATTTATACAGTTTATAATTAATCTAAAAACTTTTAATTTATAAATACATACATAATATAATTTTTTTCATCTTGGTTTAGAAGACCGGTTTCTTCATATTATATATTAAATTACAAACATTAGAATTGATTCTACCAAATATATACATACATATATAAATATATTTACTAAATTAAAAAAAAATTTTCAAAATAAAGTAATTCTCTTTACAGATAGAAAAAGCCATTAACCCTAATTGCTCATAAATGGGGTGAAAGGTGACCAAGTTTAAAATTTTACAAATTTAACGATTCAATAAAATCCAAATATAAAAAAAGTTGGGTTATTAGTCTAATCTAAGCTTTTTGTACAGTAAAAGAACTCAGATAAACATATGTGATGACCTTTAGAGTTTTAAATATTTAATACATTTATAAACTAAGGAAAAATTTGTTTTGGAATTACAAATATTGAAAAACTTTATCTTTGACACTGAGAACTCTATAACCAAATTCTCTTTCATTCCTCTTTATAAAATATTTAATACATAACTAAATTCTGACACATGTCATAAAATGTTGACCAGGAGTACACATTGGATTACATCTCTATATTCCAATGCTAATACTATATACAAATGTATGTATATGTAAGTTGGTACATATATCAAAATGGAATTTATTTGTTGTTTCAAACTAAATAAAAAATATAAAATCGTTTGCATACTGAAATTATTTGCATATTATATGGAAAGACAACGCGTCGTCTGGACAAAGAGAGAGAGAGAGCTGAGAGTATCAAAAATCAGAACAGGAAAAGCTGAGCGGTAAAAATGCAATCAATATTTGCCCAAAGGGTTGGAGGTGGATGCAAATGGTGTATTGGTAGTGGTGGATATGATGGTGTTTTTGGTTTTATGGAATGAATGATGCGGATGGGGGGAATTGTTAGGTACATTGCTCTTTTTACTACTATTAAAAATTCAATTGTTAAAAAAGTGCTGCCAGCTTCAATGAATTTCTCTACTTTCTCTCTCTCTCTCTCTCTCTATTTCGGCTAGGCTGTATCTTTCTTTTACCCCTTCTCCTGTTGGCCTCATTGTGTCAATGTGGCAAATTTCAAACTATGGCCATGGGATGAGGGGAAAATGGGAAAATGTTATGGCCGCTTTAGGTATAACCTACCTACCAAGTTTTCAGGCTGCTGCTGCTGCTATTGTTGTTGTTGTTGTTGCCGCGCGTCACCGCTGCCATTTGGAAAGTCAAATGTCGAGTGCAGTTCCATTGGGTAAAGTTTTACACTTTGCAAAATTTAAAAACCAAAAATTGTTTGTTTCATGTTATTTCCCCCGTTCTACGGGAATAAATGGATATGGGTCCAGAGCCGTATGAAGCCCTACCACAGTTGGGACACATGGCGCGTATCGTTGCGGAAATAATGAATGAATGTCGCCCAATCGTACAAAAATCAGTAACATGATTTTGTGACAGTTTTCACAGACCGTTTGGCCTTTTCCTGTTGAAGGTATTCATGCGGGTGGGGATAGCATTCAAAATGACCACGGCAATGTGCGAGTTCTGTTGCTATAGTTAATGACAACAGCCATATACATTTCCATTCAATTCAGCTCAAAAAAAATAACAACAACAATACCGACAAGATAGAGTCATTTATGGTACTGAACATTTAACATTTAAAAGCTGTCAAATACGATATTCATTTGATATCTACAACAGGAATTTTCCAACAGTTGCAATATAATTTGATTTTTGATAACCACTAAAAATATATTTTTGCATTCAATTTTAGAAAAATCGATAAAATTGGCACAATTTGTATACCAACGAAAAATCTGTAAATCTTCAAACAAATTAGTTAGAGGAAGCAATCAATATGCCTGTGGGTGGTAAAGAAGCAATGTGATTCGAACTGGAATGGGATCCTTTGATTTATCAGATTTATGACAAACCATCAACAATTTTAAATTGGCAGCTCATTTAACTTTATTGTACAATGGCACACGGCAAAGGCCAAATGCTGAGATTGACAATCTTTAATGTAGATTAACTTACTTCAGTTGCAGATTGTTTTTATAAATTACCTGAAGAAAGGGGAAAAAAGATAAGAGAAAAAGAAAAAGTAAATACACCGTCTTTACTGCTGACTGTCAGTTGCATTTCTGAAAATTATGAATTTTTCCTCTTAAAACGACGTTGACACTTTTACTGAAAAAATAAAAAAGGAAAACAAAATCCCATTGCGCAAACTATTTGCATTTGCATCGAAATTTCTATACCCTTGTTGTTTCTTTTAGAAACCATATGGAAATTAAATCATTTCTAAGCTAGCTTTAAGAAAGTTAAATCTGAAGGATTCAAATAAAAAAATATGCAAAATGTTTTCAACTACTCATCATCAAAATAAGTTTGCCAATTCCATAAAAAAAAAAAAATAACAACTGCTTTCTTTTACACATTATATCGACTTAAATATAAAGAAAAGAAATCGTTTATTAATAATAAAAATATATTGGTTATTAATAAGGTTACCCATTTGAATGATATTGATATAAACTCTCATTCATTTTTAACAACATAATTTTGATGAGATCAATTTAAACTTTATTTTGCTAGTTACAAACACCACTGCAATTTTATTACCTTCTCAGCAAGAGTATTAAAAATAATAATAATACTTGCCTGCGGCGGCTCATGTGGAGG
Organism: Drosophila emarginata; assembly: GCA_037075365.1. NCBI lineage: Eukaryota > Metazoa > Arthropoda > Insecta > Diptera > Drosophilidae > Drosophila > Drosophila emarginata. The sequence goes on along the minus strand of JBAMCD010000109.1, from coordinate 49,905 downwards.
ACTGAAATACACAAACCTATACATATACATGTATATATATACAAACACAGTTGTACGTACAAATTGTATATATGTACATATGCATATAACTGAGATGAATTTTCACACCTTTAGTCTGAAATTTTCGTTGAGTGGCAAAAGCTAAGGGGTATATACAATAAATATATGTAAGTTGGGGTAGCCAGAAAAATCTCCCATAAAAAAGCAAAAAAAGAATGTTGTCTACTTAAGTTTATCCTGTAATGCATTTTGTGGCTGAATTATTTTTTAATATGCTTCAAGCCGATTATGGAGTAAAATATTATGTTATTTTAAATTCAGTTAACCTTTTTATATAATTACGATTATCTTATTATTGAATTAAATTTTTTTTTTCATATTCTTAAACTTACCTAAACTGTAAATCATTTGCTTAAGAAAATCAACACCAATTTTTTCAACATATTTTATGAGATTACAATAAAGAATATATCCCAACTTTGAATGATTTCTGTATATTGCAATTTAACAAAAACATTTTGCACTTTTAGGTCGAATATTTAACCAATCTTAAAAACATTAACTTAGTTTGAGGATATCTTTTTGTAGAAGTCTTAGATTTCTTAACTCTTTTTTTGCACATTCTCACTCAGGTAAAACACTCACGTAACTACCGCAAAACTTCAACCTTGAAGTAAACCGGGTAAACTAACGAAAAAAGCATATAAAAGAAACAAGAAAACGAAAAGGAAAAATAATATAAAGAGTCGCATTACACGGTCAATTGGGAACTGATTGAGTTTGGCCGTTGAGGTAGATATTTGCTAAAGGAAGTATTCCAACCAGATTGATGGCTGTCAGGTAGAGATGCAGCAGCCACAACATACACACACATACTTTATATATATATGTGCATATAAACACACACATATGGAAGAAAGTAAGTTTGTATGAAACATCAGCCAACGACCGAAAAGTTGCAGGAATGAGCCTTCTCTCTTCAACATTCTGCCGCTGGCACGCCGCAAAGTATGCAACGTTGCCAGAGTTCTCTATGTGGATTTTGAGCGATATAAATAAGTAATTAGCACATAGTGCATAACAGGTCTACCTCTGCCCATATGCCACACGTTTAATGGCCTCCTTAAAGTGCAATTTAGTTTCAAGTTCTTTGTTCTTGCATAATGATGTACATGAGCTTACTTTTTCTTTTCTCTTTTTTTTTTTTTGTTTTTTGTTCCTCTCTAGACACATTTTTTTATACAAGACTATATTTGGTTTGTTTATCTTAGTCATATATATACATATATATACGTATGTATCGCTGTGTAAAGGAAGGAGCAGCAACCTCGAGGAAACAGTCGATTATTCTGTTTCGTTGTGTCGCCACCCCTCGTTTTTTTCTTTTGTACGTGTCTTGACTATGAAATTAATAGGTTTTGCCTGCTTTTAGGCGTGAAATAAGCTACTCATAAAGGAATTTTTATACCCTTTAGTTAGAAAAGTAATAATATCTTATTGCTATCCATAAGCGAGTTTAACTGTTTTAATTGAGCATTTTTTATAATGAAGACAAGGATATGTAACTAGCGAAAGATAGCTTTAAAGATAATCGAGCTTAAACTGCTTAATAAGAATTTGATTATCCATTTTTTTCAAAAGATTGGTAGTGTATTAAAACTTTCGGGGTACCCAATTTAACTTCCGGCATGATTTGTTTTATGTTATGTATACAATGCCAGGGGTCCATATGTTAATAAGAGAAGAAATTATCAATTACCTGACAGCTTCAGTCTTGACTTTTTGTTTCCGTTTCCTTTGGTTAGTTGAGCCCACGTCTCTGGGATTCATTTGTATGTATATAGAAATTTATTTTTGCCTCACTGCCTTGAGATTAGTTTAATATGCTTTAGGAGAATGATGGAGGACTTTGATCAATTGGTATCTTATCAAATTAAACGGGATGATGTGACAAACCCATTTATATACATATACAAATAAATAAAACATTTGTTACTAAAAGCAAAATCAAGTTTTTTGCCAAAGTTCAAACTTTAACATAAAGTTGTAATTAACCTATATAAAATTGAACATTTGGCCATTAGCCAATCAATTAGAAATTGGACATCTCATTGCTAATTGACCTCAAAAATAAGAAATAAAATAAAAATTAACTATACATTAAATTCGCTTGTTCTAAAGATCAAATATTGAATATATAATTGTAAAAGTAAGAAAATTATAATTTTGATGAGAAAGTTAAAGTATAAGTCAATCAGTTGAAATCGATTTTCATCAAGAGTTAATTTATTATAATTATTGGCCAGCCAAGTGAAAATAGCTCCTGTCGAGTGCATATGAAAATCAGACAAGTAAATTATCTCCAACCACAATGAGCCAAAAGGAAGTACGTCCAGAAATTCTCATGGTAAATAAAATGAAGCATCGACTGGCATTTCAATCATGAAATTAATTATGATATGCTACACGAAAACTTACTTCATTTTCTTTTTCTGTTCCAATATGTATATATGTATAAAAATAAAAAGATTTTCTTGAAATTCCACATATCCTTCGTATTTTCGTGTGACAATTTTACCCTTACTGATTTCCCAATAGCCCAAGATTTTTTTTCGTTCGGATTTTACTTTTTTTATAGATTGGGTTTTGCTGTTTGTAATTAATATGGGAATATATTGCGACATCAGCCATGCATTTTTCGTCCACTAATTGGTGGGGAAAATGTTGCTCTCTTTCTCTCTCTCTCTCTCTCTCTCTCTCTTTCTTTTTTCTGTCTCTCTTTCTCACCATCGCCCTCTATATTTGTCTGTTTGCATTAAAATTGGTATTTGACGGTAAATATGCTGTATTTCTTTTTCAACGGAAATTCATATGCAGTAAATAGTCTAAAAATCAACTTTAAATATGAATATTTTTGAAACTTCTATCAATATTTATATTGAGAACGAGTTATGTCAATTTGAAAAAAAATAACTATGTAGTTAAAGTTGAAATAACATTGGAAATATCAAATAAAATAAATAGATTGAATAGTGAAATTGGTAGAAAAATAATTGCTTCTATGACATTAATTCTACTATAAAAACCAAAACAAGTTTTCGCGATTAGAATTATGTTGTTGATTAGCGACAATAGCCGAGTCGTTCCAATCAAGTTTTTGGAGAAATCTTTTTAAAGAAAGTAAAGCATATAACGCCACAACGGAAGAAAGATTTAAAAGGCTTACAAAAATGTTAAGAATTGTTCCATTATACATAGTTAACAAGGCAGAGAAGTTAGGTTTCTTTAAATTTTCAAATAATCCAATAACTTATTATAGTAATAATATATATTATATATTTTTGTTATAAGTATGAATCAAATGAAACAGAACTGATGCCTTGAGACTAGTAAATTAGCCGAATGAATATAAGGGTAAAATAATTAAATCTTTATATATTAGATCACCCATTTGATCTTTTCGACGAGCTAATAAATTACATCCTCATTTGGTTCATTTTAACTTTAAATTTCAATGCCTTAATTGGCCTTAATAAGACATTCTCATTGGGAAAGAAGAGACAGCAAAATCAATTGTAAATACATTTTCAACTTTTCTCTCGAAGTTGTTCAACTTGCAATTTACCATTAAAACACCACAGCTTTCCCCTCGCTTTGTCTCTCCTTTTTGCTATGGTGCTACCTTTTAAATCTTTACGCCAATTCACATTGAGTTGATAAAATTTGCATAATTTATAAAGCAAATCTTTGGGCAAACAATACAAGAAGCAAATGCCATAGAGGAAGCAATTTAACCACAGACTCAGGCACTTGATGATTGTCTGTCTATCTTGCCGACGACTGTTTCTCTGTCTATCTGTCTGTCTGGCTGTCTGTCTTTCCGTTTGTCCATCTGTCTGTATGTCTCTTAATGAGGAAATTAAAAACTCGTGTCTAGAAGTTTCTGCTTTGCAATGAAACTCAATTGTCGAATGAAAAGTGTCAGGCTCTTTAACTTTTCTCGCATTCTGTTTTATTCTTTAGCTCAGTTGGCGTGAAACAATAAATCCAATAAAACACACATTAGCCGCGACACATTTGCCGCTTAACGTGGCTTACACCCACCGGGTATCCTCCACCCGCAGCGAGATTTCACTTTGACTACCATTAACAAAAGCTGGAGAAAGAGAGAGAGAGAGAGAAAGAAAAGACTTTTCCTTCCACTTTCTGTCTTTCTTCTTTTCTTTTATTTTATTTTTTTTCTACTTATTTGCCGCCTGCGGTGTGTTGTTCTCTCGTCTCCTTCACATTCACTCAACTAAAAGGCTAATCCACTTAGTTATTGAGTAGTTGAGTGCCATCGAGAATTTAAGAACTTTAAATTTCTCATATAATCACTCGAAATGTTGACTTTGGGATACCCAGTATTGTACCCTTAATACAACTGAAAGTTAAACTCCTTTACAGTTTTTTCCAAATTTGAATTACTTTCTTATTGGTGTTGGTCTTAAGCTAAAGGTCCCTAAATAGACACATTTGATAATTTCTAAAGTTATTTGCTTGGGATAAAATTTGATATTTTATTGCTTATGCCATCATAGAACATTATGGAGAATTCAAAATCACAGATTACGTCAGAAAAATTATTTCACTTATTTCAAGGAAATATACATAACTTAGATTGGTAGATTTTTATGTTTAATTATCAGTAATGCCATAAGTCCTAGAATACAAAAAATTAAAGATGGGATTATTTTGGTGTATCACAATTGATGGCTTTGTAATAGCTTTATTTGATATTTGCCATAAAACATTTATTTTGAAGTTTTGAAAACCTTCAACTCCTTTGCAAAAATAAATATTTTACTGACCGCTCTCAGTAAACTAAAATTAGTTTCAAAAAGGATAAAGAAAATATCCTACAGAGGCGAAGATCATAACAATTCAAAGACAAATACTAACTTTAATACTAACTCAATTATGACTATATCCTTACAGTTGGCAAAAATTTGAATTGTAATTTATATTATTAAATTTAACTTAATGGATCTAGATCAATCTATTGCTTGATGGTATATGACAGTAAATGCATCCTTCTATTCATCACTTTGATATATCCTTTGACTTTACGCGTAGAGGGTATATAAAGAGAAATTCGTTGATTAAAATCACAGACTGCAATCACAGAGCATTTTTGTGGAATTTTCAAGTTTGTCACACATGGAAAAAAACCAAAAAAAAATAAAAAAAAATGAAGGATTGCCTTTTGGCCTGGTGCGCACACACGTGGCATTCATTTTTTTCATTCGTTGATAAATGGCCATTGGATGAAAGAGACTGCGCAAGAAAAAGAAAAAAAACTATATGTGATGGCAGTGGAAACTCAAATTAATTACACTAATTGACTTTGAAAGCTAACAAACCGAAAACGCGCTAAAAAAATGAATGATGCAAAAAAGTGTGTGTGCAAATGTTAGGAAGTCGGTTAGATTTTTAGTTTCAGATATGAAACCAAATCGCGGAATGTATTCATCAGTGTATGTATTCTAATTTAATAGGAATCTTTTTTATGCACTTTAAAGTCTTTTTTATTGATGCAAATTTATTTCAATATTTTGCTTTGTTTTATTTTATTCGATTTTATTTGTTTGATAAATAAATGGAATGAACTGGAACGGAATAAATAATTTATGTGCTAAAAATAATTAAAGTGAAAGACTTTTAAACTATTGGCTAAATTTTCTTGAAATTATAAAAAAAAATGAAAACATTTTATTGTTTTCAGTGACTTTTGCAAAGATTTTAAATAAGCATTCTATTTGTTTAATCGGTTGGCAAATTTCAACTAAATCTAAAAAAAAAATACTTAAATTTATCAATATATTTTTAAACTCAAAAATTATATTTCCTTAACTTAAATGTGTTTAAAATTTTTATATATTATATTTTAATTGTTTTTTTCCCATTACAAAAAACAGCTTTATAAACTAAAGCTTTTTTAAACCGTTTTCCAAAATGTTTTATTTTTTTCAGCCCTGATAACAATATGCCTTCCCTTTACACCTTTGTATTGTTGCATGTAATTAGCAAATAATTTTTAATAAGTGGCATGAAATTTCACAATACTTTAGAACGAAAGTTTTAAAGATTATTCCCCCTTTGAATTTGGTAAGAGAACATTGATTCTATAAATGCAAAAGAAAAATGTTGCCAATTTTGCTAATTTTATTGGTCGCTAAATCAATAGTAGGTAATAAATTTTGTCATCCGGATCTATGTGAAAATGGTACACAACATCTGCTCTGCAAGGATGATGGGGTAAGTTTGTTTAGATAAATTTTTAATAGAAATTAATCTAATTCGTTTTCATTTTTCAGACATATAATTACAAAACTTGCCCGCGCCGAGCAACTAAGCTAGTAGAAATGTCACAGGAATATGTCGATATGATTCTGCAAACTCATAATGGATTTCGCAATATGGTTGCTATGGGTAAAGTGGGTATATTGCCTATGGCTGCCCGCATGTCTGTGCTCCAATGGGATTCAGATTTGGCTAAAGTTTCCGAGGTCGCTGTACGTCAGTGTCAATTTGATCCCCTTGAATGTGCCTCAACAGTGAATTATCCAATGACGGGTCAAAATGAAGCACTTGAAATGTATTTTTGTAAGACGGAGACCATCTTTCTAGTACATGATCAAATAAATTTTTGGTTGGCTCACTCGGATGTGACATCACCTGAAGACCTAATTAATCCGAACAATTTAGAGTGAGTGAATGAACATGGAAAAAATATTTTTAATAAAGTTTCTATCTTCTTTCAGTAGGAATGTTTCATATTTTTTGCAAGCAGTAAGGGATCGATCCGATCGTATTGGTTGTGCTGCAATACGTTATATAATACCCAATTTAGTACATCTATTATTCCGATGTACATATAGTTGTGGCGTATCGATGTGTTCAAAGGAAAATCCAGTTTATGAAATTGCCCAAAAGGAACCCGGAGAAAAATGTCAAACAGGACGAAGTTCAAAATTTATTGCCTTATGTTCTGAGAAAGAGATTATGAAGAAATGCAGCAATAAGCAGCCAATTATAGTACTTAAGAAAAATTACAGGAGAATGAGAAAGCTAAAGAAATCGTTGAGAAGAAAGATGAATTTAAGCCAACGGAACGACCGTCTTTTGAAAACAGGAAAATCTTAGTAAGAAATAAACTGAAAATTTGACAAAAAAAGAAAGAAATATTGACATATGTCGATTAATAAAATATTTTACCAAATTTTAAATAAGAATTTAGATTTTTCAAGAATTTTAAAAATGAAATCAAAAGTTTCTTTAAGCTATTTCCTTGATAGTAAGTAATGTAAAATTTCTATATCGATTATGCGTTTCCAAAACTGCATAGATTTAACCCAGTTTAGAATAAGCAATAATACATATAATTGTACAAATTTTGCCAAATATTTGCCAGAAAAAATTTCAGTTATTTTAAAACTAAACGCAAACTCGGATAAAAGTAAACAATATTGCAGACAAACAAATAATAGAAAAATGTACATCAAGACCAGAAACAAAAAAGAAGATGTCTACTTTTATCTGTGTAACCACAAATAAGCCCAAGAACCATCCAAATCACCTGCATAGGTAGGCACTTTATGAACAAAAACCGAGTCCAACTACAGTTTCTGGCACCACACTTGTCACAGAGGCAAAATGGGATGTTGCTCTGGTATTCGCTCCAGTTTAGGAAAAGCAAATTTGCCAGGCACAGAAATATGAAAATATACGTAAATATACGGGTACATGTGGGATATTTCTATTTTTCCTCTCAACCGCCACCTGGCACCTGGGAAATCAAGCAGTAAACCGCTCACATGCAGACCATTCTCCCCACTTTCTCTTTATCTCTGAAATGTTACTGTAAATGAAATGAAAACGACCACAGGACAACAAATAACAAAAGAAGAAACATAATAACAAGTTTGCCTCTTGTTATGTCTAAGGCTATCCAAATACATAGATGAATGTTTATATATATATTCATACATATGCACATAAATCGATGCTGGTCTTTCGATCATATAGCAAATATAATAGAACTTTAATTGAACATTTGGTGAAGAAAACTAAGAGCTTTACATCAACTTCTTTAAGTTTAACCATAAATTGAAACATCAACTTGTTGTAGTAGTTCTTTTTCTGATCATCTCGAGCATTGGTTTGTTTTTACTGGCCTTTGTTTTCCGATATGGCTTACTAAACATATTTTATAGTCAATGGGAAATTCTTTTTTATCCTGCCAGTACAGTGAGAATATAAACGCCATGCTAAAAACCATTTACATTCAATTAATAAAACTGAGAAATTTTATGAATAAATAAAAATATGAATAAGTTATGTTAATTAGAGAGTGCTATATAAGTTTTATGTTTCTTTTTATTTTTTTATTTATTTTTACTTTATAAAACAATTAAACTTTGTTTTTAAAACATTATAAATGCATAACTCAATTATCTTTCTCTAAAGTTTTCCCCAGTGAGACTAATAAATAAATAGTTAAATAAACATTTAGTAACCACGAGAGCATAAGTAATAATATATTTATTTATTAATGCAGTTAAATTGCAATCGAAAGACCTTTCAAGTTGTCTACAAATTTTAAAATTATGCCACATCACCGCCCAACTGACTCGGTTTTAAAATAAAACGCAATGTGAAGCTAAGCAAAGGCTGGTAGCAACATACATATATACATACATATATAAGCTGATCCGATGATGGCAAAGTGGGTGGTACCATAGGATACAGGCAGCTAGTTCTAACCGCAATTTATGTCGACTTCACTTCCGGTCTGTGAGAAATAACTCTTGCTGGCTCTGGCAGGACCTAAAGTCCTAGCCGTAGTTCTAGTCCTGCCCTTCCTTTACCATGGTCTTTGCCCCTGTGTGTGTGTGTGTGTGTGCGGAATTTCTTGTCATCATTTTCAGGCAGCTGCAAATTAACTTGCATAATTTAAAAGGCAGTCCGAACATTTTGCCTCTCAGTTCATCAGCGCATTTAAAATCATGATGAAAAGTGCTCGTGGCCTTGGCTACTAAATTATGAGTGTAGGGAGCCGCATAAATCAACACAATGCTTGGTTGGCTCTTGGCTTTTCTTAACATAATTGTTTTTTTTTTTTTTCTTTTTTGTGTTTATTTTTTCTTTGTTTTACGAGGTCAATCATTAGAGAATGTTCCTAACTCAGCGCAGTTAATTGGTTGAACGGAGAGGGTGAAATATATATTCCTTTATGAATTGTCAACAGTAAAAGTTACGTCAGTGGCGCCAGAGAAAATCCCAAATAGGAGACTACATAAATTCAACTGCAATTCTCCATCCTTCTCTATGGCAGTAAATTGCACAAAATTGTTTGAGCCACATTCGAAAATTCGGAAAACCAAATGGAAAAGCCAATGACTGCCACTTGGCAACATATCAAAAAGTAGAGGAGAAAAAGTAAAGATACGATGGCGGCTTGATGCCGCCATGAAAATTTACGAGTGACAGAAATGGTTTTCTTTCTTCAGCTGCATTGCAGTTTAGGCTGCAGACCAACTTGAGAGAAATACAGAAAAAGAAAATGATACTAGGAGAGAAAGAGGAAAGCGTCTTCTTTTCTCAAACCAACATAATGACAATACAAATTATGAAATTTTTAAGATGCTTAATTTTAGTTGGCAAGCATTCAACCATGAATTGGATTTGCAATAAAGACCAGTAAACGGGCAAAAGAGAATGGATTATTCCTTTTCTTTTTTTATAACTTGCTTTTGCCTTAACTATTTACATTTTGCTACAATTTAGTTTTGGCTTCTTTGTACAATTGCATAATGAAATGGTTGAGGTCACGCTTCAAAATGGGCGCATATTAAATCAAAAAGTTACTCTAACTGATAATTATAGGAGACATTTAATTCTCAAATGCTGTAAACAAGCTTTACACTTGTAATAAAAATTAGTATACGTTCTTAACTAGCCATTAGATCTAGCATCAATAAAGCTCTCCACCAAATTGCAAGATATTTTAGTCCAGCAATTTTATTCAAATTTATCACCAAGCCGGTAAATCAAAAAACTTCAGACTTAAGCTATATATATATCCTATATCCTACATGCACAATTGTACGAATTCAAATGGATAGATTAGTCGATCTACTGCGGTCCAATGATTTAATTTTTTTCATAAAGAAAATACGCTTCTTATTTGTAGTGATTTAAATATAACTTTCTAATAATCCTAAATAAAAACTAAAAAAAATAAAACGCTTTTATATTTAGGCACAACCCGAGTTTTTTTAATTCAACCCTTCTTCGACTGTTTCGATGGAAGGAGATTATTAAATGCATTCAAATTTACTTCTATTACATTGTCAATTAAAGTTAAACTGATTTCTGTAAAAGAATAAAACATTCTTTTAGTTATATTTTATAGAAAATAAAAGACCATTACTTACCATCATTGAAGAATACGGTGGTTTCCATTATTCACTTGTCGTTAAGCAAAGTTAACACCATCTTCCGCCCCAACATCCTGGTCCACTAGGTCCACACCAGGAATTGAATGGACCATTGTATGGGCCAAAGCAAGGATCATAGAAACCACTGGGACCGCAACCACCACAGGGAGATAGTACAGCCATAGGATAGCAAGGAGCATAGCACATTCTAAAAATACAAAAATCATGCAAATATTTTTATAAACTTTCAATTTGGAATCGACTAATTTGATTTTTCCTTTAAGGAATCGTAGTCAAATATTAAACTAAAAATTTATTGTTTGATCGTAACAGTCCGAAAGGTATGAATTTCAGGTTTAGACTGAAGAAAAAATGAGAGAAAATCAGTAAAGAAAAGAAATTAGAATGACAGTTAAAGTCATGGACTTCTCGATTGAAACTTTGCACTTGTTTGTAAATTTAATTAAATTTTGGGTTAGGAACAAAAAAGGGCGAAAGTCGATCGTAAATAGATTAAACATAATGCTGTCCAATCTCGGATCTCGGAAAATACAGTTAAGGTAATAACGCAGTAGCATATTTGCAAATAAAAGTTTATCATCCTTGGTATGGACCGCCTTTTCAAAAATGATACTTTAACTGTCCGTGATTTCTCTATTATTTAGCCTAATATTTGTATTATTAATTGTAAGTGTGAATGTATCATCGTTTATTTACTTATACACAAATATTTTAAGTCTTAACTTGAAAAGGAATCCTAAAATAAAAACTAATCCTGAAAATTTTGAACTCTAAAAAAGATTCCGGTCCATTTATTTTTAACTTATGTATTTAAGGAAACCAATTGACTAAAATAATTGATACAAACGAGGATATCATAAGAAAATTGGTATAAAATACATTGCAATTTTAGTTTTCTCTAAGATATATGTATTTCGTTTCGGAATAAGGAGAATATCAACATCGTTAGCAGATATCTTACCCAAGCTTTAAGAACAATACAAACCTCACACATAACTTTACATACATTGTTACATTCAAGAATATTGCATAGTCTATAGCCGGAGACAAGTCGTGGGAACAACAGAAAAAATAAACGGAAAAAAGAATAAAAACGAAACAGCAGCCGATCAACTTAAAGACAAAAGCATTTGCCACATATTGTGTCTCCTGGTGTGCCACAAACTGCTCGCTCTTGATATAGGGCACAATTTGAGTTTCCTTTTTGTTTTTTTTTTTGGTTTGGTTTTTGATATTTCTTTTTTTTTGTTGTTTTGTGTTTTGTTTTTTGTTGGTCGATGCATACTTGGCATATGGCCATGTCAGCACAACATTAACAGGCCACCAAACAACAATAACAAATATTGAAGTGATGAAGTGTGTGCCTGGTCCTGGGTCTGGCCAACATTGACGACTATTGTTAACATGAAGAATATTGTGCCTGACAGTCAGTCAGGACGAAATTGATGTGGGGTATGCGGGTTGGGTTTGAATTTGGCTTGAATTGTGGGGTGCCACCTAGTGAAGGATATTTGTATTTGCCACTCGAAACAATAAATCCACTTGAAAGGCAGCAGGCGCAAAAGAAAACCGAAAACTGTACAAGAAACACTTGACAAGTGAAAAAGCAGCAAGCAAAGAACAGAGACAGAGAGAAAAGGATAAAGGTGGAATGGCAAAGAGGTGAAACAAAGTAGAAACTCACAATCAACTGACCGGGAAAAACAAATCAACTGAATTATTGCTAAACTTCAAGTCAAATTCTAAATGGGTCTTATACTTTGACCCTTAAGACGGCCTTTGAAATTATTATTGAATGAGATGGTGAATTGATGAAGTGTGATTTGGGTCGGCAATCTGGCTAATTGATTGAGATCTGAAATGGAAAATTTGTAAAATGGTTGAGGTTGAGTTAGTAGCTCGGTATATACTTTTCCAAATTTGTTATAAAGTAATTAAATATTTTCAATAATCTTCAAAAATAGAACCAAGTATATTTTTAGTTTTAGTTTCAGAATTACAAAAAATATTTGTACTTTTGATATATTTAATCTAAAGTTTCCTTTAATTTTAGTCCTTTGATAGTCTTTCACCCAAAGCCAGTTAAAAGCAAATATTCAGTGGAATATTCTGTTAAACTGAATCATTTTTGCAGCTAAAAAAATCTTTCGAACAACCACCTAAAAGCTATGAGTTTTTTTGTTAAGCAAATTTAATAGATTTACAATTTAAAATTGTTAAAATTAATTGGCTCTCAGCAATTACAAATATTATTTTTTTAACTTAGTTGTCATGAATCCATTTCGCACTATTGAGGGCATTCTATCTTCGTCTATTGAGAAACTCAATAGATTCCATTTTCAATTACCTGACTACTTAGCATTGAGGAATAGAAACGCTTTTTTCTCAACTAATTTATTAACCACTAATTGCATTTGGCACTGAAATCAATGATTAATCAACCTACCTCTCAGAAAACCAAAAGTAAGTACATTGATTAATTGCTTCACCACAAAAAACGAAATGAAAGAAAAATAAACGAAAAAGAAAGAAGAAATTGTTTGGAATAAGCTTGAAAGCTGAGAAAAAAATGCATTTTCAAAGTGGACAAAAGTCCCAAACACAAGTCAAATCAATCTTCGTTCTTGCACTTTTCCTTTTTGAGCAGCTTTTGCTTCATTTTTTGCAATATTTATGCCTTTTTTTACTTGCTCTCTTTTGGAATGGAAATGGCAAGAGCAATAAATGTCAGAGGCAGATGGAGAGTTGGGATTTAAACATTATTTAAATTTTAAGCCTTTGAACTTGAAGGAATTATATATGTATATACATATTTATACACATGTATATAAGTAAGTATAGTTGTTTTTAGCTGAAAAAAGGTGGCAAGTCTTGAGTTTTTCGTCATCATTGTCCTCGTCTGGCTGCGGCACTTGAGACTGACATATAATACATGTCTAGCTTTAAGTGTGTGTTACACTTGTTACCATAACAGACAAACAGACAGAAAGACACAGTGAATGAACCGGCTACCCCCCTCTCTTACCCAGCACAATTTCCATTCTCACATTCTCCATTGTCACAGGCAATTTGGTGCCTGATATTTGCCATTTAGTTCAATCAATTTGCCACAATTTCCGCTGGGTGCATTGAAAAAGAAGAACTCAATAACTACCAAGCCAAAAAAAAAAAAATTCCCTCACCCATATAGGAGAGGAGAAATGAGGAGAGGAAGTCGGAACAAGAGCACGTAGGTCATTGATCAGATCTACGCGACAAACATAACAATGTGGGCTGGACTTCTCTCTAGAAAAAATCTCACAGAGGATAAAAAAGAATATTTATATATATATATTTATAGAAAAATAGAAAAACCAGCACGTAACCATAAAATTTGTAACTTGTTGAAAGCATTTTCTTTCGATTTAATATATAAATTTTCTTGTTTTTTTTTTGCTGGTTTATTATTTTTTAAGGCGGCCAAAAAGAAGCGATGCATACCTGCAGGCGCTCTCTTGAGTTATGACTTAATGGCAACACACAGGCACACACAAATACACACATACACTTGGCTGCATCTTCCATTAAAATTCAGTTCTGTTTGGGGTAAAAAAATAAGAGGAAGGAGAGGAGATACGGGGGAAAAGCTGTACGGAAATTACATAGTAAATTTACCACAAAGTCCACGGTGTGCACAAAAATTTTCAAGTCCTGGCAAAAGCAATTTAATTAAAAATTGGTAAGCGTAACAGAGCAGAGTAGAACAGGACCATACCAGGACGAAGTCGTTGCAATGCAGACATCGTTGCGGTGCCAATTTTGTTGAATCCTTTTTGCGTTACTTTTAGGTATACCTACTACATATGGTCGTGGTCCTTTAATTAGATGACAATCTATGTGTGTCATAAAGGTCAGAGGATTGCAGTAGTTGGCACTGGTAAACAACTTAAAGGTTAATATATGCAAAAGGCAGCTTTAAATTTGCTTGTTGTCTTCTTCAATCGTTAGAGCTTAGCACTGAGCTATGACTTCTTACAGTCCTTTTTTTCAATCAACAACATCCACACATACAAACACATACATATACGATATATATATAACATTAAGAATAAGAAGCATAGATGTAGAGAGAAGAAAAGTTGGGATCTTTGCGATATGGAAATGGAGATGAATCGGCAGCTATTCAACTATAAAATGCCCTTAAGTTGTCCCAGCTGCATTTTATAGAAAGAGACAAAAGCTGCTTCGATTGTATGAGAGTGCGTCATAGATATACTACATATGTATGTGTATATAAATCCTTTTATATATACATACATACATATATATATATATATGTATGTATATCTACGATTTCAAGCCATGCATTGCAGCAAACCATTGAAAGATTTATATAAAAATTCAGGGATCAACTTGCAAGACCTGATAGTTCCTACTCTGTATGTGTGTATGTGTGTAAGCGTGTGCGTATGTCAGTTTATGTAGCATCTATGTATATGCGTGTGTATGTGTAGTCTGGTATATGTGAAAGCATGACATTTGTCAGCTGCAAGTGGCTGTTGCTACTGCTGTGGCTGGCAACGAGGCAAACTTGTATAGAACATTGCATTGCCATGCAAGATGTTGACGACCAAGTTATGTCCTTAACTGAATTCTATACATATATGATATTACAGTGAAATCTCATTATACACACTTGAAAACAAAAACAATTTTTTTTGATTTTAAAATTATTTTAAGAATTCAAATATAAATTTATTTTTAGTTGGTGTTTGCATTTAAAGATTTGGGTTCAACAATCAATTTAATGACTTTTAAATTAAAGTTTTCTATTTTAATATCATTCACATAACTTAGTTAAGTTTGAATATATTTACACATTTTAACGCTTTAAAAATAACACTTTAAAAACATTTTAAGATATCTTTCAGATAAAAAATTTAATGTTTTCTTTAAACCAGTTCTAATTCACAGTTGACAATGACAGAACTGGAGCACAAAAAACCACATAAGACTTTGTTTTTGAATAAATCGAAACATTACTTTTACTTAAAGACATTTTATGCAATTATTTTTAAAACCTTTAATAATCTATTTAGCTACAATGTATATAACATTTATAAAATTTTTAGATTTTTTTTAAACGGTTATTGGTGACAGAAAAATACTTATATACATAATTACCAGTAACAATTCATATTATATGTTTTAAATTTGATGAGTAATCAATTCTAATAATGTTTGTTCAATGTTTGTTTATACTAAATATTGTTATTGTGAAACCAAAAATGACAACTGGATATTTTACAGTCACAATAAGTTTTAAATAAAAATCGATTTCTGTCGAAATATTTTTAAAGCTATTAAATCAATCATGTGAATGCTTACATAATGAAAGAAATTTAAAAAATCATTTCAAATGACTTTCCTTTTAGATTGGAGAAAATAGTAAATTAATGTAACCATCAAGTTGAAACCTGTTTGAGAAATAATGCTCTAACTTCTAACACTAAGAACTGCAACTAAACTTTTATAAAAATTTATTGTTCAGTGTTAATAATAAGAACTAATAAATAACTCTCTCTCGCTGCTTAAATATATGTACAAAAATCGGATTATAAATCAGCAAATTCTTCATACTTTTTTTTGTTCGAATCTTCTTTAATAATCAGCAATAAAAATAATATAATATAATGTTATTACCACCTTTATTAAGCAATTTTAAGAACAGCTTTTTCTTTACACTGAAGCGGAAACGGAATCCGTCTGAAATATTATAGTTTAAAATTTGAAACATACTTTTAAAATGACAAAAACAAACTAAATTTAGAAATCAAAGTTGATCCTAACTATAAGTAGTATTTAAAAATTTTATTAAAATTTAAAACCATCTTTTTCCGCGTATTTAAGGAGAACTGTAATTTGTTTGAAAAGTTGTAGTTATGTTGCACATTGCTTGGCATTTTTTCATTTCTTTATTTTAATTTCCACTTGTGAGCATTGACTTGAATTTCTTGTATATGAATTTATATATAAAAAAATACATCTACACACTGTTTATGTGAATGCAAACACATAAATATATAAGTAGGTATAAATGCATATCCTTTACTACCTACACGAGAGGCATCAGTTTCCGAAAAAAGAGAAATGAACATTGGTCTCCCCTTTACCTCTTCCTCTCACTGGGACTATCTGTATACATATACATATATATATATATATATATATATATATATGCTTGCCTCTCGTTGGTGGCGCCATTTCGTTTTTTTATTGAGTCTGTGCCCCACTTTGTCTCCGTCTTGCAACTTTTTGTTTTCTGGCAGTAGAATTTTTGCTCTTGTTGTTGCTGTCCTTTTTACACTTTGTCGCATTGTAAGGAAGTGTGCAACACTTGAAAACTACTTTTACTTTTGTGTATACGCAACACTGTAAACTGCAGCTGTGCTCAGGCACGCCCCCCGACATCTCGCTCCGATCCCCCTCCTTTCACTCTCATCCGGTTGCTATTTACAACAAGTTTTCTCGTTCCTCTGTTTCTTTTTTTTTTCCATTTTTTGTTCATTTTTGTGTTGTCTCATGTATCGGAATTCTTTTCAAGCACCTCTAAGACAAGTTCTGTTTGTCATCATATCGTCTTGAGTCTCTTCGTCCATCGTTTCGAGCACTTCATTTTGTTGGATGTCCTTGTGCCTGACTCATATGTGTATGTGTGTGTGTGTGTGTGTATGTTGTGCAATTAATGCCTGAAGTAGGTGTGAAGCAAACAGAAAAAGGGCAGATGAGACAAAGTCAAACTGGCAAGAGCAGAAAATCGAAAAACTACGAAAACTGTTTACATTGGTTTGGTAAGTAAAAAATTGAAAAAAATGTTGTAGATCAGAAAAAACCACTTAATTTAAGAATTTAAATTCATTAATCAAACAACATTAAAAGTTAATAAAAGTTTTTTAAGTGATGTATAAAAATTTAAATTTGGGATGGAAAATAAATAACAATATATTATATTTCAGTGAACAATTTAGATTTTTTTTAAATCTTGGTTCTTTTAAATATTACAATAACTTTATCAATAAGGTCCAGCAGTTTCTTCTTCTGTAAGGATTTTGTATCAATATACTAATGTAATTTTTCCTCAATTGCATAATCAGTTTTCTATTACATTTTATGATTGTTATTTGGTGATTAATTAAAACAGTCTTTTATGTCTTTACCTTTAGGAACAAATTTGGCCAAAAATTTGTTTAAGTTTGTGAATGAAGTTCTTTCATTAAATTCACTTTAATTGCTTTCTGGAACTTACGGCAATCTTTACTCTTGTTTCCTTTAGCAGTCAACAATCCCTTGTTTAGTTATTTAATGGACAGAATAAAGAAGAACACAATTCAATTGGCTACAATTCCAATTGTAAATGCAGGTCAAGAAAATAAATAATAAAAAATGTCGATAATGCAAGACAAAAGAAAAAAAGACTTTGTTCTGAAAAAGATAGCCCGTTGGTCTTGACTGAGAGAAAAAGAGAGAGAGAGAGATGAGGCAGTTGGCATAAGACTAAAGCAATTAGAGTTGAGCATTCAAAAAGGACGACAAAAGTTAGCTCTAAATTGTCAGGTCAGGTGTGTCCCAGTCGCGACATTATGAACACGTGACTGCAAAATTCTTAATTGCCTTATTTTAATTGGGCCAAACCGTTACCATTATACGAATTACGAATGATAATAAAGGTAATAGACAGGACGGGAGAGATAGAGGGAGAGAGGAAAGAGCCATAACAATAAAGTTTGTCGCGACAGATATATATATATTTATATATACAAATCATTTGTTAAGGTAGAAAACAAGTCCAGTGAAAGTACCAGAAGAGAATAAATAAATAAAAAACTTCAAAAAAAAATAGCCGATCTTCAGATACCCTAATATTAATCAAAGAAAATGTAGTTACATTTTTTAACAATTACAATAGGCATAGAATCTGATTTCACGCTTTTTATTTAATGGGAGGCGACTTTATACTTTAATCAAAGAAGCTTGTCTTATTGCTACTTTCTTTTTGTTAAATACATTTAATACAATCTGAATGTACCCTTCCACCCACCCTTTACAGGGTATAAAAAATAACCAAAGTAAAGTAATAAAAGTTGAATATTGCGCATACGCCGCGATGCCTGATTTTTTCGGTAGGCAGCGGGAGAGCAGTGTGGGGGACTGGAGCTTTGACTTTCTGTTTTGTGTGGTCCATAATAAAGTTGTAAAAGGCAACTATTTATTGCCCGAAAATGTTTATCAAAGTGGCGTGAATATTTTTTTCTCTTTTTTATTTTTTTGTGTTTGTAGCAACATTTTTTTTTTACGGTTTCATGTTTTCATTTTTCGTTCTCTTTTTGTTTCAGCATTTTGTTTATGAAAATTGTTTTAAAGCCGGGATTTGAGCTTTTAGTGGGCGAAGTTTTGTGTTAAAATTTAAATGTTCATAAAATCAGATCAGCTCGATTAACAATTCAATAGAAAAATGGTTTTGCTTTCAGGTTTAACTTTATAGATTAAACCAATTTCATTTCACTAATTCTCTTTTGGTTCTTTGATTAACTTTTATCGAAAGTAATTAAATCTTGACATATATTCTAGGCAATGACTTTCAAGATAAACTTCCAGTTAAACAATCCATTTAAAAGTTAAACTAAATTATCTATGTGCAGTTTAACTGGCTTAAAAATTACGGCTTTGAATTTGGCTTTATGACGCATAAAATAATAGTTTGGTAAGTTTCAAGTTGCATTATTACACTACAAGCGTCATATTAAAATTCGTTTCCAGTCCCAAAACAATTATTAAATATTTTCTTGAATGCATTGCAAATTTTTTATCAAAATTAATGTTACATTTTTGCAAGGTTATTATTCAGAAGAATATTTTATTCGTTAGTCATTTGGTAGAACACGTTCCAATATAAGTATATACGATGTTTTTGACTTATAAATTTGTTTCAAATTCCAACTAAATAGTTTGCAAACCTTGTTTATCATACGGATCAGAAATATATATTTTCTATAAGCATTAACACAAATTTTGTAGAATTTGAGAATTAAATTTTAATTAAGTTTAAATTGCATTCTTTTAACTTTGATTCAGCAATTTGCATTAAGCATTCATTAAAGTTAGAAATGGAGAAACTTCTTACTGAGTTGGGAAGACTTTTCCCAATAAGCTCAGGCAGGTTTCCAAACAGATTTTATGGCTTAAACCGATATGAAACATACAGTTGCCACAAGTGCTCAATGTTTTCCTAGTTTACTAAGCCAATTTGCATATCAACAAGTGTATTATAACTAGGTTCAACATTTCATTTTCCCAATCTACATAGTTCTTAAAAACGATTTCAAACAATTTCGAAATGCCGGTGTTAGCTTACGGTCTATTCTTAAACCTCAATCGGATTTGTTGCCTAATTGCCGGACTCGTCCGCCACATAAGCTAACACATAGAGACAGACCGCGAAACTGGGCGACAAAAAAGAAGTGAAAGTGAAACTTCTTCTTAGTAATTGGATGCCAGAACAAACAGGCAGTATGCGGGAATCCAGAAAAAACGGGAAGCATTCCATGACGTGTCTGAAATGTGCAAAAGACACGCGAATGAAAATCGCGTGACGCGTGTGGAAAAACAAAGTAGAAGAAGAGTAAAAAAAAAGTAGAAGAAAAAATGACAGCAGCCGCTTTGCGTTTTTTATGACTCTTTGAGTACTACAAGCCAAATGACCCAGACGAATGGCCAACAACAACAACAACAAGAACAATAGCATGCGACGACGAGTGACCGACAAAACACTTTAGTCCGCCACTAGACCCTCACACTTCCTAGGTTTTAAGTGCTCAATAAAAAAAAAAAAAATAAAAAATAAAACTAAGGAAAAGGTGGCGGCAAGACAAAATTTTATATGCATTTTGGTGTCGACGACAAGTTGCCCCGAACTTGTTATGTAATTAAGCATTCTTATTTAGTGCCTTATAATGAGTGACTTGACTGATCATCGAGGTCGAAGCAGGCGCCGCTTTATCAGTAGTAAGAAATTTAATGGGGAAGGCACTTAGGTGGCATTTAGATGGCATTTTCGAAACCTGTTACTTATGGAAAACATATTCACAAAGATTTAAATCTAGAACTGAATGTATAATAAATATAAAAATATGTAAGGTTTAAATTAAATTTCTTAGCTAATTTACTAGTTCTATAATTATATGTACATATAAACTATTTCTTTTAGCCACCTTAGAAAACATGTAATGAAAATTTTCTTCACTCTAAAGAAAAGCTCAAATAATATAAAATTAATTAAAATTAAGTTGAAAGAGTATTTAAATTAATATTAGAAAAAAATGAAATGAAATCAATATGAATAAATTGAAATTTTTTAAAAATAAAAATAAAGAAAATGTTGTTTTTGGAATAAATTAAAATTCTTGAATTTCAAAATCAATAATTTTAACTGTAGAGAGATTGCAACCTCTCGCGCTCTCTCTCTCTCTCCCTCTCTCTATTTTTCTCACTCTATATCTCCCAATGCGCCATTCGAGGGACCCAAACAAAATGTAGCTAAAAGTTATAATTTCAATTTCAGACTGCAACAACAGAAAACTTTTCACCGACTCGAGCAAATAATTAAATAAGAAATGCAACAACAAAATATATGTAATACAAATTTTTGCCATGCAACCAAAAGAGGAAGCCAAAACTAAAATGCTAAACGGGCCTCAAGTGAATCGCGCTCAAACAATCCCAAAAAAAAGAAAAAAAAAAAAAGAAGAATAAGAAATAAGGGAAAATTAAAAATGAGGGGAACTTCAACTTTAACTTTAACTGCAACTGCAACTGCAAGTAGAACTTGGCAACAATTGCATATGCACTTGTATCCTTCAGTGGCCACCTCCCCCATAGAGATGGCTGAAATCTGACCATTGGCATCAGTGGAATACACTAGTGGAGCGACAAAAAAGTTTTTCAATTAAATTTGTTTAGAATTTAACTTGGCAATTGGCTCTGGACAGCCAACAAAAATGGCAACAACGACAGCGACGACGACGACAATTTCAAGTGGAAGTCAAAAAGTTGACCAAGAGTTCAAAACTTACCACTTGAGGGAATGAAACCAGGCAGAATAGGAAAAAAGGAAGCAAAAGATATTCTATAAATTAATTATTAAACCATTTGGCATTACATTGAAATGCGTTGCTTGTTCTTGTTTTATATTCAATTAAAAATTGATAGATTCCTGATGACATTAATTGAAAATCAACGTGAGTGAAATGCACAAAACTGTCGCAAATAAGATCAATTAGCTACATACATACATATATACTTATATATGTATATATGTATGTACTATATAGTTAAATACCCTATAAAAGTTAAAAGGGCATTGAAGAATAAACAAAATAATGCCAGTCATGTTTATTTCAATTTCCTTTTCAACTTTCAGCTTGTTGCCACAGTTGTTTTGCGTTCTTGTATGTTGTTTGTTTGCGACAAGTCCTTCCTTTCGCCTTGCTTCTTGTACAGTTGGCACATTTAATTAGTCTCTCAATATGCTGCCACATAGTTGTACATATGTGTCCTCACTCACTCACTCTCTGTCTCTCTTTCTCTCTCTCTCTCTCGGTAGTCAATGTTAAAGTCGATCCTTGTCCATATTCACTCAATCCAGTGAGTGTGTCTCTGCATTATAGCTTTCAGGCTTTGGTCAGGCCTTATCATTGAGATTGGGCGTTAAATCCATTTTACATGCTTCATGAAACAAATTGTACCATACATGGCATTAATAAATTACATGCAATAATTTTCATCTTCTGTGTGTGCGAATGTGGATGTGTGTATGCATGTGTATGTGCGTGTGTGTGGCTCTGAGTGTGTATGCCATTAACAATTCCCATTGAATTTTCATTTTACATGCCAAACTCTATAAAATATGTTGCCGTTGTTGACTCTTTTGTTTGTACTCATATTATTATATGCTTTTGTGCATTGCATTAAGGCAAAAATTGAATTATAATTACTAAATAAATTAAAGTTAATTAGCATTAATAATAATATTAATATCTATGGTGAAAACACGTTCTGTACTGTGATTGAACTAATTAAGTGGCTCAGGTTGTAAATATAATATATACATACACACACACTTATGCATAGATCAATTTCAATAATTGCGAGTTCATAATTTTTCTTTAATTTATGTGGTCTACCTTTATTCCTTTTTCCAATTTGTATTAATTAATAATACATTTTTCATACCGTTTACTTAAAGTTAACTAGTTTTCAATTTATTTTTATATATGAAATAATATTGGAATCCTAAACAAGTTTCAGTGTTTGCCTTTTCCCAAATCTTCTATCATCCTAAATAACTAAATAAATAATGTTTGGAAATTTTTCTTTTGTATTATAAGGTCATCGTTAGAAAAATTACCAAATTCTGCTTATACTTAGATAATACATATCCAAACATGTCCTGTTTCTTTTATTTTTCAACTTTAACAACTTCCATATACATATATAAAATTTATGTATCAACACTTCTTTTAATTTCATTCAACAATAATTTGATTAAATAAATAATAATTAGCAACCTTTTTCACTTGAATTTTCACACTTTCCTTCGGTGTTCCTATCTGAATACATTTTCCCATCCTTTTATACTTTAGCAACATGCATAAATTTGCTTCCAAAAATTTTCACCATCTACACAAGTAAAATACAAAATTAGACAATGTGGCATCAAAAAATTAAAAAAGACTAATGTCTTAAACAGTTTTCTGCCATCAAGTTGATTGCCCATGCTCAAGTTCTGGGCAAAGTAAGAGCAACAGCAAGGGCAATAACAAGAACAATACGACACCCAAAAAATTACTAACAAAATGCAAAAAGACAGCAAACGATGTTGCAAAAAAGTTAACCCAAAAAACAAGAAAACAGAAGAGAAAAAAAAACAGAAAAAATGAGCAAAAACAAAAAAGTAAGAAAGCAAAAGAAAGGAGCGAGAGAAAAACTTTATGCTAATTTCACTTTTCCCGAACGAAGCATAACCCAATTTTTTTTTTACTGTTTTCTTTTTTTTTTTTTTTGACTTAAGCAGCGCCGCCAAATAAATGGCGCCAGGACAAGATACGAAGGCAAACTGAGAGAGCAAGTGAGAGGGCAATAATTGTGGGTGGTCGGTTGCAAAATGATAATTTTGAACAATGAAGGCCAAAACCATGATGAAGACCAAACCCAAACGTGGCATAAGAAATACTTTTAAGAGGGAACAGTACAGGTCAGCATTTAGTTAAGAATTCAAGATAGAAAACAAAAACGACTAAACAAAAAAATTTGTCGGTTTGCCTGAGTGGAAATACAATATGAATAACTAATTAAAGAAAACGGGGGAAGAACAAACAAATGCGGCTAATTAACATCAATTTTTTTTGCGCCTTTTTTGACGCGTCATCAATCAGAAGAAGAGTCAGGTCAAAAGTCATCTCCTCTACCCACTGTCTATCAAACCATCTAAAAGGTCTAAGTCCCGACAAATACCAAAAATTCAAAAATAAAATATTAGAAGAAAAATGTTGGCATAGACTCCATTTTTGAAGTGCACGCTAGTCCATAACCAAGACGACTGTTTTATCCAATTGGAATCCAATACGAAGTCCGAGTTTCAAACGAAGATGCGGAAAGTTACTGAGTGTTGCCGGAATCGAACAGCAACCGGCAGGGGAACGACAGAACCAACGCAGTGGCAACTCAAACCGACAGAGGCAACCAAATTAAACAATTTTATTACAACATTACAATCTGCCTACTAGTAAGAGTTTATTAATTTTAATAAATTTATCCCTAACTTTCTATAATTCGAACTCTATTTATTTATTTCATTACTTCATTGCTTATCCTCTTGATGTTCTTTGGAGAGGAAAATGATCTTACAACTTACAACTTATCATATAAACAAGTTTAACCATATTACTTACCAATTCAAAGCTATGAATTAATTTTTTTTTATAATGACGAAATAAAAACAAACAGAAAAAAAGCATTGGAAATATTCTATAATATTCAACAAAATTAACCATAGTCATCAATTATTAAAATAGTTAAAGCGCTACAAATTTGAAATATTATTTTTTATTAATATGTTCGTCACGGCAAAATATTATTTTTTATTAATATGTTCGTCACGAGAAAAATGGGGCAATTTTATTATAAACCATTCCGCGTTTGTTAGTTATTTTCTTCTATATCCTAGCAAATGCAGCTGATTTACTTGCCCTGGAAGCGAAAGAACATGTGGTTTTCCAAAGTTCCCTTCACGTCCCCTAACTTCTGCCCTTGACCCTTCCGTAAAGGAGCTATAAAAATATTCCTTTGTGAGATATTTAAGCGGAGAAATGGTGGAAATGCTACAGAAGCAGTTGTTTCTACCGGAGTAAATTATAACTTCCTCTGTCAGCAAGATCATTTTGGGCAAACTTATTTCGCCTCTCCTATACAGGAATATATTATGGTTGTATGGTTATAAATAATGGACTTTTCCATTTCATTTTCTAAACACGAGAATCTTAATTTTAAATCAATGTGACCAATAAGTTCAATATTTTACCATTCTTTTAAGAAAGAGACAAAAATATGACATTAAAAAGAAGTTATTGCGAAAAAAAAACGAAGTTCTTCCGAAAAAAAACGAAGGCAAGTATCGTAAGTGTTCGAACGAATGTGGAATGTTTGAGGGGCACTAAAACGAGCATGTTTCTATGAAAACGTGTTGCAACTTAAGCTGCTAGTGTGGTGAAATTGCTTGTTGCTGGACTTAGACTCACTCAAACATGTTGCGTTGTATGGTGAAAATGGTTCTCCTAAATGTTGCCAGCAACATTCAGGTTTGAGCGGTAAATTGATAAATCGTGCATGGATTTCCCCTTTTCTTTTTTTGGAGCGCTTTTTTTCCCCATTTCACTTCTTTTTTTTGACGATTTTAATGCGCTTATAATTTCAACTTTGTTGGGGGTCTATTGAGGAAAACACATTTTGTCAACGCGCTTTCTTTTCTGATCATATTAAAATCAATATCTTTACATATTTTTGGCATTCATTCGAATCATGTTTAAGCCTATTAACACCAACTCGGCCCAAATAGATTGAAAATTTGTGAGATTGTGAGTGATTTGGAAATATTTTAACGCATTATGAATGTTTGTTATGAAATTCTTAGTACAGCAACATTTTTCTGCGGCTCAATGCAACGATGGAAATATCTCCAATATTTAAGAAAATGTATACAAAAATCAATATAAAAAACAATTGGTACATATTCAAAGAAAACTTTTTATATTAATTATTTTATTAATTAACTGTATTTGAAAGCGCTTTTAAAAACTCAATTTTGTCTAACAATATTTCTTATATGCCATTAAATCTATATAATTTGATTGTATTTTCTTTTCTTTAAATTTTTTTCATCCTTTATCTTTTTTAACTTTTCAAAAATCTTTCGTACTTCTTCCCTCTCATAGAAGCACATTTTGATGGCATTTTTACGTCAGTTTGCGTTATTTACGTAAATTGATTATCAGTGCAATAATATTATCTCTAAACAACCTATTCGTTAAGCACCCATATAAACTAAATTTTATAATTCCCCAGTTAATTCACAATCAAAATCACGCACACATTGAACGTAATTCCAAAAAAAAAAAGCAATAATTATGTAAACCAACACTTGCCAAAAAAAATACATAGTGTCAGCAAATCAAACCTGCAAATTTTGGGGGCATAATTAAAGCGCTATTGTTGCCACATTCTGGTGGTACACACACCTACACATAATAAATCGGAATAAAAATTGACTCTTTTTAAACTAAAAATGTTGCATATGCCTTCAATATTGGTCATTGGACACGCTCAAATAAATATAAAATTAATCATTTAAATGTGTGTGTTTTGGTGAATAAACTTCCTGCAGACATCGAAACTGAATGGTGAAAAAAATTATTTTTTAAGCGGCTTACAAATGACGCGCCTAATAGCAGACTACAATAAATAGTGTAAAGTTGTTTTTGCTTGAAGAAATACCCTACCTTCCGGTAGGCTGAAAAACTTTTGAAGGAAACCATGACGAAACTATGAATAAATATAATAACATATTAAATAAAAGCTTTAACACCAATTATTTTATAGAAGAACTCTAAAACGCCTAATAGTATGCAGATCCCGATATCCAAACATAAGTTCAACTATAAACTAGTAAGTTGGCACTATGGTTCTATCTTGTCTTAAGTGTATTGACACTTCGACTACTTGATAAATGAATTTCCTTTGGGATACTTTTTCCTGGGTTTTCTTTTTTTTTATCATGCACTCTCTTCGGCTATTGCATTTCAATTTCATGGCTCTGTGCGTAGGCCATTTCGCTCACTGTACAAGTGCTAAATAGTTGACTGAATTACACATATACACAGGCACACACAGACATACACATGGAACGGCACATTTTGCAAATAAATGAACTGAAGCGTAGATAGCCTCCCCTGAGTCGGATTCCTATACCCGTCACTCCCGGTACTCCGAAAACATAATGAAAACTTTTCGATCGAATGCACTTTTGCTCGAATGAACGAATGGACGAAAGAGCGACGGCTGTTGCTGTTGATGATGCGGCTGATTCTGATGCTCTGCTGCAATGCAAACACATAATTGTTCATATGGTCAGGATATAGAGCTACAAATGCAACAACAACAACAACTACTGTAGCAGCAGCAGCAACAAAAACAACAACAACGACACCAATAATAACAAGAACAACATGAAACAATTGCTGCAATTTTAACCGGCCCCGTCAGTTTACAAATGTGTGGCAATTGCATTTAAAAGTTGATGGCCTAGTCGATATGTCGGAATGAGAAGTTTTTGCCATTAACATTTGGCATATATATGTACATATATGCTGAGTAAATGGTATATATACATAAATATGGTCGGATGAATATTGATATGAATGGGGTCATATGTAGGCAATTTGTACTTTTAATACATTCTGTATATATCAGTTGAAACATTCGGTTGACTAACCAACTTGATTACATAATTTTATTCGTATGCAAAAAGAATACTTAATAATTCCGATTAAATGTCAGAGGAAAAGTTTTCATACTATCAACAAAAAGACAGTCATAGAAATATCTCAATTACAATCCTTACAAATAAATTAATGATGTAAAAATAAAAATAATAATAAAATAATAATAATATGCACCATAAATAGATTTTGAAGAAACTTGCACTTGGATATTATTTACAATCAAATTTTTGAGTATGATTATTCTCAGACTTTCTTCCTTCACTCATCGCTTCCCATACCCAATAATAAGAAACTTAAAGATCTTTTCATCTGAAGGAACTTTCAATAAACTAATCTTTAACAAGAATTCATATCCATATTCATTCCACAGTTTGCACTTGTTTCAGTTATCTTGTAAAATTTTAATTCAATTAGAATATAGAAATCATCATATAAGTGATAATCTAAATTAACTTATTTATTCATATTAATTTTATTTAATATTCTTTTCTTTCTACTTTCCACAAATTCCGTCATCTCTCAATTGAATAAATGTAAAGAAAAGACTTTTTTTATTTTTAAGCCTTTTGAAAATTTTCTTTTAAATAAAGTAATCCCAATAACAATAAAAATGCCCGTAAATTACAAAGTTTACCCTTTTGTAATAATTATATGCATAAGGTAAACATTTTAAAAAGAAAATATGCTTACTCCCTCAACAACAAAAAATAACAAAACTGATTTTCCAGACGAAGTTTGTATGCACTTGTATTTTTCCCGACCCATTTTTAATGTCCATTTGTGTAAAAAGAAAGAAAGAAATAATATATTTTTTGAGTTGATGTTTAATTATATGGAAGGCCTGTAAAAATTTTTTTAATTTTATTGCAGATTTTAACAATCATTCTAAATTTTTATAAAACTAAACATTATTTACTTCTGTTTAGTAAGAATTTAATGGCTTAAAGTCATTTAAGGAACTAATTTTCTCTAAAAAACACAAGATATAATATATCAATATAAGCATACATATTTCAAGTGGAAATTGTAACAAAACCCATACCAATTTTTAAATACCCACTGTTAAGGTATCTAAAATTTGGATGACGCCGCTGATGATGAGTAGCCAGAAATTATCACATAACTTTTCATTAAAAGGTTATCATTTTATGTTATTTCATTTAATATGCATAAAACCACACACAAGTATCGACAGAAATTATAAAAATGTTTAACCATGA
Source organism: Drosophila emarginata (assembly GCA_037075365.1). Taxonomy (NCBI): domain Eukaryota; kingdom Metazoa; phylum Arthropoda; class Insecta; order Diptera; family Drosophilidae; genus Drosophila; species Drosophila emarginata. Next base: position 21,093 of record JBAMCD010000109.1, on the reverse strand, counting down.
CCAATTGAAAATGTATTTCTGTATGTGTGTTTTCTTTTTCATTCTTTTGTCTACCTGACCATGATATGGATTATGGCACTTCAAAAAGGAGTTTACTTCTTTTTTCCTTTGCTGGTTTTTATTATTTTTTTGGACCGCACACAAACACTTAGACCCAACAACTGTTGGCCCCTTGATAGATGGGAAACATATTGCCTTTTATCACCTGAGGAATGAAAATGTTCAACAATTTGTAAGCAGTTATCCTTCACTCTTTATCTGAGAGGAAACGGGTAAAAGTGGTAAGGGAATGGAATGAGGAGAGAATGAGCAAGAGCAACAATTCAAACAATTAAGATTTAGATATACACGCACGAGTTGCTGTTGAAAGGTCACATTCCTCTCTCCTTGTTTTATTTTTTTCTTCATTTTTTTTGTGGGTTTTGGGTTTTAGGGTTCTGCTTTTTTCTTGTCTTGGTCGTTGACCAAAACCGGTTACGGCAAATAAATAAAATTACAATATATAAACTCGTGCATATTTAATAATGAATAAAAAGTAAAAAGGTCATTTGCCCATATACAAATTTGACTAATTGCCTTGAGATCTCCGACTGTCTGCTATATTTGCATGTCACTTTTTGTTAGTTTTTTTTTTTTGCCTTACCTTTTTGGTTGGCCGCAGAGAATTCTCTCACTCCGATAGACAATCGGAGTCAACAAAATTCAAATGCAGGCGGCCAACAAGAAAACTGCATTAAACCGACGGCAAAAATCAATGTAAAATGGAAATTTTGTTGTTTTTGCTTTCAACCACAAGAATTTTCATACTCTTCATAGTCTAGGATATATTGACTTTACAGTTTGAGTAATTAATATAAAATGCGAGTGTATACAAAAAATAAAAACAGTCCGAAATAAAATATATTTCTTTTGATAGTCTATTTTCTATTTATATAAATAATATTTTATTATTATTACTTTTAACTCAATATAGGTTATTTAAAAGTCGGTGTCCAAAAATATCTTAGTCGTGTGAGGTAATTAAGCAGATACAACAGTTTTTTAGTGATACGCTAAGGGAAAATAAATGCTCAAGAAAAGGAAAATTTTATTGATTTATTTCAGAATTAGTTGTGGGTCGGTCCAATCGGAGAATGTGTTGCAAGTGATTAACTAGATGTTTTGATTCGGGCTTGGGAAAATAAACACCGAAAATGACTAATTTTATGGAATTAGAATGGAAACATAAAGGCAGGTTTGGTTAAAAATAATAAATTAGAAAGGTGACTAACAATTGAAACAGAAACAGAATTAATCTGGTAGACTTGGATTTTTAGAGTTTAAAATAATCTTGAATAAAAATACTTCAATATAAAAATGATTATACAATTTTAGATAGTTTCTCTTATTATCTATAGTTTAGTAATCACATTCCCTTATGTTCGTGAGAAATCCGAACGCAATTCAAACACATAAAAACCTTTACATAAAACCTTTTTCAATTCGAATTTCATTAAATCTCTATTCTGCCCCCAATCCGCAATGGCATAAAATTGACAACAAAATTTTCCTGTCTGACTTTTATATTAAATATTCATAAGCTCAAGTGTTGACATTGTCTTTTTGGCTAAGGCAATCAAAATCGCCACCCACATAAAAATCAACAGCATCAACAATAATAACAACAACAACACCCATTAATATCTTGCATGTAGGCAATTTGTACTTTTAATACATTCTGTATATATCAGTTGAAACATTCGGTTGACTAACCAACTTGATTACATAATTTTATTCGTATGCAAAAAGAATACTTAATAATTCCGATTAAATGTCAGAGGAAAAGTTTTCATACTATCAACAAAAAGACAGTCATAGAAATATCTCAATTACAATCCTTACAAATAAATTAATGATGTAAAAATAAAAATAATAATAAAATAATAATAATATGCACCATAAATAGATTTTGAAGAAACTTGCACTTGGATATTATTTACAATCAAATTTTTGAGTATGATTATTCTCAGACTTTCTTCCTTCACTCATCGCTTCCCATACCCAATAATAAGAAACTTAAAGATCTTTTCATCTGAAGGAACTTTCAATAAACTAATCTTTAACAAGAATTCATATCCATATTCATTCCACAGTTTGCACTTGTTTCAGTTATCTTGTAAAATTTTAATTCAATTAGAATATAGAAATCATCATATAAGTGATAATCTAAATTAACTTATTTATTCATATTAATTTTATTTAATATTCTTTTCTTTCTACTTTCCACAAATTCCGTCATCTCTCAATTGAATAAATGTAAAGAAAAGACTTTTTTTATTTTTAAGCCTTTTGAAAATTTTCTTTTAAATAAAGTAATCCCAATAACAATAAAAATGCCCGTAAATTACAAAGTTTACCCTTTTGTAATAATTATATGCATAAGGTAAACATTTTAAAAAGAAAATATGCTTACTCCCTCAACAACAAAAAATAACAAAACTGATTTTCCAGACGAAGTTTGTATGCACTTGTATTTTTCCCGACCCATTTTTAATGTCCATTTGTGTAAAAAGAAAGAAAGAAATAATATATTTTTTGAGTTGATGTTTAATTATATGGAAGGCCTGTAAAAATTTTTTTAATTTTATTGCAGATTTTAACAATCATTCTAAATTTTTATAAAACTAAACATTATTTACTTCTGTTTAGTAAGAATTTAATGGCTTAAAGTCATTTAAGGAACTAATTTTCTCTAAAAAACACAAGATATAATATATCAATATAAGCATACATATTTCAAGTGGAAATTGTAACAAAACCCATACCAATTTTTAAATACCCACTGTTAAGGTATCTAAAATTTGGATGACGCCGCTGATGATGAGTAGCCAGAAATTATCACATAACTTTTCATTAAAAGGTTATCATTTTATGTTATTTCATTTAATATGCATAAAACCACACACAAGTATCGACAGAAATTATAAAAATGTTTAACCATGACCAATTGAAAATGTATTTCTGTATGTGTGTTTTCTTTTTCATTCTTTTGTCTACCTGACCATGATATGGATTATGGCACTTCAAAAAGGAGTTTACTTCTTTTTTCCTTTGCTGGTTTTTATTATTTTTTTGGACCGCACACAAACACTTAGACCCAACAACTGTTGGCCCCTTGATAGATGGGAAACATATTGCCTTTTATCACCTGAGGAATGAAAATGTTCAACAATTTGTAAGCAGTTATCCTTCACTCTTTATCTGAGAGGAAACGGGTAAAAGTGGTAAGGGAATGGAATGAGGAGAGAATGAGCAAGAGCAACAATTCAAACAATTAAGATTTAGATATACACGCACGAGTTGCTGTTGAAAGGTCACATTCCTCTCTCCTTGTTTTATTTTTTTCTTCATTTTTTTTGTGGGTTTTGGGTTTTAGGGTTCTGCTTTTTTCTTGTCTTGGTCGTTGACCAAAACCGGTTACGGCAAATAAATAAAATTACAATATATAAACTCGTGCATATTTAATAATGAATAAAAAGTAAAAAGGTCATTTGCCCATATACAAATTTGACTAATTGCCTTGAGATCTCCGACTGTCTGCTATATTTGCATGTCACTTTTTGTTAGTTTTTTTTTTTTGCCTTACCTTTTTGGTTGGCCGCAGAGAATTCTCTCACTCCGATAGACAATCGGAGTCAACAAAATTCAAATGCAGGCGGCCAACAAGAAAACTGCATTAAACCGACGGCAAAAATCAATGTAAAATGGAAATTTTGTTGTTTTTGCTTTCAACCACAAGAATTTTCATACTCTTCATAGTCTAGGATATATTGACTTTACAGTTTGAGTAATTAATATAAAATGCGAGTGTATACAAAAAATAAAAACAGTCCGAAATAAAATATATTTCTTTTGATAGTCTATTTTCTATTTATATAAATAATATTTTATTATTATTACTTTTAACTCAATATAGGTTATTTAAAAGTCGGTGTCCAAAAATATCTTAGTCGTGTGAGGTAATTAAGCAGATACAACAGTTTTTTAGTGATACGCTAAGGGAAAATAAATGCTCAAGAAAAGGAAAATTTTATTGATTTATTTCAGAATTAGTTGTGGGTCGGTCCAATCGGAGAATGTGTTGCAAGTGATTAACTAGATGTTTTGATTCGGGCTTGGGAAAATAAACACCGAAAATGACTAATTTTATGGAATTAGAATGGAAACATAAAGGCAGGTTTGGTTAAAAATAATAAATTAGAAAGGTGACTAACAATTGAAACAGAAACAGAATTAATCTGGTAGACTTGGATTTTTAGAGTTTAAAATAATCTTGAATAAAAATACTTCAATATAAAAATGATTATACAATTTTAGATAGTTTCTCTTATTATCTATAGTTTAGTAATCACATTCCCTTATGTTCGTGAGAAATCCGAACGCAATTCAAACACATAAAAACCTTTACATAAAACCTTTTTCAATTCGAATTTCATTAAATCTCTATTCTGCCCCCAATCCGCAATGGCATAAAATTGACAACAAAATTTTCCTGTCTGACTTTTATATTAAATATTCATAAGCTCAAGTGTTGACATTGTCTTTTTGGCTAAGGCAATCAAAATCGCCACCCACATAAAAATCAACAGCATCAACAATAATAACAACAACAACACCCATTAATATCTTGCATTAGGCCAGCACAAATTTTATGGGAAAAAGCTAGAAAACTATGTGTCTATGTACACATATACATACATACATAGATGGTAAATACATATATGGAATATATAGTGGAGGTACCATTCCCCCACTGCACACAGAGACCATTAGACAAGAGCTAATCTTTTTGTACGAGAAAAAGGTTTTCTTGCGTCTCGGGCCTCTCATGTATTGTTCACATATTTATGATCACTCAATTATTTTGGGGGAGGGTGGAGAGTTATAAGAGGCAAGGAGAGGACCTCCTCTATCTGCATTTCCATTTCCATTTATGGTCTCATATTATTTATTTCACTGACTAAATTGGCATCAATATGCCCGGCACATCGACATAAACATTTTAGTCCAACTAGCCACGCCCACTATCAATGTGATTTTTTGCATTTCGCTTTTTTCGTTTTCTTTTATATCCTGTACACATTGAGTGGAAGGACATATAAGGTATGTATACAGTATTTTGTTGCACATCAAAATTGTTGATTTGTTATTTTGTCCCATCAAAATTTAATTTTAATATTTAAATAATTATATTTAAATCATAGTTTAATTTCTCAGAAATTTTACTTTTAGTTTGAATTTAATTATCCTATTTATACTATATATATTTATTGCAATTTGATGTTCTAAAGTTAGAAATCTCTTGAGTTTAGCAATAACACCAAAAATTATTTGTTTAGTTAAATATTTGATTAAAGATTTGATTCAAAAGTTTTATCTAGAAATAAGATACAGAAATTAAAGTTTTTAAGATCGATTAAAAAGCGTAAAAAGTAAGAAAAGAAAAAATATTATCCAATAATTTTTTCTCGAAACCTATTTTCAGTAATGGTACCGATTCAGTGGTCTTAATAATGGTTCGTACAGGGTATCTGAAAGTGCCTTCCTCCCTTAATAAGCCTAAGGAAAATCTATTTTTTTGTTTTGTTTTCTTTTTTTTTTTGCAGTTGGCGGCCCCGTGCTAGGCATTAATGTTAATAATTTATACGGGAAATGTATGGCAATGTTCTCGTAAATAGTTAAAAATTATATTTGATTACAGCGAGTGAAAACGAGAGAACTAGAGAGAAAGAAAAATGTGGAGGTTTTTTTGTTACTGTTTTTCGGGGACAGATTGAAATTGATTTTTCTTCGTTGTGGCGTTGAGAGAAATTGAGATGAATTGTTTAGTAGGCAATTTGTATAAGTGTTGAGATTCCTGAGAGAAAACACAAGGCCATCACGAGCTCAGAATGCAAGTAAAAAGTGTTTCTTATGTGCGTAAAGAAAAATTGTTACGAGCCTTTTATGCGACTGTTAACATGGAATTGTGGCAACAACATTTGGGAATTCTCGGGTCAGAATTTCAAATGAAGCAAATGAACAAAGAGAAAAAAAGGAAATCAAGAATATATTAATAGTCTAACAATAACAATATTAATGACTAATCATTTGGTTGGAAAATATACTTACACAGTTCTAGAACCAAACTATATACATACACATATAAAGTAAAATAAAGCCTTACTATTTCCAAAAAGATAATATAACTTATCCTGTGTGATTTTTAGTAGTTTTCAAACCATTTTCTATACTGAACCACTTATTTTCACTCGGTTTAAGCCAGCAAGCGTTTTTTGTTCGTTTTTTGTCTTAGATTTGCCTGTTACTATGAGGCTCAAAGCGTTCACCACATTTCCAAATACTTGAGCATAAACCATAGAACCGCTCTCAATTCGAGTATCTTTATCTCCATCTCACTCTTTCTCTTATTCTCTCTTACTCATTCTATCTTGTGAGGGGCACTTCTACACTGAACAACAAACAAAACAATCAACAGCAACAACATTGAGTCGAGGATACCCTGAAAGTGCGGTAATTGATGTCAAAATGTCAATTACCCAAAATGTGCTTAAAAACACTTGCAGCAGCAGCTGGCAAAAGGCACTCAAGTACCCAGAGCCAGGATAAGCATCTACCGACAGGACCTTATTTAAAGCCTTTCATAGCCTCGGATGTAAAATCAATAGACCGACAATGTTTAATTGGCTTTGTGGGCCAACAAAGAAAAAAAGAAAACTATAAATACTAAAAAAAAATAAAAAATAAACGAAAGAAATTCGCCTTAAATTTGCATAACTTAAGTAAAAGATGAAAAACGACTGAGACACAAAGCCTAAATTGCACTTCAACCAATGAATGAAAAAGTAAGAAAAGAAAATGCTAAAGAAAGAATACAAGAAAATAATAAAGAAAAGATAGAAGATTCCTTAGACCATTGCCAGCAATGGTTCATTCCAATTTCATTTCACTGAATTCATTAGACGTAATTACGCAATCACAAAAGGATCCACAGGACGACCAGGCCAAAGAGCTCAATTCGCTTTGTTGAATGTGGAAAAGCAACTCAATCGTACCCATAGAAATTGGAATATTTAATTGATTAGGAAATGAGTTGAGGCGAGATTTTATATAAAGGAGACGACCAAAAAAGAGAAACGAAGAATGAAAACTTCTAATAATTTCAACATTTTTGTTTGAACTTCTTTAAATAAAATAAAAACTGCATCTCAACGGCCTTTAGATGAAGAAGTTTATTCATACTCTCATTGTTCTCATACTTTTTTATGTTGGCATTCCTTTGGGCGTCAAGCTGGCGCCTTTTGTGCTTTTGGGGCAACTATCTTAACTGTCAGTGGGAACTCAATGGTTTTGCAGACAGCCAGACTGTCAGGCTGCCAAATCGGGCCAAATGCATACATTGTATATATGTAAGTATGTATGTATATATAGCATATTGAAATTGTTACAAAAGGAATTGTCATTGAATTTTTACACCAAACCCTTACCCAAAACAAGATATGTATAATAAAATCAAGCAACGAATTTCAATTCTCCCTATTGCAACTCGCTTGTTTCACTCGGTTGCAAACATTTTCAAGTCATTTTAGTAATGGAATGACTTTTGAATATTTGAAAAGCTCTTTCGCTGCATCAAAAACTGCAGAAAAAAGAATAATATGTATAAGAAAAGAGAAAGAAATAAAAATCGACAAATGGAGAAGAAAAAGTTTCCTCTCTACACACATGCTGCCGCTGCAGTATTAAGACATCCATGTCGGAATCTTTTTCCAACTCCATGGAGTTGCCTTTGAAATTTTCATGAACTTTGTCAGCAAACGGCTCCTGCTTTGTTTGATGCTTTCGTTGGCTTGTCTTAATTTTATTGGTTTTTTTTTTACTTTTTTGTTTAGAACAACGTAAAAAAAATATATAATAATAAAAATAAAATCTTCTACCCCTTTCAGTCAGCTGCTGCAAAGTTTTCAATTTGTTGGCATTGAACTATCTATCTAATTCTCTATCTATCGCTCTATCTGGGTATCTTTATCCCATCGAGTTCAATTGTTCAACTTAAAAGTGAAATCAAGTGTCAAAGTTAACAAGTGCAATTGCATATTAGATTTTGCTATAAATGATTTAACAGCATTAACAAAAGTGTATTTAAACATGGTAGAAATAATTCTTCGTACCTTATAGACTATTTATATATATTATATATGTTATTATTTTATTTAAAACCAAACGTTCAATTCTATGTTTGTCTTCATGCAATTTAATTATAATATCTCTTTCAATCAAAATTAATTACAATTTATTTTTTCTAAAGCTAATGCTAAGTGCATTATTTAAGATAAAAATTGGCATTTAGAAAGAAAACATTTTCAATGAAATTTCTTTTGAGATATCATGCAGATTTTAATATGCTCTTTTTAAATAGCTTAGATATCGTCTTTAATATTAAAAAAACAATCAATGGAAAGAAACTGTCAATAATAGAATACCCCACACACAACTTAGAAGCGAAATTCACAAGAATCCGTCTCTGACACTCCAAACTTACCCACTCCTCTAATTACTTGCCACCGTATAAATAAGTAAATACGTCCGGAATCTTACATACTAAAATTGTACATATTTAAAATACTAAGAAACTTTTGAGTCGAATAAACATTAAACCATTTTTTACTTTAAAAGCAACGACAAAATTAAATTAAATTATTTATTTTAGCTGTGTGTGTTTTATCTATTGTACAAAATTTTAGTAAATCCATTTTTCAACCAAACCAAAACATTTTGAAAGTAACTAGATCTATTCATATTAATTACATTTAATAATTTAAGTTAAAATTTTCTTTAGATTCAGTTTAAAAAATTTTTTTGATGACTGACCTATTTTTTATTATAATTTCGAAATATATAAAGCCATTTATTTTCAAAACAACAAAATCAAACTTTTCAATATTATGCTTCACAATTTTGGAACTATGAATAATTGAACTTAATCCCTTTTAAGTAAAATTTGTTCAGTGAGAAACTCGGAAAACGATTTTCTTTTAAATTCTTTGTTTTTCTATTATATCCATGTAATTCGAGACCAATCAAATATTTTACATTTTCATCTCATATTACCGTAACGTTTGGATTTAATATTAAATTGCAACATTTTGCCACATAACTCGGCCAATAAAATCAACAATCAACAGTCAACAGAGGACAACAACGACAAAAAAAAAAAGCAAAAATAATATTATATAAATAAAATTCTCATCATATTTTTATAACCACGTAAACATAAAGATTCCTATCGCCACTCCGAAGCATAGAGAGGAGTAGAGGCGTGGGCATCCTGGCCAGGATGAATTTGGCTTTGGGTTTGGCCTTGTTGCTGCCTGTGCCGCTTGTTTGCTGTAATCTTCGTTTCGTTTTGGTTTTTTTTTTTTGCTCTGGTATTTTCTCATTCTTTTTTTGTTTTCTTTTTTTGGTTTCGTTTCGTTATGTGACCAATAAAGTAGGCGGCGGCATACTTGGCTGTTGGCCCTGCAGGCAATGCAGAAATAAGCAACAACACCGAGGACATTGGACGCTTTGTGGGCGTGGCATTGGCCAGGCGTACAAAATTGCCACGTAAACCCCGACATAAGCCAAATGTGCAATAAAAGGATTTGTGTGAGAAATTGCATGAGCACGCATTTTAAATCCACATTAAGTATGTATGACCATAGTGGGACTAGGATAAAAGGGGAAGAAAGGGAAGCACCAACAACAAAACAAAAAAAATCTACAACAAAATAAATAAACATAGAAAATAAATATGAAATGGAAAACAAAAAAAAAAAAATAAAGCAAAAGAGAGGAAAAAAGGGAGAAAAAAAGGGGGATAAGGAATAAATATGTAGCCAAGGGGACAAGGAAGCATTACAAATTGTTGAGCTCTTCATGGGCGAGGTGATTGAGAAATGATTTGTGAGTATGAGTATATTTTTTCTGGGTGTGTGTGTGAGGGGTAAATGGTAGCAGCGGGTGTCTCTTGTAATCAGTTTGAAATGTTATATATATATATATATAAGTGATATATTTAAAGGGTCAAGAGTAAACAAAATAATCACAAAGTGGTCAGATTTTGAATTGTTTTCATAAACTTTCAGCTTATTTAGAGCCTTCAGGTGAGAACATGGAAAAAGTATCTTTCAATTACTTTTTTGAAAATTGATTGCCCTGAAAAAATTATAAAAAGAAAAATCAGAACAAACAGAACTATATTTAAACGAACGCTTTGTATCATATTTAAAATGTTCATCTTGCTAGAAAAATATCAAAAGGATTGAGTTACACAAAATTATCGATAATATCATCGGTCAAGATCACAACGCAACGAGAATAAGTGTTCAATTCGTATTTCAAACAACACACACATGGAACAAAAAACTTTTTTTATCAAACTAAAATAACCTATAATTATTTTACCTGATAGTTTTCTCTAAGGAGGACACATACCCACTTTAATTGGTCATACATAATTGAAATTTCTAACTACACATGGTTTTAACTTTGATTAATTTATATTTTGTGTCCCTCAAAAGTTGTACAGTTTTCGAAATGCTTCAGCACAAAATTGAGTGAAATAGTAAAATTTTTCGACCGTTGTTGTAGTTGTCCTCTCAACTGGGCTATAAACAAACATAAACCTTCACTTTAAGGGCTTTGCTTCAATGGAGAAAGAGAAAGATAGACACAATGGGGAATCCCACATGTGTATTTTTGTTTTGTGTTAGTTTTTTGTTTTACTAAAAAGTTTTCTAGTTGTGATAAAAGTTTTTCCCTTTGTTGCATTTGTTTTAAGTTTGTTGCTTTTGTTTATATTTCTTTAAGTGGAGGTGAAAGAGGAAGTCTAAAAGATTTTTCAATTGCTTTCATATAATTTGTAAGGCAATTTGAAATTTTCAATTATTTAAAAGCCAATAAGTTAAAGAAAACCAACAAGAAAATTAACAAGACAAGCCCAAGAAAAGAAAGATCACGTACATACATACATACATACATAAATATATAGAATGTGATCTTAACCCAATGATCCCTCAATCAATTTATTAACATTAAACCAGCACAACCCGCCCCTTTATCATCTTAACTAAGAGCTGAGAGCCTTGTAGAGAAACCTAAAAAAGAAGAACTTGATTTATCTTCAGCTAAACTACCAATGAACCTCTTTGACCTCACACGAAGATTGACTCACCTTATATGTATGTTTGTATGTTTGTTTTTATAAACATACATACATATTGCATATGGAACTGTATTGGCAATTGTGGAGTGAAGTGAATGCTGATTTTTTGTATGCCCAGTTCAGGTATATCAAGGTAGGTAATAATAGCCGTTGGCTAATAATACCATGAGCGTAGCTATAAATAGTTAAAGATCGAATAAATATATTGTATTGAGTACCCTTCCCATGAAAATAAAAAATTATTTATTCTTTTAACAAATGTAGGAGAGATAATTACATATTACATAAGACCAAAAATATTTCTGAAGAAAACTTTCCATCGCAATGGTTTCATAGACTAGTTATTTGTGTTTTAAATGATTATTAAAAATGTATACATATATAAATTTCATAATTAGTATTAGTCAATTTTGAAAATTTTATAAAAATTTTTTAATTTTCTTTTTGGGATATGCTTTTATTTTAACAGTGAAGTGCCTTTTATACGAATACATCACCCTCTTGCCTACGTCTATGAACAACAATTTTAAATAAATAATTTACTGAAAGATGATCTTTGATTGCGCCATTATTGTTACTAAAAGAAAAGATCATCTCTTAAAGAATACTATTTAAATGAAAGGTGCATGGAATAGTTATTTTTAGGAACAATTCTATTCAAAAGTGTATTGGCTGAGGTGACAAAGACTAAAAACTTACTGACACATACATAAATTAAGATAAAGTTGCCTTCTCTTTTTCTTCTACTTTTTGCTTGCAATCATTCATTACGTCAATCAAACTGGCACTCAGTTTTCTTCTTATGCCCCTTTAGGTTCGTTTCGTTTCGCTTCAACTGCAGTCGCATTTCAATTTAAATTAAAACTTTATCTTAACTTTAAATACAGCTTACAATAGAACCAAGGGAAACTCTCCTCTAGGATCTGCGTGCTGCACTTAGCATCGCTTCAGAGCTCTGTTAAAATCCAACGCTTGGTTGGCCAGCGAAGAAGGCGTAAGTAAGTCGATTCGAACTTTTTATTTCCCTTCACTCATATGGATGTGTGTGTGTGTGTGTGTGTATGTGTGTGTGGTTCGATGGATGAGAACTGCAGTTAATGCCTTTTAAACTTTATGCATTTACCTAAAACAAAACCAAAAAACAAAATTTAAAACAATTTGCCTGACCACAAAAGCTGCTGCAAATTCACTCTGATTTCATTAACAAAAGACACAAAAAACGAGATACGAAAAAAATTCCAGACACGTTTTTTGTGTCAAACACAGCACAACAATACACAAAAAAAGCACATAAAACTAAATTGGCAATTCAACTAACTGACTGGTTGACTTTTCAGTGGATATTTTCGTTTCGGCAAAAAAAAAAAATCGATACAATCGAAAATCTGGACATGACGTGGTTATGATACTGTTGCAAATCTTATCAAACATCCTTTCGAAGTAGCTTAAAATTGGGATTGCGATTTGGAGAAACGTAAAAACGTTCTTTAAATTAATTTAAAAATTTAACACAGATGAATGAGAATTATCATCAATTAGTTTAATATTAATATGTTTCCAATTGAAAAAAGCCATACAAATTTTGTCCAAGTTGTTTGCTTTTTTATCTCAGAAATCGTTAAAAAAAGATACAGATTTATAACAATCTTTTAAATTAATAATAATATTAATAAATAATTTAAAGTTTCGTCTTCTTTTTAGAATTACTATTTTGATTGTTTCCGAAAGGTAAACCAAAACTGTTTGGCCGAAAATTTATAATATTTATAATGTTCAATCAAATCGTACAATTATAATAATTAATAATTTATACATTTATATTTTGATGAAATAATACCAAGGCACCAAGTACGAAGATAAAGAAGTTTAGTTTATCGCTTTTAATTCAATAATAAACATTTTCGATGAAATAGAATGTTTATTTATATTCATTTATGTATGTAGATATATGTTTATAAATTATTTATGTATATATATGTTTCCTTGATTTATTTCGTACAAATTTTAAAATAAATAGTCAAATTAACTTATTATCTCTGTCATTAAAAAGAGATCTTGAAAATCGCTATTATCTTTACGAATGAATTTCATTTCTTTTTTCAAATTTCTCGATTTAAAAGTCAGTTTAATTTTTACTAAAATTTTTATCCTGTAGAAATCTTAGTATGTTAGTAGGTTTCATAGTTCCGTTCAATAATTGTTGGTATAATTTGATATTTCTAAATCCATTATTGATTTTTTGGGCAAGTGTTTGTTGTCTTTTAACTAACTTTAAGATACAGAGCACACGTGTCCTTCAGCAATAGCAAAATAAAAGAAAAAAAGGCAAATAAAAAAAGTTGTAAAATAATATAAACTCAGCCAGCTTCGTCTGCTGTCCAATAAGTGTCAATTACAATCAATTTGAACTGAAGCTTTTGAGTCTGTACCTTGCCCTTTTGTTACCTGTCGTCAGTAGGTTTTGCTCAGTTTTGTCTTGTCCCATGCTACGTATGCGCAATTTTTTTCCCTTTGTTAACACTGCGAAAATGCGGTTTTAAAGTCACTGCCAGGCCAAAAAAGGGGGAGATTGCTTGTAATAAATGCTGATTGACAGTTGAAATTAAATTCACAGACAAATGCTGAAATCTTCTTTTCTTCTGTTTACCAATCGAAGGAGAATGAGTGAGTAAAGCGTAAAGGAGAAGGCGAGACAAAGAGAAAGACAAACTCATGGCATACTTTACAGATCAAACAAAGGGCATTGAGGGGAAACTTTAAGCATTTTGCCTTTTTGTTTTATGCATAGACCAGCAATTTCAGGCAATATGATTGATTGATGATTAGCTATGGGTCTACATGCACACCGCCCCAAGACCCCCTCACTTCTGCACTACTTGCCCGCGTTCGCTTTGCTCCAGTTTAAAACAACAACCGACAAACTCAAATAGAAAACCGTCTCTCATCCCTTCTTCTCTAGCTGTGTTCCCTGGCATTATGGCAAATCAATCATTTTCATCTTCAACTGCACATTGTGCTTAACAATTCCTTTGCAAACACACACACACACACCCATACAAAGAACGTTTGTTTGAGCTTGCAAATCAATCTTCACTCAACGCCACAACCAACTAGCAAAAAAAAAAAACGAAGAGAAAAAGAAAATTTCAATCAAAAATCTGATAATACGTATTGTTGACAAATTGTTTGGCATTAACTTTCCACGAGTCGGTCGATTGTTGATAGAGGGGTGTACGTGGGACACTAGTTGGAAGGAAGTAAATGTATGTATCATTTATTTGGTCTCTGGCTACTGGTTGCATAAATTATGCGCTTGATGAAACTATGATTGAAATGTGCCGCATAAATAAGTAAGTAAGCAAGCGAACGGTAAAGGAGAGATGAGTTGGCAACTTTGTTGACATAATTTGTGTTTAACAAGTTGCCATAGCTTCTGGGGGAATGGCTGCTTGGGTGGTAAAATTTACTAGTAAGTATGTACAAAGCATCTACATGTATAACATATTTTTAACCATATAACTTCTTTACCTTTCATTCATTATTTAAAATGTTTGCTAGCCAAATTCCCCAACCTAATTCAATCAAAAATCTTATAATTTGACAGAAAAATATAAAATTTTTCACCTTCGTTACCTTACTTAATGGTTTTTGTAACTTCAAACAATGTTCTTCAATTATTTTGGTTTACTCTCTGTACTATTTCTCAAACTAAAGCTATTATTCGTCTTCTTAATATAAGTGTAAGGTACATATAAGGCGAAACCATGTAACCTGATCACTCTATTCTAAAATTGTAAAAAACGCACATAAGAAATATATTTTCAAAATTATTATCATTAATATTCTCATAAGCATAAACGTTTATTCCAATATTTAACCTAGATACTAGCCCTAAAATTTAAGTTAGTTACTAAGCATAAGTAAATGTACTACCATGTAAATACTGGCTTCAACTTTTAACTTAAATTGTTCATTAAATGAAAGCTTGGAACTTTATCTTCAAATGAAAAATTACCTATGAATGAAGACCTTTTTTTAATTTATCCATTTATACTTAATTGACACTTCACACTTCGTATTCCACATCCTTAACATTACTTAACTTTCCTGACCAACTCTCCATTAAGCAATTATAAACTAACAAAAAAAACAACACAATTATACCCAGTTGGTAATCCAAATAAAGAAAAAAAAACTCCAAGTGTCAGGATAATAAAACAATTATTGAAAAATCAAAAACAAAATCGAGAAAAATAAGAAAATAAATAAAAATACACTTGAAAATGTACTTCACTCAATTGATTTCATAACAATTAACATTTATTTTTGTATTATGTGTATTGGACACATGTAAATGTGAGTGTCTTTGTTTTTGTGTGTGCGTGTGTGAATGGAAAAGTTCTGGCCATGTTTATTATTGGTTTTGACATGTCAAATTGACAGTTGCACAGAACACAACCCCTTTTTCTCTCCCTCCTCTTCAGACCCATCCTCTTCTCATCATCGTCTCTTACCATTATGCTGAAACCGGAAAACAATTTTTAAGTGCCTTGTGGGTTGGCTACTGGTTTGGATCAAAATGAAGCAAGTCCCAAGTGTAATCAATTACAATGGTTTTGTGTATGTGGGCGAGATGGTAAAAGGGGAAACGAAACGGCAAGAGAGGTCACTCGTATGTACAATGTGTCGTGTGACAGAATATTTGACATTAATGGCTTTATAATTGTATGCGAAAAGCCATCAGGAAAAGGATTGCATCAACTTAATATGACGATGAATTAAATACAAAAATTATTTCTTTTTAAATTCAAGAAAGTTTCATTAAAATAGCTTTCTTTAAAACATTATATTTATAATTTAAATTCGTCTAACAGGGATAAACAACATACATTTTGTTTATATACATATATGTATATATATATACATATATACATACATACATATATATATATTTAATATATTTATAACAAAAGCAAGTCCTAACTTTATGCAGACATATTGCAAAGTATAAATTTCATGAGCTTATATTTTGTTTACCCGCAAATATTCAGATGCGTATGAAAAGAGGGGTGAAGCAAGTACAGAGGTAATAAGCAAAAAAGAAATGCTTCTGAGATTTATAGAATTTTTGTATTTAGAAGTATGAAAAAATATATAATTGAAAATATGTAATAATAACTTTAGATTTATGTGTTGAGATTTTAATTAAAAATTTGCTTACCTCACATAAAATATTATATAAAAATATATAAATGTATTGTTTTCGACCAAATGGAAAAGCAGTAAACGTCACATTCTAAAAAACAAATTTCAAAAAATTTACGAAAAATATTCCAAAAAAAAATTCTTGAATAATTTAATGTAATGTAGAATACAGATAAAACTCATTTTTTTAGTTAAAGAGTTAAAATTTAATTAACATGTGTATTGTTTAGTAATTTTTTTAGTATTTTAAAAAAATTTATACATAACTACAAAAAAATTTGATTATTATCCCCCTCTGACAATGTGGTAACGCCACTGATTAAAATGGCTTGTGGAATAGAAGAAGAAAGCCGCCTTTATACCCTCTGAATGTTTTCAATTGCTAATTAATTCATATGCATGGTGTCAAAAAGTTTGCCTGTAATTAAAGGTGAATATGTGTTGGTATATGTGTTTATGCGTAAACGTATACTTTGTGCGAGTACGTGTGTATGTGTGTATATATATCAACCCACAAAATCTAATTTGCACATTTTCGCACTTAATTCATAGATGCGAAAGGAGCGGAAAGAGTTGAAGCAGCAGCTGACAGCAGCATTGACAAGTCGCTGTCACATGCGGCGTATGGGTAACGTCAACAAAAACCGCACAAAATGGCGGCTAATATCATTTCATTTATACAGTTGTCAGTGTGTGTGTGTGTGTCTTTGTAAGGATGTACAGGCATTAATTTCCGCTTTTGTCAGGCCACTTTTTACTTAAAAAACCCCCCTGCACTTTTAATTCATGTGGTTTCTTAACTTAATTATTGACTTTAATGACACTTTCTGAAGAAAACGAGCTGCCTTGGCCTTAAGAGGCTTAAAAGCAATACATTGGCATGAAGAAAGTCGAGCGGAAATTTAATTAAAGTGCATGGCGACAAAAAAGCCATAAATAAAAACCAAGTGAAAAATAAACTTCAACTTAATTAAAGGTTAATTTCTTTTTTGCATTTAAATTTGCACTGAATTTAAGTTTAAACAAATGAAAAGAAAACTAGCATCTAACATACATATGTACATATCTCTTAACCTAATACATATTTCTTTAATTTTGTAAAATCAACGGGATTTGCTCCGTGAAAGTTAAAGGAGACACCATAACCCGTAATCAACGTAAATTTTATGAGCCGCATCATGTAATTTAGCAGAGCACAAAGCAAGTCCCAGACCAAAACCAAAACCAGAACCACATGTTGGCTTTAACAGGTGTTGGCAGAGATTGAAAAGATACCAAAAATATTTTAAATGTTTAATATGTTATTCATTTGAAACATATGCACAATTAAGGTAGAAATGCAATTATTTTACTATCATAAATACAATCATAATCACCTTCAAATTTATGCACATAAGGCAAAATCTTTTATTATTAGAAAAAAAAATTACCAGCATAAATTTTTGAAAATAAAATCGGATATCCGATAATAAAAGTATTCAAAATATCGAGTGACAAGTTATCATTTCAAAGTAACCTGAGCAGTGACAAAAGTTGTCATTTTTTTCTTTGACAAAATATCAAATCAAAGTAACCTGGGCATCAAAAAAAGTTAACAAGGTAAGGCCCCGCAACAATTATTCTCATTAGTTAACAAACAACTGGCTAGGCAACATGTATTTCGGATAAAAAATTGTGCAAAATTTATAAATGTGTGTAAATGTAGAAACGATGATCCTAATTCCTTGAATGGCTAAAGAGTAAGTATTAAGCGTGTGTATCCTCTTTATTGGCTGAAATTAATAAAATTATATAATTTTCAGCATGTTCAAATATTTACATACACTCCAAGGACTCCTACACAAATAGTTATAATACACACACACACGCACACCTGCACACTGATAATAATGTACATACACATAAATGGAATGAGGTAAGTGCAATCGCCCTGAAGCATTCATCAAATATAAAACGTCTTTTCACAGTTTTCCTTTACCTGGTAAGGTCTTAGCCACATATTGGAATTAGGATAATAACACGGCTCTTAGTTTTGAAATAACATATTTTAAAACATATAACACGGCTCTTGGTTTTGAGATTACACATTTTAAAACCTCTTATGTAAGTTATCTAACCTTTCTGTATTCTGTATTAATAATTGTTCATCCATTTTTGTTCTTGTATTACAGTTCTGCTCTGATAATGTGCTGCTTCCCTGCAAGTTCTATTTTGCAAAACACATTAAACTTAAAATATTATTTAAATAAATGCTGAATGTAGTTTTCTCTAATCTCTTTTATATACATACGTTTTATGCAAATGCCTTTTATTTGAAGTTTTGCAAGCTAAATTATGAAAATTTTATGCCCAAAATATGCTAATGGATGGAGTGTTTACTGAAAGACTTCAAATTTATTGAGCGTGGGTAAAGGTGAGACTTGTTTTCCCAAGAGTTGATTTCACGCAACAATCGACGATAATGGAAAGATGTACCAGATGACGGATTAAAGTTTATAGAATTATTTTTAGAATTTCCCTTACAGAAACGGAACTAGTTCCGATAGGCGACGGGTTCCAGATTCGATTGAAGTTATCGGTTTGTGCCATTGGCGTATCGGAGAATGAAGACTATTGCAGATTTGCCACATCTTGCTTTTTGTATTCCGTTTAAACAAATTATTTTTAAGATAATTTTTAACAAGTGTATAAGTCCCATGCCACTACATTGAGAAACAAATTTTAATTTGTATATCCTTTGTATAGTCAGAAATGCTTCCCTCTGCAAGAGTATAATAAATATAAAACAATTTTATAAGTTTTGTCTTATTTTAAAAGTCTTTTTTCAGCAACTATCCTTACTGTCTTTTCGGCGTGTCCTTGCGATGATTGTGGTCGAAGTGGTTTTTGTGATCCCTGATTACAACAGACCCTTTAACTCGTGTGGGCCTGTTGGATCAGGCTTCTGGAGAGGACGTTGATTTGATACATCTAGCAAAAGTTAATAATGCGATCTACAGAAGAAAATAAGAACTTGTTCGAAATATAAAACCTTTTATTTTTTTAAGAGATATGTACATACATACATATGCATATTTAAAAGTAAAAAAGGGTGCACTCCTTGTACATAATTTATAAACTGGAGGATCTGCAATAAACTAAATTAAAACGATACTCGGGAGGTCTCAAAAGATCTATTTCGCGAAATCTAAACTTTGAGTAAAACAATACTCCGTATTAAATGTTAAATTTGGTAAGAATTTTTTTCTTTAATATTAACAAGTGACATTTATTGCATTGAATACTTAGATGCAAAAAATTTGCAAAACTCATAAAGACGCAAAGGTGTGCTGCGCGAGTGACCGTAGGAAAAATATATAAAAAAACCAAAAAAATGCGTAAAAATATTTTCTATCGACTATATAATTCTACAACACATTTTTCCATTTACCGTGTGATATATGAAACCATTAACCGTCGGTGTTCTCATTTCCGAGGTCAGATGCTAAGATCGTTTTTCAGTCGGTAACAATGGGTTATAAGTATTTTTATTTCTAAAATAAAAAACGAGAATTATAAACCTCTTCCCCAAAATTATTTTGACAGCATTTTAAATTTTGTATCAATTAACAAAGTCACCCTTGACTTTTGAAAGTCGTAGAGGTAAGACCCAACGACAATAAATTTTATTCGACTCAAAGTATTTGCCTAGGCAACATCTATTTTGGAACAAAAATGTATAAAATTTATTTTGTGTTTAAACATCTGAACTCAAATCGTAATTTCATTAATGGCTAATGAGTAAGTAAATCAAAAGGGAGTCTATTTACTGTATGATCTTAATACAATTGTTTATAATCTTTAGCATTTTATTAAAAACACGTTTTACACGTTTGCTTGCACTCCCAATGACTCTTAATCCAAAGAATTCATTTGAATATTTTTAATACACACACACAATGTTGCCTACTGATGGAAAAAAAAAAGCAAAAGTAAACTTGATGCCTGCGCAGAATACATTGAGGTATTTCGAATTAATGTAAGTCCATTCAAAATATATATAAACTCTTTTTAATAGTCTCCTAGGTATACCAGGACTGGTAAAGTCTTAGCCATTCATTGAAATTAGGATTTCAACACGCTCTTGACGAGGTTTTACACAAATATATTTTAGGAGCAAAAGTAAGTTATCAAACAATTGTAAATTTATAGTTTTATTAATTTTTTTCTCTTTGTTTTTTACAGCATTACCCTGTGGGTTTTCTTGCTAAGCATTGCTGTTGATTAAATAAAAGTTGTTAGTTATTTCCAAGTGCCTCACGTTTTTATATTTTATGGGCTTGGTTAAGATTTTAGAAGGCGCTCGTATGAAAGATGACGTGGCAACTGGCCTATAAGAAAAAAATAACTCGTGGAAGCTGAATTTCAAATCTATATTCTGCATATTTTCAGATAATAGAGATCTAAGTTACATTACCCAGAAATTTCCAGCTCTTTTATTTACTGATCGGAAATATACATACATATATTGATAGGAAATAAATAAAATAAGAGTTTCGACCCGATTTTTGAAAATTATGAAAAAGAAAATTAAAAAAGCGGATAGAATTTTTTTCTCTCGAATTTCGAATGTTTTAATGCAGTTTCTCATTTCAAATTTTATC